>OX030950.1:111312967-112647967 GCA_943735915.1 Pherbina coryleti | reverse complement strand
TTGACTTGTTGCAGATCTCTGGCACAGAGTGGCTTCTGACAATTTTTTCTTGTAGGACGTCTTTTCTCACAAAGAAAGCAATTACCCTTCTGCTTTTAACGACCAGTTTTGTCACGAACTTCCTCTGGAATTTGCTGACCACTTCCTCTAGGTTCCTCATTTATGCCCACCTTGTGTTTGAGAATTGCCTCGATCCCGTTCCTTGTATTGAAATTTCTGCATATATTCGGTGTTTCTGATCGCTTCTGTATGGATGGCACAAACTTAGCTGTTGAAGATTTTTAAGTCGTGTGCACGTCGATTTAGATAATGCTGGATTGTTTATAGAATATATTATATGCGCCGCTAATGCAGCTATATCCAATATATTATAGAAAAAAGCAAGAGACCATGTCTTTGTGCTTCTCTTTATGGTGTACTCGCGTAGCATTTTGTCCATTATCGCATTATCGACAGCTCCTTTCATTGAATTATAATATGTAATTATTTCTGGCTTAAAGTTTGTTCCAACCACTCTTTTCTCGTTGTGAATTGTAGATAAAAGTACAACGCTCTTTTTTTTTTTTTGGAACATAAGAGCACATTGCGCCATTTTCATGAAATCCGAACTCAGTTGAGAGAACTGCGCGATAATTTGCTGGTAGAAATTCTACTGGAATGTATGGTTTATTTTTCCTTAGTGTACCAACTAGGCCAAGGTTCCATCTTATTAATTTTTTTGCTAATGGTAATGATGTGAAGAAGTTATCCATTACAACTGTCCGGTCAGTATTTTTATACCATTCTACGAGCTCACTCACTACTCTTTCTCCCTGGTTGACCTCTCGGTTGGTGCCTGGTTGTTTTCCAACATACAACTGTCCTTGTAGGGGGTAGCCGGTTTTTGAATCACACACCCACCAAACTTTAATGCCGTATTTAGCTGGTTTTGAAGGTATGTATTGTGTAAACTTTGTTCTACCTCTATAGGGATATAATTGTTCATCAACTGTAATCGCATCATACGGTTTGAAATTTTGGCTTAAATTGGCGCTGCTTTGTCAGTTGCTAAGCGTTGAGCTCGTGTATTTTCAATTGCGTGAAGAGATCATTGCTATTACTAACTCATATCTTAATTTTTTTTCAAATATTATACTAAGATAAGATACAATATATAAACCAAAGAAAGGAACCATACATTTAAAGTGTTTTAGTATATTACAGTTTTTGACAGTTTCTGGTAATTTATTGAATATTGTTACACCATAACTGCGTATAGACTTTGTGCTTCTTTCTGTTCTAAAAAAATGCTGTTCTTATATTTGAATTATGTCGAAATCTATGGGGTTTTCTGTGAAGTTTAATTCAAGATCGTTCTTTATTATGTTGTTATTTATTTTGAAAATAGTTACTAAGGTTTGCATAATACAGTATTTTTTATATCCATTTTATTCTCATAAAGGTTTATTGTGGGTGTTCTTATTGGAAGCAATAATATGTTTTTTATAATTTTATTCTGGAGTCTTTGCAACTCATTAATTTTTTGCTCAGAACACCGATTCCAAATTGTATTTAAATAACCTACATGGGATATGAAGTAGGAGTTGTACAGTAACCATAGCTGTTTTTGTGGAATATGTTTCCTATTTTTATATAGTGCAAAATTGAAAGGAATTCATTTTAATTTCAATTTTAATATGTGTTCGTTCCAGTTTAAATTTGAGTCAAACCATATTCCTAAAAGCTTCAAAGTTTCCACTCTAGTAATTAGAACATCATTAAAAACAATTCTGGGAAGTTTATTAAAATTCGGTATGGGCTTAAAGTTCTTAAATATAATAAAGTTTGTTTTTTTAAGATTTATTTTTAATAAATTACTATCAAACCATGTTTTGATTTTTTCTAAGTTTGATTTAATACTTGTTATTAGTTGCTCCATTGTTTCTGTCGAGTACATAAATATTCCATCATCAGCGTAAAATTGTGGAACTCCTATTAAATTTATTTTAAATATGTTATTAATATATATTAAAAATAGAGTTGCCGATAATTTTGAACCTTGTGGTACGCCAGCTTTTATTTCTTGCTTTGAACTTTTCGCCTCTTTGAGTTCAACAAACTGTTCCCTTTTTTCCAAAAAGCTTTCAAACAACTTAAGGTTAGTTCCTCCTATACCTAATTCTGCAAGTTTTCTAAGCATTATCTTTATATTAACCGAGTCAAATGCTTTAGATAAATCGATCGCCAAGAAAGCTACATATCTTTTTTTATCTAAGTTTTCATAAGCAAATTCTGTACATGATATACAGGCTGATAATAGCTGCGTTCGATTCGCCAGTCTATACTCAAATCATGTAGCTTATTTCAAAATTTGTATGTGAAAACAACAACAAAGTCTACAGCTAGTTGAGTATAGAGTAGGTCCATGAACCAAGAAATAAAGATCACGCAAAGAAAAGAGCCGCCATATTGTAAACAAAACAAAGCTTTTAGGTCTGACGTCATCGGTCACAAATTGTTTTGTTTACGTGTAGCGATTATATTTGAAAAATAATTTCTTGAAGTTTTAAAGAATTATTAGTGTTTATAATTCAGTAATTTTTTGTGCTTTTTATAAAAATGAAGTGTGCTGTAGCGACGTGCAATAATTGCAACAGCAAAAAAAAAAAATACTTTAAATTTCGTTACTGCATGAAAATACAAACAAACATAGTATTCAAACACTTTTTTGGAGAATTAAACTTGTTAATTTTATAATTTTCCACTTTTATTTAAGTTTTCACATGTTTTGCATGAAAAACGTATACAATATAGCTTTTTTTGTGACCGATGACGTGGCACGAAAAAAATACTTTTTTCTCGCACTGCTGATTGCTTGATCTTGTCTTGTTGGTTCATGGAGTAGGTCGATTATCAGTTGAGTTGAGTAAAGTTGCGTTGCCAAGTTCTTATTTTTTAGTTGGTTTGTGTACGGAATAAGTAAAATGTAATAGATTCTGTCAAAATGTGATGTGAGTACAAAAATAAAATTATTTTCTTTTAAGGGGGGAGATACCTCATAGTTTCGGAAAAATTTGAAATGTTTTTTGGAATTTTTCTTTAAAACAAGTTTTAAGTCATTTATATTGGTTTGAAATTGCATAGTGACCCAAAGACACAGCGTGACCATATTCGCACAAATCCTTTGCATGGCTACAGCGTTATTGAAATCTTCGAAGTTTTTACTGCACTATCAGAATTTTAAATTTGTTCTGTATGCAAGCACAAAATAAGTTTTGGTGAGTCAGGATCGAGAAGCCTGGGTTTCAAAATTTCAGCTAACTTTGCTGCTGGAATATTTAGTGAAGGCTACACCACCATTCTGAAGCTTTTGAACGAACTGGGTATAATTATTGTTACCTATTGCAAAGTTTTCGCCGAAAATACCGATAAGGCACGAGTAGCGAAGCAGAACCGTATGAGTCTCTCCAAGACAAAAGCAGCTCGTACAGCTCGGATGTACCTTCCGGAAGGAAGTACCTACAAGTTGAAAGATATTGCGTGAATAAATAATTTTTTTGGAGTCAAAACTGTTGAAAAAAAAATCGAATCTGGACCTTCGATTAAGCAGCTGATGAAATTTTAATTTTAACTTTTTTTATGACATAACAGGTTTATCCTTCCCTTCAAAATATCAGAACTCGAAGAAAAAAACCTCTTTTGTTTCATATAAGTGCGAAAATTTTGACAGCTACAGGAAATACTCTGCAGACCCAAAATATAGGAAAATAAAAAAATGATCCAATTATGTTATCAACTTGAAAAAAAAATCTCCCCCCTTAAGCAGTTTCTTCGTTTTCAATTTAATTTATTAACAGACTTCTTGTTGTCTGTCAAAACAAAAGTGTTGCCAACTATTCAGTAAGTAACAGCTAAGTGAGTAGCCGTATTTTTCGGAATTGAGTTGAGCACTGGCGAATCGAACGCAGCTAATGTATTAGAATTTTGAACAAAGCCAAATTGTTTTTTATCAATGATTTGATTTTTTTTTTTTTTTTTTTTTTACATGCAATAACAATCGAGTTTAGCTACTACAGCTTTTTCGCACATTCTCATCATTAACGCATTAAAAGTCACAATCCAAAAATCTTTGAAATTCAATGAAATTGATACTAGTGGCTCGTAATAAGTTAATGTAAAAAAATTTACCCACCAAAATATGGTTGGGCTCAAGGACAACACAAGACGACACGACTAACCATGCAATTACACAATAGTTTTTAATCTACTCTTGAGTTGACCTTTAGACAAGTTAACATCAAAAAAGCTACAATTGTTAACTAATTTACTCATACGGTTTAAAGGAGCAGTTAACATATAATGTGTTCTACTAAATGGCAAGTAAATTAAATTGTTAGCATTTCTACTACTTCTACGATCAGAGTTAAAATTAATAAGAGAAAGAAGTTCTGGAGAATCGAATACACCGGTTATGAGTTGGTGGAAATAGACGATATCAGCAGACTTCCTTCGCTCACTCAATGATTGCATTTTTAGAAGTTTTAAGCGATCCTCATGAGGAGGAAGGTTTAAAATGTCAAATCCATTTAAGCTCCATAGGGCAAACCGAACAAAGCATTTTTGGATTCTCTCTATTCGATCAACATTCACATTGTAACTTGGAGACCAAACTTGACTTGCGTACTCCAAGTGAGGACGCACTATTGCATAATACAACGTTGTAGTCGTAATCATGCTATTGAATTCCTTGGCCCAGCGTTTAATAAATCCAAGCATAGAAGATGCTTTTTTACAAATGTTATCAATATGAATGTTAAAGGAAAGCTTAGAATCCATACATATTCCCAGATCTTTAACGACATCCACACGACATAAAGCAGTATCTTTTATCTTATAATCAAAAACTAAATTATTCCTTTTTCGCGAAAAGGTTATAGTTTGGCATTTATCTGGATTAAGAAACATATTATTTTTAGAACACCAAACTTCAAAAGATTTCAGATCGGACTGGAGTAGAGCTGAATTGTTTTTTTGTTTTGTTTCTTTTTGTTTTTTGAGAATTTATTTTTCTGTATATTTTCATATCATCCGCATAAATAAGCAGATGAGAGTTTTTAATGATATGGGTCACGTCATTAATTGCTAAAATAAACAGAAGTGGACCTATGTGACTTCCTTGAGGAACACCTGATAACGCAATAAACTCAGTAGACAAAACCCCTCGGAATCGTATTTGATAAGAACGGTCTGTTGATTAGACCGGTTGATTAGTTTTTAAGAAAACTTTTAACCGATTCAATATAATAGTTTCAAATACCTTATCAATTGTGTTTAACTTAGTTATTGGTCGATAATTTGAGAAAATTTCTTTGCTTCCAGATTTGTAAATTGGTGCCACTGATCCAATTTTTAGTTCCTGTGGGTATTGACCATTACGAAAACATTCATTTATAAATTTGGCTAGCGGGCCAACGAGAAATTCTTTATATTTCTTTACAAACTGTGCTGATATTCCATCTGGACCGTTTGCAGATTTTGTGTTCAAATTTTTTATAGCTATTTCAACTTCTAAATCATCACAATTATTTAAGCAAAACGGGTGCAAGATTCTAGCTGCTGTCTCTTCAATATAATAAAACTCTTCCGGAGTTTCTACTACATTTATAAAATATTCGTTGAAATAATTTGCAATTTCAATACGATTTGATACTATGCTATTTTCATGTCTAATTTGGGAGATTTCATTCTTTTCAGGTCTTTTTCCATATATTAGTTATTTTAATATTTTCCAAGTTCTATTACTAGAGTGAATATTTAGTTCAATTTCGTTGCCAAAGTATTGTTTTTTTAAAAAATTAATTTTATTCTTTACTTCAACTTTTAGTGTTTTAAATTTTTCATTAAAAAAAGTATTAGTTTTATATTTGAATTTTAATTTGCAATATTTGTTTTTATTTTTAATTAGTTTGAAAAGTTCATTAGTCATCCACGGATTTTTATATTTTCCTGGTGATTTTGTAATTCGTTTTGTAAAATGTTTTATACCTTCACTTAAAGATTTATGAAAGTCGGAAAATGAAGGCTTTCGAATAATTTCATTGACCATTCCATTTTCTTCAAATCCGTGGTAATCAAAAATAGTAAATGTATCTTTTTGAACAGAAGTAACTTTATTTTTGACATTTACAACAAGCGAGATTAATCTGTGATCTGAAATTGAGTTATCTTCCAATGCGAGAATATAATCAAAACTTAAATTGTCTGTTAAAACATGATCGATTATTGTTCCAATAGTGTTTCCCTTTCTTGTGAACATCTCTTGACTTAAACTGTTCAAACATATATACCCGTTACTATAAAAATTATTAAGGTAATTGATAGTATCATTATTATAGCAGAGTAAATTAATATTGAAATCACCTACCACTATTGAGCTTTTAAATTTTAAAACTCCATTTTCTAGGGCATTTATAAAGGAGGCAACATCAGAAGAACAATTTCTATTCACACAGGTTATACAAATTTCAATTTTTAATAATTTAACCGTTAAAAAACTACTTTTTTCATACTCTGATGATGATATTAAAGTGGAGCTGAGGCTTTCGTGCACAAAAATTATGCAACCTCCTGCTCCATGTTCCTGTTCCTGTTCCTGTTCCATGTTCCTGCTAAAAAAAAACATTATAATTTGGTAGATTATAGTACACATTTTCGTTTTCAAAAATCCAAATTTCACTTAATGCTATTATATGTATTAGTTTCTTCATTTTCTTATTTGCTTCAACTATAATATTTAAATCATTAATTTTATTTCGTATACTTTGTATATTTAGGTAAAGTACATTCAGGTAACTTTCTCCTTTCTCAAAAAAGAACTTATTTATTTTGTATTTTATATTTGTTTCTAATATTTCTTCATTTATTATATTAACATTTTCCATAATTGTTTATTAATAATTACTTAATTCTGTATAAATATTTATATAGATCAAAATATAATTTGATTTGCTACTTTAATTTCTTCAAATCTTCAAGAGTTTCAATTTGAATAACTGCAGCGGCATCATTTTTTCTGACGAGAATTTTAGCTTCTTTCATCCAAACAAATTGGTATTGTTTATTTTTTGCTTCTAACTTTACTTTTTTCAGCAGCTCGCTTAGTTCTTTTTCCATGAGTTGATGAACATTTACATTTTTTCCTTTCATATCATAGTTGGGTATAATTTTGTTGACGTCTATTTGTCCCTTTTTCCTTCTGAATTCCATACATTTGTTTTTAAATTCTTCATTATTCATTTTAACTATTAACGGAAAAGTTTTAAATTTTCTATTTTCGTTTTGGTATATTTCTTTAATATCTTCTTTGACCACTTTCGAGTTTACTTGATCACCAATTTTTATTACAACTTCTTTCAAATTAGCCTTTTCAATTTTTGGCAGATTTGTTATAATAATGTTGTTTTTATTTTCTCTCTGTTTTATTATCATCACTTCTCGCTCTAAGTTATTTATTGTTTTATTTGCGCGTGTGTTTTGCTCTCTAATCTCAACAAGTTCTTTTTTTATTTCTTTGTTATCTGCTGCTAGCCTTGCTATCTCTTTCTTGAGCTCGTCAAAGCTATCACTCATATATTGCTGAGAATCTTTAATTTTACTCATTGCTTTTTCTTGCACTTTAAATTGCTTTTGCATATTTTCAATCAATGTTGTTAAATTTGGCATTTCAGTTTCTTCTTCACTTGTTTCAATTTCAGTTTGTTCTATTGATTTATGATTTTGTTTCTTATTTCTTCTTGTTTTCGGTGTCATTTCTTATTTGTTAGTGTTTTTTTTTTTTTTTTTTTTTTTTTTTTTTTTTTTTTTTTTTTTTAGTTTTTTGCAATGATATTTTAATATTTTGTTTTACTAAATTTTGTGTAATTTAATTGTTCCAAAGTTGATTTATTATATGTACTGTGTACACCTTTACTTTAAAGTCAGTTGTGATGCAGTTTGAACGCTTTTTATTTTTTTTTTTAATTAGACTTTTTTAATTTTTTTAGTAGACGCAAAGATTTCGTGTTCGCTCAATTTGACAGCTCGTTCAAATTTCATTATCATCATCGCTACTCTCTCCTTCGGACAAGACTTCAACCGTTACATTGTTTACTCTGCATCTGAAGCATCTTCATACATGTCAAAAGCACCACCATCATCGCTATCAACATCAGCATCCACTCCGTCATGATCAGATTCGTTTTCTCCAAGAATCTCTTCAATCATCCTGGACATATGCTCCTCTCGTTGCTGAAGAGTCATTCTTCTGTAATTCCTTGAGTGTAAGGGTTCCTGTCTATCTGCCATACTTACAAAATTTATTTTCTATGTAAGTTAGAAATAAGTGCGCTACAACAAATAATATTATGTTATAATTTATATTATTATATAATTTATAATTTATATTCTTATATAATTTATAAGTTTATTGTATTTATATAATTTATTTTTACCTTCAGATTTATTATTATTGTAAATATAAACTTCTAATCTATTACCACACAAAGTTAAACTTCACTGCAAACTTCACAATCGACTGACTGACTGCAAAAATAAACAAAACTTATAAGCAAATTGGAATAATAACTGTAAATTTTGTTTTTCGTTTCGTTGCGTGTTTTTGCATGCAGAAAACATGTAAAACTTACATACCCGGGTGTGTTCGTATAGATCCTAAGTTGTTAATATTAGAAAAGGCTTCCAGACCTAAAATAATGCCCCAAATATATATTTTTTTTTTGCAAAGGTGTTGGCCTTACATATCTAGGAAGATATAAAAAAAAAAGCTCAAGCCTGTGTTAGATAACACGGGCGCATAGGTCAGACGTAGAATACGTTAGTCATTAACAGCCTTATTCAATATATTTCCTTAAACAACCTTTAAACGCTTGTTTAGTTACGCACTGTTTAAGGCTTTACGCAGCTTCTATGCAACCTTGCTAACATTGTTATTCATAAACATTTTTTCATTTTCTGCTTATGATTGTAAGGTTTGTGTCTGAACTATAGAAAATCTCTACAAAAGTTAAGAATTCCTATGGATTTACAATGGCCGCCGCATAAAAAAAATGCTGCAAAGGGCGCATATGGAGCATGTCTTTGATATTAAAAGAAAAGACAAACAAAAATCATGGTTGTATTTACGTAACCTTTAAATGCCAATTTCGGCGTTTAAGTTACGCAGCTCTTAAACAACTACGAAAAATGTTTATGATTAACGTTTTCTTGTTTAAAGCCCGTTTAAAGTTACGCTGCCTCTAAAATGTGTTTATTAATAAGGCTGTAAGACATTGAGGATGTCTTAAAGACGTGGCCAACTGGGTAAGCACAATTTTGTTTCTCTGCTTCGCTTATCAATGTTGTGTATGTACACATCGTTCGCTACTTGGTCATTATACTTCTTCTCTTTCTCACACTGGTTCTGTGATGAACACACAGATAATCGTACTGCTCTTACACATGATGTTATAATACATAAAATACAAAGCATATGAAAATTAATACAAAATTTGAAGGAGTTAAATTTTGATTTACTTATAGAATCAAAAAAATTATATGTAGCAATATGATTATTTAAATACAAATCAATAGAAGACATATTAAATATGTTACGACCATACTTGAATTTTCTTCAATGCATGCATAAAGTATTAAAAACTTATAATGAAAGTGACAAACATTTTCTCAAAATTTTGTGCTCCAGATTAACACCCCCGTATAACGTATTCTACTTTAAAAAGATGAGTTCTTTGTGGAACTCGGAAAATGTTAATTATTCCATTTAAAAACAAAAATACACACCCGAGTGTGTCGTATTGACACAAAGGTTAAAGATATAACATTTTACATATTATCCACACTTGACGGTTCAGCCTGTTACGATATAAACAAAATGTAAGTATAAAGGTCGAATTAAAAAATTAATGCAAGCAAAAGGCGAATAAGTAATTATAAAAAATAAAAATAAAATTTCAACAAATAAATGCAGTTTTTCATTAAATTTCCACTAAAAATCGCGCGATTTTTTATAACAATTTTTAGCCTGCAGCCAACTATGAAAGTTTTTAATAACAAGTCGTGCAATTAACGCATTATTTCTAAATAATTATTTCTTAACTAAAGCATTTATTCGCATGTCGTTTATACTAATTTTCTAATTTGAACTTTATACTTTCGTTTTGGTTGTTTCGTAAAAGTGTGAACTGTCAAGTGTGCATAATGTGTAAAATTATATATCTTGAAAAGTAATGCATGGATTTTTATGGTTAATAGCTCGTTGAGTAGGTAACAGTATAACCTTTCTTTTGATACCCATGATAGGTTTTGTTGGAAAATTAAAAAAAAATACAAGTTTTTCAGGTCCATTTTCCCAACATTCGAGCCCTATAACTTCTAAACCACTTGAGACCGGCACGAAATTTTTTTACCATTAGCTTTTTTAGCTCCAAGTACACATTTTGAAAAAAAAAAATAAAAAAGTCCATTTCCATTCATCTTCTTCCTAAATTTTCTTCAGCTTCTAGCATATATTTTTTCATAGCATTCCTAGTTTGTATTTGGGATATTAGAATTTTTTCATTAAAAGTTAGTACCATGAAACTTGAAATAATTTCGTTGCTTTTTTTTTAACGTGTCAACGTGATTTCCTTACAAATAAAGTTTCATTTGTAGAGTTGTTAGTTAAATTCGTATCTAAAGTTACATTCGTACTTCGCAAAACTTAAAAATGTTTATGTTTAAAATAATGAGCACTGCACACCCACAGTATTTATGCGTTAAGAGATTGAGTAATAAAGTTTGAACGAAAGTGTGAACAACTCTTAATATTTTTTTTAACTTAAAAAATTAGAAAAAAGGAACTGCTCTTCAAGAGCAAGAAGGTAGTGATTAGCCATTACAAAGTTAAATTCCTTGCAATAATAGAGTTAACATGTAATACCTATGTAGAAAAAAGCTTAAAACTGCTTGTAATCTTGTAAACTTGTTTTTGGCGCTTAAGTTTATTCGGAGGTCAGGGCTCGACATGTTCAAGTTCTCTTCAAGTATATATTTCGTGTTTCACTCAGCTTAAATTTTCCTAAAATTTAATAATTATTTCTTCTTAATTTTATTTTATCATTATTGCAGAAGATTCTACGGATGCGAGCGATTTACAGTTAAACATTAAAAAGTATATTGTATCTGTGATATCTTGAATTTGTTTTTGGTTTTAATATCCGATGTTTTCAAACGGTCTTCCATGCAACTTGCCACTTCCCAGTTGTCTAGGTTCGCCGAAAGACAGCGGCAGTGATGCACTTTTAATAAGTAAAGGAAATCGAGAGCCGGTCATATTAAATGTATACGATATGGTAAACATTAAATTAAAAAAAAAAAAAACAATTATTGTACAAATAAACTTTTATAGCAGTATTGGATGAATGAATACACAACTTCGATTGGCCTCGGAGTATTTCACTCTGGTGTAGAAATGTTTGGCACTGAGTTTGCATACGGAGGCCATCCTTTTGCATTCACTGGTGTTTTTGAAATCATACCCCGAGATCATGATGAATTAGGTGAACAATTTCAGTTCCGACAGAGCATTCAAATTGGTTGCACAGATTTTACATATGAAGAGGTGCGTCGAATTGTGGAGGAACTTGGTAATCAGTTTCGTGGCGACCGGTACCATTTAATGAATAATAATTGCAATCATTTTTCTAGTTCTTTGACTCAGGTTTGTAAGTTATATTAAGAATTTATAGTGCATAGTCATAGTCAAAAATAAAACTAACTTTAAGGAAATAAAACTACGCTTTATACAAAAGTATAGTTTATGCTAGTCATAGTGAGAAAATTTTAAAATTATTTTCTTAATTACTTAATAAATTCATTATTATGTAATTAATTTTTTGTCTAAGTCGATGTTTTTTTAAGAAACATCTTATTTTTGTCCCTGTAAAACAAAAAATAAACTCGGTTTCAATGCAAAAAATTATATTTTTTCTATAGTAGACTTTTTAACTATGACTGCGCCTATATTTTTATTTCATTAATATAAAAATTACCGTACCTGCTTTCAGATCCTTTGTGGCCAAGAAATTCCAAGTTGGGTGAATCGTTTAGCACAGTTTAGCGCTTGTGTGCCATTTCTTCAAAGATGTCTGCCAAAGTACGATATTATTAAAAATTTATTTTTCTTTCTCAGAGTTTGATAAATTTGACAAATCGTTAGTGACTCAAAAATAACTAAAAAATCAGAATGCAATAATCTTGTTTTACATAACAATGCCAGATTGAAAAAAAAAAATTAAAACATGTTTCATGCTGAGACATTTTATTTGGTGAAGTTGCATATAAAGATTTGTGAAAAAAGAAACTAGTAAGGAATATATTACCTTCGGTTTGGTGGAAGTGAAAATATTCTCACACTCGTGCTTAATATCAGGAATAGGGTATGCAAAACCGGTTCGAAGTATTCGGCGTTTCGGTTTTTTTTTTATTATTCGAACCGGTTTTTTTAAAAATCGCAATTTTCGAATAATTCGAAAACCGGGTTTTTTGGCTCGAATTATTCGACTGCTCGAATAGTTAAGAAATATTTAAATCCACAATTGAAAATTGTAAAACTTTACGATTTACATTTCACTAACGTTTCTAACATTTCTTATCTCTGGCTTCTATTTCATTTTGCTTTATTTGAGCTCGTTTAAGAATATGCTTTCATCGCTTTCATTCCTTTCATTGGTCGTTTCTTTTTGCTTTCTTTTGTTAAAACTGCATTTACAAGCGGCTGGCGTATTTAATGTATGTTAAACATGATTTTTAGTTTATAATGCATTCTTTTTAAAAAATACATTGAATTTTCAACAGCTTGACATGAACTCAGAAGTCTGGAAGTATTTCAAAAAAGATAGGAAATTCAACAAGGCTTATTGTACGAAATGCCCAAAAAAATCTAAAAGCATTAAGTACAAATATAAAATAATCATTAAAAGATATAAAACATGTGTTAAAAAGATTGAAAGAAAAACTCGAAACATAATTCTACCCAGTGCATCAAAACTACCATTTTCGAATTCATTTATGAACCATTTCGGGTAGAAACGTTCAATTTCGGCACTCATAAATGAAACTTTTTTGTATCATTCATTTACTTTTTTGTTCGGAAATTACTTAAAAAAGAACCATAGAAAACTAAATAAGTTTTTTATGAATTGCGAAAAAGAAGTTGTTTTTATTTTTGGGAAAAATTTTCACGAATTTAATCTTCTATAGCAAGCTCTTTTAAGCAACACAATAAAAAATCAAAAATTAAAAAAAAATTCTACCCAAACACTTTCGCAAAACTCTCACCTTACGCAAAACCTTCGCTTATAGTTCAGTGGGTAGTACTGCATAAGTACCTTTATTTAATTTATTAAAAAATAGTTGCCATACCCTTATCAGGAAATAGAAAAAAAACTTAACGATCAGTTCGTTTTTGATCTGTTCTGCATTTTATTAGAGAGCACTACCTTTATTCCTTTTCATTTGTGTATCGCTCTTCGACTCAATCACAAGCGCTACATCTAACACGCAGAAGAGAGAGATCGTTGTTATTGCTATCGGGAAGCAAAAGAAATGATTTTATAATCTAAATAAAAACATGCCGAAAAAAGTGTTAAAACAAAAATTCTTAATTTTGGGAGAGCTTTCCTTTATTTCTGGCATCCATCTCTAATTTATATATATATAAAAATCAAATGCGTGTGCGTTAGTCTTGCTAAAACTCGGAAAAGGCTCGGCAGATTTTAATAATTCTTTTTTTGAAAAAAAATTACAAAAAAAATCGAAGGAACAGCTGAAAAATCGAAAAAAAAAACGAAATTGGTAATTTTGTGTGGGAATTGCCACTTCAGACTACTTAAAATAGCAAACAAATCTTAACGGTTTAATTCAAATTAATTTAACTCAAATTCGGCACACATATTACTTGAATCCTATATTAGATTACGCCATACTTATTTTTGGCCACGCCTCTTCCGCCCCTCTACAAGAAACGCAAATCAACCTACTAGCGTACTTTTATTAGCAAAAATGCTCGTCTTACTAATTTAAAAAAGAATTCTGTTATTTTAACACCAAAAACATTCACATAGCTTCAAAATTGCATACAATTTTAGTACAGCGTCTTTTTCTTATAACATCGTTTCCTTAGAATAACAAAAAACTCTCTGAAATCGTTTTTTTTTAGTTTTGATGAAAATAACTCTGTTGTTTTTGAAAATATTTCATTCAATTTCTTTTCGTTGATAAATTCAATTTAATAAACCCCATTAGAAGGGTGCTGTTAGCTTAGCGTTTATATTTTTTATCTAATTTTTAAGAAAGGTTCAACATATTCACTTTTTACTCCAAAAAGTGGTTGTTTTTGTTCTTAAAATTATAAAAACTCAAAATTGCATTTTTGACCACCTTTAACATGATGTGGTGTTTAATAGCAACAGTGGTTTTACGAAAAATTTTATTAACTGTTCCTGTCAAGTAACTTGAATTTACTTGAAAGCGTTTCCGTACACATTTTTCCAGCACGAGAGAGAAGAATAACAAGCAAAATGTCACTCTCTATTACTTGAACTTTACTTGAAAAATTTCTTCGAGCACGAATCTCGAGCTTCGAACAGCTGATTGTCAAAGTGTCAAAATTAAATTGTTGCGAAAAAAATGTATGAAATTGGTTAGAAAGTTAATATAAATAAAGTTAAAATATGCAAAATGAACGCAAATGGAAGCCAAAGGTTCCTAGAGAACCATTATTTTAAAGCAAATTCAATTTATATTTAATTTCAATTGTAAAAGAACAGCTGTTGTATTTGAACTTTAGTCGTATCCGTACTTTTTGGCAAATTTTTTCATTCTGACAGATAACCTCATTCTGACAGATTATTACTCTCTATTACTCGTACTTTACTTGAAACGAGTAGACCTATTAAGGTGGTTTAAAAAATTTTTTTTTCAAATAGATCTTAAGTCCAAAAGGATATCGAAATCGGTGTTACCGTCTGCCAGCGGTTTTGATTTGAAAAAAAAATCACTTTTTCGCCAAAAATCACCGGTGTTTCGTCGTAAGTTCTTATCAAGCTAGATTACTACACTAAAGTTGGGTTCAAATTAAAGGTATCTAGGGCCACAAAATTATGAATGGGAAGATTGTTAGATTCCAGAATTTTTTTTAAGTCTTCAGATTTCGAAAAAAATGTTTGGTATTTTTTACAATCGTTACATATCTTGGGTATTTTTTGCAACATGTGTTATTTAACAGCATGTATTATGGCTGCTAACTCTGCTTTAAAGATGCCTCTGCGTTAAGGGGCAGTAATCCCGTGTGAACTATTGAAAACATATTTTGGTCATTCTTCTGCCACAGCAAAAGCCGATGCCCTCTTGTGAAATAATCCATCAGTGAAAATCGTTAATTCCGGGCGCAATTCCAATTTATGCTTTATAGAACCTTGAAGATGTCAGTATTTGTATTGTTTTTCTTGTGTATGCTGAGTGATATATCTGCAATAAAATTTGTATTAATTGTTTGAGTGTTATTAGGTGGCTTGTTAGGAATGGACATATTAATGTTATTGCAGTATCTAATTATGCACAGGATACCACAATCTTGAACCTATGGTTTTATTGTCGTCAAGGTAACTCCATAAAGCTCTTAATATAATTCTTAAAAAATATGTTTTTTAAGAATTATAAAAATTAAGTAAACATATAAAAATGCCACAATTTTATAACTCATGTAAACTGGTGCGAGCACGACCTCCGAAAACATGATGAAATATTAAATGTCTGCGCATATAATAAACATCTGTTTTCAAAAAAAAGCTTCTTCACGCCTTCTATGATTTAATACCAACAAAATGTTGGAGCCTAGATTGAAACGTGATAAAGAAGTAAACAAAAAGCGCAAAAACAAAATCTTTGCAGAATCAATGCAGTCAACTTTTTGAAATTTTGCGACTAGCAAAAGAGTAGAAAAACATTCCTTTGATAAAGTATAGCGCTTATAATTCCTCTTTGGTTTTATTGATCTTGCGCCTATTAGCTTGTCAAAGTTAGTGGACTGCTAGAACCACTGAGACTACTGATGAGTCGGAGTAGCGTCCGACGAAACCATGGTCTAGTCAGCTTGGTTTGTTCTGCAAAGAACTTTGTTGTTGTAGCAACCTGTTGCTTCATGAATTATTTGGCATAAAGCTCTTAATATAATTCTTAAAAATTATATAAAATTTTTTAAGAATTATTAAGAATTTTTTAAGAATTATAAAAATTAAGTAACTCCAAAAAAGTTTGTGTGAACCATGAGAAACTGTGGTTATGGACTTAGCGGTAAGTTTTATTGACCTGCTATATACTAATGACTCAAAATCATTGTACTGAGTTTCCATTCTAAGGGAGTCTAATGACGTAGCTGTGAGTATACCAGATGCTGTTCGGAAGCATCTGTTAATTGCAACGTTTAAGTTTTTCTTGTTCGTTTCCGATGTCAAACCATGTATTGTGATGCAGTGTTGCTCTGTTCCTTCTACTAATGATCGGCAAATCGAGATGGCTGTTTCTATGATGGGTCCTTTCTTGCCTGTGAAAATTACTTTGAGCAAGTTGTTGATGTTTTGAGTTATTTTATTTATGTGTTCGTTCCAAAATGCATTCTTAGAAAAAGTAACATCCAGTATTCGCATGTTTGATTTTATGTTGATATTCACATTTCTACTTTTTTTGCCGGAACTATTGCCCCTGTTTTGGTTGCCCAAAGATGAATTTCACTATTTAATTCAATAAGGTTCTTGTTGGTCTGTACTTCATTTCCAGAGGAGATTGCAAATATGCTGTCCGCATTAATGCCCAGATATTCTATACCCTTAATTTTTTTAAGTTTCCGATCAATGAATTTGCATATCACGAATTCCACGAAAAAGTCAACCTCATAGGTCAAAAATCAAATTGTAAAGAGAGAAGAGAAACTATATAGAATATATTCTATCGAATTCGGACAACACGTTTTAAGTTGAATTTTTCAAGATAACGGTAGTTTTTCTGTGTTTTTTTTACTTTCGCGTGGTGAATAAGTTGAGCCCAAATTTTGCAGTTTTATTTTGATATTTGCCATGAGGGCGTGCGCTGTTTATTACAACAATTAAAAAAAAAAAATATTTGCTTAAAATTTTTTAATATTTTCCTAATAATCATACATATATATGAATAAATAATTATCAACGATATACCGTGGTAAGAGCAGTTAAATAAATTAAGAAAATATGTAGCACGTGCGTGACAATATTGATATAAGTTTCAATGCAGACTCTAATATAAGAAATTTTTTGCGGAAAATGCTGTTATGTGTGAATATTGAGATGGCAAACCAGATTGAAAAACATTTTTTTTACTATTTCCATTGAAAAAAATTCCACGCGTTTCGCACATGTTACACTTTTTTCTATACAAAAATTTAGTTTTTACACACTACGGGGTCGTTCATAAATTACGTTACCAATTTAGATGGGAGGAGGGGCATTAAAATGTATTACGATTAGTAATGATATGGGGGGTCTCATATATAGCAAAGTGACCAAAAATAAAACAACTCGAAAAAATTGAAATTAATACACCCTTCATTTAAAAAAATGTCCATCCTTACATCTGCATTAGACGGTCAAACGTCTAAACTGACGGTTAACTATTGACAAGTGTCAATATGAATTCTCATAAGTGGGTTTTATTTAATTTAACCCTTAAATGCCCAGTGTATCTTTTTGGCTACAAACGAGAAAATAAGCTAATTATTTCAAAATATTGCAAAAATTAAAATGCTGGATATGTAGTTTCACTTAGAAAATTTCATATATAAAACAAAAATTTAATTATTGGCATAACTTTGTTGGTTTGGGAAATATTGACCGTCAAATTAACAACAGTTTTTTTAATTTTTACGGAAAATTCGCTTTTTGACATGAAATACCTTTTAAACTATTAACAATTTTAGAGCATCATTTAACAAACAAATTAAGAGTTATCATAAAAAGAATCGTTTTCCACGTTTTTGCCTTGAACTCCTACAACCAAGCTGATTGATGGTATATGTTACGTCAGAATGCCCACTGTATCTTTTTGGATACAACCATGTTTTCTTTAAACAAAAATTTTTTCCAAAAAAAATAAAAACGGGGTCGTGTTCAGGGGATCATTTAACACAACATAATTTTAATGGTATCGGTGTTGTTGGGCATTTAAGGGTAAAAATAAATCGGAATATAAATTATTATTCAAATAAATCCATTTTAAGAAATCATATTCACAAAAACACTGAACTTGGTGGTACGGGTGCAGCCTTTACGGGTACTCTCTCAAAGGCCAGGCGAATTTCTTTGCATAAGAAATGAGAATACACCTGAATAGGTCCACATGGAATCTGTTGAAGAATTTGAAGAGTCCCAAAGTTCCAGCTCCTTCAATTCCAGTGATTGAGAGCATCGACTTTTGGATCGAATGGAATAGAATAGTTTTTATCGATTAAAACAATTGATTTTCAAATTTTTTTCTTAAATGTATCTAGTCATGACATAAAAAAGATAAAAAAAAAGAAAATAAAAAATTTTTAATCCTTTTGTTTTGTATTTCAGTTTTTAGTAAATATAGTCGAAGGTAACAGTAATATGAACGTACGGTGTAATTGTGCGTGACGAATGTAACATGTGCGTGACGGTGTTAAAGTTGAAAAAATTGTTTTATAATTTTTTTTTTCTCAAATAACTTAGCTACTAATATAATCTAGGATAACCTCTTATTGCTGTAAAAAAATATGAAAATTCTATCTGAAGTCAATTCGCAGAAATTTCAGATAGAAGCTGACATCAAATTTTTAAAGGGAAAATTTTGTAGCACGTGCGTACGCTACATTTTGCTTAATATCACCGAAATTCATAAGTGGATTCATTAAACCTTTACACATTTTAAATAGAACGAAAAATTAATTAATAAAAATTGCAAACCAGTTTTCGCAAAAATTTCTTCTTATGTAAATCAGTTGCAATTATTCGCAAGCTGTAACAGTGCGTGACATGGAATTCATGATATGCAGTAATACCAGTATTTTAGATCCTTGTGGAACACCATTGTTGTGCAGATATAGCTAGCACTAACCTACCTCAACTTAATCGTCACATCATAACGCTGCAAACGGTCTACGTTGGGTTCACTGTATGCTTGTAGTTTTAACAAAATATGATGCGTAAGCAGAATGCAAACTCAAGTGCTATTTACAGTGTCAGTCATGTAAAGAATGAGTTTGTGACCTGCAAGTAGGTTATGACCTTCTTATATTACAAACAGATGGACTAATTTAATATTGTAAAATTAGGTTTTAAGTTATTTGTGTTACATTATTTGAGTAAGAATTAAACATTGAGTGAAAGAAAAATTTTTTTTTTTTTTGATAGTTTTTATTTGTAATCTATCAAAATGATAAACAAATTAGCGAAATGATATATAATATAACAGAGAGTATTGCATTCCATTAAATACAATCACTACAAAAGATAATCAAATATTGTTTAAGACATTCAAAGAATTATTTTAAATACTTAATTAACAGACAACATAATTTACAAACAGGTGTTTCTCTATACTTATAATAATCTAAATGGAAGATCTAAAACATGAAATCGCTGGAGTCGCCTTGTTTCGTTGGTTTCATCCAGAAGGCAGATTGCTAATGTGTTAGTATGGTTGCTAAGCCGTTTGAGGTATCTTTCACAGAGTTTTCGGATCTCATCTTGAACTGTTAGAATGTTTAAGTCCTTATGTATTGAGTCATTTCTTACAAACCAAGGGGCGTTTAAAATCATCCTTAAAGTCTTGGATTGATATTGTTGTAGGATATTAATATTTGACTTACTAGCAGTACCCCAAAGTTGGACTCCGTAGGTCCAAACTGGCCTTAACCTTTATCGGTCCCTTATTTTGAGAAACGAATAAGTTCCTTGTGTGTAAATTTTACACACTTTTTTCAAGAGCCATATTTTCATGGATGAATGAAATGATTGCGATCTTGTCGTTAAAAATTATTTATTATTCATTATTTCATTTATTCCTTTGAAAAAAAAAGATTTTTTAAAATACCAACCAAACTCCTAGATCGATTTGATGAACTTATATTAAAGAAATATCAGTTTGAAGTTAAAAAGTGCATGTAAAATTTACACAAGGGACCGATTAAGGTTAAAATCGCTTTATAGAGTCGAATTTTATTTTCAAGGTTTAACTCATATCTAGCACCAAGTAGCCAATGAAGTCGTTTGGTTTTGTTATTTAATTGTTTGCGTTTTGCTTTTATGTGTTCCTTCCAAGTGAGATCTAAGCCGATCTAAGTGCATTCCTAGATATTTTATGATGTTGGCCTTTGGGATTATTAAACCGTTAATAGTTACCTGAGGACAGTCACCTTTTCGCATTGTGAAAGTAGTATGTGCAGATTTTCAAGCATTAACTTTAATGTTCTATTTTAATAACCATCTTTCTAGTTCATTAAGTTATCTCTGTACAAGAGCAGATGTGCCATCTGAAGACGCATTTGGGCCAGTATTGCAGTGTCGTCAGCGTAAGTTGCAACAAAAACATTGTCAACCACAGGCATATCAGATGTAAATATTGTATATAAAATCGGACCCAAAACACTACCTTGTGGTAAACACCGCTGATAATATTTTGTGTAGGTCTGATGTATCTCCTCTATGTCTTACGTAAAAATATCTATCAAAGAGATAAAATTTGAGTACCAGAAAATAGGGAGTGGGGAGAAGATTTTTTACTTTGTATAACAGTCCTGGGTGCCACACCCGATCGAACGCTTGTTGAATATCCAAAAACACTGCAGAACAATACTTTTTTTCTTCAAGTGAATCCTCAATAACTTTGACAATGCGATGACACTGCTCCGGAGTACCATGATTTTGCCTGAACCAAACTGATGATCCGGAATTATGTTGTTTGCTTCTATCCATGGATTCATTCAGCTCAAAAATATTCTTTCAAATATTTTGGAGAATGTAACTAGCAAACTAATTGGGCGATAAGATGCTAATTCGTTCTCTGGCTTATTTGGCTTTGGTATCATAATAATTTCTGCGCATTTCCATTGCGTAGGAAAGTGACCCAACCTTAATATAGAGTAAAATAGTTGTGTAAGGAAAATAATACACTTTTTTTGGTAGTAGTTTTAGTATTTTAGCATCAATTTGGTCATATCCAGAGGCTTTTTTATTATTTAGTTTCTTTATTTCTTGCTGCACCTCGTTTGGAGAAACATTTTTAATCGGCAAATCCATTTGGCAAGGTACTTTTAAAAATCTCATAATATCGGCAGTTTGTTCAGAGCTATTATTATAATTATTTGGCTTAAAAGTCTGTTGTAAATGTGCAGCAAACACATCAGCTTTTTTTTGTCAGACGTGCACCAGATGCCATTTACATCTTTTATTGGGGGATTTCTTAACGGAGGCCGCTTAATGTATTTTGTAGCTTTCCATAAGCTGTGGTCACAATCAGTATGAGTATTTAAATTTTTGAGGAAATCATTAATAGAATCATTTTTAAATGTTTGAAGGCGCTCTTTCAGCTCCTTGGCAGCTTTATTAAATATGGTCTTGTCTACTGGGTTTCTACTATTACGCCATCTCCTGCGCAAAACTCTTTTATTTCGTATAAGTTCCCTTAGCTCCGCAGATAATTTAACATTATTGCCATTTACCTGTATGTTTGTTGGTGTAGAAAGATACGCAGCCTCTTGAATGAGACAGGTATAATATCCGGCCGCATTGTCAATTCCTAATCCAGACTTTAATGATGTATTTAAATTGATATTTGTATCCAACCAGTTTACAAAAGATTCCTTATACATTTTAGGTGAAAAAAGTTTATATTTTTCTGTTAATTCACTTAAAAAAGTGCTGTACGTTATAATAAAAGGTGAGTGGTCAGAACTTAAGTCATAGCTATCTAGAATGTCAATATGTCGCCTTGGAATTCCTGAGTATACAGCAAAATCCAACAAGTCTGGAATTTTTCTAGGGTCAGTTGGCCAGTACGTGGGCTTACCTGTAGACAACACTGAACGATTAGTGGTGGAAATGCATTTATAAAGTTCTCTTCCTTTTGGGTTTATTAGTATATTAGCCATATAGATGTGTTAAGTGCGGCCTTGGTCACTCAACAGCAGAAGCCAAAAAAGTCGCGATGTTCCTGCGAGTTGCGTTCATTGCAATAATAATCATCCAGCAAATTATAAAGGCTGCAGAGTATATCAAGAGCTAGTTAATAAAAATCAACATGCAGTTAGTATCAACCAACGAAACCTACGTACAGAAAGACAGCAAAAACCAAATTTTAATCCGGAACAATTCCCGAATTTAGGGCAATCTAATATCAATCCGACGACTAACAATAACACAGCCTATTCAGAAATCGTAAGAGGAAATCAAATTGAAAACTCTTTCTTGCAAAAAATTTAAGTCATGATGAATAAACAACTTGAACTTACAAACAATTTGATTAGCATGATGTCAGTTATTATTACTAATTTATGTCACAAATAGATTTGAGGATCGCTGTTTGGAACGCTAATGGCTTATCCCAACATAGGCAAGAATTTGAAGCATTTCTTCTATCGGAAAAACTCGACATTTTATTAGTTTCGGAAACACATTTTACGAAAAATCTCATTTTAATATAAAAGGTTACACACTTCATTGTACTAACCACCCTGACGACACGGCTCATGGTGGCTCTGCTGTTATTATTAAAACATCGCTTAGGTATGAAGTATTAGAGGAGATAAGGTTACATTCACTACAAGCTGCTAGCTTGCTCCAATGTACATATGATCACATTACAATTAGTGCGGTATATTGCCCTCCAAGATTCACATTTAAATGTGAACATTTTCTTTCAACAACTGGGAACTAAATTTATTTCCGGCGGGGATTATAATTCAAAACATCCGTGGTGGGGATCCAGAGTAATGAAAGAGAAATAATGTTAATTTTCACTCAATATTTTTGTTATAAATATTACGTGCTTTCAATAAAGAGATTCAGCATTATGGGATCGTTCATAAATTACGTTACCAATTTAGGGGGGTGGAGGGGTTTCAAACGATAACTACGATAAGTAACGATAGGGGGGGAGGGGGTCTCACATATAGTAACGTGACCAAAAATAAAAAAAAAACTTGAAAAAATTGAAATTCCGAAATCAGTTTAATATTGTGTCCTATATTTGTATTGCCGCTTGTATTTCGCTTCAAAAACATCAATGAATTCTCATAAGTGAGTTTTATTTAATTTAAAATAAATTGGTATAAAATATACATACTATTTAAATAAAACAATTTTAAGGAAGCATATTTATAAAAGCACTGAACTTGTTGCTGCACAGGTGCAGCCTTTACGGTATACGGTCACCTTTGGTCGAGATTCGACCATTTAAAAATTTTTTTTTTTTTTGTATTTTTATTGAAAAAATTTTTTTTCTTTCTGCACTCATATGCAAACGTAACCGAACTCTTACAGCACCAAACGCACCACCAGATTTTCCATGTTCTGTGATTTTTACTTTTAAAGCTATTCAATATCAAAAATGTGGCTAATATATGCGGAGCCACACCCCTTTGTCCAATGGTCGTCACAGTACCCTACTTCCCTTATTCTACTTTCTAGTAGAAATGCTTTTAAAGCTATTTGATATAACAACTTTGAGTTATATGAGTGTTTCCACGCCCCTTTGTCAAGGAGGAAGTTCTTAGCAAGTTTCATTGATTTGTGACTAATAAGTTCAAAAGTTATACCGAAAATTTGGGCTGATGAAAAGTGCCTCGCCTCTATTTCAACGCCCATCAAATGTAACCAGTGGCATGGAACGTCTGATTTGAGAGATATTCGGTGCACTCCTTTTCCCTAATCGTATTGATTTAAAAAAAAATTATCAAAATTGTTTGAGAAACACGGGAGAAAATGTTTCTTAACTTTTCTGCGTACACCTATTTATATATAGATATATAATAATAATATGTATAATATATAAAGTAGATAAGGAAATGGCTTAAAACATATATTTGTGTATATAACTTTGGAGTGGTTTGAAACATTTGAAAAACTTTTTCACAGAAATTATTTTTTTAGCTGTAGAACTTTATAAAAAATACAAAAACAACATTTTGAAAAATATAATTTTCATCAAGAAAATCATAGGGTGTAGCTCATGATTTTCGATGATAGAAACACTTGATTAAATTATGTGTCAAAATGAAGCAATTTGTGCAAATAAATGATATGGTATATGAAAAAGTGTGAGAGAAGAAAATAGAAAAACAAAAATAAAATTACAAAAAAAGAATGTCTGGTCTAATTTTGAAGCAAAAATTGAATATTTTAGAGTTTTTTTGAAAACAACATATGAAATTGAATTAGTGAGATAACGGTAAATCTTTTCTTATTTCACAAAAGTTATTTAATTAAACTTTCAGACAGAGAAAATTGAGGGAAAATCGATTGAAAAATGGCTGAGATATTGGCATGCAAAATCAAAATTTGAAATATCAATTGTTTTTTTCTCATTCTGAGGCAATGACATTGCTTTAAGAAATGCATTGCTTGGAAAAAATCTACAGGTTTCGAAATATCGCAATACTTTCGATGTCATAATAACGGGAAATTTTTTTAATATACTATTCGTGGAAAATATTAGCAAAAAAGTTTTCGTATACCGTTATTTTTCTCAACCAACGAATTTTCATACAAAAAACGTTGTACTGAAAACATCTATAGTTTTCGAGATATCACAATAATTTTGATGTCAAAATAATGGAAATTTTTCAAAATTTACTATTTGTAAGCAATTTTACCATCACAATATATATTGACACTTGTTACATGAAAATTGTATGAAAATTGTGCTTATTGTAGGGTAACCGTAAACGATGGTGGAAACTATTAAATTTTTTTTTGCACATCTTATGAATGTCTAAATTTCTTTCTTATATCATGTTTTTCCATCTCTTATAGTTTAGCTTTTATTAAATAAATGCTCTTTTTCCGCTCACATTTGAGGTCAAAGGTCACCAATCTTATATTCAATCATATTGTGTAGCCAGACCTTTCATCTGATACCACATTCTTCATTCTACCTCATCCCAGTTCTGAGATCTCTAACTAAAATTAATATAAATTTTCAACGTTAATATTTCGGGTCAAAGGTCATCAATTTAAAATCTAACATAATTCGGCACATCTATGGTGCAGTACCTTTCGAATGATATACGTTTCATTGTCCTTATTCTAAAATAAATATTGAAAAAGTGTACGACAACATTTAATGTTTGCGTATTAATATATAAGATAAAAAATGAGGATACACTTGAATGGGTCGACATAGAATCCGTTGAAGAATTCTATTGTGAAGAGTCCCCAAAGTGGATTGAAGAAGGAATAGTTTTTATCAATGAAAATAATTTATTTTAAAAATTTTTTCTTAAATTTATTTAGTCATGATAGCACACATACCAAAAGCTAGTTAAGGTAATAATATTTTTTAAATATATTTTCAAATATTTTTTAATCAATTCATTTTTTATTTCATATACTACGTTACTTTATGGGGGGAGGGGAGGTGTTTTTAAATGCACTACGAAGAGTAACGGAGGGCGGGGGGGTAAAAAAAAAACTTGAAAATCGGTAACGTAGTTTATGAACGACCCTTATGCTAGGATCTGTCGTAATAAATCTACGAACGTAAGCGTAAACGTAAGAATACGCAAAATTTGCTATGCTAGGTTCCGAACAAGACAAAGTGGAATGTTGCTTCACTGAAATTTATTTTCGAAAATTCGAAAACAGCTGTTTTTGACAAGACACATGAAATTTTAAAAAAAGTGATTAATTAAAGTGTAAGGTTTAATGATTTCAAATTAAAAGTGATTTAAAATGAATCCCATTGCAATTTAAATTTTTGCATAGCATGAGAAGGATATGCTATAAAGAAAAGCTATGAATATTTGGAAAAAGTATTGCTAGATTATCCTTTTAAAATGGATAACGAAATGTTGGTAGTGCACGTTCCATCGCATTTGTAAGTATTCGACTTGGAAGATAGAAAACTACCAGCAGCAACCACGCAACTGACGGAGGAAGTCAACGTTTTTGATTCGAAAGAAGTGCATTCGATCTGTCCGAATCGTGACACTCGTCATCGAGAAAAATCATTTCAAATATGTCAACTACGTCCATCAACTTGTCGACTCCAGATTGGATTATTTTCCGCCGCAACTTGAATTGCACAGTTTTCAAAATAAGCATTTTTGTAACAAAAACAAAAAAAAATGTGTGCCTTCAAAACCCATTCAATATACTTTCGGGAAATTTATACACAAGTTTGGGTTGTGTTGACATTGGTGTAATGAATTTTTTCTAACGTTTAAATAAGACCCTTGAACGCTGTGAACGTATATCAGAAAAGTCGATGATTGACGATTTAAAAAACACCTTAAAACTTCTGCCATTTTTCCAATTTTCAACTGATTTCAGTTATCTTAGACTTTTTTGAAAGCTACTTAGTAGTTTTAATAATTCCTGTAAAAGAACTAAGTATTTTTGTTTCATTCCATTTAAAAAAAAAATAAAGAACTAACATTTGAACAAAATTTTTGAAAAATTGACTTCTCCATTGCGATAAACCCACTTTATATATTTTTTCAAAAATCTTTTGGCACTGTTAAATTTAACATTTAATTCTATTGAACAAAAGTGCATTTTGGTTTTAAATTCTCACAACCTAAGCATATGTAAAAAATTGTTAAAAGTCGTAACACTAGAATTCCTACTTTTTAACTTTGAGAATTTAAAAAAAAAATTGTGATGGAACTGAGAGGTCGGACGAGTCGCGATATAATCACAAGATGTCCCTCTCTCGGAATTTATAAGTATTTAGGCTGAAACTTTTTTAAAGGTAGAATCGGTCACACAGTGTTATTATTATAATATATAGCGTATTAAAGTTTGCATATAATTGCATATAATTTTTACTTATTTAAAGTTTGCATATAATTGCATATAATGTTACTTACTTACTTATCTGGCGCTTACAACCGTAGGTCGGTTTTGGCCTCGTATGAGAAATTGCGCCAGCCATTTCTGTTCTGGGCTTGCTGGTGCCAGTTGGAAACACCAAGCGTGGTCAGGTTATCCATCACATGATCCTTCCAACGAAGATGTGGGTGTCCTCTTCTGCGTTGACCACCACCGGGCACCGAATCAAATATTTTTTTCGCTGGAGCGTCGTTTTCCATTCGCTCAACATGACCTCGCCAGCGGAGCCGCTC
The DNA here is from genome assembly GCA_943735915.1 of Pherbina coryleti. Taxonomy (NCBI): domain Eukaryota; kingdom Metazoa; phylum Arthropoda; class Insecta; order Diptera; family Sciomyzidae; genus Pherbina; species Pherbina coryleti. The sequence continues at coordinate 112,620,561 of OX030950.1, read as the reverse complement.
AATTTTAATGCGCTTTACTATGTCGATGTCAGCGTACAGCTCATACAGCTCGTGGTTCCATCGAATTCGGTACTCGCCATTGACCCAGATTGGACCGAAGATTTTACGAAGGATCTTTTTCTCGAAGGCTCCCAAAGTCTTTTCATGAGAACTGCTCAACGTCCAGGTTTGTGCTGCATTTAATAGGACGGGCATGATTAGTGACTTATAGAGCGTGCGTTTTGTTCGTCGAGAGAGAGCTCTGCTTCTCAATTGCCTACTTAGCCCAAAGTAACACCTGTTGGCAAGAGTCGTTTTATCTCAATACTGACATCGTTGAAAGAGTTAATGCTGGATCCCAGGTAGACGAAGTCCTTAACAACCTCGAAGGAGATGTTGTCAACAGTGACGTGGTTTCCAAGACGTTGAGACTGTTTATTTGTTGACACTAGGTATTTCGTCTTATCTGCATTCACTGCAAGACCCATTCGATTCGACTCTTTCGCAAATCTGGAGAATGCTGCACTGACTTCGCGCGTATTATGGCCAATAATATCGATATCATCAGCATACGCCAGCAGCATAATACTTTTGTAGAATATAGTGCCACTGCGCCTCAAATCAGCAGCTCGGATGATCTTCTCTATCATCAGGTCGAAAAATTCGCACGATAAGGAATCACCTTGTCTGAAACATTTTTGTTATGTTGCTTTTTCTTTTCTTGACAGAGCAGTTGAGAAAACCTTATCAAACTCAGAGCAAAACTATTTGCTGCTCTCATTTCGCTCTCTTCTTAATAGAGCGTCTGTACACAACGTAATGAAAGTCAGAAAAATGTAAAGCTCACGCAAGCCTCGCGCTAAACGCAAGCCTCGCACCAAGATACAAGTTTTTTATTGCAATTTTCAGCTCATATTTCGCTGTTGTCTGTCTCTTGAAATGGCGCTTGAAAACAACGAAATCAAAATCATAGAATACATACAAACACATAAATTGACTACCTATATTACGACCATGGATTACGGCGCTTTTGCGTCGTATGGGTTACTGGTTATTACTGTTCTCGAAACAAAACTATCAAATCGTTCCTGTGCAAAGCCTTGTGGCTTAAAAATAAAAACAACCAAATGCATCTGCCTTGAGGCAGCATATGAACAAAGGCTTGTGGCTAATTTTAAAAGGCCAAACACCCCACTGGGGAAAGGATAGGAATGTAAATAAAATATTTACATGGTGATCCTGTTTACATAAGATAAATCGTTATACCATTATCAAGCGAGAGAATTCTTGACATGAATTCGTCCACTCTGACTTTAAATCTGCGATGAGTTCGAAAGGATAGCATTTTTTAGCATTTGTTTTGGTACGCCCCATGTATGGAGCTCTCTTGACACATGTATTGAAATGAATATATCAAATGCCTTTTCCAGGTCTTCGGAAAGAATAATTTGTAGTAGAATTAAGTACTGTGTAGCGTAGTATTTAGTTATAGTATTGCTATTGCTTGGCATCCCTGCACCTATTATGCAGTTTCTTTCGTTTTCTGTTCTGCTTGTGTTGCTCTTTTGTATAAAGTACATGTAAACAACAAGAATGAAAAAAATTTTCTATCATTCTTGTGTAAACAATTGCACATATTTGTGTATATGTGTGCGGGTAATGCGACAAAATAGCGAACAAGCGGAACGGCATTTTTAATTGTACAGATCCATGGTATAATAATACAAGGTAGCATTGAAGGCTAATGGCTGAATTACAATACTGCGTTAGGTCGGTCGGCCTTTGACAGCTCGACTAGAAACAATGGGTTCTTATGAAGCAACACAAAATATGACCTCATGGATTGCGTCGACCTCATCCCGTAAATATGAATTTGAGGGGGTGACGTACGATCAACGCTATGAGTAGCGACATGCTCAAGCTAGGTCGTGCTTTTGACATTCCATAATAACGCTGGGTTGCATTTTCGATGAGCAATGCTAAAATGTGGGTATTCTTGGATTCCGATGGAAAACTCAGATTTTCATAGGATTATCGTGGGAATTTATATTTTGATGCGAGTTTTTTTTAAATTGATCAAATTTTTTAAATTAACATGCTGCTTAAGTAGTATAAAAATGATTTTGATGAATTTAGCATGCTATTAATATTATTCAATTGTATTTCATATTAAAATTTATGCATTTTTTAGTATATTATAAATAATATTATAAGGGTATTCATGCAAAATGGCAAACTTATATATTGGTCAATTAGATATTTTAATGAGGTTGGTTGAGGACGAATACCCTTAATATCATTGTTTGAATAATATAACACACAGAGGAATGTTGTGGTAAGGTAAAGGGTGATTTTTTTGAGGTTATGATTTTCATGCATTAGTATTTGACAGATCACGTGGGATTTCAGACATGGTGTCAAAGAGAAAGATGCTCAGTATGCTTTGACATTTCATCATGAATAGACTTACTAACGAGCAACGCTTGCAAATCATTGAATTTTATTACCAAAATCAGTGTTCGGTTCGAAATGTGTTTCGCGCTTTACGTCCGATTTATGCGGCTTGATTCTTGTTGTCACCTCACATATGTGAGTAGTCTCACACTCGTCTCACGTCACTTGAATTGTGGTATTCTAGTTGTCATGTGAAGTGAGCGTGAGGAACATGTGGAAATGAAATCGCAAGTCGTGTTTATTGCGTCGACTTTTTATTTTTTTAGCATCAATATCAATTTTAAAGTAAAAAAAAAAATAAAAAGCAATTATTTAAGTATTATTTATTAAAATTAACATGAGTTCATTCGAGTTCTGGTTTACGGATACTAATAGTGAAGACAGCAATGATGGTGCGAATTTAAAATTAAAAAGATTAAAGCTAAGGGACGCCTCTAACCCGTTGAAGTTACCGGATGGAGCGTAATTCCACCTCATCATCAACGCCATATGTTGGCGCATCGCACTGCGCGACTTTATACAAGGACAAAACATTTTATAGACTTCTTCTAGGGCGTCCAGGTGAGCCAAACGGAAATGGCCACCACCGGTAGAGTTTTACTCTTTCTTGTTGTGCCTCAACTTCTTTCTTAGATTGAGCTTGTAGTCATTCCAAACCTAAATCAAATAAAATTGTACAATTAAATCGTCGTCTTCATATGCACGACTGTATTACTTACTTTTTACCATCCTGCATCCTTTCTTATAGTCGGACCCAAGCTATTTATTTTAGTGGCCAATTTTTGCCACTTTCCATCGGAAGCCGTTTTGCCGTTTTCTGTATATATAAGGCCTTTATCGATAGATGAATTTTTTGTTATAAAACTCACCATCGCCTCAAATTGCTTTCTTGTGGTTATCTTCACTCTAAACGGAAATAAATCTATGGTATTTCAAGTTAATTTCATAAACAAAACCAAAATTAAACATATTTTATAACAAACCTTTTTGGTTCTCACTTAAAAAATTTACGCGAGTAAAATGTCACTTAAATTCAACGACAAGTGACAACAAGAATACGAATTTTTGTCACAGTGAAACAAGTCACACTCATTTAGGTGAGGTGAGAACAAGAGTACGAATTTAGCGTCACAGTGAGACACGTCACACTCACTTAGGTGAGGTGACAACAAGAATCAAGGCGATGGTCTACATAATCGACCAAGTGAGCAAACAATTAATGCGATTGTGACCAAGTTTCGCACTCAGTTTACTTTATTGGACATTAAACCAACCACACGAATGCGTACAGTGCGTACAGAAGAGAATATTGCGTCTGTTTCTGAGAGTGTTGCTGAAGACCGTGAAATGTCGATTCGTCGCCGTTCGCAGCAATTGGGTTTGTGTTATTCGACCACATGGAAGGTTTTACGCAAAGATCTTGGTGTAAAACCGTATAAAATACAGCTCGTGCAAGAACTGAAGCCGAACGATCTGCCACAACGTCGAATTTTCAGTGAATGGGCCCTAGAAAAGTTGGCAGAAAATCCGCTTTTTTATCGACAAATTTTGTTCAGCGATGAGGCTCATTTCTGGTTGAATGGCTACGTAAATAAGCAAAATTGCCGCATTTGGAGTGAAGAGCAACCAGAAGCCGTTCAAGAACTGGCCATGCATCCCGAAAAATGCACTGTTTGGTGTGGTTTGTACGCTGGTGGAATCATTGGATCGTATTTTTTCAAAGATGCTGTTGGACGCAACGTTACGGTGAATGGTAATCGCTATCGTTCGATGCTAACAAACTTTTTGTTGCCAAAAATGGAAGAACTGAACTTGGTTGACATGTGGTTTCAACAAGATGGCGCTACATGCCACACATCTCGCGATTCTATGGCCATTTTGAGGGAAAACTTCGGAGAACAATTAATCTCAAGAAATGGACCGGTAAGTTGGCCACCAAGATCATGCGATTTGACGCCTTTAGACTATTTTTTGTGGGGCTACGTCAAGTCTAAAGTCTATAGAAATAAGCCAGCAACTATTCCAGCTTTGGAAGACAACATTTCCGAAGAAATTCGGGCTATTCCGGCCGAAATGCTCGAAAAAGTTGCCCAAAATTGGACTTTCCGAATGGACCACCTAAGACGCAGCCGCGGTCAACATTTAAATGAAATTATCTTCAAAAAGTAAATGTCATGGACCAATCTAACGTTTCAAATAAAGAACCGATGAGATTTTGCAAATTTTATGCGTTTTTTTTAAAAAAAAAGTTATCAGGCACTTAAAAAATCACTCTTTAGATTGGCAAATGCCGTTCACTTTGTTTTTGTAAAGTTGTACCCAAGTACTCACTAATTACAAGTGATTCAGCGAGCATTGTACAAGAGGGCGTGGCAGCTCGAATCTGCAATATCGAATAACTTTGGAATTATAGGTCGCACAACATTGGAATTAGGTGTTCGGCCTCGATTTACATGTGCCGTTCCACTGGCAACATTTTATGGGCGTTGGGAAAAGGGTGTGGCACTTTTTCGGCTTCCCAAATTGTGGGTATAACTTTCGAACTATTAGTCACACATCAATGAAACTCGGTAAGAATGTACTATTTAGTCTTGTCCTTTGACTGGAAAAATTGAGTGAGCATTGGACAAGGGGGCATGGCACCGCCCATATAAGTCAAAATTATGGTATCAAATAGCTTTGGAGTTAAATGCCACATAATAATGAAACTTGGTATGGAGCTGCCACATGGTAATGTCCATCTACTAGAAAACCTTCAGCCATTCTTATTTTTATGAAGAGAACTTCTGAAATGCACTGTCGAATCGTGACGTTCCAGAAATCGTTATCTACCCTATTTTAACGATAAAAGTTCAAGTAAATCTTAAATTTTAAACACCAAATGAAACATTAATTTCCAAGTTTTAATAATATATTGTCTTTAATCCATAGTAATTTTTATGTTTAAACATCGTTGTTTTTTCGAAGCTACTCTCTGCACTGAAAACATCGTCATTTTATTATCTTGTTTTGTAAATATTTTGAAATGTTTTGACCAATTTTCTTGTTTTTATTTTGTTTTTCTTTTGAATTTTTTTATAATTTTGAATTTTTTTGACATATTATCCAAATTTTTGAAGTATTTTTAATTATTTTTCACAATATTTGTCCTCAAATGAGAGCAAATAATTTTAAAAATGCTTTATGAGGGGTTTATTGGATTTATTGGATGTTCAGCCATTTTTAAAAATCCTCTCATTTATAAACAAACATTTTCAATAATTTTTTTTTTTACATTTTCTGTTTTTTTTTTATATATTATGAAACAATTTGATGTATTTTTGGCATAATTTGTGCTCAGATGAAAACAAAATAAAATTTAAAAATGCTTTATCGAGGGTTTATTGAAGGTTTCCTCCATTTTTAAAATTATCTCATTTATAAAGCATTTAAAAAAGATTTTTAACGCTATTGAACGCTATTATGACACTATCTTTTAATTTTTCATTGATTACAATTATAATTGCATGATTTCGGAAAAAGGGACGTTTTGTGGGATTTTTAGTATAGCTGCTTTTATTGGCATCACCAAAATGACAGACGCACGATCTGTCAACGCAACATTTAGTTTTGCAAAGTTTGAGGTCGTCCGTTTTGACAGCTTATATCGTAAAGTTTTTCCAACGGAGACCAAAGTACGGTCAAAGGCCGACCGACCTAACGCAGTATTGTAATTCAGCTATTATGGCTAAAATGCAATACTGCGTTAGGTCGGTCGGCATTTGACAGCTAGACTAGAAACAATGAGTTCTTATGAAGCAACACTAAATTCGACCTCATACTTTGCGTCGACCTCATCCCGTAAAAAAATATTGTAGGGGTAAAGTACGATCCATGGTATAATAATACATGGTAGCATTGACAACTGCTTATTTTCTCTTCAACAGGAAAACATAAACTGTCAAAAACAGCTTTTTGTGGAAATACATCAGCAGCTGCTGTGGTTGTTGTTTTTTTTCACTTCAACGTTTTCAACATTGCTTGTGTTTTCAATGGCGGATTGTGAGCGCTCTCTTTTTGAGTATATTTTTTGACAGTATATGATTTCCCAAGCAACTGTCAATGCTACCTTGTATTATTATACCATGGTACGATCAACGCAATGAGTAGAGACATTTTCTACTAGCTCGTGCGTTTGACATTCTATATTAACGCTGAGTTGCATTTTCGTTGATAAATGCTAAAATGTGGGTATTCTTGGATTCCGATGGAAAACTAAGATTTTCATAGGATTATCGTGGGAATTTATATTTTGATGCGAGTTTTTTTAAATTGATAAAATTTTTTAAATTAACATGCTGCTTAAGTAGTACAATAATGATTTTGATGAATTTAGCATGATATTAATATTATTCAATTGTATATCCTATTAAAATTTATACATTTTTAAGTATATTATAAATAATATTATGAGGGTATTCATGCAAAATGGCAAACTTATATGTTGGGCAATTATGTATATATTTTAATGAGGTTGGTTGGGGACGAATACCCTTAATATCATTGTTTGAATACTATAACACACAAAGGAATGTTGTATTTTTACTTTGAAAAAATAATAGTACATGCAAATTTATTGCTGCTAGCAAGATTTGTAATTGCCCACAAAATATCAAATGATAAATATAAAAGCATAATAAGAATGAAATTATAAATATTAGACATGTGCATGAATGTGTTTGAAAAAAATTTTCAACTGCGAACACTTGTGCAGTTAATTTTGTTTTTGTAAAGTTGTACCCAAGTACTCACTAATTACAAGTGATTCAGCGAGCATTGTACAAGGGGGTGTGGCTCCGCCCATACAATTACAATTTTTGATATCGAATAGCCTATGAAAGTAAGTCACAAAACGTTGAATTTGAGAATAGAATTACTATTTGGTGATGCATTTCTACTAAAAAATTTTGTAGATATTCATTTTTTTCAAAATTTTTTCTTCTGCATTTTTTCAAAATTTAGGACATAAAATCCTTCCACGTCCCTGGCCAAATTGAGTTCCCTAATCCACTGCGTTTTAACAGACTGCAATCTGTTCTCCTTATAGTGTTCATAGGCGGCATATCCAATAAGGCCAAATAAAGTTAAGTCCACCATGTCCTTGACGGTTTCGAAGTCCATGTTTTTAAAAATTTTTGTTAAATTGCTTCTCACGAATAAGAAATTAATAACTTATAAGTTGACATTAGATATTGCCACCTTTACTAATGGATACAGTGTCATATGAAAGGGAATTAAGAAAAGCAATTTTGTGTTTATATCAATTGTGCACCAAGAACTAAGTTGGGTAAATTTTTTAATAAAAGAAAAGTAATAATAATAATAATAAATGGCAGTAATTTTGACAAAAACAAGAAAAATAATGACATCAAGCAATAACATTTTATAAAAAAAACGATATCATTATTTCGCAGATAATATTACTTTAAAAAAAGATCTTACAAGGAAAGGTTTGGTGTCAAGGTGTCAGACGCCGATTTGAATGATTTTCGGATATGTGTTAGAGGATAAAATTCTGAGGTTGATGTATTTTTTTTATATGTGCTCAATTGAATGTTTAGGGTTCCAAAATTGCGTTTAAAAATCAGCAAAATTTTGGTTTTTTTACCATAACTCTGCTTTTTGCCATAAAAAGTCATACAAATTTGTTATCAAACGAAAGGTATTAAAAAGACGCAAATAACGGTATTCAATTCGCTGACCTAATAATTGTTGCAATTTTGTTGTTGCAATTTTCAACAGTTTTTAGTCGATACCTTAGAATTTCATCCTCTGACACATATCCGAAAATCATTCAAATCGGCGTCTGACACTTGTAAAACCTTTCCTTGTTAGCTTTGTAAAGTAGGCTTGGCTTTATGGTTCTGATTTATGATTTTATGACAATATCTTTTAATTTTTCATTGATTAAGATTATAATTGCATGATTTCGGGAAAAAGGGACGTTTTGTGGAATTTTTAGTATAGCTGCTTTTATTGGCATCACCAAAATGACAGACGCACGATCTGTCAACGCAACATTGAGTTTTGCAAAGGTTGAGGTCGTCCGTTTTGACAGCTTATATCGTAAAGTTTTTACAACGGAGACCAAAGTACGGTCAAAGGCCGACCGACCTAACGCAGTATTTCGTTTTAGCTTTAAGTCGCAAAGGTGCGTTAGGTCGGTCGCGCTTTGACCGTACTTTGATCGTACTTTGGTCAACTTTACGGGATGAACTGTCAAAACGTCTGACCTTATAATTTTGAAATCATAATGTCGCGTTAGCATGTCGTGCGTTTGTCACTTAGATGATGCCACTGTAAGCAGTTAAACCAAAAAAATCCCACAAAGTCTGAAATCCCCAAATCACAATGTATACGGTGGAAGTACATGACGACTATATTTCTTTATTCATTTAAGCTATTCATATTTTATGCTTTATTATTTATTTCTGCTTTATTATTTATTTTTGCTTTATTTTTTATATAATAAAGAAAATAATTACAATTTATTATGTTTTATAAGTAAATGTTTCTGCATATCTAACCAGCGTAGTAGTTATATTATTTATATAATAAATAAACATCTGTGCTATATGTTGTATTAGATTGCTGAAGATTAACAAAAACAATAACAAACGAAAAAAACTAAAGTAACTGATATCTATTTATATACGTACAAATTTACATACATATTAACAACAGCAGCATCAACAACACACGTACAAAATTACATACATATAAACAACAACAATAGCATCAACAACAACACAAGCAGGTACTGAAAAATATTCGCTTCAAACAAAGCAACAACCGTAACATAAGCAGCTCTGATGTTATGAATGATTTATCTTGTAAAAAAGTTAAAATTAAATTGCATTCAATACAAAATATTTTGATGAAACAACAAATCCCATGCAAACATGTCTTTACTACAGCAACTCAACAATGCTCATATATTTAGCTAACTCAATGAAAATACAACCCTGCGCTATCGGCAAATGTCAATCGTGCGACCGAGTTGAACACTTCTCAACTTTTTTCAGCAGCTCGCGCTTTGATCGTACTTTACCCCTTCTTACGAGATTCGACGATATTTACGATACAAAGTACGATCAAAGCTTGAGGTCGAATTATGGATTGCTTCATAACAACTTGTTGTTTCTACTTTAGCTGTCAAAGCGCGACCGATCTAACGCGCCTTTGCGATTAGGGTATGATAGTTGCTTGGGAAAACATCTTCTGTCAATAAATATACTCAAAAACAGAGCGCTCACAATCCGCCATTGAAAACACAAACAATGTTGAAAACGTTGAACTAAAAAAAAACAACAACCTCAGAAGCTGCAGATGCATTTTCACAAAAAGCTTGGCAGGAGATGTTTTCTTGTTGAAGAGAAAATAAGCAGTTGTCAATGCAACCTTGTATTATTGTACCATGGTGCAGATCATTCTGTTATACGCAAGCGGAATAAAGGACGTCTAAAAGAAAACTGATACTTGTGTTTTTTGTGCCTTATATTTTCTTTGATCTGTGATTCCTATGCATGGAAGAGTGTGTGGACTCCGTAATTTGGGCGGAATGCCCAAATGAGTCCCAATGAGTGTTATTGTTTTAGTACCTTATCCTTGCAACTAGACCAAATTTTACGTGATATTATTTTGTCGAGAACTTTTGCGAGCACGGGTAATAGAGATATGGGTAGTCTTCCATGTTATTAGCATTTTCCCCTGATTTTGGAACTGGTATCAGGAGTGCTAGCTAGTAGATATCACAGGATACTTGCCGTGAGCAAACCTGTCCATTCCATCGCATTTCTTGGATTGCAGTGATATCAGCCTTGTATCTTTCTAAGATATCTATCAGTTGGATAGAGGCATCATCCCAATAAAGGGTTCGGACATTCCAAGTGCATATCCGTAAATCAGTGTCAGTTTTTCGTTTGCGGTAGTGGTCATCAGATTTGGGGATCATTCTTATCTTTTTTCTTATTTGTTTCATTGAGATTATTTTTTATGTGGTGGGCTTCAAACCCGACGCACAACCCTTTAAAGGCAGGCAGCCCGCCGCTCAGATTAGCCGTCAAACTAACTGTTGCCAGTTTACCGTTTCTAGAGGAGACCACGGAGAGGTTTGAGTTGACTTGAGACGATTTCGACATGGATAATGCTGGCTTCGCCAGCAACAACAACAGCGCCATCTCCCATGTCGAGTGGTCAAATGGTGGCTGAAACTTCATGAGTTTGATTTTGAGTGTGTCCATCGACCTGGAGCTAAAATGTCACACGTGGACGGTATGAGTCGTGCGCCAACTTTACCACCAAATGAAGTAGACACAGTAGCAGATAATATGTTCCAAATAATGTATAACTACGATACAGACTGGGTGGTGTCAATGCAACTGCAAGATGACAAACTTTGAGAAATCGTGGAGATAATCGGCGGAAAGGAGGCACACGACCAACAGCAAGTTAAGTTAGATTATGTTGTTTAAGCTGGACGCTTGTATCGCACGGTGGAAGATAAAAAAAAGGTGGTCGTACCACATTCAGCCAAATGGCGCATCTCAAAAGCTTGCAATGATGACGCTGGACATGTTGGTGTCAAGAATACCTTGGAACGGATGACAAAGGACTTTTGATTTCCACGTATGCGGCGATAAATAAAATCATATATTGACGCATGTTCTGAGTGTTGCCTCAATAAAGCAAAGGGCGATAAACCTGAAGGTCAACTGCATATTTCTGAGATATTGCCCATACATTTACGAAGCATCCATATGGATCATTTGGGGCCTTTTCCAAAAAGTAAGCATGGAAATTCATTATTATTGTCCTCGTTTGTGCATTCAGCAAATATGTTGTGTTGAAAGCTCTACGAAACAACAAAACGACGCCCGTCAGAAATGTCTTGCGAGAAGTTATGATGATATTCGGCCAGCCTCTAAGCATAATCAAGGACCGAGGCACGGCTTTTACGTCAAAGGAATTCGAAAATTTTGTGAACGAGTACGGAATTCAGTATATCAAAACAGCCATGCGGACACCAAGGGCCAATGGACAAGCATAGCGTGTCAACAGAACGGTTTTATCTTCTATAAAATGTTCAATGGCGTCCGTGGCGTAGTTGGTTAAAGTGCGTGGCCGCTATGTCAAAGAACTTTGGAGACCCAGGTTCGAACCCCAGCAGCGACAGAAAATTATTTGAATTAAAATAATTTTTCTGTACGGCCGCCACCTCTCTGCAGACAATGGCAAACCTCAGAGAGTAATAAAAATGCCATGTAATGCTTCTTGAGAACGAGAACATTCCGTTCATCGCCGTTCGGAGTCGGCGTTAAGCATGTAGGTCCGGTTCTTGGTCAATTATGTACAAACTTAATAACACGCACAACACAATTGATTATAAGAAGCTAGGTCAAAGTCCTTTCAAGGGCTGAAATGGCCAGTTATTTATTTTTTATTTTTTAAAATGTTCAATGACAAATTAAAACGACTGGTTCATACGATTCTTTCAAAGATGCAATGGTGCATTAATTCTCAAAAGAATTCAACTACCAAATTTAGTCCAAACGAGCTAATTTTTAACTATAATCGAGATGTAACCAACAATCGTATAATTCAGGCCATTCATGATGAAGATCAACTTCAAGTTGAGAATAGCATATTAGACATAGAATAGAATAGAATTAGACAGCAAGCAACTGCAATAAATATCAATGAAGAGAAACATAAATGTAAGCTGCGTTACGACGCCAAACACCAAGAAACTAAACGATACGCTGAGGTAGATTTAGTTGTCATCGATTACGTTTCACAGCCAACTGGAGGATCCCATAAACTTCATCCACTTTCAAAAGGGCCAAAGTTTTGGTTGCGATCTGATACACTTCGCACACGACGACGCGTTTTTTTTTTTAAATGCCTTTAAATTTAAAACTTTGCACCAGCGTGCACTATGCGGTTGGAAATGAACTGGAAATTTGAACAATCTTTTAAAGCTGCTAAAGTAGAGCATGGTAACAAAATTAGTTATCTCAGTATAATCAGCCAACGATAGCAATCTTGTTAATATAGTTTTGTAGGTACTTAACTGTATGAACAATTTAGCATGACTATGCTGATGTGAGTCTTAAATTTATCATTCAAAAATAGACTCCATATCCCTTGAAATGTTATTTTGATAAACTGTTCATAAACATTGGTAAGAAAGGTAATTTTGGTAACCGCCGACTTGGAGCTGATACCTTCTGCTGAAATATATGGAAAAATTTGCGTAGTATTTTTCTCAAACTCCTTAGGAAAATCCTTTTTTTTTTTTATTTAATGGAATGGAATGGAAAGTTTAAGGCACACTAATCGAAGACTATTGTGTAGTGAGCCTTCGAAGGCTTTTGCAGGTACAATTCTTCTAACAGTATAATACCTACTAAACGTTATTAAATTAGTTATCGTGGGATGGTTGTGGTGAGAACTACTACTTCAGTAGGTTTAGCTAAGTGTTGAAATTTCCAATATATACATTTAAGAGTATACAGACATCTATGGCGTCCGTGGCGTAGTTGGTTAAAGTGCGTGGCCGCTATGTCAAAGAACCTTGGAGACCCAGGTTCGAACCCCAGCAGCGACAGAAAATTATTTGAATTAAAACAATTTTTCTGTACGACCGCCACCTCTCTGCAGACAATGGCAAACCTCAGAGAGTAATCAAAATGCCATGTAAAGCTTCTTGAGAACGAGAACATTCCGTTCATCGCCGTTCGGAGTCGGCGTTAAGCATGTAGGTCCGGTTCTCGGTCAATTGTGTACAAACTTAATAACACGCACAACACAATTGATCATAAGAAGCTAGGTCAAAGTCCTTTTAAGGGCTGAAATGGCCAGTTATTTATTTTATTTATTAGACATCTATGGCTACATGCCAAAGAATTTAAAGAAAACAAATTGTATTGTTCGAACAAAAAGAAAATTACAAGGAAATAATGAGGTAAAAAAAATAAAAAAAAACCTTCAGGACCAACAACGATTATCTCAGTAGCATTCAAATGCTAGCGCGATTGCCTGTCATCAGGGCCGCGTTAAGCAGGGGGCACTGGGCGGCATTTTGCAGAATACAAAAAACCATGCATTTCATTTTGATTAAGCTTACTAAGTTAATGAAATTTAATTATTACTAAGAACTAGCCTTACAATTGCTGATTAAAATAAATGAAACAATGAACTGTTTTATTGTTGTAGAAAATAATCATCACGAACATTATATTATAATATACCGTCTAATTTTGTAAATCGAAAACGCAAACCAACGACAAGGAAGTCACGATAGTAATAGAATTTTGTATAGAATAGAATTTTGTATAGAAAAAGTATTGCTTCTCGTGTCTTACTTGACGTTGGTTTGCGTTTTCGATATACAAAATAAAGCAGATAATCTTTTCTTTATTTATTTTATTTAAATCAAGCTATTTTATTTCATAGATAAAAATCTTAGCATACTTTAAAGGTAAATAGAAAGGAAAATATTTGATAAGGTTCGAGGCTTGACTTAGAAAAATCTTTTTTTATGATATTAAGAAAATTTAACAAGTTTCGTTAAAGGCTTTTTTCGTTAAAGGCACCTAAACTTAAGTTTAGGTTTTTAAAGGATTTTTAATTTTAAAGCAAAACAACTTTAGATTTAAAAGACTTTTTACACCGGAGTGATGTCGAGAGACCACATGAAGCCATGGTGTGTGCGGTGTCCGGATATTGAAGTGGTAGACACGGACGACGAGATGACAACAGATCTAAATTCGCCCAGGAGAGACGAACCATCAGGAAGGGCCGAGCTGCCAACAACGAGTCACTCGAAAAATAACGAGCAAAACGAGCGGACATAAACATCGGCACGGGCGGCTTGTATTGTCTAATAACTTTTGTATTTCAATAAATCTTTAAGTTTCTTTTAAATTTAAATGTATCGTTTTATCGACTAAATAAAATTCGATTTCAAATATAAACAAAAAGGTGCATCTTGACAAAAACAAATACTAAAGTATTCTCTTCTAGAGAGAGAGATAGAGAGAGAATATTAAGATTGCCGTATCCAACTCAATTAACAGTGCCTTATGATGGAAAGAGTTATTTGACAAAAAGAAGTCAGCTTCGTTACAATAAGCATTAAGATCACGATCAGAAAAAACTTAAAAAAAAAAAGTTAAAAATTTTATCAAAACTATTTAACCGTGTTTAATTGACACATTCCCAACTATAAGACAGAGTCTAAAAATTTTGTTTTAACAGTATTACTCATAGAGCTTGGAATCATGCTCATCATTTCACTAGAGTATGACCAAGAGTATTGCCCGAGTTGAAATCACCTAAAACCAAATATAATCATTGTCTTTAAATCGTTCAACTACATTAAGTATATTAATAAAATGCTTAGTATAAATTTCACTATTTGAGTATGGTCGGATATACGATACAAAAACATGATACTTAAAAAGGATGGTGCAGCAACCACGTCACCGGCAACAGGACAATCAACACGTACGCATATTTGCTCCACATCACTTAACATATGTTGTAATGATATTTCTTGACATCGAAAATGTGCACGGATGGTAATTAAAACACCACCTCCACGAGTTAAGCCAGTTGTTGAGCTGCGGTCCCGTCTAAACACTTCGAATTGGTCACCCCAAAAAATTTTTCCATTATCTCTTACCGCTTTTTTGTAAAAAAAATTTTATTTTCGCTCGAATACCGAGCGCGCCAAGTTCCTTAAGGGGAGCAACGCAGCCAGAGGCCGAAAAAAAAGGTCATGTTTGTGAATTTTTTTAAGGAAACCTATGGGATATTTTTGAATGAGGGTTTTTATACCTAAAAATATACACATTCAAGAGTATTTTTAGTTTTTTTTTTATTAAAAAAAATTTAATATTAAGGTCGATACAGCAGTTTTTGTAGAGCGCTCTGAAAAAAAGGTGAAATGCGGTGACCAAGATTGCTCCTCCTTAATTCATCTGAAACAAAAAAATGAAATATTATTAAAGTAGATACTTAAAACTCGTACTTGTCATAGCCGTTTTTGAAAATATTGATTTTTCACAAAATGGCGGACTTTCAAACGTAAAAAAACGATTTTCGACCAAAAATTCGTCATAGTTTTGCCTATAAAAAATTAACGAAGCTAAAAAAAAAAAAAATCCTATGACAAGTACGAGATTATTATGTGTACAATAAGCCTGCAAAAAAATCAAAACGATCGCTTCACTGAGCTTTGAGAAATCTTAGTCACCGACTTTGAAAACATGGTTTCGAGAAAAACGCGTTTGAAAATAAGCGCCAGCACTGCGCGCTCTAGAAGGCGGTTCACTCAGTAGGCTATAACTTTGTTATTTTTTGAGATATTAACTTGAAATTTTCACCAAATATTCTTGAAACTTAAAGCTTTAAGAAAATGCAAAAAAAATTTTTGAAAAAAAAAAGTTCTGACTGCGTATCTCCCCTTAACAATATTCCAAAAACTTCAAGCGTCCGTCGTTACCGAACCAGCAATTTTAAATGCTTCTATATCGACGATCCCATATAATTACGCACCATTGCGCCCACAACAGAAGTGTGCTATCATAATGTAAGTGGACTTCGCACTAAATCAACAGAATTTTATCTGAATGTGATTGACTGTTTCTATTGTGTCATTGTCCTAACGGTGACCTGGTTGCATTCAAATATTATTACATCTGAACTTTTTGATGATCAATTTGAAGTGCTTAGACGGTACCACAGCTCAACAACTGGCTTAACTCGTGGAGGTGATGTTTTAATTTCCATCCGTTCACATTTTCGTCAAGTGATTTTGTACATATGTCAAGTGATGTGGACATCACCTACTACATCCACAGCAACAACTATATCCGAAAGTGAATCAGCAGGGCCAGAGGCAGCACGAACTTCATTACGGCAATATCAGCAAAAAGTGCACTAGCAGAGCTGGAGGCAGCAACAACAACATCAACAGCCACGACTTCATTAGAAAGAGTATCAGCCAGAGGCAGCGCGAACAGCATTGTTATTAACAACATTATCGGCAAAGAGAGTACCAGTGGAGGTGGAGGCAGCAAACACAAATTTGCCGTCAACTGGTTTATCAGAACCAGCAACAACGCACAGTGCTCTTCTTTTAATTTAAGGATGACATTTGCAAATATCTTAAAAACTATAAGAGCTAGAATCATGAAATTTTGTACCAATGCTTTCTATGTAAAAGAAAGTAATTTGACCAAAAAGTATAATTATAGGTCAACTACCACGCCCTCTTCCCATGCAAGGCCTTTTTGTATGGGAAGTATGAATAACGCTTTCATGTATAACGCAGATAAAAAGACATTTCCGGTACAAACATACATATATATATTCTTGATCAACTTCACCTCCCGTGTCGATTTAGCCGTGTCCGTCTGTCTGTCTGTACTAAAATTACGATTACGAACAAACAGAGAAATCAAAGCGAATGAAACTTGGAGTGTATATTACTTTTGTTAATACATTGTTTAGTTTTGAAAATAAGCATGGTCGGTCAAAGACCACGCCTACCTCCCATATAACATTCATGTATGTTATTGTTTAAAATGACATTACTTTCGATTCGTACACTGCATTTCATTGATATTCGGTAGGTAGCTTCAAATCATCATTACAAATGACACTACCAAAACTGGGCGTGATCCGCCCACTCTTACATAAACCTCCTAAAATGATTCTGTTTCTTTAAAATAAAATAGATTAAAAAATGTAATTTTAAAAAGAAAACTTCATACTAGTAAGAAATGATCTTCGACTGGGCCGAACTTAAAATACCCCCACGGCCGAACCAAAGTAGCCAATAAAATGTTTATCTGTAAAACCATTTTCGTCATAGTTTTAAAGGAAAATATTCGCTTTTGTTTTTTGACTAAGTCACATTGTATGGTAGGTAGGCGTGGTTTCAGTCTCAGAATGCATATTAAATATTTAAGCTTATTTGCAAAATTTCAAGTCCATGTATTCATTTTTGTGGAATTTAAAGAGACCTTTTTGATAAAGTCACTTTGTATGGGAGGTAGGCGTGGTTTTCATCTGATTTGGCTCATTTTTTGACTTGATCTTTATTTTTTACATATAAGCTTAATCCGCCGTCAATGAACATATTTTTTGTCACATCGCCAATGAACTGGGTGTGTTGCACCTGAGAAAAAATAAGTATAGAAAATAAAAACTAAACAAAAGAATTTATTCTTTTGTTTTTTATTTAGCCAATTATATATATATTTTTTTAAAAAACTTATTTATTACCCATTTTTTTTTTTTAATTTAAATAAGAGATCAAAAATAAATCTAAAATGAAGTGAATTCAGTTCTGCGATGTTTGAAATGACAAATAGATGAAACATTTAAAAAAAGTAATTAAATCTAAACATATATTGGTATTTAAAAGTAGTAAAATACATTTCAAAGTAACTTTGATTAGTTAAGACTCATTCCGAATCCTCTGGAAAAGCGCAATTTGCACAGTAAGCACAGTAAATACAAGCGTGCTGTAAACAAAGATATTTACCATAATGTGCACAGGTGTATTTAGTTTTTCTATCTTAGCGTGTCGGACACTCCTGGCATGTTTTTATGGGGTTTTCGAACCTTTTGTAGTACTTCAGCCTCACTTCGGGCCAGGTGTAGTACTATCCTTTTGCGAATGCTGGTCGGTAGGGTGGGTATTTCTTTTCGTTGTTTTAAATGGTCTTCTAGTAACGAAATTGCCAAATTGCGAATAAATTCCTTTCATTTAACATTTCCATTATCAGTGTTGGATCTATAAATGATGACCGCGTTAATAGCTGCCATATTCAGAATTGAATAAAATACTGTTAATTACCAACTGTTACGAAAACAAACCAAGTTTTAAGAGTGACTTTTATTTTGGTGCGGAGTGCACTTTAAAAATCTACAATATAATTTAATCAATTAAATTTCTTGTTCTTTTCAATATGTAAATTAATTGTTACAATTCATTACCTTGGTATTTCAGTTTCTAATATTTAATTTTACAATAAAACAAGTTAATAAAAAACATGTGTGGCAAAGCGAACAAACTTGCGCAGAAAATTTATTAAGAGTGCCGAAAATTATCACGAGTGCAGCTGTCAAACAGTGGCAGTGTTCGCTAAAAGTAGTTTTTATGGTAGGTTTTCATTTGTCTGTAACACCAACGTTTGCTGTTTCTTGATACATCATAGGTAGAGCAGAGCTCATCGACAACATCTACTACTCCTTTTGTGTGGTTGTAAAATGTGATGATTTCTGTTTTTTTCTGATCTCCAGTTTTTGCATCTATTACATTGTTGTGATATAGAGTGGACATAGCCAAAACAACCTTATTTTTTTCGGTCTGTAAGACACCAACGTGCAATTCTTTTGAAATCCGAAAGTCGAAGTTGGCTCATTCCATTTAGTTTTTTTTATGAACTGTGTTGGAACCTGAATTTTGTTTTTCCGTACCGTACCAACTGATGTCAATTTATGATGCTCAAGCAAATAAAGCATTAGCAGGTAACTTGTGAACCAGTTGTCGAAGGTTACGTTTCTATTTCGACGGTGCTTACGAAAAAACTCTTGCGACAGAAAATTGCGGCGAAGAAAATCTCTTTTTTCAAAATGCGGTGGAAAAAATCACTTTTATCAAAATGCGGCGAAAAAAATCACTTTTCTCAAAATGCGGCGGAAAAAATCTTTTTATTTTACTTACTTATGTAAGTAAATGGTAAATGTAAGTAAATAGTCTTACTATCTATATATATAAAAAAGGAACTTATGTTTGTAAGGCCGCAATAGACTCCTAAACTACTTATCCGAATAGCATGAAAATTTGTATATAGAAGTTTTTTGGTACGGTGCGTGTTTGTGGGCTATCAATTTTGATCCACCTTGAACACCAGAGGGCGCTGTAGTACAAATTTTTTACAAAACTGCCTAAAACTCATAAACTGCTAATGCGATTAGAATGAAAAGTGGTATACAGTGGGTTTTATGTACGTTGAGTGTTTAGCTGCTATCTTTTTTGACCTATCTTGAACACCAGAGGGCGCTATACTACAAATTTCTTGCCAAACCACCTAAAACTCCCAAACCGCTCATTCGATTAGAATGAAACTTGGTATATAGTTGTTTTCAGGTACGACAAGTTTTTTAGCACTATCTTCTTTGAACCACCTTGGACACCAGTTGGTGCTGTAGTACAAATTTTTTACAAAATCGCATATTTTTAGTTGTTTTCTTAGGTTACATGTGCAAATATTTACAAAATATTAAATATTTCTTAAATTTAGTCAAATAAAAATTATTTCCGTTATTTTCACATCAAAAACATGAATATATCTTGAAAACTATAAAAAATTTTACTACAACGATATATTTAATGCAAAAACAATCAGAAATTTAATTTTGCAACTTTCGAGTCAAATATCTCCGCTGCTTTTGTATATATTTTGTTAAATTTTTTTTTGTCTTAAAGCTTCATCAAAGTACTATGAAAATCTTACTGCAAAAATACCGTTGAGTATATATATTTTAAATATTTTTTTCAAAAAAGGTCTGAAATTTTGGAGTTTTCCTCACAAAAAGGCTCCAAATTTGTTTTTCTTGTAAAAATAATTTAAATTCAAATTCGCAATTTAATTTTACGCAAAAATTAAAAACCATTTTTGTGATTAAAAAAGCAAGGCAATTTTTTTTCCAATATTTTGTTTTTATATTTTTGAAAAAATAAACAAGCTAAAAAATTAATATTTAAGAAAAAATTATCTAAGTATCTCTTACCAATCAAAAGATATAGCCAATAATCTATATATACAAAAAGCAAAATGCTGTCTGTGTGATGGCTGGAAACTTCAAAATTACTGAGCCGATAGAGATGAAATTTTGGCAGTACGTTTTTTCAAGTACGAGATGGCTTTAATTTCTGTCACACCCCCTTTTACCGCCCACAAATCAATAAAAATGCTATATTTCCTACGGTTTTCGTCGATGTGGCCACATTTTGGTAATTTAGTCTGTACGCTCACTGTCGGCAACTGTACTAAAACTGGGTAATGTCCATCTACTAGAAAACTGGGATGGGCATTATATAAGGGGGAGTGGCTCCGCCCATACAATTAAAATTTGTATTATCAAATAGCTTTGAAAGTAAAAGAAGCAATACTTACATAAAAACTCAAAATGGAGTTACTATTTGGTGATCTCCTGCTATTGGGAAACTGTAACGGGCAGTAGAAAATGATAGTGGTGTCAAACTATGGGTCTTAGAAAAGTTTCGAATATAATTATTATGTTGCGATATAATTGCTGGGTGCAGCAACGCGCGCCGGGAAAAAGCTAGTGCTAAATAAAAAATGGATTCCACGAATTCATAAAGATTTTAACACAGATATTATCAATTATTTTTTTTTCGTGAACAGTAAGTACTGACAACCATTGCAATTTTTTTTTTACATAATTCACTTAGTAAAGATTTCTATAATATTAAAACGTAATCTAAAATTATTGTTTGGTTATGAGAAATTAGTATAATTATTACTATACAAAAAATAATATGATTTCGTACTTTTCATTGTTTTTTTTTTTAATTTTGTATTTCATTCGTGGTAGAGTTCACTTCAAACATATACTTATTATATTATTTGTTAGTGAAAATAATTGTAGTGATTTCTAGGAGAAAATTATAAATTTCGAAAATTTTCATTGCTTTTTGTAAAAAGTTTTTATGTAAAATTTCGAAACAATCATACATATATCATACATTGTTACGGCCCGGAGTCCTGGCCAGTCTTATTTATGCAGATTAATACTAATAATAATAATAAAATTAAATTTACAAATAATAATAACAATAATAATAATATTAAATTTAAAAATAATAATAACAATAATAATAATATATGATGATGATGATGATGATGATGATGATGATGATGATGATGATGATGATGATGATGATGATGATGATGATGATGATGATGATGATGATGATGATGATGATGATGATGATGATGATGATGATGATGATGATGATGATGATGATGATGATGATGATGATGATGATGATGATGATGATGATGATGATGATGATGATGATGATGATGATGATGATGATGATGATGATGATGATGATGATGATGATGATGATGATGATGATGATGATGATGATGATGATGATGATGATGATGATGATGATGATGATGATGATGATGATGATGATGATGATGATGATGATGATGATGATGATGATGATGATGATGATGATGATGATGATGATGATGATGATGATGATGATGATGATGATGATGATGATGATGATGATGATGATGATGATGATGATGATGATGATGATGATGATGATGATGATGATGATGATGATGATGATGATGATGATGATGATGATGATGATGATGATGATGATGATGATGATGATGATGATGATGATGATGATGATGATGATGATGATGATGATGATGATGATGATGATGATGATGATGATGATGATGATGATGATGATGATGATGATGATGATGATGATGATGATGATGATGATGATGATGATGATGATGATGATGATGATGATGATGATGATGATGATGATGATGATGATGATGATGATGATGATGATGATGATGATGATGATGATGATGATGATGATGATGATGATGATGATGATGATGATGATGATGATGATGATGATGATGATGATGATGATGATGATGATGATGATGATGATGATGATGATGATGATGATGATGATGATGATGATGATGATGATGATGATGATGATGATGATGATGATGATGATGATGATGATGATGATGATGATGATGATGATGATGATAATGATAATGATAATGATAATGATAATGATAATGATAATGATAATGATAATGATAATGATAATGATAATGATAATGATAATGATAATGATAATGATAATGATAATGATAATGATAATGATAATGATAATGATAATGATAATGATAATGATAATGATAATGATAATGATAATGATAATGATAATGATAATGATAATGATAATGATAATGATAATGATAATGATAATGATAATGATAATGATAATGATAATGATAATGATAATGATAATGATAATGATAATGATAATGATAATGATAATGATAATGATAATGATAATGATAATGATAATGATAATGATAATGATAATGATAATGATAATGATAATGATAATGATAATGATAATGATAATGATAATGATAATGATAATGATAATGATAATGATAATGATAATGATAATGATAATGATAATGATAATGATAATGATAATGATAATGATAATGATAATGATAATGATAATGATAATGATAATGATAATGATAATGATAATGATAATGATAATGATAATGATAATGATAATGATAATGATAATGATAATGATAATGATAATGATAATGATAATGATAATGATAATGATAATGATAATGATAATGATAATGATAATGATAATGATAATGATAATGATAATGATAATGATAATGATAATGATAATGATAATGATAATGATAATGATAATGATAATGATAATGATAATGATAATGATAATGATAATGATAATGATAATGATAATGATAATGATAATGATAATGATAATGATAATGATAATGATAATGATAATGATAATGATAATGATAATGATAATGATAATGATAATGATAATGATAATGATAATGATAATGATAATGATAATGATAATGATAATGATAATGATAATGATAATGATAATGATAATGATAATGATAATGATAATGATAATGATAATGATAATGATAATGATAATGATAATGATAATGATAATGATAATGATAATGATAATGATAATGATAATGATAATGATAATGATAATGATAATGATAATGATAATGATAATGATAATGATAATGATAATGATAATGATAATGATAATGATAATGATAATGATAATGATAATGATAATGATAATGATAATGATAATGATAATGATAATGATAATGATAATGATAATGATAATGATAATGATAATGATAATGATAATGATAATGATAATGATAATGATAATGATAATGATAATGATAATGATAATGATAATGATAATGATAATGATAATGATAATGATAATGATAATGATAATGATAATGATAATGATAATGATAATGATAATGATAATGATAATGATAATGATAATGATAATGATAATGATAATGATAATGATAATGATAATGATAATGATAATGATAATGATAATGATAATGATAATGATAATGATAATGATAATGATAATGATAATGATAATGATAATGATAATGATAATGATAATGATAATGATAATGATAATGATAATGATAATGATAATGATAATGATAATGATAATGATAATGATAATGATAATGATAATGATAATGATAATGATAATGATAATGATAATGATAATGATAATGATAATGATAATGATAATGATAATGATAATGATAATGATAATGATAATGATAATGATAATGATAATGATAATGATAATGATAATGATAATGATAATGATAATGATAATGATAATGATAATGATAATGATAATGATAATGATAATAATAAAAGCACTTAAAGCACAAACACTTTCCTGATAGGAGCAAGCTTATCCAATGTTTTCCTTTCTGCTCGTGTATCTTTGTTGTCAAATCGGAGACAGTTTAGGATGAAATAAAATCGCTGTAAGGACATTGTATTCCGGAAAATGTCTACGCCAGTGCCATCGGAACGCCACAAATCACACAAATTTTGTCTGTTGTATTTATATACTCCTGCCAAATACAAAAGTCCTAGGAAAGCTTTAAGCTCTACTATGCTTAGATGTTTTTTGTACGACTGAGCACTGGCAGACAATTCGGAGGCATTCTGTTTTAGACTTATTTGTGCGTTCGTGTACAAAACGATCTTTTCCAACATTGTTTCGGGCATGAATATACTCCAGCATGATATTTCGGACTTAGCCTCACGTGCGATTGACTTCACACAAGGGAGATGTGATATTATGTTCTCAGACCTTGTTCGAACATTCGGGCGATCTCCACTTTGTGATCCCATCCTTCTCGTAGAAATATGTGCCTTTAGATTGTTGAAGGTCAATATTTTCTCCTTCTGTTATTTGTACATCTTCGATATCAGATAATGACTGGTCTGTATCAGTTTCTGAACTTCTCTGACTAATGCAATCATCATCGTCATTACCTCCGGCATAAGCCTTCATCGGATGAAAGTTCATTCAATATCCACCGTATTCGTTCTTCTTGATTTGTATGTGACATTTTGTTACGAATACCATCAAACTTAAAAATTTGCAGAGATAAAAACTGTTACGCCGTCGATGAACATGGGTGTGAGACACCCGAGCGAAACTTTTTGGCTAAGCACACGAACTTGTTCGCAGAGAACGCAAATAAACCGATCTCTCCGAGGGTGATACAAAAACGTTATTTTTCATTCGATTCGCTTGTGAGGGCTAACGAAACACGAAACTTTTCAGTGGAAAGATAACTAACGTAATTTTTATAATTTTTGCTAACGTGTCAGTATAGAAAACGAAACCAAAGCAAACGTTTCATTAATGATCACTGGGATGCAAAAGGTAAACTCAAACCCCGTGGAAGGAGTCAGCATGCGAATGATGCATTGCCTCTTCTATCGCGTTGATTTTGAATTTTGCTTTTGACCTGTTTGTCAATAGCGTTGTCATCATTCAGTGGTTGATATATGTGAACGTAGAAAAAAAATTTATTTGAAGAATCTATCAAGGAAGATCGCATCTATAGTTTTGTCCTCTTTATTTTCGTTTGCTTTGTTTTCTCTTTTACTCTGATATTCTAAGCCAAACATTCATCGAGTTTGAGGCAACATTGTTGATACGAACCCTGCAAAAAATTCAAGCTGCGCAAAAAATGCTAACTGCGCAAAATAATGCGAAGTAGAGAATTTTTGTGTTGTTATCCGACGATCGTTTAACGAATCGTTGTTTCGGTTTCATTTGTGTCTCTTCGTCGCTCAATCATTTTGTTTTGTTTATGGTTTCGCTAGTAACAGAAAACGAAAAACAAAACAGACGCCCAATCGTTCTTTTGTTGTTTGAATCGATTTTGCTTCGTTGGCTTGAAAGATCGGAACGTAACAAAATAGAACGATTCGTTTTTGTTTACTTGCGTTCTCTGCTTGTTCGTGCCAAAACACACACTAATTGCTGTCGATCGACAGCTGCACTTAAGGGCAGCTACTGGTAATTTCGCGACTGAAGGCGCGTAATAGCTAAGTCTCGTTCAAATGAGAAAAGCTCGGGTGTAATACACCCATGTTCATTGACACGGGTTAAATATCGAATTTCGTGATGATAGCTTGAAAATTACGGCTGTAATCGTTATTACAGACAGACAGACAGACGGACAGACAGACGGTCATGGCTAAATCGACTCGGGTGGTGATGCTGATCAAGAATATGTATACTTTTCTATACCTACCACACCTCTTTATGGGCGTTACAAACAGAATGACAAAATTAGTATAATAAAAATAGAATATGCTTGCAGAGAGATGCAATTTGTTTAACCTTAAACCCGTTTATCGGGTCATTTTGACCCGAGGCACTTTACATTTTCATAAAAAATCAAAAATTAAAAAAAAAATATAATTTTATTTGTTGAACTTTTATCTTTACAATCAGAATGTAAAACTTGTACATATGTGACATATGTGCATAGCAGAGACAAAAAACTGACATGTGCACTATACGTTTATCTGGGTCAAAATGACCCGACATTCTCTACATTATGATTTGTATGAAGGATCAGTTTTTGTAGTACTTTTTTCACTACTTTTTGCTGTTGTACAATCCTTTCTAAATTTTTTGCAACTGTGAGTACATTGGAAGTGAGAGATAGAATTATTCTGTCGTTGGCGTATGTACTTTTCATACTTATGTACACTTACACGTATAAAAACATTCTTTCTTTATGGATCAGTTGTGCATGTACAGTGTTCTCTTCTGTGTTGTCTTTTAGTATTTGCGTTATATCATGCGAAAAATTAATTAGAAAAGCGATGCAACACTCCAACGAAACAATCAATAAGGCCGTGTGCTATTCGGAAACTTTTCACTCGTGGTAGAAAAGAATTTACTGCCCTGAATACAATTTCTGTCGAAATATAATTGTCATTTTTACAGTGCCTAATTTTGACAGCTAGGAATTTTGACGTTTAAGATTTCGGTAGTGTAGTAGCGCAAGAATTAATTTTAATTTGCAAAATTGTTAACATATACGAAAAATGAACAGTATTTTATGCAAATATTTTCCACTTCTGGTTGTTATGCTGTCGGAAGCAAACAATTTTTTTTTTTCCTATTTTTGCTTGTGTCAAGAATTCTCTTGCCGATTATCAAAATTTATACTAGCCCATGGGGCTACATTAGAGTGTCCCTTATTTTGCGATTTTTGGAAATGTCAAGGGGCTGAAAGGTTTTTTTATGTGTTTTTATATTCTAAGAATGAAACTAAAAAAATTTTTTTTTACGACAACGTTTACCCGTGCCAATCGGGCCCGAAAGTTTCGAAAAAATGCCAATATTAGACCATATTTGCACAAATTTAAAAATAATCTTTTCTCTGCTTTTTATAAATGTTTTACATTTTTTGGAACACATACATAAGAAATATGATATCTACAAAGTTTTTTTATGGTGGGCGTGGTTACCGCCCCTGCTGCGTCGAAATTTCTCCCGCAGCCTTTTCCCACTTTTTCATGAAATTAGTGCAATTTAGGTATTAATATCAACAATAAATAAATACATTTTTATTATGCTAAAAGTATTATTACATTTCATTAAATTCACATTATGTACTTACAAAAATTAACAATAAATTAAAAAAATAGTATTTTAACCTGCGGCGGGCGCGCAACAAGCTAATACCTACAAGCAGTCTTATTGCGGCTTTTCAACCGAAATCATAGTTTTTTTTTATAAATAAAAAATATCAAAAACCAAAAATGTATGCCCCTGGAGGGTTAAATTATAATAAGAAATACAAATTAATTAAAAAAGACAGATCCTTATTTGGAGCTTTTATGCTATTCATTATTATCGGAATCCGTCAAGTCTGTATTTTTGTAGTTCTACTATACATCAAAGTCTGTTTTGAAGCTTCTAATAGCATAAAAGCTTAAAATCAGGATCTGTCTTTTTTAAAGGATTTGGTCGCATACAAGACAATTAACAAAAAATATTCATTGCTGCAAGTCAAAAATTTGGTAGGCATCTTTGATACCTTGACGAAGAACTTGTAGCACTCGCTTTTTTCGATGATGCAGTTTCTATTGAGAGAAAACGCAGTATGGTGACAGCATTGCAAGGTCAGAAGTTTCCATGTCATCATCCAATCGCAAACCCAAATTCCTTAAATGAATGGACAAAAAAAGATTTAGATTGTTTTGCATCTTGTCGAACAACAAATCTATTTCGTAGGTTTAGTTTGACATGCAATTTTTTAAAATATGATCCTGACGAATGGGAAAACGATGAAGAATACCAGAGAGTAAAAAACTATTTTAAAGATCTTTGTGATGTAAATGATGTTGCGGAGCGTGGGGTAGGTACAACTTGCTCAAGAATTTCTCGAGCTTACAAAATCAGAAGCGCAGCTACAAAACCTACTTATTGTGGCCCAAAATACTCGAAAATATAGTCGAACTGTCAAAAAAAATAATACATACTCTTAAAAAAAACTTATAATTAATTTGTATTTCTTATTAAAATTTAACCCTTCAGGGGGCATACAGTTTTGGTTTTTGATATTTTTTATTTATAAAAAAAACTATGTTTTCGGTTGAAAAGCCGCAATAATACTGCTTGTAGGTATTAGCTTGTTGCGCGCCCGCCGCAGGGTAAAATACTAGTTTTTTAATTTATTGTTAATTTTTGTAAGTACATAATGTGAATTTAATGAAATATAATAATACTTTTAGCATAATAAAAATGTATTTATTTATTGTTGATATTAATACCTAAATTGCACTAATTTCATGAAAAAGTGGGAAAAGGCTGCGGGAGAAATTTCGACGCAGCAGGGGCGGTAACCACGCCCACCATAAAAAAACTTTGTAGATATCATATTTCTTATGTATGTGTTCCAAAAAATGTAAAACATTTAAAAAAAAGCAGAGAAAGTATTTTTTTTTTATTTGTGCAAATATGGTCTAATATTGGCATTTTTTCGAAACTTTCGGGCCCGATTGGCACGGGTAAACGTTGTCGTAAAAAAAAATTTTTTTAGTTTCGTTCTTAGAAAATAAAAACGCATAAAAAACCTTTCAGCCCCTTGACATTTCCAAAAATCGCAAAATAAGGGACACTCTAGGCTACATGAATTGTTTTACATTTAGATTCATCTTACATCTACCAAATATTCTCATTCAGACTGTCAAAATTTCGTCATCCGAGTGAAAAGTTTCCGAATAGCACACGGCCTAAGAATTGCTTTGAGTTTGATTGGTATGAAGCTAAAACGCCTTACAGAATCGCTTCCAATGCACAAGTTTAGGTAAAAAAATAAATAATTTCCATTTCAAATGAATGTTGTTCATTCTTGTTTCATTCACTGCTTTTACTGGATTAGAAACCACGACTAAGATGCGAAGCATATAAGGGTAACAGTAAAACAAAGGATAATAAAACGTTTGCTGTGTGTGACCATTGCTTAAAATTTTTTTGACCTTTGCATTATGTTCGTGCATGTTAATTGTGTTACCATCACAAATAGAAAGAACATGATATATTGGAAGATAACGGTGATAATGATGGGGCAGATCCATCAATGACTAGCACATCAAATGCACCTCAATCGAATCGGATTTATCAATCTGTTATAAATCTTATGTAAATTGCAAATGTTTTGTGCAAACAAATATTTAAAAAGAAAACAAATATTAAAATTGATATTTTATGAAATAACAGCACTTTTTAATTTTATCTCATTGAAAAATAGAAAATTTCCATACAAAATACACTACGGGTCAATATGACCCAGATAAACGGGATTAAGTTGTAAAACATGTAAACGGGCCTAAGGCAAAGCATTTTTTAGATTTAGATAGAATTAGAACAATATTTAATTTTTAATCTCAATACTTAAATTTGCTCTTGAGTTCAATTTAATTATTAAATTTACGAATAAATAAAAACAAAAATAATGACTTTTCATAATCTTATGATCTTTTATTTAAAATCTTTCTTCGAAGTTTTATATTTTGATCAAAATGAAAAAAGTTTAATATAGTAACACTTTTTTGAAAACAGGGTTGTTAATCAAAAAATGTACGTGAATTCTCGACCATGCCAGTAAAGTATAAATTACTTGTTTTAGTTTAAATACACAACTTGTCTTGAAAACAAGTGCATTTTAGGGCAAAATTTAATTTTTATGACTTATCAAATGAAGTGGTTTTTCTTGGTGGCATTTAGAAGCAGCAGGTTTTTACAGAAACAGAAGGTAGAAGTACGATATTTTATAATAGTTATAGTCTTCGACTTTAATAATGCTGAATTAGGTAGATATTTTCTACCAAATTTTACTTAAATTTTCATTCCTTAAAAAATTTGCAGTCATGTTTCTACGATTTTTCTATTCTTATTTATTAATATTTTTTATTGTATTTTATAATAAATTCAATGGCGGCTTGGACATAAAAAAAATCCAAAAAAACAAAACCTTGAAATATACTTTGTGCTCGAAGTTATTATTGAAAAAGAACTCTCTTTTTTGGGTTTTATTGAGTTTATTTTTGTTAAAAATGTTTCAACTTTGACGAATTTTATAAAAAAAAACCATACAATACGAGTACATCAAGTTTCTAATATCACATTCATAATACATGTTTCATAATCTGATAAATGAAATAATTTTTTTATAAGATTTAAAAAAAAACCCCAAATTTCATCCTAAAATTGAAAAATGCGCACTGTGCAACGGAGGCATACAAGAGGCAACGGAAGAGATTGACACGTTTAAGCTATTATGCGGAGCTGATGCCTTATTAGGTCACAGTTTGTTGCGCTGTTTTAATAGCGCTATTAATTGTCGGAGTTTTCCGAACATTTTTATTATTAGCATCAACTACAGCGGGAAAGCTGAGGGAAGCACGACGCAATTATGTTTTAGGTAGACGACCCGTTTCAGCATGTTTTGATTTTGAGCGCGTGAGAATGCGATTTTCTGCCGTCGCTTTGTACACTTTCGTAGTATTCTCAACGGCATGCGCGAAATTAGAGTTCACTAAAGATTCAAATAATGGTTTGAGTTCTTGAACAGACTTAAATGCATTTTCAAGTTGAATCATTATAACAGAATATGTCTGATTATTACATTTATCGCACTTAATATGCAGATTTTCAGCACAAAAACACCAATAGACAAGTTCTGAGTTTGTTGCGGATTCGGACATTGTATAAAGTATAGTCTCAATGAGAGCAAGGTTTTATGCTTATTAAAAAGGTTTGCACGTAGCACGATGTTGTGTTGCCGACGATAAGACGAAGATTGATGATTCTTCAGAACTGTTGCGAAAAATAGATGCTGAACTTGAATCTGACGATTCCATTCACGTGGGAACCAGTGCTTACAATATTTCAGTAGACTCTGCGTTAATTTTTGTTCAATTCAAATGTAACTCTTACTCAAATATTCAAATAATTACTTACTAACTTACTTACTTATCCGGCGCTTACAACCTTGGGTCGGTTTTGGCCTCGTATAAGAAATTGCGCCAGCCATTTCTGTTTTGTGCTTGCTGGCGCCAGTTGGAAAAACCAAGCGTGGTCAGGTTATCCGAAGATTTTACGAAGGATCTTTCTCTCGAAGGCTTCCAAAGTCTTTTCATCAAAACTGCACAGCGTCCAGGTTTGTGCTGCATATAATAGTGACTTATATACTTACTTACTTACTTATCTGGCGCTTACAACCGTAAGTCGGTTTTGGCCTCGTATAAGAAATTGCGCCAGCCATTTCTGTTCTGCGCTTGCTGGCGCCAGTTGGAAACACCAAGTGTAGTCAGGTTATCCAACACCTGATCCTTCCAACGAAGATGTGGGCGTCCTCTTCTGCGTTGACCACCACCGGGCACCGAATCGAATATTTTTTTCGCTGGAGCGTCGTTTTCCATTCGCTCAACATGACCTAGCCAGCGGAGCCGCTCGATTTTAATACGCTTAACTATGTCGATGTCAGCGTACAGCTCATACAGCTCGTGGTTCCATCGAATTCGGTACTCGCCATTGACGCAGATTGGACCGAAGATCTTACGAAGGATCTTTCTCTCGAAGGCTCCCAAAGTCTTTTCATCAGAACTGCTCAACGTCCAGGTTTGTGCTGCATATAATAGGACGGGCATGATTAGTGACTTATAGAGCGTGAGTTTTGTTCGTCGAGAGAGGGCTCTGTTTCTCAATTGCCTACTCAGCCCAAAGTAACACCTGTTGGCAAGAGTTATCCTTCGCTTTATCTCAATACTGACATCGTTGAAAGAGTTTACGCTGGATCCCAGGTAGACGAAGTCCTTAACAACCTCGAAGGAGATGTTGTCAACAGTGACGTGGTTTCCAAGACGCTGGGACTGTTTATTTGTTGACACTAGGTATTTCGTCTTATCTGCGTTCACTACAAGACCCATTCGACTCGACTCTTTCGCTAACCTGGAGAATGCTGCGCTGACTTCGCGCGTATTATGGCCAATGATATCGATATCATCAGCATACGCTAGCAGCATAATACTTTTGTAGAATATCGTGCCACTGCATCTCAAATCAGCAGCTCGGATGATCCTCTCCATCATTAGGTTGAAAAAGTCGCACGATAAGGAATCACCTTGTCTGAAACCTCGTTTGGTATCGAATGGAGGAGTGAGGTCCTTTTCAATTTTAACTGTGCTGCTGGTGTTGCTCAGTGTCATTCTGCAAAGGCGGATGAGCTTTGCAGGAATACCAAATTCAGACATGGTGGAATATAGATGATTCCTTATTGGACTGTCGAAGGCGGCTTTGTAATCGACAAAAAGATGGTGTGTGTCGATTTGTTTTTCTAGGGTCTTCTCCAAGATTTGCCGTAGCGTAAATATCTGGTCTATGGTGGATTTGCCAGGTCTGAAGCCACACTGATAAGGTCCAATCAGCTGGTTTACGATGGGCTTCAGTCTTTCACATAGTACGCTCGACAGGACCTTATATGCGATATTCAGAAGGCTTATCCCACGGTAGTTGGCGCAAATTGTGGGATCGCCTTTCTTGTGGATTGGGCAGAGCACACTGAGGTTCCAATCGTTTGGAATGCATTCTTCCGACCATATTCTGCATAGAAGCTCATGAATGCATTTAAATAGAGCTTCGCCTCCATTCTTGAAGAGCTCAGCAGGTAAGCCATCGGCTCCTGCGGCTTTGTTGTTTTTAAGCCGAGCTATAGCTTTCAAGACTTCACTATGGTCGGGCAGCGGAACTTCAACGCTGTCGTCCAAAACTGGGGATTCCGGGATATCATCTCTATTGGCGGGATTGTTGTCGTCGTCGCCATTCAGAAGCCTAGAGAAGTGTTCCCTCCACATCATCAGTGTACTCTGGATATCTGTCACTAGATTCCCATTTTCATCCTTGCAGGAAGAGGCCCCGGTCTTGAAATCGTCGATCGGAGGAGTGCTTTCTTGAAGCAGGAGTGAGAGTCGAGTAGCGAAGTCTTCGGCTGTTTGCTTTGATTGCAGCTTTTCGACGTCTAGCTTTTTCTGTGCTGGATTGCGCGCATTCTTGGTTGCGCACAGGCGTGTACGGATCTTGGCTGCGACAAGATAATGATCCGAGTCTATATTGGCACACGGATCGTGCGTACATCTAAAACACTAGAAGAGTGCCTTCCGTCAATCAAAACGTGATCAATTTGGTTGCGCGTCTTTTGATCAGGAGACAGCCAAGTTGCTTTATGAATATTGAGATGCTTGAATCTAGTGCTACTAACGACCATGTTTCGCGCTGCGGCAAAGTCAATCAGCCTCATTCCGTTATCGGAGGTATTGTCGTGGAGGCTGAACTTTCCGACTGTTGGACCAAAGATATTTTCTTTTCCCACCTTGGCGTTAAAGTCACCAAGCACGATTTTTATGTCGTGGCGGGGGCTGCGCTCATAGGCCTCTTCAAGGCGCTCGTAGAAGCTGTCTTTGGTCTCATCGTCCTTATCTTCTGTCGGAGCGTGCGCACAAATCAGGCTTATGTTGAAAAATCTTGCCTTGACACGGATTATGGCAAGTCGTTCGTTCACAGGTGTGAATCGCAGAACATGATGCCGTAGTCTCTTGCCAACCACGAATCCGCATCCAAATTCGTGCTTCTCCGCATGGCCGCTGTAGTAGATATCACAGGATGCTTGCCGTGAGCAACCCTGTCCCTTCCATCGCATTTCTTGGATTGCAGTGATATCAGCCTTGTATCTTTCTAAGATATCTATCAGTTGGATAGAGGCACCATCCCAATTAAGGGTTCGGACGTTCCAGGTGCATATCCGTAAATCATTGTCAGTTTTTCGTTTGCGGTAGTCGTCATCAGATTTGGGAATCATTTTTATCTTTTTTCTTGTCGTTTTCATTGAAATTTGTTTTTACGTGGTGGGCTTCAAACCCAACGCACAACCCTTTAAAGGCAGGGGAGCCCGCCGCTCAGATTAGCCGTCAAACTAACGGTTGCCAGTTTGCCGTTTCTAGAGGACACCACGCAGAGGTTTGAGACGAGTTCGACATGGATAATGCTGGCCTCACCAGGTTGAGGCAGTCAGACACGTTGCCATGTGAAGATCGCCCCCTTGACCCTCACGCGTTGCCTTGTGAGGATCGTCCTCCCTCACGTGACTTATATAGTGGCTTATATAGTGGCATGATTAGTGACTTATAGAGCGTGAGTTTTGTTCGTCGAGAGAGGGCTCTGCTTCTCAATTGCCTATTCAGCCCAAAGTAACACATGTTGGCAATACTGACATCGTTGAAAGAGTTTATGCTGTATCCCAGGTAGACGAAGTCCTTAACAACCTCGAAAGAGATTTTGTCAACAGTGACGTGGTTTCCAAGACGCTGGGATTGTTTATTTGTTGACATTAGGCATTTCGTCTTATCTGCGTTTACTGCAAGACCCATTCGACTCGACTCTTTCGCAAATCTGGAGAATGCTGCACTGGCTTCGCGCGTATTATGGCCAATGATATCGATATCATCAGCATACGCCAACAGCATAATACTTTTGTAGAATATAGTGCCACTGCGTCTCAAATCAGCAGCTCGGATGATCTTTTCCATCATTAGGTTGAAAAAGTCGCACGATAAGGAATTACCTTGTCTAAAACCTCGTTTGGTATCGAATGGAAGAGTAAGATCCTTCCCGATTTTAACTGTGATGCTGGTGTTCCTCAGTGTCATTCTGCAAAGCCGCATGAGCTTTGCAGGAATACCAAATTCAGACAAGGTGGAGTAAAGATGATTCCTTATTGGACTGTCGAAGGCGCCTTTATAATCGACAAAAAGATGGTGTGTGTCGATTTGTTTTTCTAGGGTCTTCTCCAAGATTTGTCGTAGTGTAAATATCTGGTCTATGGTGGATTTCCCAGGTCTGAAGCCACATTGATAAGATCCAATCAGCTGGTTTACCATGGGCTTCAGTCTTTCACATAATACGCTTGACAGGACCTTATATGCGATATTAAGAAGGCTTATCCCACGGTAGTTGGCGCAAATTGGATCGCCTTTCTTGTGGATTGGTTAGAGCACACTGAGGTTCCAATCGTTTGGAATGCATTCTTCCGACCATATTCTGCATAGAAGCTCATGAATGCATTTAAATAAAGCTTCGCCCCCATTTTTGAAGAGCTCAGCAGGTAAGCCATTGGCTCCAGCGGCTTTGGTTTTAAGCCGAGCTATAGCTTTCAAGACTTCACTATGGTCGGGCAGCGGAACTTCAACGCTGTCGTCCACAATTGGGGTTTATGCGATATCATCTCTATTGGCGGGATTGTTGTCGTCGTCACCATTCAAAAGCCTAGAGAAGTGTTCCCTCCACATTATCAGTGTACTATTGATATCTGTCACTAGATTCCCATTTTTATCCTTGCAGGAAGAGGCCCCGGTCTTGAAACCATTTCGGACCTCATTCCTGTCACCATGCATCTCAATTTTCTCGCACTCACGCATTTCCGCTTCTCTTTTCTTTCGCCTGAAAATGCGTCTCTCTTCCTTCCTCTTCTCTTTGTATCGCTCCTTAGCAGCACGCGTTGCAACCGACTGCAGGGTGGCTTTGTAAGCGGCGTCTTTTTCTGCAGTGGCGTCGCGACACTCCTGGTCGTGCCACTGATTTCGGCTAGGGCGGTGATAGCCAATCACCTCTTCGGCAGCCGTACGCATAGAGTGGGAAATATGATTCAACTGCGCGCATAAATCGTCGATCGGAGGACTTATTTCTTGAAGCAGGAGTGAGAGTCGAGTAGCGAAGTCTTCGGCTGTTTGTTTTGATTGCAGCTTTTAAACGTCTAGCTTTTTCCGTTCTGGATATCGCGCATTCTTGGTTGCGAACAGACGTGTACGGATCTTGGCTGCGACAAGATAATGATCCGAGTCTATATTAGCACCACGGATCGTGCGTACATCTTAAAAACTGGAAGAGTGCCTTCCGTCAATCAAAACGTGATCAATTTGGTTGCGCGTCTTTTGATCAGGAGAGCCTAGTTGCTTTATGAATATTGAGATGCTTGAATCTAGTGCTACTAACGACCATGTTTCACGTTGCGGCAAAGTCAATCAGCCTCATTTCGTTATCGGAGGTATTTTCGTGGAGGCTGAACTTTCCGACTGTCGGACCAAAGATATTTTCTTTTCCCACCTTGGCGTTGAAGTCACCAAGCACGATTTTTATGTCGTGGTGGGGTCTGCGCTCATAGGCCTTTTCAAGGCGCTCGTAAAAGCTGTCTTTGGTCTCATCGTCTTTGTGTTCTGTCGGAGCATGCGCACATATCAGACTTATATTGAAAAATTTTGCCTTGAAACGGATTATGGCAAGTCGTTCGTTCACAAGTGTAAATCGCAGGACATGATGCCGTAGTCTCTTGCCAACCACGAATCCGCATCCCAACTCGTGCTTCTCTGCATGGCCTTTGTAGTAGATATCACAGGATGCTTGCATTGAGCAACCCTGTCCCTTCCATCGCATTGCTTGGATTGCAGTGATATCAGCTTTGTATCTTTCTAAGATATCTATCAGTTGGATAATGGATAAAGGCACCATCCCAATTAAGGGTTTGGACATTCCAAGCTCATATCCGTAAATCATTGTCAGTTTTTCGTTTGTGGTAGTCGTCATCAGATTTGGGGATCATTTTTATCTTTATTCTTTTTCGTTTCATTGAAATTTGTTGTTTTTCGTGGTGGGCTTCAAACTCAGCGCACAACCCTTTAAAGGCAGAGAGCCCGCTGCTCAGATTAGCCGTCAAACTAACGGTTGCCAGTTTGCCAGTCAGACACGTTGCCATGTTAAGATCGCCCCCTGACCCTCACGCGGTGCCTTGTGAGGATCGTCCTCCAAAATAATTATGTTAATTTAATTTCTTATATCTGAGTCACTCAAATAGGTAGAGCCATCTATTGAGTAATATCATGGAACAAAATAATATGAAGTCGTTTTTTCACGATAGTTAAATCTAATCAGATCACAGCCCGAAAAAAACGATTAATATTTACTTAATATTTTATTGTATTGAATATGCAAACTTATCGTAACACAGGATAACATGACTCGACGTAATACTAATCTACCAACATAACAACCAAATCGCCAGATTACGAGCAAAGGTACGACAAGATAATTTTGCAACATGACAATGCTCGGCCACATGTTGCGCAGCTGGTCAAAATATACCTTGAAACGCTGAAATGGGAAGTCCTACCCCACCCGCCGTATAGCCCAGACATTGCCCCTTCCGACTGCTATGTGTTTTCGTCAATAACGCATGCCCTTGAGGGTCAGCACTTTCGCTCTTTTGAAAAACTCCAAAATTTGATCGATTCGTGGATCGCATCAAAACACGTATCGTTTTTTCGACTCGGTATCCGAAAATTGCAAGAAGGATGGGAAAAAGTAATGGCTAGCGATGGACAATACTTTGAACAATGAATTTGTAACAAATTTTTTACAATAAAGCATCAAACTTAAAAAAAATCCTTTAAAACTTTTTGTGCACCAATATAAAAAAATATTTTAAAAAATTCATTATAATCATTTAATCAACAATTTTTTACTCCTTCAACTAACTTAAAAAGAAATAATAGAAAAAACTCCGAACGATTTTTTAATTTATAAGAAAACATGCAAAGAAAATAACAAAAAAAATATATTTTTTTTTTGTTCCTTTTACAGACGTTCTGACGAAAAACATCAGAATATGAATTTTTGGAAGTGCACGTTTGATGTAATCTTTTGAAAATTATTGAAATTTTACCTTTTTGTTTTTTATACTAAACCAACGGATGCTCCCTATGAATGCGAAAGTATTGGTCCCAATCGCGGTAGCCGACGAAAGCTCTTCGACTTTTTTCCATTCCCGATAAAAAGCAATAGAGCAATAGAAATTCGAACCTACCCGGTGTAATCAGGTAAAATGTGTAATCAGGTTTTTCGATGGATAGTAATTATCGGTCAAAATTAATCGAGCAAATTTTGATCGTGAGATTGATAAAATGTAAGGAAGAATAAGCGCAAATGAAATTTAAATATTTATTTATTATTGAAAATTAATATTTCATAAAAAGGTAAAATGAAAAAGTTATGTAAAGAAAAAAAAGTAAAATAAAAGATAAAAATTGAAATAAAAAATTTAAAATAGTTAAAAAAAAGAAAACGAAAAATAAGGCATATACATTTTTAAATGCCTTACTTACTTTCATCATATTGCTCTAGCTGAGCCTGAAAAAGTTTTCTTTTCTAGTTCAAACTTTTTTAATTTAAGTTTTTCAACTTCACGGTAGTGACGTTTCTTCTTACCCGCAGTTTCTTCAAGCACTTTTGCTATTCGGTGAGTATATTGCTCTAAGTCTGCAAGACGCTTGCTCTGTACCTTTTAACTCTTGTGCATGTCCTCCTAGAATCTCTTTAGAGAGCTAATTTGTGTTTTCAACAAATCGACCGCTGAGACTCGCTTTATTTTATTGGACACATGCGCATCTTTGTTTACTGTGGGTGTAACAGCTGTCTCATCTATAAAAAACACACACACATTTATTTTTAAAATACAAATTGCAAAATATGCATAACAAAACATTCACTTTCAGAATCTGTCGCCTCAATTACGGTAGTATTGCGCATTGAAGTCGATGGCTCTGTGCTTTCTAATCTTTTATCTCCAAAGCTTCTGCCCCCATCCATACCAGATATTGTTACCCTTAGATAAGCCAGGGTAGCAACGCTTTTCTATAAATCCGTTAAGGGAACTGACTTTCGTGGTCCGCCTCCAGTGGTTGTGTAATCAGCACTCTCTTTTCGGAGCTTGGCTTTAACATCCCCTTTCCAATCAGACCAAACCTTGAAATATTATTGGTTTAAATTAAATTTGTCTTAAAAATTGAAATTCGGAGTTCACCTACCTTCTTCCAAGCTGTAACATCCTTTGCTGGTAGCCCAAGACAGTTAAGCTAAATTTTAACGCATTTCCAAAATTCCATTCGATCTTATTTTATTTTTTTTTTTTAAACCATATTTGCAATTTCTGGCTCAAACTCCAGCAGCTCCAATAATTTTATTAATTGTTCCCGATTCTTATTCTTTATAAGTTTTTTCTTTGCATTCACTACTATAAAATTAGAAAACAATTCTATGTAACGATAATTTCAAATACTATTCACAATGGCCAATCAGAATAACGGAACAAGATAAAAAATAAAGTGCAGCCAACTTTACACATATCGACCCCTTTGCGTGAAAAAAACGTATGTGCCAAGCAAGAAGGCCGAACCGCTTAAATTTAAAATTCTGTTAAAAAATTCTGACATTTCCAAATGAGGACATTCCCAAACAAAGCTAAATTGATGCGCGATTGCGACACATCAAATGAATTGTTGAAAGCAATTACAAAGAACCAGAAACAACAAGTCTTTATGTTTTGAAATTGCCATTTTATTAAAACAATATTTCAATTTTTATTCAAAACATTTTTTTTTTAAATAGAGTACATTACAATACATTACATATTAAAAAATAAACAAAAAATTGGTTATGTTTATTTTAGTTCCAATTCTAGCATTAAAAGGTCTCTATATGGAGTTTATATAGAGTTGTGGTTCTTAATATAGAAAAAACGTCCGTGGCGAAGCTTATAAGAATTTATAGTATTATAAGTATTTTTTAAAGAACTCATAATCGACAGGCAGATGTTTTTAGCTTGTTTTTTCTATTCCCTTTCCATTTCATTTTATTTTCTTCATTTTCGGAAGTAATGATATCATCTCCATTTAAACTCCATTTATTTATCCCAAAATGAGTTACAACAAGTCTTAAAATTAATAGCATCATTTTATAACGCACTTCACGCTGCGTTGTTGAAATTAGCAATTTATAAAACGCAACGCTTCACGCCGTGATCTTCAGTGTTGAGTAACGCAATAGAGTAGTGAAAACAGTACAAAGTTAGCATTTTATAAAACGCTGCACTTGAAATTCGTTCACTTGAACTGTCACTTTCATCACTTGCTCTTGAGCTGCCGTTAGAACGAATAACTTGGCATTGAAAGGGTAATAACTGTTTGTTTCACTCATATATGCTTAAATGTTGAAATATATCGTTTAAATATAGGTTAAAGGCGGAATGTTGCTAAAAGAAATAAAAAACTACCGCAGGTAGCAAATGGTACGCCAGTGTTTGGCGTTTATATTGCAATTTCAATTTAATGATGACTGAAGAGAACAGCTGATATGGTTGCCAACAAGTCAGAATTTGGTGAATCTTAAATATTTCAAAGATTTGCATTAATGATGCTAGTTTTATTTTACATGTGACAACCCTAAACTGTTGTTGACTGACAGTTCACCGTGGTAACGTAACATACCTAACGCAATAACGTAGTGATTAATAAAATGCAAATTTTTAATCCAAGTGATGCGCCACGTTAGCGTTGCGTTTCATCACGTTGATTTATAAAATGATGCCATAAATTTGAGTTTGGCCATTTTTTTGCAAAATTAAAAAATATGAGATTTTTTTTTTTTAAATTTTTATTTATATTTTAATAAATTCTAAGCACTTTTTGTTTTATAAAGTTTTTCCCTAAAGTGTCTTCTTTTTTAATAATAAATCATTAAAGTTTGAACATTAAATATTTTTTGGACCCACTTTTGCTGATAAGGGTTAACCCCCACAAGAAAAATATACACTTTACAAAATATTTTTATGTAAGGAACAAGATTCTATCATTAAATAGAAAAAAACTAACCTAAGCCAATTTTTTAACGTTTCCCTTTTTCGCGTAGTAATTTTTGTCTAAAAAAGTGGCCAAAACATCTCTAAATTATAAAATATTTCAAGAGCGCCAATAAGCGGCAAAAAATAGAGATTTCAAGGAAAATTTTAAGCCGCCGTGGAACTTTTTATCTCAAAAACAGGAGGGGGGTGGCCGATTTGATAAAAAACGCCCCATATATATATAATCAGCCCTATTCTAGGATCAGTCGTAATAAATCTACGAACGCAAGCCTACGCTACGAATACGAAAAATTTGCTATTTTATGTTCCAAACAAAACAAAGTGGAATGTTGCCTCATTAAAATTTATTTTCGATAATTCGAAAACAGCTGTTTTTGACAAGACATGAAATTTTAAGAAAGTGATTTAAAATTAATCCCACTGCAATTTAAATTTTTGCATAGCATGAGAAGGATATGCTACAAAGAAGAGATATGAAAATTAGGAAAAAAGTATTGCTAGATTATCCTTTTAAATTGGATAACGAAATGTAGGTAGTGCACTTTCCAAAGCATTTGTAAATACTCGACTTGGTAGATAGAAAACTATCAGCAGCAACCACGCAACTTACGGTGTAAGCCGACGTTGTTGTTTCGATAGGAATGCACTCGATCTGTGTTCGAATTGCTTTACTCGTCATTGCATAAACTCGTTTCAAATATGTCAACTGCGTCCATCAACTTGTTTTGTCAACTTTCGGGAGATTTCGACACAAGTTTGGGGTTGTGTTGACATTGGTGTAATGAACTTTTTCTAACGTTTGAATAAGAAACGTTTCAAAAATTTTTCGGTTGTGATGATGCATTCCATTTCATTCATTAACTAATCAATTCGGATTTTTGACCGAATAGGGCTGCAACAGAAAAACCTTCTTATTGTTGATTTAAAGGAGAAATAGAGTCAGAATTCGTGAAATCAGCACAAAAAATTTTTGGTAGTATTTTTTTGATCGCATGTGACTATATCGATAGCTTTTAATAGGAGAAATAATTATGCGAAATTTAAGGAGGATATTGCTTTTTTTGTTGTAGTTATAGGCAATTTAGGTTAAAAGGTTAAAAGGGAGGGGCAACTTTACGTTGCCTACACGGGGGCCTATTGGTCCATTGTGGTTCCCTATATCTGTGGTCCTAATATGTCAAAAACAGCTAAAGTCTTGCTAGTCACTGGAGCGAGGTTGGTTGAACCAACCGGTGCTCCGTACAAATCTGAAAAGATCCATCAGTGGTACATCCACGAGCTCCTGCAGTTCTCCGTACACTCTGCTTCCCATGTGGCGAAGTCGGCGTTGTTGGAGGTTAGGGCACTCGCAAAGCAGATGTTTGATGGCTTCTGTTTCCTCGACATCTCCACAGCTTCTGCAGAAGTCTGGGTGCGGAATTCCCAGTCTCGAGGCCATTGTGCCTATACAACAGTGCCCCGTGAGAACTCCTACTAGAATGCGAGTTTCATTTTTACTCATTGAAAGTAGGGATTGGGTCCTTTTTTCGCAGAGTTTAGGCCATAGGTGCCGAGAGATAACACAGTCGTCCCTGTTTGACCAGGAGTTGTTTGTGTTATTTCTGGCTTTGTCATTTATTCTCTTCTTAAATTCTCCGATTGGAGCCTAACGACCCGATCGCAGAACTTCTTTCCAGTGCTGAGCCCTCTCTTGCCAATCTGTCCGCTATTTCGTTTCCCTCTATGTCACGGTGACCGGGGACCCAGCAGATATTAATCTTGTGGGGAGGACTCATTCTGATGAGAGCTTGTCGGCAGCTCAACAGATTTCGAATTGGTTGTTTCGCTGCGGAGTGTTTTTATCGCAGCTTGACTGTCCACAAAGATTGTTATCCTTGATGGATTGATGTTCTTTGTTAGGATTGTCGTAGCCGCTTTTTCGATCGCGAAAATTTCTGCTTGAAAGACACTACAGTAATCTGGTAGTCTGTATGACAAGGATAATTGTAGTGCACTGCAGTACACTCCGGCCCCCGTGCCATTCTCCATTTTGAATCCATCAGTGAAGATCTGGATGTCGTGTTCACTGAAAGGGTGGTTCGAATCGCATTCTTCTCTTTTTGGAAAGGAGAATGACATGTTCTGCCGAAACTCTATTTTCGGGTTGATGTAATCCGAGGTGGTAGCGAGATCCTCAGGACTATACTTTGTGAGTATAGTGGCATGTCCATGCGTCCAGTGCCTCCAAAGCTTAGCCTCCTTAAGTCGAAACGCCGCTTTGGTTGCAGTGGATTTCATGTACTCGTCCAGCGGGAGAAGGTTCAATATGACCTCCAGGCCTGCCTGAGGCGTTGATCGTTGTGCACCTGTTATTCCTAGACAGGCCAGTCTCTATTCTAGAGAGAGAGTTGAGGTAGCTTGTCTTCTCAATGGCCTTCCACCATACAATCGAGCCGTAGCACTGTGGGCAAAATGGTCGATCTAGCGTCGTTTAATTCAAATTTCAAAGTGTTTAATTGCGCCAAAATTGTGTCTCAATCGATTACTAATATACCACTGAACTTATATATCGATTCTTTTGTGATTGCCATGTTCTACTTGAACAGCTGTGAGCTGTCAAACACAACATATGTTTCAGCCGGTGCATCACTAAGCTTTAGCACGTGTTTTCTTTCCATTGCCAAATTTTCTCTAAATTTACATTTGTCTCAATTAAGTGGAAGAGAAGTGGTTTTATTTATAGTTAGAGGTATGTATTAGCTTAAAAAATTGTTGTTTGTGACCTGTGCCTAAGTGTTGTAGAAAAAAATAGAGTTAAAGTTGACTATACCACTAACTGCTTGAAAAAAGCCAAAATAAGACTTCCGTGGACCAGAACTTCTGATATTGGTGGGGATTGGGGCTAGAATTTTTTTTTAAATTACTATGTTGTCTTGTGATTGTAGAATTTCTCAGCCATCTGCTACTTTTTGCTACTGTACATGATATTGCATTTTTTAGGAACAATGTCGGTGCTCAGACGAGAAGTTTATTTACTATGGCGCGACGAGCCTGTGCCTACTAAAAAATTTTCTGCCGTTGAGAGTCATATATTTCATAATATAATTAATATCAACATGTATAATGCTAATGAAATCCTTCTAATAAGCAAAAAAATTAGAAATTTTGTAGCACAATTGGTTCAGAAATGGAAACTCAACCGTAGAATCAGCCACAAATTTGAAGAAAACAACACGGAGTGGTTAAACGGACAACTTTTATTGGTTGATCCACTGACTAATCGTGGAAGACCCGATAAGATGTTCGACGAATGTTCCAACAAAACGAAA
Source organism: Pherbina coryleti (assembly GCA_943735915.1). Lineage (NCBI taxonomy): Eukaryota > Metazoa > Arthropoda > Insecta > Diptera > Sciomyzidae > Pherbina > Pherbina coryleti. The sequence continues at coordinate 112,576,226 of OX030950.1, read as the reverse complement.
TCAAGTAAAGTTTCCCAAATTGTTAAGGAAATTCCTCACAGTGAGCTCGTAGTAGCTACAACGAATAGTTTATACAAAGCTGGAAAACGAAGTGCGTCGAAACTTGTTTCAATAGCTAATGACGAAGGTACTGCAAAAAAAATTAAATCATTTTTGGGATCAAATGCAAGCTTGCCGATTCCATATACAGCAGACGAAGCTCTGGCTTTATTTTTAGATGGTAATTATACCAAGCATTCATACAAGTTGCTGCAAGCAGGTACAAAAAGTCGGAATGCCAACATATTTCCAACGTACGACACTTTGCGTATTGCTAAAAAAAAATGCTATCCAAAGGGAGTCCAATTTACGAACTATTCAGCTCAAGTGCCATTACAACATATGGTGGACCATATTGTTATGCGCATCGTAAAAGCTCATTCTTCTATATTTGAATTTGATTTTGCTGAACAGAGTGAGCAGAATCTCACTGCTATTTACAAGTGGGGCTGCGTTGGCAGTAGCGGCCATTCGACCTATCGACAAGATGTGGAATGCGACAACAGTAATCTTAGCGATGCATACTTGTTTGCAGTTTGCATTGTCCCATTACAAGTGCAAAAGGGATCCGTGACAATTTGGGAAAATCCGCAACCTTCCTCACCTCGATTCTGTAGACCCTTAAAAATACTTTGTTCACAAGAATCTGCAGAGTTGATTAGATCAGAAGTTGCTAGTTGTAATGCTGAAATATCAAAAATTATGCCAACAAGCATTGGTAATTTCAAGATACACCATCAATTTCATTTAACGATGATAGATGGGAAAGCTTTTAGTGCTCTGGCAGAATCATCTTCCCAAGTGTGTGGAGTTTGCAAAGCCTCTCCCAAGTTAATGAATGACATTGATGCTGTTAGATCATTGAAACCCAAGGCGCATTTATACGAATTTGGACTATCAACACTTCACGCATGGATTCGGTGCTTTGAATGTGTCCTACATATATCTTATAGGCTACATATTAAACAATGGCAAGTTCGCGATGCCGATAAACATGCTGTAAAAGAAAGGAAATTGTTTGTTCAAGAAGGCTTAAAAAGAAAAATGTCTTTGGTTGCTGATATCCCAATGGCTGGTTGCGGCAACACCAATAACGGCAATACAGCCAGGCGTTTTTTCAAAGAACCAAAATTAGCATCCGAAATAACCGGAGTGAATGAGAAGCTAATTTACAGATTCAGTGTCATTTTACGCTCGATTGCTTGCGGGCACAAAATCGATATTGAATCCTTTAGGCAATATGCTTCACACTGCAGAACTTTTTGTCACACAGTATCCTTGGTTTTATATGCCGTGTTCCATACATAAAATCTTAATACATGGCGCCGATATAATAAAAGTATCACCACTTTCAATAGGAAAAATGTCGGAAGAAGCGTTAGAAGCCCGGAACAAAGATTACCGAAATTTCCGTGAGCACCATACGCGAAAGACATCCCGATTAAATACAATGGAAGATGCATGCGCTTTTGTGTTCATCAGACCCCTTGATTTCAAATTTGCGCAAACCACAAGGCAACTCAAAAAAGAAGGATGTCGATAATGATATCTTACAACTTATGTCAGAACATTGTGTACCTTCCATTTTAGATTCATCTAGTAGTTCTGAATCGGAATAAAAAACTGTTAATAGAATTGTTATTTTTTTTTTTGCATTATGTATAATTAAATTTTTGTTATGAAAACAACTTAAATATATGAAGAACAGAAAAAAAAAATTAAAAAAATTAATAAAGATGTTTAAAAAAAAGGTTTATAATATTGAAGTTTAATCTATTTTTAACCCAAAGGAATGTGAAACATTAAATATTTTAACTTTATCATGTTTTCCTGAATGAAATAAAAAAATTCTAAAATATGAAAAAAAGTTGAAACTTTCACAAAAAAAAAAAAAATATAAATATATTTTTAAAAAACATTTTTTTCCCTTAACATTGTAGCTTAATCTATTTGGAACTAAAAAAAAAATATTACACAAGCAAAAAAAATTTTTCCCTAAGCGCTATTAATTAAACGCCGCTAGATGAGCCTTTTCGCCCACTGTGCGTAGGTTAGTATGGGTCTGACGATAGCCGTGTATATCCAATGGATGACATTGGGTTTCATCCCCCAATTGGTACCGAAGGTTTTCTTGCAGGCATAGAAGGCACTGGTTGCTTTCTTTATTCTTTCATCAGTGTTGCTTTTCCAAGTGAGCTTTGAATCAAGGATTACTCCGAGATATTTTGCTTTATTGGATAGCTGCAGGGTTCTGCCATTTATTTTTGGGAGGCAGAAATTCTCAATCTTGTTTCTTTTTGTAAATAGCACCAGTTCGGTTTTATCGGGATTGACCCCTAGTCCGTTTGGTTTAGCCCACGCGACAGTTTCTTTAAGTGCTGTTTCTATCATGTTGCTGATGGTTGAGAGATGCTTCCCTCCCACCAGCAGTACGACATCGTCAGCATATGCTGTCACTTTAAAGCCTTTTTCGCTGAGAGTAGTCAGCAGTTCGTTTACAACTAGAATCCAAAGCAAGGGAGATATGACTCCCCCTTGAGGTGTTCCTCTTGAAGTTGTTTTCCTTGCTTTACTGTTTCCGATTTGTGTGTTGATGATTCTGCTTTACAGCATTTCAACAATCCACTTGGTTATCTTTTCTTCCACTTGTAGATTTTCAAGAGCTGCCCTTATTGAATCTGTGCTTACATTGTTGAAAGCCCCTTCGATATCAAGAAAAGCAGCTAGGGTGTAATCTTTGAAGTGGAGGTTTCTCTCAATTACCGAGACTATCTCGTGTAGCGCTGTTTCCACCGACTTACCTTTAAGGTAGGCGTGTTGTTTGCTACACAGGTTTCGGTCATTAAGGAGCGATCTTATGTGTTGATCCAGAATTCTCTCTAATGTTTTCAGTAAGAAAGAAGAAAGACTAATGGGTCTATAATCTTTTGCGGTGGAGTGAGTAGCTTTCCCAGCTTTGGGTATGAAGACTACTTTCACCTCTCTCCAATTTACGGGCACATAACCCAGCCTTAGGCAACTATTAAAAATTTTTAAAAGCTTTATCTTTAAAAGGTTGAGATAGCCGGTAGAGCGTGCTGAAGCATAGCGGGGGTGATACCATCGGGTCCAGCCGATTTATACGGCTTGAAAGATTTAATCGCCCACTCTATTTTGTGCTCTGTTATTAAATTGGGTATATCAGTGTGGGTTTCTGGGAAGATGCTTCTGGATCTGTGCGGGTTCGCATGTATTGCGGGATTGATACAGCCAGGGAAGTGGGCTTCCATGAGTAGTGTCACTGTCTCCTGGCAAGTTTCCGTCCACGAGTTGTCTAAGCGTTTAAGGTAGCCCGGGGCTACCGGATCCTTTGATAGGATTTTGCGTAGTCGGGCCGCTTCGCTAGTGTTCTCAATGGATTCACAGAAAGATTGCCACGATTTCCTTTTAGCTCTTCTTAGGTCTCTAGTGTAGGAATTGAGAGCAGATCTGTAAGAGTCCCAGTCTGCCTCTTCCTTGCTTAACCTGGCCCTGTTATGCAGACTTCTAACCTCAGTTCTCCTTGCTTTGAGATCGCTGTTCCACCATTTTTGTTTGGGTTTGCGACTCCTGGAGATGGGGCAGAACTTGCAGAAAGCCTTATTCATTTTCCCTGAGATGAAACCGACTGCACTGTCAATGGCTATACTGTCAGAAAGGTCATCCTTACATGGGTGACAGATCTGAGTTTCTAGCCATCTAGTGTATTCAGTCCAGTTCGTTCTTTTTGGGTTTCTGAATGGTTCTGTGCGAGTGGTGTTCTCAAAGTCAATATTAAAGAGTATCCTAAAGTGATCCGAAAAAGAATCGATAGGAGATACCCTCCAGTTTCTAACTAATTCCCTATTTTTTCCTAGTGCAAAAATGAGGTCAAGAATCTCTTCCCTGACTCTATTATGGAAAGTGGGATGGTCTCCTTTATTACATAATGTCAAGTCTGATGTAAGGAGGTATTCAAAAATGGACTCACCTCTTCTATTAATGTCCTTGCTGCCCCATTGAATGTGGTGTGCGTTTGCGTCGTAGCCCAGCACCATAGAGATGTTCCTGGTGCTAGCGTATGTCGCTAGGTCTCGGACTGCCTTCGGTGGTGGGTCTGCTGCTTCATATGGCATATAGGACGAGGCCAAAATGATTGGGTGATCATTTGACTCCGCCCTTATAGCCACCGTGTCTTCGTCGCTGAATCTGTGAAGAAAAAGAAAATTTAGAGATTTCTTCACAAGAATGCAACTTCTTATCTTGTTACCTTCAGTGGAGTGAAACAGGTTAAACTGCTTCGCCCCTAGTCCTTGTACCCTATTGGCTATTAGCCAGGGTTCCTGGATTAGGGCTACGTCCACATCCTTCTCCTGCATGAAGATCAACAGATCTTCAGTGGCTGCTTTGCAGTGGTGCAAGTTAATTTGCACTGTCTGCAGCATCAGCGCCTTTACCCTCCCCATGCACCCCGACTTTCACTGCCCCGAGCCCAAATTTCAGCACCCCTGATCGACCCCTGATCAGATCTACTGAGGTTTTGTCCATGGCAAAGGTAAGTTCTTTACCGTTGCCATTGGAACCCTTTTTGGACTCGAGTAGTTTCCAGTCTTTCACGTTGGCCCAGTCATTCTGCTTTGCCAACAGTCCAACTATGGAGCTGTCCTCGTGCGCAGCAGGAGGTGGGATCCAAATTTTGGCTAGTCGGCGAAGCGGAAGTGCTGCGCGGGGTAGTACCTTGAGCTTGGCCCCCTCCCAGAGTTCTCCTATATTAGAGATTGTATGGGAGAGGAACTCAAGTGACTTTCCGTTGCTGCACCCGACGATCTTCACCCCCCTGGCCCACCCAGCACCGTCAAACGTATACTCCTCGGAGTCGCCGTTTTCGGTATTGGCCATCATCTTTTTGAGGATCTCGTTCTCCACAAGCAGCCATCTGTCCAGCGATATTCTACCGTCCGGAGGGGGGATCCGCTTTCCTGGGTGCAGTCTCTCCCTCGCCGTTTGCCTTGGGGGCGGTAGCTACGGGAGGGATTGCGGGGTTTTGTGGGACTCTGGGTTCGAGAAAAAGCCCAGCTTCCTTTTTCTCGAAGAGTTTCACCAACCTTTCGTGCTTTTTAACCAGCTTCCTATCCCTAATTTCCAGAGAAGCTGGATCGCGGGACATCATCCTTTTCAGGAAGCGCTTCGAGCTCCTGTAGTTGGAGCGAGCTTTGATGGCACCTGGGGACAGCGGAGCTTTCACCTTTATTTCGGTGATTTCCATTTTGGATTCCTCCAACAATTCGTCCTCTGTGTCGGTGCCGATACAGGTAGCGGTCGAGGGAGGATTGGAGTCCTCCTCAGTGCTGTCCAAATAAAGGCGTCCGAGGAGAGGAATTGAATCGGAGGATTCCTCCGAAGGGGGGATTAACGGCGCGGACGGAAGGCGATTTGCCGGACATGGGGCTATGAAGGAGCTGGGGTTGGACACGGACACGGACCCTTTTGGGTTGGACTGAGACGAGGGCACGGACGGACTAGGGTTGGACGGGATGCTCGTTGCGACTACAACAGACAGGGAGGAGTCGGACAGGGGTTCGGACGTTGTGTTATTTGGTTGCCTCGAAAGGCTAGGTTTGGTTGTTTTGGTTTTGTTTGGTTGCTTTGCATGATTGGACCCACGAGTGGCGGAGAAAGGGTGGTCGATCTGCGCAGAGATCCGCATACGCAGACAAGGCTTATTACATCCGGAGGGCGCCAGGTATCCGGATGGCTCCGTTTGCGACTGGGCTTTTTAAATACTGGGCCCCCCAGCCAGGCTGATTCTCGGTACGGGTCGCATGACGCCTTAATCCGGCCCAGACCTTAATCAGATGGTTGGAGGTCTGCAAATTGAGCGTCAAGCTATGGAACAGCTTTGTCCCCCCAACTACAGCCTCCAACCTTGGCTAACTACCGTTCTTGCGAACACTGGAGCAGTTATTACCAGCTGGCACCCACGTGGAGGGTTTGGAAGAGGATTTTGCCAGCCTCTATAGGCAATTTAATTTTTGTATTATTTTATTTTAAAAAATTCACATGCGATCAAAAAAATACTACAAAAAATTTTTTGTGCTGATTTCACGAATTCTGACCCAATGCTAACATATTGTCCTTTATGGAGCAAATTTTTATAAAATAAGCATTTCAATTTAAAATTTCGGGTTCTCAATGAATTTCGACGGTGCAAAGCTATCGTAAAAAAATCCACGAAAGGAACTGACAAATGGTGATGCGTTCGGAACGTGGAATGGTAATGTTACGAATTTCGAATGCGACGTAAGGATTCGAATCGTAGAGTACAACTATACGAATCCGAAAGAAAATCACATTTACGACGGATCCTAGAATAAGGATAAATAATAGTTTTTAATATTGTTCATTTAAGATTAATTAATAATTGAACTATTCGCGTCTTTTAATCGTTTGGGCTGGACCTGGCGTGAGATTTTCTCAACTCACACGTACACGATGAGATGTGTGAGCCGGTGCGTTGTCATTGAACTGTCTCCACAATTGTAAACATATTTTGTTAGAAACACAAAATTTCAGATAAACTCTTAGTTTAACTAAATTCGACATTGCGAAATTCGCAAAAAACATTCGCAAAATTCCGGGTATTTCTTTATCAGAGGGTTTATAGCATCCAGTATGTTTGGGGCTCACATAACATACTATAGTATGTAGAAAGGAAAAACTTTGATTGGGCGCAAATTAAACAATTGTTACTTACTTTTTTGCGTTTAAGTCAAATTTATCGTTTTAATGCTTATCAAAGACTGACTTATAAAGTAAGCTTAACTGAACACGTCATCAAAAGCTATCTACCGATACTTCTACTATTATTATTAGTTTTGCATGATATGAATATTGTTGTTGGTTTTTACTTCTTCTGAATTGCTGTTCTGGCTTTACTCTCATGAAGTGTGATTTTCTCCAAAATGATTTACCAGTTTGTTACGTCAGAATAAATATCAACATAAATAATATTCAGCGCGTGTGTCGGTAACTAGTATTAGTAACATAAAAAAAAAAAACACTTGAGTGCTTTGCAATATTTTGGCACCAACTTTCATTTTTCGATTTCTTGAGAAGGGTGAGTGTTTAATGCGTATGCGAGTAATGTACGACGACGTCGTAGCTAATAATAAAAAAAAATGACATAAAATATGAAATGAATGTAGCTTTGAATTTTGTAAGTGGAAAATTTTACATTACAGCAAAACATGTATTTGTTTCTTGCTGTAATATAATTGTTTAAAAGTATTGGCTTGAAAAACCTGAATAAATTGCAAAAAAAAGTCATTTTCCATTGAATCACCTGCTTCTTTTTCGGAATGAACTTTTCTAAGTTTTTGAGCCAGGATTATCATAAATTCATATCAAAATTAGGCCCATTGCTAAGCTTTCATCGATTCCCAAACTTTTTGAGCGACTGGTTTACGATCACGTTAAGGTTTACTTTGGAGAAGTTTTAACGATTCGTCAGCATGGTTTTGTTTATGGCAGATCCACGGTGTCTTATTTTCTCGATTTTACAACATTTTGCTTAAATTCGATTGAATCTGGTAATCAGGTCGACTGCATTTACACTGACACTAAGGCATTTGATAAGCTTCCTCACAATCTAATTTTATTTAACGTCTATTGGATTTCCGCAATATTTTATTAGTTGGATTAAATCGTATTTGTCAGAGCGATCTTATCAAATACGATTTCGAGGAGGGCTGTCTTCTGAGTTTATTGCGGAATCCGGTGTTCCTCAATTAAAGGTGTATTTTAGCAATTAATGATGTAACTCACCTTATTAAAAAAACTCTCATCTGCTTCTTTATGCGGATGATATGAAAATATACAGAACAATAAACTCTCAAGACAATTCAGCCCTACTCTAGTCTGATCTGAAATCTTTTGAGGTTTGGTGTTCTAAAAATGATATGTTTCTTAATCCAGATAAATGCCAAACTATGGCCTTTTCGTGCAAAAGGATTAATTTAATTATCGATTATCAAATTAAAGATATTGCCTTAAGGGCCTCCGGGAGTTTTTCAACAAAAAAATACTCTTTTAAATTTTTTTGTTTGAAGCTGTATTTTATTTTAGACCAAAATTTTTTTACATTATAAAAGTATAATTATTCAAGATTTATCCCTGATATTTTGGTTCAAAAATATTCGTCGATAAGGTAGAAAACCGCAATACCGCCAAAAGTCCTTAAATTTATGGTGAGCAAGATATCTGGAGTATGGTTCATTTAAAAAAAAAATTTTTTCCGTTTAGTAAAGAGTTCTTGGGCGTTTAATCGTTCGATTTTTTTTGGATCATATCTTTTGATTTATAACCTAAAACGTCCTTAATTTTGTGCACAAAAAATAAAAATTTTCTTTCTACGCTCGCCATTTTGTCAAAAATTAATGTTTTTCAAAAATCAACGATCAAACGCCCAAGAAGTCTTTACTAAACCGAAAAAATTTTTTTTTGTTTTTTTCAGATGAACCATACTCCAGATATCTTGCTCACCGCAAATTTAAGGACCTTCGCGGGGTTGCAGTTTTCTACCTTATCGACGAATAGTTTTGGACCAAAATGTCAGGGATAAGTCTTGAATAGTTCATCTTTAATAATGTAAAAAAAATATTGGTCTAAAATAAAATACAGCTTAAAAAAGAGAGAGTATTTTAAAAGAGAGTATTTCTCTCTCATTTTAAAAGAGAGTATTTCACTCTCATTTTAAAAGAGAGTATTTTTTTCGAAAAACTCCCGGAGGCCCTTAAGTCGTGAAAGATCTTGGATTCTAAGCTATCGTTTAAGGTCCATGTTGATTACATTTGTAAAAAAGCATCTTCAATGCTTGGATTTATGGGTCAATTGCAAAAAAAAACGTACACAAAGAGGTTTTCATGTTTTGTTTTTTAAATTTTCCCGTTAGAGTAGTCAAATTAAGTGAAAAATACTGCAGAATTCGAAGTTGTTTTTAGGCCTTGCAAAAAATCATTTTTGCTATGGTTTTTATACGATTCTTGTATTGAACGTCACACAGCAGATATACGGGAAAAATCATTAAAAATTTGCAAAATGTAAATTAAAGCTTTCTGTGATGCTTGTTAAGTTGTTTAATAAGTTAAATCAGCTTTTGCAAAAATCGCCATTTCAGTTACAGAAATTATAATTTTTTACCAATAATACCTGCATATTTTAGAATTTTAACGTGAAAAAATTTAAATTTTTCTCCAAAAAGACATTAACATAGAGGTTATTTTCAAGGAAATAGACATGCAGCAATAAATATTAAAAAACTGTTAAATAATAAGCAATTTCAGAAAAAACAACAGGGTGATGTTCAATACATTTTGCGACGTTCAATACATTTTGTTCCGCTTAACCAAATAATGTAAATAAAAAAAACAAAAAAAAAAAAACAAAAATAAATATAAAGTATAAAGCTATACATAAAATTTTCATCCAATTTTTTTTTTATTTTTTTACAAAAAATTAAAAAGTCAATAGCTAGCTGAATTTGTATAGAAACTTAATTAAGACTTCATGTTTTACAATATAACTTCTGAACCCTTTAAAACCACATCTTCATTTTATATCATTGGAAAGGTATAACCTAACGTAAAAACGTTAAAACATGCTTTCGTTTGTATTCTTCATTTCTTTCCTTATATAGCTTTATTTTTTCCCGGTCTCTTTGTGCTCTTTCAGCAGGCGTTAATTTTGTTATTTTACTCTTAAGTATACAAAAACGAAATACAAAATGAATACTTCAGCCGGTGGTGTGACATATCTTAAAAGTGACGTTCAATACATTTACCACTTTTTAGTTTTTTTTCTTAGAAATCTTATTTTGCAAATATACTAAAACAAGGAAATTAATCAAAAACCATAAAACAATGATTTTAAACTTGCATTTACTATCTTTGCTTTAATAAAACTCCGCGTGACGTTCAATGCATTTTTACACATACTTATCATGATGAACTGAGAAAACACAAAAAAATTTACTTTAATATTATTTAATAGTCTTACTTTTTAGAATTTCATGAGAACTAATCTCTGCACTTCCTTTATATAACTTACTTGTCATCTATACCTCTTCTAAATTAAAACTAACGAAGTGTAAAAAAAAGTGACGTTCAATACAATGCTTGGGGACTAAATGTAAATCGAAAGCCAAATTCGCGATGACAATGTTTTGAGAATAAAAACAAAATAAAACAAGAAATAAATGCTATCATTACAAAACGCTTATTATTTGTTATATTTTTGCATTGTTTTCAACTTTTTTCACGTTTTTCATCAAAAAGTGTAACTGGGGACATATGTTTTTGTATCAAGCGAGTACGACCGAGCAATATAATAGCTGCGTTCGATTCGCCAGTCTATACTCAACTCATGTAGCTTATTTCAAAATTTGTATGTGAAAACAACAACAAAGTCTACAGCTAGTTGAGTATAGAGTAGGTCGATTATCAGTTGAGTTGAGTAAAGTTGCGTTGCCAAGTTCTTATTTTTTAGTTGGTTTGTGTACGGAATAAGTAAAATGTAATAGATTCTGTCAAAATGTGATGTGAGTACAAAAACAAAATTATTTTCTTTTAAGGGGGGAGATACCTCATAGTTTCGGAAAAATTTGAAATGTTTTTTCGAATTTTTCTTTAAAACAAGTTTTAAGTCATTTATATTGGTTTGAAATTGCATAGTGACCCAAAGACACAGCGTGACCATATTCGCACAAATCCTTTGCATGGCTACAGCATTATTGAAATCTTCGAAGTTTTTACTGCACTATCAGAATTTTTAATTTCTTCTGTATGCAAGCACAAAATAAGTTTTGGTGAGTCAGGATCGAGAGGCCTGGGTTTTAAAATTTCAGCTAACTTTGCTGCTGGAATATTTAGTGAAGGCTACACCACCATTCTGAAGCTTTTGAACGAACTGGGTATAATTATTGGCACCTATTGCAAAGTTTTCGCCGAAAATACCGATAAGGCACGAGTAGCGAAGCAGAACCGTATGAGTCTCTCCAAGACAAAAGCAGCTCGTACAGCTCGGATGGAGCCGGAAGGAAGTAACTACAAGTTGAAAGATATTGCGTGAATAAATAATTTTTTTGGAGTCAAAACTGTTGAAAAAATAGTCGAATCTGGACCTTCGATTAAGCAGCTGATGAAATTTTAATTTTAACTTTTTTTTATGATATAACAGGTTTATCCTTCCCTTCAAAATATCAGAACTCGAAGAAAAAAACCTCTTTTGTTTCATATAAGTGCGAAAATTTTGACAGCTACAGGAAATACTCTGCAGACCCAAAATATAGGAAAATAAAAAAATGATCCAATTATGTTATCAACTTGAAAAAAAATCTCCCCCCTTAAGCAGTTTCTTCGTTTTCAATTTAATTTATTGACAGACTTCTTGTTGTCTGTCAAAACAAAAGTGTTGCCAACTATTCAGTAAGTATCAGCTAAGTGAGTAGCCGTTTTTTTCGTAATTGAGTTGAGCACTAGCGAATCGAACGCAGCTAATATTCTTCAAAACAAATATGCAAACAATTTTAGGATTCTGAAAAATATGTTTTGTCAATATATATTCTTCAGTGATCACTTTCTCATTTTTTATTTGTTTTTTTCTTTTTTTATTTACCTAAAAACAGAGTTAAAAGAGCGGGGACCCTTATAAAACGCTGGGCCAAAGACTTTAATAGCATGATTACAACTACAACGTTGTATTATGCAATTGTGCGTCCTCACTTAGAATACGCAAGTCAAGTTTGGTGCCCAAGTTACTGTGTGCATGTTGATCACTCGGCTGCTGGATGAATTCGGGTGTGAATCGGAAAGGGGAACGGAAAGCTTTTAGAGAACTAAGAGCGTAGATTTATAGAAAGTGTGAGAACGAGAGGATAGTCTTAAGAAAAGCAAGTGTTGCATATTGTACATATTTTTTTTTTTTTTTTTTTTTTTTGGATTCGCCCGGAAGTAGGAAATCTTCATAGATACGTATGACCCGCGCCATACGCATGCACGATTTACATTCTAAGAAGTTCCCGGATCAGCCGGACTGAATAGAATGCACCTACGTGCTAAAACCTACCACCTGTTGGCAAATAAAAGCCTCCACTAAGCACAATTGCTTGGCCTTTCAGCGGAAATTAAAATTAAATAAAGATATTTGAAATTTGAAATTTGAGAAATTTTTGTGCTTATGTAAACATAATAAGCATCATCGAATAAAAGCACATTCTTCATAACACAAGGGAATACAAGACAACATCCAAAGTAGTTTATTAGACTATATATAACCGCATTTATAATTGTTGTAATTCGGCTTGGGGCCACTGTCCAACCCAAGATCCTACGTGGAAAAGAGATGCAACTCTCAAACACCAAACCAATACCAAACATAGCACAGATATACAAGTATATATTATGCAGGCACAATATATTTATATATTCGGGTCACTGAAATAGGGGAACACCGAGCTAAAGTTATTATTTGGATATGCATTTGGGCCAACGCAGGTAAAAACTTGTATGGAAAAGAGATACACTCTGACACACCAAGCCGAGGGATACGGTATACATGGTCCCATTTTAAACGAGCTATAGAACTAAAGATGTAAAATAATTTCATGAAAAAAATTAAGCAACGAAACTAAATAAAACGAAAGCTTAAAGTATTTATCAAATTCGATAATGCTTATATGTTAAATCGTAAAATCTACACAATTATCGCGAGCTATATTTGTTATCGCAATGAATGCGTTAAGTATTCAAATGTAATATAATTTTACGTTTTAAGACATCCACCGAGTCAGAAAAATTTATCAAGTTCAAGTTGCCATTGAAATCACTACACATACATCGCAAAGGGTCGTGAAGGGCATAATTAGAAGTGCACTGACTCAACTTAAAAAGCTGGAAATGTCTGGCTCCGCTCCTAGGGATGTTGAAGTTTAATGAAGAAAGGAGGTAATGTGAGTCTATATCACCACTGAGTAATTTGTATAAAAAGGAGACATTTAGCATAATTCTTCTGCTTCTTAAGGAAGGCAGGGAAATAATTTTAAGGCGGGTTTCATAAGGGGGTAGAATAATGTTGGGGTTCCAACGATAATGTAAAGCAAAAAGTAAGAATTGTTTTTGGACCGATTCTAATGCATCGATGTGGACATTGTATTGAGGGTTCCATATTACAGATGCATATTCAAGAATTGGTCTAACAAGAGAGGTATAAAGTATCTTAGTAGTGAAAGGATCGTTGAATTCTTTAGCCCATCTTTTAATGAAACCAAGGACACCTCTAGCCTTATTTACCACCAAATTAACTTGAAGATTGAAACGAAGTTTAGGATCCATAATTACACCTAAGTCAAGAAAACTGTGCACAATTTCTAAGTTGGTATTATTTATAGTGTAATTTATACTATTAGCAATTCGACGTGAGAATGTCATTTGCTTACATTTTTTTAAGTTTAATTTTAAAAGGTTTAAATTACACCACTCCACTAGACTATTTAAATCGGATTGTAAGAGTTGTTGTTCTTCAGGCGATTTGTAAGTTAGAAAAAGTTTTACGTCATCGGCGTACATTAAGACGTTACAGTGTTTGATTACAGTGATCATATTAAGATGATGATTTCTTTAAAAGGGATTATATTTATTTTACGTAGCTACAAAAATACCTTGTTATTTGAGTTATAAAATTGTGGCATATTTTAATAAGTTTATTTCTTTTATAATTCTTAAAAAACATATTTTTTAAGAATTATATTGTGAGCTTAATGCCAAATAATTCATGAAGCAACAGGTTGCTACAACAACAAAGTTCTTTGCAGAACTTAAACCAAGCTGACTAGACCATGGTTTCGTCGGACGCTACTCCGACTCATCAGTAGTCTCAGTGGTTCTAGCAGTCCACTAACTTTGACAAGCTAATAGGCGCAAGATCAATAAAACCAAAGAGGAATTATAGATGTAATATTATATGTCTGCGCATATAATAAACATCTGCTTTCAAAAAAACCTTCTTCACGCCTTCTATGGTTTAATACCAACAAAATGTTGGAACCTAGATTGATTCGTGATAAAGAAGTAAACAAAAAAGCGCAACAACAAAATCTTTGCAGAATCAATGCAGTCAACTTTTTGAAATTTTGCGACTAGCAAAAGAGTAGAAAAACATTGCTTTGACAAAGTATAGCGCTTCTATAATTCCTCTTTGGTTTTATTGATCTTGCGCCTATTAGCTTGTCAAAGTTAGTGGACTGCTAGAACCACTGAGACTACTGATGAGTCGGAGTAGCGTCCGACGAAACCATGGTCTAGTCAGCTTGGTTTAAGTTCTGCAAAGAACTTTGTTGTTGTAGCAACCTGTTGCTTCATGAATTATTTGGCATTAAGCTCACAATATAATTCTTAAAAAATATGTTTTTTAAGAATTATAAAAGAAATAAACCTTGTTATTTGTTTACCAATGAGGTCAGGGTCTTCAGGTGCATTTATAAAATTGTTTGTCAAAAATTTTAAAAATGAAAAGATAACTAAAACTTTCTGGCTTTAAGTAAAAAATGCACACTCAAACCCGGCCCCTGCATTATATGCCGAATATTAACGAGTAGTTATAAAACGCCCTTTGTTTGAAATCACTGATCAAGCAACATTGGTTTTGGTCGGTACTGAGACCAATTAAGATTTTCGCAATGCAGACCAACATTGCCACTTAAAACATTTTATTTTACCAAATTTTTACTGAAATCTTTTACTGCTCAAATTTGTTTGCAACCTATGTACCAACAAAGTTTACCATAAAAAAAAACAATACATGCATTGTTACTTTCAGTTTTTACTTTATAAATTTACAGAAAAAAAAAAAAAAATATACAAATTTGTTTACAAAATGTAAAATCCAAGAATTTGTTTTTACTTCAATTATTTCAACATAACTATAATTTTTTTTTTGAGAAACATATCAGCTCTATTCCTTATGAAAATAAAAAATACATCTGAAATACTTTTTGGCATTTGTAACAGGGTAGTTTTGAAATGAATTAGTTTTATGTCAGAGTTGCTAAAATTGTAGCAAGTGAGTAAATAATTTGTTGCTTACAATTTTTTTGTTTGAGTTAATTCTCAATTGTTCGGAATTCTGAAATTTTTCAATCCTACCTTAACTAATTGAATTAAAACTATATCAAGTTTGTATTCCGAAAAAAAAGTGGCAAGGCTTGTATGAGAGACTGCTTTGCAAAAATCATAATGCGCTCTGTGATACTCTCTTATTCGCTTCTTCTTCGCCCAATTTTTCTCTCTTTCACCCGAGTCATGGCAACCCCCCCATATAGCACACTTAGCACGTAGTCAACAAGGTCTGTCGCATATTGGGCGCCTGTGTTGGCCAGGCGCGGATCCAGGCGGATTTGAACCCAAACCCCCCAAAATTCTAAAATAACCTGTGATGTACTGATGTTTATTATGTGGGCTAAGAGTACCAAAAAGAAAAACATTGGTTTGTTATAATTTACTTTAAATATTCACATCCCTATGCTGTAAACGTTTGTAGCTGTTTCTACACGTATTGCTAAAATACTGAATTCTGTTCCAGTTTTTGTTTGTTTTTGCACATTATGCATAAAGACTTGTTTGTTTCGTTGATGAACATTATGCATAAAGACTTGCATTTACACAGTCAGAATGGTGGCAAGAAATGGCAACAGTGGATGATAAATTTTCGAAGAAAATCATCTTCAGTGATGAGGCACATTTTCACCTCAGTGGATTCGTCAATAAGCAGAATTGCCGCATTTGGGCGAATGATAATCCAAGAGTGATTGTCGAAAAACCAATGCATCCACAAAGAGTGTGTTTGGTGCGGTTTATGGGCTGGCGACATCATTGGGCCGTATTTTTTCCAAAATGAGGCCGTTCAGACAGTAACTGTGAATGGTGTTCGCTATCGTGAGATGATAACGAACTTTTTATGGCCCGAATTGGAAGATATGAATGTGGACGATATGTGGTTTCAACAGGACGGTGCCACTTGCCACACAGCTAACGAAACAATGGCTCTTTTGCACGACAAATTCAATGGCCGCCAATCATGTGATTTGACACCGTTGGACTTCTTTCTTTGGGGTTATTTGAAAGAAAAGGTGTACGTCGATAAGCCAGCAACAATTCAAAAGCTAAAGGATGAGATAATTCGGCACATTAACGGCATAGAACCTCACTTATGCCTCGGCGTCATCGAAAATTTGGACCATCGGATAGAGGTGTGCCGCCGAGGTCGCGGCGGCCATTTAGCCGATATTTTGTTCCATGCATAATTGAACCATACCAATATTATCATAATAAAAAGAAATGACAAAAATTTCCTTAATAATTTGTGTTTTATTCAAAATCAACATCGGCCTTTAAAATTTAACTACCCCCCCGAAATATATTCCTGGAACCGCCCCTGGTGTTGGCGTGCATTGTGCGCCTGTGCGTAATGTGCTCCATTTGTCCAACTCTACTCTAAGGGGCTTAAGTGAATTTGACATTTTAAACCTTCCTCCTTATGAGGATCGTTTGAAACTATTCTTCTACTATGACCGAAGGAAGTCTGCAGATATTGTTTATTTACATCATAACCGATGTATTCGTTTCTTCACAACTTATAAATTCTAAATCTAATTTTGAGTGCGAAACGCTCACTTTTACAAAGAAGGATAAGTAGATTAAAAAGTAGATTAAAAAGTATTGTGTAATTGCATGGTTATGTGCCTGCATGGTTAGTCGTGACGTCTTGTGTTGTTCTCGAGCCCACCACTGTTTTGGTGGGTAAATTTTTCCCACATAAACTCATTTTGAGCCACTATTACAAATATCGTTGAAAATCTTAAAGATTTTTGGGTTGTGGCTTTAAATGGGTGAATGCTGAGAATGTGCGAAAAAGCTGTAGTAGCTAAACTATATTGTTATATTGTATGTTAAAAAGTAATCTCCATAAGACTCACATTAGACAAATTGCTAGGCGAATTCATTACTCTTCACGAATCACGATCTTATCTTTTCTCTTTGCTTGGATACTCGTATAAATCTGTAGAAAAATTTCCCAAAAGAAAGAATCCTCTTAGATCCCTTGAACGTTGATACTATTTTGATAGCTTTTCTCGATTTCGAAAAAATTTTAGAAATTAATAAAGCTCTGCATCCTTGAGCTATACTTGAACGTTGATACTATGATGTAGTATGACTCAATGATGTAGTATGATTAGTGTTGTCAAATATTCGACAAAATGTAAAAACCGGTTTCTCAAATAACCCGAAAATGAAAATTTTTTAAAAACCGGATTTCCGAATACTTAAAAAAATAACCGGCTCAAACCGGTTAACCGGTTTTTAATAAAATATATTTTTAAATTTAATAAAAAATTGAGAGGAAAATACAAGGCATCGTAAATATTTTTCTTTTTTATATATATAGTCCATTTAAATAAAGATTTTATAAAGCGTATTTAATAGTACAGTAAGACAAAAATAAAAATAGTAATTTAAATCCATATTTGTATGAAAAAAGTAAGGACTTGCAAGGAACATACAATAAAATGAAATGAATCCATTAATATTAAAAAATAAGTACACAGCTTAACATTTCGTTTCACATTTAAAATAATATGTGAGGAATAAAATTAAAAAAAAAAAATCTATTTCTTTGCTTTGATTTAATTGAAGTTGAAACGGAAATACTTTTTCACTTATTGTAGATGTTGGGCAAATAATTAGTAAATCTGTTTAAGTGTTGCACTTTAGTGGATGTGTTTAACAGACAAAATAGTGCTGCCACTTGATTTGCTGCAGATTTTTCTATAAATAAACTTTTATTTTGTAACTAATTTTATACGCTGGATATTGACAAAAAAATGGAAAAGTTAAGAATTTTAAGATTTACGAAAAATCAATAAAAACCCGGTTTCTCGAATAACCCGTGTACCGTAACTAAGGATGTGACGGAGCTCTGAATCTTGGTTATATTCAATATTCTCCAGCTGGACATTTATATATCCGCAACCAAACACCCTTCTTAATTGAACGAAAAGTATTTTTTTGTTGTTATTTGTTTTCTTCATTAAGGGCCTACTAAAGTTTTTTAGCGGATAGAAACCCTGTATTAAAAGTTTTATTTTTAAGCTACTGTTTATTTTAGGTAATTTTTTTTTACATTATAATTATGTATGTTTTGAAGAAAATGTTTTGAATTTTTGGATAACAAACATTAAACCATATAGCAGGAATCCGTAGTTTAGTAAAGTACCTTAAATGCTGGGAACACGATTTTTCAGAGCTTGTTTATATAAAAACAAAAACTACAAATGATTAAGGTTCTGTTGAAGCTTTTTGAGCTTTTAATTGAAGATTTTAGAAAAATATTGATTTTTACCAAAATGGCAGGTAAAAAACTGATTTTTGAATAATTTTTTTTGTTATACAAAAAGAGTACTTTTCTAAAATTAAGTTCGAACGATCAAAACTGCCGGTCATATTTGCTTAACAAGTGAAATAACTTTGGTAGCGATCCTTAGCATAGTTTTTGAGTAATGCTGTCCACCGGTTTTAAACAGCAACCAGTTTCGAGAAAAACGCGTTTAAAGTTTTAAAAGTAGTTTATTTAGGTATACACTAATTTTTTTCGACTTACATAATATCATACATATTTCAGGACCATATAAGATACCCTCATCATCAGTTGTTGAGTCTAAAATTTTAACTTGCCTCTGTCTTCTCAGGATTCTTGCATGTTTGTTTGCGTGAAATCAACGTTTTTTTATAAATATTTAACAGTTTTTGCCACAACTGACGCCAATTTCCACGTTGCGTCCACAGAATGTTATGCCAGGGGGAGAAGTTCTTATTATTACTGTTATTTTATTTATTTACAATAATATAAGGTTTTTCTGAAGACCAGGGGGCCTTTTCCCCTCTTTGCTCCCCCTGTGGATACCTATGCTTATGCATACTTATATAAAGAGTGATTTAAAAAAATAATACACTTAAAAGAGTGCATTGAAAAAATAAGACATTACAGAGAAGAGTTTTTGTAGCAGCTGGTATAAGTAAGGCAAGTACACTAAGAAAAACATATTAAATTTATCCAAAAACTTTTTTAATTTATCCAAAAAGCGAGTCAATTTTGCACCAATAACGCATTTGCATAAATCGACTACGTAAATATTTAAAATTTATTTAAATACTTTTTTAGTAAAATAAAATATTTAAATATTTAAACAGAATTAATAAAAAATATATTAAATTTATGCACGAATTTTTTAAATTATCTTTCAAATATTTACTATTTAAAAATAAAACTATCGCAATTCAAGAACATTTTGTATAAAAATATTGAATTTAAAAATCAAAATATTTAAATTGAAGAGGAGGAAGAAAAGAGGAAGAAGAAAAGAGTAAGAAAAGAGGAAGAAAAAGAAAGATAGAAAATACAAAATATGCAGGTAAATGACAATCGGTGCAAGATATTCGTAAGGAAATATCGAGTTGTCACTCCACCCTACATAGTTCCATTTTCGCACCCATCATGATCACCCATCGCACTCACAAATCATATTGTCCAAATATGCAGGCTATATAACCGTTGCAACAATAACTAAATGAGAACTATAAGAAACCTGCAACTGCAAGAAATAAACTGCACACACTGCTCCTGAAGCAACTTCAAGTTGACCTAAAATGGCAACGTAAACTGAATGTGTCCAAGTGTTTTTAATGGTTTTCTGATGAAATATCAGTTTGAATTAAAATCCTAGCTGATTTCGTTTTGAAAATATCTCAATTTTTGCATTTTAACGTGATTGAACCATCTTGTACATTAGACAGCGCAATATATTCAAGTATAAAACGGTTTATATATGTATGTATATTATACCTACGTGTGTGTATGTGTGTGTGTAAAATATTGAGAATTGGGATATTGTTTCCACACCATCTACTGAGATAAATATCGCGGCGCGTTTTTTTTTTAAAGTGGTATCCCTGTAGACCTATTTCACTATCCCGTCCCGTCCATAAATTACGTTATCACTTTTATACGTAAACTGGGTCAAATTGGACAGCCTCTAAGAAATACAGCCATAGTCAAAACTATTTACACATCGCTAATATTTTTAAATGTTTTAAAGAAAGAGCCCACTTTATTTGTTGTTGGAAATAATTTGCAAAGATATTTTTTGTTATTGCATTCTATGCAGTATGTAAAGTAAAAAAAAAGTTTTAGCAAACCTAACGATATATATCACAAAATAAACTAATAATTGATATCTACTCTCTGGCGTCATAAGTATTTACACAGCCTTTATTGGAGTCAGTAAACACAATATTTACAAACATAAGGGCTGCACGACCTTACTTTTTAGGATTTAAGGATGTTTTAGGATTTAATACATGAATGTTTTTCCAAAAGACTCCTCGAATTTACAGGAAGACTTATCAGTCCACAAAACATTGTGCGAAAACTGTATAGGCCAGAGAATAGTTATATTTGCTAAAAAATTTCTTTGCAAATTATGCAAACAACAAAAAAGGCGAGCCTTTTCTTTAATCTATTTCTTATAAAGATGTAATTAATTTTGACTAGGGCTATATACATCTATCATTTATTACAAATGTTGCGAAGTAAATGTCACTGCAGCAATTTTTAAGCGACTTGAGTATGAAGAATCTTCAAAAAGATTAATTTTAAAGCTATCCCAAAACTTGTTAAATTCCTCTTGAATCGACTCTCCAGCCTGCTCCGACCACAACTTCAGGTACTTCATCTTTTCCAGGGCTTTGTCAATCATTTGTTTTGGAGTGGTATGGTACCTCTTGTTGGGTGGGTAAAAAACATTGATTTGGGCCACAAAGTTGAAACTAATGGCAAAAAATGATCAAGGAGAGATATTTGAAGGCAATGCATGCAGACAACTTTTAAAGGAAAGGCTTTTCAGACAATGAACCAAATTGTAGATTCTTGTTTTACAACTAAAAAACCGATTTAACCGATTTAGATAAAAATTTGATAACTTTCCGCAAAGCCATTGAGAGTACTGGTGTCTCGCAGACGATAAAAATACATGTTATATTAGATCATTTGAAGGATGCTATTATAAAACTAGACTGAGATGGCTTAGGATTGTAGTCGGAGCATGCTGGAGAGTCGATTCACAGGGAATTTAACAAGTTTTGGGAGAGATTTAAAATTAATCTTATCGAAGATTCATCATACTCAAGTCGCTTAAAAAATACTGCAGTGACATTTACTTCGCAACATTTGTAATAAATGATAGATGTATATTTCTTAGAGGCTGTCCAATTTGACCCAATTTACGTATAAAAGTGATTACGTAATTTATGGACGGGACGGGATAGTGGAATAGGCCTACAGGGATACCACTTTAAAAAAAAAACGCGCCGCGATATTTATCTCAGTAGATGGTGTGGAAACAATATCCCAATTCTCAATATTTTACACACACACATACACACACGTAGGTATAATATATATATATATATATATATATATATATGGAATAGGAATATATATATATATATATATATACATACATACATATATAAACCGTTTTATACTTGAATATATTGCGCTGTCTAATGTACAAGATGGTTCAATCACGTTAAAATGCAAAAATTGAGATATTTTCAAAACGAAATCAGCTAGGATTTTAATTCAAAGTGATATTTCATCAGAAAACCATTACAAACACTTGGAGACATTCAGTTTACGTTGCCATTTTAGGTCAACTTGAAGTTGCTTCAGGAGCAGTGTGTGCAGGAACAGAGTGCGATGCTGTTGCTGCTTGTCGGAATATGGGTGTACGTGTGCGATGCTGTTGCTGCTTGCTTGTATGGAATATGTGTGTACGTGTGTGGTATAAATAAAATTCAAATACGGGAAAAAAACGAGTTGTAAGGAAAACGTTTGATTTATCCACGTAAATATTTAAATAAAATTAATACTCAGGCGTGGATAATACTAATATGCCTTATTTCCCTTAGTGTACATTTGATCTTTTATTGTCTTCTCTTCGGACGGATGTGCTTATAACTGCAACAATTTTTATTCAATTGACTTAATACTTTCTGAGAATATTTTTAAGATGTTATACATTCAAAAAATGTACAAAAACAAAAATTGAATTTTGGTCGCCGAAAAACTTTAGTAGGCCCTTAACATAGGACTTGTTGGAGACACTCAATAACTGTAGCAATACTGCAATACTGTTGCTCATATGCAACTCTGTTGCCGATGCTCAGCTGATACTTTGCCTAAATATTGCAAACATTTTACTCGGCTTTTCTGAATCGAACGTGAGACTTTCAAAATGAATTTTTTAATAAACTTAGCGATTGATAATTTAATAGACAACGGTAGCGACATCTTATTAAAAGGTAGAAAATCAAGAAAAAAAAATTTTTTTTGCAGAAAAGAAAGTTGTTTTCCATGTCAAGGCGGCACACAGTGTAACGAATGCGGACAAAAATAGCTTAAAAACAAAAATTCATAAATTTATAAATCTAAATATTCAGAATAATAGTTTAGAGTATTAATATTCTTCATGTAAGAGGACTTTGCGATATCTTTTGAATTACGGACATGCCACTCTTTAGAAGTTGACTTGAAAAGATGATGAAATTCTTCTTTTAACAATTTGACACTGTATATATATCTTAATAAGGCGTAAAGTATAAAAAATATGCAGAAAAATTAAATTCTATATATTTTATGTGTTTTAGTAAACATTTTTTAATTAAACGCAAACGTAAACAAATTTTTGGATAACTAAGGACAGGTTCTAGAAATCTAAAGAAAAACCAAAACTTTGAAAAAAAAGCATTTTTGTTTCTTTTTAGTTTTAGTATGTCAAATATCAACACTTTCTCAACATGTTTCTAAAATTTGGTTTGCCGAAACTCGATAATAAGGACTTTATGCTCACTTTTCTGGAGCATGTTTGCGAAAATGAGCAATTTTGTATGAAAAAATAACTTTTTCACAAATTTCAAAACACAATAAATTAAAAACAGCATTTTTGTTTCTTTTTTTTTAATTTTAGTATGTGTAATATCAACATTTTCTCAATATGTATCCAAAATTTGGTTTGCCGAAATTCAATAATAACGGCTTTACGCCTACTTTTTTTGCGCATGTTTTGACGGAAATGAGCAATTTTATATGAAAAAACAACAAATTTTTCACAAAGTTCAAAACGCAATAGAATAAAAAAAAGCATTTTTGTTTTTTTTTAAACTTTAATATGTGTAATATCAACACTTCTTAAATATGTTCCCAAAACTTGGTTCGCCGAAACTCAATAATAAAGACTTTACGCCCACTTTTCTGAAGCATGTTTTGTCGAAAATAATCAATTTTATATGAAAAATTAAAAAAAAATTCTCAAACTTAAAAAAAAAATTAATTTGTTTAATAAAACTTTCAAATAAAGCATTTATCAACAAAAAAGCAAAAAAAAAGGAGTAATGGCAAATTATCTGAATCTTGTTTTCGCTAAAAAGCCCTTCGAGTCAATCCAAATCAAGTGGTCCAAAAAAACGAAAGTGGGTTGCTCGACCATATTTAAAAACGTTTATATTGAAATTTGTTCAATATATTGGGATATCAGAACCGCATTAAAAATAATGGCATTCAACTGTACCTGTAGAGTTTTATGCGTTTGTTTGCGGTTACTTTAATTTCTCAGCTTCTGTTAAACATAGAGTGATGAATTAAAAACCATGACACTAAGCACACTTTAGACTTTAATCTCACATACAAGAAGTGATAATTAAATAATTTATTCATATTGAAAAAAATGGTGTCACATTTTTTTTAAATCCTTATATTTTGCAACTTTAAGATTTTTTTTTTTATAGAAAGCAATTACTTGTCGAATTATTTTTTATTTTTTAAAGTACATCTTAGCAAGTAGTTTAAATCATTTTTTTTAACTTTCTGACTTACCAAGTTTTTTTTAACAGCCTCTTAAAAATGGAAATTTTGAGAATTTAACTAATTTTGGGGTCAAATATCTCTGGGGGGCATAAGTTTAAAAATTTCAAATTTATTCACAATAAAGTACATAATAATATCTTACTTCAGTTAAAACTCTGAGTTTGGTATTCGCTTCGATTGGAAGATACAGCCCTTTAAACTTAATGATATTTCACCTTGTATAATATGTGTTTTTTAAGATATTCTAAAGTTTTTTTTTTTAATACAAGCTTTAATTTTCGTTAGGAATGTAACTAAACATAAATATTGAAACATTGAATATAATTTCGTGAATATAACCTCAAATAACTAACCATTTTCGTACTTTTCACTCTTTCGTTTATAATGATGAGCACAAGTTTTATGACTTTGTAGATTTATTGTTTACTTTTTTATTTTCTCATATATATAAATATTTTTTAACAGTAATAAAAAACATTAAAGCAAATTGAACATCAACTGAAAAAATTTGAGATGAAAAATATTTATGTTAACACGTAAAATATTTTAAATATCTTTTTTAACCTACCTAATTAGCTTTGATGACTTGATGATCCTCATATTCTTCGGATTTAGAAATGAAAAAGCATCGCATTATTGTGTCGGAAATTGGAACGAAAAGATGGAATTGCCGTGTTCCCTGAATTTTGATTAATTTACCAGCTGTTCAAAAGTTAATTTATTTTTCAGACGGTGCTGCGAGTCAATATAAAAATAAAAAAAAATTCACAAATATCTGCCACCACAAAATTGATTTTGAACTTGATGCAGAATGGAATGTTTTTGCAACATCGCATGGAAAAAACGCATGTGATGGTGTTGGAGGAACAACAAAGCTTGAAGTTGCAAGAGCAAGTCTGCAAAGGACAGAAATAAATCAAATTTTTACTCCTGAAGATATATTTTTTTACTGCAAGCAAAATATAAAAAGAATATCATATGTATATGTTAAGGGAGAAGAAATTTTAGCTCGGAAAGATCAGTTTCGAAAGCTCCAACGAATCAGGGAACACGGCAATTCAAAGTAAGCAGTAAATCTACAAAGTCATAAAACTTGTGCTCAACATTATAAACGAACAGATGCGCAACCAGGAATTTGTTTGGGGGGGGTTTATAAATATATGTATATAAAAGAAAATGTACGTAACTATAGCGGCTATGGTGTAATGAGTCCAAATATTGCACTCAAAACGTTAATTCTACCACAATGGCAGCAAACATAGGGGGCCATATAGGTTACAAATTTAAAAAAACCGACCGATTTTGTAACCTCGAAAATCGATTTTTTTTTTCAAATGGCCGCCATTTTGTTTTTTTTTCGGCGGAAAAAATGTATCCTAGTTCAGGCGATAGACACTTAAACAAGGATTAATTTGCTTTTTCTTAATTTTTCCTCAGATGTTTCGGATTGGTGATATCCTGCACACCGTCATATTTTTGGCATTTAAAAAAAAAAAAATCAAATAACGTCAAAAGCCGCTTCAAAAATTCTGAAACAAACTTTTTTGTATTCTTTAAATGTTAATAAATATGTCTGCAAAATTTGAGAACGATATCTTTTTCCTTCTATGAAAAAAATTCCCGAAAAATTTTTTTTTTAAATTTATAACCTATATACCCTAGCGTGGCGGTTATTTTTTTTTTTTTTATTTCTTATACTCTCTCCCCCCAAATCGGTTCAGTTTTATGTAAAAAAAAAATACAAACAAGTTTCAAAGCGATAAGTTGTGTTTAAGGGGTGTCGCCCGCCCCTCAAAGTTGGCCATCAAGCCCATTTATTCAAATGTAGTTTGTTTGTATATGAGTATCTTTTTAAAAAAACATTTTACAAGAATATGATGTATGGCAATATTTTAGCTCTTTTAGTCAACAACATTAGCTTCAAAGAAAGTTTTTTGCTAAAATTAATATTTTAGAAAATAACCAACAAAATACTAAAAATTATATGTACCAAAATTAAATTTATATGGAAATTATTTGTTCTAAGCATGTGCGGTAAAAGCTTATGTCTATTAAATTATTTCATACATAGCTATACTACGTATAGTCAAAAGAAAACTAAACAAAAACAAAATTATTGAGTTATATTAAAAAACTTAAAACTCTTGACTTACGGTAGATTTCTTAGAGTTCGAAGACCGGCGACGATAGTCGCTAACAACCCGCAGTACAAATTGTTTTTGCTCTTCATTTCTTGTAAAGAGCTTATTATACTCCTCCATCAACTTCACTCCTCTTTCGGCGGTATCATTGATGCCTCTTAATTTTTTTAATGTTGAACAATAAACATACATACATTTCATGGGTGTGAGTCGCCAACATACATAACGATGTTTCAAGCAACACATTTCATTTCATAATATAATTTTTTTTGCACAAGCTAAAATGCAGTGTCGGCGAATAATTAGTTGTTTTTGTTTTGGCTTCCTGTCCAAAAAGCTCAAGTGTCTCCTAGTGCATTGACGTCTTTTGTGGTTCAGCACAATGCACTAATGACCATGAAATGTGTATTTTGATCGTTCTATATGTTGGCTAGGTTGATGCACTCACGACCATGAAATCATTATAAGTGTATATGTAATAGAATATAATATTGAGGCATATTGTATGTTTATGTATTTGTAAGTTAGAGTTAAGTTTGTTTGATATAATTTTAAGTTGTTTTTAGTAATAAAATTGGCTGCACTCAAAGCAAACGCTTTGTTTTTTAAAATTGTTCAAAGAAATTCCACAAAAGAGTGGACAAATGTTTTTACCGCTGTCATATAGCAATCCTGCGCAGGCCATTCGGACGGAGTTAATGTCATGAAAGACGTATCAATTTGAAATCGCTCAAAAAAATTTCTTGTTTGAGAAGAAACAAACTGCTCAAGCCCACCACTAATGAATTTTGAAACTGTTTGTTTTCCCATTGTGGCGCGGTTAAAGTTAAGTTGTTTTTCTTTTTCAGTAGTCAAAGCAGCGACCATATTTTCTTTTATGAAGTTTTATGAAGCGACCACATTTATGAAGTTGTACTGAGAAGTGTGTTTGAGGAAAAATTTCAAAAGCATTCAAGCATTATGATGGCTGAAGAGAGCAGCTGATATGGTTGCCAACAAGTCAGAATTTGGTGAATCTTAAATATTTCAAAGATTTGCAATAATGATGCTAGTTTTATTTCACATGTGACAACCCTAAACTGCTGTTTGCTGACAGTTCACCGTAGTAACGTAACATAGCTAACGCAATAACGTAGTGATTAATAAAATGCAAATTTTATATCAAAGTGATGCGCTGCGTTGGCCTTGCGTTTCATCACGGTGATTTATAAAATGATGCCATTAGTTTTTCAAAAGTGCTTGAAGCTTCAACACTTAGCGATTTTTTTGCATCAGGAAAATGTTATTGAAATCCAATTAGAATGTCTCTATGTTTTAAAAATCTGTCACTCAGGCTTGTGACATCCAAGAAAGGCATGGTATAATAATACAAGTTAGCATTGACAACTGCTTATTTTCTCTTCTGCAAGAAAACATCTCCTGTCAAAACCTGGTGTTTGTGAAAATACATCTACAGCTGCTGAGGTTGTTGTTTTTTTTCACTTCAACGTTTTCAACATTATTTGTGTTTTCAATGGTGGATTGTGAGCGCTCTCTTTTTGAGTATTTTTTTTGACAGGAGATGTTTTCCCTATCAACTGTCAATGCTACCTTGTATTATTATACCATGCAAGAAAGGTATGTAAACAGATATGCGATAATACGATTCAACACATTGTGCGTCAGGGTGGAAAGATGCAACTCTTGGTCTCGTCAAAATGAAGCCATTGGTTTCTGCTTGTCTTTCAGCATTTATATAAAATTTTTTTAATTCTATTTCAGCATTATCTCTTACATTTTTTACTTCTTGCAAACTGATATTAGCTAAATCGACTGCTTGTGTCAAATCAATGTTTCGAGTTTGAAGAAATTTGCATTAAATATATGAATAACCAAATACTTGGTTAATACACTGCACAAATATAAGAAAGTCTGTCTTTTGTAATGCACAATTCAGTAAATTGGCTTGGCTGGATGTGTTTGTATCCTCCCAACAGGAAACTTTGCCTAATGCCAATATTATGGCATCGAAAAAATTCACAGAAACCGTCACCGAGTTGTATCTCTCAATCCATCCAGTAGGACGAATTTTCTTCAATTTTTGATGACTACAAATATTTAACTCTCCGAGGCACTGTTTCAAAACCACTTGCAAAACTACTTGCAAAACCGTGTGCAAAAATTGAAAGGTCTAGTATTTCTTCATTGAAATTCATCATCGTAATACAAATCGGTAAATCAGTGCAATATATATAGCAAAATTATCACAAAAAGAACTGATTTTCATGTTTTTACCTATAGCTCAAAAACTCGAGCTGATGGAGAAAAACGGAGTCTATATCTGAAATTAGGAAACCCAATTGTCTATAATCAGCTGAAAAATCTCCGGCACCAAAATGTCTGTCGCGAAGTGTTATTCTTCAACCGCAATCGATTTGAAATTTAAGTTTGGGTTTTTCGCCCTTTTGATAAAAACATGTTATTACTTGTCATGTTTTTCTTTTTGTGACAATAATTTGTGGGGGGTTTAAACCCCAAAACCCCCCTTGGTTGCGCTTCTATAAACGAAAGAGTGTAAAGTACGAAAATGGTTAGTTATTTTAGGTTATATTCACGAAATTATATTCAATGTTTCAATATTTATGTTTAGTTACATTCCAAACGAAAAATCAAAGCTTGTATTAGAAAAAAAATCTTTAGAATATCTTAAAAAACACATATTATACAAGGTGAAATATCATTAAGTTTGAAGGGCTGTATCTTCCAAACGAAGGGAATACCAAACTCAGAGTTTTAACTGAAGTAAGATATTATTATGTACTTTATTGTGAATAAATTTGAAATTTTTAAACTTATGCCCCCCAGAGATATTTGACCCCAAAATTAGTTAAATTCTCAAAATTTCCATTTTTAAGAGGCTGTTAAAAAAAAACTTGGTAAGTCAGAAACTTCAAAAAAAATTATATTTAAACTACTTGCTAAGATGTACTTTAAAAAATAAAAAATAATTCGACAAGTAATTGCTTTCTATAAAAAAAATTTTCTGAAAGTTGCAAAATATAAGGATTTAAAAAAAAAGTTTCACCATTTTTTTTAATATGAATAAATTATTTAATTATCACTTCTTGTATGTGAGATTAAAGTCTAAAGTGTGCTTAGTGTCATGGTTTTTAATTCATCACTCTATGTTTAACAGAAGCTGAGAAATTAAAGTAACCGCAAACGCTTACAAACGCATAAAACTCTACAGGTAGCAAAGCAAATATGGCCGCCATTTTGAAAGTACAGTTGAATGCCATTATTTTTAATGCGGTTCTGATATCCCAATATATTGAAAACATTTCAATAAAAATATAAACTTTTTAATTATGGTCGAGCAACAAGTGCTGGACCACTTGATATGGACTGACCCCTTCACGTTCAAACTGGAAAATAAGTTATATGGGAGGTGTGCGTGTTAGTCGGGCTATTTGGTAAATTTTTACACCAGCTACTTATAGCTACAAAAGAACTATGGGTCAGTTTATGTCAAGTGGTCCAGCATTCGTCGCTCGACCGTTTTTAAAAAGTTTATATTTTTATTGAAATTTGTTCAATGTAATGGGATATCAGAACCGCATTGAAAATAATGGCATTCAACTGTACTTTCAAAATGGCGGCCATATTTTACTTGCTACCTGTAGAGATTTATGCGTTTGTAAACGTTTGCGGTTACTTTAATTTTTCAGCTCCTGTTAAACATAGAGTGATGAATTAAAAACCATGACATTAAGCACACTTTAAACTTTAATCTCACACACAAGAAGTGATAATTAAATAATTTCTTCATATTAAACGAAATGGTGAAACGTTTTTGTTAAAATCCTTATATTTTGCAACTTTAAGAATTTTTTTTTTATAGAAAGCAATTTCTTCTCGACTTATTTTTTCTTTTTTAAAGTACATCTTAGTAAGTAGTTTAAATATAATTTTTTTCACTTTCTGACTTACCAAGTTTTTTTTAACAGCCTCTTAAAAATGGATATTTTGAGAATTTAACTAATTTTGGGGTCAAATATCTCTGGTGGGCATAAGTTTAAAAGTTTCAAATTTATTCACAATAAAGTACATAATAATATCTTACTTCAGTTAAAACTCTGAGTTTGGTATTAGCTTTGTTTGGAAGATACAGCCCTTCAAACTTAATGATATTTCACCTTATATAATATGTGTTTTTTAAGATATTCTTGACATTTTTTTCTAATGCAAGCTTTAATCTTTCGTTTAGAATGTAACTTAACATAAATATTGAAACATTGAATATAATTGCATGAATATAAGCTCAAATAACTAACCATTTTAACTTTACACTCTTTCGTTTATAATGATGAGCACAAGTTTTATGACTTTGTAGATTTATTGTTTACTTTTTTATTTTCTGATAGTTACATACAAATATTCTTTAACATTAATAAAATACTTTAAAGCAAATTGAACATCAACTGAAAAAAATTGAGAAGGAAAATATTTATGTTAACACATAAAATATTTTAAATAATATCTTTTTTAACCTACCTATTTAGCTTTGATGACTTGATGATCCTCATATTCTTCGGATTTAGAAATGAAAAAGCATCGCATTATTGTGTCGGAAATTGGAACCAAACGATGGAATTGCCGTGTTCCCTGAATTTTGATTGACTTATCAGCTGTTCAAAAGTTAATTTATTTTTCAGACGGTGCTGCGAGTCAATATAAAAATAAAAAAACTTCACGAATATCTGCCACCACAAAATTGATTTTGAACTTGATGCAGAATGGAATTTTTTTGCAACATCGCATGAAGAAAACGCATGTGCTAGTGTTGGAGGAACAACAAAGGTGAAGTTGCAAGAGCAAGTCTGCAAAGGACAGAAATAAATCAAATTCTTTCTCCTGAAGATAAGTTTATTTACTGCAAGCAAAATATTAAAGGAATATATGTATATGTTAAGGGAGAAGAAATTTAAGCTCGGAAAGATCAGCTACACATCAGTTTCGAAAGCTGCCAACGAATCCAGGAAACACGGCAATTCCATCGTTTCGTTCCAATTTCCGACGCAATAATGCGATGTTTTTTCATTTCTAAATCCGAAGAATATGATGTAGTAAATTTAAATGATCTGGGGTAATTTTTTGTGTAAATATACCTGATTACCGATTTCAGTTATAAGGCAGGTGGTCATCTTAGTGAACCGATTTAGTTTATTTTCACACAACCTGTTTATAACTCTAAACGAACTATGTGTACCAAATTTTATTGATCTAGGATAATAGTTTGGGGAACTATTTCATATTACCGATTTCGGCCATATGGGAGGTAGGCGTGCCATTCATTCAATTTGAACGAAATTTTGTGAAAATAATTCTTTCATCGTAAAACTCATTTTCACAAAATTTCATGATTCTAGGATAACTTCTTCTATTTTTGTCCACTCGCTATATGGGCTCGTCACACTGTGCGGCACCTGAGCAGTTGCGTAAGTGTTTGACTTAATTTTTCGCTGAGAAAAATTAATAAAATAAATAGAAATTATCAATGATAAATAATTTCCATTTAACACATAATAAATTGCAATAAATATTAATTTTGCTTACCCTTCTTTTTCCATCACTTTCGTGCAGTATAAATATTTTTGTTGCATTGTTTTAGCATTTTGCGCGCGTCAAATGCCAAATTTCTACTCGCTAAAATGTTTGACTTTTGCAGTAGTTGCGAGACTTTTGTAACGCACGTGATGTTTTGATATAATGCGCAATATTGTCGCAATTATTAAGACTCAAACAAGTCCATACGTTGCCTTAAGCTCAACAATTAATTTTCAATATAATTATATAAAAGGTCGCATTAAATTTAATTCAAAGATTTTTCTGGTAGAGCCTGCCCATTAAATAAAGGAAATTTAATTTGTTGTGTGCTTAGCACAAACAAAAACGTTTTCATAAAAACCGCTGAGGTGTACCGCTTAGGTGTACTTCAGCCATACAAGCTGAACCCAAAATGGAATTATTAAAAAAGAAGAATAATAACGAAAACAATAGATACAGTCAAATCCTACTCTGCGTCTGATTCTCCGTGCCCCCCCCCTCATATGAAAGGTACTTCCATAAAAATAGTAAAAAGACCACACTTTTCATAAACTGGATGAGCTGCAGTTAGAAATATGTTTTTCGAACCCGCAGAGTTAATATGAATTTATTAATTTTCATACTGGGATTAAAGCTACACGAAAATTACAAAAAATTTTTATCCCCATGTAAAATTGGTTCACCAGTACGGAATCCGATTCCGTACTCAAATTTGACATGAAATTAAATTTGCGGTCACCAGGATCAGTTATTATCTCAAATATCTCAATCTGGTAGATAGTGATGATCTCTTCAAAATTAAACATTTTAATTGTCAAGCCTTCTTAATGTAGATAATATTTAAAGAAAAAATTTTACAAATCGAACAATATTTAAGCGAAATATGACTTTTTATATGAATGTACTTTTTCGATAAATGTGATTTTGTTGTATGTAGGTAGTATATCTGCGTAAATAATTCAGAACATTTTTAATTCTGTTGTATATTTGTATAATATGTTTTTTCAAAGTGCTTCTGATGATTTGCTTTTCGTCCTCCGACGTAGTTAGTTTCTCATTCAATCCGTTTATGAGATTGATGGCCCTCTCTGCAGAGTCATTAACGAGGGAAATATTACTAACGGTTTCTAACAGCTGTGATCAAGCTTCGAAAAGCTGCATACGATTAGAGCTATGCCTGAAAGTTAAATTACGATTGTGTTGCCCTCTGATGGTATGTACCTGAAAGTAGATAGAAGCTCAGTTGCTTAAAAAAGAATAAAATAAAAATAAATAACTGGCCATATCAGCCCTTGAAAGGACTTTGACCTAGCTTCTTAGGATAAATTGTGTTGTACGTGTTATTAAGTGTGTACACAATTGACCGAGAAATGGACCTACAGGCTTAACGCCGACTCCGAACGGCGATGAACGAAGTGTTCTTATTCTCAAGAAGCTTTACATGGCATTTTGATTACTCTCTGAGGTTTGCCATTGTCTGCAGAGAGGTGGCGGCCGTACAGAAAAATTATTTTAATTCAAATAATTTTCTGTCGTTGCTGGGATTCGAACCTGGGTCTCCAGGTTCGTTGACATAGCGGCCACGCACTTTAACCAACTACGCCACGGACGCCACTAGAAAGCATTGTTTTTTCAGCCAAAATGAAATTTCTAGTCATTTTCTCGACACTAGTTGAGTTCTGTAACTGAGTGGATCACAGTGAAAAGTCATGCAACACTACTGATGAGTTGGTGTAGCGGCCAACGAAACAATCTGTCTAGTCTGCTATATGATTTGCTCTATGCAGAGCCGTTGTTGTTGTTAGTTTTTTTTCTTCATTCACATACTTGGCCTTAAGCTCAACAATTTATTTTCAATATTACTGAATGAAACTGACGTGTTAAATTTAATTAAAATATTTTTTCTTATTTTTTACTTTTTTTACGTGCTGTAATATAAATTAAAATAATTGTTTTTACAACTTATGAACAAATTGTCTTTTTTAATTAAAACGTTGGATTGAGAAATTTTCGGAAAAGAAAAAACAAATTTTTAGAATTTTTTGAAGCGAAGCTTCTTACGCCTCGATTTGTGAATTGCTTGAGTGAAATTTCCAACACCTTTTTCTTAGAATTGATGCTGCTTACGTCTATTATAGGAACATTTTAAATTAAAAATATTTACTTGTCCGCTACTACTTACTAAATGTAGTAAGTTAAAACTACTTACTACACGTTGTCATCGATAGGTAGTTTGTGTTATTGTTGGTACATGTTTTGTTTTTTTTGTTTTTGCTGATGTAAATATTAACGTGTGTTTTTTATTAATTTACTTTATGTTATTTTAAATGTTTATTTAAACATTCAGGCATGTTCTGAAATCCACCTCGGAATTGGATCGGAATCGGATTTCATTTCCGATTCCGATTTAGAAAGGTGTTCTACATTCCGAGCGGAAAGCAATCAATGTAATCGGATTCGAACATGTATTCGAACATGCAATTTTGCGAACGCATCAACTAAATGACAGCAAATCTGACACTTGCTCATAAGAAAAATAAAATTCGGTGTAAACAAAAATATTAAAAAGTGCATATTTAAAATAAAAGATATTAAATTATGAGTATTAAAATAATCGCTACACTTTTGCTTGAGAGACAAAAAGATAAGGAAGAAAAAATACAAAGGAGACGTCTGCGTGATCGCAGTAATCCCCTAGAACTATACAATTCTGCGTAAGTTCTGCTATGATACATAACTAGGCATACAAATAATTAAATATTTTTCTAAGATTTATTGCACAGTTCAGAGTGAACAAAGCAGCATTCACGCTTATTTTAAATGAAGTTCAACATTATATACGGCCATCCTCTATATCTCCGTTGTTGCAGTTAGCAGCAACTTTGCGCTTTTTAGCGGAAGGTGGCTACCAACGCTCTGTTGGAAAGGATGCCACCATTGCTTTGGGTAGAAGCACTGTTTCGAAATTATTAACAAGTATGTTAAAATATTGGAACGGAGACTTTGCCCAAAATGGATAAAAATTAACTTAACCCAAGAGGAATTCAACGAAACACAAATTAAATTTTTTGAAAAGTTTCGTATTCCCGGCATAGTGGGATGCATTGACGGCACACATATAAGGCTAACGAAACCCTTTGAAGAGGACAATATTTATTATAACCGCAAAGGATATTATAGCATTAATGCCATGATCGTAAGTTTTATTTTATGTTTTTTCTTCATGCAACATTCATTTAGCAGTACATTGTCTTTCAGGTTTGTGATTTCAATATGAAAATTTTAGCTATCGATGCATGCCACCCTGGATCAAGCCATGATTCATTTATTTGGAATCTTAGTAATGTGAGACAGTTCTTTTTATCAAAATATCAAGCTGGTGAACGAAGAACTTCGCTTTTGGGTGACGGTGGATATGGAATCGAACCTTTTTTGTTAGTACCATATAGAGATCCAGAGCCTGGGTCGGTGCAGCACAAATTTAATATCGCACATGCATCTGCTCGTAATGTTGTTGAACGGACAATAGGAGTGCTCAAAAGTCGCTTTCGTTGTTTGCTTGGAATTTTACCGTATCAACCACAAAAAGTGGTAAAAATAATAAATGTTTGTGCTGTCTTACACAATATTTGTTATTACTACAATATTGAAAGTAGTATCGATCACGGAAATGATTTTGTTGCAATAACTGAAGACTATGAAAATGTAACTTCTACTAACAATATTTCTTTACAAAACGATGGCAAAAGATACAAATACAAAATAAACTATAAAAAATTCAAGCTAATAGCTAGCACCTTAAAATTACAAATATCAAAAATTTAATTAAGATATGCATTCAAGGAAATCAAGCACTTCAGTGGCGTCTTAAAATCTATAAAAACAAAAAATTAAAATAAAACATAAAAAAAAAATAAAGCACTCCTTTGGCATAGCAAAAAGAAAAGTTAACAAATAAATTAAAAAAAAAAACAAGTAAACAAAGTAAAAGTAAAAATAAATAAACAAATTCAGTCGTATCTAAAGAACTAAGTAAAAAATATAAATTATTCAGCCTTTTTCCTTTTCGAAATTTGAACTTTAAGTCCTTCTAATTCCAAAAGTTTCATTTTAATTGCATTTTTCTCGACCAATATTTTCCTTTCTTCTTCGTGGTGTTCTTTTAAGTCCTGCCGTATACCCACCATAACGTCCGTGAGTTTTTCTATACTTCGGTATACTCTTCGGAGACTGCTGCTATTTTCTTTTCCTTTATCAGTGAGGCCATTGAGTTTTTCTAGAACACTCTCGTTATGGTTTGATTCCTCTTTCAGGAAAGTTTTAACAGAATCCTGATATATTTACACTCAATTCAATGAAATAAAATATATAAATAAAAAGGTATCTATACTTGCCTGCAGGTTTTCTTCCCTTCTTCGTTTTTTTGGAGTTTCACTTGTGCTTCTGATAAGGTTAGCTGCAGCAGAAGTTGTCGGAATTTCATCGTCTCCATCACTAATATCAGACACAACTTCCTCATTAAGGCCAAAAGGTGTTGACGCAGATATTCCTTGCACAACTGTGAACATTCCTGAAACTCTAGCCACGGACTCCTCCGCCTCTAGAAGAGTGAACTGCTTAAATGGGCCACCACCCGTAGCAGTTGATTCCATGCGATTATGGGCAAGTTTCTTGCGAATTTCAGCCTTCCAGTCGGTCCATGTCTTTAAAAAAGCGCTCTCAGTAAATATTTCAATTAAATTAAATCAAAGCAGCCTACCTTTTTCCACCCATTGACGTCTTTAATTGGTGGACCTAAGCTATTTAAGGCCACCGACAACTTTTTCCAATGGGATTCCACAATTACGCGGTGTCCTTTAACGAATCCCTTCGCAATATCTGGATGTTTTTCCATAAAATCTATCAACATTGCGTTTTGAGCTGAAGTCTTATGTTTTCCCCTTGAAAAGTTTTAAATTATAAATATTTTATTTACAAATATAAGTACAAAAGATACACTACTCACATTTTTAAATTTTCAAACTAAATTGTTACAGAAGCTTATTTGACGCTTATAAATCACATTGAAAAAGTTATGCCAAGTTAGATAAATTTCACAAGTCAGAATTTGTCGGTATATATACTTTTTATTTCTTTTTCATTCAAATTTCATTTAAACAATTACAATCCTCCAGTAAAAATTTCATCGGATTTAATTTCACTTAAATTCCGATAAATCGGATTACAGAACACCTACAATCCGACAAAAAAAAACAAATATCGGATTCGAACATCGGAATCGGATTGCAGAACACCTTTCATTCAAATGTCATCGGATGTCATCCGATTCACGTCGGAATCGAATTTCAGAACATGCCTGATTATTTTATTATAAAAAAAACATTAAATCATCAAATCTATAAAATTGCGAAAAAGCTTCCCTTCTCCCCTGTGTCCAACGACATCCTGTGTTTTTTTTTTTAATTTTATGTTAAACACTTTCTATATAATAAATTTTTCAGAACGATGCTTTGTGGTAACCGTGTCCGAGTGCGATAGAAAGTTCATGGACTATTCGAGCCCCGTGAATTGAAAATATTTTTCTGATCGGTCGTTCCCTCTCTGCAGACGATTGCAAACCTCACAGTAGATAATGACATGTAAAGCTTCTGGACCACATTCACATTAGCCGTTCGGAGTCAACATAAAAACTTGTAGGTGCAGATCGCGATCATTTTTGTACATTTGTTTAATAACACAAAACAATTAGATCATAAGAATCTTGGCCAATGCTCTTTCAAGGGCTGAAATGGCCAATTCATTCATCGTCGGTGCGCAACCTCAGTTATATCATTTTAACAGTGCGATTTGTCAGACACTGGAAAATAAGCATTGACAACGTTAATGACTTCCTCGTCTCTCGCAAATCTTTTACTTCCAAGTATTTTTTAAGGAAACATAATATTCGTTGGGCATCTGGTGAATACGGTAGATGGCGTAACAATTCAAACTTAAATTCTTTAAATTTAGCCATCGGTTACCATATTTGGTTGCGTTGTTATGGTGAAACAAGTCACTTAAGCATTATCCTACCCTTCTCGAAGAAATCAATAAAGATAAATAATCAATAAACCTTTAGCTTAACCGTACACTAATAATAAAGGGTCCGCCATTTAACTTTTTTTTTTCAAATAGTGCTTATTTCGTGAATGGTAACACTTAGTACATGTCTGATTTGACAGATAATTAGTTTTATCCTTCCGCTGAACGAATATGGTTGTGTATACGCTTAAACAACGCTGGGAAATATTGCGACATTACTTTGAAAATCATGGTAATGTTGCAGAATGTGTGCGAAAATTGCGTACGGATTTTGGAAGAACAGAAGCACCGTCAGCTCCGTATGTTCGTTATCTTGTGAAAAAAGTGAAAGAAACTGGCATCCTCATCGATAAACCAAAGCGTGAAAAGCCAAAAACAGTGCGTACACCCGAGAATATTGCTGCTGTGGCAGAAAGTGTGCGTGAAGCGGCATCAACATCAATTCACCGTCGTTCTCAACAATTGAACATAACGACCTTTGTATGACGCCATGCAAAGTCCAATTGGTTCAGGAGTTGAAGCCAACTGACCATCCAATGCGTTTTCGCTTCGCTAAGTGGGCCTGCGATCGACTTACAGAAGATGCCGATTTTGCCAAAAAAATCATCTTTTCAGATGAAGCTCATTTTGATCTTGGCGGGTATGTAAACAAGCAAAATTGTCGCATTTGGGGCACAAAAAACCCGCACGCATACATTGAAAAGCCGATGCACCCAAAACGAGTCACTGTTTGGTGCGGATTTTGGTCCAGAGGCATAATTGGGCCATTTTTCTTAGAAAATGAGCAAGGAGTGGCCGTTACAGTCAATGGTAATCGTTATCGGGCCATGTTGAACGAATTTCTGCTCACAAAAATTGAAGAGGAGGATATTGGCAGCATTTGGTTTCAACAGGACGGCGCTACGTGCCACACAGCCGAAGCTACACTCGATGTTTTGCGCCCTGTTTTTGAAGATCGCATTATCAGCCGCAGAGCTGATGTCGTTTGGCCACCTCGGAGCTGCGATTTGACACCGTTGGACTATTATTTGTGGGGTGCCCTCAAAGATAAGTGTTACGCCGACAAGCCAGAGACAATTGACGCTTTAAAGGACAATATTCGTGAAGCCATTGGTGAAATACAGCTGCACACAATTGATAATGTGCTTAAAAATTGGACCGATCGTGTAGGCTACTGCATGGCCAGCCGAGGCAGCCATTTGAATGAAATTACTTTCCATTATTAACCGGAAGTATTGTTCATTCAAATAAAAAAAGAAATTTGAGAAAATATTCAGTAGTTTTTTTTATAGCATTTTCAAAAAAACAAAAAAAGTTATTTGTAAGACCCTTTATAAGAAATTGGATATACGTTCAGTTAATATCCTAGTAATTTCTATTTCAATCTGGTATACTAGTAGGATTTATGTATTTTCTTTACCATTTCGATAGTTGCGATCTCAACGAGGTGTCCTGAACGTGAGTCATGACTACTTGTGCGACTTTTCTTAAATTTTAAATAGAAGGTTTCTAAAGATCGGAAACCCCGTTTTTTTTTTGGGTGAAATATATCTTCATTGCTTTTTTGATCTAAATCAAGCCGGAAACTTATCGAGAAATGACAAAACTTAAAAAACCATGCCAGTAAAAAGATTAAATCAGCCTTATACTTTTATATAACATCCGTATCCATTTTATCAAGGCTTATTATAGTTTCGCGTCCGCAAAATGACATCCGACACTTCCCTCGAATATACACTCAAATTTATTTACTTTATTCCCAAATTAACACTGCTTTTGCTGAGTTTTATATTTTAGGCGACAAAATGCAAGCTTAATGTATCAGATGGTTTTTAACCCTAGAATACTAAACATATTTTTTAGTCCTCTAATGCTAAACTTCGCCTGGGAGGCGATTTTTATATAAAATCCATATTTTACTTTAAAAAAAATAAAAATATATTAAAACAAAGACAAAAACATGTTTATTACATATTAAGTAAAAAAAATTAACAAAAACAATTCATTTTTTAAAATACATTACATATACTAAAGGCTTTTTTGCAGGCCACATATTTGGATCTGAGGTAAACAGAAGTAAATTGCTTCGCCTCACAGGCTATGTTTAGTATTCTAGGGTTAAGAAGCATACTTTAAACATTACTTTCCATGCTTTTCAGTATGAAGTTTGACAGCGTGTAGAGAGAATTCTTTTAATGCTGGTGTTAATCCGTTCAGCAAAAAAAGTTAATAAAATAAAAGACTACACAATCATCTTGCAAATGAGTCCCTAGACGTTCTTCAATCCAAAAACCCGGAGATATATGAGTTTTCCAATAGAGTAATGCCAGAATATGAGCAAGCGAATAGCAAAGGCGGTGAATTGCAGAAAATTAATGAAGACTGAACTCCCGACTATCCCCGATCCTATATGGAGAATGTTGTAAACATTTTTGGAGTCGCAAAACAAAAATAACAGGCAGAATAACAGACTGGAATTCTTGAGGTCCGCGATGGAAGCTTGAACCCAAAAAAGTAGAGATTTTTAAGTGGATAATTGATTTACTCTTAAATATAGTCTTACTAAAAAAGTCACATTTCATATAATGGCAAGATTATATTAAATAATTTTTAATACAATTTCGAAAAGTTGAATGTTATTATACCATACCATCATACCATACTATCATCCTATACCGTCGTACTTTATCATAAAACAATGCCATGCCATTATTCCATGCTCATCTTTCCATACCATACCATCATATTCTACAACCATGCCTTCCATCATACCATATATCTTACCATCATATCATCGTACCATACCATAATACCGTACCATCAACTAATCATACTATATCCATCATACCATACTATCTTATTTTAATAATCATACCAATGTACATAAGCGTCAAAATAAATTGAAAACTGCGTAACATCGCTCCACAATAGATGGACAAATATTAAAAATATATCTTCAAGGACTTCAAACATCTCATAATTTTTGTTATATCAATGAAACCACCATTGATATTGCTCGAACAGGCCATCTTTTTAAACGTAACGTAGATGTTAATATTAAAAATAATTAAAAAACTAGTAAGAAATGATCTAACTAGTGATCCGAAGTTAAAATACCCCACGTCCGAACCGAAGTATATTCAAAGTCTTAAGCAGTAAAAAAAGTTTATTTGTAAAAAATTTTCGTCATAGTTTTAACAGAAAATATTCGCTAATGAAGTCACTTTGTATGGGAGGTGGGTGTGGTTTTCACTTGATTTTGTTGAATTTTAGACATTGAGTACATGTTATATATCAAAGTTCACATGCAAAATTTCAAGTCCATGTATTAATTTTTGTGGAATTTAAAGAGATTTTACCTTTTTGATAAAATCCTCTTCGTATAAGAGGTAGACGTGGTTTTCATCCGATTTGATTGAATTTCATACTCAGAGTATATATTAAATATCAAAACTCATATGCAAACTTTCAAGTCCATATATTAATTTTTGTGGAATTCTAAGAGATTTTACTGTTTTGATAAAGTCGCTCTGTATGGGAGGTAGGCGTGCTTTTAGTCCGATTTGGCTCATTTTCAAACTTGACCTTTATTTTTCAAATAAAAGCTTAAATATCAAATTTTGTGGCGATAGCTTGAAAATTACGGCTGTAATCGTGATCACAGGCACACAGACGGACGGACATGGCTAAATCGACTCGGGTGGTGATTCTGATCAAGAATATATATACTTTTCTATACCTGCCACGCCTCCTTATGGGCGTTACAAACGAAGTGACAAAATTAATATACCCCGTTTACGTTTTTTAAACGTAGGGGTATAAATATCTATAAGTAAAATACTGAAATGGTGGAAAAATTAATGACGTCCGACACATGACATCCGAACAATAATAAATATAACAAAAATAAAAACAATAATAATAAATTACGACCAAGCTTTTTTGTGTATTTCAGTTTATTCAAAACGTTTGATTCATATCATATTTTCTCGTACTCGAATCACTTCACTGTAAATAGCAGATTTTGCAATTAATATCAAAACTACTTCCATTTTAATAACAATTTGTATTTTATCTGATATTTATAAATAGCACTAGTTTTTTTTTTCTAAACAAAACATTTTCAGCATATAAACTGGAAAAAAATGCGTCCGAATGTGACGTCCGACACGAAGGATTTGCCCATTTATTTAATTAATTAATATTAACGTTATGGTTATTTCAGTAAATAATTCGAACATCTGTTTTTTATTAAATATTCTTTGATAATCGTATACTTAATTAAATAATTAACTCATTTAAGGGGGCATATAGGTTACAAATTTAAAAAAAAATTTTTTTTTAGGGAATTTTTTTTCATAGAAGGAAAAAAGATATCGTTTTCAAATTTTGCACATATATTAACTAACATTTAAAGAATACAAACAAATTTTTCAGAATTTTTGAAGCGGTTTTTGACGTTATTTGATTTTTTTTTAAAATGCCAA
Organism: Pherbina coryleti; assembly: GCA_943735915.1. Taxonomy (NCBI): domain Eukaryota; kingdom Metazoa; phylum Arthropoda; class Insecta; order Diptera; family Sciomyzidae; genus Pherbina; species Pherbina coryleti. The sequence goes on along the minus strand of OX030950.1, from coordinate 112,533,868 downwards.
AAAATTAACGGTGTGCAGGTTATCACCAGTCTGGAACATCTGAGGAAAAAATAAAAAACCAAATTAATCCTTGTTTAAGTGGCTATCGCCTGAACTAGGATAATTTTTTTCCGCCGAAAAGAAACAAAATGGCGACCGATTTTGTAACCTCGGAAATCGATTTTTTTTATCTAATATTTTTTTATTTAATAAAATCGTGGCCTTAAGCTGGTATTTTAAATTAAAAAAACTTTTAGACAGGGTATTGTTCAGAAATATTTCAAGAATCCAATTTGAGAAAATTACCATTTCTGATACCCGAGATATAAAATCTTATATTCATTTTTTTGAAAAAGTTAAAAAACTGTAATGCATTTCTCAAAAATAGGAAAATGCATATGCAAAAATTATGATAATTATTGATTCGCCACATTTAGGGAATACGTTAACACTATAATTAATACCCCCAAAATTTAGATTATTGGGTAACAAATAAAAATACTGTGCTATCTCGATTACAACTTTAGCTTTAAATATCTTTCACACAGGACACTTTGGATAAAAATCGTGATTGACATCGTGTTTAGTAATATATTGTTAGTTAAAATCTATACCTACTTTTGCTTTAAGACATACGTAGTTTTTTTTTATAAAATTCAAAGCCTTTTAAAGTCGTTATATTTTACTGATTTTCTCAAAAAACAACTTTGTCCTTGCGCGAGAGGAAAACATCCTTTTTTTTTCCTTAAAATTTTTTTTGGGAGATTTTGAAAACCCCATGTAACTTTTGAGACCTCTTAGAATGTGAAATTCGAAAAAAATTGTAATTCGATACGCCCTATTGAACACTCTGTTGGTATTCTGCGACCAATCGTTACCGGTGAATATTTTTACCATCTCTTTAGGTGGTAACAAGCAAAACAGAAGACATTTTTAATGCTTGTCTTAAAAAAGTGCTCGTGTTTTGATTGATTACTTTACTTTTAAAATCCTCAAACCGAAATTGAAGCAAATAAAAATAAAAAATGATGTAAAAATCACTGTTGCTTCTTCAACACTTTTCAATGAATAACAATTTCAACAATTCACTGTATTACATTAATTTACATAAAGTTAATATATAAATTAAATATAGATAACACCTCAGCTGCGCCGGCGTAATGCGTGCATATTTCCTGCCAACAAAAACACATATTATATTCAAAGCTAACAAAATGCAATTAATTCTATGCATGGTATAATAATACAAGATAGCATTGACAGTTGCTTGGGAAACCATCTCCTGTCAAAAAATATACTCAAAAAAAGAGCACTCACAATCCACCATTGAAAACTCAAACAATGTTGAAAACGTTGAAGTGAAAAAAAACAACAACCACAGCAGCTGCAGATGTATTTCCACAAAAAGCTATTTTTGACAGGAGATGTTTTTTGTAGTAGAGAAAATAAGCAGTTGTCAATGCTACCTTGTATTATTTATGCCATGAATTCCGTGGTGTAATTAACAAGGTGGTAGTGAATTTTTAACTTCTCTCAGAAAAACGGACTCTCAATCTGTCAAAAACAGCTGATTGCATATTTTAAGCAAAAGCACAACAAAACAAAGTTTGTGAAAGTTTAATTTGATTATAAACGTGCAAAAAACATGGATAAGTTTATAAATCTCAATAAAGTTGGTGTCCAGCTGAATGCCAATATTTCGATAGCCAAATTCTCGACGTCATCGGCATTTTCAGCACTCATGGACATACCACTTCAGCGTGGTATTTCAGACGGATTGCACGAATCTGGCACACCTTGTCCGTATAGATTAGTAAAACACATCGCTGTTCCAAACTCCTGCGTGGACTGCGCTGGCTCGCGTTGTACCTAAAGCAAATATCAAACTTAACCTCAAATTGATTAAACTACTTCTCCGGCAGCTCAAGATAAAGAGCTGCATTCTTGAAGCATTATGTACCACCTTGTACGGATTGTAATACAGCTTTCGTAGACTTCCTGGAAGATTTTAACTGGCTCAGCTTATTGCTGCTATTCCCATTCTGCAATTATATGGCTAGATCATCCATACTTGCAGGTTATTGCAGTTTGTTTCCATATTTAGCTCTAGTTTTTCACTGCTTTTTCAATTATTTTTATGAAAATCCGACGAAACTACTTATAATTGCAATTTATTACTTATAAGCTAGAACTACCACAAGCAAGCAAACAAAACAAATGATGATTTGACACATACCAACAGGTCCTATCTTTATGTCACAATTTTTTGACAGATTCAGCAAAATTGAGTGTGTAGTGAAAAATTCACTAATAAATAAAACAAAATTCAAATAAATTCAAAAATTTGTCAAATAATTAAGAACAATTTGTCAAATAATTATTTTTTTACATTAAAAACTTAAAATTAAAAAGCTCTTTTCAGATTCTGGTGCGTTCCGAAGGCAAAAAAGCTTTTCTGACGTTAGCAAGAACACACACCAGTGATTTAACGAGTTTTGAAACGTGTTAAATTATCACGTTAAATTTCTAACAGCAATTGTACGCATATAACTTCATAAGAACTTTATTTGACAACTCGTTTTTCGATTTAAATTCATTAAATTGATTAAACATAATTAAATTCTCGGTTTGAGCATGCTATTCCGCTTGGTCCAATATACCCTACAAACAAAGCATGGTATTTCACCATTGAAGCATTTACAATTCCGCAATTTTAATGATTTTTGAAAAGTGGGCGTAGTAACCAAGTGAACAGATAATTGTCTAATGCGACCAAACCCGTCTGAAATATAGCATTTTAATTGATTTATGGGCGGTATAGTTTATTGATTTATTTTAATTTTTGCTGTTGCTTTAGCAATGGGTTCATTTAGTTTACTTAAAGGAGTTCCCTAACATTTTTCATGACGCAATGAATTTTCTTATTGTTATTATGTGACCGAAAACCTTTCTTTTTTGTTGATGCATTTTTCTGTATTAGCGGTTGCATCTTGTTTTTTTAGTTTTTTTTTGTTTTTTTTTGTTGCTTTCGTAAAATAAAATTTTCGTAGCAGTTCTGCTTAGCGATGAGCCACCCTGCATATTTATGAATTCTTTTGAAAATAATGTAAAAAGATTAATAAATTTTGTGACGAATATACTTTTAAAATCAACTTCTAGTATCATGTTAATTTAGTTGAAATGAGTTAATTATTTTATTAAGTAAACGATTATCAAAGAATATTTAATAAAAAACAGATGTGGGAAGCATTTACTGAAATTACCATAAAGTTAATAGAAATTAATTAAATAAATACAAGAAAAACCTTATCAAAATAATATATAGATAAATTTTTATTAATAGCGTCCAAATTAACTACTGTAATGATAGTTTATACTTTTTCATAAGTGTTCCATTTATTTTAAATAAAGACACAGTTTCTTAAATTTTATTTAGTTTTTACTTCTGTGTCGGGCAGCACATATGCAGCCCTTCACGTATGATCTTGAAACTCTAACTAATGCTTACTTCTGCTAAAGCCATGGTGAATAGTGAATATCTTAAATTAATCTGTGTGTGTGTGTGTGTATACATGTAATTACTTGATCAGCATAAGGCTATCAGCAACAGCGCACAAGCAAGCGGACGGTTTAAGTGCCGTTGCTGTGTGCGGTGTCATATTCCCGTTGCATAAACATTGCAACAAAGTGTGGGAATGGAATGTTTAACTAAAAAACAAATTGTTTGAAAATGTTTAACTAAGAAATAATTAATATAGCGAACGTTGCGCATTTATGAATACACATACACTACGACTAAATAACAAAAAATTATACCCTTATTTTTTGGAGTTCATGGTGGGCATGCGCTCACTGTCCTGAGACTTAGATGGGCCTAAAGCATGCGCGGTCCCGTAAACGCAACATAATTAATTATTTTAGTTATGAAATTCGATTGACCAATTATTTATTTATGCTGACCAATTATCAGCAGACAATTTTATATTGATTTCATGTATTATTTTTTATTTTATCGATGATGTGCTAAGATTTCTGGGTGACCTTGAAAAACTTTAACAGCGAATAAAAATTTTTTTATCGCTGACCAATTAATGAAACTTACTTACTTACTTATCCGGCGCTTACAACCGCAGTTCGGTTTTGGCCTCGATTAAGAAATTGCGCCAGCCATTTCTGTTCTGCGCTTGCTGGCGCCAGTTGGAAACACCAAGCGTGGTCAGGTTATCCATCACCTGATCCTTCCAACGAAGATGTGGGTGTCCTCTTCTGCGTTGACCACCACCGGGCACCGAATCGAATATTTTTTTCGCTGGAGCGTCGTTTTCCATTCGCTCAACATGACCTAGCCAGCGGAGCCGCTCGATTTTAATGCGCTTAACTATATCGATGTCAGCGTACAGCTCATACAGCTCGCCATTGACGCAGATTGGACCGAAGATTTTACGAAGGATCTTTCTCTCGAAGGCAGAATATCGTGCCCCTGCGTCTCAAATCAGCAGCTTGGATGATCTTCTCCATCATCAGGTTGAAAAAGTCGCACGATAAGGAATCACCTTGTCTGAAACCTCGTTTGGTATCGAATGGAGGAGTGAGATCCTTCCCAATCTTAACTGTGATGCTGGTGTTGCTCAGTGTCATTCTACAAAGACGGATGAGCTTTGCAGGAATACCAAATTCAGACATGGTGGAGTATAGATGATTCCTTATTGGACTGTCGAAGGCGCCTTTATAATCGACAAAAAGATGGTGTGTGTCGATTTGTTTTTCTAGGGTCTTTTCCAAGATTTGTCGTAGCGTAAATATCTGGTCTATGGTGGATTTACCAGGTCTGAAGCCACACTGATAAGGTCCAATCAGCTGGTATACCATGGTCTTCAGTCTTTCATATAATACGCTTGACAGGACCTTATATGCGATATTAAGAAGGCTTATCCCACGGTAGTTGGCGCAAATTATGGGATCGCCTTTCTTGTAGATTGGGCAGAGAACACTGAGGTTCCAATCGTTTGGAACGCAATCTTCCGACCATATTCTGCATAGAAGCTCATTAATGCATTTAAATAGAGCTTCGCCCCCATTCTTGAAGAGCTCAGCAGGTAAGCCATCGGCTCCTGCGGCTTTGTTGTTTTTAAGCCGAGCTATAGCTTTCAAGACTTCACTATGGTCGGGCAGCGGAACTTCAACGCTGTCGTCCAAAATTGGGGATTCCGGGATATCATCTCTATTGGCGGGATTGTTGTCGTCGTCGCCATTCAGAAGCCTAGAGAAGTGTTCCCTCCACATCATCAGTGTACTCTGGATATCTGTCACTAGATTCCCATTTTCATCCTTGCAGGAAGAGGCCCTGGTCTTGAAACCATCGGGCAGGCGTCTTATTTTTGCGAAAAATGTTCGGACCTCATTCCTGTCACCATGCATCTCAATTTTCTCGCACTCACGCATTTCCGCTTCTCTTTTCTTTCGCCTGAAAATGCGCCTCTCTTCCTTCCTCTTCTCTTTGTATCGCTCCTTAGCAGCACGCGTTGCAACCGACTGCAGGGTGGCTTTGTAAGCGGCGTCTTTTTCTGCAGTGGCGTTGCGACACTCCTGGTCGTGCCACTGATTTCGGCGAGGGCGGTGATAGCCAATCACCTCTTCGGCAGCCGTACGCATAGAGTGGGAAATATGATTCCACTGTACGGATCTTGGCTGCGACAAGATAGTGATCCGAGTCTATATTGGCACCACGGATCGTGCGTACATCTAAAACACTGGAAGAGTGCCTTCCGTCAATCAAAACGTGATCAATTTGGTTTCGCGTCTTTTGATCAGGAGAGCCAAGTGGCTTTATGAATATTGAGATGCTTGAATCTAGTGCTACTAACGACCATGTTTCGCGCTGCGGCAAAGTCAATCAGCCTCATTTCGTTATCGGAAGTATTGTCGTGGAGGCTGAACTTTCCGACTGTCGGACCAAAGATATTATCTTTCCCCACCTTGGCGTTGAAGTCACCAAGCACGATTATTATGTCGTGGCGGGGGCTGCGCTTGTAGGCCTCTTCAAGGCGCTCGAAGAAGCTGTCCTTGGTCTCATCGTCCTTATCTTCTGTCGGAGCGTGCGCACAAGTCAGACTTATGTTAAAGAATCGCAGGACATGATGCCGTAGTCTCTTGCCAACCACGAATCCGCATCCAAACTCGTGCTTCTCCGCATGGCCGCTGTAGTAGGTATCACAGGATGCTTGCCGTAAGCAACCCTTCCATCGCATTTCTTGGATTGCAGTGATATCAGATTTGTATCTTTCTAAGATATCTATCAGTTGGATAATGGATAAAGGCACCATCCCAATTAAGGGTTCGGACGTTCCAGGTGCATATCCGTAAATCATTGTCAGTTTTTCGTTTGCGGTAGTCGTCATCAGATTTGGGGATCATTTTTATCTTTTTTCTTGAACTTTTCATTGAAATTTGTTTTTACGTGGTGGGCTTCAAACCCAACGCACAACCCTTTAAAGGCAGGGGAGCCCGCCGCTCAGATTAGCCGTCAAACTAACGGTTGCCAGTTTGCCGTTTCTAGAGGACACCACGCAGAGGTTTGAGTCGACTTGAGACGAGTTCGACATGGATAATGCTGGCCTCACCAGGTTGAGGCAGTCAGACACGTTGCCATGTGAAGATCGTCCCCTTGACCCTCACGCGTTGCCTTTTGAGGATCGTCCTCCTCACAAGGCAACGAGGATTAATGAAACTAATTGACCTTTAATGACCATTTTCTGACCTTTTCAATGATGTAATGGATCAGTCAAAATGATATGTATGAGATGCTACTATCGCGGACCTGAATTCTACTTCTGACTATCAGACACGTTACATAATTTTGCAAAAGCAAGAAATGCATTTGTCATTTTTGTGTAAAATTATACATTTAAAAAATTAATTCCTACCTTTATTTTTTCTTTGCTTCGAAAATATATAAGCCATATATTATATATCATCAACATTCATCTCTATCGGGGAGTCAAAAAATTAAATGTAAAGCTAAAATATTGCAACTATTTAAGTTTCAAGGGACCCTGCAATTGTCGATTGGTTTTTTATTTTTAAGATTTAAAAAATATTGAAATTCTATATACTTCTACTTACAATGGATTCCGAAAAAAATTATTCTGTTTTCGATTTACGTTGGATCCCTACAGGCTCAATAATTGATGGCCTTTTGAAATAAATATATAAATGCGATTATAATATATATATTATAATTACCGATACCCTAAAAGATACGACGGAGAAGAGTTTATGTTAATCAAACTTCACAAATTTTGATTGAAGCAGTCATTTGACTGATGTTTAAACATTCCCTCAGAGTCTTTTGTAGCCATCAAATATGAAATTCCACGTAGGAATCTCAGAAGAAATGTATAAGGTATTAATTCAATTAAATTAGAATATGCAACCTTTAGCATGAATGTATTATTTCAATTTCAATGGAAAATATTAATTAACTTAACAAAAAATTGTTTATATAAACTTGCTTTAATAACTTATATATTTTATATATTTTCAGAGAATGGCTAACTCCAAATGCCTTACAGCAAAGTGTAACTTCCTTTCACAATCGTGGAGACTCTGATTCTAACCCTCTTTGAAGTTAATTAAGACAAATAAGAGTATATTTTTATTTTGAAATAAATAAATTAAATGTAACAAAATGAACATGAATTGTAATTCAAAATTAAAAATACAATAAATATACCTATCTGAAAAATTGATTAAAAAAAAAAAACGAAATTATCAAAACTTGTAATACATATAGGGTATTCACAAGGTCTCATAAAGTCAAATGTCTTAAATTGAAAACATTAAAATTTACAACAAGTGTGAACAACCTCGCATAACTTATTGTGCTATTTCAACTCTCAATCAGCTGATGCAAAACAAATTTAAATAAATGTTTGTTATCACAATGCCAAAAGAAAGCGAAAAAGACAAAATAATAGCCGGTTTGTGCAAAAAGCATATTTTGCACGTTATTGAATACGACACTCAATAAACATAGCTTTTAGAGTTGTAATATTTTAGTACTTTTTTATATGGAAGGCAACAACCATATTTTTAAACAAGTGTAAAATTGTATTACATTATGATAATATGACATGATAGCACACCTTGTGAATACCCTAATAGTGTTTTGGTTTCCACCCTAAAGAAGATAAGTAGACGAGTAATGCCTACAAATGCAGAAGATTATTTACAATTTATTTATTTATCGACTCATTCGAGTATCGATTCTCTAACTTAATTCTTGATTGAAATCCTGAACGTAGTCGACGAATTTTTGTATATTACATATTGATTCCCGCGTTAATTGGAAGTTATTCATAATCACATATATAAGTATGTGGTGTCTGCATATCACATACACACGATACACATACATAAGTCACAAAATAAAATACTTTACTTTTATAAATTTGAATTTTAAAAAAATGTTGTTTTTTTGTTGATGTCAATTTTTATATATCAAAATAAAAATTATTAAAAACGATATCGAAACTTGAAGATTGTAAAAAATAAATTTGTAAATAAAAAATATATGTCGCTTGAAGTTGTTTGAAATAAAAATAAAGGCGCACTCAAAGACCCACCAAACTGGCGATCCTGCCTACCACCGGACAATGAATACTTAATGCAGCAGGCAAACAAAACTAATAAACAAACGGACAAATTCTGCAAGCAGTCATAATCAGTGCTCAAGCATCGCCAACAACTCTACTGCCTCATGCACCTCTTCGTCATAAACATCGTCAATATCGTTGCTTCACACTCATAGTCATCTCTACCTACCATTGTAATAACATCATCGACCAGCGCAACATTTCCAGATAACAATACACCTACTTCAGGGGCTCCCTAAGCTCCACCTACAGTACATAGTTTAGTGCCGCAACAACAACAACGATCAAAACCCTACACCTGCCGGTAAGGTGACGCAGGCAATAGCAACATTAGTAACAACAACAACTGAAAGGTAACAACAGCAGCAGCAACATTAACAACGACAACAACAGCAGAATTAACAACTACAAAGGAGAAATAACAACAGCAGCAGCAGAATTAACAACAACAACAAAAACCACAGCAACAACATCAAGAATAACAACAAGAGCAACAACAACAACAGGAACAAACGGTAATATACACTACACTACACACTTAGCTTCTTACACGGTTGGCAAACGATCGGGTCGGAAGAAACCGATCGTTTTACTCCGTAGGCACTACACCACACCTAGGTACACTTTTAGGAACACTTAAATTATATAATTACTTTACTATTACCTTAACATTTATACAACAATGAGTATTAGGCACACACCCCCTCATCCCACTCACCCTCTCTCACTCCCACCTCACCCCCTCTCACTCTCACCTCAACCCTCTCAACACACAAATAGACAAATAGATTTTGAGTCCGATCTGATCAACCCATTCGAAAGGTCCGAACGTACGGAAATTCACGCGACATCGGTAAAACTACCCCAGTTTTGGACTAGTTGTCCAGAGGCGTGGTTTATACATGCTGAAATCCAATTTCAGTCTATATCCATTACGATGGAAATATGGAAATATGAATACCTGATAACAGCTCTCCCGCAAGAAGTAATCATGACAGTACTCGATTTTATTCAGAAACCTTCTTCAAGCAATCTTTACGAAAACTTGAAGAAAATACTGATTGAACGTCACTCTCTCAGCGAAAATAAACGTATTGACAAAATACTAGCTGACACAGAGATGGGAGACAGGAAACCTTCCCAATACTATAGGTCACTATTGCTATTGGCTGGTTCCGCGGTAGACCCAGATTTTCTCCAAAAGCTTTGGCTCAGGAAACTTCCTAAAGCACTGAACATAGCTTTAACCGGGTCAGGCCATACAGAGCTAGAGGAGCTTTTGAAAATGGCCGACAAGCTATGGGAAGTCATAAGTGAGAATGAAGTTTCAGTTTTACAAACATGCCATGGTACCAATACTAACGAACTAGCGAGTATGGTACAAAAGCTAGCGGTATCTACGACGAACATATTAACCGCTTTTAACAAATTGTCACTAGAAGTTGAGGCCCTTAAATCAAAAAATAATTTCAGATCACGGTCACCAGCGAGACATAGATCAAACTCAAGACAGACATCACGCACACGTAGACCAAACTGGTTATGCCGATACCACTACAAATTCGGTAGAGAAGCACGTAGATGCGAACAACCGTGTGCATATGCGCAAAACAACAACACAACACAACACAACTCAACACAATATAACACAACAAACAAAATGACTCCATTGTCGCGACGACTGACAATGGACCTGTCACACTGACACGTCGCACACTGTGTCCGTGTAGTGTATTTGGCGGTCTTAAATCAGGGAGGAGGCGTAGCTTCATGAAATTTTGCACACATTTTTTTAAAATTTTTTTAAGAATTGTAATTTATTTTTTACAAAAATACGCCCACCTCCCATACAACTTAAATAGAAAATGTGGCCGAACTTCCATGATTTTAAATATATCAACTCAATTTTCACAGAACGTTAATATTATAATTGTAGAATTTGCTCCTGAAAATATGAACTTGATCCGCCCATTTTTACGCCCACCTCCCATACAACTAATATTTTAAAAAAGGCCATATCTTCTGTAAATTTGTAACTAGAATGGTTATTTTTCGCAAAAATGTATATAACATCTATTAAATGCTGTTTTGAATATATGAAGAAAATTTGTCCACTTTTACGCCCACCCCCCATACAACTCCAATAAAAAAATTTTTACAGTTTCACTCTATTTCATTTATTAACAAGTTTTTCACATCTTCGTGATAATCTAATTTTTTAAGCTTCAGTTTCGTTCTCAATGAATTGATATATGGGTCGGAGGATATCAGCAAATGATGCATTACGTCTTGGTTAGTAGCGCAGCGCCCAGTTTTGCGCGAGTGATATAACCTATAACTTCTGTAATCTTTGTTCCTCGCTTCCTGCGCTTCTTCTGATAGCATTCCATTGAAAAATAAACCATATGTTAATTTAAAATGTATGAAATAAATTGTATATTTAACCTACCTATAGGTAGAATGGCCTCAGATACAATTTTGCTACCATGTATCAAAACTTTATGCACTGTGATGGGCATGTAGTACCATCCATACAAATCAATGTACAATTTCGCCGTGTCTAGGCAATATATTTTAAATTTCTCAGGGTCTATTGCCTGACTGCAATTTATTGTGGACAATATAATTTTGAACCGATGAATCAGTTGCTCATCCACTCCGGTTAAGTCAGCTGTAATTTGTGGGTTTTCAAAAAATCGTCGAGCTGTATTTCCATCGTTGCTGGAACCCATTCCTTGTTTAACCACATCAACATTTATTCCCAATACAGATTTAAGGTTTTTTTGAATTGTGGCCTTCGCTTCTTCTTTTACTTCTCTGGTTTTTTTATTTGTTCGCCATGATGCAAAGCTTGTATTGTAAGCGATATGTAATATGCATTCCATAAATTTTATGCGCGCATGCAGCGGTGAAATACCAAATTTTAAAGCCTCTCCAGTATTTGCTTTTAATGCCAATTCGTCTAAATTGTGCATCTCCGTTGGCTTTGCACCACATATATAGCACGCGGACATAGAAGAGCTGCCAGTTAAAGTTGTTGCCACTTTACCGTCTATCATAGTCAATGAAAACTTATGAGTAATAAAGAATTTTTCATTATGAACTTCAATAATTGAATTTGTTAAATTATTTATTTCATGGTTTACTCGGTTAACTTCTTCATTTATTACACTTGCTGTCTCCTTAACAAATTCAAATTTTAACGGCCTCCAATGTTTCGTTGAGGATGGCTCTGAATTTTTCCACAAAACTTTTGACTCATCGTTCCGTTCAGTCATTAGCAATGGCACAAGTGACGTCAAGAACATACTTTTGTCTGAAAAAGTCTCATTTGCAAATTTTTGGTGATACTCTGAATGTCCTGATGAGCCATCACATCCCCATTTACTCATGAGTTGCATATATTTTAAATCTTAAATCGTCATATTCTTAAATCGTCCTCGACTCGCTTTCTAACGCTTGACCTTTGAGAAAACTCTAGCTCTCGAATCGCAAAAAGAACACCAACAATATCAATCAATACCATAAGTTCAAAAAATAGGTAAACCAGCATATAAGTTCTTGTTCTTCTTAAAATAATAAAATAAATACGTTTAATTGTTCTTAGGCTAAAACATGTGTTATATATATGACAAAGAATAAATACAAATCAAATCGAATCAATTTTATTTGAGTCTTATTGATAATTATAAGTACATTTGAAAATTCAAACAAAACGAATATCTTAGAACTATAAAGATTTTATTCTAATCATGTTTACAGTAAAAAAAGGTTTTTTATGAACATTATATAAAGAATAAATACATAATTAAAGTGATAGAGATGAACATATGCAAAACAACAACGAGTAGCAAAGAAAGAAATAATGCGCAGTTGTTTTTGCACGCGCAAAATAACGCATAAGCAGGGTTTTTTGCACTGTCATTTTTTGGTTTTTCATTGTTTTTTCGCTTAGGCACAAAAATGAGCAGTTTTTTTTTAATAACCTGGTAGCTGAGATTCTCAGCTTTAATTTGGTATATGACTCCATGTGTCGCACTGCTTCGCACACAACTAAAAGTCTACCGGAAAATCATAAATGTTGATTTTTTTGGTTCAAAATATATTGTTAAAAAAAAATTTTCTTGTCAAATTAAAAAATTTTTTTTTTAATTTACATAATGCTTAATGTCTATTTTAAGAGAAAAAATACTTATAAGGTACATTCGATGTATAGTTTATATGCAACAAGCTATTGAATATGACATAGAAAACCATCACATTTGACACTTGTTCACATACATCAACTTTGCGCTGCTCTGGACAGAAAACCAATGGAGATATTTGCATGAAATTTTTCAGACATGAACTTTAGATATTTTTTAACTGTGCAAAAATCATCAAAATCGGAGAGATTGACCAAATTGATTTATTGCCGCGGTGGACACAGTGTGCGTCGTCTCTTTATTTACGACCCGACAAATAAATTGAACTTTTTAGTAGACAGCGGAGCAGAAGTTTTAGTACTCCCTTCCTCCAAATTCAAAATTTCAAAACAGAAATCTGATCTCACTTTAACAGCGGCCAATGGCACTTCTATTTCGACTTTCGGAAAAAAACTACTTACACTTGACTTAAAATTACGACGTGAATTACATTTTACTTTCATCATTGCTGACATTTCCAGGCCAATTTTAGGTGCAGACTTTTTAACAAAATACGGACTAGATCTAAAACGTAAACGACTCATCGACCCATTAACAAACTTATCAGTCAAAACTATCTCAGCATTTACTGAAACCACGTTAACAAAATTATTTTCAGTCGACAACAAATACACAGAACTACTAAAAAGATTTCCATCACTAATAACAGAACCCGACTACACTGCACCTGTCAAACACCAAACAGTACATCACATTTTCACTGAAGGACAGTTACCATTTAAAAAACCGCGACGTCTAGACTTGCCAAAATTGAAAATAGCTAAACATGAATTCGACTTTTTAGTTTAATCTGGCATTTGTAGACCGTCGAACTCAAAAACATCTTCTCCACTTCACCTAGTACCTAAACGCGAACCGAACGACTGGAGACCATGCGGAGACTACAGAAGACTGAACACAATAACAGTACCAGACCGCTACCCGTTACCACATATACACGATTTCTCGATCAACTTACACAATACACATATCTACTCAAAACTTGATTTAGTCAGGGCCTATCACCAAATTCCCATGGCCCCTGAGGATATACACAAAACAGCAATCACTACACCTTTTGGAATGTTTGAGTTTCTCCGAATGCCTTTCGGTTTGAGAAACTCAGCTCAAACATTCCAAAGGTTCATACATGAAGTACTTCACGGACTAGACTTCATTTTCGTTTATTTAGACGACATTCTTGTGGCCAGTAACAATGAAGAACAACACTTTGAACACTTAACACAAATTTTCCAACGACTCGACAAATACGGTTTGAATATCAAACCAAATAAATGCATATTTGGAGTAGACGACATAGATTTCCTCAGTTACAACATCTCTAAACATGGTATCAGACCATCCGAAGAACGAACACGATGTATACAAGACTATCCACAACCAATAACAGTTAAACAGATGCAAAAATTTATAGGTATGACAAATTATTACCACCGGTGCATTCCAAAACTCGCACACATGTTAGGTCCCATTTATGACATGGTGACAAGCGCATCAAAAACCAAAGATAAACACTTACAATGGACAGACACAACATTACATGCATTTACAACAATAAAAGATAGTTTTGCTAAGCAAACACTAATTAATCATATTAATAGTAAAGCAAAACTATCAGTTGCTGTAGATGCATCTAACACCGCAGTTGGCGGAGTCTTACAACAAGAACACAATGGAATACTTCAACCTTTAGCATTCTTTTCTAAGAAATTAACACAAACAGAAACAAAATACAGTACATTCGGCCGCGAATTACTAGCAATCTATCTAACAATCAAACATTTCAGGCATCATTTAGAAGGCAATACATTTACAGTTTACACGGATCACAAACCATTAACAAATGCACTCCACTCAAAAACAGAACGCAGTCCTAGACAAACACGACACCTTGAATACATTGCACAATTTACTAACACGATAATACACATCAAAGGTACAGACAACATAGTAGCCGATGCATTATCGAGATGCGAAGTCGAAGAATTAAAAACACCCGATATCGACCTGAAACATTTACACAAAGAACAAAAAAATGATTCAGAATTAAAGAATATCACAGACAACAAAATATACAAATTTGAACTCATTGACATTCCATTTTTAAACATTAGTATCTGATGCGAAAATTCCACAGACAATATACGGCCATACATTCCACAGACCTTACGTAAAAAGATATTCGAACAGCTACACAACATCTCACATCCCGGAACAAGAGCTTCCAGACGTCTTATTACACAACGTTACTTCTGGCCCAGTATGAATACACACATTAATAAATGGTCACAAGAATGCATGAACTGTCAGAAAGCAAAGGTACAACGACACACCAAAACACAACCTCAGAAAATACACATTCCACACGGTCGTTTTGAACACATACACATCGATTTAGTTGGTCCACTACCAATATCGAATGGTTACAGATACCTATTAACCACCATCGATAGAAATACACGTTGGCCTGAGGTTTACCCACTAAAAAACACAGAGACTAAAACAATTATAGAGACTTTCAATAGAGAATTCATTTCACGCTTTGGCTTTCCGCGCAAAATTACTACAGATCGCGGTCCTCAATTCACTTCCAACACGTTTAAGCAATTTATTAAGAGCATAGGTAGCCATCATATAATGACCTCCCCATACCATCCACAAGCCAATGGAATTTTGGAACGCTTTCACAAGCAATTAAAAGCCTCACTCATGACAAGTAACAACCAGAAGAACTGGTATTCAGAAATTCCCCTAGTTTTGTTAGGTCTAAGATCCACGGTTAAGGAAGATGTCAAAACATCTCCTGCCGAAATGGTTTTTGGACAGAGTCTGAGACTGCCGCGGCAGTTAGTAGTACATAGTGATCCAACGGGCAGCTCATCAGAAATTTTGTCAGCGCTTAAAGAGAAGACTAAAAACATTCAGTCAGATAGCAAGTTTTATATAAGATCGAATCAAGAGTACATACCCCAGGCGTTGAAGAGTTGTAAATTCGTATTCATTCGTAACGATTCCATCAGACACACGCTTCAAAATCCGTACGATGGCCCTTTCGAAGTGGTAGACAGAACACCAAAATATTTCACAATATTAAAAGGAAACACTACTATAACAATTAACATAGACAGACTTAAACCAGCATTCTTAGATTCAGAAACTACACAGACACTCTCTTCCACACACAAGCCAAAAAAGAAAGTACACTTTAATTTACTAGCGAACACAACAAAAACCTATGAGGGGGAATAATGTGGTGTCTGCATATCACATACACACGATACACATACATAAGTCACAAAATAAAATACTTTACTTTTATAAATTTGAATTTTAAAAAATGTTGTTTTTTTGTTGATGTCAATTTTTATATATCAAAATAAAAATTATTAAAAACGATATCGAAACTTGAAGATTGTAAAAAATAAATTTGTAAATAAAAAATATATGTCGCTTGAAGTTGTTTGAAATAAAAATAAAGGCGCACTCAAAGAACCACCAAATATATATACCTGCCTTGGATTTTTATGTACCCACCCTTGGATTTATATGAACCAAACGTAAAAAGAAATAAACATTTCTATTCTAATTAGAAACATATTTACATTAGTGACAAAAAAAAAAACGAAAGAACTAGTTTTCGAAAAAGTTAAACTAAGTACTCTCATGTGTTTTGGTACACGGGTGTTTGCTCATAAAATAAAAACATACCCTCTAACAGGACCACAATTTGTAATTCAATGGGTTCAGGTCTGCAGTGATTTAAGTGACGCTACTGTTGATATTTTCAAAATAATGGATTCAAAGCAATTGTGTGTTGATTTATCACTGTTATTTAATGGAAAAAAATACCGTCCAAGCTGAGCAATGACTTCAAAAGTGTTATTCGAACTTTGCTCTGCCAAAAGCAACCATTTGACGATGGTATGCTGAGTTCAAACTTGGTCGTGCAGACACAAATGATGCTGAACGTTCAGGACGCCCAAATGCGGCAGTTGTTCCACAAAACATGAAAAAGTTCATAAAATGGTATTGGCCGACCGTAAAGTGAAGGTGCGCGAAGGTGAGCTAGCTGAGGCTCTGAAAATATCGAAAGGCAGTGTGGGAAAAATATTACAGGAACATTTGTCAATGTTGCCGATATGCCGCGTTTTCTCACACCGGACCAAAAACAACAACGTGTCGATTCGGAGAGCTGTTTGGCACTGTTTACAAAGAATAAACATGCATTTTTGCGTCGGTATGTGACAATGGATGAAACATGGATCCACCATTACACACCGGATTCAGAACGGTCGTCAGCTGAGTGGAGAGCAACCGATGAAAGTAGGCCAAAGCGACCAAAAACACAACAGACGACTGGAAAGGTTATGGCATCTGTATTTTGAGATGCGCATGGAATCTTGTTCATCGACTATCTCGAAAAGGGAAAAACAATCAACAGATATTATTATAAAGCGTTGTTGGAACGTTTGAAGAATGAAATCGCGAAAAATCGGCCCCATTTGAAGAAGAAAAAAATTCTTTTTCACCAAGACCATACCCCGTGTCACAAATCGATGAAAACGATGCCGAAAATCCACGAATTGGGCTTCGAATTGCTTCCTCATCCACCGCATTCGCCAGATTTGGCCCCCAGCCACTACTGACTCTTTGCTGACCTCAAAAAAATGCTTGCCGGCAAGAGATTTGGCTCCAATGATGGCTGAAACTGAAGCGTATTTTGAGGTGAAGCACAAATCGTTCTACAAAAGCGGTGGAATGAACGTGTTGCTCTTGAAGGAACCTATATTGATGAATAAAGAAGAATATTTACAAAAAAAGTTTTTTTATTATTTATTATGTGTTATAGCTAAGTCAGTTTTAAAATTCTGCAATTCTTCGTTGTTATCGATAAGTACAGTCATCTGTGTTCTGAACTCAGTTTCAACATAATTTTTTAAATCTGCAACTTCATTTTTAAGCGCTGATGCTACGATGTGTTCAATATTATCCACAATTTTACTGAACTTCAATTCCACAAAACTCCTTAGATCAGAAATATCTTTGTTAAGCGATATAGTTTTGTTGTCCAAATCCGATGAGAGGCGTTCAAACCCCAATTTTGGCGAAAGAGATTTTTCGTGATTCTTAACAATTTTATCTGATACGGATATGGAGTCTGAACAATAGCATCCCAAATTAAGGTTAGCTTTAAGCAGTTTTACACCATATTTAGAGAGTTGTGCTTCACAAAAAGTACGATGAAAATAACGCTTGCAAAATCCACTGCATGGTACAAAACCAAACTCATTGCCACTTCTGGCAAAGTTTTTGTCGCATTTTCTACAAAAATCATCCATAGCAAAAGATGGCAACCCTGTACCAGTATATTGAGAGACACGAACAGCTGTTTAGTTTATGGTGCTATCTTTGTTTACAAACTTATACAGCGGCAAAATTGCAATTTTGCAGCAACGTTGAATGATCAATATGAGTGAAAACAACGCCAAACATTAAATTGAGTGACGCTTATGACTTACTGCGTAATTCCAAATAGATATATAGGCCCCTATAAGGTACGACCAGGCCCGCAGAAAGTCAATTTCGGGCCCGGAACTTTACAACATACGGGTCCCCTCAAAATCTTTTCAACACAATAAAAAAAAAAATATAATTATAAAAGTATTAACCAATACCAGCTATTGCAAGATCCATGCGAAAATTATTATTGAGTTCTTAGTTATTATTTATAGTGCGTTGTGATATTTAAGTCACACAGCATGACAAATTTAGTACATTAGAGCGTATCATCAAAACTAACCTCTTTTTGACACCGACTCAATCGCTAGACATTCAAAAGACATTTTCAAAAAAAAAATTTTTTTTTTTTTAAGTGGTCCCTATGGTGCTATTTTGTTTTTTTCGTTATATCTTTGGTGTTTTTCATCCGATCCGGAAAAAAATTTATGTGTGTGCTTGTTGGTGTAATGCAAATAAATTTGCATTTTTTTTTCCTCAAAGGTTTTTTTTTTTAGACTTATTGCACAATCTATCTCAGTTCCTACTATGTCATCATGTTCCAAAAATACCAAAAAACAAAAGCTTACAAAAAATCATTATAACCATGGGAACAAATGAAATCGGAAAAATGCATTTTAGAAGCACTTCCGACCGATTATATGCAAATAATAACACTTTAATATCATAAAAAATTGTTTTTTAATCTTCCAAATCTTTTCAAGGTAGCTGTAGCGCTCGCAACTATCAAGCTTCGCGAAAATGTGCCCCAAACGATTTTCGTCAGTGACTGCTGTAGCTGACTGGTGCACAATTTGAACGAAACGCTCCGTGTTTTGCGAGTGGCAAAGATAATCTGTTGAAAATATGACATGAAATATACGATTTAGATTTTAAAGTTAAATACGCATAGATTAATTTCTTATACAAGTATGAAAGTGTATTGCAGTGCGTACCTGGAATTTTAATCAATTGATCAGAATATTGCATATCAGACAGTTGGTCTTGGGTGTGAAATTGAAGGCATGGTGGCTCAGTGATCTCAAATTGTGTCCAATCAATCATTTCGGTGTAAATGTTGCTGCTGTAGTTGATGTAGGGTTGGTGCTTGGGCCCACGAAATTGCCGAATTCGACCTGGCGTGTTTAAACGTGCTTGCAAAATTTTGCTGTATCCATCTGCACGCACCGTTGCATCCGGATCAGTTATCATAGAAAGTAATATATTTTCATGGTGAAAATAATAGGCATTGCTTTCGATGGTTGGTTTGATGGCTAACTGAACGTAGTTCGGCAAATCACGTATCCATGAAATGTACTTAAAGACATTGCGGCTGCCATGAATGGCAAGTGGCTGGCTTTTGACTAAAAACCAGAATGGCGCATACACTCTGACCACGAACATAGCAAGATCTCTTAATTTCTGGGACGGCTGCGCTTGCGTTACGTACCAGCGCAAGATGCGAGATGCTGTTGTAAGCCATCGCGCTGTACTGGTAGCACCGGGCTGTTCGCTAAATTCTTACCACAGTGGCCACTATCAACCGCAAGAACCATGCGGTATAAGTAACTTTGATCGCTTCGTATTAGCCACGTATCAATGTTTGAAGGCATTTCACCCATTGATATTGGCTCGAAATTCGGTAGCGGCTAAGAAAAAACATAAACAAAGCATAAATAAAAATTATACAAACAGAATGTTATTGAAATTCAATTTCAAACATACAGGAAAATCCATGCAGCAATTTATTCCAACACCGGTATCTCCTGGCCACAGCCCAGGACCCTTCTCTTTTCCAAGCCATGTTCTAAGCAGAGCAGTAAATGGCAGCTCGTTGAAATGGAACAGACAGATGAACCATTGCAATGGTCTGCGCAAATACGATTCCAAATACGTTATGGCACCCCCTTTGTAGCCAGTGTTTGTGACTGTGCCATCACAACTGATCGCTACTAAATTGTCTAAATTGTAATTGTTTTTCTGCAAAAAATCCACAATTGCAGTTTGGATACCTCTTGCGGAACCTTCCGAAGGTGTTGCGTATCCGATAAATTTTGAATTTGGTTCTTTCAAAATTGTGATGTGCTCTTCAATTTCTATGACATTGCACGTCTTTAGAGTTCGCTCTTTTTTTCCATCGAATGAGATGCACGTTAGTAACTCATGGCATTGTGCGGCTTTTTTCGCTTCCTTTCGGAACTTTTGCCTTTCACGGAAAACTTTATTTTTATCTATAACGATGTCTTCAAGTATCTTCAGCATTTGTTCTCGTACGTCAGCGGATACCGACTCCTTTGTGGCAATAGCATCTTGTAAATCCTTGATAAGCATCGAGGCGTGCAAAGCACCATGGCGGTTTGATGTATCGCTCCGATCTAGTGCAGAAGAAAAATACCTCAAGCGGATGTCGGATACTTTCAATTGAACGGCTACCATCGGTGTTCTGCGTCCTCCAACTGACTACTTTCAAATTCGTAGTCCTCTTCACTGTCGGGTGTAGGAGCATACTCAGTTGCACTGCATGCAGCTGTAGCACCTGTGTCTGCAGTGAATACACTCGCGGAGACATCATCATCACCCTTATCCGGCAATAAACGCAAACGAGCACCACATTGGTCAATAAAAAAACCTTTCACATTTTCTGGTATTTTGTGTTCATCGGCACACACGCACGGAAAATAATTTTCAATGGAGCACTTACATCGCGAAATACGGAAAAGGGTATCCCAATCGTTCGCATGAAACATCCGAGGGTTCTTTGTTTGAAAAGACGATTTCATAAGCAAGTCTGTAATCATTTTACGATTATATGTTCTGGACACTATTGGAATTTTCGCGTAACGCCACAATTTGGACACTTCTTCGAACACTTTTTCGGTGAATGCACTGCGTTTGATTTTTGAATCTTGCTGTAAAAACAACGCGTATTCCACAACATTTTTTTTTGTTGGCAACTTTGTTTTGTCAAGGTCGTGCATTTGGAAATTCATTTTGCTAAAACGTGATTTTTTTTTTGTTCACAATGTACGCGAATGAAAATTTGATATAAATTATTGTTAACACATAATTACTTGCACTGGTCTTTTGCTTGTTTTACAAAAAAAACAAATTGCATTAATGACCAATTTTTAATTGATAATGTCAATAATCTGATATTGCAAAACAATGCCAAAGCAAAACGTTAACGTGCAGTTTAGCAACAACTTATATTATGCTGATCAATCATATGAACTCTGCCGCTGCATAATGAAAGCCAACGTTCTACAAGTCAACGCTCGACAATTGACCTATTTATTGTTCGTCAGAACACTTGCTACCTAAGTCTTGCTTATGTTTTTTGGCACACTTTCAACACCTTAAATTTAACTGCATTTTTTTTCTTGTTCTATATTACAACACATTGAACTATAAATATTGTAAACAATTATGCAAGCAGATGTTTTTATACATTTTATAATTTATATTAACGTAAGCATATTTTTCTTTGTCTTCATTATTGTAGTTAATTGGTGTATTTTCTTTTATATAAATATCTTGCACTAAAATTAATAAATCAGAATAGTTTTAACCTTCAACAAAACAAGTGTTTAATTATTCTCTCAAGGAGTCACGGTTCAAGTGCCGTAGATTCCACTAAGCATTTATTGCATAATTCAATCATTCGTCAAGAGTCACGGTTAAAGTGCCGTTGGCTCATTTAAGTGTTTAAACATAAACATTTTTGGTGACCCCGACGTGATCCTTTTAGTGAAACGCTACGAAGGATTAACTTAAACGCGTAAAATTTGAAATTCGTTAAATTCGTTAGCCGTGTGACCGCGTTAGTCCGCCGCGAATAAATCCGTTAAGCAACTTAAAAACATTAAGTCA
The DNA here is from genome assembly GCA_943735915.1 of Pherbina coryleti. Lineage (NCBI taxonomy): Eukaryota > Metazoa > Arthropoda > Insecta > Diptera > Sciomyzidae > Pherbina > Pherbina coryleti. The sequence continues at coordinate 112,511,664 of OX030950.1, read as the reverse complement.
CAGGAGCACCAGTTGAACCTCCATAAAATGAAATTTGAACAATTGGTCCAAGCCCAGTATGTCCTGGGGAAGGAAATTGAAAATCTGACAATAAATTTTTCGAAAGAATCCAAGGATCGAAAAACATCAAGCTACTATTCAAAGCGATTGGATAGGCTGCAGAACTGGGGAGATGAATTTTACTCCAATCATGAAGCGATAATGGCGTTGGAAAGCAAGCCTGACGACGACAAGTACTTTACAAGAAGGTATTATGAGAGGATTCAGGATATGGTCACGACATACACTAGACTGTTTGAAAGCAACGCAATGGAACTCGTAAATTTGGACAACGGTGCGGCCAGTCAATCAAAGGGTATGCAGGATGCACCACAAGCAGCAACAAGGAATCCTGATCTTCAACCACCAATTAACAGCGCTGAAGGTCGGAAGCTTCTAAGAAATCAGCGTGCACTAATTCAAGCACTAAGACAAAGCTTGAATGAAGTGCTAACTCAACGTCATACAGAGCATCCTTCATCGTATTACACAATTAAATCAACAATAATGGAGAAACATATGATGGATCTATCCAAAAATAATATGGCTCTGTGGGAATTAACTGATGAAGACATCATTGGAGACTACACCCTCCAGACCTATTATGAACTCGAGGCGAGGGCAGAAGAAGCACTGATCGAACTCCATCGACACATGACAGTGGAGCAGACCTTTCAATCGCCTAGAAGATCAACGTCAACAGACACAGACATTGCTTTACCAAAAATAACATTGCCAAGATTTAATGGCAATTACATGCAATGGGTAACATTCAAGGACTTGTACACAGAACTAGTTCACAATGCGGCTATAAGTGATGCAAAAAAGATGCATTACTTGACAACATCTCTGGATGGCGAAGCCAGAAATTTGATAAAGCACCTTCCATCAACAGGAAGCAACTATCCAAATGCTTGGGCAATCCTCACTAGTCGTTACGACAATAAAAGACTTCTAGTGACATCATTGCTCAACAAGCTAATGTCGCAATCAGCAATTCGAAAAGAATCATCATCTTCATTAAAGGCACTTCATGACATAACGAAAGAATGCATTCATGGACTCCAAGCACAAGGACTTCCAGTTCAACATTGGGATGCTGTATTGACTCATTTATTGATACAAAAATTGGATCAGGACTCTCAAATAGCATTTGAGCAAAGCCTGGATAACAACAGACGATTGGTCACTCTTGATGAGTTTCTGAAGTTCGTAGAACGCAGGTTCCAGTCCTTCGAAGCCCGAGGAAAAGGAGAACCATCGACAACAAGGACATGTGCATCCGCGACCAAGACCGAATCAGTTAATGAGAATTGCCTTATATGTAAAAGGGCAAACCACAAAATATATGCATGCAATTCATTCTGCACCGCTGATTTAAATAAAAAATGGAATTGGGTCAAGGAATTCAAACTATGTGTCAACTGCCTCAGACCTGGACATCAAGCAGACGCATGTAAATCGCGACACTGTACTAAATGTTCAAAAAGGCACAACACGTTACTGCACAACGAGAAGGAAATTCATTCAAGGAACCAAAACTCTTCTTTCCAGAATTTGAAGCATCAATCTCCAAACCCATCGTCATCAAACTGTGGAACAACAGCTGATCAATCAAAAAATACAGTCAGCCTATTGACCAACAGTGATGCTAACTACGTCTTACTCGGCACAGCACGCATTAAACTAATCGCAAATAATGGCCAAAGTATCGAGTGCAGAGCAGTGTTAGATTCAGGATCCCAAATAAATCTAATAACAAACAGATTGCTGAACAAATTGGGCGGAAGGTCCAGACCAACATCTATGAATATAGAAGGCGTGGGAGCAAATGAAACAAAAATGCGACATCAGACAACGATTCAGGTTCAATCGACTTTAAATAACTTCTCCAAGGAGGTAGATGCGCATATAATACCAAAAATTGTATCTGACCAACCAGGTCATCACCTAAATATCGACGGCTGGGACCTACCTCGGGATATTTTTTTCGCCGATCCTGAATTTCACAAGCCAGGTCGAATTGACTGTCTGTTAGGAGCAGAAATATTTTTTGAGCTACTCATTGATAGAAAAATTAAATTGCCAGGCAATCTTCCAAGTTTGCAGAATTCCGTGCTTGGATGGATTGTGGCTGGTAATGTGGACATTGCGCGTTCAAGCAAGGCAGTGTGTGGTATCTGTTCAACCAAGGAGTTAGAAAAGGCAATTCTAAAATTTTGGGAATCGGAAGAAATACCAGATTCAGAAAGACCACTTACTGAAGATGAAGTGCTATGTGAGTCCCATTTCTTGCAGCATACCACTCGAGCAAGTGACGGAAAATTTGTTGTGAAATTGCCCTTAAAAGTTCATCCGTCAGAAGTGGCAGACTCCAAGGCAGTAGCATACAAAAGATTTACAAACCTTGAACAACGCCTGGCAAGGGATTATTCATTAAGGGAGCAATATGTTTCATTCATGAGAGAATATGAGGCGTTAGGACACATGTCAGAAGTCAGAAGAAATGAGTTCACATTTCCTCATTTCTTTATACCTCACCACTGTGTGCTTCGACCAGACAGCTCAACCACAAAACTACGAGTGGTCTTCGATGCTTCAGCACACAACCAGTCAGGACCATCATTAAATGAGATAATGTTCATCGGCCCCAAGGTTCAGAGTGAACTTTTTTCCATTTTACTTCGTTTTAGAATGCATAAGTACGTTCTCAAAACTGATGTAGAAAAGATGTATCGGCAGATTTGGGTCAATAAGGAGGATCGAAATTTACAGCTAATTTTTTGGCGAGAAAACCCGACAGACAAGATGAAGATTTATCAGTTGAATACAGTTACATATGGCACTCGAGCAGCTCCATACTTAGCTACGCGCTGTTTGACAAAACTGGCAGATGAAAATTTGAATAAATTTCCATACGGAGCGACATCTCTGAAGAACGATTTCTACGTAGATGATGGGCTAATCGGTGCAGACACACTCTATGAAGCTCTACAGATCCAACAACAATTGATTACCATTCTCAGCAAGGCAGGAATGAACCTCAAAAAATGGTGCGCCAATCATCCAAAACTGTTGCGTGAGATAGCACCAGAAAATCAAGAAATTGACCTCAATTTCGAATCTGGAGAGAGACAATCTACTAAAACATTAGGTCTGTTGTGGTTGCCAAAATCAGATTCGTTTTGCATAAGGGCTAACATATGCAGCCAAATCAACACAACCAAAAGAACAATGAGTTCTGATTTGGCACACATCTACGACCCACTCGGCATAATTGGCCCAGTTTTGGTTACTGGAAAAATTCAGCTGCAACAAGCTTGGCAACTAAAGCTCGATTGGGATGAAGAACTACCCGCAGACATTAAAACCCAGTGGGTCCAGTATCGAGAAGACCTATCTACATTGGATAATGCAACCGTTACCAGGCATGTTTGGTGCAACCAAGACTGCAAGGATGTTCAACTACACGCGTTTTCGGACGCGTCAGAGAAGGCATACGGGGCAGCGTTATATATCAGGACAGTCCAAAAGGATAACACAGTTAAACTGAATTTGTTATGTTCAAGGTCACGAGTAGCACCAATCAAAACACAAACAATTCCGAGATTGGAATTATGTGCAGCACTCTTAGCTGCCGAACTCATGGCCAGAGTAAGGCTTGACTTAGCTTGTCAGGACAAGGTTTCATATTTCTGGACTGATTCTCAGATTGTGCTGTCATGGTTACACAATCAGTCAGTCAAACTACCAATCTATGTGGCTCATCGAATATCAAAAATCCTTCGATTGACACTCCCAGATCAATGGCGTCATGTTCCATCCAAACAAAATCCTGCCGACATCCTATCAAGAGGATTAAAACCACGTGCATTTCTAAATTGCAGCATGTGGCTTTACGGTCCAATGTTCCTGTACCAACCAAAGGCGCTGTGGTCAACTCCCTTCAAAAGGGAATTAGAAAACAAAGCTGAATGCAAAGATGAAAGGGAAAACAACGCAGTCATTGCTGTAGCAACGCAAGAGAATCCTTGGGTCTACACAATTGATTCAAAGAATTCGTTTTCACATGTACAACGAGTCATTGGGTATGTGCTACGATTTGCAAGACACGCAAAACAACATAAAGGCGCTCGGCAAGAATATCTTCAGCTTTCACCACTGGAACTTGATGCAGCACTAAAAGTTATCATACGGCAGATTCAAGCATCTGATTTTCCAGAGCTGAAAAGGATTTTAACAAAAGAACAATTCGTGCCGAAAACAAACAACTTAAGCTCTCTCACACCATTCCTCGACGAAGAAGGAATAATTCGTGTAGGAGGACGAATAAGTTCATCATCACAGCAATTCGATGCAAGACATCAGATGATTTTACCAGGCAGCGATCCACTTGTAAAACTGTTAATAGAAAGAATACACAAGGTTAACTACCATTGCGGTCCCCAAGCATTACTAGCGCAAGTCAGACAACGTTTTTGGCCTCTGAAAGGCAAAAGTTTAGCCAGAGCAGTAGTCCAGCATTGCGTTAAATGCATAAGAGCACGGCCAACATTATACCAACAAGTAATGGGGAATCTTCCATCAACGCGCGTTAATCCGGCTCGTCCATTTTTGAACTCTGGCGTTGATTACTGCGGACCACTTTGGGTTCATTTCAAGACACGTGGAAAACGACCTCAGAAAGCGTATATCGCTGTATTTTGCTGCTTTGCCACAAAGGCAATCCATTTGGAGCTCGTAACGGAATTAACAACAGATGCTTTCATTGGGGCATTAAAAAGATTTGTTGCACGAAGAGGGCATTGCAAGGCATTATATTGTGATAATGCTACAAATTTTGTTGGTGCAAAAAACCAGCTTGAAGAACTACAGGACATCATTCAGAAAAAATCATCCAAAGAAGAAATTATCGGAGCTTGCAGTGAGAAAGGAATTGAATTTAATTTTATTCCACCCAGATCTCCACATTTTGGAGGTTTATGGGAAGCTGCAGTAAAATCTGCAAAACACTTATTGGTAAAAAACGTATCCACTGCTTCTCTCACGTACGAGGAACTTGAAACAATTATCATAGAGATCGAAGCCATCCTGAACTCACGACCTCTTACGCCCAGCTCATCCAACCCAAATGACTTAAATGCGATTACTCCTGGACACTTCCTCATCGGAGAAGAATTAACATCAAATGTTGACGTTTATGCCCAGGCCCCAAAAGGAAAGATGACTGAACGATGGCAAAGAGTTTCGGAACAAAAGCATAGCTTCTGGCAGCGATGGTCGAAGGAATACCTATGTGAATTACAACAACGACACAAGTGGCAAGGTCCTGTAAGAAATATACAGATCAACACAATGGTTATCATTAAGGATGATAACCTTCCAGTGTTAAAATGGCCCCTGGGTCGAATCATTAAGATTTATACGGGCGACGACGGTTTAGTGAGAGTTTGCGACGTGAAAACTCAAAACGGAATATTTAAACGGTCAGTTCATCGGTTAGCTCCTTTATTTCCTGAAGATGAAGATGCCGACAATCAGGTGAAGCGCATTAAAAACCTTCATCTACACCGATCCAATGACGATGAAGAAGAACCCATCCAAGATTCTTCAAAAACCTCATTAATCATCAAAATTCCCCGTCACCGAATAAAGAAAACAACATTATTTGACATTGAAGCTACTCCAAGAAAACGATCTTGTCTCAATCCAGGACTATTGTTTGCCATTTTGGCACTTCTTCTGCTGCCGATTGCATTATGCAGCCCCATTAACACTACAGAATTCACAAACAAACCAGGAATCTATTTTGAACAACTCAACACAATTAAACGAACAGCTGCCAATTGGAACATATTAGTTTATTATGACCTCAAACCATATCAAGACGAACTCAACATTCTACATGATGGCACAGTAACCTTGCAAAAACTGTGCGACAATGCGTCAAATAACACAAAATGCCAACCAATGCTGAATTACTTTGATCAGATAAGGGACGAATTGAACAAAAAACTGAACATACTGTCGCTTCGAAGATCTAAACGAGGTGCCATCGACATAGTTGGAAATATTGCTCACTCACTGTTTGGAGTGCTAGATTCAAACTACGAAACAACGATGTCCGAAACCATTAATGGACTGAAGAAGAACGACATACATTTGAAAAGACTCATGAAAAATCAAACATCGCTGATTGACTCCACAATCAACATTATTAAGACAAACCAACTAAACACACAAGCAAAGTTTGACGAAATCGACAGTCAAATCCACACCTTACTCTATGGAAACAGTTCAACTGGGCCACTTAGCGAACTACACATAGCACAGGCGATTCTCATCCTATCTGTTCAATTGTTCATCATAGCATCCAATTTGCAACGAACGCACGATTTAATTATGGATGTTCTAATAGACAGCCATCATGGAAAATTCAACCCTCTGTTGCTTACTCCACAACAATTGCATAATGAGGTATTGAAGATTAAGGCTCATCTTCCATTACACTTGCAACTGCCGATGCATCAGGATAACTTGCTCAAGTTCTACCAACTAATCAAGATTACTGGAGTAGTTGCAAGGGACCACGTGGTATTCAGTATTGATCTTCCTTTAGCAGATTCCAGAGAATTTCAGCTACTACATCTCACCCCCATCATAGCTGTTATAAACGGTTCGCTGTCAGCAGTACAATTATCTACAGAATATTTAGCAATCAGCCCGCACCATGACGAGTATGTCCCGTTGCCTCAATCTGAAGTGGATGCTTGCCTAGCACTAAACAACAATGAACTTCTGTGCACATTTAGACAGGCAACATACCATACGTTATCTGAAGTCAGCAAATGTGAACTAGACCTGTTAACTAACCAAGACCATCCCAGATGCATCCTGTATAAAATTGACGATACAATTCTATGGTTCCATTTGAATAACCCAAACAAATGGATATATGCCACTTTAGATACCATTAAACTTAACGCAGTATGCGGTGATGACACTCTTCAACTAAACTTAAAAAACAGCGGCTTGATTGAACTTCGTTCTGATTGCACAATCAAAACCAATCGGATACGAATACAAGGTAACCACAAAATTGTCACATCAATCAAGCATGACAGCATCAGCCTAGGAATGTCCATTGGATGGACAAAACAATACGCCAGCAACAATATCAGCAAAATATCCTTCACACCTAGCATTCATGAGCTTGAACTCATTCAACGACAACTAGCTCAAATCAACTCGTCAACCTTACCAGATGACAGCATAAGCAATAATACACACACCTTGATTACTTGTTATGCATTTGTTGGTGTAATCTTTTGCATTATGGTCTGGATTTTATGGAAACTACGAAGCCTAAAGAAGACATCAACTCAACCTACTCCGATGCCACGTTACTCCATCCAAGACACGGCGTGCTAATTAATTTCTAGATCGTCATTATAATCGACTTATGAATAAGCGGTGTGCATCAATTGTTTATTTGAATTGTCTATTCAAGTCGGGCAGCATGTTAACACATAATTACTTGCACTGGTCTTTTGCTTGTTTTACAAAAAAAACAAATTGCATTAATGACCAATTTTTAATTGATAATGTCAATAATCTGATATTGCAAAACAATGCCAAAGCAAAACGTTAACGTGCAGTTTAGCAACAACTTATATTATGCTGATCAATCATATGAACTCTGCCGCTGCATAATGAAAGCCAACGTTCTACAAGTCAACGCTCGACAATTGACCTATTTATTGTTCGTCAGAACACTTGCTACCTAAGTCTTGCTTATGTTTTTTGGCACACTTTCAACACCTTAAATTTAACTGCATTTTTTTTCTTGTTCTATATTACAACACATTGAACTATAAATATTGTAAACAATTATGCAAGCAGATGTTTTTATACATTTTATAATTTATATTAACGTAAGCATATTTTTCTTTGTCTTCATTATTGTAGTTAATTGGTGTATTTTCTTTTATATAAATATCTTGCACTAAAATTAATAAATCAGAATAGTTTTAACCTTCAACAAAACAAGTGTTTAATTATTCTCTCAAGGAGTCACGGTTCAAGTGCCGTAGATTCCACTAAGCATTTATTGCATAATTCAATCATTCGTCAAGAGTCACGGTTAAAGTGCCGTTGGCTCATTTAAGTGTTTAAACATAAACAATTATTATTATAAGAAATAATAATATTGTCAGTTTGAGCGAAGGCTAAAAAGATCTTTGAACTGGGAATTTCGAACAAAATAAAAAAAAACGTGCCAAAAGAAGTCTTTGAACAGCGGCGATTTGTGCTTTTGCACACTAAGTACACGCAGAGAAATAAAACGTTTGGAGGCCTTTTACAGCATAAGAATTAAGTTTGCAGCGTTTGACAAAGTGTTTTGGAAACTTAAAATTGTTTGCGGTAAATTTTATTTGTTCTTGGTAAAGCTAAATTTAATTGCATTACACGAACATAAGCTTTTTCGTGCTCGATAAATGAGTTTTTTCGTTTGCTTATAATGATTTTAATTTTGTATATCTCTCAAAATAACGAGTGTCCGCTCAAAAATACGAATGCTCGATCAAAATGCCGACAACGATATCTTCCACAAATCCTATTATTTGAAATAATACTTAAGCAACAAAATTCGTATAGCCTGTTTGGCTCAGAGGTAAAGCATCTGCTTGGCAGCCATAAGCTCCCGTGTTCGAACCCCGCTCTGGCCACGGTATGTTTTTAAAAATTTCTTTTTTTTTTATTAAACGTTTTCGTTACATATTTCATTGCATATTTCTATTTATAGGTTGCCCGTAAGTACATGCCGCAAACAAAGTTCAGTTGACTAATTTTTCGTTTCATTTATTGATATTAAAGTGTTATTCTTTGCATATAATCGGTCGGAAGTGCTTCTAAAATGCATTTTTTCGATTGCACTTGTGTTATAATGATTTTTTGTGAGCTTTCGTTTTTTGGTATTTTTGTAACATGATGACATAGTAGGAGCTGAGGTAGATTGTGCAATTAGTCGAAAAAAAAAATAATTTGAGGGAAAAAAATGCAAATATATTTGCATTACATCAACAAGCACACACATAAATTTTTTTCCGGATCGGATGAAAAACACCAAAGATATAACGAAAAAATCAAAATAGCACCATAGGGACCACTTAAAAAAAAAAAAATTTTTTTTTAAAATGTCTCTTAAATGTCTAGCGATTGAGTCGGTGTCAAAATAGGTTTATTTTTCTTCCATACAAGGTGATACGGTCTAAAGTACATTCTATTGTTTTTTATCTGTATTAATTGTCAATACCTAACGACAAATTTTTTGTGTAAAATTCAAAATAAATGAAACCTACTGATGATTTGCGTTAACCCAATTTTTTTATTCTTTTGTATTTTAGTTCTTTTCATTCATGTAAATTTATTTTCCTTGCTTTGGCAGGGGCAAAGCAATTAATTATTACATAAAATAATCATTTTTTTGCCAACTCATGGGGGGGGGGTTTTAGGCCCGTAGACAAGGGGGGTTTTTAGGGTTAAACCCCCCCCCCCCCTTATGGTCCAAAAAGTATAAAAAATTAATATATTAGCATTAATATAACTTTGCCAATTTGCGAATACTTTGCTGCACGTGCGTCTTTTTTCTCTTACAGTGCAAACTGCAACTGTAAACAACAACAGCGAAAACATCAACATGCTTAAGTATCGAAAAAAGTTCGATACATTCAATTGAACTTTGTCTACCACCAGCATTTAAGAATTTATTGCGTTAACAGGTGTTACGTGAAAGTGGTGAAATTTTGATTGAGTTTCGTTAGATAAGTTTAAGAGTTTCTATTGGTTATTTTACTGTGCCAAAACTACAAAAATGATTCTACTTAATTGGCTGCAGAAACCAGAAGAAAAAAGGTTAGAACGGTGGAAAGTAAGTGCTTAATTTAAATGATTTTTTTTTCTTTATCAATGCAGAAATGTGTTAAAAAGTTGCCGAATATTTCTGAATGTTAAAAAGCTGTATTTTTTTTTTACCGTATTTGTATTGATTAAATTTAATGGATTAACTTTTTGCTTGATGTCAAAACAAAATCCGACAAAATCCGAATAATATTATATTTCATCTGCAGAAAACGTTAAAGTAACTTTGGAATCTGAAAAGTCTTCAGAACTTCCTTTGTAACCTGCAGTTGAAGAAAGCTTTAATGTTGACAGCTATGTGGAAAGCGGTAGTACAAGTTGTGGTATTAATATTTTACTTTTAATGTTTGTAACTCTAAGTTTGTATGTATGATTGTAGAAATTGTTCCAGAAATATCATTTGATTCATCGGAACTGCTTTCGACTTCGAGAGTATATCAATGTCCAAATAACGATATTTCCAAGTTGATGAGCAATATTTCCGACTCGAACCGGCTTGAAAGTTTTCAAAGCATTTATGTGCCTCCACCAAATTTTAATTTTCCAGCCAGCGGTTCTCGAAAACTCCGATTTAAGCATTCTTGGTTGAACCGTTGGCATTGGTTGGTTTACTCCAAATTGGAAAATGCAGCTTATTGCAAGTTTTGCGTATTTTTTAGCACTGGTTTTGGAGGTGCAGGATCACAACCTCTTGGTAATTTTACCGAATGATAATAAAAACTTTTTAAATAATATTTTCTAACCTTTTCATTGTGGCCTTTACAAAAGTCAGGAAATACATGAAAGTGTCGTTTTCTAATCGTGGTTATTTTTATATAGAATTTTAAACCGATATAAGTTTGCAAGTAAATTATTAAAATAATAATATAAGAGGCTTAATTATCGTCATTTTAGAAGTTTGTCTTGAAAATTTTATTTTTTTAGCGTCTTTCTGTATTCCAAAATGACAGTGCAACGATAAGCAAGGTATATAGCCGAAACTCATTGAGCTCAACAAACGACAGTTTTGATATTATAGAACACACTTTTTTTATGTTAAATGGGTGTGCATCCTTAAGCATACATAGGGATTGCAGTGTCACAGCGGACGCTGTGTTATTAGAATTAACAAAAAAAAAAAAAAATAAGAAGACTGAATCTATATATATAAAAATCTAATGCGTGTGCGTTAGTCTTGCTAAGGCTCAGAAACGGCTGGGCCGATTTTAATAATTCTTTTTTTGTATTGTTTGCCTTACTACAGATGTGGTTCAGAAAGAAAGAAAATTACAAAAACTTCAAGGAACAGCGGAAAAGTCGAAAAAATCAAAATTGGTAATTTTGTATGGGAATTGCCACATCAGACTAATTTAAATAGCCAACAAATCTTAACTGCTGGACAGATTTAACTCAAATTCGGCACAGACATTACTTGAATCCTAGATTAGGTTATAGCATAAATGGTTTTGACCACGCCCCTTCTTCTGCACCTTTACAAGAAACGTAAATTATCCTACTAGCGTACTTTTATTAGCGAAACTGTGCGTCTAAATAATTCAAAGAAAATTCTGTCAAAAAACATTCACATATCTTCAAAATTGCACAAAATTTTAGTACAGCGTCTTTTTCTAATAACTTCGTTTCCTTAGAATAACAAAAAACTATCAGAAATTCGTATTTCTTACTTTCGATGAAAATAACTCCGTTTTTTTTTTTTTCAATATATTTCATCAAATTTCTTTTCGTTGCTAAATTCAATTTAAGCACTTAATAAACCAAAATTGAAGAAAGCTCCAACGTATTCATTTTTTACTCCAAAAATCACAAAAGCTATCATTTCAACAAATAAAAAAAAACTTTAAAAAAAATTATTTGTTTGCCCATTGTGAGGATCGATCCTTAGACCACCTCATGGCTTCAAAACTAACAGTTGAGCTGACTATTTTTATTCAAATTGAAATGTACAAAAAAAATTTTCTAATAGAATTCGCAATAAAATGATATGACAGCACACTCTTTTGAATTCGAATAATAGCAGCCTATTACATTCCGTGTTAATATGGGATATTGGAGTGTTTCATTCAATCAATAATTGAAGTTCGATCATGAATGTTCGATAAAAAATTAATTTCGGGTGGAATCGTGATTGCTAGAATTTAGGGCGGGACGAAGTTTTCCGGGTCCTCTAGTATATATATATAAAATAAACAAAAATAAAGTTAATTAATTTCTGCTTTATGTATATGGTGTACAAAAAAGGTTTAAAGTTTTTTTTTCAAGTTTGTCGCTTTATTGTGTAAAATTTGTTACTAATTCATTTTTCAAAGTATTGTCCATTTCTAGCCACTGATTTTTCCCATCTTTCTGGTAATTATATAAAAAATACCTTTTCATTTATCGATATCAAAAACTATCTATATTTTTTTTTGTAATCCAAACCCCCCCCCCCCCCCCCCCCCCTTAGGTAAATCCTGGCTACGGGCCTGGTGTAGAACATGACCTGTTGAAGTTTTTGATTCGCGATAGAACATTGAAGGAGCGTTCGGCACTAGCGACGCAGACAGGTAAAGTGCAAAATATTCTCAAGGCAATACAAACGTTTGGAAAGAGAGTGTGAAGATTTTTTGCGTAAATAGCATTCAGGAAGTCAAATGGAGAAAGATTTGTATGAAAATTTGCATTGTTTGTATTTTTAACCCTGCAGTAGTCGCGTACCTAAATGTGACGAGAGTGGTCGCGCGGATTACATATGTAATCCGTTTTTTAAAGTTTAAAATAAGAGATGGCAATTTCAAAATGCTTATTTATTTGTTTTAATTTTTATTATTACTTTATTTTATATTATATTTATTTAAAAAAACAACATACGCATAATTCTTATAGTACGTAAAATCAATGAATATCGATTGCAGACAATTGTGAAATTCATAATTTTGCATGACTGGATTACATATGTAATCCGCGCGACTACTGCAGGGTTAAGGTGAACGATTTCACTCTTAAATTCTTTAGAAACATAAGCTTCGTACTTCTTTAAACATTTTTCTGCAGATTTCTTGAGAGTATCTTCATCCAGTGTACTAAATTCCCAAAGAAAAGAAAACAGCTCGTACGAATTTCTTGCTGCTTCAAATCTGTTTGTTATTCCTGCGATTACCGAATCAACGATAACAAGGAAAGTATTTCTTTTGAATTCGTCTTCTTCAAAACAACTAGAAGTTTCTGAAACTTCCTCTGCTCCATCGTCGAAAAATACTTTTGCACGTTATTTTTGCGACTTGTTGGCAAAGTTGACGGAATGTTCCATTCGGTTGCGATGAGTTTACTTTCTCTTAAAATAGCATCCCATCTATTTTGAATGAACTGCAAATCTGAAAGGGCTGTTCAGTCAAATCAAACAAATATTTAATATTAATCTTCAATTTGTATAAGTTATGAATTGTTTGCGCTTTCAAATACTTATATTCTTAATATTCTTCAATTGCTTTTTAATGACATTTTGTATGCTCTAATTAATAGTTTATGCGCTTTTCAACACTGTTAAAAGCGTTTATATATACATACAGCCATGGACACATAAATAGCACAAATGTCAACTTGTTTTTAAACGTTTGAATCTAATAATGCATTCATTAACTGTAGTTATATTATTTTGAGGCTCCAGTGTGACGTTATTCAAAACTCCGAGAGAGATGTAACGTTGCTTACTTTTATTTGCTCAGGCCATCTTTTTCTTTATAGGCATGTACGATCTGCTGTGGTCATATAAATAGCACACATGTTAGTTGGTGAATAAAAGTTAACAAGATCGGGTGTTTGTAAAAATTTTAGAGTTGTATTCAGTTAATTTCGCCGATTCTAAATAAAATGGGTCGTGGTAAACATCTTACTCCGGAAAAAGGTCTATAATTCACGAACTAAGTCGAAAAGGCAAAAAACCATCCGAAATCGCGGATATTCTGAAAATTTCGCAAAAAATGGTCCATAATGCACTCAAGCTGGTTAAATCAAATGATTCAAATAATTTCGAGAATAAGCCGCGCAATCCTAGACCGCGTAAAACCACCGCTTCTACTGATAGACTGATAATTCGCAAACGTAAGGCTGATCCTTTCAAGTCAGCAAAGCAAATTATGAGAGAAAATTATTTGTTTGCCCATTGTGAGGATCGATCCTTAGACCACCTCATGGCTTCAAAACTAACAGTTGAGCTGACTATTTTTATTCAAATTGAAATGTACAAAAAAAATTTTCTAATAGAATTCGCAATAAAATGATATGACAGCACAATCTTTTGAATTCGAATAATAGCAGCCTATTACATTCCGTGTTAATATGGGATATTGGAGTGTTTCATTTAATCAATAATTGAAGTTCGATCATGAATGTTCGATAAAAAATTAATTTCGGGTGGAATCGTGATTGCTCGTATTTAGGGCGGGACGAAGTTTTCCGGGTCCTCTAGTATAAATATATAAAATAAACAAAAATAAAGTTAATTAATTTCTGCTTTATGTATATGGTGTACAAAAAAGGTTTAAAGTTTTTTTTTCAAGTTTGTCGCTTTATTGTGTAAAATTTGTTACTAATTCATTTTTCAAAGTATTGTCCATTTCTAGCCACTGATTTTTCCCATCTTTCTGGTAATTATATAAAAAATACCTTTTCATTTATCGATATCAAAAACTATCTATATTTTTTTTTGTAATCCAAACCCCCCCCCCCTTAGGTAAATCCTGGCTACGGGCCTGGTGTAGAACATGACCTGTTGAAGTTTTTGATTCGCGATAGAACATTGAAGGAGCGTTCGGCACTAGCGACGCAGACAGGTAAAGTGCAAAATATTCTCAAGGCAATACAAACGTTTGGAAAGAGAGTGTGAAGATTTTTTGCGTAAATAGCATTCAGGAAGTCAAATGTAGAAAGATTTGTATGAAAATTTGCATTGTTTGTATTTTTAACCCTGCAGTAGTCGCGTACCTAAATGTGACGAGAGTGGTCGCGCGGATTACATATGTAATCCGTTTTTTAAAGTTTAAAATAAGAGATGGCAATTTCAAAATGCTTATTTATTTGTTTTAATTTTTATTATTACTTTATTTTATATTATATTTATTTAAAAAAACAACATACGCATAATTCTTATAGTACGTAAAATCAATGAATATCGATTGCAGACAATTGTGAAATTCATAATTTTGCATGACTGGATTACATATGTAATCCGCGCGACTACTGCAGGGTTAAGGTGAACGATTTCACTCTTAAATTCTTTAGAAACATAAGCTTCGTACTTCTTTAAACATTTTTCTGCAGATTTCTTGAGAGTATCTTCATCCAGTGTACTAAATTCCCAAAGAAAAGAAAACAGCTCGTACAAATTTCTTGCTGCTTCAAATCTGTTTGTTATTCCTGCGATTACCGAATCAACGATAACAAGGAAAGTATTTCTTTTGAATTCGTCTTCTTCAAAACAACTAGAAGTTTCTGAAACTTCCTCTGCTCCATCGTCGAAAAATACTTTTTCACGTTATTTTTGCGACTTGTTGGCAAAGTTGACGGAATGTTCCATTCGGTTGCGATGAGTTTACTTTCTCTTAAAATAGCATCCCATCTATTTTGAATGAACTGCAAATCTGAAAGGGCTGTTCAGTCAAATCAAACAAATATTTAATATTAATCTTCAATTTGTATAAGTTATGAATTGTTTGCGCTTTCAAATACTTATATTCTTAATATTCTTCAATTGCTTTTTAATGACATTTTGTATGCTCTAATTAATAGTTTATGCGCTTTTCAACACTGTTAAAAGCGTTTATATATACATACAGCCATGGACACATAAATAGCACAAATGTCAACTTGTTTTTAAACGTTTGAATCTAATAATGCATTCATTAACTGTAGTTATATTATTTTGAGGCTCCAGTGTGACGTTATTCAAAACTCCGAGAGAGATGTAACGTTGCTTACTTTTATTTGCTCAGGCCATCTTTTTCTTTATAGGCATGTACGATCTGCTGTGGTCATATAAATAGCACACATGTTAGTTGGTGAATAAAAGTTAACAAGATCTGGTGTTTGTAAAAATTTTAGAGTTGTATTCAGTTAATTTCGCCGATTCTAAATAAAATGGGTCGTGGTAAACATCTTACTCCGGAAAAAGGTCTATAATTCACGAACTAAGTCGAAAAGGCAAAAAACCATCCGAAATCGCGGATATTCTGAAAATTTCGCAAAAAATGGTCCATAATGCACTCAAGCTGGTTAAATCAAATGATTCAAATAATTTCGAGAATAAGCCGCGCAATCCTAGACCGCGTAAACCCACCGCTTCTACTGATAGACTGATAATTCGCAAACGTAAGGCTGATCCTTTCAAGTCAGCAAAGCAAATTATGAGAGAAAATTATTTGTTTGCCCATTGTGAGGATCGATCCTTAGACCACCTCATGGCTTCAAAACTAACAGTTGAGCTGACTATTTTTATTCAAATTGAAATGTACAAAAAAAATTTTCTAATAGAATTCGCAATAAAATGATATGACAGCACAATCTTTTGAATTCGAATAATAGCAGCCTATTACATTCCGTGTTAATATGGGATATTGGAGTGTTTCATTCAATCAATAATTGAAGTTCGATCATGAATGTTCGATAAAAAATTAATTTCGGGTGGAATCGTGATTGCTCGTATTTAGGGCGGGACGAAGTTTTCCGGGTCCTCTAGTATAAATATATAAAATAAACAAAAATAAAGTTAATTAATTTCTGCTTTATGTATATGGTGTACAAAAAAGGTTTAAAGTTTTTTTTTCAAGTTTGTCGCTTTATTGTGTAAAATTTGTTACTAATTCATTTTTCAAAGTATTGTCCATTTCTAGCCACTGATTTTTCCCATCTTTCTGGTAATTATATAAAAAATACCTTTTCATTTATCGATATCAAAAACTATCTATATTTTTTTTTGTAATCCAAACCCCCCCCCCCTTAGGTAAATCCTGGCTACGGGCCTGGTGTAGAACATGACCTGTTGAAGTTTTTGATTCGCGATAGAACATTGAAGGAGCGTTCGGCACTAGCGACGCAGACAGGTAAAGTGCAAAATATTCTCAAGGCAATACAAACGTTTGGAAAGAGAGTGTGAAGATTTTTTGCGTAAATAGCATTCAGGAAGTCAAATGTAGAAAGATTTGTATGAAAATTTGCATTGTTTGTATTTTTAACCCTGCAGTAGTCGCGTACCTAAATGTGACGAGAGTGGTCGCGCGGATTACATATGTAATCCGTTTTTTAAAGTTTAAAATAAGAGATGGCAATTTCAAAATGGTTATTTATTTGTTTTAATTTTTATTATTACTTTATTTTATATTATATTTATTTAAAAAAACAACATACGCATAATTCTTATAGTACGTAAAATCAATGAATATCGATTGCAGACAATTGTGAAATTCATAATTTTGCATGACTGGATTACATATGTAATCCGCGCGACTACTGCAGGGTTAAGGTGAACGATTTCACCTTATCTATACGAATAGCATCCCATCTATTTTGAATGAACTGCAAATCTGAAAGGGCTGTTCAGTCAAATCAAACAAATATTTAATATTAATCTTCAATTTGTATAAGTTATGAATTGTTTGCGCTTTCAAATACTTATATTCTTAATATTCTTCAATTGCTTTTTAATGACATTTTGTATGCTCTAATTAATAGTTTATGCGCTTTTCAACACTGTTAAAAGCGTTTATATATACATACAGCCATGGACACTAGACCGTATCACCTTGTATGGAAAAAAAGTAAACCCATTTTGACCCCGCCTCAATCATTAGACATTTAAAAGACATTTTCAAAAAAAAATTTTTTTTTTTTTTTTTAAATGGTCCCTATGGTGCTTTTTTCTTGTTTTAGTTATATCTTCTGTGTTTCTTGTCCGATCCCAAAGATTTTTTAAATATGTGTTTATTGCTTTTTTGCAATTTTTTTCTGGTTTTATTTTTTCGCGAATCTTGTTTTTTTAAGTTATCACCCACCTTATCTCAGTTGCTACTATGTTAACAAAATCTAAAAAGAGCAAATAATTAAAGCTCACAAAAAATCATTAAGACCATGGAAACAAATGATATCCATTAAATTCATTTTTGAAGCAGTTCCAAACCATTTTATCCCAAAAATAACACTTTCGAAATTTTCGTCAGTCATACTCGAATTTTTATTAATTTTCTAAATCTTTACGGGATTCAAGGTGGCTGTAGCACTTCAAGCTGTCAAGCTTCACGAAGATGTGCCCCAAACGATTTTCGTCAGTGACTGCTGTGGCCGACTTTTGCACAATTTGGACGTAACGCTCGATGTTTTGCGAATGACAAGGATAATCTGTGAAAAACATATAACATGATAAATACGATTTAATATATGACGTCAAATTTAATTATTTATTTCATAAAAAAAATATCTGCTTTAATGCTCACCAGGAATTTTAATACAGTACAGGACGTCCAAGTACTGTAGATCAGTCAATTGCTCTTGAGTAAAAAACTGAAGACATGGTGGATCAGTGATCTGAAATTTGGTCCAATCGATCATTTCAGTTAATGTGGTGCTGCCATACTGGATAAAGGGCTGGTGGTTGGGTCCACGAAATTGCCGAATACGATCTGTTAGGTTTAAACGGGCTTCAAATCGAAGACGAAGAATTGATGTATGTTGCTATTGTTGTTGTAACAATAATGCAGGCAAAGCGAAGACGTTTGTTGTTTTTGTTGACTGTATAGCGAAAACGAAGAGTAGGTGGTGGTGATGGCCTTTTTTGTTGTTGGTACAAAGTGTTTAAATATTTTTTGTTCATGAATGGAAGCGATGATGAGCTGGGGGGGGGGGGGGGGGGGGTGGTGGTGTCATTCATTTAAAGCCGACAACAACTACTGTTGGGCAGAGTTTGTAACAGAGCATGATTTCATTAGTTAAACTTACTCTCAACGAAAAATAATCGTCAACTTTAATAAACAATTAGAGATTTTATTACAATTCTAGTAAACATCAAATTTCAAATATAAACGGTTTTTGCAATCTTCAACTCTCGATATAATTGACTTTTTATAATTTTCTTATGAGAACCGTTGTGATTGAAAAAGCCAAGTTATTTGTTTAATAAAAAGTCGAGTATGACTGACGAAAATTTCGAAAGTGTTATTTTTGGGATAAAATCGGTCGGAACTGCACCAAAAATAAATTTTATGGATATCATTTGTTTCCATGGTCTTAATGATTTTTTGTGAGCTTTAATTATTTGCTCTTTTTAGATTTTGTTAACATAGTAGCAACTGAGATAAGGTGGGTGATAATTAAAAAAAAACAAGATTCGCGAAAAAATAAAATCAGAAAAAAATTGCAAAAAAGCAATAAACACATATATGAAAAATCTTTGGGATCGGACAAGAAACACAGAAGATATAACGAAAACAAGAAAAAAGCACCATAGGGACCATTTAAAAAAAAAAAAAAAATTGTTTTTGAAAATGTCTCTTAAATGTCTAACGATTGAGGTGGGGTCAAATACAGGTTAGTTTTGGTGATACGGTCTAATGGACACATAAATAGCACAAATGTCAACTTGTTTTTAAACGTTTGAATCTAATAATGCATTCATTAACTGTAGTTATATTATTTTGAGGCTCCAGTGTGACGTTATTCAAAACTCCGAGAGAGATGTACCGTTGCTTACTTTTATTTGCTCAGGCCATCTTTTTCTTTATAGGCATGTACGATCTGCTGTGGTCATATAAATAGCACACATGTTAGTTGGTGAATAAAAGTTAACAAGATCGGGTGTTTGTAAAAATTTTAGAGTTGTATTCAGTTAATTTCGCCGATTCTAAATAAAATGGGTCGTGGTAAACATCTTACTCCGGAAAAAGGTCTATAATTCACGAACTAAGTCGAAAAGGCAAAAAACCATCCGAAATCGCGGATATTCTGAAAATTTCGCAAAAAATGGTCCATAATGCACTCAAGCTGGTTAAATCAAATGATTCAAATAATTTCGAGAATAACCCGCGCAATCCTAGACCGCGTAAAACCACCGCTTCTACTGATAGACTGATAATTCGCAAACGTAAGGCTGATCCTTTCAAGTCAGCAAAGCAAATTATGAGAGAAAATTATTTGTTTGCCCATTGTGAGGATCGATCCTTAGACCACCTCATGGCTTCAAAACTAACAGTTGAGCTGACTATTTTTATTCAAATTGAAATGTACAAAAAAAATTTTCTAATAGAATTCGCAATAAAATGATATGACAGCACAATCTTTTGAATTCGAATAATAGCAGCCTATTACATTCCGTGTTAATATGGGATATTGGAGTGTTTCATTCAATCAATAATTGAAGTTCGATCATGAATGTTCGATAAAAAATTAATTTCGGGTGGAATCGTGATTGCTCGAATTTAGGGCGGGACGAAGTTTTCCGGGTCCTCTAGTATAAATATATAAAATAAACAAAAATAAAGTTAATTAATTTCTGCTTTATGTATATGGTGTACAAAAAAGGTTTAAAGTTTTTTTTTCAAGTTTGTCGCTTTATTGTGTAAAATTTGTTACTAATTCATTTTTCAAAGTATTGTCCATTTCTAGCCACTGATTTTTCCCATCTTTCTGGTAATTATATAAAAAATACCTTTTCATTTATCGATATCAAAAACTATCTATATTTTTTTTTTGTAATCCAACCCCCCCCTTAGGTAAATCCTGGCTACGGGCCTGGTGTAGAACATGACCTGTTGAATTTTTTGATTCGCGATAGAACATTGAAGGAGCGTTCGGCACTAGCGACGCAGACAGGTAAAGTGCAAAATATTCTCAAGGCAATACAAACGTTTGGAAAGAGAGTGTGAAGATTTTTTGCGTAAATAGCATTCAGGAAGTCAAATGGAGAAAGATTTGTATGAAAATTTGCATTGTTTGTATTTTTAACCCTGCAGTAGTCGCGTACCTAAATGTGACGAGAGTGGTCGCGCGGATTACATATGTAATCCGTTTTTTAAAGTTTAAAATAAGAGATGGCAATTTCAAAATGCTTATTTATTTGTTTTAATTTTTATTATTACTTTATTTTATATTATATTTATTTAAAAAAACAACATACGCATAATTCTTATAGTACGTAAAATCAATGAATATCGATTGCAGACAATTGTGAAATTCATAATTTTGCATGACTGGATTACATATGTAATCCGCGCGACTACTGCAGGGTTAAGGTGAACGATTTCACTCTTAAATTCTTTAGAAACATAAGCTTCGTACTTCTTTAAACATTTTTCTGCAGATTTCTTGAGAGTATCTTCATCCAGTGTACTAAATTCCCAAAGAAAAGAAAACAGCTCGTACGAATTTCTTGCTGCTTCAAATCTGTTTGTAATTCCTGCGATTACCGAATCAACGATAACAAGGAAAGTATTTCTTTTGAATTCGTCTTCTTCAAAACAACTAGAAGTTTCTGAAACTTCCTCTGCTCCATCGTCGAAAAATACTTTTGCACGTTATTTTTGCGACTTGTTGGCAAAGTTGACGGAATGTTCCATTCGGTTGCGATGAGTTTACTTTCTCTTAAAATAGCATCCCATCTATTTTGAATGAACTGCAAATCTGAAAGGGCTGTTCAGTCAAATCAAACAAATATTTAATATTAATCTTCAATTTGTATAAGTTATGAATTGTTTGCGCTTTCAAATACTTATATTCTTAATATTCTTCAATTGCTTTTTAATGACATTTTGTATGCTCTAATTAATAGTTTATGCGCTTTTCAACACTGTTAAAAGCGTTTATATATACATACAGCCATGGACACATAAATAGCACAAATGTCAACTTGTTTTTAAACGTTTGAATCTAATAATGCATTCATTAACTGTAGTTATATTATTTTGAGGCTCCAGTGTGACGTTATTCAAAACTCCGAGAGAGATGTACCGTTGCTTACTTTTATTTGCTCAGGCCATCTTTTTCTTTATAGGCATGTACGATCTGCTGTGGTCATATAAATAGCACACATGTTAGTTGGTGAATAAAAGTTAACAAGATCGGGTGTTTGTAAAAATTTTAGAGTTGTATTCAGTTAATTTCGCCGATTCTAAATAAAATGGGTCGTGGTAAACATCTTACTCCGGAAAAAGGTCTATAATTCACGAACTAAGTCGAAAAGGCAAAAAACCATCCGAAATCGCGGATATTCTGAAAATTTCGCAAAAAATGGTCCATAATGCACTCAAGCTGGTTAAATCAAATGATTCAAATAATTTCGAGAATAAGCCGCGCAATCCTAGACCGCGTAAAACCACCGCTTCTACTGATAGACTGATAATTCGCAAACGTAAGGCTGATCCTTTCAAGTCAGCAAAGCAAATTATGAGAGAAAATTATTTGTTTGCCCATTGTGAGGATCGATCCTTAGACCACCTCATGGCTTCAAAACTAACAGTTGAGCTGACTATTTTTATTCAAATTGAAATGTACAAAAAAAATTTTCTAATAGAATTCGCAATAAAATGATATGACAGCACAATCTTTTGAATTCGAATAATAGCAGCCTATTACATTCCGTGTTAATATGGGATATTGGAGTGTTTCATTCAATCAATAATTGAAGTTCGATCATGAATGTTCGATAAAAAATTAATTTCGGGTGGAATCGTGATTGCTCGAATTTAGGGCGGGACGAAGTTTTCCGGGTCCTCTAGTATAAATATATAAAATAAACAAAAATAAAGTTAATTAATTTCTGCTTTATGTATATGGTGTACAAAAAAGGTTTAAAGTTTTTTTTTCAAGTTTGTCTCTTTATTGTGTAAAATTTGTTACTAATTCATTTTTCAAAGTATTGTCCATTTCTAGCCACTGATTTTTCCCATCTTTCTGGTAATTATATAAAAAATACCTTTTCATTTATCGATATCAAAAACTATCTATATTTTTTTTTGTAATCCAAACCCCTCCCCCCCCCTTAGGTAAATCCTGGCTACGGGCCTGGTGTAGAACATGACCTGTTGAAGTTTTTGATTCGCGATAGAACATTGAAGGAGCGTTCGGCACTAGCGACGCAGACAGGTAAAGTGCAAAATATTCTCAAGGCAATACAAACGTTTGGAAAGAGAGTGTGAAGATTTTTTGCGTAAATAGCATTCAGGAAGTCAAATGGAGAAAGATTTGTATGAAAATTTGCATTGTTTGTATTTTTAACCCTGCAGTAGTCGCGTACCTAAATGTGACGAGAGTGGTCGCGCGGATTACATATGTAATCCGTATTTTAAAGTTTAAAATAAGAGATGGCAATTTCAAAATGCTTATTTATTTGTTTTAATTTTTATTATTACTTTATTTTATATTATATTTATTTAAAAAAACAACATACGCATAATTCTTATAGTACGTAAAATCAATGAATATCGATTGCAGACAATTGTGAAATTCATAATTTTGCATGACTGGATTACATATGTAATCCGCGCGACTACTGCAGGGTTAAGGTGAACGATTTCACTCTTAAATTCTTTAGAAACATAAGCTTCGTACTTCTTTAAACATTTTTCTGCAGATTTCTTGAGAGTATCTTCATCCAGTGTACTAAATTCCCAAAGAAAAGAAAACAGCTCGTACGAATTTCTTGCTGCTTCAAATCTGTTTGTAATTCCTGCGATTACCGAATCAACGATAACAAGGAAAGTATTTCTTTTGAATTCGTCTTCTTCAAAACAACTAGAAGTTTCTGAAACTTCCTCTGCTCCATCGTCGAACAATACTTTTGCACGTTATTTTTGCGACTTGTTGGCAAAGTTGACGGAATGTTCCATTCGGTTGCGATGAGTTTACTTTCTCTTAAAATAGCATCCCATCTATTTTGAATGAACTGCAAATCTGAAAGGGCTGTTCAGTCAAATCAAACAAATATTTAATATTAATCTTCAATTTGTATAAGTTATGAATTGTTTGCGCTTTCAAATACTTATATTCCTAATATTCTTCAATTGCTTTTTAATGACATTTTGTATGCTCTAATTAATAGTTTATGCGCTTTTCAACACTGTTAAAAGCGTTTATATATACATACAGCCATGGACACATAAATAGCACAAATGTCAACTTGTTTTTAAACGTTTGAATCTAATAATGCATTCATTAACTGTAGTTATATTATTTTGAGGCTCCAGTGTGACGTTATTCAAAACTCCGAGAGAGATGTACCGTTGCTTACTTTTATTTGCTCAGGCCATCTTTTTCTTTATAGGCATGTACGATCTGCTGTGGTCATATAAATAGCACACATGTTAGTTGGTGAATAAAAGTTAACAAGATCGGGTGTTTGTAAAAATTTTAGAGTTGTATTCAGTTAATTTCGCCGATTCTAAATAAAATGGGTCGTGGTAAACATCTTACTCCGGAAAAAGGTCTATAATTCACGAACTAAGTCGAAAAGGCAAAAAACCATCCGAAATCGCGGATATTCTGAAAATTTCGCAAAAAATGGTCCATAATGCACTCAAGCTGGTTAAATCAAATGATTCAAATAATTTCGAGAATAAGCCGCGCAATCCTAGACCGCGTAAAACCACCGCTTCTACTGATAGACTGATAATTCGCAAACGTAAGGCTGATCCTTTCAAGTCAGCAAAGCAAATTATGAGAGAAAATTATTTGTTTGCCCATTGTGAGGATCGATCCTTAGACCACCTCATGGCTTCAAAACTAACAGTTGAGCTGACTATTTTTATTCAAATTGAAATGTACAAAAAAAATTTTCTAATAGAATTCGCAATAAAATGATATGACAGCACAATCTTTTGAATTCGAATAATAGCAGCCTATTACATTCCGTGTTAATATGGGATATTGGAGTGTTTCATTCAATCAATAATTGAAGTTCGATCATGAATGTTCGATAAAAAATTAATTTCGGGTGGAATCGTGATTGCTCGAATTTAGGGCGGGACGAAGTTTTCCGGGTCCTCTAGTATAAATATATAAAATAAACAAAAATAAAGTTAATTAATTTCTGCTTTATGTATATGGTGTACAAAAAAGGTTTAAAGTTTTTTTTTCAAGTTTGTCTCTTTATTGTGTAAAATTTGTTACTAATTCATTTTTCAAAGTATTGTCCATTTCTAGCCACTGATTTTTCCCATCTTTCTGGTAATTATATAAAAAATACCTTTTCATTTATCGATATCAAAAACTATCTATATTTTTTTTTGTAATCCAAACCCCCCCCCCCCTTAGGTAAATCCTGGCTACGGGCCTGGTGTAGAACATGACCTGTTGAAGTTTTTGATTCGCGATAGAACATTGAAGGAGCGTTCGGCACTAGCGACGCAGACAGGTAAAGTGCAAAATATTCTCAAGGCAATACAAACGTTTGGAAAGAGAGTGTGAAGATTTTTTGCGTAAATAGCATTCAGGAAGTCAAATGGAGAAAGATTTGTATGAAAATTTGCATTGTTTGTATTTTTAACCCTGCAGTAGTCGCGTACCTAAATGTGACGAGAGTGGTCGCGCGAATTACATATGTAATCCGTTTTTTAAAGTTTAAAATAAGAGATGGCAATTTCAAAATGCTTATTTATTTGTTTTAATTTTTATTATTACTTTATTTTATATTATATTTATTTAAAAAAACAACATACGCATAATTCTTATAGTACGTAAAATCAATGAATATCGATTGCAGACAATTGTGAAATTCATAATTTTGCATGACTGGATTACATATGTAATCCGCGCGACTACTGCAGGGTTAAGGTGAACGATTTCACTCTTAAATTCTTTAGAAACATAAGCTTCGTACTTCTTTAAACATTTTTCTGCAGATTTCTTGAGAGTATCTTCATCCAGTGTACTAAATTCCCAAAGAAAAGAAAACAGCTCGTACGAATTTCTTGCTGCTTCAAATCTGTTTATAATTCCTGCGATTACCGAATCAACGATAACAAGGAAAGTATTTCTTTTGAATTCGTCTTCTTCAAAACAACTAGAAGTTTCTGAAACTTCCTCTGCTCCATCGTCGAACAATACTTTTGCACGTTATTTTTGCGACTTGTTGGCAAAGTTGACGGAATGTTCCATTCGGTTGCGATGAGTTTACTTTCTCTTAAAATAGCATCCCATCTATTTTGAATGAACTGCAAATCTGAAAGGGCTGTTCAGTCAAATCAAACAAATATTTAATATTAATCTTCAATTTGTATAAGTTATGAATTGTTTGCGCTTTCAAATACTTATATTCCTAATATTCTTCAATTGCTTTTTAATGACATTTTGTATGCTCTAATTAATAGTTTATGCGCTTTTCAACACTGTTAAAAGCGTTTATATATACATACAGCCATGGACACATAAATAGCACAAATGTCAACTTGTTTTTAAACGTTTGAATCTAATAATGCATTCATTAACTGTAGTTATATTATTTTGAGGCTCCAGTGTGACGTTATTCAAAACTCCGAGAGAGATGTACCGTTGCTTACTTTTATTTGCTCAGGCCATCTTTTTCTTTATAGGCATGTACGATCTGCTGTGGTCATATAAATAGCACACATGTTAGTTGGTGAATAAAAGTTAACAAGATCGGGTGTTTGTAAAAATTTTAGAGTTGTATTCAGTTAATTTCGCCGATTCTAAATAAAATGGGTCGTGGTAAACATCTTACTCCGGAAAAAGGTCTATAATTCACGAACTAAGTCGAAAAGGCAAAAAACCATCCGAAATCGCGGATATTCTGAAAATTTCGCAAAAAATGGTCCATAATGCACTCAAGCTGGTTAAATCAAATGATTCAAATAATTTCGAGAATAAGCCGCGCAATCCTAGACCGCGTAAAACCACCGCTTCTACTGATAGACTGATAATTCGCAAACGTAAGGCTGATCCTTTCAAGTCAGCAAAGCAAATTATGAGAGAAAATTATTTGTTTGCCCATTGTGAGGATCGATCCTTAGACCACCTCATGGCTTCAAAACTAACAGTTGAGCTGACTATTTTTATTCAAATTGAAATGTACAAAAAAAATTTTCTAATAGAATTCGCAATAAAATGATATGACAGCACAATCTTTTGAATTCGAATAATAGCAGCCTATTACATTCCGTGTTAATATGGGATATTGGAGTGTTTCATTCAATCAATAATTGAAGTTCGATCATGAATGTTCGATAAAAAATTAATTTCGGGTGGAATCGTGATTGCTCGAATTTAGGGCGGGACGAAGTTTTCCGGGTCCTCTAGTATAAATATATAAAATAAACAAAAATAAAGTTAATTAATTTCTGCTTTATGTATATGGTGTACAAAAAAGGTTTAAAGTTTTTTTTTCAAGTTTGTCGCTTTATTGTGTAAAATTTGTTACTAATTCATTTTTCAAAGTATTGTCCATTTCTAGCCACTGATTTTTCCCATCTTTCTGGTAATTATATAAAAAATACCTTTTCATTTATCGATATCAAAAACTATCTATATTTTTTTTTGTAATCCAAACCCCCCCCCTTAGGTAAATCCTGGCTACGGGCCTGGTGTAGAACATGACCTGTTGAAGTTTTTGATTCGCGATAGAACATTGAAGGAGCGTTCGGCACTTGCGACGAAGACAGGTAAAGTGCAAATTATTCTCAAGGCAATACAAACGTTTGGAAAGAGAGTGTAAAGATTTTTTGCGTAAATAGCATTCAGGAAGTCAAATGGAGAAAGATTTGTATGAAAATTTGCATTGTTTGTATTTTTAACCCTGCAGTAGTCGCGTACCTAAATGTGACGAGAGTGGTCGCGCGGATTACATATGTAATCCGTTTTTTAAAGTTTAAAATAAGAGATGGCAATTTCAAAATGCTTATTTATTTGTTTTAATTTTTATTATTACTTTATTTTATATTATATTTATTTAAAAAAACAACATACGCATAATTCTTATAGTACGTAAAATCAATGAATATCGATTGCAGACAATTGTGAAATTCATAATTTTGCATGACTGGATTACATATGTAATCCGCGCGACTACTGCAGGGTTAAGGTGAACGATTTCACTCTTAAATTCTTTAGAAACATAAGCTTCGTACTTCTTTAAACATTTTTCTGCAGATTTCTTGAGAGTATCTTCATCCAGTGTACTAAATTCCCAAAGAAAAGAAAACAGCTCGTACGAATTTCTTGCTGCTTCAAATCTGTTTGTAATTCCTGCGATTACCGAATCAACGATAACAAGGAAAGTATTTCTTTTGAATTCGTCTTCTTCAAAACAACTAGAAGTTTCTGAAACTTCCTCTGCTCCATCGTCGAAAAATACTTTTGCACGTTATTTTTGCGACTTGTTGGCAAAGTTGACGGAATGTTCCATTCGGTTGCGATGAGTTTACTTTCTCTTAAAATAGCATCCCATCTATTTTGAATGAACTGCAAATCTGAAAGGGCTGTTCAGTCAAATCAAACAAATATTTAATATTAATCTTCAATTTGTATAAGTTATGAATTGTTTGCGCTTTCAAATACTTATATTCTTAATATTCTTCAATTGCTTTTTAATGACATTTTGTATGCTCTAATTAATAGTTTATGCGCTTTTCAACACTGTTAAAAGCATTTATATATACATACAGCCATGGATACATAAATAGCACAAATGTCAACTTGTTTTTAAACGTTTGAATCTAATAATGCATTCATTAACTGTAGTTATATTATTTTGAGGCTCCAGTGTGACGTTATTCAAAACTCCGAGAGAGATGTACCGTTGCTTACTTTTATTTGCTCAGGCCATCTTTTTCTTTATAGGCATGTACGATCTGCTGTGGTCATATAAATAGCACACATGTTAGTTGGTGAATAAAAGTGAACAAGATCGGGTGTTTGTAAAAATTTTAGAGTTGTATTCAGTTAATTTCGCCGATTCTAAATAAAATGGGTCGTGGTAAACATCTTACTCCGGAAAAAGGTCTATAATTCACGAACTAAGTCGAAAAGGCAAAAAACCATCCGAAATCGCGGATATTCTGAAAATTTCGCAAAAAATGGTCCATAATGCACTCAAGCTGGTTAAATTAAATGATTCAAATAATTTCGAGAATAAGCCGCGCAATCCTAGACCGCGTAAAACCACCGCTTCTACTGATAGACTGATAATTCGCAAACGTAAGGCTGATCCTTTCAAGTCAGCAAAGCAAATTATGAGAGAAAATTATTTGTTTGCCCATTGTGAGGATCGATCCTTAGACCACCTCATGGCTTCAAAACTAACAGTTGAGCTGACTATTTTTATTCAAATTGAAATGTACAAAAAAAATTTTCTAATAGAATTCGCAATAAAATGATATGACAGCACAATCTTTTGAATTCGAATAATAGCAGCCTATTACATTCCGTGTTAATATGGGATATTGGAGTGTTTCATTCAATCAATAATTGAAGTTCGATCATGAATGTTCGATAAAAAATTAATTTCGGGTGGAATCGTGATTGCTCGAATTTAGGGCGGGACGAAGTTTTCCGGGTCCTCTAGTATAAATATATAAAATAAACAAAAATAAAGTTAATTAATTTCTGCTTTATGTATATGGTGTACAAAAAAGGTTTAAAGTTTTTTTTTCAAGTTTGTCGCTTTATTGTGTAAAATTTGTTACTAATTCATTTTTCAAAGTATTGTCCATTTCTAGCCACTGATTTTTCCCATCTTTCTGGTAATTATATAAAAAATACCTTTTCATTTATCGATATCAAAAACTATCTATATTTTTTTTTGTAATCCAAACCCCCCCCCCCCCTTAGGTAAATCCTGGCTACGGGCCTGGTGTAGAACATGACCTGTTGAAGTTTTTGATTCGCGATAGAACATTGAAGGAGCGTTCGGCACTAGCGACGCAGACAGGTAAAGTGCAAAATATTCTCAAGGCAATACAAACGTTTGGAAAGAGAGTGTGAAGATTTTTTGCGTAAATAGCATTCAGGAAGTCAAATGGAGAAAGATTTGTATGAAAATTTGCATTGTTTGTATTTTTAACCCTGCAGTAGTCGCGTACCTAAATGTGACGAGAGTGGTCGCGCGGATTACATATGTAATCCGTTTTTTAAAGTTTAAAATAAGAGATGGCAATTTCAAAATGCTTATTTATTTGTTTTAATTTTTATTATTACTTTATTTTATATTATATTTATTTAAAAAAACAACATACGCATAATTCTTATAGTACGTAAAATCAATGAATATCGATTGCAGACAATTGTGAAATTCATAATTTTGCATGACTGGATTACATATGTAATCCGCGCGACTACTGCAGGGTTAAGGTGAACGATTTCACTCTTAAATTCTTTAGAAACATAAGCTTCGTACTTCTTTAAACATTTTTCTGCAGATTTCTTGAGAGTATCTTCATCCAGTGTACTAAATTCCCAAAGAAAAGAAAACAGCTCGTACGAATTTCTTGCTGCTTCAAATCTGTTTGTTATTCCTGCGATTACCGAATCAACGATAACAAGGAAAGTATTTCTTTTGAATTCGTCTTCTTCAAAACAACTAGAAGTTTCTGAAACTTCCTCTGCTCCATCGTCGAAAAATACTTTTGCACGTTATTTTTGCGACTTGTTGGCAAAGTTGACGGAATGTTCCATTCGGTTGCGATGAGTTTACTTTCTCTTAAAATAGCATCCCATCTATTTTGAATGAACTGCAAATCTGAAAGGGCTGTTCAGTCAAATCAAACAAATATTTAATATTAATCTTCAATTTGTATAAGTTATGAATTGTTTGCGCTTTCAAATACTTATATTCTTAATATTCTTCAATTGCTTTTTAATGACATTTTGTATGCTCTAATTAATAGTTTATGCGCTTTTCAACACTGTTAAAAGCGTTTATATATACATACAGCCATGGACACATAAATAGCACAAATGTCAACTTGTTTTTAAACGTTTGAATCTAATAATGCATTCATTAACTGTAGTTATATTATTTTGAGGCTCCAGTGTGACGTTATTCAAAACTCCGAGAGAGATGTACCGTTGCTTACTTTTATTTGCTCAGGCCATCTTTTTCTTTATAGGCATGTACGATCTGCTGTGGTCATATAAATAGCACACATGTTAGTTGGTGAATAAAAGTGAACAAGATCGGGTGTTTGTAAAAATTTTAGAGTTGTATTCAGTTAATTTCGCCGATTCTAAATAAAATGGGTCGTGGTAAACATCTTACTCCGGGAAAAGGTCTATAATTCACGAACTAAGTCGAAAAGGCAAAAA
This sequence comes from Pherbina coryleti, assembly GCA_943735915.1. Lineage (NCBI taxonomy): Eukaryota > Metazoa > Arthropoda > Insecta > Diptera > Sciomyzidae > Pherbina > Pherbina coryleti. The sequence continues at coordinate 112,480,437 of OX030950.1, read as the reverse complement.
ACCATCCGAAATCGCGGATATTCTGAAAATTTCGCAAAAAATGGTCCATAATGCACTCAAGCTGGTTAAATCAAATGATTCAAATAATTTCGAGAATAAGCCGCGCAATCCTAGACCGCGTAAAACCACCGCTTCTACTGATAGACTGATAATTCGCAAACGTAAGGCTGATCCTTTCAAGTCAGCAAAGCAAATTATGAGAGAAAATTATTTGTTTGCCCATTGTGAGGATCGATCCTTAGACCACCTCATGGCTTCAAAACTAACAGTTGAGCTGACTATTTTTATTCAAATTGAAATGTACAAAAAAAATTTTCTAATAGAATTCGCAATAAAATGATATGACAGCACAATCTTTTGAATTCGAATAATAGCAGCCTATTACATTCCGTGTTAATATGGGATATTGGAGTGTTTCATTCAATCAATAATTGAAGTTCGATCATGAATGTTCGATAAAAAATTAATTTCGGGTGGAATCGTGATTGCTCGAATTTAGGGCGGGACGAAGTTTTCCGGGTCCTCTAGTATAAATATATAAAATAAACAAAAATAAAGTTAATTAATTTCTGCTTTATGTATATGGTGTACAAAAAAAGGTTTAAAGTTTTTTTTTCAAGTTTGTCGCTTTATTGTGTAAAATTTGTTACTAATTCATTTTTCAAAGTATTGTCCATTTCTAGCCACTGATTTTTCCCATCTTTCTGGTAATTATATAAAAAATACCTTTTCATTTATCGATATCAAAAACTATCTATATTTTTTTTTGTAATCCAAACCCCCCCCCCCCCTTAGGTAAATCCTGGCTACGGGCCTGGTGTAGAACATGACCTGTTGAAGTTTTTGATTCGCGATAGAACATTGAAGGAGCGTTCGGCACTAGCGACGCAGACAGGTAAAGTGCAAAATATTCTCAAGGCAATACAAACGTTTGGAAAGAGAGTGTGAAGATTTTTTGCGTAAATAGCATTCAGGAAGTCAAATGGAGAAAGATTTGTATGAAAATTTGCATTGTTTGTATTTTTAACCCTGCAGTAGTCGCGTACCTAAATGTGACGAGAGTGGTCGCGCGGATTACATATGTAATCCGTATTTTAAAGTTTAAAATAAGAGATGGCAATTTCAAAATGCTTATTTATTTGTTTTAATTTTTATTATTACTTTATTTTATATTATATTTATTTAAAAAAACAACATACGCATAATTCTTATAGTACGTAAAATCAATGAATATCGATTGCAGACAATTGTGAAATTCATAATTTTGCATGACTGGATTACATATGTAATCCGCGCGACTACTGCAGGGTTAAGGTGAACGATTTCACTCTTAAATTCTTTAGAAACATAAGCTTCGTACTTCTTTAAACATTTTTCTGCAGATTTCTTGAGAGTATCTTCATCCAGTGTACTAAATTCCCAAAGAAAAGAAAACAGCTCGTACGAATTTCTTGCTGCTTCAAATCTGTTTATAATTCCTGCGATTACCGAATCAACGATAACAAGGAAAGTATTTCTTTTGAATTCGTCTTCTTCAAAACAACTAGAAGTTTCTGAAACTTCCTCTGCTCCATCGTCGAACAATACTTTTGCACGTTATTTTTGCGACTTGTTGGCAAAGTTGACGGAATGTTCCATTCGGTTGCGATGAGTTTACTTTCTCTTAAAATAGCATCCCATCTATTTTGAATGAACTGCAAATCTGAAAGGGCTGTTCAGTCAAATCAAACAAATATTTAATATTAATCTTCAATTTGTATAAGTTATGAATTGTTTGCGCTTTCAAATACTTATATTCCTAATATTCTTCAATTGCTTTTTAATGACATTTTGTATGCTCTAATTAATAGTTTATGCGCTTTTCAACACTGTTAAAAGCGTTTATATATACATACAGCCATGGACACATAAATAGCACAAATGTCAACTTGTTTTTAAACGTTTGAATCTAATAATGCATTCATTAACTGTAGTTATATTATTTTGAGGCTCCAGTGTGACGTTATTCAAAACTCCGAGAGAGATGTACCGTTGCTTACTTTTATTTGCTCAGGCCATCTTTTTCTTTATAGGCATGTACGATCTGCTGTGGTCATATAAATAGCACACATGTTAGTTGGTGAATAAAAGTTAACAAGATCGGGTGTTTGTAAAAATTTTAGAGTTGTATTCAGTTAATTTCGCCGATTCTAAATAAAATGGGTCGTGGTAAACATCTTACTCCGGAAAAAGGTCTATAATTCACGAACTAAGTCGAAAAGGCAAAAAACCATCCGAAATCGCGGATATTCTGAAAATTTCGCAAAAAATGGTCCATAATGCACTCAAGCTGGTTAAATCAAATGATTCAAATAATTTCGAGAATAAGCCGCGCAATCCTAGACCGCGTAAAACCACCGCTTCTACTGATAGACTGATAATTCGCAAACGTAAGGCTGATCCTTTCAAGTCAGCAAAGCAAATTATGAGAGAAAATTATTTGTTTGCCCATTGTGAGGATCGATCCTTAGACCACCTCATGGCTTCAAAACTAACAGTTGAGCTGACTATTTTTATTCAAATTGAAATGTACAAAAAAAATTTTCTAATAGAATTCGCAATAAAATGATATGACAGCACAATCTTTTGAATTCGAATAATAGCAGCCTATTACATTCCGTGTTAATATGGGATATTGGAGTGTTTCATTCAATCAATAATTGAAGTTCGATCATGAATGTTCGATAAAAAATTAATTTCGGGTGGAATCGTGATTGCTCGAATTTAGGGCGGGACGAAGTTTTCCGGGTCCTCTAGTATAAATATATAAAATAAACAAAAATAAAGTTAATTAATTTCTGCTTTATGTATATGGTGTACAAAAAAGGTTTAAAGTTTTTTTTTCAAGTTTGTCGCTTTATTGTGTAAAATTTGTTACTAATTCATTTTTCAAAGTATTGTCCATTTCTAGCCACTGATTTTTCCCATCTTTCTTGTAATTATATAAAAAATACCTTTTCATTTATCGATATCAAAAACTATCTATATTTTTTTTTGTAATCCAAACCCCCCCCCCCCCCCTTAGGTAAATCCTGGCTACGGGCCTGGTGTAGAACATGACCTGTTAAAGTTTTTGATTCGCGATAGAACATTGAAGGAGCGTTCGGCACTAGCGACGCAGACAGGTAAAGTGCAAAATATTCTCAAGGCAATACAAACGTTTGGAAAGAGAGTGTGAAGATTTTTTGCGTAAATAGCATTCAGGAAGTCAAATGGAGAAAGATTTGTATGAAAATTTGCATTGTTTGTATTTTTAACCCTGCAGTAGTCGCGTACCTAAATGTGACGAGAGTGGTCGCGCGGATTACATATGTAATCCGTATTTTAAAGTTTAAAATAAGAGATGGCAATTTCAAAATGCTTATTTATTTGTTTTAATTTTTATTATTACTTTATTTTATATTATATTTATTTAAAAAAACAACATACGCATAATTCTTATAGTACGTAAAATCAATGAATATCGATTGCAGACAATTGTGAAATTCATAATTTTGCATGACTGGATTATATATGTAATCCGCGCGACTACTGCAGGGTTAAGGTGAACGATTTCACTCTTAAATTCTTTAGAAACATGAGCTTCGTACTTCTTTAAACATTTTTCTGCAGATTTCTTGAGAGTATCTTCATCCAGTGTACTAAATTCCCAAAGAAAAGAAAACAGCTCGTACGAATTTCTTGCTGCTTCAAATCTGTTTGTTATTCCTGCGATTACCGAATCAACGATAACAAGGAAAGTATTTCTTTTGAATTCGTCTTCTTCAAAACAACTAGAAGTTTCTGAAACTTCCTCTGCTCCATCGTCGAAAAATACTTTTGCACGTTATTTTTGCGACTTGTTGGCAAAGTTGACGGAATGTTCCATTCGGTTGCGATGAGTTTACTTTCTCTTAAAATAGCATCCCATCTATTTTGAATGAACTGCAAATCTGAAAGGGCTGTTCAGTCAAATCAAACAAATATTTAATATTAATCTTCAATTTGTATAAGTTATGAATTGTTTGCGCTTTCAAATACTTATATTCTTAATATTCTTCAATTGCTTTTTAATGACATTTTGTATGCTCTAATTAATAGTTTATGCGCTTTTCAACACTGTTAAAAGCGTTTATATATACATACAGCCATGGACACATAAATAGCACAAATGTCAACTTGTTTTTAAACGTTTGAATCTAATAATGCATTCATTAACTGTAGTTATATTATTTTGAGGCTCCAGTGTGACGTTATTCAAAACTCCGAGAGAGATGTACCGTTGCTTACTTTTATTTGCTCAGGCCATCTTTTTCTTTATAGGCATGTACGATCTGCTGTGGTCATATAAATAGCACACATGTTAGTTGGTGAATAAAAGTTAACAAGATCGGGTGTTTGTAAAAATTTTAGAGTTGTATTCAGTTAATTTCGCCGATTCTAAATAAAATGGGTCGTGGTAAACATCTTACTCCGGAAAAAGGTCTATAATTCACGAACTAAGTCGAAAAGGCAAAAAACCATCCGAAATCGCGGATATTCTGAAAATTTCGCAAAAAATGGTCCATAATGCACTCAAGCTGGTTAAATCAAATGATTCAAATAATTTCGAGAATAAGCCGCGCAATCCTAGACCGCGTAAAACCACCGCTTCTACTGATAGACTGATAATTCGCAAACGTAAGGCTGATCCTTTCAAGTCAGCAAAGCAAATTATGAGAGAAAATTATTTGTTTGCCCATTGTGAGGATCGATCCTTAGACCACCTCATGGCTTCAAAACTAACAGTTGAGCTGACTATTTTTATTCAAATTGAAATGTACAAAAAAAATTTTCTAATAGAATTCGCAATAAAATGATATGACAGCACAATCTTTTGAATTCGAATAATAGCAGCCTATTACATTCCGTGTTAATATGGGATATTGGAGTGTTTCATTCAATCAATAATTGAAGTTCGATCATGAATGTTCGATAAAAAATTAATTTCGGGTGGAATCGTGATTGCTCGAATTTAGGGCGGGACGAAGTTTTCCGGGTCCTCTAGTATAAATATATAAAATAAACAAAAATAAAGTTAATTAATTTCTGCTTTATGTATATGGTGTACAAAAAAAGGTTTAAAGTTTTTTTTTCAAGTTTGTCGCTTTATTGTGTAAAATTTGTTACTAATTCATTTTTCAAAGTATTGTCCATTTCTAGCCACTGATTTTTCCCATCTTTCTGGTAATTATATAAAAAATACCTTTTCATTTATCGATATCAAAAACTATCTATATTTTTTTTTGTAATCCAAACCCCCCCCCCCCCTTAGGTAAATCCTGGCTACGGGCCTGGTGTAGAACATGACCTGTTGAAGTTTTTGATTCGCGATAGAACATTGAAGGAGCGTTCGGCACTAGCGACGCAGACAGGTAAAGTGCAAAATATTCTCAAGGCAATACAAACGTTTGGAAAGAGAGTGTGAAGATTTTTTGCGTAAATAGCATTCAGGAAGTCAAATGGAGAAAGATTTGTATGAAAATTTGCATTGTTTGTATTTTTAACCCTGCAGTAGTCGCGTACCTAAATGTGACGAGAGTGGTCGCGCGGATTACATATGTAATCCGTATTTTAAAGTTTAAAATAAGAGATGGCAATTTCAAAATGCTTATTTATTTGTTTTAATTTTTATTATTACTTTATTTTATATTATATTTATTTAAAAAAACAACATACGCATAATTCTTATAGTACGTAAAATCAATGAATATCGATTGCAGACAATTGTGAAATTCATAATTTTGCATGACTGGATTACATATGTAATCCGCGCGACTACTGCAGGGTTAAGGTGAACGATTTCACTCTTAAATTCTTTAGAAACATAAGCTTCGTACTTCTTTAAACATTTTTCTGCAGATTTCTTGAGAGTATCTTCATCCAGTGTACTAAATTCCCAAAGAAAAGAAAACAGCTCGTACGAATTTCTTGCTGCTTCAAATCTGTTTATAATTCCTGCGATTACCGAATCAACGATAACAAGGAAAGTATTTCTTTTGAATTCGTCTTCTTCAAAACAACTAGAAGTTTCTGAAACTTCCTCTGCTCCATCGTCGAACAATACTTTTGCACGTTATTTTTGCGACTTGTTGGCAAAGTTGACGGAATGTTCCATTCGGTTGCGATGAGTTTACTTTCTCTTAAAATAGCATCCCATCTATTTTGAATGAACTGCAAATCTGAAAGGGCTGTTCAGTCAAATCAAACAAATATTTAATATTAATCTTCAATTTGTATAAGTTATGAATTGTTTGCGCTTTCAAATACTTATATTCCTAATATTCTTCAATTGCTTTTTAATGACATTTTGTATGCTCTAATTAATAGTTTATGCGCTTTTCAACACTGTTAAAAGCGTTTATATATACATACAGCCATGGACACATAAATAGCACAAATGTCAACTTGTTTTTAAACGTTTGAATCTAATAATGCATTCATTAACTGTAGTTATATTATTTTGAGGCTCCAGTGTGACGTTATTCAAAACTCCGAGAGAGATGTACCGTTGCTTACTTTTATTTGCTCAGGCCATCTTTTTCTTTATAGGCATGTACGATCTGCTGTGGTCATATAAATAGCACACATGTTAGTTGGTGAATAAAAGTTAACAAGATCGGGTGTTTGTAAAAATTTTAGAGTTGTATTCAGTTAATTTCGCCGATTCTAAATAAAATGGGTCGTGGTAAACATCTTACTCCGGAAAAAGGTCTATAATTCACGAACTAAGTCGAAAAGGCAAAAAACCATCCGAAATCGCGGATATTCTGAAAATTTCGCAAAAAATGGTCCATAATGCACTCAAGCTGGTTAAATCAAATGATTCAAATAATTTCGAGAATAAGCCGCGCAATCCTAGACCGCGTAAAACCACCGCTTCTACTGATAGACTGATAATTCGCAAACGTAAGGCTGATCCTTTCAAGTCAGCAAAGCAAATTATGAGAGAAAATTATTTGTTTGCCCATTGTGAGGATCGATCCTTAGACCACCTCATGGCTTCAAAACTAACAGTTGAGCTGACTATTTTTATTCAAATTGAAATGTACAAAAAAAATTTTCTAATAGAATTCGCAATAAAATGATATGACAGCACAATCTTTTGAATTCGAATAATAGCAGCCTATTACATTCCGTGTTAATATGGGATATTGGAGTGTTTCATTCAATCAATAATTGAAGTTCGATCATGAATGTTCGATAAAAAATTAATTTCGGGTGGAATCGTGATTGCTCGAATTTAGGGCGGGACGAAGTTTTCCGGGTCCTCTAGTATAAATATATAAAATAAACAAAAATAAAGTTAATTAATTTCTGCTTTATGTATATGGTGTACAAAAAAGGTTTAAAGTTTTTTTTTCAAGTTTGTCGCTTTATTGTGTAAAATTTGTTACTAATTCATTTTTCAAAGTATTGTCCATTTCTAGCCACTGATTTTTCCCATCTTTCTTGTAATTATATAAAAAATACCTTTTCATTTATCGATATCAAAAACTATCTATATTTTTTTTTGTAATCCAAACCCCCCCCCCCCCCCCCCCTTAGGTAAATCCTGGCTACGGGCCTGGTGTAGAACATGACCTGTTAAAGTTTTTGATTCGCGATAGAACATTGAAGGAGCGTTCGGCACTAGCGACGCAGACAGGTAAAGTGCAAAATATTCTCAAGGCAATACAAACGTTTGGAAAGAGAGTGTGAAGATTTTTTGCGTAAATAGCATTCAGGAAGTCAAATGGAGAAAGATTTGTATGAAAATTTGCATTGTTTGTATTTTTAACCCTGCAGTAGTCGCGTACCTAAATGTGACGAGAGTGGTCGCGCGGATTACATATGTAATCCGTATTTTAAAGTTTAAAATAAGAGATGGCAATTTCAAAATGCTTATTTATTTGTTTTAATTTTTATTATTACTTTATTTTATATTATATTTATTTAAAAAAACAACATACGCATAATTCTTATAGTACGTAAAATCAATGAATATCGATTGCAGACAATTGTGAAATTCATAATTTTGCATGACTGGATTATATATGTAATCCGCGCGACTACTGCAGGGTTAAGGTGAACGATTTCACTCTTAAATTCTTTAGAAACATGAGCTTCGTACTTCTTTAAACATTTTTCTGCAGATTTCTTGAGAGTATCTTCATCCAGTGTACTAAATTCCCAAAGAAAAGAAAACAGCTCGTACGAATTTCTTGCTGCTTCAAATCTGTTTGTTATTCCTGCGATTACCGAATCAACGATAACAAGGAAAGTATTTCTTTTGAATTCGTCTTCTTCAAAACAACTAGAAGTTTCTGAAACTTCCTCTGCTCCATCGTCGAAAAATACTTTTGCACGTTATTTTTGCGACTTGTTGGCAAAGTTGACGGAATGTTCCATTCGGTTGCGATGAGTTTACTTTCTCTTAAAATAGCATCCCATCTATTTTGAATGAACTGCAAATCTGAAAGGGCTGTTCAGTCAAATCAAACAAATATTTAATATTAATCTTCAATTTGTATAAGTTATGAATTGTTTGCGCTTTCAAATACTTATATTCTTAATATTCTTCAATTGCTTTTTAATGACATTTTGTATGCTCTAATTAATAGTTTATGCGCTTTTCAACACTGTTAAAAGCGTTTATATATACATACAGCCATGGACACATAAATAGCACAAATGTCAACTTGTTTTTAAACGTTTGAATCTAATAATGCATTCATTAACTGTAGTTATATTATTTTGAGGCTCCAGTGTGACGTTATTCAAAACTCCGAGAGAGATGTACCGTTGCTTACTTTTATTTGCTCAGGCCATCTTTTTCTTTATAGGCATGTACGATCTGCTGTGGTCATATAAATAGCACACATGTTAGTTGGTGAATAAAAGTTAACAAGATCGGGTGTTTGTAAAAATTTTAGAGTTGTATTCAGTTAATTTCGCCGATTCTAAATAAAATGGGTCGTGGTAAACATCTTACTCCGGAAAAAGGTCTATAATTCACGAACTAAGTCGAAAAGGCAAAAAACCATCCGAAATCGCGGATATTCTGAAAATTTCGCAAAAAATGGTCCATAATGCACTCAAGCTGGTTAAATCAAATGATTCAAATAATTTCGAGAATAAGCCGCGCAATCCTAGACCGCGTAAAACCACCGCTTCTACTGATAGACTGATAATTCGCAAACGTAAGGCTGATCCTTTCAAGTCAGCAAAGCAAATTATGAGAGAAAATTATTTGTTTGCCCATTGTGAGGATCGATCCTTAGACCACCTCATGGCTTCAAAACTAACAGTTGAGCTGACTATTTTTATTCAAATTGAAATGTACAAAAAAAATTTTCTAATAGAATTCGCAATAAAATGATATGACAGCACAATCTTTTGAATTCGAATAATAGCAGCCTATTACATTCCGTGTTAATATGGGATATTGGAGTGTTTCATTCAATCAATAATTGAAGTTCGATCATGAATGTTCGATAAAAAATTAATTTCGGGTGGAATCGTGATTGCTCGAATTTAGGGCGGGACGAAGTTTTCCGGGTCCTCTAGTATAAATATATAAAATAAACAAAAATAAAGTTAATTAATTTCTGCTTTATGTATATGGTGTACAAAAAAGGTTTAAAGTTTTTTTTTCAAGTTTGTCGCTTTATTGTGTAAAATTTGTTACTAATTCATTTTTCAAAGTATTGTCCATTTCTAGCCACTGATTTTTCCCATCTTTCTGGTAATTATATAAAAAATACCTTTTCATTTATCGATATCAAAAACTATCTATATTTTTTTTTTGTAATCCAAACCCCCCCCCCCCCCCCCCCCTTAGGTAAATCCTGGCTACGGGCCTGGTGTAGAACATGACCTGTTGAAGTTTTTGATTCGCGATAGAACATTGAAGGAGCGTTCGGCACTTGCGACGCAGACAGGTAAAGTGCAAAATATTCTCAAGGCAATACAAACGTTTGGAAAGAGAGTGTGAAGATTTTTTGCGTAAATAGCATTCAGGAAGTCAAATGGAGAAAGATTTGTATGAAAATTTGCATTGTTTGTATTTTTAACCCTGCAGTAGTCGCGTACCTAAATGTGACGAGAGTGGTCGCGCGGATTACATATGTAATCCGTTTTTTAAAGTTTAAAATAAGAGATGGCAATTTCAAAATGCTTATTTATTTGTTTTAATTTTTATTATTACTTTATTTTATATTATATTTATTTAAAAAAACAACATACGCATAATTCTTATAGTACGTAAAATCAATGAATATCGATTGCAGACAATTGTGAAATTCATAATTTTGCATGACTGGATTACATATGTAATCCGCGCGACTACTGCAGGGTTAAGGTGAACGATTTCACTCTTAAATTCTTTAGAAACATAAGCTTCGTACTTCTTTAAACATTTTTCTGCAGATTTCTTGAGAGTATCTTCATCCAGTGTACTAAATTCCCAAAGAAAAGAAAACAGCTCGTACGAATTTCTTGCTGCTTCAAATCTGTTTGTTATTCCTGCGATTACCGAATCAACGATAACAAGGAAAGTATTTCTTTTGAATTCGTCTTCTTCAAAACAACTAGAAGTTTCTGAAACTTCCTCTGCTCCATCGTCGAAAAATACTTTTGCACGTTATTTTTGCGACTTGTTGGCAAAGTTGACGGAATGTTCCATTCGGTTGCGATGAGTTTACTTTCTCTTAAAATAGCATCCCATCTATTTTGAATGAACTGCAAATCTGAAAGGGCTGTTCAGTCAAATCAAACAAATATTTAATATTAATCTTCAATTTGTATAAGTTATGAATTGTTTGCGCTTTCAAATACTTATATTCTTAATATTCTTCAATTGCTTTTTAATGACATTTTGTATGCTCTAATTAATAGTTTATGCGCTTTTCAACACTGTTAAAAGCGTTTATATATACATACAGCCATGGACACATAAATAGCACAAATGTCAACTTGTTTTTAAACGTTTGAATCTAATAATGCATTCATTAACTGTAGTTATATTATTTTGAGGCTCCAGTGTGACGTTATTCAAAACTCCGAGAGAGATGTACCGTTGCTTACTTTTATTTGCTCAAGCCATCTTTTTCTTTATAGGCATGTACGATCTGCTGTGGTCATATAAATAGCACACATGTTAGTTGGTGAATAAAAGTGAACAAGATCGGGTGTTTGTAAAAATTTTAGAGTTGTATTCAGTTAATTTCGCCGATTCTAAATAAAATGGGTCGTGGTAAACATCTTACTCCGGAAAAAGGTCTATAATTCACGAACTAAGTCGAAAAGGCAAAAAACCATCCGAAATCGCGGATATTCTGAAAATTTCGCAAAAAATGGTCCATAATGCACTCAAGCTGGTTAAATCAAATGATTCAAATAATTTCGAGAATAAGCCGCGCAATCCTAGACCGCGTAAAACCACCGCTTCTACTGATAGACTGATAATTCGCAAACGTAAGGCTGATCCTTTCAAGTCAGCAAAGCAAATTATGAGAGAAAATTATTTGTTTGCCCATTGTGAGGATCGATCCTTAGACCACCTCATGGCTTCAAAACTAACAGTTGAGCTGACTATTTTTATTCAAATTGAAATGTACAAAAAAAATTTTCTAATAGAATTCGCAATAAAATGATATGACAGCACAATCTTTTGAATTCGAATAATAGCAGCCTATTACATTCCGTGTTAATATGGGATATTGGAGTGTTTCATTCAATCAATAATTGAAGTTCGATCATGAATGTTCGATAAAAAATTAATTTCGGGTGGAATCGTGATTGCTCGAATTTAGGGCGGGACGAAGTTTTCCGGGTCCTCTAGTATAAATATATAAAATAAACAAAAATAAAGTTAATTAATTTCTGCTTTATGTATATGGTGTACAAAAAAGGTTTAAAGTTTTTTTTTCAAGTTTGTCGCTTTATTGTGTAAAATTTGTTACTAATTCATTTTTCAAAGTATTGTCCATTTCTAGCCACTGATTTTTCCCATCTTTCTGGTAATTATATAAAAAATACCTTTTCATTTATCGATATCAAAAACTATCTATATTTTTTTTTGTAATCCAAACCCCCCCCCCCCCTTAGGTAAATCCTGGCTACGGGCCTGGTGTAGAACATGACCTGTTGAAGTTTTTGATTCGCGATAGAACATTGAAGGAGCGTTCGGCACTAGCGACGCAGACAGGTAAAGTGCAAAATATTCTCAAGGCAATACAAACGTTTGGAAAGAGAGTGTGAAGATTTTTTGCGTAAATAGCATTCAGGAAGTCAAATGGAGAAAGATTTGTATGAAAATTTGCATTGTTTGTATTTTTAACCCTGCAGTAGTCGCGTACCTAAATGTGACGAGAGTGGTCGCGCGGATTACATATGTAATCCGTATTTTAAAGTTTAAAATAAGAGATGGCAATTTCAAAATGCTTATTTATTTGTTTTAATTTTTATTATTACTTTATTTTATATTATATTTATTTAAAAAAACAACATACGCATAATTCTTATAGTACGTAAAATCAATGAATATCGATTGCAGACAATTGTGAAATTCATAATTTTGCATGACTGGATTACATATGTAATCCGCGCGACTACTGCAGGGTTAAGGTGAACGATTTCACTCTTAAATTCTTTAGAAACATAAGCTTCGTACTTCTTTAAACATTTTTCTGCAGATTTCTTGAGAGTATCTTCATCCAGTGTACTAAATTCCCAAAGAAAAGAAAACAGCTCGTACGAATTTCTTGCTGCTTCAAATCTGTTTGTTATTCCTGCGATTACCGAATCAAGGATAACAAGGAAAATATTTCTTTTGAATTCGTCTTCTTCAAAACAACTAGAAGTTTCTGAAACTTCCTCTGCTCCATCGTCGAAAAATACTTTTGCACGTTATTTTTGCGACTTGTTGGCAAAGTTGACGGAATGTTCCATTCGGTTGCGATGAGTTTACTTTCTCTTAAAATAGCATCCCATCTATTTTGAATGAACTGCAAATCTGAAAGGGCTGTTCAGTCAAATCAAACAAATATTTAATATTAATCTTCAATTTGTATAAGTTATTGAATTTGTATCGCTTTCAAATACTTATATTCTTAATATTCTTCAATTGCTTTTTAATGACATTTTGTATGCTCTAATTAATAGTTTATGCGCTTTTCAACACTGTTAAAAGCGTTTATATATACATACAGCCATGGACACATAAATAGCACAAATGTCAACTTGTTTTTAAACGTTTGAATCTAATAATGCATTCATTAACTGTAGTTATATTATTTTGAGGCTCCAGTGTGACGTTATTCAAAACTCCGAGAGATATGTACCGTTGCTTACTTTTATTTGCTCAGGCCATCTTTTTCTTTATAGGCATGTACGATCTGCTGTGGTCATATAAATAGCACACATGTTAGTTGGTGAATAAAAGTGAACAAGATCGGGTGTTTGTAAAAATTTTAGAGTTGTATTCAGTTAATTTCGCCGATTCTAAATAAAATGGGTCGTGGTAAACATCTTACTCCGGAAAAAGGTCTATAATTCACGAACTAAGTCGAAAAGGCAAAAAACCATCCGAAATCGCGGATATTCTGAAAATTTCGCAAAAAATGGTCCATAATGCACTCAAGCTGGTTAAATCAAATGATTCAAATAATTTCGAGAATAAGCCGCGCAATCCTAGACCGCGTAAAACCACCGCTTCTACTGATAGACTGATAATTCGCAAACGTAAGGCTGATCCTTTCAAGTCAGCAAAGCAAATTATGAGAGAAAATTATTTGTTTGCCCATTGTGAGGATCGATCCTTAGACCACCTCATGGCTTCAAAACTAACAGTTGAGCTGACTATTTTTATTCATATTGAAATGTACAAAAAAAATGTTCTAATAGAATTCGCAATAAAATGATATGACAGCACAATCTTTTGAATTCGAATAATAGCAGCCTATTACATTCCGTGTTAATATGGGATATTGGAGTGTTTCATTCAATCAATAATTGAAGTTCGATCATGAATGTTCGATAAAAAATTAATTTCGGGTGGAATCGTGATTGCTCGAATTTAGGGCGGGACGAAGTTTTCCGGGTCCTCTAGTATAAATATATAAAATAAACAAAAATAAAGTTAATTAATTTCTGCTTTATGTATATGGTGTACAAAAAAGGTTTAAAGTTTTTTTTTTCAAGTTTGTCGCTTTATTGTGTAAAATTTGTTACTAATTCATTTTTCAAAGTATTGTCCATTTCTAGCCACTGATTTTTCCCATCTTTCTGGTAATTATATAAAAAATACCTTTTCATTTATCGATATCAAAAACTATCTATATTTTTTTTTGTAATCCAAACCCCCCCCCCCCCTTAGGTAAATCCTGGCTACGGGCCTGGTGTAGAACATGACCTGTTGAAGTTTTTGATTCGCGATAGAACATTGAAGGAGCGTTCGGCACTAGCGACGCAGACAGGTAAAGTGCAAAATATTCTCAAGGCAATACAAACGTTTGGAAAGAGAGTGTGAAGATTTTTTGCGTAAATAGCATTCAGGAAGTCAAATGGAGAAAGATTTGTATGAAAATTTGCATTGTTTGTATTTTTAACCCTGCAGTAGTCGCGTACCTAAATGTGACGAGAGTGGTCGCGCGGATTACATATGTAATCCGTATTTTAAAGTTTAAAATAAGAGATGGCAATTTCAAAATGCTTATTTATTTGTTTTAATTTTTATTATTACTTTATTTTATATTATATTTATTTAAAAAAACAACATACGCATAATTCTTATAGTACGTAAAATCAATGAATATCGATTGCAGACAATTGTGAAATTCATAATTTTGCATGACTGGATTACATATGTAATCCGCGCGACTACTGCAGGGTTAAGGTGAACGATTTCACTCTTAAATTCTTTAGAAACATAAGCTTCGTACTTCTTTAAACATTTTTCTGCAGATTTCTTGAGAGTATCTTCATCCAGTGTACTAAATTCCCAAAGAAAAGAAAACAGCTCGTACGAATTTCTTGCTGCTTCAAATCTGTTTGTTATTCCTGCGATTACCGAATCAACGATAACAAGGAAAGTATTTCTTTTGAATTCGTCTTCTTCAAAACAACTAGAAGTTTCTGAAACTTCCTCTGCTCCATCGTCGAAAAATACTTTTGCACGTTATTTTTGCGACTTGTTGGCAAAGTTGACGGAATGTTCCATTCGGTTGCGATGAGTTTACTTTCTCTTAAAATAGCATCCCATCTATTTTGAATGAACTGCAAATCTGAAAGGGCTGTTCAGTCAAATCAAACAAATATTTAATATTAATCTTCAATTTGTATAAGTTATGAATTGTTTGCGCTTTCAAATACTTATATTCTTAATATTCTTCAATTGCTTTTTAATGACATTTTGTATGCTCTAATTAATAGTTTATGCGCTTTTCAACACTGTTAAAAGCGTTTATATATACATACAGCCATGGACACATAAATAGCACAAATGTCAACTTGTTTTTAAACGTTTGAATCTAATAATGCATTCATTAACTGTAGTTATATTATTTTGAGGCTCCAGTGTGACGTTATTCAAAACTCCGAGAGAGATGTACCGTTGCTTACATTTATTTGCTCAGGCCATCTTTTTCTTTATAGGCATGTACGATCTGCTGTGGTCATATAAATAGCACACATGTTAGTTGGTGAATAAAAGTTAACAAGATCTGCAAATCTGAAAGGGCTGTTCAGTCAAATCAAACAAATATTTAATATTAATCTTCAATTTGTATAAGTTATGAATTGTTTGCGCTTTCAAATACTTATATTCTTAATATTCTTCAATTGCTTTTTAATGACATTTTGTATGCTCTAATTAATAGTTTATGCGCTTTTCAACACTGTTAAAAGCGTTTATATATACATACAGCCATGGACACATAAATAGCACAAATGTCAACTTGTTTTTAAACGTTTGAATCTAATAATGCATTCATTAACTGTAGTTATATTATTTTGAGGCTCCAGAGTGACGTTATTCAAAACTCCGAGAGAGATGTACCGTTGCTTACATTTATTTGCTCAGGCCATCTTTTTCTTTATAGGCATGTACGATCTGCTGTGGTCATATAAATAGCACACATGTTAGTTGGTGAATAAAAGTTAACAAGATCGGGTGTTTGTAAAAATTTTAGAGTTGTATTCAGTTAATTTCGCCGATTCTAAATAAAATGGGTCGTGGTAAACATCTTACTCCGGAAAAAGGTCTATAATTCACGAACTAAGTCGAAAAGGCAAAAAACCATCCGAAATCGCGGATATTCTGAAAATTTCGCAAAAAATGGTCCATAATGCACTCAAGCTGGTTAAATCAAATGATTCAAATAATTTCGAGAATAAGCCGCGCAATCCTAGACCGCGTAAAACCACCGCTTCTACTGATAGACTGATAATTCGCAAACGTAAGGCTGATCCTTTCAAGTCAGCAAAGCAAATTATGAGAGAAAATTATTTGTTTGCCCATTGTGAGGATCGATCCTTAGACCACCTCATGGCTTCAAAACTAACAGTTGAGCTGACTATTTTTATTCAAATTTAAATGTACAAAAAAAATTTTCTAATAGAATTCGCAATAAAATGATATGACAGCACAATCTTTTGAATTCGAATAATAGCAGCCTATTACATTCCGTGTTAATATGGGATATTGGAGTGTTTCATTCAATCAATAATTGAAGTTCGATCATGAATGTTCGATAAAAAATTAATTTCGGGTGGAATCGTGATTGCTCGAATTTAGGGCGGGACGAAGTTTTCCGGGTCCTCTAGTATAAATATATAAAATAAACAAAAATAAAGTTAATTAATTTCTGCTTTATGTATATGGTGTACAAAAAAGGTTTAAAGTTTTTTTTTCAAGTTTGTCGCTTTATTGTGTAAAATTTGTTACTAATTCATTTTTCAAAGTATTGTCCATTTCTAGCCACTGATTTTTCCCATCTTTCTGGTAATTATATAAAAAATACCTTTTCATTTATCGATATCAAAAACTATCTATATTTTTTTTTGTAATCCAAACCCCCCCCCTTAGGTAAATCCTGGCTACGGGCCTGGTGTAGAACATGACCTGTTGAAGTTTTTGATTCGCGATAGAACATTGAAGGAGCGTTCGGCACTTGCGACGAAGACAGGTAAAGTGCAAATTATTCTCAAGGCAATACAAACGTTTGGAAAGAGAGTGTAAAGATTTTTTGCGTAAATAGCATTCAGGAAGTCAAATGGAGAAAGATTTGTATGAAAATTTGCATTGTTTGTATTTTTAACCCTGCAGTAGTCGCGTACCTAAATGTGACGAGAGTGGTCGCGCGGATTACATATGTAATCCGTATTTTAAAGTTTAAAATAAGAGATGGCAATTTCAAAATGCTTATTTATTTGTTTTAATTTTTATTATTACTTTATTTTATATTATATTTATTTAAAAAAACAACATACGCATAATTCTTATAGTACGTAAAATCAATGAATATCGATTGCAGACAATTGTGAAATTCATAATTTTGCATGACTGGATTATATATGTAATCCGCGCGACTACTGCAGGGTTAAGGTGAACGATTTCACTCTTAAATTCTTTAGAAACATGAGCTTCGTACTTCTTTAAACATTTTTCTGCAGATTTCTTGAGAGTATCTTCATCCAGTGTACTAAATTCCCAAAGAAAAGAAAACAGCTCGTACGAATTTCTTGCTGCTTCAAATCTGTTTGTTATTCCTGCGATTACCGAATCAACGATAACAAGGAAAGTATTTCTTTTGAATTCGTCTTCTTCAAAACAACTAGAAGTTTCTGAAACTTCCTCTGCTCCATCGTCGAAAAATACTTTTGCACGTTATTTTTGCGACTTGTTGGCAAAGTTGACGGAATGTTCCATTCGGTTGCGATGAGTTTACTTTCTCTTAAAATAGCATCCCATCTATTTTGAATGAACTGCAAATCTGAAAGGGCTGTTCAGTCAAATCAAACAAATATTTAATATTAATCTTCAATTTGTATAAGTTATGAATTGTTTGCGCTTTCAAATACTTATATTCTTAATATTCTTCAATTGCTTTTTAATGACATTTTGTATGCTCTAATTAATAGTTTATGCGCTTTTCAACACTGTTAAAAGCGTTTATATATACATACAGCCATGGACACATAAATAGCACAAATGTCAACTTGTTTTTAAACGTTTGAATCTAATAATGCATTCATTAACTGTAGTTATATTATTTTGAGGCTCCAGTGTGACGTTATTCAAAACTCCGAGAGAGATGTACCGTTGCTTACTTTTATTTGCTCAGGCCATCTTTTTCTTTATAGGCATGTACGATCTGCTGTGGTCATATAAATAGCACACATGTTAGTTGGTGAATAAAAGTTAACAAGATCGGGTGTTTGTAAAAATTTTAGAGTTGTATTCAGTTAATTTCGCCGATTCTAAATAAAATGGGTCGTGGTAAACATCTTACTCCGGAAAAAGGTCTATAATTCACGAACTAAGTCGAAAAGGCAAAAAACCATCCGAAATCGCGGATATTCTGAAAATTTCGCAAAAAATGGTCCATAATGCACTCAAGCTGGTTAAATCAAATGATTCAAATAATTTCGAGAATAAGCCGCGCAATCCTAGACCGCGTAAAACCACCGCTTCTACTGATAGACTGATAATTCGCAAACGTAAGGCTGATCCTTTCAAGTCAGCAAAGCAAATTATGAGAGAAAATTATTTGTTTGCCCATTGTGAGGATCGATCCTTAGACCACCTCATGGCTTCAAAACTAACAGTTGAGCTGACTATTTTTATTCAAATTGAAATGTACAAAAAAAATTTTCTAATAGAATTCGCAATAAAATGATATGACAGCACAATCTTTTGAATTCGAATAATAGCAGCCTATTACATTCCGTGTTAATATGGGATATTGGAGTGTTTCATTCAATCAATAATTGAAGTTCGATCATGAATGTTCGATAAAAAATTAATTTCGGGTGGAATCGTGATTGCTCGAATTTAGGGCGGGACGAAGTTTTCCGGGTCCTCTAGTATAAATATATAAAATAAACAAAAATAAAGTTAATTAATTTCTGCTTTATGTATATGGTGTACAAAAAAGGTTTAAAGTTTTTTTTTCAAGTTTGTCGCTTTATTGTGTAAAATTTGTTACTAATTCATTTTTCAAAGTATTGTCCATTTCTAGCCACTGATTTTTCCCATCTTTCTGGTAATTATATAAAAAATACCTTTTCATTTATCGATATCAAAAACTATCTATATTTTTTTTTTGTAATCCAAACCCCCCCCCCCCCCCCCCCCTTAGGTAAATCCTGGCTACGGGCCTGGTGTAGAACATGACCTGTTGAAGTTTTTGATTCGCGATAGAACATTGAAGGAGCGTTCGGCACTTGCGACGCAGACAGGTAAAGTGCAAAATATTCTCAAGGCAATACAAACGTTTGGAAAGAGAGTGTGAAGATTTTTTGCGTAAATAGCATTCAGGAAGTCAAATGGAGAAAGATTTGTATGAAAATTTGCATTGTTTGTATTTTTAACCCTGCAGTAGTCGCGTACCTAAATGTGACGAGAGTGGTCGCGCGGATTACATATGTAATCCGTTTTTTAAAGTTTAAAATAAGAGATGGCAATTTCAAAATGCTTATTTATTTGTTTTAATTTTTATTATTACTTTATTTTATATTATATTTATTTAAAAAAACAACATACGCATAATTCTTATAGTACGTAAAATCAATGAATATCGATTGCAGACAATTGTGAAATTCATAATTTTGCATGACTGGATTACATATGTAATCCGCGCGACTACTGCAGGGTTAAGGTGAACGATTTCACTCTTAAATTCTTTAGAAACATAAGCTTCGTACTTCTTTAAACATTTTTCTGCAGATTTCTTGAGAGTATCTTCATCCAGTGTACTAAATTCCCAAAGAAAAGAAAACAGCTCGTACGAATTTCTTGCTGCTTCAAATCTGTTTGTTATTCCTGCGATTACCGAATCAACGATAACAAGGAAAGTATTTCTTTTGAATTCGTCTTCTTCAAAACAACTAGAAGTTTCTGAAACTTCCTCTGCTCCATCGTCGAAAAATACTTTTGCACGTTATTTTTGCGACTTGTTGGCAAAGTTGACGGAATGTTCCATTCGGTTGCGATGAGTTTACTTTCTCTTAAAATAGCATCCCATCTATTTTGAATGAACTGCAAATCTGAAAGGGCTGTTCAGTCAAATCAAACAAATATTTAATATTAATCTTCAATTTGTATAAGTTATGAATTGTTTGCGCTTTCAAATACTTATATTCTTAATATTCTTCAATTGCTTTTTAATGACATTTTGTATGCTCTAATTAATAGTTTATGCGCTTTTCAACACTGTTAAAAGCGTTTATATATACATACAGCCATGGACACATAAATAGCACAAATGTCAACTTGTTTTTAAACGTTTGAATCTAATAATGCATTCATTAACTGTAGTTATATTATTTTGAGGCTCCAGTGTGACGTTATTCAAAACTCCGAGAGAGATGTACCGTTGCTTACTTTTATTTGCTCAAGCCATCTTTTTCTTTATAGGCATGTACGATCTGCTGTGGTCATATAAATAGCACACATGTTAGTTGGTGAATAAAAGTGAACAAGATCGGGTGTTTGTAAAAATTTTAGAGTTGTATTCAGTTAATTTCGCCGATTCTAAATAAAATGGGTCGTGGTAAACATCTTACTCCGGAAAAAGGTCTATAATTCACGAACTAAGTCGAAAAGGCAAAAAACCATCCGAAATCGCGGATATTCTGAAAATTTCGCAAAAAATGGTCCATAATGCACTCAAGCTGGTTAAATCAAATGATTCAAATAATTTCGAGAATAAGCCGCGCAATCCTAGACCGCGTAAAACCACCGCTTCTACTGATAGACTGATAATTCGCAAACGTAAGGCTGATCCTTTCAAGTCAGCAAAGCAAATTATGAGAGAAAATTATTTGTTTGCCCATTGTGAGGATCGATCCTTAGACCACCTCATGGCTTCAAAACTAACAGTTGAGCTGACTATTTTTATTCAAATTGAAATGTACAAAAAAAATTTTCTAATAGAATTCGCAATAAAATGATATGACAGCACAATCTTTTGAATTCGAATAATAGCAGCCTATTACATTCCGTGTTAATATGGGATATTGGAGTGTTTCATTCAATCAATAATTGAAGTTCGATCATGAATGTTCGATAAAAAATTAATTTCGGGTGGAATCGTGATTGCTCGAATTTAGGGCGGGACGAAGTTTTCCGGGTCCTCTAGTATAAATATATAAAATAAACAAAAATAAAGTTAATTAATTTCTGCTTTATGTATATGGTGTACAAAAAAGGTTTAAAGTTTTTTTTTCAAGTTTGTCGCTTTATTGTGTAAAATTTGTTACTAATTCATTTTTCAAAGTATTGTCCATTTCTAGCCACTGATTTTTCCCATCTTTCTGGTAATTATATAAAAAATACCTTTTCATTTATCGATATCAAAAACTATCTATATTTTTTTTTGTAATCCAAACCCCCCCCCCCCCTTAGGTAAATCCTGGCTACGGGCCTGGTGTAGAACATGACCTGTTGAAGTTTTTGATTCGCGATAGAACATTGAAGGAGCGTTCGGCACTAGCGACGCAGACAGGTAAAGTGCAAAATATTCTCAAGGCAATACAAACGTTTGGAAAGAGAGTGTGAAGATTTTTTGCGTAAATAGCATTCAGGAAGTCAAATGGAGAAAGATTTGTATGAAAATTTGCATTGTTTGTATTTTTAACCCTGCAGTAGTCGCGTACCTAAATGTGACGAGAGTGGTCGCGCGGATTACATATGTAATCCGTATTTTAAAGTTTAAAATAAGAGATGGCAATTTCAAAATGCTTATTTATTTGTTTTAATTTTTATTATTACTTTATTTTATATTATATTTATTTAAAAAAACAACATACGCATAATTCTTATAGTACGTAAAATCAATGAATATCGATTGCAGACAATTGTGAAATTCATAATTTTGCATGACTGGATTACATATGTAATCCGCGCGACTACTGCAGGGTTAAGGTGAACGATTTCACTCTTAAATTCTTTAGAAACATAAGCTTCGTACTTCTTTAAACATTTTTCTGCAGATTTCTTGAGAGTATCTTCATCCAGTGTACTAAATTCCCAAAGAAAAGAAAACAGCTCGTACGAATTTCTTGCTGCTTCAAATCTGTTTGTTATTCCTGCGATTACCGAATCAAGGATAACAAGGAAAATATTTCTTTTGAATTCGTCTTCTTCAAAACAACTAGAAGTTTCTGAAACTTCCTCTGCTCCATCGTCGAAAAATACTTTTGCACGTTATTTTTGCGACTTGTTGGCAAAGTTGACGGAATGTTCCATTCGGTTGCGATGAGTTTACTTTCTCTTAAAATAGCATCCCATCTATTTTGAATGAACTGCAAATCTGAAAGGGCTGTTCAGTCAAATCAAACAAATATTTAATATTAATCTTCAATTTGTATAAGTTATTGAATTTGTATCGCTTTCAAATACTTATATTCTTAATATTCTTCAATTGCTTTTTAATGACATTTTGTATGCTCTAATTAATAGTTTATGCGCTTTTCAACACTGTTAAAAGCGTTTATATATACATACAGCCATGGACACATAAATAGCACAAATGTCAACTTGTTTTTAAACGTTTGAATCTAATAATGCATTCATTAACTGTAGTTATATTATTTTGAGGCTCCAGTGTGACGTTATTCAAAACTCCGAGAGATATGTACCGTTGCTTACTTTTATTTGCTCAGGCCATCTTTTTCTTTATAGGCATGTACGATCTGCTGTGGTCATATAAATAGCACACATGTTAGTTGGTGAATAAAAGTGAACAAGATCGGGTGTTTGTAAAAATTTTAGAGTTGTATTCAGTTAATTTCGCCGATTCTAAATAAAATGGGTCGTGGTAAACATCTTACTCCGGAAAAAGGTCTATAATTCACGAACTAAGTCGAAAAGGCAAAAAACCATCCGAAATCGCGGATATTCTGAAAATTTCGCAAAAAATGGTCCATAATGCACTCAAGCTGGTTAAATCAAATGATTCAAATAATTTCGAGAATAAGCCGCGCAATCCTAGACCGCGTAAAACCACCGCTTCTACTGATAGACTGATAATTCGCAAACGTAAGGCTGATCCTTTCAAGTCAGCAAAGCAAATTATGAGAGAAAATTATTTGTTTGCCCATTGTGAGGATCGATCCTTAGACCACCTCATGGCTTCAAAACTAACAGTTGAGCTGACTATTTTTATTCATATTGAAATGTACAAAAAAAATGTTCTAATAGAATTCGCAATAAAATGATATGACAGCACAATCTTTTGAATTCGAATAATAGCAGCCTATTACATTCCGTGTTAATATGGGATATTGGAGTGTTTCATTCAATCAATAATTGAAGTTCGATCATGAATGTTCGATAAAAAATTAATTTCGGGTGGAATCGTGATTGCTCGAATTTAGGGCGGGACGAAGTTTTCCGGGTCCTCTAGTATAAATATATAAAATAAACAAAAATAAAGTTAATTAATTTCTGCTTTATGTATATGGTGTACAAAAAAGGTTTAAAGTTTTTTTTTTCAAGTTTGTCGCTTTATTGTGTAAAATTTGTTACTAATTCATTTTTCAAAGTATTGTCCATTTCTAGCCACTGATTTTTCCCATCTTTCTGGTAATTATATAAAAAATACCTTTTCATTTATCGATATCAAAAACTATCTATATTTTTTTTTGTAATCCAAACCCCCCCCCCCCTTAGGTAAATCCTGGCTACGGGCCTGGTGTAGAACATGACCTGTTGAAGTTTTTGATTCGCGATAGAACATTGAAGGAGCGTTCGGCACTAGCGACGCAGACAGGTAAAGTGCAAAATATTCTCAAGGCAATACAAACGTTTGGAAAGAGAGTGTGAAGATTTTTTGCGTAAATAGCATTCAGGAAGTCAAATGGAGAAAGATTTGTATGAAAATTTGCATTGTTTGTATTTTTAACCCTGCAGTAGTCGCGTACCTAAATGTGACGAGAGTGGTCGCGCGGATTACATATGTAATCCGTATTTTAAAGTTTAAAATAAGAGATGGCAATTTCAAAATGCTTATTTATTTGTTTTAATTTTTATTATTACTTTATTTTATATTATATTTATTTAAAAAAACAACATACGCATAATTCTTATAGTACGTAAAATCAATGAATATCGATTGCAGACAATTGTGAAATTCATAATTTTGCATGACTGGATTACATATGTAATCCGCGCGACTACTGCAGGGTTAAGGTGAACGATTTCACTCTTAAATTTTTTAGAAACATAAGCTTCGTACTTCTTTAAACATTTTTCTGCAGATTTCTTGAGAGTATCTTCATCCAGTGTACTAAATTCCCAAAGAAAAGAAAACAGCTCGTACGAATTTCTTGCTGCTTCAAATCTGTTTGTTATTCCTGCGATTACCGAATCAACGATAACAAGGAAAGTATTTCTTTTGAATTCGTCTTCTTCAAAACAACTAGAAGTTTCTGAAACTTCCTCTGCTCCATCGTCGAAAAATACTTTTGCACGTTATTTTTGCGACTTGTTGGCAAAGTTGACGGAATGTTCCATTCGGTTGCGATGAGTTTACTTTCTCTTAAAATAGCATCCCATCTATTTTGAATGAACTGCAAATCTGAAAGGGCTGTTCAGTCAAATCAAACAAATATTTAATATTAATCTTCAATTTGTATAAGTTATGAATTGTTTGCGCTTTCAAATACTTATATTCTTAATATTCTTCAATTGCTTTTTAATGACATTTTGTATGCTCTAATTAATAGTTTATGCGCTTTTCAACACTGTTAAAAGCGTTTATATATACATACAGCCATGGACACATAAATAGCACAAATGTCAACTTGTTTTTAAACGTTTGAATCTAATAATGCATTCATTAACTGTAGTTATATTATTTTGAGGCTCCAGTGTGACGTTATTCAAAACTCCGAGAGAGATGTACCGTTGCTTACATTTATTTGCTCAGGCCATCTTTTTCTTTATAGGCATGTACGATCTGCTGTGGTCATATAAATAGCACACATGTTAGTTGGTGAATAAAAGTTAACAAGATCTGCAAATCTGAAAGGGCTGTTCAGTCAAATCAAACAAATATTTAATATTAATCTTCAATTTGTATAAGTTATGAATTGTTTGCGCTTTCAAATACTTATATTCTTAATATTCTTCAATTGCTTTTTAATGACATTTTGTATGCTCTAATTAATAGTTTATGCGCTTTTCAACACTGTTAAAAGCGTTTATATATACATACAGCCATGGACACATAAATAGCACAAATGTCAACTTGTTTTTAAACGTTTGAATCTAATAATGCATTCATTAACTGTAGTTATATTATTTTGAGGCTCCAGAGTGACGTTATTCAAAACTCCGAGAGAGATGTACCGTTGCTTACATTTATTTGCTCAGGCCATCTTTTTCTTTATAGGCATGTACGATCTGCTGTGGTCATATAAATAGCACACATGTTAGTTGGTGAATAAAAGTTAACAAGATCGGGTGTTTGTAAAAATTTTAGAGTTGTATTCAGTTAATTTCGCCGATTCTAAATAAAATGGGTCGTGGTAAACATCTTACTCCGGAAAAAGGTCTATAATTCACGAACTAAGTCGAAAAGGCAAAAAACCATCCGAAATCGCGGATATTCTGAAAATTTCGCAAAAAATGGTCCATAATGCACTCAAGCTGGTTAAATCAAATGATTCAAATAATTTCGAGAATAAGCCGCGCAATCCTAGACCGCGTAAAACCACCGCTTCTACTGATAGACTGATAATTCGCAAACGTAAGGCTGATCCTTTCAAGTCAGCAAAGCAAATTATGAGAGAAAATTATTTGTTTGCCCATTGTGAGGATCGATCCTTAGACCACCTCATGGCTTCAAAACTAACAGTTGAGCTGACTATTTTTATTCAAATTTAAATGTACAAAAAAAATTTTCTAATAGAATTCGCAATAAAATGATATGACAGCACAATCTTTTGAATTCGAATAATAGCAGCCTATTACATTCCGTGTTAATATGGGATATTGGAGTGTTTCATTCAATCAATAATTGAAGTTCGATCATGAATGTTCGATAAAAAATTAATTTCGGGTGGAATCGTGATTGCTCGAATTTAGGGCGGGACGAAGTTTTCCGGGTCCTCTAGTATAAATATATAAAATAAACAAAAATAAAGTTAATTAATTTCTGCTTTATGTATATGGTGTACAAAAAAGGTTTAAAGTTTTTTTTTCAAGTTTGTCGCTTTATTGTGTAAAATTTGTTACTAATTCATTTTTCAAAGTATTGTCCATTTCTAGCCACTGATTTTTCCCATCTTTCTGGTAATTATATAAAAAATACCTTTTCATTTATCGATATCAAAAACTATCTATATTTTTTTTTGTAATCCAAACCCCCCCCCCCCTTAGGTAAATCCTGGCTACGGGCCTGGTGTAGAACATGACCTGTTGAAGTTTTTGATTCGCGATAGAACATTGAAGGAGCGTTCGGCACTAGCGACGCAGACAGGTAAAGTGCAAAATATTCTCAAGGCAATACAAACGTTTGGAAAGAGAGTGTGAAGATTTTTTGCGTAAATAGCATTCAGGAAGTCAAATGGAGAAAGATTTGTATGAAAATTTGCATTGTTTGTATTTTTAACCCTGCAGTAGTCGCGTACCTAAATGTGACGAGAGTGGTCGCGCGGATTACATATGTAATCCGTTTTTTAAAGTTTAAAATAAGAGATGGCAATTTCAAAATGCTTATTTATTTGTTTTAATTTTTATTATTACTTTATTTTATATTATATTTATTTAAAAAAACAACATACGCATAATTCTTATAGTACGTAAAATCAATGAATATCGATTGCAGACAATTGTGAAATTCATAATTTTGCATGACTGGATTACATATGTAATCCGCGCGACTACTGCAGGGTTAAGGTGAACGATTTCACTCTTAAATTCTTTAGAAACATAAGCTTCGTACTTCTTTAAACATTTTTCTGCAGATTTCTTGAGAGTATCTTCATCCAGTGTACTAAATTCCCAAAGAAAAGAAAACAGCTCGTACGAATTTCTTGCTGCTTCAAATCTGTTTGTTATTCCTGCGATTACCGAATCAACGATAACAAGGAAAGTATTTCTTTTGAATTCGTCTTCTTCAAAACAACTAGAAGTTTCTGAAACTTCCTCTGCTCCATCGTCGAAAAATACTTTTGCACGTTATTTTTGCGACTTGTTGGCAAAGTTGACGGAATGTTCCATTCGGTTGCGATGAGTTTACTTTCTCTTAAAATAGCATCCCATCTATTTTGAATGAACTGCAAATCTGAAAGGGCTGTTCAGTCAAATCAAACAAATATTTAATATTAATCTTCAATTTGTATAAGTTATGAATTGTTTGCGCTTTCAAATACTTATATTCTTAATATTCTTCAATTGCTTTTTAATGACATTTTGTATGCTCTAATTAATAGTTTATGCGCTTTTCAACACTGTTAAAAGCGTTTATATATACATACAGCCATGGACACATAAATAGCACAAATGTCAACTTGTTTTTAAACGTTTGAATCTAATAATGCATTCATTAACTGTAGTTATATTATTTTGAGCCTCCAGTCTGACGTTATTCAAAACTCCGAGAGAGATGTATCGTTGCTTACTTTTATTTGCTCAGGCCATCTTTTTCTTTATAGGCATGTACGATCTGCTGTGGTCATATAAATAGCACACATGTTAGTTGGTGAATAAAAGTTAACAAGATCGGGTGTTTGTAAAAATTTTAGAGTTGTATTCAGTTAATTTCGCCGATTCTAAATAAAATGGGTCGTGGTAAACATCTTACTCCGGAAAAAGGTCTATAATTCACGAACTAAGTCGAAAAGGCAAAAAACCATCCGAAATCGCGGATATTCTGAAAATTTCGCAAAAAATGGTCCATAATGCACTCAAGCTGGTTAAATCAAATGATTTAAATAATTTCGAGAATAAGCCGCGCAATCCTAGACCGCGTAAAACCACCGCTTCTACTGATAGACTGATAATTCGCAAACGTAAGGCTGATCCTTTCAAGTCAGCAAAGCAAATTATGAGAGAAAATTATTTGTTTGCCCATTGTGAGGATCGATCCTTAGACCACCTCATGGCTTCAAAACTAACAGTTGAGCTGACTATTTTTATTCAAATTGAAATGTACAAAAAAAATTTTCTAATAGAATTCGCAATAAAATGATATGACAGCACAATCTTTTGAATTCGAATAATAGCAGCCTATTACATTCCGTGTTAATATGGGATATTGGAGTGTTTCATTCAATCAATAATTGAAGTTCGATCATGAATGTTCGATAAAAAATTAATTTCGGGTGGAATCGTGATTGCTCGAATTTAGGGCGGGACGAAGTTTTCCGGGTCCTCTAGTATAAATATATAAAATAAACAAAAATAAAGTTAATTAATTTCTGCTTTATGTATATGGTGTACAAAAAAGGTTTAAAGTTTTTTTTTCAAGTTTGTCGCTTTATTGTGTAAAATTTGTTACTAATTCATTTTTCAAAGTATTGTCCATTTCTAGCCACTGATTTTTCCCATCTTTCTGGTAATTATATAAAAAATACCTTTTCATTTATCGATATCAAAAACTATCTATATTTTTTTTTGTAATCCAAACCCCCCCCCCCTTAGGTAAATCTTGGCTACGGGCCTGGTGTAGAACATGACCTGTTGAAGTTTTTGATTCGCGATAGAACATTGAAGGAGCGTTCGGCACTAGCGACGCAGACAGGTAAAGTGCAAAATATTCTCAAGGCAATACAAACGTTTGGAAAGAGAGTGTGAAGATTTTTTGCGTAAATAGCATTCAGGAAGTCAAATGGAGAAAGATTTGTATGAAAATTTGCATTGTTTGTATTTTTAACCCTGCAGTAGTTGCGTACCTAAATGTGACGAGAGTGGTCGTGCGGATTACATATGTAATCCGTATTTTAAAGTTTAAAATAAGAGATGGCAATTTCAAAATGCTTATTTATTTGTTTTAATTTTTATTATTACTTTATTTTATATTATATTTATTTAAAAAAACAACATACGCATAATTCTTATAGTACGTAAAATCAATGAATATCGATTGCAGACAATTGTGAAATTCATAATTTTGCATGACTGGATTACATATGTAATCCGCGCGACTACTGCAGGGTTAAGGTGAACGATTTCACTCTTAAATTCTTTAGAAACATAAGCTTCGTACTTCTTTAAACATTTTTCTGCAGATTTCTTGAGAGTATCTTCATCCAGTGTACTAAATTCCCAAAGAAAAGAAAACAGCTCGTACGAATTTCTTGCTGCTTCAAATCTGTTTGTTATTCCTGCGATTACCGAATCAACGATAACAAGGAAAGTATTTCTTTTGAATTCGTCTTCTTCAAAACAACTAGAAGTTTCTGAAACTTCCTCTGCTCCATCGTCGAAAAATACTTTTGCACGTTATTTTTGCGACTTGTTGGCAAAGTTGACGGAATGTTCCATTCGGTTGCGATGAGTTTACTTTCTCTTAAAATAGCATCCCATCTATTTTGAATGAACTGCAAATCTGAAAGGGCTGTTCAGTCAAATCAAACAAATATTTAATATTAATCTTCAATTTGTATAAGTTATGAATTGTTTGCGCTTTCAAATACTTATATTCTTAATATTCTTCAATTGCTTTTTAATGACATTTTGTATGCTCTAATTAATAGTTTATGCGCTTTTCAACACTGTTAAAAGCGTTTATATATACATACAGCCATGGACACATAAATAGCACAAATGTCAACTTGTTTTTAAACGTTTGAATCTAATAATGCATTCATTAACTGTAGTTATATTATTTTGAGCCTCCAGTCTGACGTTATTCAAAACTCCGAGAGAGATGTATCGTTGCTTACTTTTATTTGCTCAGGCCATCTTTTTCTTTATAGGCATGTACGATCTGCTGTGGTCATATAAATAGCACACATGTTAGTTGGTGAATAAAAGTTAACAAGATCGGGTGTTTGTAAAAATTTTAGAGTTGTATTCAGTTAATTTCGCCGATTCTAAATAAAATGGGTCGTGGTAAACATCTTACTCCGGAAAAAGGTCTATAATTCACGAACTAAGTCGAAAAGGCAAAAAACCATCCGAAATCGCGGATATTCTGAAAATTTCCCAAAAAACGGTCCATAATGCACTCAAGCTGGTTAAATCAAATGATTCAAATAATTTCGAGAATAAGCCGCGCAATCCTAGACCGCGTAAAACCACCGCTTCTACTGATAGACTGATAATTCGCAAACGTAAGGCTGATCCTTTCAAGTCAGCAAAGCAAATTATGAGAGAAAATTATTTGTTTGCCCATTGTGAGGATCGATCCTTAGACCACCTCATGGCTTCAAAACTAACAGTTGAGCTGACTATTTTTATTCAAATTGAAATGTACAAAAAAAATTTTCTAATAGAATTCGCAATAAAATGATATGACAGCACAATCTTTTGAATTCGAATAATAGCAGCCTATTACATTCCGTGTTAATATGGGATATTGGAGTGTTTCATTCAATCAATAATTGAAGTTCGATCATGAATGTTCGATAAAAAATTAATTTCGGGTGGAATCGTGATTGCTCGAATTTAGGGCGGGACGAAGTTTTCCGGGTCCTCTAGTATAAATATATAAAATAAACAAAAATAAAGTTAATTAATTTCTGCTTTATGTATATGGTGTACAAAAAAGGTTTAAAGTTTTTTTTTCAAGTTTGTCGCTTTATTGTGTAAAATTTGTTACTAATTCATTTTTCAAAGTATTGTCCATTTCTAGCCACTGATTTTTCCCATCTTTCTGGTAATTATATAAAAAATACCTTTTCATTTATCGATATCAAAAACTATCTATATTTTTTTTTGTAATCCAAACCCCCCCCCCTTAGGTAAATCCTGGCTACGGGCCTGGTGTAGAACATGACCTGTTGAAGTTTTTGATTCGCGATAGAACATTGAAGGAGCGTTCGGCACTAGCGACGCAGACAGGTAAAGTGCAAAATATTCTCAAGGCAATACAAACGTTTGGAAAGAGAGTGTGAAGATTTTTTGCGTAAATAGCATTCAGGAAGTCAAATGGAGAAAGATTTGTATGAAAATTTGCATTGTTTGTATTTTTAACCCTGCAGTAGTCGCGTACCTAAATGTGACGAGAGTGGTCGCGCGGATTACATATGTAATCCGTTTTTTAAAGTTTAAAATAAGAGATGGCAATTTCAAAATGCTTATTTATTTGTTTTAATTTTTATTATTACTTTATTTTATATTATATTTATTTAAAAAAACAACATACGCATAATTCTTATAGTACGTAAAATCAATGAATATCGATTGCAGACAATTGTGAAATTCATAATTTTGCATGACTGGATTACATATGTAATCCGCGCGACTACTGCAGGGTTAAGGTGAACGATTTCACTCTTAAATTCTTTAGAAACATAAGCTTCGTACTTCTTTAAACATTTTTCTGCAGATTTCTTGAGAGTATCTTCATCCAGTGTACTAAATTCCCAAAGAAAAGAAAACAGCTCGTACGAATTTCTTGCTGCTTCAAATCTGTTTGTTATTCCTGCGATTACCGAATCAACGATAACAAGGAAAGTATTTCTTTTGAATTCGTCTTCTTCAAAACAACTAGAAGTTTCTGAAACTTCCTCTGCTCCATCGTCGAAAAATACTTTTGCACGTTATTTTTGCGACTTGTTGGCAAAGTTGACGGAATGTTCCATTCGGTTGCGATGAGTTTACTTTCTCTTAAAATAGCATCCCATCTATTTTGAATGAACTGCAAATCTGAAAGGGTTGTTCAGTCAAATCAAACAAATATTTAATATTAATCTTCAATTTGTATAAGTTATGAATTGTTTGCGCTTTCAAATACTTATATTCTTAATATTCTTCAATTGCTTTTTAATGACATTTTGTATGCTCTAATTAATAGTTTATGCGCTTTTCAACACTGTTAAAAGCGTTTATATATACATACAGCCATGGACACATAAATAGCACAAATGTCAACTTGTTTTTAAACGTTTGAATCTAATAATGCATTCATTAACTGTAGTTATATTATTTTGAGCCTCCAGTCTGACGTTATTCAAAACTCCGAGAGAGATGTATCGTTGCTTACTTTTATTTGCTCAGGCCATCTTTTTCTTTATAGGCATGTACGATCTGCTGTGGTCATATAAATAGCACACATGTTAGTTGGTGAATAAAAGTTAACAAGATCGGGTGTTTGTAAAAATTTTAGAGTTGTATTCAGTTAATTTCGCCGATTCTAAATAAAATGGGTCGTGGTAAACATCTTACTCCGGAAAAAGGTCTATAATTCACGAACTAAGTCGAAAAGGCAAAAAACCATCCGAAATCGCGGATATTCTGAAAATTTCGCAAAAAATGGTCCATAATGCACTCAAGCTGGTTAAATCAAATGATTCAAATAATTTCGAGAATAAGCCGCGCAATCCTAGACCGCGTAAAACCACCGCTTCTACTGATAGACTGATAATTCGCAAACGTAAGGCTGATCCTTTCAAGTCAGCAAAGCAAATTATGAGAGAAAATTATTTGTTTGCCCATTGTGAGGATCGATCCTTAGACCACCTCATGGCTTCAAAACTAACAGTTGAGCTGACTATTTTTATTCAAATTGAAATGTACAAAAAAAATTTTCTAATAGAATTCGCAATAAAATGATATGACAGCACAATCTTTTGAATTCGAATAATAGCAGCCTATTACATTCCGTGTTAATATGGGATATTGGAGTGTTTCATTCAATCAATAATTGAAGTTCGATCATGAATGTTCGATAAAAAATTAATTTCGGGTGGAATCGTGATTGCTCGAATTTAGGGCGGGACGAAGTTTTCCGGGTCCTCTAGTATAAATATATAAAATAAACAAAAATAAAGTTAATTAATTTCTGCTTTATGTATATGGTGTACAAAA
The DNA here is from genome assembly GCA_943735915.1 of Pherbina coryleti. Classification (NCBI taxonomy): domain Eukaryota; kingdom Metazoa; phylum Arthropoda; class Insecta; order Diptera; family Sciomyzidae; genus Pherbina; species Pherbina coryleti. The sequence continues at coordinate 112,447,193 of OX030950.1, read as the reverse complement.
AAGGTTTAAAGTTTTTTTTTCAAGTTTGTCGCTTTATTGTGTAAAATTTGTTACTAATTCATTTTTCAAAGTATTGTCCATTTCTAGCCACTGATTTTTCCCATCTTTCTGGTAATTATATAAAAAATACCTTTTCATTTATCGATATCAAAAACTATCTATATTTTTTTTTGTAATCCAAACCCCCCCCCTTAGGTAAATCCTGGCTACGGGCCTGGTGTAGAACATGACCTGTTGAAGTTTTTGATTCGCGATAGAACATTGAAGGAGCGTTCGGCACTAGCGACGCAGACAGGTAAAGTGCAAAATATTCTCAAGGCAATACAAACGTTTGGAAAGAGAGTGTGAAGATTTTTTGCGTAAATAGCATTCAGGAAGTCAAATGGAGAAAGATTTGTATGAAAATTTGCATTGTTTGTATTTTTAACCCTGCAGTAGTCGCGTACCTAAATGTGACGAGAGTGGTCGCGCGGATTACATATGTAATCCGTTTTTTAAAGTTTAAAATAAGAGATGGCAATTTCAAAATGCTTATTTATTTGTTTTAATTTTTATTATTACTTTATTTTATATTATATTTATTTAAAAAAACAACATACGCATAATTCTTATAGTACGTAAAATCAATGAATATCGATTGCAGACAATTGTGAAATTCATAATTTTGCATGACTGGATTACATATGTAATCCGCGCGACTACTGCAGGGTTAAGGTGAACGATTTCACTCTTAAATTCTTTAGAAACATAAGCTTCGTACTTCTTTAAACATTTTTCTGCAGATTTCTTGAGAGTATCTTCATCCAGTGTACTAAATTCCCAAAGAAAAGAAAACAGCTCGTACGAATTTCTTGCTGCTTCAAATCTGTTTGTTATTCCTGCGATTACCGAATCAACGATAACAAGGAAAGTATTTCTTTTGAATTCGTCTTCTTCAAAACAACTAGAAGTTTCTGAAACTTCCTCTGCTCCATCGTCGAAAAATACTTTTGCACGTTATTTTTGCGACTTGTTGGCAAAGTTGACGGAATGTTCCATTCGGTTGCGATGAGTTTACTTTCTCTTAAAATAGCATCCCATCTATTTTGAATGAACTGCAAATCTGAAAGGGCTGTTCAGTCAAATCAAACAAATATTTAATATTAATCTTCAATTTGTATAAGTTATGAATTGTTTGCGCTTTCAAATACTTATATTCTTAATATTCTTCAATTGCTTTTTAATGACATTTTGTATGCTCTAATTAATAGTTTATGCGCTTTTCAACACTGTTAAAAGCGTTTATATATACATACAGCCATGGACACATAAATAGCACAAATGTCAACTTGTTTTTAAACGTTTGAATCTAATAATGCATTCATTAACTGTAGTTATATTATTTTGAGCCTCCAGTCTGACGTTATTCAAAACTCCGAGAGAGATGTATCGTTGCTTACTTTTATTTGCTCAGGCCATCTTTTTCTTTATAGGCATGTACGATCTGCTGTGGTCATATAAATAGCACACATGTTAGTTGGTGAATAAAAGTTAACAAGATCGGGTGTTTGTAAAAATTTTAGAGTTGTATTCAGTTAATTTCGCCGATTCTAAATAAAATGGGTCGTGGTAAACATCTTACTCCGGAAAAAGGTCTATAATTCACGAACTAAGTCGAAAAGGCAAAAAACCATCCGAAATCGCGGATATTCTGAAAATTTCGCAAAAAATGGTCCATAATGCACTCAAGCTGGTTAAATCAAATGATTCAAATAATTTCGAGAATAAGCCGCGCAATCCTAGACCGCGTAAAACCACCGCTTCTACTGATAGACTGATAATTCGCAAACGTAAGGCTGATCCTTTCAAGTCAGCAAAGCAAATTATGAGAGAAAATTATTTGTTTGCCCATTGTGAGGATCGATCCTTAGACCACCTCATGGCTTCAAAACTAACAGTTGAGCTGACTATTTTTATTCAAATTGAAATGTACAAAAAAAATTTTCTAATAGAATTCGCAATAAAATGATATGACAGCACAATCTTTTGAATTCGAATAATAGCAGCCTATTACATTCCGTGTTAATATGGGATATTGGAGTGTTTCATTCAATCAATAATTGAAGTTCGATCATGAATGTTCGATAAAAAATTAATTTCGGGTGGAATCGTGATTGCTCGAATTTAGGGCGGGACGAAGTTTTCCGGGTCCTCTAGTATAAATATATAAAATAAACAAAAATAAAGTTAATTAATTTCTGCTTTATGTATATGGTGTACAAAAAAGGTTTAAAGTTTTTTTTTCAAGTTTGTCGCTTTATTGTGTAAAATTTGTTACTAATTCATTTTTCAAAGTATTGTCCATTTCTAGCCACTGATTTTTCCCATCTTTCTGGTAATTATATAAAAAATACCTTTTCATTTATCGATATCAAAAACTATCTATATTTTTTTTTGTAATCCAAACCCCCCCCCTTAGGTAAATCCTGGCTACGGGCCTGGTGTAGAACATGACCTGTTGAAGTTTTTGATTCGCGATAGAACATTGAAGGAGCGTTCGGCACTAGCGACGCAGACAGGTAAAGTGCAAAATATTCTCAAGGCAATACAAACGTTTGGAAAGAGAGTGTGAAGATTTTTTGCGTAAATAGCATTCAGGAAGTCAAATGGAGAAAGATTTGTATGAAAATTTGCATTGTTTGTATTTTTAACCCTGCAGTAGTTGCGTACCTAAATGTGACGAGAGTGGTCGTGCGGATTACATATGTAATCCGTATTTTAAAGTTTAAAATAAGAGATGGCAATTTCAAAATGCTTATTTATTTGTTTTAATTTTTATTATTACTTTATTTTATATTATATTTATTTAAAAAAACAACATACGCATAATTCTTATAGTACGTAAAATCAATGAATATCGATTGCAGACAATTGTGAAATTCATAATTTTGCATGACTGGATTACATATGTAATCCGCGCGACTACTGCAGGGTTAAGGTGAACGATTTCACTCTTAAATTCTTTAGAAACATAAGCTTCGTACTTCTTTAAACATTTTTCTGCAGATTTCTTGAGAGTATCTTCATCCAGTGTACTAAATTCCCAAAGAAAAGAAAACAGCTCGTACGAATTTCTTGCTGCTTCAAATCTGTTTGTTATTCCTGCGATTACCGAATCAACGATAACAAGGAAAGTATTTCTTTTGAATTCGTCTTCTTCAAAACAACTAGAAGTTTCTGAAACTTCCTCTGCTCCATCGTCGAAAAATACTTTTGCACGTTATTTTTGCGACTTGTTGGCAAAGTTGACGGAATGTTCCATTCGGTTGCGATGAGTTTACTTTCTCTTAAAATAGCATCCCATCTATTTTGAATGAACTGCAAATCTGAAAGGGCTGTTCAGTCAAATCAAACAAATATTTAATATTAATCTTCAATTTGTATAAGTTATGAATTGTTTGCGCTTTCAAATACTTATATTCTTAATATTCTTCAATTGCTTTTTAATGACATTTTGTATGCTCTAATTAATAGTTTATGCGCTTTTCAACACTGTTAAAAGCGTTTATATATACATACAGCCATGGACACATAAATAGCACAAATGTCAACTTGTTTTTAAACGTTTGAATCTAATAATGCATTCATTAACTGTAGTTATATTATTTTGAGCCTCCAGTGTGACGTTATTCAAAACTCCGAGAGAGATGTACCGTTGCTTACTTTTATTTGCTCAGGCCATCTTTTTCTTTATAGGCATGTACGATCTGCTGTGGTCATATAAATAGCACACATGTTAGTTGGTGAATAAAAGTGAACAAGATCGGGTGTTTGTAAAAATTTTAGAGTTGTATTCAGTTAATTTCGCCGATTCTAAATAAAATGGGTCGTGGTAAACATCTTACTCCGGAAAAAGGTCTATAATTCACGAACTAAGTCGAAAAGGCAAAAAACCATCCGAAATCGCGGATATTCTGAAAATTTCGCAAAAAATGGTCCATAATGCACTCAAGCTGGTTAAATCAAATGATTCAAATAATTTCGAAAATAAGCCGCGCAATCCTAGACCGCGTAAAACCACCGCTTCTACTGATAGACTGATAATTCGCAAACGTAAGGCTGATCCTTTCAAGTCAGCAAAGCAAATTATGAGAGAAATAAATGATGAAAATAACCTTAATGTTTCAAGAAAATTAGTATTTAGGACTATATGAAGCTAATCTTTATGGACGCATTAGCCGAAGAAAGCCGCTCTTAACAAAAAAAAAAATTAAAGGATCGTTTAGCGTTTGCAAGGGCCCATGTGAATAAAGAAGACCAATTTTGTAAGAACGTGATCTGGACTGACGAAACTAAATTTAATAGGGTTGGACCAGATGAAAAAACTTTTGTTCGGCGCCCCAAACACCAAGAGTTGAATCCTAAGTATACAAAAAATCATTAAAGCATGGATAGGGAATTTAATGGCTTGGGGAGCTTTATCCTAGCACGGCGTGGGGCCAATTTTTCGTATACCAGGAATAATGGACAAAAATATGTATTTAGATATTCTTAATAACCAGATGGAACAATTTACATTTGAGAACATGCCTATTAGGTGGAATTTTATGCACGATAATGATCCAAAATACACGGCAAAGGTTGTGATTGATTGGCTAAAAAAGGAAAAAATAAATATTTTGAATTGGCCGACTCAAAGCCACGACCTCAATCCCATAGAAAATTTATAGAATGATGTGAAGGTCAGCATAAGTAACCAAAAGTTTCGAAATTTAGATGAGTTATAGAGTGGAATTGAGAAGGCTTGGTGCTCTACACTCACCGAAACAGCTATATGTGCTTAACAAACAAGTGAACTCCACTAGGGTAGATTTAGGTAACTGTAAAATCTGAGTATGTAGAAAATTTATTTGTTTAATTTGTTGTTTTAACACTTTTTTAAATTTTGCTCTCTTACGGAGCCATTCTCTTCAAATAATAAACGTTGTCTCATGACCACTGAAAGAAATAGCTATATGTGCACACACAACTTTTTTTAATTTTTATGTGTAATAAAAACAACAGATAAATATTTTTGACATATTGAGTTTTTTTTTTAGTAATTTGTATGACCCCCCCTAATTTATGATGACATGACAAATGTGAATAGGCATTGACCTCACTAGGTTTTGTAAGGTAATATTGTCAATTTTTTGCCACTCTTCTTTTATTGCGTTTTTCATCTCTTTTAGACTAAAAAATTGTCTTCCATTTTTGTAAACGTTCTTTGACAAAATACCCTAAAGATTTTCCATCGGATTTAAGTTGGGGCTGAGAGCAGGCCACACCAATAATGGTATTGACCGCGATTTTAGAAAGTCTTTCGTGTGCTTTGCGCAGCGAATAGATGCATAGATCCTGTTGAAATGTCCAGTTATCACCATACAAATCACCTGCAAAATCTATTAATTCGCTGTCCAGTAACTCCACATAGCGCTCAGCAGTCATTTTGTTTGAAACAAAACATTTTTTAGACTTGCCTTTGTAGCCAAATGCAGCCCAAGTCATAAGCGAACCACCTTGAAATTTTCTTCTTAAGCATGTTTGGCGAGGCTTTCTTACCGAGCGTTTCCACCGCCCGAACGAACGAAGAAATCATCGCGAACAAATCGTCGCGATGAATTCTTCGTTCGGTCCAACTGTTTCCACCGCACGAACACAAGTTGCGAACATTGGTAAGCTGCCATCTTGTTCGTTCGTGCAGTGGAAACACTTAAATTCAATGCTTGCGAGCATCAGCGTTGATCAATATTTGTTTATGCAAACGTACTAAATTTGATTAATTTTTACTACTTTTATGTGGATCACAGTGTAAAGTCATACAAAGGCTACTGATGAGTTGGTGTAGCGGCCAATGAAACAGTCTGTATAGTCAAGCTGTGTGATTTGCTCTATACAGAGCCGTTGTTGTTGTTGTTGGTTGTTGCCGTCTTTGTTCTTCATGTTGTCTTGTTGTCAACATGCTTGGCCTAAAGCTCGCAAAATTTGTTTTCAATATTTTTGTTTATAAATAAATAACTGGTCATTTCAGCCCTTGAAAGGACTGTGACCTAGCTTCTTATGATCAATTGTGTTGTGCGTATTATTAAGTTCGTACACAATTGACCGAGAACCGGACCTACATGTTTAACGCCGACACCGAACGGCGATGAACAGAATGTTTTTGTTCTCAAGAAGCTTTATATGGCATTTTGATTACTCTCTGAGGTTTGCCATTGTCTGCAGAGAGGTGGCGGCCGTACAGAAAAATCATTTTAAATTAAATAATTTTCTGTCGCTGCTGCTAAAATTTTTGTTTACTTTCGGAAATATTGACACGATGGAAACTTAGTTCTATTATATACTAGCGACCCCCGGTGCGCGTTGCTGCACTCATCAACTATAAAAATAACAATAATAGTAATAATTGGCGCTGACCGTTGACGCCATTCGTTGTGTTCAGCGTATATTCTAAGAGTTTTATCGTTGTTTGCAAGCGCTCTGTCAAGAAGAGGCAGAATAAAGTGAAATATTAGCGGAAAATTGCAATAAAAAACTTGTATGTATCTTTGTTGCGAGAGTTCAGCGCGAGCGGCTTGCGAAAACTTTACATTTTTCTGACTTTCATATTGTTGTTAACAGACGCTCAATCATGGTGTAATAATAATGTGTTAGTGAGTTTGACACTTCTCTCTCAAAATGATAAATTTTTTCGCCCCGCTCCTGTCAAAAACAGCTGATGGTGAATTGGAATGAAAATAAATCAGCTAACGTGCAGTCGGTCGGAATTCAATGCCTTGTCCACTTCTTTTTATGGTTATTATCAGTTGAGGCGTTGAACATGCTTTCATGGCATTCGATATGTTCTTGAACCAGTCGATGTGAATGCAAGTAAATTTGCATACTGGCCAAAGCTTCATGTCGGTAGCGCCTTCCAGCGCACTTTTTTGATAAAATGACAGAACCAGTCAACGGCGAACTTGGCAAAAGAGCGAAGGCAACTGCGATAACTTTTTGTCAACACAACACGGCACAATTAATTGAATTAAATATTTATTTAAACTTAATTCGCACAATAACCTATCAAAATTATAACACATCATCATCTAGCAACTCAAACAAATAATACAATTTGACAACTATCAACAGTTCCTATCTTTCGCTCTCAATTTTTTGATAGAAAGAAAGCTATTCTTGGTGTTGGCAAAAACTAACTAACACATTTGGGCTATTCACAGTTTAAATACGCAGGTCTGTTATATTTACGATTTGTTATTTTTACGCCAACTTACGCAAGCGTATTTTGCTTTATTGTTGTTTTGCATGCAAACGCAAATACGCAGACACGCGTAAAGAAAAGTAGCCCTTGGACGTGTTTTTTGTGCCTCGTATTTTAAGCCCTGACTACAGTTGCCAACTTCGTGTTTAGTTATCTGTCAAAACCTAAAAACTAAAATAAATAAAAAAGCTGTGCTCCCTATAAGTTTTAAGAAGTGTTTAGAAGTTGAAGATGGAGGAAATAAATGCAGAAAGCAATAAAAAAACTTTGCAAACAAGTGAAAATGTAAGAACTGCAGTTTTCGATGTCGATAGAAGTCTGTTTGATGGCAACAGAGTTTCAATAAATAAATCCTATGCACGTCGTAGTCCGCGCAAAGTGACCACAAAGGTTTTGAGGCAATTTCAGAATTGTTTATTATTCTATTAAATGTAACCAAGTCCTCGTCCTAAGTTTGAAAGGGAACGCTAGTGAACACTTAGAACGCAAGAATCCTTCTACATGAGTGAGGAATGGCACTTGTCCAAGTGGTGGTGCTTAAAATGCAAGAAATTATGAAATTATGTGGAAATTATGTGATAAATAAAGCTGTCTTGTCTACGGAGCTGAGAAGATTGAGGAATAGAGAAATGGATACTAATTATATTTAACGTGTCCAATAAATTCAGGCGCACACTAATTGATAGCAATAAGCTGCATACTGTAATCACAACTTTTCGAAGAATGCGCTGTCCACTGCATTACTTTTGCACCCAGATTTCAAGAGCATTCCTTTGCTCGTCAAGTGCGATGTCTTGAACACGTTAACTGAAACTAGTATCCATTTATCTATTCTTCAATCTTCTCATCTCCGTAGACAATTTTCAAGTTGTTGCATTCTAAGCACCACCACTTGGACAAGTGCCATTCCTCACTCATGTAGCAGGATTTCATTATATACAATTTGCTTAAAAAGCAATAAAAAGATATAAATGATCCAAAGAAAAAAAGTCAATAATTAATATAACTTTTCCAGATGGCAAAAAAGCGAAAAAGGAATGTGCCCAACAGAAAATGGAATGATAACGAGCAGGCTATCTTGTTGCAGTTTTTAAAAGACAACAGGCCATTTGAGGTTTGTAATTTCTACATGATTATAAGACTTATATGATAAAATTTTATTATTTTAGAAACCAACGGCGCAAATCTTTTACAAAAAATTTTTGGAAAGTAGTGAGCTGGATGCGGAATGGACCGTAGTTAAGAACAAAGTAAGAAACATGAGAATGTGTTACAACAAAGCCAAGGCTTGGGAGAACACAACAGGAGCAGGAACATCAAAAGATGGGGAAACAATGAGAAGTATGCATATATTAATAAAATTTTTGGCATCCGTTTGCAAATTAAAATTTAAATATTGTTTTTATATGTTTCAGGTGCGTTGCACAAAATGTGTCCGTACTTCAATGAAATGGACGAAATTTTTTTTAGCAACAGGAACTTCGCTTTTGAGGCAATCATTTCTGAATCGGAAGATTTCTCTAATCATGATTCGTTGCTTACCCCACCATTACTCAATTCGACTTCAACACATGTTTTTTTGAAGAAAACATGGAACATGGTACTCCTGAAATTACTCCCGAATGTACTCTTGAAGAAACGGCAAGCACCCCTGCGTCTCGCAAGGGAATTTACTCGCGTACAGCCATATCCGATATCTTGGAAGTTCATACTGACATCATGCAAATGAGGAGAGAGAAATTTGCAACAGATAAAATTAAGATGACAACGAAATCCTGTTAAAACAACGAGAAATGGAAATAAAGGAAAAGGAGCACGCACTTCAACAGGACCGGTTTCATTTTGAAAAAGAAAAAGAATTGAGAGCTTTGAAAATTAAAGAAATAGAAGTGCAGAGTCAAGAAAAATTGAAAATTTTGGAAATAGAAATGAAAAAAATAATTGCTTTAGAAGAAATTAAAAGCAAAGATAGAATTGAACTAAAAAATATGGAGTATCGGACATAAGCTCAGCTCCTCGAGGGCGCTCACCCAGATAAAAATGCAATTGAACTTTTGAAATAAGTTTATGGGGCTTACCATTTAAAGCAAATAGTTCAAATATAATTTGCAAAAAGTTGTGTTCTCCCAAGCCTTGGCTTTGTTGTAACACATTCTCATGTTTCTTACTTTATTCTTAACTACGGTCCATTCCGCATCCAGCTCACTACTTTCCTAAAAATTTTTGTAAAAGATTTGCGCCGTTGGTTTCTAAAATAATAAAATTTTATCATGTAAGCAACTTCGTTAATTTGTTCCTATAAGATTCCTAAAAGTTCCTAACTTCAAATCAGAAATTGCATCTTGTAGACTTCAAGCTTCGGCAACTATTTGCTTAAAAGAGTGAGCTCCGTTAACTAATTTTAAAAGTTTAATTGCATTTTTTTTTTTTTTTCTGAAAGCTCATAAGGCAAACGCACATAATTTTATTTTTTATTTTTTGAAGCCTTTTGTGCTTATGCTATGTTAAGTTTTTTATGAAGTTTAAATTAATAACAAATGGCAATGGCCCAGTACTGAATTTAACTTAAATTAAAAGATATGTAGATACTAAAGAATAAGTTTTTATTATAAACAGAAGTACAAATAAATTCTTAAAAATGTTAATTAATTCGTCTATTGTTTACGTAATTGACTAAACCATGTCTTAAATTTTCATTTTCAATTATTTGTTGTGGGTAAATTGGAACTGTTGGAACGTTATTTATTGGAAGTGGAAAATTTAAACACTGTAATATATTGTGCAGGATACAACACACTAAAACCCATCTACAACATTCTTTGTGGTCCTCTTCATTCTTCAGCCGGCATTTTAATTCTTTTAAGCTCCCGAACCTTTCTTTCAACTTCCCAAAGCAGTTCTCCACTCGAACCCGATATTTCGAAAAGTATTTGTTGAATGCACATCTCGCTTCCTCAGTTAGCTCGTTGCTGTTTTGCCTAAATGGTGTAACAAGATTAGGACCCAAAGGATATGCTGAGTCACCGGCAATCCACTGCAGATTGGAGAAATATCTTTCAGGAAAGCGTGCAATGGGACTCCCTATAAATTTTTGCGTCGTGAACGCTTCCTCGATAGCCAATTGTTACTTGTCGAATTCTCAAAGTGTAATCGCAGATAACTTGCATTTTTATGGCATACTGCCTCTTCCTTGAAAAAAACTGCTCATGGTGCATCGTTGGTGCTTCTGCCACCCTGATTTCGGTTCCATCTATGTATCCGATGCATCCTGGTAACTCTGTCAGTGTGTTATCTACAATATGGTTCCTTTCTGTCACAGAAGGCCAGAACAAGTATTTCTGTTTAAGACGTAAAATTGCTTTAAACACACGTCTGCTTATGTTTTGAAGAGTTCCGCCATCTCCAACACCAAACAGTGAAGCAATTTTGCGAACAGACGATCCTTCGCCATAAGAACCAAGGCGGAATAACGCGATTTGCAATTGAAGTTCTACTGGCAATTGTGGCACAGAATTTTTATTTTTAAAGACGGGATCATCTTTTATCAACTCTAAAATATATAAAAATTCCTTTGCGTCTACTCGCAGCATTTGTAATTTTCTATCGTCATCCAGATTCTTCAACACCTTATCAGTCCAATGGAATGACTTTGGCACATAGAAATGAGTACTCCTGCGATGCGACAGCAAGAGGATTAAGTTTACATGAAAAGTTGTCATTGTCATATCCTCCTCTTCTTCCTCATTATCTAAAATACACAAATTAATAAAAACACTACGCTTCCTTGCACAAATTCTAACCTGAGTCGAAAGCAATTAAATCCAAAGCATTTTGGAAGCACAAAGCATTTACTAGCTTATTTTTCATACAATCTCTTGGCATTTTAAAACACTAAGCAAATCGCGCAAAAAGGTTGTGTTTGTTAGAAAATAAGACAGTGGTGCCACTGCATTTGAGCAAAATTTGCAAAATCCACTTATTTTTTCCTTTGCTTTTACATTTCAGAATATGTTTTTTATTATTTTGAATGTTGGGTGGTTTTAAGGATAGGACCTCAACTTTGCTTAAAATTTATTAAGAAATAGGAATTCACTCCTAAACTTAATATATTGCACTGAATTCATTTAACTTGATTTTTTTGTAATAATCCCCACAGGTAGTAAAAATTCTCCTTCAAAGAATTTTTAACGTAGTGGCAGCACTGACGATGAACGTCACAGCGTTGCAAATTATTGAATACGCCAGTCACATACTGAGGTGCTCACAGTTTCAGAAATAACAAATGCTATATATACGCTTTGTTAATATACGCTTAAACTGTGAATACCCTAAATGTTTTAACTCGCCGATAAAATATCACGGAAGAAGAAAAGAAACACCATGAAATTTTAGGATTTAAATTTATTTATTAATAAAAAAGGGGGTGGTTTTAAACTAACAATTTCTTTACCTTTAAAGTAATCTTTAAGCAAGCTTCAATTAGAAAGACACGTCTGGCGTGTACGAGATGTTGCAAAGAAGAGACCGAAAATTTTTCTCGAAGCTAAGCAGAAGACCAGCAGTAAGGCTTAATACTAAACTTAGTATTCTACCGTTGGTTTACAAAGTTAACAAAGAGAATTTTACAAGCTTCAGTGTTTCCCAAACAATAAATACAATAGATATTTTAAGTGTTAGTGATGGGACATTTATGGCCTGAACATTGCCGCCCACCTTGCAGAGTTATAACTACAACAAAAAAGCTTATAGCATAATTTTATAAATCCCTGTACATCACTTCACGCTGCGTTGTTGAAATTTGCAATTTATAAAACGCAACGCTTCACGCCGTGATCTTCAGCGTTGAGTAACGCAATAGCGTAGTGAAAACAGTACAAATTTCGCATTTTATAAAACGCAGCACTTGAAATTCCATCACTTGAACTGTCACTTTCATCACTTGCTCTTGAGCTGCCGTTAGAACGAATAAGTTGGCATTGAAAGGGTCATAACTGTTTGTTTCACTCATATATTCTTAAATGTTTACATATATCTATATATATATTGAATATAGGTTAAAGACAGCAACAACGAACCAACAGTTCGAAATGTTGCTAAAAGAAATAAAAAAACTACCGCAGGTAGCAAATGTGTACGCCAGTGTTTGGCGTTTATATTGCAATTTCAATTTCATGATAGCTGAAAAGAACAGCTGATATGGTTGCCAACAAGTCAGAATTTGGTGAATCTTAAATATTTCAAATATTTACAATAATGATGCTAGTTTTATTTTACATATGACAACCCTAAACTGTTGTTGACTGACAGTTCACCGTGGTAACGTAACATAGCTAACGCAATAACGTAGTGATTAATAAAATGCAAATTTTTAATCCAAATGATGCGCCGCGTTAGCGTTGCGTTTCATCACGGTGATTTATAAAATGATGCCATAAGTTGCAGCAGCGGAACAAGTCATTTTTTTTAGTGCTTGATTTCATCGCCCTCTACCGGCTGAAGAAGTGATGAAAAAAAATTTTTTTTGTTATCTTAAAACATTTATAAATATGTCACAAAAAGTTCAAAATTGATATATAATAAATATGATTGAAAAAAAAAAATATTAAAAATATATGTTTTTTTCTACCAAAAGATTGGTACTACTCCCTTAATACAAAAAAATAAAAACTTAACTACTGAACTCTATTTCTTCACGTCTTCTATGAATATTTCTTTGTTTAAAATATTCATTCGATATAACGGATTTTTCGATTTAACGAAAAGGCTGGACTAGAAACCATTCGTTATATTGGACGTCTACTGTATGTGTAAGTTAGGTATACATTTATGTTCACACAAAGCAGCCAGTTACTTTAAATCAGAACGGGCCGAAGTTGGTCTTCTTGGTTATTTTGTATAACTTATTTGTTTTCATCTGTACATTTTTGAAGAAAGTACAGGCGATAGCAGACAAAGAATTTTAAAGCACGTTGTTTTCTATATTAACCATAAAAATTGTATTTGAATAATTAAAATTAAATAAACTGAATATATTGTTAAAGAAAACGAGAGCTTTTAGAATTTGCCTCAACGCAAGAAGTCTTTCGCGTAGTAGATATAGATATAGATATAGATATAGATATAGATATAGATATAGATATAGATATAGATATAGATATAGATATAGACATAGATATAGAAATAGATATAGATATAGATATAGATATAGATATAGATATAGATATAGATATAGATATAGATATAGATATAGATATAGATATAGATATAGATATAGATATAGATATAGATATAGATCTCTTTGTTAATTATGCCGTCTATAAAACTTAGTATTGCAACTCCATTCCATGACATGCAACCCCAGATCATCAGCCTTCCTAATGTTTATAAGAAAATTATTGCCATTTAAATTAAAACAATAAATTTTATAAAATTGTGACATATTTTAATAAGTTTATTTCTTTTATAATTCTTAAAAAACATATTTTTTAAGAATTATATTGTGAGCTTAATGCCAAATAATTCATGAAGCAACAGGTTGCTACAACAACAAAGTTCTTTGCAGAACTTAAACCAAGCTGACTAGACCATGGTTTCGTCGGACGCTACTCCGACTCATCAGTAGTCTCAGTGGTTCTAGCAGTCCACTAACTTTGACAAGCTAATAGGCGCAAGATCAATAAAACCAAAGAGGAATTATAGAAGCGCTATACTTTGTCAAAGCAATGTTTTTCTACTCTTTTGCTAGTCGCAAAATTTCAAAAAGTTGACTGCATTGATTCTGCAAAGATTCTGTTATTGCGCTTTTTTGTTTACTTCTTTATCACGTATCAATCTAGGTTCCAACATTTTGTTGGTATTAAACCATAGAAGGCGTGAAGAATAATTCCTATATAATTCCTCTTTGGTTTTATTGATCTTGCGCCTATTAGCTTGTCAAAGTTAGTGGACTGCTAGAACCACTGAGACTACTGATGAGTCGGAGTAGCGTCCGACGAAACCATGGTCTAGTCAGCTTGGTTTAAGTTCTGCAAAGAACTTTGTTGTTGATGCAACCTGTTGCTTCATGAATTATTTGGCATTAAGCTCACAATATAATTCTTAAAAAATATGTTTTTTAAGAATTATAAAAGAAATAAATTTTATTTTTATTTAAATAAACACGGTTATTACATGGTTATGTATTTAAATAAACCCCACCATGTTTGACTGTGGGGCGCAAACATTCCTTTTTGTAGCGTTCCCCTGGCTTTCTTCAAACTCGTATTATTACGTCGGAGCCAAATAATAGGATTTTGGTTTCATCAGACCAAATTATTTGCTTCCACTGCTCAGGTGTCCACGTGGCTTTTTCTCGCGCCCACTGAAGTCTCTGTTTTTGGTTTTTTTTCGATATGAAAGGCTTTTTAAGCGCAGTTTTTCCCTCGAATCCCGCAAGTTTTATACGACGTCGTACAGTTTGACTCGAAATATCAATTTTAAATGAGCTATTTATTTCGGCAGAAATTCGGGGATCTTTTTTTACTTCTCTCATAATTGCTGCGTCTACTCTTGTTGTCTGTTTTTGTGTTTTTATACTTTTGCCATCTCTCTTATACTCTTGCCACAGTGTTCTTGTTCAGATTTAAATTTTTACTAATTTTTTTATATCCAAGTCCATTTTTATGCAGTTCGATTACTTTATTTCTTAATTCAATGCACAATTGTTTTGTTTTTGCCATTGTAATGCACTCGACAGTTTCAGCACAAATGAATTGACTTTGTAGTATTAAATCTTTGTTTTTATTATTATATTCAAAATTGTCATTAAGGACACTGTGGGACAAAAATTACCCATACACATCATTCTGTACAATTGTATTAATTGTCTTAAAGGACAAACGGGCCAGAAAGGATCCAACCGAATAAAGTGTTGTGCACTAGGGAGAAAACCAGGATTTGAAATCAATTCAGAACGAATATTTTTGTAATAGATGTCGGCTCCCAAAACAATTGCTATCGCGGATGAAGTGTTAAAATTTGGATCTGCTATCTGACAGAAACATGCTGAGCAAAGGCATTGAGTTTTTGCCAGATGTCGGTAAAACTAAGTGAATGCTAGGTTCTGCAGGTGCTAAGATTGGTCCACCGATAAGAAAGTGACCTGGAGTTAATGCAGCTAGATCGGAAATGTTATTCGGCAAAGGACTTAATGGTCTATAATTGGAGTAAACTTTTTCATGTGATGATTTAATAAAGTTATGAAAATCCTTTTTTATTATTTTTGATGCAACAATAAAGTTAGTACCATTATCGGAGAAAAGATTATTAGGGCATCCTCGTCTGGAGGTGAAACGAGCAAAGGCTGCAAGAAATGTAGTGGCCGACAAATCGCTTGTGGCTTCTAAATGAATGGCCTTAGTCGAAAAACAAATGAAAACACAAACGTATCCCTTGGTTATCGGATATGCTCGTCCAGTGTCATTTTTTACATCAATCAGACCCGCAAAATCTATGCCAATAGTTTCAAATGGCCTAGAGAGAATGGTGCGTTCTACCGGGAGTGCAAGCATGATTTGGGATTTTTGTTTTTTCTTTGATAACACGCAAATTTTACATTTATGAATAATGGCTTTAACTAGATTTTTGGCTTTAGGAATCCAATATTGTTGTCGAATTAAGCGAAGAAGTAGAGCGTTTGCACCGTGTAGAGATATTTTGTGCATAAACTGTACTAGCAGTTCTGTAAATCGGCAATTATAGGGTATACGAGTAGGATGCTTCTCGTTAAATGAGAGAAGAGGCGAATTAGTAAGTCGCCCATTTACTCGCAAAATACCACTGAAGTCTATATATGGATTAAGTGTAAGTGTACTTTTAGAGTTAATATGATTTTTATAGTGAAAAAAATTTTATAAGAACATCCTCGTTATTAGAAAAGAAACAAGCGTGTGTTTTTACTGCTCTCGCTTCTAAGGTTGTTTCAGTTACACACTTTTGAGAATGAGGCCATAAAGAAAAATAGTGTATCAACCAAATTGGACCATGCCACCACAAATTGTTATTTGACAAATCTTGTGGACAAATACCACGACTTCCGAGATCAGCAGGATTGTCATGAGTGTCAATGTGGTGCCAGTTTTGCTATTGACTCTTTCCTTTATTTTGCAAATTCGATTTGCTACAAAACAGGTCCAAGTACAAGGTGGCTTTTGAAGCCAAGAAGAACGATAGCTGAATCAGTCCAACAAAATATATCATATACTTTTATTGTTATTTCAGCTAGAGGTGTCTCAAGCATTTCAGCGAGAAGAAGAGCTCCACAAAGCTCTAAACGAGGCAGCGAAATTCTCTTCACTGGTGCTACCTTTGTTTTGGCCATGAACAAAGACGTTGTAACATGTGCATTATTACTGATTCGTATGTAGATCGCCCCGGCACACAGTGGGAGGACTTCATACAAGTTTTGGCCATAAATAGTAAAAATAAACCTAGAGCTTTAAAATTTGGTATGAATGCTTCGTACAGTAAAAACTTAAATATATATAAGTTTGGATCAAATCTGCCCACAGACACGCCCACCTTCCATACGTTTTTTTTGCAGAAAATAGTATAAATAAACGTAGAGCTTTCAAATTTGGTATGAATGCTTTGCATATTTAAATATGAAATATATATAAGTTTGGATCAAATCCGCCCGCAGACACGCCCACCTTCCTAAGGATTTTTCTGCAGAAAATAGTAAAAATAAACGTAGAGCTTTCAAATTTGGTATGAATGCTTTGCATATTTAGATATGAAATATATCAAATGGATCAAATGCGCCCGCAGACACGCCGACTTTCTTTTTTTAAAAAAACTTGTAATCTTGAAGATAGTCTTTGCATAATATTCTCGTATAATGTATTGCAAAAAGTTTTATTTCCGAATTTGAGCAAAATTTTCCGACAGACACCACCACCTTTTATCCTTATCTTCTTTCTTTCCATATAACACTTATTAACCCTAGTCCAACGTTGAGAAAAAATTCAGAATTCTACGTTGATGTGTAGATTTCTTCATCTATAAACTTTGTGTGGATTTTAACAGACAAAAATCTGTTTTTACAAAATGCGGCGAAAAAAATCCATATCAAAAAATGCGGCGCAGAAAATCCGTTTTTTTAAAATCCGGCGAAGAAAATCTCTTTTTATGAAATGCGGCGAAGAAAATCTCTTTTCAGAGTGCGACATTAGCAACGCTGTATTTTTTAAGGAGTGGGAACAATTTTTCTGAAAAAAATTATGTTTTCAAATAATTATTTCTATTTATAATTTTATCTTTATAATTCCTTACAGTACTCTGTAAAAGGATTTTTATCAACAAATAATATAACATAATGATATATTTCATATGATTGTTTCGAAATTTTACATAAAAACTTTTTAAAAAAAGCAATGAAAATTTAAATTTATAATTTTCTCCTAGAAATCACTACAATTATTTTCACTAATAATATAACAAGTATATGTTTGAAGTGAACTCTACCACGAATTAAATACAAAATTAAAAACAAAAACAATGAAAAACAATGAAAATTAAGAAATCATACTATTTTTTGTATAATAATCGTTATTAATTTTTTTATATCCAAGTCCATTTTTATGCAGTTCGATTACTTTATTTCTTAATTCAATGCACAATTGTTTTGTTTTTGCCATTGTAATGCACTCGACAGTTTCAGCACAAATGAATTGACTTTGTAGTATTAAATCTTTGTTTTTATTATTATATTCAAAATTGTCATTAAGGACACTGTGGGACAAAAATTACCCATACACATCATTCTGTACAATTGTATTAATTGTCTTAAAGGACAAACGGGCCAGAAAGGATCCAACCGAATAAAGTGTTGTGCACTAGGGAGAAAACCAGGATTTGAAATCAATTCAGAACGAATATTTTTGTAATAGATGTCGGCTCCCAAAACAATTGCTATCGCGGATGAAGTGTTAAAATTTGGATCTGCTATCTGACAGAAACATGCTGAGCAAAGGCATTGAGTTTTTGCCAGATGTCGGTAAAACTAAGTGAATGCTAGGTTCTGCAGGTGCTAAGATTGGTCCACCGATAAGAAAGTGACCTGGAGTTAATGCAGCTAGATCGGAAATGTTATTCGGCAAAGGACTTAATGGTCTATAATTGGAGTAAACTTTTTCATGTGATGATTTAATAAAGTTATGAAAATCCTTTTTTATTATTTTTGATGCAACAATAAAGTTAGTACCATTATCGGAGAAAAGATTATTAGGGCATCCTCGTCTGGAGGTGAAACGAGCAAAGGCTGCAAGAAATGTAGTGGCCGACAAATCGCTTGTGGCTTCTAAATGAATGGCCTTAGTCGAAAAACAAATGAAAACACAAACGTATCCCTTGGTTATCGGATATGCTCGTCCAGTGTCATTTTTTACATCAATCAGACCCGCAAAATCTATGCCAATAGTTTCAAATGGCCTAGAGAGAATGGTGCGTTCTACCGGGAGTGCAGGCATGATTTGGGATTTTTGTTTTTTCTTTGATAACACGCAAATTTTACATTTATGAATAATGGCTTTAACTAGATTTTTGGCTTTAGGAATCCAATATTGTTGTCGAATTAAGCGAAGAAGTAGAGCGTTTGCACCGTGTAGAGATATTTTGTGCATAAACTGTACTAGCAGTTCTGTAAATCGGCAATTATAGGGTATACGAGTAGGATGCTTCTCGTTAAATGAGAGAAGAGGCGAATTAGTAAGTCGCCCATTTACTCGCAAAATACCACTGAAGTCTATATATGGATTAAGTGTAAGTGTACTTTTAGAGTTAATATGATTTTTATAGTGAAAAAAATTTTATAAGAACATCCTCGTTATTAGAAAAGAAACAAGCGTGTGTTTTTACTGCTCTCGCTTCTAAGGTTGTTTCAGTTACACACTTTTGAGAATGAGGCCATAAAGAAAAATAGTGTATCAACCAAATTGGACCATGCCACCACAAATTGTTATTTGACAAATCTTGTGGACAAATACCACGACTTCCGAGATCAGCAGGATTGTCATGAGTGTCAATGTGGTGCCAGTTTTGCTATTGACTCTTTCCTTTATTTTGCAAATTCGATTTGCTACAAAACAGGTCCAAGTACAAGGTGGCTTTTGAAGCCAAGAAGAACGATAGCTGAATCAGTCCAACAAAATATATCATATACTTTTATTGTTATTTCAGCTAGAGGTGTCTCAAGCATTTCAGCGAGAAGAAGAGCTCCACAAAGCTCTAAACGAGGCAGCGAAATTCTCTTCACTGGTGCTACCTTTGTTTTGGCCATGAACAAAGACGTTGTAACATGTGCATTATTACTGATTCGTATGTAGATCGCCCCGGCACACAGTGGGAGGACTTCATACAAGTTTTGGCCATAAATAGTAAAAATAAACCTAGAGCTTTAAAATTTGGTATGAATGCTTCGTACAGTAAAAACTTAAATATATATAAGTTTGGATCAAATCTGCCCACAGACACGCCCACCTTCCATACGTTTTTTTTGCAGAAAATAGTATAAATAAACGTAGAGCTTTCAAATTTGGTATGAATGCTTTGCATATTTAAATATGAAATATATATAAGTTTGGATCAAATCCGCCCGCAGACACGCCCACCTTCCTAAGGATTTTTCTGCAGAAAATAGTAAAAATAAACGTAGAGCTTTCAAATTTGGTATGAATGCTTTGCATATTTAGATATGAAATATATCAAATGGATCAAATGCGCCCGCAGACACGCCGACTTTCTTTTTTTAAAAAACTTGTAATCTTGAAGATAGTCTTTGCATAATATTCTCGTATAATGTATTGCAAAAAGTTTTATTTCCGAATTTGAGCAAAATTTTCCGACAGACACCACCACCTTTTATCCTTATCTTCTTTCTTTCCATATAACACTTATTAACCCTAGTCCAACGTTGAGAAAAAATTCAGAATTCTACGTTGATGTGTAGATTTCTTCATCTATAAACTTTGTGTGGATTTTAACAGACAAAAATCTGTTTTTACAAAATGCGGCGAAAAAAATCCATATCAAAAAATGCGGCGCAGAAAATCCGTTTTTTTAAAATCCGGCGAAGAAAATCTCTTTTTATGAAATGCGGCGAAGAAAATCTCTTTTCAGAGTGCGACATTAGCAACGCTGTATTTTTTAAGGAGTGGGAACAATTTTTCTGAAAAAAATTATGTTTTCAAATAATTATTTCTATTTATAATTTTATCTTTATAATTCCTTACAGTACTCTGTAAAAGGATTTTTATCAACAAATAATATAACATAATGATATATTTCATATGATTGTTTCGAAATTTTACATAAAAACTTTTTAAAAAAAGCAATGAAAATTTAAATTTATAATTTTCTCCTAGAAATCACTACAATTATTTTCACTAATAATATAACAAGTATATGTTTGAAGTGAACTCTACCACGAATTAAATACAAAATTAAAAACAAAAACAATGAAAAACAATGAAAATTAAGAAATCATACTATTTTTTGTATAATAATCGTTATTAATTTTTTTATATCCAAGTCCATTTTTATGCAGTTCGATTACTTTATTTCTTAATTCAATGCACAATTGTTTTGTTTTTGCCATTGTAATGCACTCGACAGTTTCAGCACAAATGAATTGACTTTGTAGTATTAAATCTTTGTTTTTATTATTATATTCAAAATTGTCATTAAGGACACTGTGGGACAAAAATTACCCATACACATCATTCTGTACAATTGTATTAATTGTCTTAAAGGACAAACGGGCCAGAAAGGATCCAACCGAATAAAGTGTTGTGCACTAGGGAGAAAACCAGGATTTGAAATCAATTCAGAACGAATATTTTTGTAATAGATGTCGGCTCCCAAAACAATTGCTATCGCGGATGAAGTGTTAAAATTTGGATCTGCTATCTGACAGAAACATGCTGAGCAAAGGCATTGAGTTTTTGCCAGATGTCGGTAAAACTAAGTGAATGCTAGGTTCTGCAGGTGCTAAGATTGGTCCACCGATAAGAAAGTGACCTGGAGTTAATGCAGCTAGATCGGAAATGTTATTCGGCAAAGGACTTAATGGTCTATAATTGGAGTAAACTTTTTCATGTGATGATTTAATAAAGTTATGAAAATCCTTTTTTATTATTTTTGATGCAACAATAAAGTTAGTACCATTATCGGAGAAAAGATTATTAGGGCATCCTCGTCTGGAGGTGAAACGAGCAAAGGCTGCAAGAAATGTAGTGGCCGACAAATCGCTTGTGGCTTCTAAATGAATGGCCTTAGTCGAAAAACAAATGAAAACACAAACGTATCCCTTGGTTATCGGATATGCTCGTCCAGTGTCATTTTTTACATCAATCAGACCCGCAAAATCTATGCCAATAGTTTCAAATGGCCTAGAGAGAATGGTGCGTTCTACCGGGAGTGCAGGCATGATTTGGGATTTTTGTTTTTTCTTTGATAACACGCAAATTTTACATTTATGAATAATGGCTTTAACTAGATTTTTGGCTTTAGGAATCCAATATTGTTGTCGAATTAAGCGAAGAAGTAGAGCGTTTGCACCGTGTAGAGATATTTTGTGCATAAACTGTACTAGCAGTTCTGTAAATCGGCAATTATAGGGTATACGAGTAGGATGCTTCTCGTTAAATGAGAGAAGAGGCGAATTAGTAAGTCGCCCATTTACTCGCAAAATACCACTGAAGTCTATATATGGATTAAGTGTAAGTGTACTTTTAGAGTTAATATGATTTTTATAGTGAAAAAAATTTTATAAGAACATCCTCGTTATTAGAAAAGAAACAAGCGTGTGTTTTTACTGCTCTCGCTTCTAAGGTTGTTTCAGTTACACACTTTTGAGAATGAGGCCATAAAGAAAAATAGTGTATCAACCAAATTGGACCATGCCACCACAAATTGTTATTTGACAAATCTTGTGGACAAATACCACGACTTCCGAGATCAGCAGGATTGTCATGAGTGTCAATGTGGTGCCAGTTTTGCTATTGACTCTTTCCTTTATTTTGCAAATTCGATTTGCTACAAAACAGGTCCAAGTACAAGGTGGCTTTTGAAGCCAAGAAGAACGATAGCTGAATCAGTCCAACAAAATATATCATATACTTTTATTGTTATTTCAGCTAGAGGTGTCTCAAGCATTTCAGCGAGAAGAAGAGCTCCACAAAGCTCTAAACGAGGCAGCGAAATTCTCTTCACTGGTGCTACCTTTGTTTTGGCCATGAACAAAGACGTTGTAACATGTGCATTATTACTGATTCGTATGTAGATCGCCCCGGCACACAGTGGGAGGACTTCATACAAGTTTTGGCCATAAATAGTAAAAATAAACCTAGAGCTTTAAAATTTGGTATGAATGCTTCGTACAGTAAAAACTTAAATATATATAAGTTTGGATCAAATCTGCCCACAGACACGCCCACCTTCCATACGTTTTTTTTGCAGAAAATAGTATAAATAAACGTAGAGCTTTCAAATTTGGTATGAATGCTTTGCATATTTAAATATGAAATATATATAAGTTTGGATCAAATCCGCCCGCAGACACGCCCACCTTCCTAAGGATTTTTCTGCAGAAAATAGTAAAAATAAACGTAGAGCTTTCAAATTTGGTATGAATGCTTTGCATATTTAGATATGAAATATATCAAATGGATCAAATGCGCCCGCAGACACGCCGACTTTCTTTTTTTAAAAAAACTTGTAATCTTGAAGATAGTCTTTGCATAATATTCTCGTATAATGTATTGCAAAAAGTTTTATTTCCGAATTTGAGCAAAATTTTCCGACAGACACCACCACCTTTTATCCTTATCTTCTTTCTTTCCATATAACACTTATTAACCCTAGTCCAACGTTGAGAAAAAATTCAGAATTCTACGTTGATGTGTAGATTTCTTCATCTATAAACTTTGTTTGGATTTTAACAGACAAAAATCTGTTTTTACAAAATGCGGCGAAAAAAATCCATATCAAAAAATGCGGCGCAGAAAATCCGTTTTTTTAAAATCCGGCGAAGAAAATTTCTTTTTATGAAATGCGGCGAAGAAAATCTCTTTTCAGAGTGCGACATTAGCAACGCTGTATTTTTTAAGGAGTGGGAACAATTTTTCTGAAAAAAATTATGTTTTCAAATAATTATTTCTATTTATAATTTTATCTTTATAATTCCTTACAGTACTCTGTAAAAGGATTTTTATCAACAAATAATATAACATAATGATATATTTCATATGATTGTTTCGAAATTTTACATAAAAACTTTTTAAAAAAAGCAATGAAAATTTAAATTTATAATTTTCTCCTAGAAATCACTACAATTATTTTCACTAATAATATAACAAGTATATGTTTGAAGTGAACTCTACCACGAATTAAATACAAAATTAAAAACAAAAACAATGAAAAACAATGAAAATTAAGAAATCATACTATTTTTTGTATAATAATCGTTATGCTTATTTCTCATAACCAAACAATATTTTTAGATAACGTTTTGATATTATAGAAATCTTTGCTAAGTGATTTATGTAAAAAAAAATTGCAATGGTTGTACAGTACGTACTGTTCACGAAAAATAAATACATTTAATTGATAATATCTACATAAAAATCTTTATGAATTGGTGGAATCTATTTTTTATTTATCATAGTAAGAAGGTATTGGTAAGAAGGTATACTTCTTTTTTTCTGAGAGCTGTATTTTTTATGGTAAGCGATGGGAAATTTATAATTTTGAATCAAATTTTCATAATCGATTGAATTTTGAAACATCGTTCGCGAATGCATTCAATCGTTCGCGAATGCAGAGTACAACGAAGGCAGACTTTTGTTTACCTTTTCAACTCCACAAGGTATAGCAGTATAACGTATCTATTCAGGGGAAAAATGGGGTATAAAGAGATTTTTGAGTTCTGTGTACGAAAAGAATAATTTTTTAGAGATTTCTAGGGTTATTTGGAGTTTCATGTTCGACAATGAAAAATTTCGTTTAGAAATATTCCGCTGAATAGACGAACTCTAGCAATATACATACATTTAAAAACTACGCTATAAAAGTCTTTATAATGCTTAACAGTTATAATCTCTTGATGAAAATCAAAATTAATATTATGATATTATCGAGTTCGCTGTCTAACACGCTGTCTAACACGTAAAAAGTAAGTATAAAATAAAAATATTTTTTCGCCGCATTTTGATAAAAGTGATTTTTTTTTCGCCGCATTCTGATAAAAGTGATTTTTTCCGCCGCATTTTGAAAAAAGAGATTTTTTTCGCCGCAATTTTCTGTCGGAAGATTTTTTCGTAAGCACTGTCGGTATACTTTTAAATAAAAAAAAATATTTTATTAAATGTTTAAGTACATACATATGACGCGTTCAAAGCAAAAGAAAGCAATATTTTTTATGCACGCAAAAATAGAAAAGGAAAAGGTTCAGCGCAAAAGTGAGCACAACTTGGTTGCACGGCGCATCAAACAGAAGTTGCATGTGGATGACGGTTGCAAGCGAACATTGAAAGTTTGCATGATGATTGGAAAAGAGGCTGCGGGGTACATGCTGAAGAGCATAAATGCTTGATGTTTGTATGATCGTGTTTATGCTTTGTTATGAAAGTATGTGTGTCATCAATGCAAAATCTCAATTTTCAGCATTTTCTACGTTTTGATATTTTAATAAATAAAATCGCCTAGTTTTGAATGAAACTATAAATTTATAGGTTCTTAAAGGGATTTATCTTATTTTTACTTTTTTATGAGCAATGGTTCTAGATTACACTACTCAACAAGGTTTTCCACAACGAATTGCGATAAAATTTTCTATAGTAAATCCACTATTGGGAACACATACTTCACATAAATGCTTGCAAAAACTTACATGTTCAGTAAATGAATTTTAATTTAATTGCATGTAGTAGAGGAGTCAGATAAACATTTGAAGATATAATAGCTGAATTACAATACTGCGTTAGGTCGGTCGTTCGCTGATCGTACGTTGGTCTCCGTGGTAAAAACTTTACGATATAAGCTGTCAAAACGGACGACCTCAAACTTTGCAAAACTAAATGTTGCGTTGACAGATCGTGCGTCTATCATTTGGTGATGCCAATAAAAGCAGCTATACTAAAAATCCCACAAGACGTCGCTATTTCCGAAATCATGCAATTATAATTTTAATCAATGAAAAATTAAAAGATATTGTCATAAAATCATTAAGAACCATAAAACCTACTTTAGAAAGATAAGATCTTTTTTTTTAAGTGTAATATAATCTGCGAAATAATGAAAAATGTCACATATTAATGTGAAAATTCGGACTAGAAGCTTCAAAATAAATTAACGCTTTCCAATTTAATGATAAAATGTGAAATTAAATTAAAATTTAAAATGAAATTTCTGGAAACACATTTCAGTTTTTATGGCAAAAAAATTTTTTAATAATCGATATTTTTATGTATATGTGGCGGCAGAAACTTAGACTGGCAACGCTTAAACCATCAAAATAGGTTGGCAACTCTAAAACTAGCAAAAAGGTTGGCAACCCGAAAAACAAGAATCTGACAGCGTTTTTCTAGAGAATTCGACAGCGTGTTTTTCAATGGATACATATTATCTTCAATTATTCATTATCATAAACTTTTAATTGTTTTCTTTTATATTTACTAGAATAAAATAAACGTGGTAACGAAGATACCAAAGTGGTGACCCCGACGTGATCATGGAAGGTGATCAAGACAATGAGCAAAGCTCAACCGCCAGCATGCTTGCGCCCCAAGCAGACATTGCAAACAAGGTTGCGGCCAACGGCGCCAATCAGCCGACAGAAGCATACGAATTGGCTTCCAATTGTTATGCGCGCCTACAGATGCCACTATTCATCGAAAACGACGTGGAAAATTGGTTTTATTTGCTGGATTTTTATTTTCGTGCCACTGGAATTTCACAAGACGACCGCAAGTTTGATACTGTTTGCTCGCAACTGCCACCTGCACGCATCACAGAGCTCAGACCCATTATTGATGCGGCTCCAAATCGTTGTAAATATGAGTTCATACGTTCTCGATTAGCAAACTATTTCGCTGAAAGCCAGCAAAAACGACTTCGTCGAGTTTTACAAGATATGCCACTCGGGGACAAAAAGCCAAGCCAATTATTTTATGAGATGGTGCAAGTTGCTAATGGAACCTTGTGCGAACAGGTTCTTCTAGATTTGTGGGCCTCACGTCTCCCACCTTCAGTTCAATCAGCGGTTATCATCGTCACAGGCCCTGTATCAGAAAAAACACGCATTGCAGATGCCATTATGGAAAACGTCGAGTTACGCCAAATTCACGCGGTTGCACCAAATTATAATCCTGAGTTCGGTAGAAATGGCAGTTCTCTGCAACCAAATACGTCATACTCGGCAGATGTTTCTAATCTGGTCTGTGAACTCTCGAAATTGTTGGCACGTAATCCACAGCCTCGACAAGGGCGCAGCCAGACACCCGGACGCGCAAGTCGTTCCCGTGCATCAAGCCAGAATCGTCGACGGGAAGTATCTATTGAGCAATTTGACGATTGTTGGTATCATCGCAATTTTGGAAACAGGGCAACCAACTGTCGTCCACCTTGCAGCTTCCGTCGCACACAGGCTGCTGCATCGCAATCACAACAACAATGACTATTGAAAGTGAGTCATGACGCAGAAGTTTCAGGCACGCCAGACTCCGGTGCCATTAATCGACTTTGCGTACATGACCAATCAACTAATAAGCGTTTCTTAATCGACACTGGTGCCGAGATTTCATGCATTCCGCCATCAAGTACGCTTAAAAATCTTCGTGAAACGACTATGAAACTTTTTGGTGTCAATGGCTCACCTATAAAAGTATTTGGCCAAGTAACATATGAACTAAACCTTGGTCTTCGTCGCTCTTATGTTTGGACGTTTATTGTCGCCGACGTGTCGTCACCAATAATCGGAGCAGATTTTCTTCAACATCATGATTTAATGGTTGACTTAAGGCGCTCCTGCCTTGTTGACGCACGCACACAACTACATTCGAAATCACTCGCTGCTATAACAAGCCATGAACAATCACCGCAACTCATCGATAGAAACGCACCATTCGCAGACATCATCATGATTTATCCGAACATAACACGTCTTGCACCGCCAGGAGCTTCGACTAACTCAAAAGCACTTCATTACATTGAAACAAACGGTCCACCCTGTACAGCACGAGCGCGGCGATTGCCTCCAGACAAGTTGGACGCAGCAAAAAAAGAATTTGAATTGCTGATGCGAGCTGGAATTTGCCGCCCGTCAAAATCGAACTGGTCGAGCCCACTTCATATGGTGAGGAAATGTGATGGCACTTGGCGTCCATGTGGCGACTACAGGGCTCTTAATGCCATAACAGTGCCTGACCGCTATCCACTTCCTTACTTACACGACTTTGCATACATTTTACGAGGTAAATCTATTTTTTCAAAAATTGATTTGCAAAAAGCCTTTCACCAGGTCCCTATTAACCCAGATGATGTTCCAAAAACTGCAATCGTGACGCCGTTTGGACTCTTTGAGTTCACTCATATGACGTTCGGTCTACGTAATGCAGCTCAAACTCTTCAGCGTCTAATCCATGAGGTATTGCGTGGTCTCGAATATGCCTTTCCGTATATGGATGATATTTGCATTGCATCCACCAGTATTGAAGAGCATCGCCAACATCTAAAAGAGATATTCGAACGTCTTGCGCGCCACAACTTGTCTATAAATATAGCAAAGTGCGTTTTTGGAAAGGCAGAGCTAGAATTTCTTGGCCATTACATTACCGAACAAGGAATTTCTCCACTTTCATCTACGGTCAAGGCCATTCAATCCATTAAGCGACCGGAAACTGTCAAACAGCTGAGGGGATTTATAGCAACAGTGAATTTTTATCGCAAATTTTTGCCTCATGCAGCAGAAGTTCAAATTCCGCTTCTATCAATGGCACCTGGAAATCGCAAAAATGATAAAACTCCACTTTCATGGAACCCATCCACTATAGAGGCTTTTGAAAGGTGTCAACAACTACTTACAACGGCAGTACAACTCTCTCACCCATCACCGCACGCAGAGATGAGTCTCGTTACCGACGCATCGAATTTAGCAGCAGGAGCCGCCTTGAATCAACTAGTAAACGGTAATGTGGAGCCCCTTGGTTTTTTTTCTAAAAAGTTTTCAGTTACACAGCAGCAGTACTCTACATACGATCGAGAACTTACCGCGATGTATTTAGCAGTACGACATTTTCAAGATTTGCTGGAAGGACGAAATTTTTTCATCCAAACCGATCACAAGCCGCTGGTATTCGCATTCAAGCAACGTCCTGAAAAATCGTCACCTCGTCAGATCAATCATCTCTCGTTCATCAGCCAATTTACCACGGATATACGATACATTAAGGGTGAAGATAATCACGCAGCTGACTTACTATCTCGCATTGATGCAATAACCGCAGATGCAAATTTGTATGCAATGCTATCAGAGTCTCAAGAAAATGATGAAGAATTAAAAAATTTTCTTGAAGGTACCATCCAACATTCATTACAGCTTACATTGTTTGCCTTTCCACAGCTAGAAAAACCTATTTACTGTGACGTTTCACATAACCGAGTTAGACCGTTTATTACTAAAGACCTTCGTAAAGCTTTTTTTGATGCAACACATAATCTCGCGCATCCAAGTCGTCGATCTTCAGCACGCCTCATGTCTGAACGCTTTGTTTGGCCAAACATACGCCAAGACAGCATGAAATTTGCAAAAATATGCGTACCGTGCCAAAAAACAAAAGTCCAACGCCATTGCAGAACTGAACTTCAACGATACTCATTACCCGATGAACGATTTGAAAATATCAATATTGACATACTTGGTCCCTTTCCGCCTTCTGAGGGTTTTCGGTATTTATTTACAATCATCGATCGATATACCCGGTGGCCAGAAGCTGTACCGATGATAGATATGACTGCGGCCAGCTGTGCACAAGCTCTCATTGCTGGTTGGATCGCTCGCTTCGGGCCACCAGTGCGCTTAACATCCGATCAGGGGCGTCAATTTACCTCTTCAGTGTTTACGGAGTTATGCCATGTTATGGGAACAAATATAACGATGACGACATCATATCACCCACAATCGAATGGCATCGTAGAGCGGTTTCATCGAACTTTAAAGGCGGCTATTAATTGTAGTAATGCTACAGATTGGGTAAAGCGCCTACCCCTTATAATGCTTGGGCTCCGCTCAACTTTTAAGGAGGATATAAAAGCTACACCAGCGGAGCTAGTTTACGGGACAACCTTACGGCTTCCGGCTGATTTGTTGGCACCGACACTCAATAACCGATCACAATGTGAGTTCGTGCAGGACCTGCGGCAATCAATGCGATTACTTACACCATTTCAAACAGCTTGGCATTCACAGCAACAACCATTTGTTTCTAAGGATTTAAGCACATCAACACATGCATTCGTGCGCAACGATTCAGTAAAGGCGACAGTAGTACCACCTTATGATGGACCATTCGAGATAGTCGAACGCAATGACAAATTTTTTACACTAAGCATACGAGGAAAACGCTCTAAAATTTCCCTGGACCGACTTAAGCCGGCATACCTTGAAGAGTCGAAGGATGACAACAGAAACACTTCGTCGCAAGAAACATCGAGTTTGCCACCACCACCACAAAGTTTATTGTCTCAGTCTACTCGCACTCGAACTGGTCGTCGCATCCAGATTCCAGAACGCTTTAGATAAGGTGCTCGAGCCTTCTGGGGGGCCTATGTGGCGGCAGAAACTTAGACTGGCAACGCTTAAACCATCAAAATAGGTTGGCAACTCTAAAACTAGCAAAAAGGTTGGCAACCCGAAAAACAAGAATCTGACAGCGTTTTTCTAGAGAATTCGACAGCGTGTTTTTCAATGGATACATATTATCTTCAATTATTCATTATCATAAACTTTTAATTGTTTTCTTTTATATTTACTAGAATAAAATAAACGTGGTAACGAAGATACCAAATATATATGTATATAAAGAGTGATTTTTTAAGTGCCTGATAACTTTTTTTTTAAAAAAAACGCATAAAATTTGCAAAATCTCATCGGTTCTTTATTTGAAACGTTAGATTGGTCCATGACATTTACTTTTTGAAGATAATTTCATTTAAATGTTGACCGCGGCTGCGTCTTAGGTGGTCCATTCGGAAAGTCCAATTTTGGGCAACTTTTTCGAGCATTTCGGCCGGAATAGCCCGAATTTCTTCGGAAATGTTGTCTTCCAAAGCTGGAATAGTTGCTGGCTTATTTCTGTAGACTTTAGACTTGACGTAGCCCCACAAAAAATAGTCTAAAGGCGTCAAATCGCATGATCTTGGTGGCCAACTTACCGGTCCATTTCTTGAGATTAATTGTTCTCCGAAGTTTTCCCTCAAAATGGCCATAGAATCGCGAGATGTGTGGCATGTAGCGCCATCTTGTTGAAACCACATGTCAACCAAGTTCAGTTCTTCCATTTTTGGCAACAAAAAGTTTGTTAGCATCGAACGATAGCGATCACCATTCACCGTAACGTTGCGTCCAACAGCATCTTTGAAAAAATACGGTCCAATGATTGGCGTTGCTCGTTAGTAAGTCTATTCATGATGAAATGTCAAAGCATACTGAGCATCTTTCTCTTTGACACCATGTCTGAAATCCCACGTGATCTGTCAAATACTAATGCATGAAAATCATAACCTCAAAAAAATCACCCTTTATATAAGTTAATTTATTTCGTGTTTAAATAAGATAAAAAAATATTTTTTTATCGCTGTTTGCGACTTTATTTATTTCAATCCAACTTAGAACTAACTTAACATTTTCTATAACTTATTATAATATACCTAAAACTGCTCTGCTGCTGTTGCTATTGTTGTTGCTGTTTGTTGTAGTGGTTGTAGCTTGACGTTGGCGAAATAGCTGACGTTGGCATTCCCACGGTTTGACGAATGCAGCGGATGCGCATGCATGGTGTCAGCTTATTTTGTTATCTTAAATATTTGTTGTCTTAACTCCTCCCTTCTCAAAAATTCAAACGTCCTCGTTTGAATCCTAAAAAAAGGGGTTTGGCTAATTCTTGAAACTTTTGATTCTATTGGTTTTCCTGCTAAGTTAATAGAGGAACTTGATCCTTGTGGAATCTCTTTGCTGATGTTAGAAGTTTCTTTCTCTATTGTAGTTATGACTTCTATTGATTGTGATTTCTTTGCTAGTAAACATTTTAGTAATATAATAATTGTTATTGTAATTGTAATGATTGCGAAGCTTCCGCTGGTCCATAGGTGTATTCCATTGGTTGATTCAAATGATTTAATGTATTCTGTATTATTGATGTGGAGTTCTTTTAGCATTTGGAGTGAAAGGATTTCGGAGATTTCCGTACTTCCTGCAGATGGTTGAACTATTGCTGGGAGTGGTTTGACTTGAATAACTTCATTAGAGGTATAGATTGTGTTGTTAATCGTTATTGTAGTGTTTTGGTATTGTATAATAAAAGTTCCGGTTAAGTTCAGTAGATTGTTATCTATTGTCATCGATCCATTGTATGGGTTTAGCAGAATGGTGCCATCCGCTATTTCTTCGATGGTCGGCAGGTGCTGATTGTTTGTTATAATGCAGTTAGCTGGTATACTCTTAAGTAATTTTGGGATACAATTGGTGTTGCTTATGTCTACGATATTTTTGCCATTGCAAATGGACAATTCACTAAATGTCTTACAGTTGGATTTAATTCCAAAAATTTCATTGTTACATTTAAGTATTTTTTCAAATGGCATTTCATTTACAATTTTTCCTTTTTTTACAGCTTTTAGAAGTAATTTTTTGCATGTTTCTTTCTTGGTAATAGGTACACTTATAATATAAATTAGGGTAGAATGGTTTGATGCTATTTTTACATCACTAAATTCTAGTGCTTCAATTATATTAATGTATGGCATTGCCTCTGTGTCAAAAATAGATTTTGCAGCATTTATTTCTGCATTAGACAAAATGTAAGTATTTATAATGCCTGATTTGGCCCATTGTATTGCGTAATCTATATTGAGGAGTTCTTCTTTTATAATATCTATCTTATATTTTATGTTAGTTACAAATTCATTTTTTATAATTGGATTAGCTTTAAATTCTTTTAGTATCTCATTTGTTACATTGGTAATTTCGTTTATTCTCTCGATTGAAACTTTATTGATAACAATTTGTTTATTATTATTTTTTAAGAGGAAGTCATTGAAGTCATCATGGTCTGGATTACCTGCGATCCACTTCCATGCGCTTCCAATAAAATTGAGCGAACGTTTAGGTTTTGCTTTAGGTTGGAGTCTATTAAGGAGGGAGCGTAACTGGGAAAGTTGAAATGATATGAAAGGAAATATTGTATTTTGGGTGCTTATGTTTTGTTTAACTGTCAGTTCCGTTTTGTCTACAAAATTTTGGTAAGGTTCTAGGTCTATTACATGAATTATTTTAAAGTTGCCGTTTTGTACTTTTGCTATTCCAATATTTAGTTCGATTAGTTGAGAATTCGAAAAGTCCAGTATTTGTACTTCTGCATTGGAAATTGAAAGTAATATTCTGAAAAGAAAGTGATTTTGATTAACAGTCTTAATTGCATATATTACTTTTGTGAACTATTTTGTCTGTTTCGGTAACTACTGTACTATGTCTGTTTTCTTTAACTATTTCTGCTTTGAATTTTGGAGAGAGTTTAGTTCCTAATCTCTTGTTTTGTTTGACATAAATAACTTGTCCTGGTATATACTCTTTAATTGTTTGTTTCTTTTTATTATGATATTGAAGATCAGTTTGCTGTTTTTGTTTCAATTTCTCTACGTTGTCTTGTCTTGTTTTCTCGTAATCGTGTGGAGTAAAACCTACTGTTCTGCCAAAAAAAAGATCTACCGGTTTCTTTCCAGTTGTGGAATGTAAGCTATGGTTGTACTCGTTGGTTGCTCTTTCGAGGAGTTCCTCAAAGTTTCTTTCTGTTCCGTCTGTTTTTAGGCATCTCATAATTTCGGTCAGAGTCGAATGAAAGCGTTCGACTTGTCCATTAATTTCGCTTTTGTAGGGGGGCGTGATATAAACATTAATTCCGAGTTCATATTTCATCATGAACATTATAGTTGCTGAGTTTAGGGATCTCTCATTATCTATTACAACTGATTTTGGTACACCGTAAAAAAATAAAAGGTCTCTAAGGGGTCTTCTTATATCCTCAATTGATTTTCCTGTAATTATTTTCGTTTGTGCGCATTTCGTAAACTTGTCTAGGTTTGTCAATATTAATTTCTTATCCGTGGAATAAATATCTATGTGTACCGTGTGACCGGGGTGGTTAGGTAAGGGTGTTTCATTTAATTTAGGTTGGTTGGGATGTCTTTCGTATTTATTCTGCTTACATGTTACGCATTTTCTCGTTATTCTCTGTATTTTACTGTTCATACCTGGAAAGTAGTATTTCTGAAGGATCTGCAATTTATTTTCCTTGGCGTTCCTATGGGCTCTGTTATGTGT
The DNA here is from genome assembly GCA_943735915.1 of Pherbina coryleti. Taxonomy (NCBI): domain Eukaryota; kingdom Metazoa; phylum Arthropoda; class Insecta; order Diptera; family Sciomyzidae; genus Pherbina; species Pherbina coryleti. The sequence continues at coordinate 112,413,288 of OX030950.1, read as the reverse complement.
GTCAATAATAATGTCCTCTTGTTGTTGTTCATTAACTATGTCTTCTACTAAAATTTGAGTAAACCTTATTTTATAATTGTTAAAATGTTGCACATAAACTTCCTGCAATAATCCCATAATTCTTTCAGACGTTTGGATACAGTTTATGACAGAAGGGTTGAGGTATCTTTTACAAATGTCTATTAAATTTTCTTGATTGTAAAAAGGTTCTGTTATTATATGCCGGTGGTAACCAGGAAAAACTATTTTGAACTGGTATGTTGATGTTTGCTCTTGTTTTAGAAAGAGTTGGTTTTTGAAAGCATTTATTGGAGTTTCTATGGATGGTATTAAGTTTTGGGACGAACTATCGCTACTGTGTTCGGTGGGCGTAAGCGAGAAAACTTGTGTAGTTGGGGGGCGTGATAGAGAGTCTGCTACAACGTTCATTGTGCCTGGCTTGTAGTGTAGTTCATGATTATATTCCTCTAGTATTACCTTCCAGCGTTTCATTTTTGAGTTAGAGTTTTTATTACTCAGCGCGTATGTCAACGGCTGGTGATCTGTATAGATTTTTACTTTTCTTGATCCGTAAAGGAAGCTACGTAAGGAAGTTAGTGCCCATATTATGGCAAGCATTTCCTTTTCGTTAGTTGCATATGACTCTTCTGTTTTGCTGAGGCTTCTAGATAAAAATGTTATGGTTTTAGAATCTTGCGACAGAACTGCTCCTAACGCATGGTTTGGAGCGTCTGTTGTTAACTCAAAGCTCTTTTGGAAGTCGGGGTATGAAAGCATTACGTCTTCTGAGATGAGACAACTCTTAGCTTTTTTCCAAGCTTCTATTGCATCAGTGTTCATGTGAATTGATTTCGTTTTGGAAAAACTTTTGGACAAACGTCCATTCTCCCCTCTTAAAAGAGACGTCAATGGTTTTACCAAATTGGCGTATCCTTTAATGAATCTACGATAGTAGCCCGTCATTCCTAAGAATGACCTTAAATCCTTCAGTGTCTTTGGCTGTGGGAGTTCTAAAATAGCTTGTACCTTTTTTTTATTAGTCTTTAGACCATTTTGAGAGACGACAAACCCTAGAAATTCAACTTCCTTCTTAAGGAATTCGCACTTATCAAGCTGTACTTTGAAGTTGGCTTTTTCCAGTGTTTGAAAAACTGATTGTAGATTTTTAAAATATTCGTTTTCTGTTTTGCCAAAAATGATGATGTCATCTATATAGACATAACATCGAGTTCCGATATGTTCTCGGAGAACATCGTCAAGAGCACGTTGGAAAATAGAGGGCGCGTGAACTCAAATTTTCCATTATTGATAGAGAAAGCAGTTTTCTCTCTATCAGATTCCTTCAGAGCAATCTGGTGGAATCCACTCTTCAGATAGATGATGGTGAAAAAGGAATTTTTTCCAAGGTTGTAGAGCACTTCATTTATCTCTGGGATTGGGTATCTATCGGCTATGGTGACAGAATTCAGTTTTCTATAGTCGATAACGAGTCGGTACTTTTTTTCACGTGAAGCATCTTCTTTTTTTGTAACGATCCATACTGGGGAATTGTATGGAGATTTTGAAGGTCTAATTATGTTCTGTTCTAGCAACTCCAAAATTTGTTTTTCTACTTCTTCTTTGAGTGCCATAGGATATGGGTATGACTTAGAATATATTGGGGTTTCTGTGGTGGTGCGGATTTCGCCTTGAACATTTGTTGTGTAGGTTAATTTTTTATCGGGGTCGGAAAAGAGTTCAGGGAAATTCTTAATAATTGAATGAAGTGATCGAGCTTGTTCTTTCGTTAAGTGAGAAGTTCTTATGTTTATGTTGTTAACATCTTCAGAATTGAGTTGTTTAAGTGGAATTGTTATGTTTGGATGTATTGTCATATGTCCTTTGTCTGTATGTATGATGGATTTTAATTCTCTTAAAGTGTCGTTGCCTAATATTCCGTCGAACGATATCAAGCTTGGAAGAATGAAAAATGTGTGTTTTTTACCTTGTCCAAATAAGTCAATGAGGGCATGATGGGTGATTTTGATATTACCTCCTACAGAATTTGCAAAGAATGATTTTTTGTTAGGAATTTGATTTCTGATGTGTCTTGACTGCACATAGTTTTTATTTGAACCGGTGTCAATGAGAAATTTTACTATTTCCCCGCATTTCTTAGTATGTTCAAAATACGGAAGCGAGGACTGCTTTAGTCTAAAAAATAGATATCGTCAAGTTCTTGTGTCTGGTCTAGAGTTTCCGTTTCTGTAGTGTTATTATAGTCTACGAGAAATTGTTCATTCATCTCATTTTGGGTGTAATGGTTGCTTTCGTTGTTTTCTGCTGAGTAACTTTTGTCAATTTTCGTTCCAGGTTGGAGATTATTGATTCGTTGAAATTTGTTAGGTTGTTGATGTAGAGTACTAGGAAAGGGGCGTTTTGGAGCAAATTGTTGAAATTGCGGTCTGTTGACGTAATTTACTTGCCTTGACTGGATAGTACTAGTATCCATTGGTTCTGGACCTAGGTTAGGTTTTGGTGGGTATGAAGGTTGATTATTAAATTGTCTTTGTGGCCATGGGGTAAATGTTTGGTTATTAAATGGCCTTTGCACTGGTTGGGTATGGAATTGTTTATTGAATTGTCTTTGTACTGGTAGATACTGTTGCTGATTTTGGAAATTATTATTTGGCTGTCTAAAGTTGTGGTCGTGACGTCGTGGAACATAGGTTATTTTTGGATAAAAATTATTTCCAGTAAATTGTTGATTTTGTCGCATCGGTCTTGGTGGTGGAACAGGAGGATCATGTTTTCTAAATGTAGGTTGGTTATTCTGAGCGTAATTCATTCTATAGGTCATATTGTCTAGCTTGAGACAAATATGGAGCGCTTGTGGGAGAGTGCTAACGCTTAGCAACCTAGGTAGGTCACCTCTTAGACCACGAATAAACGTGTCTAGAGCTTTTTCTCTATATGCGTTTGTCATTGCGGAGAGTGACTCTTCGGTGAGGTCTAAACATGAAATTTTATCCAAAATTAAAGACAAGTGTTGGTATACCTGTTGATAAAAGTCAGGAATTGAATTATTGCGCTGGGAAAGAGTGGTTAATTGGTATTCGAGGGTACCGATATCCCTCTTGTCGGAATAGTGCATCATTAAACATTTCTTGATTTTTCCCCAATCAAGTGGAGTTCGATAAGACTCTAGGGCCGTATCGGCTTCTCCGATAATTTTATGGCGTACCATATGAAGTATAGCGTAGTATCTAGGTTTTCCTCTAAGGCTATCGTAAATGGTAAAAATTCTATTTACGGTCTTGCGCCATGAATTAAATTCACCAGGTTTCCCTGAGAACTCGCGCAGGCATTTTACTATATCTGGCACTTTATCTACTTCCTGAATATTGTTTGAAAAATCTGTCAGTTCGTCTATCTCTTCGTTTTCGTGAAAGGGATTTGTTTGATGTCTTATGGTCCGCGTTACTAGGTCGGTTATTTCTTTGGCTAAGTTCGGGGTCAAAGATGTTAGTTGATTTGGTGCTGGGTGTGTGTTTAGGAGGGAGCTAGTTGCAAACGATATATTCCTTAGACGTTCTGCTAAATCGTCTTCTTCGGCCATTTTTGGTTTAATTTAAAATGACGTAACAAATGGATTTACGAATGAAATTTGTAACTATTTTTAATTTTACTGATTAAAGACTTGTATCAATATTTTTGGTTTACAGTTTTATTTTCGAGTAAACCGATTTTATTTTTATAATCTATTTTTAAATCTTAATTGTTAAAAAAAATTAAAATTTTATCGATAGATTCTCCTTAAAATTTACTTTTTTATTAAATTTTCCGTTTGATAAATTTCTATATTCAATTCATTTTAATTTTAGTATTCGATATGATTTATAATTTTTCGAATAATTTTTTTTTTCGATATTTTTCTTCAATAATTTTGTTTATTAAATTCCTTCACATTAATTTATATTTTCAATTAATTTCGATTTTTGCTTTCTATAAATTTTTCAATATTCTTTTTCTTCACTTAATTTATAATAATTCAATAAAATTTGTTTCTTAATATTTCAATAAAAATTTCTTACAGTATTATAATTGTAGTTAACATCCTTCGAGAGTGGCTGTTAGAACGCTAACTCCTTTTCCTCTGATGTCTTCAGCTACTGAGGGGCCTTATTTCCTCTCCGGATGAACTCTGTTTTTATTTCACTAAGCTTGGCTGCTACTTCAGGAACCTTGTAGTTTAGTGTCACTGCAACTATTTTTAGGAGCTCTTTTTTATTCTAATTTAATTTTCCACCAGTTTTGAATATTTGTTTCACTGTTCTCATCTACTGTTTTTAAGGTTATACTTTATTTATTCAATGTTCACTGGAATTACTTTTCTTTTTTTTTTTTAAAAAAAATTTTTTCACTAAGTTCGGCTACTGCTTGAGGAGCGTTTTTTAGCAAAGTCTTGGAAAAATTTTCTTCACTAAGTTTGGCTGCTGCTTGAGGAGCGTTTTTTAGCAAAGTCTTGGAAAAATTTTCTTCACTAAGTTTGGCTGCTGCTTGAGGAGCGTTTTTTAGCAAAGTCTTGGAAAAATTTTCTTCACTAAGTTTGGCTGCTGCTTGAGGAGCGTTTTTTAGCAAAGTCTTGGAAAAATTTTCTTCACTAAGTTTGGCTGCTGCTTGAGGAGCGTTTTTTAGCAAAGTCTTGGAACCACAACGCGTGTTAAGAGCTCTGGTGCTTCTTGAGGACTCTGGCTTCTTTTTTTAGGATTTTGATTAAAACACTGTCATTACCTTAGGGCACTGGTTTTAATTATTCCACACGCGAGTGGTCCCTGCTCGGGCGCCAGTTAATTTATTTCGTGTTTAAATAAGATAAAAAAATATTTTTGTATCGCTGTTTGCGACTTTATTTATTTCAATCCAACTTAGAACTAACTTAACATTTTCTATAACTTATTATAATATACCTAAAACTGCTCTGCTGCTGTTGCTATTGTTGTTGCTGTTTGTTGTAGTGGTTGTAGCTTGACGTTGGCGAAATAGCTGAAGTTGGCATTCCCACGGTTTGACGAATGCAGCGGATGCGCGTGCATCCGCTTTGTTATCTTAAAATTTTTTTGTTATCTTTATCAATTTGTTATCTTAAATATTTGTTGTCTTAACTTATATATATATGTATGTATATTACACATATATATATATATATATATATATATGGGTAATTCCATGAAATTTCGCCAAATCAGCGTCACCACGGGTCTCCGGAATCGCTGCGCCAGGTTGATCATCGAGAGTTGGCATGAATACTAGATGATTTTCATAGATTTCAAATTTCGGAACCACCGCCCCTGCTCTACGGTACACTATCAAAGCTCAAAAAACAACTGTTTTAGGCCATGTGTTAAAAAAATCATATCTCGGCGTAGAAATAAGATTTCAAACTCGTTCTTACGCCATTCTCTTTGTAATAATACGTACTTTTTAGTAAAAAATTGCAAAACCCAAAGTAACGGACTATAAATGTATTATTTATTGATATATAAGTATTTAAGCCTTTTTACAGCATCTTTTTGGGCTTATAACTTTGACGAACGATAATATTTTCTAACTTCCCGGGTTGCATTTTGTTTGTTTACTCAATTTCCAACATTTTGCGACCCAGAACGATCAGTTTTGACCATTTGTTGTCTAGTTATAGCGCTTTGAAGTTTGCATTTTTCTTCATTTTAGCCATTTTAGCCATTTTTACCTGCTTATATCTCGCTTCTACCTTAATTTTTTTTCAATCGATTCCCACTAAAATTTAGTTTCAAACACGCTAAATTGTATAGTATGATCCAATAGGTCCGGGGGTGTTATTTCGATATATTACATGCTAATGAGGCCAGGGAAATCTGCGCAAATCGAGTACATTTTTATACCCCTATGTTTAAAAACGTAAACGGGGTATATTAATTTTGTCACTCCGTTTGTAACGCCCATAAAGAGGCGTGGTAGGTATATAAAATATATTTATTCTTGATCAGCATCACCACCCGAGTCGATTTAGCCATGTCCGTCTGTCTGTCCGTCTGTCCGTCTGTCGTTGATTGACGATTACAGCCGTAATTTTCAAGCTATCATCACGAAACTCGTGCACGTTAGTAGGAGTAGATCAGATTGTAAATGTAAAAATTTACTGATACGTTTTCTGACTTTATTTTGATAACATATTTTTAAATTGATAACGAAAATGAAAATTGAAATTTTCTACATTAAAATTCATTATTTGATGTCTGATTGATGACTGAGACAAAAATTTGCAAAATGTCTATAAACCATAAATGTTTTTATATGATCTGCACGATCTTAGAGTCTTTCTCATCATACAAGACTTTTACCATAATAGAATCTATACTTACAGGTTTAAAATAATGATACTTTCGACATCAGACATCAGTCGGAAAACGTATCAGTAAATTTTTACATTTACAATCTGATCTACTCCTACTAACGTGCACATGCCAATTTCCGTACGATGTGTAGAAATTTCATATTACATATAGATATTAAAGAGTCAATGTGCATTCTATTCAACGTTGTGATCGACAATTTTACCTCACCAGGACCCGAGAGAATATTATATCCGCAACACAAAAATAAACTAGTAAGAAATGATCTTCGACTGGGTCGAAGCTAAAATACTCCCACGTCCGAACCAAAGTATATTCAAAGTCTTAAGCAGTCAAAAAAATGTTTATTTGTAAAAACATTTTCGTCATAGTTTTAAGAGAAAATATTCTCTTTTGTTTTTTGATAAAGTCGCTTTGTATGGGAGGTGGGTGTGGTTTTTACTCGATTTGGTTGAATTTCATACACAAAGTACAAGTTATATATCAAAGTTCATATGCAAAAGTTCAAGTCCATATATTAAGTTTTGGAGAATTTACAGAAATTTTACATTTTTTGTAAAGTCACTTTGTATGGGAGGTAGGCGTGGTTTTCACCTGATTTAGTTGAATTTCATACTCAGAGTGTATATTATATATCAAAGCTCATACGCAAAATTTCAATTTCATATATTAATTTTTGTGGAATTCTAAGAGATTTTACCGTTTTGATAAAGTCACTTTGTATGGGAGGTAGGCGTGGTTATGATCCGATTTGGCTCATTTTCGAACTTGACCTTTATTTTTTAAATAAAAGCTTAAATATCGAGTTTCGTGATGATAGCTTGAAAATTACGGCTGTAATCGTCAATCAACGACAGACGGACAGACGGACAGACAGACGGACATGGCTAAATCGACTCGGGTGGTGATGCTGATCAAGAATAAATATATTTTATATACCTACCACGCCTCTTTATGGGCGTTACAAACGGAGTGACAAAATTAATATACCCCGTTTACGTTTTTAAACATAGGGGTATAAAAATGTACTCGATTTGCGCAGATTTCCCTGGCCTCATTAGCATGTAATATATCGAAATAACACCCCCGGACCTATTGGATCATACTATGCGTGTTTGAAACTAAATTTTAGTGGGAATCGATTGAAAAAAAATTAAGGTGGAAGCGAGATATAAGCAGGTAAAAATGGCTAAAATGGCTAAAATGAAGAAAAATGCAAACTTCAAAGCGCTATAACTAGGCAACAAATGGTCAAAACTGATCGTTCTGGGTCGCAAAATGTTGGAAATTGAGTAAACAAACAAAATGCAAACCGGGAAGTTAGAAAATATTATCGTTCGTCAAAGTTATAAGCCCAAAAAGATGCTGTAAAAAGGCTTAAATACGTATGCATATATCAATGAATAATACATTTATATTCCGTTACTTTGGGTTTTGCAATTTTTTACTAAAAAGTACGTATTATTACAAAAAGTATGGCGTAAGAACGAGTTTGAAATCTTATTTCTATGCCGAGATATGATTTTTTTAACACATGGCCTAAAACAGTTGTTTTTTGAGCTTTGATAGTGTACCGTAGAGCAGGGGCGGTGGTTCCGAAATTTGAAATCTATGAAAATCATCTAGTATTCATGCCAACTGTCGATGATCAACCTGGCGCAGCGATTCCGGAGACCCGTGGTGACGCTGATTTGGCGAAATTTCATGGAATTACCCATATACAAGGTGGCGCAAAAATAACCTTCCGATGCTTTTTGGCTGTAATTTAAAAAAAAAATGAAAAACTTTGATTCTTCTTGTGGATGATTTTTATTTGGTCTTTTAATTTTTTTTGCATCGAGTCGAGAATATGATGTCATGTAAATGGCCGCCGCCACAGTTGATTGTCATTTGAGCCTTTTTTATGGCATTTTCCATCACTTCGGCCAAAACTTCCGGCGATAGGTCCTCACATTCTTGACGGATATTGTCTTTAAGAGCTGCAAGAGTCTGAGGCTTGTTGACATAAACCCGCGACTTCAAAAAGCCCCACAAAAAGAAGTCTGGAGCGTTCAAATCAGGCGATCTTGCTGGCCAGTGCAAATCGCCAAATCGGGAGATTAGGCGCCCGGGAAATGCATCCTTCAGCATATCGGTTGTGGCACGTGCATTGTGTGCCGTTGCACCGTCCTATTGGAACCACATGTATTCCAATCCCAATTCATCAAGTTGCGGCAAAAAGAACTCGTTGATTATTGCTCTGTAGCGCTCACCATTCACAGTAACCGTTTGGCCCGCGACGTCTTCGAAGAAAAAAGGTCCGATGACTCCTCCAGCGAAAACAGCACACCATACAGTGACTTTGAGCGGGTGTAATGGCTCTTCGTGGGTTACACGCGGATTTTCAGTGCCCCAGAAGCGTAAATTTTGCTTATTTACGTACCCGCTAAGATGGAAATGGGCCTCATCACTCATGATTATTTTTGATGAAAATATTGGTCAAATAAATAGTCAGCAAATTCCACGTTCTGGAGCAGTGTAGCGTAACATTGTTTATTAACGTGTATTTCGCATGTGTTTACTACACAAATGTCAAAACAGAACTGACATTAGGGGCCAATCGCAAAATTTATAGCATTTTCTGATAGGAGGATTACTTTTGCGCCACCTTGTATATATATATATATGTCAGGACTATACAGCCGTTGTTTTCCGTTTATCGTTGCCGTGTCGTTGTAAATAGTTGACAATTCAAACTGACCGTTGACTTCGCTTTGTTTTGTTAACTTTCCGTTGTTGCTGTGGCGTTGCAATTGAAAATTCAAACTGACCGTTGACTTGCTTTGTTTTGTTAACACAAACGCGTAGACGTTGCTGCTGTTGTCTATATGTATATATATCTTTTCTTTTCCCTGGCTATATTTGTAACTATGAAACGTTGTTGCCAATAAAAATAAATCCGTTTTACGCTTCGTATTCCACTTCTGAATCTGTCAGGACAAACTTCAAGCTTTATTAATTTTATTAAACCAAAATAAACAAAATAACACATTAACGAATATAAACGAAATCAATCATGACAAACAAATAATGAAACCAGAGCACGTCCACTCTCAACGAACGCTCGTAAACCACTACTTTCTGTTGGCTCTCTTGACAGCTCGGCCTCTTCTGACTCTTCATCCTCACTGGATGAATCGTTAGCATCAACGTATCCGTCAAGATCAGGACTTAAACTGCACCATGGCTTCAAATGGTCACTTGATAAAACATTGGTATACCTCTTTTGAGTGCGTGGTGTATCTGGCAGATCTTCTACCACATATCGGTCAAAATTTAAAACTTTTGTGATGACATAAGGTCCTTTATAAACCGGGTCCAATTTGTGCGACTCACCCGTAGCTGCTGAAACGTAGTCAATGACTACCAAATCTCCTTTGGAGTACTTGTGAGGACGTTGATGTTTATTATCATATCGTAGCTTCCATTTTTGGCGTTCTTTGTTAATATTTTCAGAGGCTTGCTGCTTACGCTCTTCGAAGACGATATCATCTGCCGCTGGTACCTCATGTAATGCTTGAATTATTCGATTTTCGCTTACATTCCTTGGATCGAAACTGAAAATCAATTCGTTCGGTGAGAATTTCGTTGAAGCATTTTTTTGAGAGTTGATGTTCCACTGGATCTGTGGTAAGACAACGTCCCATTCCTTGTTGTTGCGTGTCGTACATTTAAGCATACTCAGCACCGTCTTGTTGACTCGTTCTGCTTGGCCGTTGGCCCGTGGCGTACGCACCGCTGTTTTAACATGTTGAATTCCAAATTGTTGAATAAAATTTCCAAACTCCTTAGACGTAAACGCTGTTCCTCTGTCGGTGGTAATTTGAAGTGGACAGCCAAATACTGACATGACTTCACGCAGCACCGACACAACTGGTGTTGTTTTTTTATTCCTAAGAGCTTTTAAAATTGTGTACTTACTAAAAGCGCACACTAATACGATAATGTGTAAACTTCCCTTCTTGCTTTTTGGGAATGGACCCAAATGATCCATGTGTATGTTCCTGAATGGTATCGGCAACACTTCCTGCAAATGCATCTGGCTTTCTGTTTTTCCACTCTTGGCCTTATTAAAACAACACTCGGGACAAGCAGCTATGAAAGATTTTACGTAGCGTCGAATTCGTGGAAACCAAAAATCTGATAACATCTTTTCTATTGTTTTGTCCAGTCCACAATGGCCAGCATCGTCGTGGCAAGATTTTGTAATTCGCCACCTGATAGCTTGAGGGATCACGAGTTTTTTCTGCCCATTAACCTTTCTATAAAGTCGACTTTTATCGATAACATAGTCCTGCTTTGTCTGTTTCTCATTCTCCGTACACTTCCCGCTTAGCACATCCACAATTTTCTGCAAATTCTCGTCCTGCATTTGCATAGCCAATATCCAGTCAGACGGTTCCTCAGAATACACTTTCATTACTTTTTCTGCTACCGAAGACACGTCATTTGATGATAAAGTAGGCAGACGACTCATTCCATCCACAAGTTGCATTTTTACACCAGGCCGATGAACACACTCGAAATCGAACTCTTGCATCTTAAGCCACCAGCGAGAAATCCTGGGCGGTAAAACTGAATTTGCCTTCATTGTTACTATGGCGTTACAATCAGTGACCACACGAAAATGTGAACCCAGCAGATAAATACGAAAGCGTTCTAATGTTTCCACAATAGCAAGCACCTCTAACTCATGACTTGCATACCGGCTCTCTACGTCGCTGCACTTCCGGCTAAAGTAAAACACTGGCTTTAGGTCTTTATTTTCAACTTGCAATAGTACCCCTGATAACCCGATGGAGCTGGCATTCGTGTGCTTTATTTGCATCCAAAAGTACAAGCACCGGTTTGGTCGTGATTGCTGACTTCAGCTGCTGGAATGCTGTCCTTTGCTCTTCCTCCCAGGTGAAAACTGCTCCTTTTTTTAAAAGTTTTGTCAACGCTGCTGCAATATGGCTGTAGTCCGCTACAAATTTTCTGAAGAAGCCCGTTACGCCAAGAAACTGGCGCACCTCTGAGACATTCTTTGGCTCTGGAAATTCCTCTATGCATTTTGTTTTTTCGTTGCCTGGCTGAATGCCTCTAGCACTGATGACGTGACCTAAAAAGTTCACTTCGTTGGCGAGAAATACACATTTGGACGGACGTAAAGTCAAATTTGCTTTTCCAATGGCTTCCAGGAATTGTGTCAGCACTTGCATACCTTCTGGAAAGGTTTTTGTTCCTATTATAATCCGTCGTGAGTCAGAAAAGCAGTATATTTTTTATGCTCCTCTTTGACCGGTATCTGGTAGTAGCCCGATGTCATATCGAGCGTTGTAAAATATTCGCTTCCAGAAAGCTGAGCCAGCTGCTCCTCTACCACCGGCATTGGAAACTGCTTTTTAGCAGTGACAGCGTTGAGTGCCCTGTAATCGACACACATGCGTTTTTCGCCATTTGACTTGTCCACTAAAACTACTGACGAAGCGTGTGGTGACGTACTCTGTCGAATGATGTTATGTTTTAACAGGTTATCTAGGATGATTGAAAGAGCGCTACGCTGTCCAAAAGGAACTTGGTTTTTTTCCCAATGATGGGCTGCTCTGTTGTCACTTCTATGGTCATTGAGGTTGTGTTGCAACACCCTATGTTCTCGAGGCCTTCTGCGAAGCAACTGTCATAAACTTCTGCAAGTGCTAAGATTTCTCTGTGTTGCTCTTCTGTCAATTTTTGATTTACGCTAAGCATCAAATGGTTTTTGGATTGCAGCTGAAGTACTCCTGAATCAATAACATCTCGCTGATTTTTCCGGCACAAGAGATCTCTGCCCAAAAGTACATCGTACAGTAAAGTTTCATCAGGCACCACGTTGAGAGATGCTTTCATCTTCTGACCATCCAACTCAATGACCACTTCAACCATCTCGAATGTTTCCACAATCGACCCACCGAACTCTTTAAGACGCTTATAGATCGGCTGGCAGGTGTTCTGCTTGGACGCCACTGACTTACGTATCAACGAATTGTCGCTACCCGTATCTACAAACGTTTGATAGAATTCGTTGTTAATTTTAATTTCGTTTATTACAGGTGGAACATATTTTGCATTGCCATCGGCGATTGAAGCGACCGTGCCTTCTAAAGATGTCTTGCACTCTTTTGCTTCATGGCCCACTTTCGAACATTTGGTGCATCTAAGCCGACGCTCTGGACGCGGACATTTCGCTGCGATATGACCAAAGTCATTACAATTGAAACACTTCGGTCCTCGACGTTCATCCACGTGACGTGTAGATTCACCCCGGAATTCTGTTGTAGCGTTTATTGCTATAGTAGCGCCTCTTTGAAACTCGGACGTATTAGATAAGTTTTGCAAAGACATGAGAAGGTCGTTACAAGTTTTAAGATTTAGAGCCAGAAGAGTCCGTGCCATATGTGCGTCATTCATTCCATTTATGACGTATGATATGATTGAAGCATCGTCCAATGAGCCTTTCCGACCAATGGTCAACATAGCATAGTAAAATTCTAACAATGGCTCGTTTGCTTTACGCCTGCGCTTCATTAATTCTCTGTGAATATCAGCGGAACTGAATGAACTTGGAAAATCTTTTAAGAACATACGTACAAATTGACTCCATGATTGGAAAACTGGTTGAGCATCAATCCATCCCTTTGCCACTCCCTTTAGTTTATGATGTAGTGCGAAAAGAATAACATCATCGGTCCATGCATACGCTCGCTGCAGATGCTCCACTCGCTCTACAAATACGCGCTGCGGAATCGATGGCATTGACCCAGCTGGGAAACCATTCGTGGCAGCCACTGACTCTGCCCCGTTGACTCTCTGTGGCGAAGATGACCCTAAACTGACTGGAACTGCGTTCATAGCCAGTACTGATTCACTACTGTGTGTTTGCTGTGGCGACGATGGCCCTGGGCTGGCTGGAATTACATTTGTGGTCGTTTTGGAAGCACCACTGTTGACTTACAGCTCACCCACTGCTCGTACCAACCCGGCGACCATGTGTTTTAATTCCTCGAATTGCCCTTGCCATGGTTCTCTTATGCCCAAACCATTCGCTGGATTACCCTCCACGTCAATTTCATCGGATCCTAAGTGAGTCATAAGGAGCGCTAATTTGTGGTTTTTATTTCCAACCGTTGGCAATTGTTTTCTTCTCAAAATTCTGTCGAGTTCTGGAACTTTTAATGATTGTAACTTCACGCGCATGCTGCTCAGACTGCCTTTTCTTTTTCCTTCGCTTGCCTTCGTTAAGTTGTTTCCCCTTTTCTCTCTCGTTTTGCTGCGTCGTCGTTTTTCTTTTAACTATACAGCCGTTGTTTTCCGTTTATCGTTGCCGTGTCGTTGTAGTTGACAATTCAAACTGACCGTTGACTTCGCTTTGTTTTGTTAACTTTCCGTTGTTGCTGTGGCGTTGCAATTGAAAATTCAAACTGACCGTTGACTTGCTTTGTTTTGTTAACACAAACGCGTAGACGTTGCTGCTGTTGTCTATATGTATATATATCTTTTCTTTTCCCTGGCTATATTTGTAACTATGAAACGTTGTTGCCAATAAAAATAAATCCGTTTTACGCTTCGTATTCCACTTCTGAATCTGTCAGGACAAACTTCAAGCTTTATTAATTTTATTAAACCAAAATAAACAAAATAACACATTAACGAATATAAACGAAATCAATCATGACAAACAAATAATGAAACCAGAGCACGTCCACTCTAAATGAACTCTCGTTAACCACTACTCTCTGTTGGCTCTCTTGACATATATATGTATATTTTTTTGTTTTTATAAAATGTGATTGCTTGACTGCTATTTATTATTATTATTACTGTTAATTTTTGCCGAAATTTTTCAAATTTCGAGAGCAAAATGTAGGAAATTTCGTCAACGAAAGCAAGTTGGAAATATGTTTGGAAATATTCATGTAAATTTGTGTATAGAAGTTTTTTGGATTTTAATCCACCTTGAACACCAAAGGGAGCTTAAGTACAAATTTTAAGAAATTCGGTATACAGTGATTTTCATGTTCGCTGAGTGTTTTGCTGCTATCTTTCTTGACCCATATTGAACACCAGAGGGCGCTGTAGTACAATACTTTATGCGATTAGAATGAAAATTGGTATATTGTGGTTTTGAGGTACGGTGAGTACTTTGGCGCTATCTTCTTTGATCCAACTTGGACACCAGTGGGTGCTGTAGTACACATTTTTTACAAAATCGCCTAAAACTACAATATGTCTACAATAGGCGTTTTATAGGTGGCATATGCAAATATTTACAAAATATAAAATTTTTCTTAAGTTTAGTAAAATGAAAAAAATTTTCGTTATTTTGATACCAAAAATACTAGCATATCTTCAATACTACGAAAATTAAAATTACAATGAAATTTTAGAAGCGAAAATTGTTTTTATTGTAAAACTAATTTAAATTCAAATTTGCAAATTTTCTTTTTAAAAATTGTTTCAATTTTACTCAAAGTTAAAAACCGTTTTTGTGATTCAAATAACAACGCTTGATTTTTACAAGTTAAAAAAATAATTTATTAGAAAAATTTAAACTTATTTCTATAGAATACTTGTATAGTCTGATAAATTGATAATGTTTTAGATGTAAGGATAAAAAAAAATCCATATCACTGTAAATTGTACAATGACAAATATTTTAAATGATTTTACTACTTAAAATAAAATATCTATCTATCTAATTTTCTTATTCTTTGACAGTGTTATGTTTATCATTTCATTCTTATAATGCTTTTATATTTATCATTTGACATTTTGTGGGCAATTGCAAATCTTGCTAGCAGCAATAAATTTGCATGTACACTTATTTTTTCAAAGTAAAAATACAACATTCCTTTGTGTGTTATATTATTCAAACACTGATATTAAGGGTATTCGTCCTCAACCAACCTCATTGAAATATATAATTGCCCAATATATAAGTTTTGAGGTCCACTTTTGGTTGCTTACCGTGCTTGCGACGTTTGTTCTCTTCATGATACAATTACAAGGTAAGCTCATTTTAAGGTGGCTGCTCAATTGAGAAATTTTGCAACAACAAAGCTGTAGGAGCTACAAATGCCAAACGACAAAAGCAATAACAACAATTAGAAAAACTAAAAACTACCAGCTGATTTTGAAAACTAACACACCCTGTGCTCCAATATGAGCCTACCTTGTAATTGTATCATGGTTCTCTTCTAGTAAAGTTTGAGCCATGTGTTGACTTTTTTCTAAAACTGTTCTAATGAGATGACTATTCATATCCAAAGTTTTGACGAAAGATGTTTTGCACACTTGTATATTAACCCTTAAATGTACCGTGTATCTTTAAAGATACAACCACTCAAAAAATTCCTACGGCTATATTTTTGGTTTTGTTTTTTTCAAATCGGTTCTATATTATTTAGAATATTATAAGTCGTAAATGAAAAAATAGTTTTTATTTCTATTTGTCATACTTTTTAAAAAAATTATGTACAAAGTTAAAAAAAAAATTTTTTTTAATTAAATAAACACTATTTTTAACAGTTTAACTTCTAGGAGCAGATAAATAATTTTGATTAGGAAAAAAATACTAACTGCTTTCAAAATATGTTCTTTAGTGATTTTAAGTGGTTCGAAAAATTTCGATCATTTGGCACCTCACTGGGTCACTTTAGTTGGTTGTATCTTTAAAGATACAGTGTGCACTCCCTGCAGCTTTGGATAATTTTAACTTTTTAAAATAAATGAATTAATAAAAATTTCATAACACATTTCTTTTATTTTGATATATTTTAATAGGGATTTTAGATGTGGGTAAATTCACATTGTATTTTTATAGATACAACCACATTTTTTAAAAAAAACTTTCGAAGCTACCAGTAATCTAAAAAGATATTTGTTTTATCGTCTTCATTGAAATTTTTATTACACTGAAGTCTGTACGTATCCCTGCATAGAGCTTTTAGTTTTCTGATACTTGACATTTTTTTCTCCTGAAAGTTTCAACACCTTCCTCATATTGACTGAAGATAAAAAAAAAAAACAAAACTCTGAATTTGTAATACTTTGTTCACACCCATGGTATAATAATACTAGGTAGTATTGACAGTTGCTTGGGAAACCAGCATCTGTCAAAAAAAAAGTCAAGGAAGAGAGCGTTCAATTATTGCTTATGTTTTCGCCATTGTTTATGTTTCAGCGCTTGTAAATAACCAAACATTTGCTTACAAAATATTGCCTATTTTATTTAATCAATAGTAAATTATTATTACTACAACGAAGATAACTTGTGAACTTTGTGTTATTAAGTGCAAACATAAAAAAAATGTTGAAAACGTTCAAATGCAGCAACCTCAGCAGCTGCAGATGCATATGGACGAAATTAAAGAAGTTTTCAATTAAAATTAAAACACCACGGCTGGAAAAAGTTTAACACATATCACACATAATTTTTTCACAACTTTCATTATTATAATTTATTTTTACATTCGTTTAATTTTTGTTGCACGAACAACTGTTTTTGACAGATGCTGGTTTCCTTGTTGCTGAAAAAATTAATACTTGTAAATGCTACCTGTATAATTGTATCATGGTTGAAAATAAATTTGTTCACAGCAAACAAAATGCACAGCGAAAAGGTAAGTTACGGGTTGTTTTAGGCAAAAGCTAATTATAAATTAAACAATTTTTTTTCTTCAGCATATTTCACACAGAAAAAAAAGAGTAGAACTTTTACCTAAAAATGTAGTGAATTCAGCTAAAGTAATCCGGTGATTTTCAGTCAACGAATTTGATTAGGTGCGCTACCAATTTCTAAATGTTAATTATATGCAATTATATTGGGTAGTTTAACTGCGAGAGTAGATAAAGAACCTAAATATTTAGGTGTACCTTCAACCATAAAATAGATAAGACACATAATTTATTAGAAGAAGAAGCTAATTTTTTTTAAACTATGACCACTTCAGATTAGGCAAGCCACCTACTAAGTGTAGAAACATCATCTAATTATTAAGATAGCATTCCCACTTAAGAGTGGGAATGCCGTGCAAAAAATATGCAAAAAATATGTTTTTTGTTTTGCAATTTCTATTTTGAAGTGAAACTTTCCTTAGGTGACTTTACTTCATTTCGTCACATGATAGAGAAGAATTGAGAAGATTTGTTTTGTAGTAGATAGAACGAGAGAGATATATACATTGTATAAATGACTGAAAAAATTTCTTAGCCACCGCTAAGAGTCGAACCTGTGATTTCAAGATTTCAACGACCAACGCCTTATCTATTGAGCTAAATTTCCAACACAGGAATTTACTCTACATACCAATTAATCAAATTGCTGTAGATGCCCAGTGGAAAAATAATTTCAGAGTTGTGGACCTCATATTTTTATATACATTTTGTTCACAAGTTATCAAACGGCGTAAGAGCACAGCGGTAAAGCGTTTGACTATAACGCCAGCGGTCCGAGTTCAATTCTCGCATGAGTCTTTACTTTTTGTAAAATTTTCTCACTTTGTCTTTATTTATGTTTTTTATAGGAGAGCGCTGTGCTCCTATAAAATTCAAATACGGGAAAAAAACAAGTTGTAAGGAAAGCATTTGATTTATCCACGTAAATATTTATATAAAATTTGTACTGAGGCGTGGATAATGCTAATATGCGTTATTTCCCTAGAGTACGAACAAATCGACACCTTGCATTAGGTAAAATAACTAGAAGAATTAGATGATTTAATAAGCAAAATTTTAGTTGAATTAACTAATTTTAATTAGGTGAATTACCTAATGCATGATTGTTAAATTAACTGTGTAAGTAGAAAAGTTGTTGAAAAGATTAGGTGAAATAGAAACTTTCACATTAGCTAAACTAGTTTAGGTAATAAATCAATTCTTTTATTTTCTGTGCAGTCGTCTTTAAATTCGCTGCTGGTACTCTGACGTTCATAAGCAAATCGAAAAAAACGGAAGTTAACAAAATGCAGCCAATTCATGTTGTTGTTAGCGGCGCTGCCGGCAAAATTGCTTCTCATCTTGCATTTGCTCGATATTCCTCATATGATTAGTGTACTCGAGGGTGTCGTTATGGAATAGCCGATTGTGCACTACCTGTAGTACGTCAAGTTGTAACAACAACTGATCCAGCTGTGGGCTTCAAGGATGTTGCCGCTGCCTTCATGGTTGGTTCAATGCCATGTAAGAACGGTATGGAACGCAAGGATTTGCTCTCGGCGAACATGATAATTTATAAGATGCAGGGCCAGGCGGTGGATCTGCATGCACGCAAGGATGTTAAGGTGCACAGATTGCTGTAAAAAAATAATTTTTCGACTAAATTCCGATGCTATAAATGAGACAGTGTGCATAAAATCAGTCTGGGATGCCGACTTAAATAAATAAATAACTGGCCATTTCAGCCCTTGAAAAGACTTTGACCTAGTTTCTTATGATCAATTGTGTTGTGCGTGTTATTAAGTTTGTACACAATTGACCGAGAACCGGACCTACATGTTTAACGCCGACTCCGAACGGAAGCTTTACATGGCATTTTGATTACTCTTTGAGGTTTGCCATTGTCTGCAGAGAGGTGGCGGTCATACAGAAAAATTATTTTAATTCAGATAATTTTCTGTCGCTGCTGGGGTTCGAACCTGGGTCTCCAGGTTCGTTGACATAGCGGCCACGACATAGCGGTCGGGATGCCGACTTACTGCAGGGAAAATTTGATGAGACCGTGCAAAAGCGTGGCGCTGCTGTGATTTCCGCACGTAAGATGTCTTCTGCACTGTCTGCCGCTAAGGCTGCATGCAATCATATGCACGATTGGTGGCACGGAACTCTTGCTGGTCAGTACGTCTTACGTGTCATTTCGGATGGCAGCTATGGAACGCCCAAGTACTCCAACGCATTCCCTGTTGTGATCTCAAACAAGCACACAAAAATTTTTTAAGGTTTGCAGATCAACACAATGGGTGTTGGCTAAAGCATTTGTATTTGGTATTTTATACTTAAATTTTATAAATGTTTATTCAGTGTTATGAACACTATAACTGCAAGTTTAAGAATAAAATGTTTTTATAGAACTTAAATATTTAAAAGCAGTAAGAAATGATCTTCGACTGGGCCAAAAACCAAAGTATATTCAAAGTCTTAAGCAGCCAATAAAATGTTTATTTGTTAAAACATTTTCGTCATAGTTTTAATAGAAAATACTCGCTTTTGTTTTGGCTTTTATTCGATGGTTGAATTTCATACTCGAATTACATGTTAAATATCAAAGTTCATATGCAAAATTGCAAGTTGAGTGCATATTAATAAAGATGTAAAGATATAAAAAAATCATATTAATAAATATAAAAGCTTAAATATCGAATTTCGTCATCACAGACTTTGGATGTTCAACGATTGTTTCCAATTTTTTCATGAACAGTCGAGCATTCACCTTATCCAATCAAAATAGCTAAGGATGCGCACGCCAGGAAGCTCGAGTTCTTCTAAACAGTAAATTGAACACAAAAATATACATGTATTTATACTTAACAATTATAAATAAAAAAAATAAATAAATAACTGGCCATTTCAGCCCTTGAAAGGACTTTGACCTAGCTTCTTCTGATCAATTGTGTTGTGCGTGTTATTAAGTT
Source organism: Pherbina coryleti (assembly GCA_943735915.1). Classification (NCBI taxonomy): domain Eukaryota; kingdom Metazoa; phylum Arthropoda; class Insecta; order Diptera; family Sciomyzidae; genus Pherbina; species Pherbina coryleti. The sequence goes on along the minus strand of OX030950.1, from coordinate 112,393,229 downwards.
TGTACACAATTGACCGAGAACCGGACCTACATGCTTAACGCCGACTCCGAACGGCGATGAACGGAATGTTCTCGTTCTCAAGAAGCTTTACATGGCAATTTGGTTACTCTCTGAGGTTTGCCATTGTCTGCAGAGAGGTGGCGGCCGTACAGAAAAATTATTTTAATTCAAATAATTTGCTGTCGCTGCTGGGGTTCGAACCTGGGTCTCCAAAGTTCTTTGACATAGCGGCCACGCACTTTAACCAACTATGCCACGGACGCCACACATACTTAACAATTAGTTTACTTATATTTTTCGCCTTTTTTCGGAATTTCTTATTGAAATTCTCAAATAAATATCCATTTCAGATATGAAATGTCACTTTAATAGACTTTGTTATGATAAAAGACTCAAAAATCTGTCTGTTATTCTGTTATGGTTTTTAACAGATTTCATAACAGATTTTGTGGCGCTGAATACCAATTATAGAATTTGGAATAGATTTTTTGACAGTTCGCAAATCTTTTATGATTTATAACAGATTTCATAACAGATTTTGTCATGCAGAATATGAATTTAGAACGCATAACAGATTTTTTGACATCTAAAAAATTTGTATGGGAAATCATAACAGAATAACAGAATTTTTTCATAAAAGATTGCGCAGAATAGGCCCAAATACCCACATATAAGCATTTCTCAACGAAAATGCAACCCTGTTTTAATATGGAATGCCAAAAGCACGAGCTAGTAGAAAATGTCTCTACTCATAGCGTTGATCGTACGTCACCCCCTCAAATTCATTTTTACGGGTTGAGGTCGACGCAATGCATGAAGTCATATTTTGTGTTGCTTCATAAGAACCCATTGTTTATAGTCTAGCTGTCAAAGGCCGACCGACCTAACGCAGTATTGTAGGTTAGGTTAGGTTAGGTTAAGAGGGAAGGGCAAGCTGATGTTGCCTACACGGGGGCCTATTGGTCCATTGTGGTTCCCTATGTCTGTGGACCTACTGTGGCTAAACCAAATAGAATCTTAGGCACTGGAGCAAGGTTGGTTGAACCAACCGGTGCTCCGTATAAATCTGAAAAGGTCCATCAGTAGTACGTCCACGAGCTCTTGCAGTTCTCCGTACACTCTGCTTCCCATGTGGCGAAGTCGGCGTTGTTGGAGATTGGGACACTCGCAAAGTAGATGCTTGTTGGTTTCTGTTTCCTCGACATCTCCATAGCTTCTGCAGAAGTCTGGGTGCGGGATTCCTAGCCGCGAGGCCAATGTGCCTCTACAACAATGCCCCGTGAGGACCCCTATTAAGATGCGAGTTTCATTTTTACTCATTGAAAGTAGGGATTGGGTCCTTTTTTCGAAGAGTTTAGGCCAGAGATGGCGAGAGATAACACAGTCGTCTCTATTTGACCAAGAGTTATTTGTGTTATTTCTGGCTTTATTATTTATTTTCTTCTTGAATTCTCCGATTGGAGCCATGATCGACCTAATCACAGAACTTCTTTCCAGTTCAGAGCCCTCCCTAGACAATCTGTCTGCTATTTCGTTTGCCTCTATGTCACGATGACCGGGGACCCAGCAGATATTGATCTTGTGGGGAGGACTGATTCTGATGAGAGCTTGCCGGCAGCTCAGTACAGATTTCGATTTAGTTGTTTCGCTGCGGAGTGCTTTTATCGCAGCCTGGCTGTCCACAAAGATTGTAATCCTTGATGGATTGATGTTCCTTGATTGGATTGTCGTAGCTGCTTTCTCGATCTCGAAAATTTCTGCTTGAAAGACACTAGAGTAATCTGGAAGTCTGTATGACAGGGATATTTTTAGTGTATTACAGTAGACTCCGGCTCCCGTGCCATTCTCCATTTTGGATCCTTCAGTGAAGATCTGGATATCGTGTTCACTAAAAGGGTGATTCGAATCCCATTCTTCTCTTTTTGGAAAGGAGAATGACATGTTCTGCCGAAAACCTATTTCCGGGGTGATGTAATCGGAGGTGGTGGCGAGATCCTCAAGACTGTACTTTGTGAGTATAGAAGCGTGTCCATGCGTACAGTGCCTCCAAAGTTTAGCTTCCTTAAGTCGAAACGCCGCTTTGGTTGCAGTGGTTTTCATGAACTCGTCCAGGGGGAGGAGGTTCAATATGACCTCCAGGCCTGCCTGAGGCGTTGATCGTTGTGCACCTGTTATTCCTAGACAGGCCAATCTCTGTACTCTAGAGAAAGAGTTGAGGTAGCTTGTCTTCTCAGTGGCTTTCCACCACACAATCGAGCCATAGGTTAGTATGGGCCTGACGATAGCCGTGTACATCCAATGGATGACATTGGGTCTCATCCCCCATTTGGTGCCGAAGGTTTTTTTGCAAGCGTAAAAGGCACTGGTTGCTTTCTTTATTCTTTCTTCTGTGTTGCTTTTCCAAGTGACCTTTGAGTCAAAGATTACTCCGAGATATTTTGCTTTATTGGATAGCTGCAGGGTTTTGCCATTTATTTTTGGGAGGCAAAAATTTACAATTTTATTTCTTTTTGTGAATAGCACTAGTTCGGTTTTATCGGGGTTGACCCCTAGGCCGTTTGGTACTAACGCAATATTGTAATTCAGCCTTAATTTTACTTCTTCAATGTTGCTTTGGCAAGTCGTGCGTCTGTCAATAAGATCAACTTAGGTGATGCCAATTCAAGCAGTCACATAAGAAATGCCACAAAAGGTCTCTTTTCCCTAAATCAAGGAATTTAGAATGGGAGAAGATTTTATTTACTTTAATCAATGAAAACTCAAAAATAGTGTTAATAGTGTATGTCCCTAAAAGCAGTTTTAATAAAAAACATGCATTACAAAACTAAAATCTGAAAGATACTTTATGCTCTTTTTTAATCTTATTTCGTAAATGCTATATTTTTAAAAGTAATGCATTGATTTTGATGGTTAATAGCTCATTTAACAGGTAACAGCATAACTTTTTTTATATCTATAATACTTAGTTTTGTAGAAAAATTAAAAAAAAAATCAAATTTTTCCAGGCCCATTTTTAAAAATGTCGATACATACAACTTCTAAAACACTTGAGAGTGGGGTGAAATTTTACGGAATCGGAATTAGAAGGTCCTTATATTTACATATCTTCCACAAAAAAAATTTAAAATTCGATTTTTCGTTCATCTTCAACTATGCCAAAAATAGTTACAGTGTACACGATTTGGAAACAAATTCAATCAAGCACATAGATACATTAAACAATTTAGTAATAACATAAATAATAAAAATTTAATAATTCTTGCATACAATTTTCAACGAGCTTTTAAAAATATAGACTGCAAATCTATGAAAAAAATAGCTAATTGAATGACCAATTAAAGTTTTACTTAACCCTATTCATGTCAGGCTGTGTCTTTGGGTCACTATTCAATTTCAAACCAATATAAATGATTTAAAACTTCTTTTAAAGCAAAAAAGTTATATGTATTTTATTATTGATCATTCTGTTTCTGTAATAGACAGTTAATTTTTTTGTTTTGATATTTACTTATTACACAAAATATTAAAAAATAATATGAACTGTCACGTAGTGACTCTTAGACACTGGTATCTGCAAAATATGTGATAATAGAAAACTCATCATGAAACCCAGTCTGAATTCATCGACAGTATAATCAAAGAAGAGGCGTCAACATAACTGTTCCTCTTATAAAAAAGGACGATTTTCTAAGCAATTCCGTGGTAATAGTCAGAAACCCATGAGTAAAGAGCATTCCCTGAAAAGTGTAGTTTGCCTTAAATGTACAAATAAATATTTCCACATTATTTATAAATAATTTCAATTTTCTTTTAAATAAGAGAAATGAATTCATGAACAATATTTTGTATTAAATTTTCTTTTTTCAATAAAATAATTACCGACAATAATCGGTCGGTGACTTTGGCACAACGTGAATTTCGCCGCAGATTTCCTGGCCGTCCAACGCCTACTCGTGAAACACTGCGACGTTTAGCCGCTCGCCTCGAAGAGACTGGCACAACACGAGATGCTGCCAGGCGTGGCAGACCCCGAAATAGCCGTTCTGCAAAGTATATTGCTGCTGTAGCCGAGGATGTCATGGAAGCGCCGTCGACATCGACCAGACGACGTGCCACGCAAATGGGTATCAGTCGACGGTCTTTACAGCGAATTTTGGTACAAGATTTGAAGATGTTTCCGTACAAAGTCCAGACGGTGCACCAGCTGTTAGCTGCTGACCGCCAATCGCGTCTAACATACGCTCAAGCCATCCTTAATCACCACCAAGAGGAAGATGATTTTTCATCAAAAATAATCATGAGCGATGACGCCCATTTCCATCTTAGCGGGTACGTAAATAAGCAAAATTTACGCTTCTGGGGCACTCAAAATCCGCGTGTAGCCCACGAAGAGCCATTACACCCGCTCAAAGTCACTGTATGGTGTGCTGTTTTCGCTGGAGGAGTCATCGGATCTTTTTTCTTCGGTTACTGTGAATGGTGAGCGCTACAGAGCAATGATCAACGAGTTCTTTTTGCCGCAACTTGATGAATTGGGATTGAAAAACATGTGGTTCCAACAGGACGACGGCACACACTGCACGTGCCACAACCGATATGCTGAAGGATGCATTTCCCGGGCACCTAATCTCCCGATTAGGCGATTTGCACTGGCCAGCAAGATCGCCTGATTTGACCGCTCCAGACTTCTTTTTGTGGGGCTTTTTGAAGTCGCGGGCTTATGTCAACAAGCCTCAGACTCATGCAGCTCTTAAAGACAATATCCGTCAAGAATGTGAGGACCTATCGCCGGAAGTTTTGGCCGAAGTGATGGAAAATGCCATAAAAAAGGCTCAAATTACAATCAACTGTGGCGGCGGCCATTTACATGACATCATATTCTCGACTTGATGTAAAAAAAATTAAAAGACCAAATAAAAATAATCCACAAGAAGAATCAAAGTTTTTCATTTTTTTTTTTTAAATTACAGCCAAAAAACATCGGAAGGTTATTTTTGCGCCACCTTGTACATATACAAATATGTACCTGAAAATGTAATGTTTTTGTTCCGTCAATTTTAAAGACTGCGAAGTTAATAAGTTTTCTTTTTTACCTTATGCCCAATGGTGGATTAACCCTAGAGAGTGAGTGGGCTCGAGCCCACAGCGGCAAATTTTTAGGGGCGGCAAATTTTAAATACGTAATTTAAAAACTTATTTTGTTCATGTTATTATAAAAAAAAATAATGTTCATGTTGTCCAGGGTACCAATTTTGTGTGAGTCGAACGATGTCATGGTGTTTTATATATTTTTGCTACGCCTCAAAAGATGGCACAACAGCAATTATTTTCAAACAGTTGCTTTTTCTATCAATTAAAAAGTGAAAAACGAACTAATATTTTTTTCTACAAAACTTCCATCGTGTCGTTTGAAGTGAATTGCTTTAGTAAAATTAAGTTTAAATCTTTCATGCCCAATATTGCCTTAAGGCAACTCTTCACTCAAGGTTTATAGGCTTCTAAGTCCCAATAATTTAATTTTTTCGACTTGCGGTTTTTTACATTATGTAGCCTTATAAGTTGTGCAAACTAATTGTGCAAACTAGCTATTTGTTCTATTGTAAGCTGTGAGCGTGTTTATTTAGTAGCCGTTCTCCGTAAAGTGAAATTGTCAAAATCAAGATCAAGACCGTTTCGCGTTTTTACAAAAAGTGTTTAAAAACATTAAAATAATTGTTTTATTGTTAAACCACGTAAACGAAATAAATAAACAAAGGTAAGAGAATTATTAAAAAAAAAAAAACATGAAAAAAGTGCTTAGCTTGTTCAACCACTCCCCAATGTTGCCTATAGACAACATCCTGTAGCAAACGAACCAGGACACCAAGGATTTTTAAATAATTGTCAGTTCATATTTGAGTCAAGAAAGCCTTTTTGCAACAAATTGCTCAACCGAAAGATCTTTTTCAGGAATGAAGCGCATAAAAATCTTCTAGACATAAAGACAAATGAAAAATTAAACTGCTTTGCAGTATTGTTTATTGAAGACGTTAAGGAAACGTAATCGATTTCGATGCCATCATTTGGACTTTGCTTGTGCAAAATCCCGGCGTTAAGTACATTAAATTTAATTAAAGTAATTTAAAGAATTACTCACATTTTTAGCAAAAGTTCCACATTTGCACAAATTATTTACAGATCCTAGAAAAATAGTCTTAAGCAACAAAACAAATTCTAAATACAAGTGCAAACTGATGTTTTTGGAAGCAAAAAATCAAAATCTTTTCTTTTCTTATATTTTTCAAACGAACTCATATTTAATTGAAATGTCTTTCTTACATCTGAAAATATTCTGATTTGATTTTATTCGATAAAACCTTTAAAAATATTGTCAAATATATGTAATTTTGTTGCTGGGGTTGTGTCATTTCTATTGTTATTTTTTTTTAGGGCGGCATTTTAGTCTAGCCCCCCACGGCAAATTTTGTTAATCCGACCCTGCTTATGCCTACATATCTAAATATCGTCGTTGCGCATACAAAAAAGTTTATGTGTAAAATTTAGATTTTTTCATTTTACCATTTAATAGCCATATGTATGCCCCATCTACTCACCAACTGGTTTTTTGATATTTTTATTGGTTCAGAAGTTAAGCTGGTTATGTGAAAATAGTATTGAAATTGTTAAAAAACAAAAACGTTTTTTTCGTCTCCTGATTGTTCAAAAACACATAGCCTTTTTTGTATGAGCAACGACGATATGTAGACACGTGAAAATGTAATATTTTTGTTCTGGTTTTTACAAATTCTTATTGTCTGTCATAATATTATAACAACATATTATGTTGTTTGTTTTTTTTTCGGAAACAGAAAGATAATAATAAAAACACTTAATCTCATCGAATTGGTTTCTGGTAAGAAATTTTTTATAGGGGTGACACCATGAGTATCCGCCCCGGGTGTCACCAAGCCTAGATACGCCACTGGATTCAATACTAGCATCTTGCTTCAAGGGGCATGGTGTAGAAATCTACACCTCAACATGAGAAATTTAAGTTTTTAAATATATAAAAACAATTATAATTGAGATTCTCAAAGTACATGATTTCGGTTCACACTCAGTATGAAATAAAAGTCATGTATGCTGGGATCCTTAAACAAAATGGTTTTGGAAATATTTAAATATAAATAAAAAAAATTAATTTATCTACACCAACGTAGGACTACGGTTTAACTCCTTGTATACAAGTTTAAATTCTATGGGTTCTAAGCATAAGCGTACGGAGTCGGCATAAAATTGGAAAAGCTAGTTTACAATTTTAAAAATATTTTTTATTACTCATAAAGCTCATTTTGTATAAGTTATCGAGCTTCTACTGACAGCTCTTTGTATTTTTTGTCTTTCTTCAGTTGTAAATGGCTGACAAGAGGATCGGATGATATTAAAAGATAGGGAAAAATGTCTTCATTATTGGCAGTCCTCGAACAGGTTCTGTTATTGTGTTAACGTGAGTTTTTAAATATTTTGTTTGATGCCTCTTGTGCTTCTTCAGACAAGCGTCCAATTGAAACGCCTAACTCCTTTATTATTTCGCTCCCATGAATCTTCTATGCTTCACAACGAATTTCCCACCTTTACATTGTTCAAAATCATCAGATCATGCGATAAAATGCAAAATTTCGTCGAAAAAAATTCACATTATTTTGCGTTTTTCCGGAATTTTCCGAGTTTTCCACTAAGAATTTCCTATTTTTCCATTCGAAAAGCCATTCCGAAACAATTGCACACAATTTTCAACTTTTCCAATTTCCCGACTTTTCCGGAGGGTTTTCCAAAAATTTTCTTTCGTAAAATTCTTTTCCTGGTAATTATGAACAACTGTAAAAAATTGAGCCAATTCGGCCTACTATTTGTTACTTTTAATGTAATATTCATTTTAAAGATACGCTGAATATCCCCTACCTGAATAGCTACCTTGATGTGGTGTAGGGGCTTAGGTTGCCGTGACACAACAGGCTATGATGACGGGAGCTTCGGCTCCTGGTAGGGTCACCCTTGTCATACAGGCTACGGTGTAGCAATGAACAAAAGGCTATTCAACCCTTATCCAAGGTGTCAAGCGTACCGTGCCTATTGGATGGTTTGTAGCCAGGGGTTAATTCGGGCTGTATTAGAACGGAGCCTCACTGACACCTGGCCACCTCAGTGAGTAACCTTGGCCTTACCACGTCAAGCGGGGCTCTGGCGTGGTGGACCACCCTTTCCCTAGCTTCTCGTGGGTCCAAAATAGACAACCAACACGCAACAACTCTAATACCTGACGGAGATCCTTCATCGATCTCTGTCTGTCAGCCTATGGCTGAAAAACCTGAGCTAATCGAGCGGTCTGACTACTCGATCGTGCTCTCTGACAGTGACAGAGAATCCGTCACTTCTGCAGGCTCAGAACTCTCGGACGTAACCTGCATAGACAGAGCAATTGCCTATGAAGGAGAGTCAGTGAGCGAACTGAACCTTGGCAGCTTGAACATCTCTAGAAAGAGACTGCGCACATCGCAGAAAAAAATGATCAAGCGCCTTATGGCTGACAAGATGCCATACAAAGAAGCACTAGAGAAGGTCCTGGCGGTGCCATCGCCTGGTGCATCTGTCCCCTCTGGAAAGAGAAGAAGGCCAAGTTACGACTCACCAGTTGTCACAGTGAAGAAGAAATTAAGGCCAGAAATACCTTCTTTCGCTGAGGTGGCAGGTGTAATCCAGGTGGCTGTAGTTCCGCTGGACTTTCCCAACAGTCATCTAACCCAGGATGAACAAAAAGTAGTGGAGAAAACCATCATAAAGGAGCTGCATAAGCTCCCCACCGGTGGTCCACAGATTAGGTTTCTGGGCTGCTCTTTCAACCCGGGCTGGATGACTGTCAAGTGTGCGGACGTTGCAACGCGAGACTGGTTGAGGAAGGCAGTTGCAGTCATGGCCCCTTGGAAGGATGCTAAGCTGCGCATGCTGGAAGGGATGACCTTCCTAAGCCGTGCGTCGCCACTGCATACTTTCCTGGAGCAGACTGCGGTGCTGAGGAAATACTACGCGTACTAAGCGTACAAAATAATACGCTACCAACCTCAGACTGGAAAGTCTTGAGGAAGGTCGTCAACCCTCAAGGCACTGCCCTTACCATCTCGATGGATGAGAGATCGGTAAAACTGCTTGAGAAACTGGACAATCTGCCATATTATGATATGAACAGAGTACAGTTTCGAATCAAGCGGAACCCACACTCTCGTCCATCCCCCCAGGCTAAGGTGAGTGGAAACGTGGGGGGGAAGGAGGCTGATCATCGACCTTCCGCTACAACGAGTCAAGAGACTAAGACGATAGTCTCGACTCCGGGGCCTAAGGTGGATGACCAGCGCCCATCCTGCTCCAGGTCCACATCAACACCTGTAGCCTCTGTGTGCCAGGAGGGAAGATTGACTAGACAGCTCCCCTCTGACAAAACAACACCACCTCCCCTGTCATCCACCAGTGCAGAGGCAAAATCATCTGGCCCTGCACTGCCGGCTGGCAAAAAAACGGACCCGAAAAGGACGGACAAATACATTAAAAGACCGCCCACAAGACCAACGGACGAAAACCGAGGACCGCAACGAAGGGGACGTGGCGGAAAAAAGGGGGATTCCTTTAGCAAGAATCCCCAAAAAAGGCACTAATGGTGAAGGCTGTACAAGTCAACCTTCACCACGCCAAAGCAGCTTCCGCAGTTCTGGTCCAGACAATGCTTCAAGACGGAGCAGACATTGCATTTGTGCAAGAGCCCTGGACCAGCACAAACGGCGATATCCTGGGTCTAAATAATGCAGGTAGGATTATATATTCCAACTCATCTTCTAGACCCAGAACCTGTATTGTTCATAATAATAATATCTCTCTTTTTCCTTTAACAGATTTCATCAACCAAGACCTCACTGCGGGCCTGATGAAGCTCAATGATCAAAAGGAAGTCATTGTAGCTTCAGCTTACTTTGCGGGAGACGAGCCCATTTGTCCCCCGGACTGCATAGCTGATCTTCTAAGATTTGCTGCCAAACACAAGACAGAAGTTGTCTTGAGCTGTGATACCAACGCTCATCATACACTGTGGGGTAGCACAGACACAAACCAAAGAGGTGAGTACCTTTTAGACTTCCTTATTTGTAATAACTTGTATGTATGCAACGTTGGAAATGATCCAACGTTTATTACCGCAAATAGAAGAGAGGTTCTAGACCTAACTCTTACCACATCAGCTCATGATGATATAATAGCTGACTGGTATGTTTCAAAAGAACCTTCGTGTTCGGATCACAGACACATTAGGTTTGAAATAAAGTCAGCCATTATACAAAACATCTTTTATCGCAGAAAACAAGACACTGAGTGGAACTCCTATAAAGAGCAGCTTGGTCAGCTCATCCCCGATAAACTTCCCCTCAGAATCGACACGATAAGCAAATTGGAATACTCAGCAGACTATGTCCAATCATGCATTACTCAATCTTTTGAGGACAACTGCCGTCTTAAACTGAAGAAGTTCAAGAGACAAGCACCCTGGTGGAACAACCATCTCAACGACCTCAGAAAAGGAGTAAGGAAGCTGTTCAATAGAGCTAAGCGCAATAATGATTGGCTATCCTACTCCCGATCTCTTACTAATTACAATAAGGAGATCAAGAAGGCTAAAAAGGACTCGTTCAGGAACTTCTGTGGCTCCATCAAAGATGTTCCAACGAGTTGTCGCCTTCAGAAGATCTTATCAACTGTCAGACCACAATCCCTAGGTAGTCTATTACATGGGAACGGTGTTCAGACAACAACAAAGTAAGAGACCCTAGAACTCCTTCTCAATACTCACTTCCCGGGCTCCGGCATTCAAAACGTTCCCCACCCAAACCAATCTTACAACTACGAACAGACAAATCTGCCAAGTAGAGAAGATTGGAGAATCAGCAAACAGATCTGCAATACTTCAGCAGTTAATTGGGCCATAAATTCCTTCAAACCCTTCAAATCTGCTGGTGGAGATGATATTTTTCCAGCTCTTCTACAACAAGGTTCAGAACATCTGATACCACTACTATCAAAACAATTGAGCTGCAGCCTAGCCTATGGCCATATACCTGGAGCATGGAGAAAAGTGATAGTAAAATACCTTCCCAAGGCTGGCTCAGAGAGTAATCCAAAATCTTTCAGACCCATCAGCCTTATGTCCTTCATACTGAAAAGCATGGAGAAAATAATTGACAAATACATCAGGGAGATGCCCTGTCAAAATACCCCCTAAGTAAGGCACAACATGCCTATCAAACGGATAAATCAACAGAGTCAGCACTTAATGACCTTATAACCACAATTGAAAAATCTATCGACTGCAAGGAAATATGTATTGTCGCTTTCCTTGACGTCGAAGGAGCCTTCAATAATACGTCATACGAGTCCACTAGAAGGGCACTCAATAACCTTAAAATGCCAACAATCATAGGCTGGATAACACTTCCCTCAAACCAACTACAACCAGGGGATGCCCGCAAGGAGGCGTCCTATCACCTCTGCTTTGGTCACTAGTTGTAGATAGTCTCCTAGTTGAACTCAAAGAAACTGGGATAGAGGCGGTCGGGTATGCTGATGACGTAGCAGTCATCATACGGGGAAGCTTTGAAAACACAGTGTCTGATGTTCTACAAGCAGCACTGAACACAGTACAGAGATGGTGCAATAACGAAGGCCTCTCCGTAAACCCAAAAAAGACAGTCATTGTTCCTTTTACAAAACGACGCAAGCTCAATCTTACTTGCCCGGTACTTTTTGGGGAAAAAGTAGATTTTTCCAACTCAAAAAAATACCTGGGAGTGATCCTGGACAGCAAACTGTCCTGGAACCTCCACAAAGACCGCATCATCAGCAGATCAACAGCCTCATTGTGGACCTGCAGAAGAATTTGCGGCAAAAACTGGGGGTTAAGCCCTAAGATGATGTAAAGGGTGTTTTTTTAGGAGTTTGTTTTTCGAACATTTGGAACAAACTGGCATTTTGTGGTCAAATCTGGTAACTCTAATGTCATTTATGTTCAGTTTGGTTTGCCATTTCATCATGAACAGGTTGACAAAAGAACAACGCTTGCAAATCGTGCAAATTTATTTCGAAAATAATGGTTCAGTTCGCGAAGTTTACCGCAAGCTCCGTCCATTTTATGGTCGACATAATCGTCCATCAGAGCAATTAATTCGGTTAACCATGGGTCGTTTTCGCACTACGTTTACTCTATGTGATAATACGCATCCGCAGAGACGTCGAACAGTGCGCACCGAAGAAACAATTGCCGCTGTATAACAAAATGTTGAAGAGGACCCGAATGAATCGATTCGCCACCGTGCACAGCAATTGGAGCTTTGTCCATCAACTTTATGGAAGATTTTGCGCAAAGATCTTGGCTTGCGACCTTAGAAGATCCAGCTTGTGCAAGAGTTAAAGCCGCGAGACCATGCAATGCGTCGTGATTTTGGTGTATGGGCCTAAAATGAGATTGATCTCGATGCTAATTTTCATCGCAAAATTTTGTTCAGTGATGAGGCTCATTTTTGGTTGAATGGCTACGTCAACAAGCAAAATTGCCGCATTTGGAGTGAAGAGAATCCACATGAGATCCTTGAGACGCCATTACATCCACAAAAACTGACTGTTTGGTGTGCTCTATGGGCTGGTGGGGTCATTGGGCCATACTTCTTCCGAAATAATGCTGGAGAGTCAGTTACCGTTAATGGAGACCGGTATAGAGCCATGATAACCGACTATTTTGTTCCCGAATTGGATGGGATGAATGTGGATGAGTTGTGGTTCCAACAAGATGGCGCTACATGCCACACAGCGCACGTCACAATCGATTTATTGAAGGAAACATTCGATGAGCGCATAATTTCGCGGAATGGACCTGTCAATTGGCCACCAAGATCGTGTGATTTGACACCATTGGATTATTTTCTTTGGGGATATGTGAAGTCGCTCGTCTACGCCAACAAACCAGAAACGTTAGGGGACTGGGAGGCCAACATTCGTGGCGTTATTGCCGACATACGGCCCCATATGCTCGAAAAAGTGGTTGAAAATTGGACCTGTAGAATTGACTTTATTCGAGCCAGCCGCGGCGGCCACATGCCCGAAATCATATTTAAACATTAATGGCATAAAATTATCCTTCCAATAAAGCCAAATTGATGGACATTAAAACGATTTTCTTGTGTTTTATTTCAATTCGAAGTTCTATACCTCTAAAAAAAACACCCTACGCGTCTGTAGTATGGTGGTCGAAAACGCTAGAAGGATCAACCATCAAGCGGTTAGGACGAGTTCAAAGATGTGCAGGGATATGTATGACAGGCTGCATAAGATCTACGCCAACAGCAGCCCTCAATGTCATCTTAGGGCTCACCCCAATCCACATACACATCCAGATGGAGGCGAAGCTCAGCCTTCACAGACTTTTCCATCTGGGTTACACTGTCCCAAACCATCCCTTAAAGGGACACCTAACCTTAATCACAACCCTAAAGCGAGAAAATGAGTTCTGCATGCCATTAGATGACATGCTTCCCAAAAGCCGCTTTAACAAAAACTTCATCGTAGTTATCCCCCCCAGATCCAACTGGGAACACGAGAAACTAAACCCGTCCGAAAACGACCTTGTGTGGTACACAGATGGCTCCAAAATCGAGGAAGGCACGGGAGCAGGGGTCTTTGGAGAACACTCCAATGAGAGCCACTTCTTCAGTGCAGGTCTATTTACCACAATCTTTCAAGCGGAAATCCTTGCCATTAACAGATGCGTCAGACTGAACTGTATGAACAATGTTAGGGGCAAATCAATTTTCGTCTTCTCTGATAGTCAAGCTGCCCTTAAAGCTCTGACATCACCCATCATAAAATCCAAGCTAGTGCTGGAGACTGTAGACGTCCTCAACGACCTGGCTGCGCAAAACAATAAAGTTACTCTACAGTGGATTCCTGCCCACTGTGGTTTTGACGGGAATGAAAGAGCAGACTCCCTGGCCAAACAGGGAGCATCATCACCACACACAGGACCGGAACCGTTCTGTGGGGTTGGTAAGAATCTGTTCAAGCAACACGTCAAAAAAACCTCATTCCGCGAATCTCAAGACATCTGGAAGAACTGCTTAGGACAGATATGCACTAAGCAAATATTCCCAGAACTTTCTCCCAAGAAATCGAAATTTCTTATTAACCTAGGGAAGAAAGACCTAAAGATGATGATAGGAATCATAACTGGACACTGCAAACTAAAGAAACACCTACAAAAAATTAATCTCGCTACTGATTCATTATGTAGATTATGCCTTGAGGATGAAGAAACCTCCAGACATATTCTCACTGAATGTCCAGCTCTTCTCCATATAAGAAAGAGAATCCTAAATAGCGAAATAGTCTCTCAAGGACACCTTGCGATCCTCAACCTCGAAAATATATTATGTTTTCTGAAAAAAACTAAAGCAAACGAACTGCTTTAAGAAAAGAAAAGGTATGGCACAATAGGCATCACAAGATGCCGCAGTGCCAGAGCTGAATTAGCTCGCCCCAAGCATATCTATCTATCTATCTACGCTGAATATAATAAAATAAAATATTTTTAATTGACATTCAACGAGAAAAAAAATCACATTAAACCCATTTGGGGCAAGTTCGGGCAGCAAAAGCCATATTTTTCTATAAATATATATATTTCTGGATACTATTTTGAAAAAACTGGAAATATGTTTTTTGTTTTTTTTTACTGCTAAAGTTTTCAAAATTTTTCCTTTTTTGCACTAAAAATGCTTATTTTTAAAAAATCACAAATAATTAATTTATTTTAATGACAAAAAAGCTACATTTTATGAAACAATAAATATCATATTTTTATTATTTCTTCATTTCAATTCCATTCCTATAAAAACAAAAAAAGTGGAACACTTACAACTGCAGATAGTAAAAAAAGTAATGTTTTCAAATTTTTGTCATTAAAAAAAGTTGAAATTTCGAGCCATTTTCTGACCAAACCTTAAAAGATTTCTGAGTGATTTTTTGGGTGTTTCTTATCTGAAGTATATACTGTCGATTTTTCCGAGGCAGCCGAAAAATCATGAATTTACATTAAGCTAATTTGTGTGTAAGAGATCCAGCGATCAATTTTGATTTGGTTTATGTATTGGTAGTTATCGACAAAGTGTTTCCATTTTACAAGAGTTGAAGAAGATACAACCTCATCCCACCCTGTTTGGTCAATCCAAACTTGCTGCATATTAATTTTAGCTAACACAATAATTGGTGTTAACCATCCAGCAGGATCAAATAGTCTTGCCGTTCCTTTTTTTTTTTGTTTAAAATCGAAATTCGGAACAATTATCAATTATGGGTCTTTTTCGAAATAAAGATCGTTTTTCAATTATGAATCAGACTTCTATTCTACTGTATTTTCCTACCTAAAGGAGCTCGCTTAGGGGTATTTTATTGCAGATAAAAAACATTTAAAAATTTATCACAAAAGAACATCAGTGGACCTCATAAGTTTGCGATGAACCGAATTGGGAATTTAAAATTTCATAAACGGTACTTTTTTTCTTTTTACCGAACTCACAAGTAAAAATTTTTTTGATAAGTTTTAATTTAATAAATTGAATTCAAGTATCTCTGATTTAATTAATTTAATTAGATAATTAATTTAATTAATTTAATTCTGAATTAATTCTAAAAAAAAATATTAGGTAAAAGAAAAATATTTAAACGAATAGGTAAATAATTTAGCTATAAGAATAAAATTTTCAAATTCAAACGGAATATAAAGCTAAGAGATTATGGGACATTATTCCGCCATTTTAAATTTTTGGACACATAGATAGGTATATCTGTATATATGTAGGACACCATTTTTTAATCGAATTTTTTTCTTGGAAGCCAATTATATTTGGTCTAGCGCGACAATTTTCTTTCGCGCCGTAATCAATTTTCTTTGTTATATGAAAAATATATTTTTTTCTTCTTAATGTGGCACTCGCATTTTTCTTGCTTAGGAACTACAGGGCCTATTCAGCTACATTCGAAATATGCTGAATCTTCATTAACTTCCCCTTCTTGACAGTGTTTCGTAGGAACTTGTCTACTACAAATTTTGCTTCACTCTTAGTAGTAGCTTAACATATAGGGAATAATATAATAGTTCGATTATTGCCACCAAAGGTCCTTGGATTCCGGTCGGCCACAACGTTCTCTTTTTGATTTCTTTTGGATGCTGCTTATATTGTTTTTCGCTGTTGCTAGTTGCTATGATGGTTTAGACCCCTTCCTTGCCAGTGAGTTCCGTATGGATTTCGTTTCACATGAAAAAAATACCTACTTAGAATTATTAATATAAAATTCTTACCAATTTTTTTTTTCTTCTTATACAATATATATATATAATTTTAAATATTTTCCGCCACTTTATTTTAACATTTTTCACTTCAAACTTTGTACCATATTAAAACTCTAGAAGTTTTCTTCACCGAGCGAACCCTCTAGCCGAGCTTCCTAGGAACGGGAATTTTCCATCCTTTCTGTAACTTTCCTGTGCCTCCCATAGCTAAACCCGTATCTACTCTTTCCTTCCTTAGGTTTTTCATTGCCTCTCTTGGCGCCTTTTAATTATATTAAGGTTAGCTATTTTCCACCCCATCAATTTTTCTTAAGCTCCCCTGTCACTACACCTATCTTGTTCTGGTTTTTCCTCTTGTTTATCTCGTCCCCAATCCTTTTTATTTTCCTATAAAAACATCCCTTCCCAAGTGATCCTTTTTTCCACAAACCTACTACTATTCCCTACTAAGTTTTTCGACGAGTTACCTGCACTGCCTTATCAACCGTTTGGATTGACATTTACTGACGAGACTCGAACACTACGTCAAGATTTCCGCTGAACATGATAAGTTCATATTAAATGTTACATAATTTACATTAAAAGCAAGCAAAGATGATAATTTAGATTTTTCATTATTTATTGCTTTTCTTTCCCTTTTCTTTTATTTTTTTCTTTTAGTTTTTCTTGGACACCCCATCAACCATGCCCCGGCCGAGGCATCATTGCAAGATCTTGCGGATGACCATCGTGTCCGGCTCTTGTACAGAACCATCGTTGGACAGCTTCCGGACAACAATGGAACCGCCTTCTGGCCATCCTGCTGCACACGGCCTCTCCAACATAGCCAGGAATCCCTTCGCCGTCGCCCGAGTTTCGACACCAAACGTGGGCTATTGGTACTCCATACTCCATTCCATAGAGTTGGCAGCCGTCGCCGCATCCATAATGGCTTCTTCCACTCGCTGCCAACTGCGCAGTCGCCGCTGCTGCCTGTGTTTGCTTTTTTTTTTTTTTTGTTGACAGTGAGTTCCTTTTGTTTTTTTTTTTCTCTTTCCCTTCTTAGGGCCAAATGTAATACGCAACACACGCAAGCATAGATTAGCATAGGGAGATTATGTACTAAGTCATTTAATCCAAAAATGTAAGCCAAAAATTTTGTATTTCCCTTTTAATTTTTATATAAGTTATGTAAAATATTTTTTTAATTCATGTACACATAAAGTCACTGAAAACTGGTTAACTCTTTTTTATTTAATATATTCCTAAAACTGGTTTTTAAAATATCGCCATTTTCGGGTTATTCCACAAAGAAAGGATTTTTACATTTTATAGAATACTAGCTTTTATCAAGGTACGCTTTGCTGCACCTTATCTACATAAGTACCGGAAAATGTTATAATGACTTCAACGATATTATTTCCAAACCATCATCTCGTACTCGAAACATAGTTGTTGCCCAAATCAAAGTTCAATCGGTACAGTAGCTTTGGAGTCTATAGCAGCGCCCTCTATAGTAAATTGTTTGCACTTTTTATTTTCCAGTAGCAGGATATTACCAAATGGTATCTACATTCTGAGTTTCAATGTTCTGTGACTTTTACTTCCATAGCTATTCTGTATCGTATATTTGGCTTTTATTGGTGGAGCCACACCCCGTTTTCAAAAGCCCGCGCCAGTTTTTCAATAGCCAGCAAACACAATTCAAAGATTTGAGAATTTTTTTTTTCAAATTTGATTTCAAATGTGATTCTCAAATCATTTTCAAATCGAGAATTAATATTTTGTATTAACATTTGAGTTCGATTTAAGGTTGATTTGAGAGTAAATGTTTTTCTGAACAGTTTGAAAATGACATTTAAAGCAGGTTTGAGATCAACATTTAATATCAATTTGAGAATAAACGTATTTCTCAGTTTGAGAACAAAGTCCCCTTTTTTGTTGAGAATGCTATCATTCTCAAATCAATCTCAAATCGATATCAAACGTTTAACATTTGATAAATACATTTGATACCAAATCATTCTCAAACCTCAATGTTTACTGGATAGAAAGACCTGATCAAGAAGTAACTCCATACTGAGTTTCATTATTATACGATATTTAGTTCCAAAGCAATTATAATGATTTCTAAAAGGTCGGCGTATATTAATTCCGACCACGCCCATTTCTAGTAAAGTTGCCCAAAGTAATCATACAAAGTTAATTACCAAATTTTAGTTTAATACGACCAAAACCGTCTTAAGTATAGCATTTTTATTGATTTAGGGGCGCCAAAAGGGGGTGTGGCAAATTTTAACTATGTCTATATTTTTCTCGCAAATGGAAACTCAAACCAATGAGAACTGTCAAAAAGAACGAAAAACTGATTTTTAACGATTGTATATGAGAAATCGTATGAGCAATCACTTTTCACTATGTTTTCTTCAATCCAAACACATTTTTTGCACTAAACACACTTAAGATCAGTTTTTAAATTATTAATATATACCAATATTTGAGCCGTTTATTTTGAAAGTGGCATAAGTCACTTTGTTTTTAAGAGTTAATTTTAAGGGTTTTGCATTTTAACACGTTTAAAAATATGGATGCTAAGTTTCGAGAAGATTTACTTGTATTTGTTATCTCATGATACTGATATTTTTGTCAGTATAAATAATTTTGTATAAACATTAAAAAATCACCACTTTTCATTACGGTGAAGTGACTTAAGCCACTTTAAAAATAAATAGTTTAGAAAAATGAGTGACTTATATTAATTTTGTCTAACGTATTTATATAAAATAATAATGCGCATTGAAAGCCACCTAATTCCATAACTGCAATAAGTATGTTTTACCTGATTCGCTGTCTGATAACATCATATAACTGCTAACATTCTTTCCCACTTATAAAAATAAGTGCAATGATCACAACTTTTTTAGAAATACTGAAAATAATTAAAAACAATACTTCATACCAGTGTTGCCACAGAGTAGAACTGTCTCTAGTGTAATTATTCCACACACCGCTTGACTATGGCTTCATATGCAGATACCAAACCTAAATAACGCGTAAGCGTGATTATAGCAGTATTTTTCTTTTTGCGAATATACTGTCGATTGAAATTTTTTTTTGCGAATGCGAATCTTAAAATGCGAATGCGAATACGAATATTGTAATATTTATTTTAGCGAATGTATAAAACGATGCGAATAATTACATTACGGTCGTTACATCCCTAGTCTATACCATTGTCGATATTGTGAGTCCAAATATAGCTCATACTTTTCAACCAAAAACATTAACTATTTTTCAAAAAATATTCAAATTTCAAAATTAATCCTTCAATATTAATTTGCAGCAACTCGATAATGCGTGTTTTTTATATTATATAGCAATTGTTATTAAAAAATAAAAAAAAATTATATGCATGTGTAATTTTTTCCCAAAATGTGTAATATTTTTATGCTCCGTGTGTAAAATGTAGTTTCCTTGGTGGCAACACTGCTTCACACACACACTTATCACATGTTTCTATTTCTTTCACACTAAGGCCCATAATTAATTTCTCGAGTACAGCGACTTACGCCACTTTCAAAATAAACATGTTTGTTATACCGTTAATTACCAAAACTTCTCTCGAACAAATCTCAATAGTTCTCAACTTATTGAGTGAAAAATATTTTAAAATGAAAAGATACCGTTCAATTGTATTTAGTGTTACCATTAACTCGATTTTTTTGAAAAAGTGACTTATGCCACTTTCAAAATAAACGGCTCATTTATGAAAGTCAAACAAAATCACTTGTAATAAAATTTCAATTGCAAAGCAGCGAATGTATGACCGGCTGTATCAGAATCCAAGAGTGAAAGAAAGAACATTGGCAAGCATGTGCATTTTGACAGGTTCATCTGTTTGACATGTATATGCTGCCAATCAAATAAATGTGTGTATGTATGAGCTTGTGTATTTGTGTGAATCGATTTTTTTCGTTAGGTCGCACAGTGCATTGATCCATACAAAATTGGAACATAAATAGAAGGAGTGGCCCTATGATAAAGAAATTTTGTGGGCTGGATTAATTTAAGCTAATTAAGGGAAAACTGTAAAAATGGTTGGAATTGGTCAGTTTCTAGGGGTACCTCCCTTGGACCTATATTAATTTTTTAACATTATTTTGTATGGGAGGTACATACAAAAATTGAGCGATCTTAACAAAATTTAGTCAAAAAGCTAGGCAATTGAAGAAATAGAAGTCAGCTAAAAATGATTGAAATCGGTGGGTTCCTAGGGGTACCTCCCGTGGACCTATATTGATTTTTTACATTATTTTGTATGGGAGGTATATACAAAAGTTGACCGATCCTTACGAAACTCAATGAAAAGATTAGACAAATTAAGCAATACATGTTTTCTAAAAATGGTTGAAATCGGTCGGTTCCTAGGGGTACCTCTATTTTTGGACCTTCTTGGACCTATATTAATTTTTTTCAAAATTTTGTATGGGAGGTACATACAAAAGTTGGTCGATACATACAAAACTCGGTGAAAAGGTTAGTAAAGTAAAGCAATACATGTCTTCTAGAAATGGTTGAAATCGGTTAGTTCCTAGGGGTACCTCCTTTGGACCTATATTAATTTTTTACATGATTATGTATGGGAGGTACATCTGTTACTCATAAATATTCCCATTTGTATTAATAAAAAAAATCAGTTTTTAGGCAAATTTCATTTTATTTATAATAGAAAAATAAAATTGGCAACTTAGTTTTATTAAAAAATGTGAAATAAAAAAGTAAAAAAAGTAATGTGTGCATACATATGTACAAACAACCAAGAACTCATCTCGCTATTGACTTTCTTCGTTAGAATCACTACAAACAATATAAGGGTCATCAACTAATTGAATAAACTTCTCATCAATAATTACATTTGATTTTGATTTAATAGTTCTTTTGGATGCTAAGAAAGGCTCAGATGTCTGCAACAATATTTTCATTAAATCTGTATTAGACTTAATCCTCGAGCATTTACGGGTATGGCTAGATCGATTTTTTTCTAAACTCTTTGTGCCTTGCTTCCAATGCCTCTTCAGACAATGTTCCGATTGGTAAGGATAATGCTGAAATGACTTTACATCCATGTATGAGAACTTTATGAACACTGCTCGGCGTGTAATACCAGCCATATAAATTTATATACAGCTGCCTAGTTTCTTCTAATAACAATTTGAAGTTATTCAGATATAAGGGGTAGCCACTTGCCAGAACTCTCAATATATAAAAAAATTGTTCTATCAAACTTTTTTTATGCCAGTTATCTGCGAGCTTAGTTCAACGTTATAGAAAAAGCGCCTAGCTGTGTTTCCATCGTTAGTAGACCCATATCCTGGCTTTGGTTTGTCGACCAAGAGACCCATTTTACTCTTAAACTCAGCTTGAATTCTTTTTTTGTTTTGCGCTACCAATTCTTCCTTTTCTTTTAATTGCAATTTTATATATAAACTAGCTGGATTACCCTGTGTTACTAAAATTATTTTGTTATCTAATCTAACTTTATTTTTATAAGGTGTAGATAATATTTTGGAAATCAAAAGTTAATACTTCAAATAAAATTACAAAAAAGTTTCGTCAAAACCAAAAAATCCTTTTTTGTAATTCCCTTTTGAATTTTGCTAAATTTTGAATATTTTTCCATATAAAATTGAGCATTTTTCGCAAAAATGTCACTTTTTGAAATCTACATAACTTTCTTGTTTATGAAAAGGGGCAGATAATATTTTAGAAATCAAAAGTTAATATTCAAAATAAAATTACAAAAAAGTTTCGCTAAAATCAAACAATCCTTTTTTTTTTATTATAGCTTATCAAAACTTGCAAATTTTTGAGTTTTTAGGTGTTTTTTTTTAAGGTAAAGAAAATTTTTTTTATACAAAATATATACTAAACAAATTTACTTTCAGAAGCAAAATGCATTTTAAAATAATCCTCTTTACTGCTTTTTAGAAAAAACATGATGTAATTTTTAAAACATTAACCCAATTTTAAATTACTTGATTTTCTTAAAATAACAGGGTGTTGTATAAAGTGATCTCATTTGTTTATTATTAAAGATATTTTAAAAAATCTTTTAAATTTTATAGAACTAAATAATATAGATCTAAATTGCATACTTTTTTTTTAAAAAAACAACAATTTTTTTTTCTTATTTTCGTACCATTTCGATGCATTGTGGGTCGGACCGAAAATTAAATTTTTTTTTTATAATGTTGAATATTTTCAGGAAAAAAGTCATAACTCGAGAATAGCAAGATCGATTTTGGATTTCAAATCAACTAACCATCATCACTCCTCCCTGCACCTTCCCTAAAAATTTTATGGCAATCGGTCGAGCCGTTCTCAAGTTATGGAGTGACAATCAAAATGTACACTTCTTTTTATATATATAGATTTTGTTGCTTTTGACTTGACAAACTCCGATCGCCCCCCCCCCCCCCCCAAATGAGGCTTCTGGATCCGCCACTGCTTCATGAGCGAAGGCAAAGCGTACAACAGCTAGCTTAAGATCTCTGTTAAGTGAGTAGAGGTGAGAGCCACAAAAAGTGTGTGTTAATTTTTACATACACACGTACACATATATATTAACCACAAAATTTTTTTTGATCTTACGAAAAATAACGTGATTAGCAAATGGTCAAGGTGACCTGATGTGAACTTTTGCTTCTTCCCAATTTATGTATATAATGTATTACATTAGCAACTTGCTATTCTTATATTACTTTTTTTCTTTTTTTTTTATATAGCTTATATTTAACTGGTTTATTTTTTGTTTTTTTTTTTGTTAAGAAACAATTTTTTTTTTCAATAGTTTAAGTAAATTGGAGGAATATAAAAACGATTTAAATGGTTATATATATATATATATATTTTTTTTTTTTGGTTTGGCGTAAATCACGTTTTAAAATCTATGTTTCTAATTTGTCCACTTTGATGTTTTAATTTTAGGCTCACAAACTAACTCACAAACTATGAATTGAATTGCTCTTTCGTTTTTTAATTTTAACTTGAAAATCAAAACCAACCACTAACCTTTTTGGTTTTTTTTTTTTTTTGTTTTGTTTGAAAGGTGCCAAGCGCAGTCCGTCCGAAACTATGAAATATGCAATCGATGAAGAAGAAGTGACGAAACCGCTTCCCGCAGTACTAGAAGTGCTAGTGGTGTTGTGTTTTTTATGATGATTAAGATGATTCCGACCCCGCCAATGACTATTTAATGAATGCTTTTTATGAGGGCTTTATGAGTCCTTTTTGTGGAGTATCATAAAACACGCATAAAAATTACTCATAGCATGAGAATCTGCAGTTCAGTTATTATATTGTTTTCAAAGATTTTTTTTTCTTCACAGTGTAAATTGAAGCAGAGCTGCAGCGCTCTCTCGGGCACACACACAAGTATACATGTTTATGAGTTAGTTTGCCCATCACTTGTATCAGTGTTGCCAGAGGACGAGTTCCAAAAATTCCGTTGTCTTCTTTAAAACGCCCTGTTTATCGGAATAAACCCGTTTTAGAAATCAAAAATCCCGTTCACAATCCTTGCACGTAGCTTTATGTTTACTTGCTTACTCGTTAATTGTTTTGGCTTGTTTTTCTTTTTTACCTGTTAAAGCAGCTGCTAGCCAAGCAAAAAAACCCAATTCCAAGCGTCTCAGTTATGATTGGCGAAATTGTGTTATTCTTCTTTCTCTTTACAATATTCACAACTAACTTCGCCTGTTCACACGAGCAGCCTGTCCAAAGCCAGGACAGAGGATATTGGTCGCAGGCACCGGGTTCGCCCTTTCCTGTGTAAATGTAGGAGGGACTACCCCGATCCTGGAGTTGATCACCTATTTTGGGGAATAGGTTGGACCGTTGTTTTAAACAAATGTAGCGTTATACCTACGAAGAAATAGAAACTATCCTAAAAATTTCTTAGCACGGGGATAGTCTTTATCTCGGCAGACACACGATCGCAATTCCAATGTCATATTTACATGTCTTATAGATAGTCTTAAATAAGGCTGGACAGTTTTACTGCAAAATTAGTGTCAAACTGGGTGGTATCTGAGGTGTCAGATTTAGGTATGAAGAGGTGAAAATTTTGCCTTAGTGATCTCGGAGTACCAGAGTTGAAATTGGTGTTATATTGGTGACTTATGTGTCATTCACAGTCAAGTGCGATATGCGATATGGGTCTCGATTTCCACCAATAAATGCAGATGGTGATCCAGCTAATCATTCTACTGTTGAGTTCCAATGTTGGTTACTATCCATACAATATATTTATTAATTAAAAATACACTAAAGTATGGTGTGTAACAGTAACAGGTGTTGAAACTACTATGACAGGGAAGTCTGAAGTCATGGAAGTGACGCCCAAGAGATGATTGGATAGACGTTGATGTGAGTCATAAGCATAATATTGACGTCCGGAAGGTTTATCTGTTGGGCACCAATTCCATGAACCTCGACTTCTTGCCAAGAGGCAACGTAGAATTAAGCCGAACAGGCAGGTGTCTACGCTAAACTCCAGATCGGCATTCACAATGACATTTTCAAGATCAATTTTTTAACAGCGTTCCATAAAAGAGTATTGCTTTCAATGTAATATTTTTCAATTAAAAAAAAAGTTAAGAAATCCGACTTTGAGCAAAAATCCCATTTTTGGATACAAAATCCCGTGCGCCTCTTTTGAGGTTTATAAAACCCGAAATATGAGCGAAATCCCGGATTCTGGCAACACTAACTGGTATAGAATCAACAAAAAGTTTAATTTGTTCTCTTATTTTGAGGTCCACTTTTGGTTGCTTACCGTGCTTGCGACGTTTGTTCTCTTCATGATACAATTACAAGGTAAGCTCATTTTAAGGTGGCTGCTCAATTGAGAAATTTTGCAACAACAAAGCTGTAGGAGCTACAAATGCCAAACGACAAAAGCAATAACAACAATTAGAAAAACTAAAAATTACCAGCTGATTTTGAAAACTAACACACCCTGTGCTCCAATATGAGCCTACCTTGTAATTGTATCATGGTTCTCTTCTAGTAAAGTTTGAGCCATGTGTTGACTTTTTTCTAAAACTGTTCTTATGAGATGACTATTCATATCCAAAGTTTTGACGAAAGATGTTTTGCACACTTGTATATTAACCCTTAAATGTACCGTGTATCTTTAAAGATACAACCATTCAAAAAATTCCTACGGCTATATTTTTGGTTTTGTTTTTTTCAAATCGGTTCTATATTATTTAGAATATTATAAGTCTTAAATGAAAAAATAGTTTTTATTTCTATTTGTCATACTTTTTAAAAAAATTATGTACAAAGTTAAAAAAAAAAATTTTTTTAATTAAATAAACACTATTTTTAACAGTTTAACTTCTAGGAGCAGATAAATAATTTTGATTAGGAAAAAAATACTAACTGCTTTCAAAATATGTTCTTTAGTGATTTTAAGTGGTTCGAAAAAATTTCGATCATTTGGCACCTCACTGGGTCACTTTAGTTGGTTGTATCTTTAAAGATACAGTGTGCACTCCCTGCAGCTTTGGATAATTTTAACTTTTTAAAATAAATGAATTAATAAAAATTTCATAACACATTTCTTTTATTTTGATATATTTTAATGGGGATTTTAGATGTGGGTAAATTCGCATTGTATTTTTATAGATACAACCACATTTTTTAAAAAAAACTTTCGAAGCTACCAGTAATCTAAAAAGATATTTTTTTTATCGTCGTCATTGAAATTTTTATTACACTGAAGTCTGTACGTATCCCTGCATAGAGATTTTAGTTTTCTGATACTTGACATTTTTTTCTCCTGAAAGTTTCAACACCTACCTCATATTGACTGAAGATAAAATAAAAAAACAAAACTCTGAATTTGTAATACTTTGTTCACACCCATGGTATAATAATAATAGGTAGTATTGACAGTTGCTTGGGAAACCAGCATCTGTCAAAAAAAAAGTCAAGGAAGAGAGCGTTCAATTATGCTTATGTTTTCGCCATTGTTTATATTTCAGAGCTTGCAAATAACCACACATTTGATAACAAAATATTGCATATTTTATTTAATTTATAGAGAGTTATTATTACTAGAACGAAGATAATTTGTAAACTTAATGTTATTAAGTGCAAACATAAAAAAAAAAAAAAATTGAAAACGTTTAAGTGCAGCAACCTCAGCAGCTGCAGATGCATGTGGACGAAGTTGAAGAAGTTTTCAATTGAAATTAAAACACCACGGCTGGAAAACGTTAAACACATATCACACATAATTTTTTCACAGCTTTCATTATTATAATTGTTTATTTAACGCACATATTTTGCGGAATTTATTTATTTTTTCATTCGTTTAATTTTTGTTGCACGAACAACTGTTTTTTAAAGATGGTGGTTTCCTTGTTGCTGAGAAAATCTATACTTGTCAATGCTACCTGTATAATTGTATCATGGTTCACACCTAAGGCAAATGAGCAAATTTGAATATTTCATTAAAAAGTGTTCACACTTATAAATCTCATTTTGTTTGGCGGTTGTTTTTGTTGTATATTCATATTTTGTTTTGATAAAATTTTTCTGTGTACAAATTTTTCTTACATTTTGCTTTGAAAGGTATGTATGTTCACAAAGTAGTTTAATATGCTCAGAGCTGTGTTTAACGTGAAATTATCTCATTTGCTACTCATTTCGTTGAAATGATTTGGATATTCACATTAATATTTCTATGGGAAATGAGCTCATTACGCATCTCATTTGTGTTTTTTGGCCGAAATGAGCAAATTAACTGAGGTGTGAACGTACTATAAGGCGCATCTCAAAATGAAACAAGTAACAAAACTAATTTTAATTTAAATTTCTAACAAAAGTGTGATAATTCAAATACAACAATTTGCAGATTTGTTTTTATTCCAATTTATTGTAGCAATAAAGTCTTAAGTTTAAATAATATAAAAACAATTTTTAATATCAGCAACAAGAGAGTCATGTCTTCTTTATAGCAGTTTTAGAAACAATAATAGGTCTGTTCCCGTACTTTTGTAGCAAAAACTTGCAAGTTGCAAAATTCAAGAGAGTAAGCAGAAAAATTGTCTCTGAGCAATAAAAATGCTCAAAAGTACGGGAACGCTTTTTAGTAAAAACTTTCAACTTTTGATGAAACATCGCTCGTTTTCTTCAATAACGTTACAACTCAAAATACTAGATTTTTCAGGAGAAGCATTTAAAGTTTTGAACAGACAAAGGAAATGAATTCACCATTTTCAAAATATGGAAAAAACATCAAATATACAAGTACTACTGTAATGTACATGGTTAAATCCATACAAAGTGACAAAAAAAAACTGGATATTATCGATATATAATACGATCTAATCGGAAATATATTGAGGTGAATGAATCACAAATTCTACTCTCTTGCAAAAATTAAAGAAGATATCGTTACCAAAATTGTACACAGCATATATCATGGTAACACGAAAGTTGCTGTGTAATTAACTCAATTTTTGTGTTTTTTGGATTGTAACGTTATTGAAGAAAACGAGCGATATGGTGAACAAACATTTGGCTAATTAAACGAAAAAATATTTTTGAAGATTTCGACAATGTCTGATAAATTAGCTGCACTAATTGATTAAATATATAGCTATATGTATCTGGCGAACAATTAACTTGAATATTTGTCTTTTTATTTTCCATTTTTAGCTCAAATTTATACTTGATGTACTTGTCCATCTGTTTTTTTTTTTTTTTTATTCTAGCGTAAATTTTGACATTTCTGCCAACACATGACAACTTGCAAGTTTTTACTACACGAAATTTGTGTAGCAGAAACTTGCAACTTATCGCAAGGAGGGGAAATGTTTTACTCTCTCATTGTCGCTCTCTTTTGCAAGTTTTTGGTGTACGGGAACGCAATTTAGTAAAAACTTGTGCAAGTTTTCGAAAGTTTTCACAAATTTGCAAGTATGGGAACAGACCTAATAAATATCTGAAAATTATCAGCAATTTCATTAAAATTGTTGCATTTTGTTTAAGTACGTTATTGCTACAAACAATTTTAGATTACTCACTGCGGTTTTTATTTATAAGACGTTGTTCTTGAAAACTCTTGAGGCAATTATACATAAGTTTTGGTATAAGTAGAAATGAAACATTATTGCTACAATAAATTGCTCAAATGATCAGAAGTCAAAATGGCACAAGTATCTGTAAAACCGTCAATTAACAGCAAATTGGTCTGGAATTCGTGCAAATAAAAGATATGGTAACAACGCAAATTTCTACGTACTTAAGTCAAAAAAGCCAAATTTTGAGTTGTGACGGTCTTGCACGAAATGAGCGATATGTTATGATAGCATAAAGCCGCGTTTACATGCTATCACTTACGATCACAGAACTAAGAGATAAGGAAGTGGTGTTTGCCTCACATACAGTGTATGTAAATGTACTGAAGTACTTCTAGGATTGCGAGTGAGCGAGGTAGCAAGTGTTTAGACAGGCGATATATAACAAAAATAAAAAAGCCTAAGCAAGTGGAAGTGTCGCTGAAAAAAATTAAACAAGTAAATGAATAAAAACTTTTTAACAAAAAAAAAACCGACTTCAAAATCACTACAAAGTAAAAAATAATTTTAAATAACTTTTCCCATTAATTTTTTGGTCAAATTTTAAAAGTTATTTATATGTATTATAATATTGGAAATCTTATCTTATCTTATTTTCATTATTTCTATTTTGTTTTATTATCATCAATATATTAATTGCTTTATGAACATAAAAGCTTTGAAGTCGGCGCTTATCTTACTAAGTCGAAATCTTTTTATTTTAATATTTTCTAATTTGTTTTAGAATCATACAAATATTACTAACTTTATAAATATAAAAGCTTTTAAGCGATTTTTTTTCTTTCAGTTGGCAATTGTTTAGTACGCTAAATGTAGCCAATGTGTTCCATGCATTATTTGTGCAGCTGCTACACACTATGTCATATTCAATATGAGCTTTACAAGCTCACCCAAACCAGTATACCCAACTAGACAGCTCTAACGTAGTTACGCACACAATGAAACAAAATTTGGTGTTTACTAACACACTCTTACATTTTGATGTAATGTTAAACAAAGAAAGTTGTATGTGTTTACATAGCTTGCTCTTTTACGCCGCAAACAAGCTGAGGGTGTGAAAAAGTAGCGAACGAAAGCTTTAAGCGGTCTTTACCCTAAATTAAATAAACTTAGCTATAGTGGCCGTGGTGCAGAGGATAGAATGCGGGTCTCGTATGCCAGAAGACCACGGTTCAATTTCCGTCTAACACTTGAGAGTTTTTCAGTTAAATTTAATAACAAATCAATTCATATATAAACATAAGTAAAAAATGGTGATGATTTAATTTAATAAAATAAATAAAAAAATCTTCTTTCTAAAAAAAAAGTAGAGTTCCCTTGCTAATCTAAAAAAAATAATTGCTGCAATATTTGAAATTATTTTTTTATTTTCATGAATATTTTGCTTTAATTGAAACTTAACAAATACAAATATTTATAATTTGCCCATAGTACGCTGGCGTCCTTGGCGTAGTTGGTTAAAGTGCGTGGCCGCTATGTCAACGAACCTGGAAGCCCAGGTTCGAACCCCAGCAGCGACAGAAAATTATTTGAATTAAAATAATTTTTCTGTACGGCCGCCACCTCTCTGCAGACAATGGCAAACCTAAGAGAGTAATCAAAATGCCATGTAAAGCTTCTTGAGAACGAGAACATTCCGTTCATCGCCGTTCGGAGTCGGCGTTAAGCATGGTGGTCCGGTTCTCGGTCAGTTGTGTAAAAACTTAATAACACGCACAACACAATTGATCATAAGAAGCTAGGTCAAAGTCCTTTCAAGGGCTGAAATGGCCAGTTATTTATTTATTTTTTTATAAATAAAAAAAAACATTTCTAAACAAAATTTAAAAATATAAGTTTGTTTTTTTTCGTGGAGGATATGAACCCACGCATGTTCGCGTTAAAAGCCAGAACTCTAACCAGTATACTATGGTCGAAGAGCTCGGCGGGACGCTTACTGCAGACCATATTAAACAGCTGAATTTGTTTTTTAATTCTTTATGGAATTTGTAATTAGTGTCAGCAGAACATCTATAGATTTTTTTAATAGATAAAACATGTGTGGCAGACAGAGATGTCAGATCACACGGATAGATTAAAAGGCGTTATATTTTGCACGACGCTAGAACAAATATAACGTACTTTGTATGGAGCATTTTATATGAATATAACGTCAAAGGCGTTAGGTGTATGCCATATATATGGCATATCTAACAGTTACAAAAATAATAGAAATCAGATTACGCCATCAGAGGCAGAAAAAGTTGCACCGTTCTGCGCAAGACGTTAGGTCTTTCGTGACGTAGATAGGAAAAGACTCTTTCTCTGTTCTTCTCACTGATTTTCTGTTCGTGCAAGAAAAGACGAAAGATAGTGCGAAATAGTTCTGTACGATTTTTTTTTTCAGCTACAGTTGTTTTTTATGTTTTGCTCAGTGAAAAGCAGCTGATTTTGACAATGTGTCGATCATGACGTAGGCAGACATGCGCATGGCATAATCTTGTATTTATTATTTTTGTAACAGTTAGGTGCCTAGCTGGGTAGTGAGAATGATTATGTGCACAAAGCTTTTAAAATTACTACAGTAGGTCTGTTTCCGTACGCACACTGTGTAACTTGTGGGACGCTATTTTCTGTTTCCGTACTTTCTGTGCTTAAAATGGTAGAAGAAGAACAAGCATAAAATCGCTCTCTCGAGCACACAAAGTGCACAGAGAGTGCTAGAACTCGAGACTTCGAGTAAAGTAAGAACAAGCACCAAGAAGAATAAGCATCAATAAGAAGGAGCAAATGTCAAATTCCATTTCATAATTGTTTATGTTTTGCGATAAATAAATGCACAAATTGTGTGCCTAAAAAGAAATTTACGTACAATAAATAAATAATAATAAATAAAAATTAAGTAATTGTTCAGTTTTGCATTAAAAATGGCTTTTAATAATTTGAGTGAAAGTGTTTTAAATTTTGTGCTGCCGTCTGCAGTCAAAATCAGCTGTTTTGTGCTCGAAACTTACTAGAAGCTGTTTCCGTACTTTTGCAACTATTCTCACATTTCGTTTTTACTCTCTAGCACACGTTTTACACAAATCTTACACAGTGTAAAGTACGGAAACAGACCTAGTGTCACCAAGGCAGCATAGCATCAAATAAAAAGTTTAAAATAGTGCAGGGATGGTAAAAGATCATGATTGTGTGTCAAAGATTAGCGCCGACTTCAAAGCTTTTATGTTCATAAAGCAATTAATATATTGATGATAATAAAACAAAATAGAAAAAATTAAAATGATAAGATTTCCAATATTATACTACATATAAATAGCTTTTAAAATATGACCAAGAAATGAAAAGTTATTTAAAATTATTTTTACTTTGTTGTGATTTTGAGGTCGGTTTTTTTTTTGTTAAAAAGTTTTTATTTCTTCCTTTTTAGAGAATATGAAATATTTTATGTAATAGTATTCTTGAATAAAATTTCAAACATGACACTTTGTTCTTAAAAAAATTTATTTTATTAATTCCTGAAAGTTTGTTGGGTATTTTCCATTTCTGTCTCTTTACAATCTTTATTAAAGTGACACGCCCTTTCTATAATCCCGCCCACTTTATTTACCGTATTTTATAATGATTATACCTAGCGCTGTGCCAAATTTCAGTTCCTAAGTATCAATATTAACCGATATATAGTAATTTCCTTAAAGTGCCACACCCTATGTACAATCCCACCCATTTTCGTAATAATTCTACCTACCCACCTACCTGCATACCAAATATTAGTACCCTAGTGTCAATATTAACTGAGATATAGTATTTTTATAATATTGCCACACCCCTTTGTTGAATAACGTCCACTTTTTTGACCGTAATTTGTAGTAACTGTGCCTACTTATGTACTAAATTTTAGTACCCTAATGTCAATATTATTCGGCATACAGTTTTTCTAATATTGCCACACCCCATTTGTGAATAACGCCCACTTTCCGGACTGTACTTTATAATAACAATGCCCACCCATGTACTAAATTTCAGCACCCTAGTGTCAATATTAACTGAGACATAATATTTTTATAATATTGACACACCCCTTTGTTGAATAACGCCCACTTTTTTACCGTAATTTGTAGTAACTGTGCCTACTCATGTATTTAATTTTAGTACCCTAATGTCAATATTATTCGACATACAGAGTTTTTCTAATATTGCCACACCCCATTGGTTAATAACGCCCACTGCCTGACCGTAATTTTTAATAACAATGCCTACCCATGTACTAAATTCCAGCACCCTAGTGCCAATATTAACTGCGACATTTTTCTAATATTGCCACACCCATTTTTCAAGTAACGCCCACTTTATTGACTGTAATTTATAATAACTATGCCTACCCATGTACTAAATTTCAACACCCTAGTGTCAATATTATTCGATATAGTGTTTTCTAATATTTCCACACCCCTTTCTCAAATAACGCCCACTTTCTTTACAGTAATTTTTAAAAATTGTGTCTATCCTTGTACTAAATTTCAGTACCCTAGTGTCAATACTATTCGAGATACAGTGTAATTTCAATATTGTCACACCCCTTTGTCAAATAACGCCCACTTTAATGACTGTAATTTGTAATAACTATGCCTACCCCAGTATTTTTACTGTAAATTTCAGTACCCTAAAAAAAAAAAAGAGTCTGCAGAGAGGTGGCGGCCGTACAGAAAAATTATTTAAATTCAAATAATTTTCATTCGCTGCTGGGGTTCGAACCTGGGTCTCCAAAGTTCTTTGACATAGCGGCCACGCACTTTAACCAACTACGCCACGGACGCCACTTACTGAAATATAGTGTTTTTATAATATTGACACACCTCTTTGTCGAATATTGCCCACTTTTTTAAAAAAGGACCTCTGCGTTCATGGTATCTATCTGTTGACAAAAACTTACGGAAATCGGGCAAATACTTTAGGAGTTATCGATGTACATACATTTAAAACAAAAAAAAAAAAAAAAAAACAAAAAGCGGACAAACCAACGAACTTGAGAACCTCCCCCTTTTTAAAGTCGGTTAAAAAGTGATTAAAATCGCAACAAATTTGAATATTTTTAAACTTTGTAAACTTTAATCAGATTAATTTATAGAAATACGTGTAAAAATAAAAAATAAATAACTGGCCATTTCAGCCCTTGAAAGTAAAGGGTGATTTTTTTGAGGTTATGATTTTCATGCATTAGTATTTGACAGATCACGTGGGATTTCAGACATGGTGTCAAAGAGAAAGATGCTCAGTATGCTTTGACATTTCATCATGAATAGACTTACTAACGAGCAACGCTTGCAAATCATTGAATTTTATTACCAAAATCAGTGTTCGGTTCGAAATGTGTTTCGCGCTTTACGTCCGATTTATGGTCTACATAATCGACCAAGTGAGCAAACAATTAATGCGATTGTGACCAAGTTTCGCACTCAGTTTACTTTATTGGACATTAAACCAACCACACGAATGCGTACAGTGCGTACAGAAGAGAATATTGCGTCTGTTTCTGAGAGTGTTGCTGAAGACCGTGAAATGTCGATTCGTCGCCGTTCGCAGCAATTGGGTTTGTGTTATTCGACCACATGGAAGGTTTTACGCAAAGATCTTGGTGTAAAACCGTATAAAATACAGCTCGTGCAAGAACTGAAGCCGAACGATCTGCCACAACGTCGAATTTTCAGTGAATGGGCCCTAGAAAAGTTGGCAGAAAATCCGCTTTTTTATCGACAAATTTTGTTCAGCGATGAGGCTCATTTCTGGTTGAATGGCTACGTAAATAAGCAAAATTGCCGCATTTGGAGTGAAGAGCAACCAGAAGCCGTTCAAGAACTGGCCATGCATCCCGAAAAATGCACTGTTTGGTGTGGTTTGTACGCTGGTGGAATCATTGGACCGTATTTTTTCAAAGATGCTGTTGGACGCAACGTTACGGTGAATGGTGATCGCTATCGTTCGATGCTAACAAACTTTTTGTTGCCAAAAATGGAAGAACTGAACTTGGTTGACATGTGGTTTCAACAAGATGGCGCTACATGCCACACATCTCGCGATTCTATGGCCATTTTGAGGGAAAACTTCGGAGAACAATTAATCTCAAGAAATGGACCGGTAAGTTGGCCACCAAGATCATGCGATTTGACGCCTTTAGACTATTTTTTGTGGGGCTACGTCAAGTCTAAAGTCTACAGAAATAAGCCAGCAACTATTCCAGCTTTGGAAGACAACATTTCCGAAGAAATTCGGGCTATTCCGGCCGAAATGCTCGAAAAAGTTGCCCAAAATTGGACTTTCCGAATGGACCACCTAAGACGCAGCCGCGGTCAACATTTAAATGAAATTATCTTCAAAAAGTAAATGTCATGGACCAATCTAACGTTTCAAATAAAGAACCGATGAGATTTTGCAAATTTTATGCGTTTTTTTTAAAAAAAAAGTTATCAGGCACTTAAAAAATCACTCTTTACTTTGACCTAGCTTCTTATGATCAATTGTGTTGTGCGTGTTATTAATTACATTATTTTATAAATCACCGTGATGAAACGCAACGCTAGCGCAGCGCATCACTTGGATTAAAAATTTGCATTTTATTAATCACTACGTTATTGCGTTAGCTATGTTACGTTACCACGGTGAACTGTCAGTCAACAACAGTTTAGGGTTATCACATGTAAAATAAAACTAGCATCATTAATGCAAATCTTTGAAATATTTAAGATTCACCAAATTCTGACTTGTTGGCAACCATATCAGCTGTTCTCTTCAGCCATCATTAAATTGAAATTGCAATATAAACACCAAACACTGGCGTACCATTTGCTACCTGCGGTAGTTTTTTTATTTTTTTAGCAACATTTCGAACTGTTGGTTCGTTGTTGCTGTCTTTAACCTATATTCAAACGATATATTTAAACATTTAAGAATATATGAGTGAAACAAACAGTTATGACCCTTTCAATGCCAACTTATTCGTTCTAACGGCAGCTCAAGAGCAAGTGATGAAAGTGACAGTTCAAGTGATGGAATTTCAAGTGCAGCGTTTTATAAAATGCGAACTTTGTACTGTTTTCACTACGCTATTGCGTTACTCAACGCTAAAGATCACGGCGTGAAGCGTTGCGTTTTATAAATTGCGAATTTCAACAACGCAGCGGGAAGTGATGAGCAGGGAATTATAAAATGATGCTATAAGTTCATACACAATTGACCGAGAAATGGACCTACAGGTTTAACGCCGACTCCGAACGGCGATGAACATAATGTTCTTATTCTCAAGAAGCTCTACATGGCATTTTGATTACTCTCTAAGGTTTGCCATTGTCTGCAGAGAGGTGGCGGCCGTACAGAAAAAATATTTTAATTCAAATAATTTTCTGTCGCTGCTGGGGTTCGAACCCGGGTCTCCAGGTTCGTTGACATAGCGGCCACGCACTTTAACCAACTACGCCACGGACGCCACAGAAAAATAGAAACAGAAATACGTGTTGTGCAGTAAAAAACCACGATAGCAACCAGCGTTTACAAAAATGATCTAATTTCATTCCACAAGTAAGTATAATAAGATTTGTGAGGTTTTTAAATAATAAAATCGTTATTTGTATAAAAGTGATGTGGTATAAGTTTATTCCAATTAGAAAGGCATAATTGTACTTTAGGGCCCACGCTTAAATATATTTTTTCTTATTTTTATAATATGCATATGCTCCACCTAAACCTATTGGTTCAATAAAATTTTATCGGTCTCAAATTGTTAGGGAGATAAAAATCTTCAAAATTTTAAAATTCAGAAATTCAAGTTTAAAGTGCGTGGGATCTAATTTCGCCTTTTACATAATCACCCCTATCATGAGTTTCGCCCGAAAAATATTTTGACCAGCGAAAAGCTGTTCGCCCGAAAATTTGAAGACCTATTGTGAGTTTCACACGAATCACAGTTTGCTTTCAATCAGCTGTGCAGTTTCGAACATACTATTGTGAATTGTGTGAACAGCTTAAAACAACAAAAATTTCTGAAATTGAATAGAAAACAAAAGTGCACTAAATTAAACAAATTGATTATATAAACAAGTGTAAACAAAGTGTAATATTAAAATGATAAGCATAGCGCTGCTACTGTTGCTGGAAGAGGAGGAACGAAATGAAGAGCGCGCTGTCCGAAGGCGCTTAAGGGATGAGTCCAATCCTTTGAAGTTGCGCGAATCATTGTAAGATTTACCACCACTAAGTAATTTCTTTTAAAATAGCTTTTGTTTTGTAGGTTTCACCAAAATTATCGGTTGAATAAGCCAGCCTTCAAATATTTGTTGGACACACTGGCTTCGTGTTTACCACCACCTGGTCAACAATTTGCGATTCCACCAATCGTAAAACTTAGTGCTTGCTTACGATTTTTCGCTGAGGGTGGATACCAAAAAGGAGTTGGTAAAGACCACGAAGTGGGCTTGGCCCAATCGTCGTTCAGTGGGGTATTGTCTGAAGTTTTGGAAATTTTCGAGCGAACAATCTGCCCACAATGGATAACTTGGCCAAAACAAGAAGAACAACGCAAAATCAAGATTTTTATGGAAAGTGTGCAATACCTGAAGTTGTTGGCTGCATTGATGGCATTCATGTGCAAATCACATCTCCTTCAATAAATAAGCATGTAGCAGAGCCATCTAGTGCTCATTAATTTTAAGACAGCTTTTACTAAAAAAAACCATGTAAATCTAACTTCACAGTAGTTGCGAAAGCTTCAAGCAAACCACCCTAACTTCACTACGGTTGCGAAAGCTCAAAGCTTGAAGGCTTCGCAACTATAAAAGAGCAATCAGTCTAACAAATCTCGTCAATTTATTGAACGATCTCGCGGACATAACATCTAGGTACTTTTAATAATTGATAATTTTCTTTATGTTTTAGCTCAGCGCAGCAACAGCGGTGCTTGTCAAGGGCTTGCTGAACAGCGTAAGCTGGTCGCTTGCCTTCGGCAAAGCATCTGTTCTTGCTCTGCTGGATAACCTCAACAGCAGTGTTTATCAAGGAATAGTTGAACAGCGTAAAGCTGGTCGCTTTTCCTTGACACGGCACTGTTTGTTATGTTGTTTGTGTGTGAATAATTGTTGAACAGCGTAAAGCTGGTCGCAAGATTTGCACACAAATTTATTATAACTTACTCTGGCAGATTTGGCGTTGTGTTAGGTGTGTAGATCGGCGAAAAGCTGGTCACATGTTTGGCACAACGATTTATTCCTAGATTTATCGCTCTTTTGTTTTCCACAGGCTCTACACAACAAAACATTTCACTGACCTACTTTTATAAATATAAAACCCATTGCACTGTATACTTTCAATATATTGAAATAAATTATACTCTGCTTCAACTGGCGCCCAACGTAGGCTCGAAATAATTTGTGCAACCTGGAACTAAGAAGCAGTCGTTTCAATAAAGCAGCGAACAAAATGAATACTACAACAACACCGAGTACAGCAACTACACCGAGTATTGCAACAACAACAAGCACAGCATCAAGCACGACGAACTTAACCACTGAACAGTTCAAGCAGCTAATGGAGGCTGTTTGTGCATGCAATGTCAAGCAGGGGTCGTTCAGCGCGTGTACTGCGCGTTACAGGGGTGAACGCGATCCGTCAAGAGTGGAAGAGTTCATTGCGTCGATTACGACATACAAGTCTGTCGAAAAAGTGTCGGATGAAGATGCTGTAAAAGGTATGCCGATGTTGCTTGAGGGTGACGCAGCGGAATGGTGGCGTGGCGTGAAAGATGGTGTGGTGAACTTCGAAGATGTAATAAAGAAAATTCGAGAAAGTTTCTCACCTCCTAAGCCTGCATGGCGTGTGTATGCAGAAATATATGACGGTAAACAACAAAAGAATGAACCGACGGACACATTCATTCGCAAGAAAAGGGCACTTTTTGCACGTCTGACACACATTCCAGTAGAGCGAGACCAAATTGATCTTATATTTGGATTGTTGCACGCTAATGTTCGTGAGCGTGTTATGAGGCACAAAGTGAACACCTTCGATGAATTGCTTAAGGATGCGCGGGAAGCAGAACAGTTTCAAGCCGAAAAGGAAAAGAGCGTAGAGCAATCGTCGGTCAATGTTGGTGGTGGTCCTTTGCGTTGCAGTTTTTGTCGGAAAAAGGGACATACGCAAGAAGTTTGCTTCAAAAAGAAAGAAGCTAAAGCTAAAGAGACGCAGGCTAGTGCTCCAATAGTTCTTGCAAAAGCTAAATTAGCATGCTACGGATGCAATACGCCAGGATTCATTAGAGCAAACTGTCCAAATTGTAAAAAAGCATCAAACGAAAATGAGCAAGTCCAGTTTAACTCTATATCGGTGAAGAAAGTCGAATACGAGATTCCAACTGCCAAAGTTCAGCTTTTCGGCGTGCCTGGCCTGGCATATTTTGACACTGGAGCCCGAATAAGTGTTGCCAGTGAAAACCTGAAAATATTATGGACCTAAAGCAATGCAAGTATGAAAGTCTGAAGTATGAAATAAAATTAGCTGATGGAAGCACATCCAAACAGGACTGTCTGTCAACGGACTGTAAAATCGTCATTGGTGGAAGGTGCTTAAACATAAAATTTCTTATTTTGCCAAATGCTGTTGGTAATCGCACCTTAATCGGCACTGACTTTATGCAACAAGCTGGAATTGTTTTAAACATGGGTCAAAGGTTCTGGTCGTTTGAGGGATGTCCTGAGCAGCAGTTCGATTTTATGCACGAAGAATCACGGAATTTGATGGAGACGATCAATGTGTACAAGCGCAAGAATGTTGAATGCGTACAAAATGCAAAAAAACAAAACACATCTACGTATGTGTCTGATTTTGAAAATTTTGGCCCTGAACCAGTAAGAAAAAATGATTATTCGCCGAACGCAATTCAAGACATTTTTAGAGATGCACTGCCACTTCACGTTTCAACACCAAAAAAGAAAACAGAGCTATTCGACGGAGTGGTTTTCAACCAAGAAGTTTTCGACGATTCTATTTTTACGAAGCTGTATACCATAGACTTTAAAATTTTGAAGGAGTCTGACGGAAGTCAACTTTCATCGCCTGAGAAGGAGCAGCTAGAAAGCGTACTTCAGAAGCACAAAATCGTTTTCGGCGCAATCGAAGAGCCAACTCCGTACGCTGAACACAGAATTAATACTGCTGACCATGAGCCGATTTCCTCAGCTCCATATCGACTCTCGTTTGCAAAAACTCGCGAGCTGAAGGATGAAGTGGAGAAGATGCTCGAAAATAGCATCATCGAAGAGAGCGAATCTGCGTGGACGTCACCTGTTGTAATGGTACCCAAGAAGGACGGTGGTGTAAGAGTTTGTATAGACTACCGTAAACTTAATGCCATTACCATCCCAGATAAGTATCCGCTGCCACGGATTGATGATTTGCTGCATGCTGCAAAAACAACAAAATTTATGAGCACTGTTGATTTACAATCTGGTTATTATCAAATAAAAGTTTCAGATAAAGATTATGAGAAAACGTGTTTTGTTACTCCTTTTGGGACATATAGTTTTAGACGAATGCCTTTTGGTTTAAGAAATGCGCCAGCGACATTTCAACGATTAATGGACAGATTTAAGTCTGGAATTCCTCAAATAAATCTTTTAGCTTACCTCGATGATCTCATAATATGCTCATCATCGCTTGAAAATCATTTAAATGACTTAGATATTGTATTTGATAGATTATGTAATTTTATGCTAAGAGCAAACAGCTCAAAATGTCATTTTTGTTGCACACAGGTAAAATATTTGGGACATATCCTCACAAAAGATGGTATAAGTGTAGATCCCGAAAAGACGTTGGCGATATGTCAAAGAACGGAACCTAAAAACGTGAAGGAGGTTATATCGTTCATCCAAACATGCTCCTGGTATCGACGTTTCATCGAAGGTTACTCAAAAATTGGTAAGCCATTGACAGAGTTAACTAAGAAAAATGCTAAATGGAAATGGGGAGAAGACCAACGTGTTGCATATCACACTCTTACAGAAAAGCTAGTGACATCGCCAATACTAAAGCAAGCTGAAGATAACAAGCCGTTTATCATAAAAACGGATGCCAGTGCATATGCACTCGGAGCAGTTCTACTCCAGGGGGAGGGAGAACACGAGCATCCAATAGAGTATGCAAGTCGTTTGCTCACGAAAGCAGAAATTAACTATTCGACAACAGAACGCGAAGCTCTTGCTATTGTTTGGGCCTGCGCAAAGTTTAGAGGCTACATTGATGGAGAAGAAATTATTCTTAAGACAGATCATCAACCTCTTAAATGGTTACTTACATTGAAAACCCCTTCTGGACGCTTAGCTCGATGGGCTTTACAATTACAACAATATAATTTCAAAATCGATTATGTGCCAGGTAAAACGAATGCGGTAGCTGACATGCTTTCACGACCTCCACATGATAAAGACGCAGTACCGATCCAAAGCATCCTCTCAATCCATATTGATTTTCCAAAAAAGAGCATTCCGGAACTTCGTGAAGAACAACTAAAAGACGACAAGCTCAAGGAGATTATACAGTCATTAGAATCTACAGACGAAAATGTAAATCGATGGCTCAATAGAGGATATCTAATGAACGATGGAATCTTGTATTGTTATGGAAACGACGACTCAGATGATGCCCAGTATGTCGTTCCAATTCAAGAGCGACCAGAAATTTTAAGGCTCTACCATGATGAAAGCACAGCAGGACACTACGGAGAAGAAAGGACCATTGCAAGAATTGTGACAAGGTATTATTGGCCTGGTATGAGGGCTGATATCCGAAAGCATGTTAAAACTTGCATTGAGTGCCAACGTTTCAAAGCCACCAACATGAAACCCTATGGGCTTCTACAAACAACTAGTAGCAGACAGCGATTCGAAGTGATTGCAGTGGATTTATTTGGACCACTTCCACGTAGTGACGACGGATACCAATGGATATTCATTGCGGAAGATGTTGCAAGCAGGTGGACCGAAATATTCCCAATGAAAGAAGCAACAGCAGAATCATGCGCTAGACTGCTTGTCGAGGAAATATTCCTACGTTTTGGAATACCGAGGCGCCTTAAGTCAGATAATGGCGTTCAGTT
Organism: Pherbina coryleti; assembly: GCA_943735915.1. Taxonomy (NCBI): domain Eukaryota; kingdom Metazoa; phylum Arthropoda; class Insecta; order Diptera; family Sciomyzidae; genus Pherbina; species Pherbina coryleti. The sequence goes on along the minus strand of OX030950.1, from coordinate 112,351,567 downwards.
CATTTCAGCCATTATGCAAAAAGTTTCCTTTTGCCTCGGAATCGATCAACAATTTACGCCCGTCTACCACCCCAAAGCTAATCCCGTAGAGCGACGTAATCGAGATCTCAAAGCCCAATTAGCTATATTGGTGCAGCAAGATCATACTGCATGGTGCAAGAATTTATCAGCTATTCGTTTTGCATTGAACACCTCTAGATGCCAAAGCACAGGGTTCACCCCATCCTATTTGACTTTTGGAAGAGAATTACGCACACTTGACGATGTCCAGCATGATGTCAGAGATATTGTTGAAAGAGAGACTTTCATTCCACAAATCACACCGTATTTGAGAAATCTAGTCACCTCATTTATGACAGCTAAAGAAAATGAACAACGTATGCAGGACAGAAACAAAGCTCAAGCAGATCTTCATAGGCAGCCTCAACCAAAATTGGATATTGGTACCAAGGTTTTGATCACTACCCATATTCTAAGCCAAGGATCTAAGGGCATAACCTCTAAATTCGTGCCCAAGCGAGATGGGCCATATGTCATCACAAGGAAGATTGGGTCCACAATGTATGAAATCGCATCCCCTGATAATTTGGAAACGCCATTGGGATCGTATCATGCTTCAGCAATTACTCCTTACAGAGGTGATGATACTCCTGTTCCAGTTCATCCCATAAAGAAACGAGGCCGACCAAGGAAGAAGACCGCTTAAGGTGTTGCCGTGCTATCGAAGGGGCGATATCAGCACGCCAAAGGGGGAGTCTGTAGCAGAGCCATCTAGTGCTCATTAATTTTAAGACAGCTTTTACTAAAAAAAACCATGTAAATCTAACTTCACAGTAGTTGCGAAAGCTTCAAGCAAACCACCCTAACTTCACTACGGTTGCGAAAGCTCAAAGCTTGAAGGCTTCGCAACTATAAAAGAGCAATCAGTCTAACAAATCTCGTCAATTTATTGAACGATCTCGCGGACATAACATCTAGGTACTTTTAATAATTGATAATTTTCTTTATGTTTTAGCTCAGCGCAGCAACAGCGGTGCTTGTCAAGGGCTTGCTGAACAGCGTAAGCTGGTCGCTTGCCTTCGGCAAAGCATCTGTTCTTGCTCTGCTGGATAACCTCAACAGCAGTGTTTATCAAGGAATAGTTGAACAGCGTAAAGCTGGTCGCTTTTCCTTGACACGGCACTGTTTGTTATGTTGTTTGTGTGTGAATAATTGTTGAACAGCGTAAAGCTGGTCGCAAGATTTGCACACAAATTTATTATAACTTACTCTGGCAGATTTGGCGTTGTGTTAGGTGTGTAGATCGGCGAAAAGCTGGTCACATGTTTGGCACAACGATTTATTCCTAGATTTATCGCTCTTTTGTTTTCCACAGGCTCTACACAACAAAACATTTCACTGACCTACTTTTATAAATATAAAACCCATTGCACTGTATACTTTCAATATATTGAAATAAATTATACTCTGCTTCAAGCATCTTTTCTATAACAGGAAAGGAGCTTGTAGTTTGAATGTTTTGCTCGTGAGTATAGTACATTTTATAAAATTTTGTTATTAAAAAATTATTGAACAGGTTTGTGACAGTGAGTTAAGAATTCGCTACATAGATGCTACACATCCTGGAGCGTGCCATGATTCCTTTATTTGGAATTTGAGCGGACTGAGAGCTCATATGGAACAGGATTACGTGCAAGGCTGCAGGAATACTTGGCTCCTAGGTATTTATTTGAAAAACATTAAAAAATAATTTCAATGTACATAAACATTTCATAGGCGATGTTGGGTATCCTCTCGAGCCGTGGCTTTTAACGTGGCTACAGAACACCTGAAATCGGTTCAAGAGAGGCTAAGTTCAATTATACGCACTCTCGATGCCGAAATATAATTGAAAGAACCAATGGCGTCTTAAAAAATAGATGGAGATGCCTTTTGGGTGCTAGAGAGCTGCACTACGCTCCTGCAAAAGCGATAAAAATTGTTAATGTGTGCGCAGCGTTACACAATATTTGTATCCATTACAAAAGTAATGTCAATTTAAATGAAATTCCAGAAACAGTCGAGGTAGAGTTTGCCGAAAATAATGAAGCTACCGCTGAAAGCAATACCTACCTCAGTGCAGGTCAACGCATTCGTACAGAAATTTGTAATAGTTTGCAATTTCATTTTTTAGAGTTTACGTTTATTTTATTGGTTCATTCATTTAATTATTTTACTTCACAGCTTTTGTTTTGTCTTAACTAACAAAAATAACTAACAAATATAATAAATAAAAAAAAACAAGGTATAAAATTCACAGATCGATTCTTTTCTTAAAAACTAGCAAAAATAAAATAAAAGTAATTAAAGGTAAGATAAAAAGTAAATAAAGGTAAATAAAGGTAAATAAGACTTAGTAAAATAAGGTTAAAAATTAAGTTTGTAGCTTCAAGGCTTTTCATTAAAAATATATCACATTAAATCCAATTCGTACATAAAATTAAAAAAAAAATAAAAAAATAATAGTTCTTAAGGCTTAAGGTAAAAATTCTTTTTGGTTACGCATTATTTCTAATTTCAATTCTTCTAATTCTATAATTTTCCTATTTTTTTTCATTTTAATTTCTATTTTCCATTTTTTTAGTCTTTCCATTTCCAGGTTATGACGTTGCTGTTCTTTTATAAGGCACTTTTTCTGGTCGTATATACGATCCAGTGTTCGGGATATTTTTTTAAATGAGCTTTGAACTTCTGCATTGTATTTGTTATTATTATCTACAGCTTCACTGATTTTATTGCACACCTCTTCTTGTATTTGCAGTTCTCTTAACGCAATTTCTCTGGTAGTCATTTTGACTGGTGTTTTTTTTAGCATTGTTGGCTGCATTTTATTGCTTGGAGCATCCATATCACAAGGAGTAGCAAGGGGTGAAGCGTGGCTACAGTCTGAAGCTTCCTGTATGGGATTCGTCTGGCTTTTGTTGGCTAGAATATGAAATTGGCGCTTCCTCTGCAATGTCGTCTGAATATTCCTTATCGATGGATCTGAATATTTCATCAATTGCGAATGCAGGCGACTCTTCGTTTTCATTATTGAAACGCTTTCGTTTTGCTTCCAAACCAAACGGTTGCCCAGTCTCAACACCCTCCACAGCTTCCTTCATCCCTATAAGCTGAAATATGGCTTCCTCTGAAGGTGACAATTTCTGCGTTCGATTGGGTCCACCCCCCCGTTCCTCTTTCGTACTTTTTGTTATCGGCAGCTTTTCGTCGGACGTATCTCTTCTGGTCATTCCATGCCTACAAATTTAAAGTCAATTTTTTAAGAAGCATACACATAAGCAGAAATCCGCACCTTCTTCCAATCACTTTCGCCTTTAACTGGTGGTCCAGCACTGTTTAACTCAAAAGTGAGTTGCTTCCAAAATAGCGCCACTCTTTCTTTGTTTTCCTTCACGAATCCTTGTGCAATATCGGGCCTCTCCTGCATTTTGCTGAGAAGGATGTTGCTTTGTACTTTGTTTATTGTTTTGCTCCTAAAATTAAACCAAAATAAAAGAATTTCCATTTGTTTTTTTGCAAAAATAAAAGGAGCTTACATTTTTCCCGAATCTTTCCGCTAAAAAAATAAAAGTGACAAAAAATATATGTTTAGGCGAAAAATTCCGCTATAAAGCAGTGTTGCCGATAGGCGGATTTTTTTCGAACATACGAAATTTTCCGTGTGAAACTCATAATAAGCGAAAAGTACGACTGAGTATTTTCGGGCGAAAAATACATTGCGGCGGAACTCAGGATAGGGGTGAATAACCCCTACCATTTATATTGTATAACAAACCTGTTCAAATAAATAAAACAGCAGTATTTCGTTCTACAAAGATACTTATAATTTATTTTTTAATTATTTATTCAGAATCAGTGTCTGAATATTGTGTTGCCGATAAAATATTGGTTCTAACCGAGTTATAGAGCTCACCGGCAATTTTATAAACAATTTTTTTAAAAAATATAAACAACAAAAGGACCGAATGTGGCCCTGTTGGAATGTATCTGTATGCGTGTAAACTGACACCACTTCCTTATATTTTATTTCTATGGCCCATATTACACGGGTGTCCGTTGCCCGGCGTGCAATCGGTTTTGTTATTGCTTTCAACGTGAAACTGTCAAAAACCATTGAAAGTGTGAGAGGATGAGCAATTGGAACAGCGGGCAAAATATGTTCATTCTTGCACGGTGTCGATACAGCGTGCACCGTGCAGAATAGTGTTGCTAGGTGGTAAAATTAAAGATTTGGGCGTTTAAGTAGCTAAAAAGTAAATTTTTTTAAGAAAAGCGCTACTATTGTGCAAAAACAGTATGAAGAAAATAGTTATAGGAAATCCTTTTTGGAATAAAGTGTAGGCGAGTAATGGAACTGAATGAAATGTCAAAAGCTGCTCGCCGTTCTTTTTCTGCCGCATAAGACCGTTGTTATGCAGACTCTCACGGGCTCATCACGGTTACGCATTGTTGTTGTTTTAATGTAAAAGGGAAATTTGAGAGTGAGCGAAGGAGTTTATTTTGCCCAGAATGGTCACCAAATGATTCGAAAATAATATGGAATCACGAGATCAAAACAGTGTTGCGCTGTGCAATTATTCACAGCATTTGTCTTTTAGTATTGAAAGTTGTACACTTTTAGTACGAAATGCATGAAAGCAGCAATGAAATCTGCTTAATAGCAGCACTCACCATACTCATACTCGTCCCAGCTAGACAGCTGTAGTTACAAACACAATGAAACAAAATTTGGTGTTCACTGACACTATATTCACACGTCAGTCAAATGATTGAAGTTCATCACACACGATATTTTGATAGATCCTTTGACGACATTTGTTACATTTCTGCTACCTACTATTTTCAGATTACATCCTTTTCTCTTCAAAAAAACTACTAATTAACTACTTTTCTTGACATAATTTCCATGGCTGAATAAATAAGGTTGTCGCATGGGTGAGAGCGAGTTCCCATAAATGTCAAATCGAAGTTGACAGCTCATACAAAATCTGAAAGCGAAAATTGATAACATGTAAAGCCGATGAAGTTGTTGTTGTTGCTTTTCATTGATTTTGACAATTATGGGTACTGAGAAGAGAGTACGATCAGCCACGAGACAACCTTATTTATTCAACCATGATAATTTCCATAGTTTGTAGCACGTGATACCCACTTGGCAGTCTGCAGAGAGTTGCCAGACTTTAAAATCAAGTAGAAATCTGACCTAACGTTTGATTTTTTTAGTTGGGTTTGGTTCAATCGTTAGGTGTACGCACTTCCATAAAACACCATGCCCACATGAAAACAACTATCGGCCGACTAAAAGTCTGTAGTGTGCGACGGCTCTAAAAGATTCATTGCACGCCGGGCAAACGAACACCGTGTAATAAAGGCCTTGCTCAAAGAAGTAAAATATAAGGAAATGGTGTTCTCCTCACAAACAGTGTGTATGTACTGAGGCATGTTTCATGAATTTTTTGACAGTTCGATAGCTCGTCTCTGAAAAAAAAAATTTGAGTCGAATTACATATACCATATATTCAAAAAAAGCGTTTTTTATTGTTGAATTTTACAAAATTATTAAATTAAATAACATAAACAATTTACTAAAAATGCATTGTGTTGTGAAAAATTGTGAAAGCGGCCAAAAATTGAAGAACAAGACGCTATCATTTCACAAGTAAGTATACCGACACCAGTTGGATTTTTTAAACAAAACAACGTTATTTATATCTAATTGTGTTTAAAGAAGTTGTAACAAGTAAAAGTTTTAATATTTACAATTGAAATATTGCGAAAAAATTAAAATTAGACCCCGTAGTTTTGCTCCAATTTAGTGCGATCGAACTGTCAATGTTGGCAACTCTAAAATTAATTGTATTGATCTGTAAGCACTTTTTTTTACTTAAATGCAACACTGCAAAACTCATGTAAAACTAGATTTTTATCTGAATATAGTAGACGCAAAAGAATAGTAAGTTTGTAACTTTAAAAATATTGTAACTAATTTGTTATATTATCATTTCAGATAATTAAACTTGAAATACACAATAAAGTATTTTGTGTTTTAATTATTGGAACGCGTCAAATAAAGTTGCTGCCGCAACAGTTTTAATTATTATTCTTGCAAACATATCGTTGCCGTCCGCCATTTTAAAAAAGAATAAACTTTCTGGAATTAATGCCGCGCAGAAGCCAGCGCATGAACAAAGGAGTTCTGCCGAAGACGCTTCAAGAATATACGATAACGATGTCATCTGATGAGTCAACAGCTGGGGAGGATTCTGCTAACGATCAGACTATCGTTAGTGGTGATGTTCCAAAGAATGATGCAAGAAGTTCAGATGCTTCTGAAATTGCAAAATTACGCCGAGAATTTGATAATCTACGATTGCGTTTAGAAGCTTCTGAACTTGAAAGATCAAAGCTAAAGCATTTGCTGGCATGTGAGCACCCAGTTGCACCAACATGTTCTGGCAGCGCTACAAGCGCTGGTTCAACCGTCGCCGCCACCATTGATACAATTGCAAGTTCTGCCATCGCCACTGTCTCTGCCATCGCCACTAGCTCTGCCACCGTCATTAGCTCTGCCACCAACACCGTCTGCTCTGCTGCTGCACTAAATAACTTTGCTACCGCCGCCAACTACAACTTGCATAACGCCGACAACCGTCAACTTGCCATTGCCGCCAACTACAACTTGCATAACGCCGACAACCATCAACTTGCTACCGCCGCCAACTACAACTTGCATAACGCCGACAACCGTCAACTTGCCACCGCCGCCAACTACAACTTGCATAACGCCGACAACCGTCAACTTGCCACCGCCGCCAACTTTAATTTCAACGCCACCAATCATAATGTTTCCACCGCCACCAACAGTTGTTCCACAACCGTCTATAATCCTTCTTCATCAACCTACACAACAACTTCAAATATAGTCAACAACCCAGCCGTAACCAATATGACGCCTTGCATTAATACGAATATTTCGCCGAACATCAGCCCAATGCACCCTTTTCAACAAGCAACAGGTAACAACAATTTTTTGCCAAATGGAAATCATCATCAAATCGGAGCAGCTCCACAAGTAAGTCAATTTTTACCATCTTCAACGCCATTTTTTATGCCTGTCCGTAAGCTGCAAGAATTGCCATATTTCGATGGTTCAGCAGAACAATGGCCAATGTTTTTTGTTTCGTATAAAGAAACTACTGCAGCATATTTATACTCTGATTTAGAAAATTTGTCACGTCTTCAAAAAGCACTTCGAGGAGTTGCCAGACAGCAAGTTGAATCCTTATTAATTCACCCCAACAGCGTGAGTGCAATAATGCGCACTCTGGAATTCCGATTTGGTCGCCCAGACATATTAATAAGGAGTCAAATTGCTAAAGTTCGAAATTTTCCTTCAGTGACTAATACAAAAATACATGAAATAATAAATTTTAGTACAATGGTCTCGAATTTAACTGCCTTTTTGGAAAATGCTGGTGCAGGTACACATTTGTCAAATCCCACACTGCTCGATGAATTGATAAGTAAGTTGCCATTCAATAAAAAAGAAGAATGGGTCAAACATACGTTTAGCATTTTTCCACAGCATCCTAACGTGCGCGATTTCAGTAATTGGTTGCAACAAGTTGCTACTTATGTTTCCATGGTCACAGAGACTATACCGTCGATATCACCAGTTACATTAAATAATAAAAGAGAGAAAAATGTAAATACAGTTTGTACAGTTTCGACTGGAAAAACGCAAAAATTGAAATGTATTGTTTGTAATGGGGAACATTTGCTTTATCAATGTTTAAAATTTAAAGAATCCACTATCGCTCAACGTTGGAGCATAATCAAAAATCATCGGTTTTGTTTTTGTTGCTTGCGACCGGGACATAATGTTCTTAGTTGTCCATATCGACGAGAGTGTGGAATTTCATCTTGCCGAAAATCTCATAACCGCCTATTACATGAGGAACATTTTAAACATAGAGAAAAAGCCAATCATTCTGAAAATTTGGAATCTACTGAATCGCCTTCTGTTTCGAATTTTAAAAATTCTTCCGGTGGTGTAAGTACAATAAACACTATCGTAGATGCGGAGTTCAACAAAAAAACTTTATTTAAATATCTGCGTGTTGAGGTCACTGGACCAAAGGGTTCTTGTCAGGTAGTCGCCTTTATTGATGATGGCGCGAAAATTTCTTTATTGGAAGAAAATGTAGCAAAGGCGATCGGTCTCAAAGGTTCCTCCGACTTATTGTCGCTAAGGTGGATAGGCAATAAAACAACAAGTGAAATTTCTCAACATGTAGATTTGGAAATTTCTAGTATTAATTGTGGCGATAAAAAATTTCACATGAAGAACGTTCGTACAACTAAGAAATTATTACTGCCTTCACAAACATTAAATTTGAACGATTTTAAAAAAAATAATCCGGATTTGAAGAATATCTGTATTGACGATTATTCAAACGCAGTACCACAATTATTGATAGGTGTTCCTCATACCAGTTTAGTGCGCCCAGTAGAAATTCTTAACTTTGAGGAAGGTTTTGCCGCCCATAAAACAAAATTGGGGTGGACCCTGTTCGGCTCAAATGAAGATAAGGTTTCTGATGCCCTTGTTTATCATATAGATACATACAGTAGCATTTTAGACGACCTACAAAGACAAGTTGCAGATTTTTACACAACTGAGAGTTTTGGAACAAAGGCTGTCAATCCTATTGTATCTAATGAAGACAAACATAGTGAAAGAATTTTAAGAGAAACGACAAGAAAAGTTCAAGGTCAGTATGAAACGGGCCTTTTATGGAGAAGCGATAATGTACAATTTCAGGAGAGCTATACTTTGGCCCTGAAGCGGCTCGAAACCGTAGAAAACAAAATGAAAAGGGACACTGAGTTTGCAAAATGGTATAACGAAAAAATCAATGAATACATGTGTAAGTCGTATGCTGCAAAATTGTCGCCAGCAGAAGCTATTCAAATTAATAATAAAACTTGGTATTTGCCTCATTTTGCCGTGTGTAACTTAAATAAAGAAAGAAAATTGAGACTTGTTTTTGATGCTGCCGCAAAGTCACATGGTATGTCTTTAAATTCAATGCTGACCAAGGGCCCAGATGCTTATCAGCCAAAGCCATTAATACCGATTTTGTTTAATTTTCGTCAAGCCAAAGTGGGTGTGTGCGGGGACATCCGTGAGATGTTTCACAGGATTAATATACGCCGTCAAGACCAGGATGCCCAAAGATTTTTATGGCGAAACGGAGATAATTCACAACCACCAGATACATATGTGATGAAAGCAATGATTTTTGGATCCGCATGTTCTCCATGCTCCGCGCAATACATTAAAAATTTAAATGCCACTCAATTTGGAGCCACGAACCCTCGCGCTGTGAAGGCTATAACCGATTTTCACTATGTGGATGATTATGTCGATAGTTTTGATGTGACAGAAGACGCTATTGCCGTAACTAGAGCTGTGATATCTATTCATCAGAAGGGTGGTTTCGAGTTGAGAGGATTTGTGTCCAATTCAACAGCCTTACTGGACGCCATTCCATCGTCATCGAAACAATCACCAATAACAAATATGTGCCATGGCGATGCAACAACAGACAAAATATTAGGGATGCACTGGGATTCTCTAAATGACGAGTTTTTCTTTGATTTTAAATTTAATAAAGTGCCAACTGCAGTTCTAGAAGGAAAAAGAAGGCCAACAAAAAGCGAAGTTTTAAGCTTAACAATGTCGATTTTTGACCCTTTTGGCTTTGTTGCAAATATAGTAATTAAATCTAAACTTTTGCTTCAACAACTATGGAGAGCTAAAGTTGAATGGAATGAATCAATTCCTGAGGATGTGTACGACGAGTGGTATAGTTGGTACAATAATCTTTATAAAATTAAAAGTCTCAGGATTCCTAGATGCTATAGTTTACAGTTCACGAGCCCATTTGCTAATATCCAGCTGCATGTATTTACTGACGCGAGTGAATATGCTTTCTGTGCAGTTTGTTACTGGAGAATAAGTTATCAGAATAACGTGGAGGTTGCCTTTGTTGCCGGAAAATCCAGATGTAGTCCGATTAAGATACTTTCTATCCCGCGGCTCGAACTACAAGCTGCTGTTTTGGGAGTTAGACTCAAAAACGCTGTTGTCGATAGCCATGAAATAAAGCCTTCAAAGATTACGTTCTGGTCGGACTCAAAAACAGTTATACATTGGATCAAGTCTGACAACCGTCGCTACAAACAGTTTGTCGCTCACCGTATCGCCGAAATTTTAGATTCTTCTGAAGTAAGTCAATGGAAATGGGTTCCAGGCACGTTAAATCCAGCCGATGATGCCACGCGGCCATGTATTGTCACAGAGAATATTTCGAGAGCAAAATGGATATCTGGTCCAGATTTTCTAAAACATCAATCAGAAGAGTGGCCAAAAATACCAAAAAATTTAGAAGAGAATGATATAAATGATGAAGTGCGTACAAAATTCATTTTCAAAATCGACGTTAACGATAATTGTCTAATTTTTCAAATAGAGAGATACTCAAATTATAACAAATTGTTAAGAATCGTAAGCTGGGTTCAAAGAGCGGTGTGTAGATTTAAAAGTCTAAAAACAAAATCAATATATTTAAAAAAGCCTTATGAACGCAAATATCTGCCACATACGTCAGAAGAAATTAAGTCTGCAGAAATGTTAATTTGTCGTCTGGTCCAAGAAGTCTCATATCAAAAGGAACTGTCCTTGCTGTCTTCGGGCTTACCGGTGCCAAAAAACAGTTCTATATTCAAACTAACACCGGTCATCGATGATAACAAATTGGTTCGTCTGGGTGGCCGTATCGACTACGCTACTTGTACGCCATTAAATACAAAGAGGCCTATTATTTTGCCTAAAATTCACGCACTTACCAACCTTGTTATAAAAAATTATCACGAGCTATTTCATCATCAGAATCAGGAAGCCATCGTTTGTGGGATTCGTACAAAATTTTGGATTCCCGATGTTCGTCGACTTGTTAGAACAGCAAAAGCTAAATGTCAACTCTGTAAAAATTTAGTTGCCGCTCCAACTACGCCACTGATGGGGCAATTACCGATCGATAGACTATCACCATATGTTAGACCATTTTCGTATACGGGTGTTGACTACTTCGGGCCTATTTATGTTGCAATTGGACGTCGAAGGGAGAAAAGATGGGCAGCAATCTTTACCTGTTTAACGATTCGTGCAATTCATTTAGAGCTGGCGAGGGATCTTTCAACTGATGCTGCAATTTTATGTCTTAGAAATTTTGTTAACCGTCGGGGAGTTCCAGTGCGCTTGAGAAGTGACAGGGGCACAAACTTTGTTGGAGCAGCAAAAGAAGACTGGATTATAATCGAGAGTGGGTTTCGAGAAGAGTGTTCGCGAAAAGGCATTGAATGGATTTTCAACGCTCCTGGAAATCCCGAAGCAGGTGGAGTGTGGGAAAGAATGGTCAGGTGTGTAAAAAATGTTTTAAAATTTACTTTGAAAGAGAAGTTTCCACAGATTGAAACGCTACAAAGTTTACTTATTGAGGCGGAAAATTTAGTGAATTCTCGACCCCTCACTCATTTGCCAATTGATAGCGTTGATGCTGAGCCTCTTACACCAAACCATTTTTTGTTGGGTTGTCCTAACTTGATACAAACGCCAGCTGTTCCCGACCAAGTATGCCTTCGTAAACAGTGGCATACTTTACAACAAATGAAGCAAACTTTTTGGAGAAGATGGATCTTGGAGTATCTACCAACACTCACGCGTCGAGTTAAGTGGCACAAAAGGGTAGATCCGCTGAAAATTGATGACATTGTTATCATTTGTGATGATAATGAAAGCAGAGGCGAGTGGAAGCGTGGAAGGATAATCAAAGTATTTCTGGGATCTGATGGACAAGTTCGATCAGCTGTCGTCAAAACATCAAAAGGTACGCTGACTAGGCCGGTTTCAAAATTAGCTGTTCTCGACGTAAAGAGTCAATCTTAAATTATAAGCAGAGAATTTATTTTTTGGTGAATCTCCGAACAATACTTCGATTCACGGCCGGTGGGATGTTGGCAACTCTAAAATTAATTGTATTGATCTGTAAGCACTTTTTTTTACTTAAATGCAACACTGCAAAACTCATGTAAAACTAGATTTTTATCTGAATATAGTAGACGCAAAAGAATAGTAAGTTTGTAACTTTAAAAATATTGTAACTAATTTGTTATATTATCATTTCAGATAATTAAACTTGAAATACACAATAAAGTATTTTGTGTTTTAATTATTGGAACGCGTCAAATAAAGTTGCTGCCGCAACAGTCAAAATGCAAATACTGCTTCAGGGGCGCATTCAATTAACACAGTTGCGCATATTTTTAGGGCGCTCTTGTTTTCCGGCCATTAAAATATCGTAGTCAAATCATTGTTATTTTTTTTTAAAACGCGATATTATATAACGAACAAAAATAAACGAAAAACCTTCAATCAGACAAAAGCTCCACAAAACTGTTAATTTTAAAGGAGTTTAATAGCTTAGTTTAGTAGTAGTTTAGCTTAGTAGTTTAGTTTAGTACCTGAATTGTTGATTAATATTTTACTAATGATTTATTTTCTTTATGGGTGAAATAGGCCTACAGGGGAACCGAACACCCAAAAAAATCGGTAACGTACCAAATTTTATACCTCAAGAGTAGTGTGGAAATACAATAGACTTTCACAACTTGTGAAGTTTTGACTTTCACATCTATCACTCACTTAAGTTTCATGTTATTTCTTAACAACATTAGTTGCGTTTTTTTGGCATCGCTATATACGCTTAACAATATTTTCTCATACAAAAAATGCTTAGCTAAGACAGGATAATTATAGCTGCTTAGCTCATAGTCGCCGATAGAAACACTATTGCCAGATCAAGAAAATTATAGTCTACGTAATTTATTGGCATCACTTTTTGAAAAACAACCATGTTCATGTCACATAAAATAAAAAAAAAAATAATAAAAAATAAAAAACAATAAAAACAATAAATAAATAATGTTCAATATTTGACAGTAACACGCAATGCTGCCAAGTTCTGAAGAAAAAAGTTAAGCGAAATATTAAGCGCCGATGAGCGTTTTTTTGGACAAGCGTATATAGCGATGCCAAAAAAACACACCTAATGTTTTTTTATTTAACAGGACTGGTTGTAAATATTACCTGATGACTTCACATTACATATTTACACCATTATTCGTCCTATTTATGAATTCATTCCATTTAATTATTCTAGTTAGGCCGTGTGCTATTCGGAAACTTTTCACTCGTGGTAGGAGAGAATTAACTGAGTTGAATACAATTTCTGTCTGTTGAAATAAAATTGTAATTTTTGCTGTGCCAAAAGGACGATGAAATTTTGACAACTAGAAATTTTGACGTTTTATATTTGGTAGTGCATTAGCACAAGAATTTAATTTAATTTGCGAAATTTTTAATTTATACTGAAAATTAGCAATTTTGGTTGCTATGCAGTCGGAAACAGAAAATTTTTAACTTCTTTACGACTCACAATCTCACAAGTGTTTTTTTTCCATTTTTGCTTGTGTCAAAAATTCTGTTTCGGATTGTCAAAATTTATACTAGCCCCTGGGCTACATGAATTTTTGACAGTCATATTCACCTCACAAGTGCCAAATATTCTCTTTCAAACTGTCAAAATTTCATCAGCCGAGTGAAAAGTTTCCGAATAGCACACGAACTTAATGTTGCAAAAGTTTGCGCCTTCTTATTTGCTGCATGCAAATGCGGTCTTGTGTAAATTTTTCTATGTGTGTGTTAACCAACACCAATGAGAAACATACCTCACTTTTGAGGAATAACACCGCTCCCTTATCTCTTATTTCTTTGACCTTGCTATAAATTTGACTACCATTTGAATACTTGTTGATTGTGAACTGTCTAGTTTTGAAAATTCATAAAAACAACTAAACAAATTTTTTTCAATATTGAAATCACGCACGAAGTTTCCAAGCATTAACATTTTTGTAATTGGGCTTTGGCCGTCGATTTGGACTCCCGCTGAGAGTCATCATCAGGCTGGAAAAAGATACTGATTCTTTCACTTATATAAATAAAAAAAATAAATAACTGGTCATTTCAGCCCTTGAAAGGACTTTGACCTAGCTTCTTATGATCAATTGTGTTGTGCGTGTTATTAAGTTTTTACACAACTGACCGAGAACCGGACCACCATGCTTAACGCCGACTCCGAACGGCGATGAACGGAATGTTCTCGTTCTCAAGAAGCTTTACATGGCATTTTGATTACTCTCTGAGGTTTGCCATTGTCTGCAGAGAGGTGGCGGCCGTACAGAAAAATAATTTTAATTCAATTAATTTTCTGTCGTTGCTGAGATTCGAACCCGGGTCTCCAGGTTCGTTGACATAGCGGCCACGCACTTTTACCAACTACGCCACGGACGCCACGATATACAGATACATATAAAAATAACATTGAATTACCATAAAAACACTGCGTTTACGATACAGCGAGAACATTAACAGAAACTTCAAACATTTAAAACAGAGGTGCCCAAGTCCTATGCACTTGGTGCATATTTTTTTTGGGAAAGCACTCAGGCATAGGCTGTGTATTCTAATATGCACACAAAGGACTCCGCAATACAAAATACACAAATTTGCCTTTTTTGTTTTTGATCTTTTTTCGTTGCCTAAACCCATGGTATAATAATACAATTTAGCATTGACAATTGCTTATTTTCTCTTATACAAGAAAACATGTCCTGTCAAAAACCGCTGTCTGTGAAAATGCATCAGCAGCTGCTGAAGTTGTTGTTTTTTGCACTTCTACGTTTTCAACATTGCTTGTGTTTTCAATGGCCGATTGTGAGCGCTCTCTTTTTGAGTGTATTTTTTGACACGAGATGGTTTCCCAAGCAACTGTCAATGCTACCTTGTATTAGGTCTGTTCCCGTACTTTTGTAGCAAAAACTTGCAAGTTGCAAAATTCGCGAGAGTAAGCAAAAAAATTGTCTCCGAGCAATAAAAATTCTAAAAAGTATGGGAACGCTTTTTTGGTAAAAACTTGCAACTTTTGATCAAACGTCACAAACATATGTTGGACAAACGTTTGGCTAATTGAACGAAAAAATAATTTTGAAGATTTCGACAATTGCTGATAAATTAGCTGTACTAATTGATTTAATATATATGCTATATGCGCCTGGCGAACAATTAATTTGAATATTTGTCTTTTTATTTTCCATTTTAAGCGCAAATTTTTACTTCATGCACTTGTCGGCCTATTTTATTTATTCTAGGGCAAATTCTGACATTTCTGTTAACACTTGACAACTTGCAAGTTTTTACTACACGAAATTTGTGTAGCAGAAACTTGCAACTTATAGCAAGGAGGGGAAATGTTTTACTCTCTCATTGTCGCTCTCTTTTGCAAGTTTTTGGTGAACGGGAACGCAATTTAGTAAAAACTTGTGCAAGTTTTCGAAAGTTTTCACAAACTTGCAAGTACGGGAACAGACCTATTATTATACCATGACCTAAACCGAAGTGCAAGCAACAACACTTTCGTATGCTTTGTTGATACATTTTGGTGACATTGATCTTTTACGTAGATTTTGTTGTTGTTTAACGCAGCATGCTTTCGTTTACGAAAGTTTGTAAGATTTTATATGTATTAGCGTTTGCACTTCCATAAGAAAGTTTTGGGCACCCCTGATTTAAAACTTCACATAATTTATAATACAAAGGATTTGTGTTTGGTATTAAATCCGTGCGTCCGTTATCGTCGGTTGCCTTTTTGTATTTGTTAAGTATTTGTAAATGTGGACACAGTTGTCAGTGTCAATTTTGTAGTTTAGAGCCCGAACAGAATCAAATATCGTTGCGACCGCCGATCGCAGAGAACACGTCCAGAATGATGCGATTGCGACTGACGACTCAAAGTTGCTTTTATTTAGTATTTTTTTATTTATTTTTTCTACTTAGTTTCAATATATTGGTCTCTTCAATTGTGTGAATACAACACACACAAACAAGAAATGTCAGAAGATAACAAAAAACCAAGCAAATTTCATGAAACACAGCCAATTCTTAGCAAAAATATGGCAACACTAATGGACTCAGAGAGAGAATCGTCGGTCGCAAGAGAAAAAATAGAATAGATTCTAAGAGCCCGAACAGAACCAAAGCGGCTGTCGGTTGGCGGACCGCTCTCAAAGAAATCCGCTGAGAACCCGTCCAGAATAGGAGTAGTTGTCGGACCAGCGTTGCTTTTCGGTGTTTGAAATGGTAAAAATGCAACACACACACACAAAACGAACCGTCAGCTCATGGAATGCAACACACACACAAACACACAAAACAAAACGTCAGCTCATGGTAAAAACTAAGAAAATAGCACTGAGCACATCCAATTCTTAGCTAAAATATGGCAACACTTACGCCACTCAAAGAGATATCCGCCAGCCGTCAGAGAAAAAAAAATAGAATTGATTCTATTCTGGCGTTTTTCCGTCGCAGATTTCTACGGCCATTTAATTTTTGGCGGCTGCATAGATTTTCATGTATTTTGTTGCACAGCGCACACGACAACTGACAGCCGCTTTGGTTCTGTTCAGGCTCTAATTGTGCGATATATCGTTGCAGCTGCTGACCTGCGATTTCATTCTGGACGTGTTCATACATTTGCATGCATTCTATTGTTTTGCGATATCGCAAATCGCAACGATATTTGATTCTGTTCGGGCTCTTAGGCGTATATTTGTAGGTGTGTTGATCATGGTATAATAATACAAGGTAGCACTGACAACTGCTTATTTTCTCGTCTGCAAGAAAACATCTCCTGTCAAAAACAGCTGTCTGTGAAAATACATCTGCAGCTGCTGTGGTTGTTGGTTTTTTTTTTCTTCAACGTTTTCAATATTGCTTGTGTTTTCAATGGCGGATTGTGAGCGCTCTCTTTTTGAGTATAGTTTTTGACCATGGTATAATAATACGAGGTAGCATTGACAACTGCTTATTTTCTCTTCTACAAGAAAACATCTCCTGTCAAAAAAAATGTTTGTGCAAATGCATGTGCAGCTGCTGAAGTTATTGTTTTTTTTCACTTCTACGTTTTCAACATTGTTTGAGTTTTTAATGGCGGATTGTGAGCGCTCTCTTTTTGAGTATATTTTTTGACAGAAGATGTTTTTCCAAGCAACTGTCAATGCTACCTTGTATTATTATACCATGCATAGAATTAATTGGCGTCCGTGGCGTAGTTGGTTAAAGTGCGTGGCCGCTATGTCAAAGAACTTTGGAGACCCAGGTTCGAACCCCAGCAGCGGCAGAAAATTATTTGAATTAAAATAATTTTTCTGTATGGCCGCCACCTCTCTGCAGACAATGGCAAACCTCAGAGAGTAATCAAAATGCCATGTAAGTGCCCGAACAGAATCAAATATCGTTGCGATTTGCGATATCGCAAAGCAATAGAATGCATGCAAATGTATGAACACGTCCAGAATGAAATCGCAGGTCAGCAGCCGCAACGATATATCGCACAATTAGAATCTATTCTATTTTTTCTCTTGCGACCGACGATTCTCTCTCTGAGTGCCATTAGTGTTGCCATATTTTTGCTAAGAATTGGCTGTGTTTCATGAAATTTGCTTAGTTTTTTGTTATCTTCTGACATTTCTTGTTTGTGTGTGTTGTATTCACACAATTGAAGAGACCAATACATTGAAATGAAATAGAAAAAATAAATAAAAAAATACTAAATAAAAGCAACTTTCAGTCGTCAGTCGCAATCGCATCATTCTGGACGTGTTCTCTGCGATCGACGACCAGAGAGGATCGGCGGTCGCAACGATATTTGATTCTGTTCGGGCTCTAAAGCTTCTTGAGAACGAGAACATTCTGTTCATCGCCGTTCGGAGTCGGCGTTAAGCATGTAGGTCCGGTTCTTGGTCAATTGTGTACAAACTTAATAACACGCACAACACAATCGATCATAAGAAGCTAGGTCAAAGTCCTTTCAAGGGCTGAAATGGCCAGTTATTTATTTATTTATTTTTTTTATTAAAAATGTCTTCTGTTTTGCTTGTTACCACCTAAAGAGATGGTTAAAATATTCACCGGTAACGATTGGTCGCAGAATACCAACAGAGTGTTCAATAGGGCGTATCGAATTACAATTTTTTTGGAATTTCACATTCTAAGAGGTCTCAAAAGTTACATGGGGTTGTCAAAATCACCCAAAAAAAATGTTAAGGAAAAAAAAGGATGTCTTCCTCTCCCGCAAGGACAAAGTTGTTTTTTGAGAAAAACAGTAAAATATAACGACTTTAAAAGGCTTTGACTTTTATAAAAAAAAACTACGTATGTCTTATAGCAAAAGTAGGTATAGATTTTAACTAACAATATATTGCTAAACACGATGTCAATCACGATTTTTATCCAAAGTGTCCTGTGTGAAGGATATTTTAAGCTAAAGTTTAAGTATTTTTAATTGTTACCCAACAGTCTTAATTTTGGGGGTATTAATTATAGTGTTAACGTATTCCCTAAATGTGGCGAATTAATAATTATCATCATTTTTGCATATGCATTTTCCTATTTTTGAGAAATGCATACTTGAATACAGTTTTTTAACTTTTTCAAAAAAATGAATATAAGATTTTATATCTCGGGTATCAGAAATGGTAATTTTCTCAAATTGGATTCTTGAAATATTTCTGAACAATAGCCTGTCTAAAAGTTTTCATTTAAAATACCAGCTTAAGGCCACGATTTTATTAAATAAAAATATATTAGATAAAAAAAGTCGATTTCCGAGGTTACAAAATCGGTCGCCATTTTGTTTCTTTTCGGCGGAAAAAATTATCCTAGTTCAGGCGATAGCCACTTAAACAAGGATTAATTTGGTTTTTTTTATTTTTTCCTCAGATGTTCCAGACTGGTGATAGCCTGCACACCGTTAATTTTTTGGCATTTAAAAAAAAATCAAATAACGTCAAACACCGCTTCAAAAATTCTGAAAAAAATTTGTTTGTATTCTTTAAATGTTAGTTAATATATATGCAAAATTTGAAAACGATATCTTTTTTCCTTCTATGGAAAAAAATTCCCTAAAAAAAATTTTTTTTTAAATTTGTAACTTATATGCCCCCTTAAATGAGTTCATTATTTAATTAAGTATACGATTATCAAAGAATATTTAATAAAAAACAGATGTGCGAATTATTTACTGAAATTACCATAACGTTATTATTAATTAATTAAATAAATGGGCAAATCCTTCGTGTTGGACGTCACATTCGGACGCATTTTTTTCCAGTTTATATGCTGAAAATGTTTCGTTTAGAAAAAAAAACTAGTGCTATTTATAAATATCAGAAAAAATACAAATTGTTATTAAAATGAAAGTAGTTTTGATATTAATTGCAAAATCTGCTATTTGCAGTGAAGTGATTCGAGTACGAGAAAATATGATATGAATCAAACGTTTTGAATAAACTGAAATGTACAAAAAAGTAAGTCGTTCGTAATTTTTTGTTTTTATTTTTGTGATATTTATTATTGTTCGGATGTCATGTGTCGGACGTCATTAATTTTTCCACCATTTCAGTATTTTACTTATAGATATTTATACCCCTACGTTTAAAAAACGCAAACGGGGTATATTAATTTTGTCACTTCGTTTGTAACGCCCATAAGGAGGTGTGGCAGGTATAGAAAAGTATATATATTCTTGATCAGAATCACCACCCGAGTCGATTTAGCCATGTCCGTCTGTCTGTCTGTCTGTGATCACGATTACAGCCGTAATTTTCAAGCTATCGCCACAAAATTTGATATTTAAGTTTTTATTTAAATAAAATTTTAAGGAAAAAAAGGATGTCTATTCTCCCGCAAGGACAAAGTTGTTTTTTGGGAAAAACAGTAAAAAATAACGACTTTAAAATGCTTTGACTTTTATAAAAAAAACTACGTATGTCTTAAAGCAAAAGTAGGTATAGATTTTAACTAACAATATATTGCTAAACACGATGTCAATCACGACTTTTATCCAAAGTGTCCTGTGTGAATGATATTTGAAGCTAAAGTTGTAATCGAGATAGCACAGTATTTTTAATTGTTACCCAATAGTCTAAATTTTGGGGGTATTAATTATAGTGTTAACGTATTCCCTAAATGTGGCGAATTAATAATTATCATCATTTTTGCATATGCATTTTTCTATTTTTGAGAAATGCATACTTGAATAGTTTTTAACTTTTTCAAAAAAATTAATATAAGATTTTATATCTCGGGTATCAGAAATTGTAATTTTCTCAAATTGGATTCTTGAAATATTTCTGAACAATACCCTGTCTAAAAGTTATTTTAATTTAAAATACCAGCTTAAGGCCACGATTTTATTAAATAAAAAATATTAGATAAAAAAAATTCGATTTCCGAGGTTACAAAATCGGTCGCCATTTTGTTTCTTTTCGGCGGAAAAAATTATCCTAGTTCAGGCGATAGCCACTTAAACAAGGATTAATTTGGTTTTTTTATTTTTTCCTCAGATGTTCCAGACTGGTGATAACCTGTCCACACCGTTAATTTTTTGGCATTTTAAAAAAAATCAAATAACGTCAAAAACCGCTTCAAAAATTCTGAAAAAAATTTGTTTGTATTCTTTAAATGTTAGTTAATATACATGCAAAATTTGAAAACGATATCTTTTTTCCTTTTATGGAAAAAAATTCCCTAAAAAAAATTTCTTTTTAAATTTGTAACTTATATGCCCCCTTAAATGAGTTAATTATTTAATTAAGTGTACGATTATCAAAGAATATTTAATAAAAAACAGATGTGCGAATTATATACTGAAATTACCATAACGTTAATATTAATTAATTAAATAAATGGGCAAATCCTTCGTGTCGGACGTCACATTCGGACGCATTTTTTTCCAGTTTATATGCTGAAAATGTTTTGTTTAGAAAAAAAAACTAGTGCTATTTATAAATATCAGAAAAAATACAAATTGTTATTAAAATGAAAGTAGTTTTGATATTAATTGTAAAATGTGCTATTTGCAGTGAAGTGATTCGAGTACGAGAAAATATGATATGAATCAAGGTATATTAAGGAAGGTAGAGTTAGTAGTTGAAATTCTCTCTTGTGGCGGGTACAGCACCTGTCAAAATCGGCTATTGAACGAATAAAAGCAAAACAAATAAAATTTTCCAATTAGACTTGTGTTGTTGATGAAAATTATTTAAGCGATTTAATGCCCAGAAGTTGTGCAATTTGAAAGAAGCCTTTTCAAAAAGAAAATGGCTCGTCTTTTAGTGTGCTCCTTAATGAAGCAAGACGCAATACTAAAAAACAACGACTATCCAAGACACTTCACAAATTCCCTCATCGACCATAGGATTTCAAAAAATAAACAACACACACAAATAACAGATCAAAAACAGCAACCTGGCAACCCTACGAAGGAAAAACAAAATTACCTCAGCATCACATACATACCAAAACTGACAAATAACACACACATACGGAGACAAATGAGAGCGGACAATACAACATTTGCATATAGATCAAACGCCACCTTGGACCGAATATTCACAAAGACAAAAACTAAAACAAAAAACGAAGATAAAAACAACGTTGTCTACGAAGTACAGTGTAAAGGCACCGAGCAAGAGAACTGTAACAAAACATATATAGGGACAACAAAAAAAGCGCTTAAAATTAGAATGACAGAACATAAGCTGGACATTAAAAACAAAAAAACAACAACAGCACTAGCTCAACACATACTACTTACAGGCCACACAGCTGACTTTGAGACTGTTAAAATATTGGACATTGAAAGCAAAACGAAGAAAAGACTAACTTTAGAAAGTTTACGAATACAACAGAAAGGGAAAAGGGCAATAAATTTTAAAGAAGACACGGACAACATTAACAATAATTATGCAGGAGCACTGGACGAACAAAGTTATTTTTAAAAAATGTGAATAATAATATTAAGTAGGTACAATTGTAATTTTTAGCATAAGAAATAATATTTGTGTTTTTTAGTATAATTTAATAAAAACACCCCTGAAGATGTCAACAAATAATTGACGAAACGTCGGGTAAAAATTGAATTTTTATTTTTCAAACATTTAAAAATTGCAATTAAAACGCACTGGTTAAAACCCTCCTTAAAACAACAACATAAACAAAAATTTGGCCCAAAAAATCACACAAAAATTGCTATCCACTCCGGTTGCAGACAGGTGCAGTGCCATCCTTAATGTTATTTTACCTTCACGATAAATACTTAAAATAAACATTCAGCACGCACAAAAATTAAAACTATGAATTTTAACACATTTGACAGTTTTCTATTCACTGTTTTTTTTCTGTTTTTTTACGTTCTTCTTATGTTTGACAGCTACTGTACCCACCACTCCGAGGCGAGACTACCTTGTTGAATATACCTTGATATGAATCAAACGTTTTGAATAAACTGAAATATACAAAAAAGTAAGCTTGGTCGTTTTTATTTTTGTGATATTTATTATTGTTCGGATGTCATGTGTCGGACGTCATTAATTTTCCCACCATTTCAGTATTTTACTATAGATATTTATACCCCTACGTTTAAAAAACGCAAACGGGGTATATTAATTTTGTCACTTCGTTTGTAACGCCTATAAGGAGGTGTGGCAGATATAGAAATATTTTCTTGATCAGAATCACCACCCGAGTCGATTTAGCCATGTCCGTCTATCTGTTTGTCTGTGATCACGATTAAAGCCGTAATTTTCATGCTATCGCCACAAAATTTGATATTTAAGCTTTTATTTGAAAAATAAAGGTCAAGTTTGATAATGAGCCAAATCGGACTTAAACCACGCCTACCTCCCATACAAAGCGACTTTATCTAAACTGTAAAATCTCTTAGAATTCCACAAAAATTAATATATAGACTTGAATTTTGCATATGAACTTTGATATACAACATGTACTCTGTGTTTAAAATTCAGCTAAATCGAGTGAAAACCACACCCATTTCCCGTACAAAATGACTTTATCAAAAAACAAAAGCGAATATTTTCTGTTAAAACTATGACGGAAATGTTTTTACAAATAAAAATTTTTTTAACTGCTTAAGATTTTGAACATATTTCAATTCGGACGTAGGAGTATTTTTACTTCGGCCCAGTCAAAGATCATTTCTTACTAGTTTTCTTGTGATTTTTAGAATGATAATTTATCAATCTTTCCGAAGCCGTGGGTTTTCGGTACCAGTCCGTTTTTATGATGTTACCGTTTCTGACGACCAGAGCGTCTAAGAATGGTAATTTTCCGTCTCGTTCCTCCTCCTTCGTGAATTTTCGTGAAAATGCGTTTAATATACTGTCTATTTCGTTTGCTTCAACCATAGCGAAAATGTCGTCTACATACTTGGTAAGTAGTCTGGGTTTGTGATTTATGTTAGTCATGAATTTATTCAAAATTTCTTCCATTACGATATCAGCAATTATTGGTGAGATCGGCGAACGCATTAGCATACCTTTAAGTTGACAAAAAATTTTATCATCGCAAGTCATGGTATAATAATACAAGGTAGTATTGACAATTGCTTGGGCAACGACCATCTGTCAAAAAAAATGTCTAGAAAGAGAGTGTTCAATTATTGTTGATGTTTTACGCCATTGTTTGCGTTAACCAAACATTTTCTTGTAAAATATTTTCTATTTTATGTAATAATAAATAGTGAGCATTGTAATAATAGTGATTTATTATTACTTTAGCGAAAATAATTTGTCAACTTAATGTGATTTAGTGCAAACATAAAAAAAAATGTGGAAAACATTCAAATGCAGCAACCTCAGCAGCTGCATATGCATATGGACGAAATGAAATAAGTTTTCAATTAAAATTGTGCATAATTGAATAAAATTTAACGCTTCCGACTGGAAAACGTGTAGCACAAATCACACATAGTTTTTTCAACTTTCATTATTTTATATTAAACGCACAAATTTTATTTAGGTTATGTTTTTCACTTTCGTTTCACATTAGGTCTGTTTCCGTACTTTACACTGTGTAAGAATTGTGTAAAATGTGTGCAAGAGAGTAAAATCGAAATGTGAGAATAGTTGCAAGAGTACGGAAACAGCTTCTAGTAAGTTTCAAGCACAAAACAGCTGATTTTGACTGCAGACGGCAGCACAAAATTTAAAACACTTTCACTCAAATTATTAAAAGCCATTTTTAGTGCAAAACTGAACAATTACTTAATTTTTATTTAATATTATTTATTTATTGTACGTAAATTTCTTTTTAGGCACACAATTTGTGAATTTATTAATCGCAAAACAAAAACAATTATGAAATGTAATTTGACATTTGCTTCTTCTTTTTGATGCTTATTCT
Source organism: Pherbina coryleti (assembly GCA_943735915.1). Classification (NCBI taxonomy): domain Eukaryota; kingdom Metazoa; phylum Arthropoda; class Insecta; order Diptera; family Sciomyzidae; genus Pherbina; species Pherbina coryleti. The sequence goes on along the minus strand of OX030950.1, from coordinate 112,327,077 downwards.
TCTTGGTGCTTGTTCTTACCATGGTATAATAATACATGGTAGCATTGACAGTTGCTTGGGAAATCATATACTGTCAAAAAATATACTCAAAAAGAGAGCGCTCACAATCCGCCATTGAAAACACAAGCAATGTTGAAAACGTTGAAGTGAAAAAAAACAACAACCACAGCAGCTGCTGATGTATTTCCACAAAAAGCTGTTTTTGACAATTTATGTTTTCCTGTTGAAGAGAAAATAAGCAGTTGTCAATGCTACCATGTATTATTATACCATGGTTCTTACTTTACTCGAAGTCTCGAGTTCTAGCACTCTCTGTGCACTTTGTGTGCTCGAGAGAGCGATTTTATGCTTGTTCTTCTTCTCCCATTTTAAGCACAGAAAGTACGGAAACAGAAAATAGTGTCCCACAAGTTACACAGCAATGATGTGTCTTCAATGCACTTATTATGGAACACATGGTATAATAATACATGGTAGCATTAACAACTGCTTATTTTCTCTTCAACAGGAAAACATAAACTGTCAAAAACCGCTTTTTGTGGAAATACATCAGCAGCTGCTGTGGTTGTTGTTTTTTTTTCACTTCAACGTTTTCAACATTGCTTGTGTTTTCAATGGCGGATTGTGAGCGCTCTCTTTTTGAGTATATTTTTTGACAGTATATGATTTCCCAAGCAACTGTCAATGCTACCTTGTATTATTATACCATGTATGGAACACAGCAGTTGTGCTCAATTGTATTCTTATCTGTCAAACTAAGAAACAGTTGCACTGTTGCCACTATTTTGAAATATTTAATTTGTGGTACTTTTTAATTGCTGTGGGAAAAAAGCCATTCCTTTGCTACAGTTCGGCTTTTTAGTATTTCACTCCCTATTTATTTTTTTTAGTCAAAAAAAATATATTTATGATTTATTTACTCATTAATTATGCCCTTTTTAAAATGTAAACGGCGTATTTTGGTATTTTTGTCGCAGTTTTAATATTTGTGGGATTTTCGTGGTATTAAATAACTGTGGGAAAAATTGTGTTTTAATGAGAATTTGTAATGGCAACTTGACGAGCTGTCATAAGTAACAAATTCCACATACTTTCCACAATCAAGTGAAGCAACAATGTATTGTTGTGAACCATCATAGCGCATTCCTGCTGTGTCTACTCGATTGTTGTGTCTACTTGATAGAATACACAGTAGTATATTGCTGTGAACCGTAATTATTCTTCAATTTCTTGTGACAATTTATACAAGTAATGTTTTTTTTACACATACAGAATTTAACAATCGCGAACAGAACGACATGCGGCCGTGCATTTATTGCATTCATATTCATGTTTTACGGATGTGGCGCTTTTCTTCAGCACCAAACTGAGATATTTTGCAGCCCCAGCAGCGGACATGCCCATACAATGGCAATATAATATCACATGACAAACGTACTGCAAGTTCTTTCGTGATTGAAAAAAAAAAACAATAAAAACCTACCGCTTTTTGTGGCTCTTCTTGGGGCTGCTGAGGTGGATGCACAACTTTATTTTATTTCACACTTTTCTGAGCCTGATTTTGCTTTGTCCTATTTGGAAAACAAATTAATTCATGATTTGTTTATAACTATTTCGAAAAATCAAACTTTTATAGCTAAAGTGACATACATATATCCATTTCAATCATTATAGCAAACGTTTTTGATATGGGATAGGAGAAGATCATAGAAGATAGCATGGATAGCTTAAGACTCATTAAACAACAAAATAACAAAACATGATATCATAAGTAATCAAAAAAGAACTTATAAAAACAAGAGCCCAATTAACCGTAAGCGTGATCATCTTTAATACTTTTGATAAATTCAAGGCTAAACCATTTAAAAGTTTTGCTTGTATTTTATAAGAAATTTAAACATCGAAGAACTGTTCAACAAAAAGCTTGTACAACAGATTTATCTCAGTGAAGAAGCTGAAAGCTCTCCAACACAGACGCAAAAATGTCTGTTGTAGAATGAGTACCACTGATCTAAAGATATAATTTAAGTTAAATTTAAGTTCTTTACTTTTTATTAGAATTAGAAAATCTGAATCATCATTATTATAATTATGTGTTATATTATTAGATGTTACTAGAAAAATTCCAATGGTATAGCTTACATTTTTATAATCCTCATAATAATCCCTTTGGCGATCTTAAGGCATTTAATAAACTTTCTACTCCAGCTAGAATTTTTATTTTATTTTTCAATGACATATTATTGTGGAGATTTATTTGCTTTATTAATGTTAAATTCAAATTAAAAAAAAATATATATATATAATATATATATATATAATATATATATATAATATATATATATATAATATATATATATAATATATATATATAATATATATATAATAATATATATATATACAGTATATATATATAATATATATATATAATATATATATAATAATATATATATATACAGTATATATATAATAATATATATATATACAGTATATATATATAATATATATATATACAGTATATATATATATAATGTATATATATATAATATATATAATGTATATATATATATAAGTATATATATATATATATTTATATAATATACAATATATATATATAATATATATATATATTTCCATTAAAGTAAAAATGTTATTGGCAAAAAACTAGTTTTACCCTTTTATCACTAGTTGCTTCAAAATTCTGTTAAGGTAAATACCGTGTCGATACAAATAGGTAGCAAAGTATAGCAAGTATACATTAATTAAATAGTAATGCATAGTGAAACTAAGTAATCTATCGAGCAAATATATTCTGCAGATGTAAATGCATGTCATTTTCAGCAACGGACCGGCTATTTGTGAGAGGATTTTATTTGTCAAGAGCAGTATTAGTTTTTATAGCAATGACACATTCTTCACCACATGATTTTAGAACAGTGCACTGTAAATAAAAGAATTAATAGTAAACTCCTTACGTAAGCTTCCCTACCAATTCCTTACAAGAAGATCTTTTTCATTGTCAAAATCACTTCGTAAAGAGTTTCCGAGGTCTCCTTCTGGAACCTTAAGGTCTTCACGAATTTCGCCGTTGTCAGACATCAATGTTAAAAATCCATCATCGCTTATGTCTGTCAATTGGTAATCTTCTCTTTTGACATGTGGAACATCCATGTTGTGAGTAGATGGACATATATCTTCGTATCTATTGCGAGAAAAAAGTTGTCATTAAAATTATGTCTTTTAAAATTAAAATGGAAAGATTACGCAAACTAAAATGGAAAGATAAGAATTTAAAAAATCTGATATTTTCGGGATAATGCCCGAAACAACCCTCGGTTGTTTAGGGTATTTCGAGCTACCCGAACAATACCTGCGTACCGGCCATTTCGAAGTACCCAAATATTTTCGAGCTTGCTGGGTTATTCGAGATTATACTTTTTTTTTTTAAATACATGTTTTATAACAGTAAATATTTTGATAAACAATAAAAACAATTTCGATCATAAATATATGTTTTTTCATTATTATTTTCATAGGAGATAGGTACGGTGACCATCCGTCCTTTTAAAGAGGACAGTCCTCTTTTTTTAGCCTTTTGTCCTTTTTAAGTGTCCTTTTTAAAAAAATTGTCCTTATTTGTCCTTTTTTTATAATTACTTACTTTAAACTTTAAGTTTGCAAGTGAATGTAGCAACACCCTTAACACCCTTAAATAAACGAAAAGAAGCAGGATTTGGCAGCACTAGAAAAGGCTATTGTGAATGGTTCTTGACACAGTTTCTTTTGTGTTTTCTGGTTAGAACATGAACCAAGAAATAAAGATCATGCAAACAAAATAAAGCTGATAGGTCTGACGTCATCGGTCACAAATTCTTTTGTTTACGTGTAGCGATTGGATGTGAAAAATTATTTCTTGAAGTTTTAAAGAATTATTATTGTTTATAATTCAGTAATTTTGTGTGTTTTTTACAAAAATGAAGTGTGCTGTAGCGACGTGTAATAATAGCAACAGCAAAAAAAAAATTACTTTAAATTTCGTTACTGCATGAAAATATAAACAAACAAAGTATTCAAACACTTTTTTCGCGAATTAAACTTGTTCATTTTATAATTTTCCACTTTTATCTGAGTTTTCACATGTTTTCAATGAAAAACGTATGCAATATAGCTTGTTTTGAGACCGATGACGTAGCACAAAAAAAATTCTTTTTTATCGTACTGCTGATTGCTTGATCTTCTCTTGTTGGTTCATGTGGTTAGAATATAAATCTTTCTCTTTTCTAACGTTTTCTGTTGCTGCAGTAAAATTTATTGTTACATATTATTTTTTATATTAGGTGCGTTTTTTTGGCATCGCTATATACGCTTAACAACATTTTTCATACAAAAAATTGCTTGGCTAAGACAGGATAATTATAGCCGCTTAGCTCATAGTCGCCGATAGAAACACTATTGCCAGATCAAGAAAGTGGTATTTTACATAATTTATTGGCAGCACTTTTTGGAAAACAACCATGTTTACGTCAGACCGGTGATAGGAAAAAAGTATATATCAGAAAAACAAATAAAGCATCAAAAATATGTTCAGCGCCAGCACCCGAAACCTTTTGCGCAGCAGCGTTTTGGATCGTTGCAAAAGCACCCTCGTCGTGGCTGAACACAACAATGAGGTTTTGAATCCTGTAACGCTGAATACAATCTCGGCAGCAAAGAAAATCGGAGGCGACGTAACTGCTGGTAGCAGGCACCAAATGCAGACACGTTTCCGAAGCTGTTTCTAAGGTGTCTGGTGTTGCAAAGTTCTCGTGGCTGAGAATGATGCCTTCAAAGGTTTCACCTCCGAGTCGCTAACACCTTTGGTGCTGGCTGCCCAAAATCAATACAAATTCACGCACATCTTAGTAGGTGCGGCGGCACTTGGCAAGAATGTGCTGCCACGTGTGGCCGCCTAACTCGATGTTTCGCCTATTTCAGAGATTATCGATGTCAAGTCGGAGGATACGTTTGTGCGCACCATCTACGCTGGAAATGCGATACTGACGCTCAAGTCCAAGGATCCAGTGAAGGTTATCACCGTACGTGGCAAGAATTTTGAAGCTGTCTCTGCGGACGGCGGTAGCGGTGCCATCGAACAGGCGCCCACTGGTGATTTCAAGTCAAGTCTAAGCGAGTACGTTTCGTCCGAGCTCACAAAGTCTGATCGCCCTGAGCTAGCTAGTGCCAAGGTGATTATATCGGGTGGTCGTGGTCTCAAATCGGGCGACAACTTCAAGATGCTGTACGATTTGGCAGACAAGTTTTTTCGCTGCTGTCGGTGCTTTACGTGCTGCTGTCGATGCTGGTTTCGTGTCCAACGACATGCAAATCGGACAGACGGGCAAAATTGTAGCTTCGGACCTATACTTTGCTGTCAGAATCTGCTGTCAGAAAAATAAAATAAAGGTTGATCCGTTTCGAAGCTACCTTTTTAAAGAAAAAACACGGAAAATTCAATTTTAATGAGGAATATGTATTATCATTTGAAAGAACATTTTTTGGCATTTATTTTTTCAAGACAATGTTTATCAAATGTTGGCCGCGGCTACGTCTCAGATGGAAGCGGGATTGTCCGCATAAACTTTAGACTATTGAAAAAGTCTCTCTACTTGGATCACCCATTATTATATCACCCAATATTTGACAGTAACACGCAATGCTGCCAAGTTTTTAAGAAAAAAGTTAAGCGAAATATTAAGCGCCGATGAGCGTTTTTTTGGACAAGCGTATATAGCGATGCCAAAAAAACACACCTATTGTTTTGGCAAATTTGCACGTTTTTCCCCGTTTATAAAAATATTTACATACTATATACCAATACCAAATACTAATAGCGATTTGCGAGACCAAGTTCCCATTTATTAATATGGAATATAGCTGAATTACAATACTGCGTTAGGTCGGTCGTGCGCTGACCGTACGTTGGTCTCCGTTGTAAAAACTTTACGATATAAGCTGTCAAAACGGACGACCTCAAACTTTGAAAAACTAAATGTTGCGTTGACAGATCGTGCGTCTATCATTTTGGTGATGCTAATAAAAGCAGCTATACTAAAAATCCCACAAAACGCCCCTTTTTCCGAAATCATGCAATTATAATGTTAATCAATGAAAAATTAAAAGATATTGTCATAAAATCATTAAGAGCCATAAAACCTACTTTAGAAAGCTAAGATCTTTTTATTAAGTGTAATATAATCTGCGAAATAATGAAAAATGTCACATATTAATGTGAAAATTCGGACTAGAACCTTCAAAATAAATGAACGCTTTCCAATTTAATGATAAAATGTGAAATTAAATTAAAATTTAAAATGAAATTTCTGGAAACACAATTCAGTTTTGATGGCAAAAAATTTTTCTTTATTAATCGATAATTTTTTACATATATATATTCATAGCAGTCAAAATTACTGCTATTTATTATTATTATAACTGTTTATTTTTGCCGAGATTTTTGCAAATTTTGAGAGCAAAATGTAGAAAATTTCGTCAACGAAAGCAAGTTGGAAATATGTATGGAAATATTCATGTAAATTTGTGTATAGAAGTTTTTTAGACCGGTGCGTGTTTTGGGGCAATTTCAATCAATTTTTATCCACCTTGAACACCAGAGGGCGCTTAAGTACAAATTTAAAGAAAATCGGTATATAGTGGTTTTCATGTACGCTGAGTGTTTTGCTGCTATCTTTTTTGACCCATATTCAACTTTAGAGGGCGCTGTAGTACAATTCTTTATGCGAATAGAATGGAAATTGGTATATTGTGGTTTTGAGGTACGGTGAGTATTTTGGTCCAACTTGGACACCAGTATAAATTTGATTCTGTAGTATACATTTTTTACAAAATCGTCTAAAACTACAATATGCTTACCATAGGCGTTTTTATAGCTGAAATATGCAAATATTTACAAAATATATAATTTTTCTTAAATTTAGTAAATTGAAAAAAATGTTCGTTATTTTGATACCAAAAATACTAACATATCTTCAATACTGCGAAAATTTTAATTACAATAAAATTTTAGAAGCGAAAATTGTTTTTATTGTAAAACAAATTTAAATTCAAATTTGCAAATTTTCAACTCTTTTTAAAAACTGTAACACTTATAAGCAAAAATTGTTTCAATTTTACTCAAAAATGTTATGCGACTTTAATTTCCATAGCTATTCGATATCAAAACTTTGGCATGTATGGGCGGAGCCACACCCTCTTGACCAATGGCTGTCCAAATTTTTTAGTAGGAATGCATCACCAAATAGTAATTCTATTCTAAAAATCAACGTTTTGTGACTTACTTTCATAGGCTATTCGATATCAAAAATTGTAATTGTATGGGCGGAGCGGTGTGGACCCCCTTGTACAATGCCCGTCTCGGTTTTCTAGTAGATGGACATTACCAAGTGGCTCCATACCGAGTTTCATTATTACGCGGCATTTAACTCCAAAGCTATTTGATACCATAAGTTTGACTTATATGGGCGGTGCCATGCTCTCTTGTCCAATGCTCACTCAATTTTTCCAGTCAAAGGACAAGACTAAATAGTATATTCTTACCGAGTTTCATTGATGTGTGACTAATAGTTCGAAAGTTATACCCACAATTTGGGCAGCCAAAAAAGTGCCACGCCCTTTGCCCAACGCCCATAAAATTTTACCAGTGGAACGGCACATGTAAATCGAGGCCGAACACCTAATTCCAATGTTGTGCGACCTATAATTCCAAAGTTATTCGATATTGCAGATTCGAGCTGCCACGCCCCTTGTACAATGCTCGCTGAATCACTTGTAATTAGTGAGTACTTGGGTACGACTTTACAAAAAAAAAAATGAACGGCATCGACAACATTCCTTTGTGTGTTATATTAATCAAACAATGATATTAAGGGTATTCGTTCTCAACCAACCTCATTAAAATATCTAATTGACCAATATGTATATAAGTTTGCCATTTTGCATGAATACCCTTATAATATTATTTATAATGAACTAAAGAACGCATAAATTTAAATAGGATATACAATTGAATAATATTAATATCATGCTAAATTCATCAAAATCATTATTATACTACTTAAGCAGCATGTTAATTTAAAAAATTTTATCAATTTAAAAAAAACTCGCATCAAAATATAAATTCCCACGATAATCCTATGAAAGTCTTAGGCCCAGTTTCACAATCCATACTTAAGTTGTACTTAAGTCAAATCTTAGCTAAGTACAACTTAAGTTTTCGGCCTCTTTTGCGTTTCACAAACCATACTTAAGTATTGGCAAAATTTAATACAATAATATGGCATCACCATAAAAAATTGCTTGTTTACGTTTGTTGACAATTGCAAAAACCAAAAAAAATACTTTAAAAGTGCTTAGCAGTTAAACGAATTAGAAATGAATAAACTCAAAGAATCAAAAAGAAAGGTTAATTTTAGCGCAAATGAAGTGGAATTGCTTGTGAGTGTTGTGGGCAAGTTCAACAATCTTCTGGAATGCAAACGAACTGATACAATTACTGTCGGGAAGAAAGATTCCGCATGGCACGAAAGTGAGGAGGAGTTCAATGCGCAAAGTGCAGCTGGCTCGTTCCGAAGCGAAAAAACTCTAAAAAAAAAATATAACAATTTAAAAATGGACTTAAAGAATAGGGCTGCGGAGGAGAAAAAATCGCTGTATGCAACAGGTGGAGGCCCTCCCATACAGCAGAAGCTCAGCGAAAATGACGATAAGCTAATAAACCTACTTCACACAAAACAAATCCATGGAATGGAAAGCATATACGACAGCGATTTTATTAACAATAAAAGTAAGTGCAAATTTTAGGGAGTACACCTAGATAAATAGGTGTAGGTTACTTAAGTCGATGGACTTTTTTTTTACAATCGTATTTTTAGATACAAAGGCATCAGCTGAAACCACGATGGATGCACACGTTACAGATGGTAATAAGAATAACATCCTTATTATTAGAAGCTGCAAGTTTTATTTTTTTTTTTCTTAACTAATGCAAATATGTAGATGCGATCTCAACTATAGCAGTGGAAAATGAAGAGGAATGCGTCGAATTTTTGGAGTATGAACAATTTTCTTTGACAGGTAGTATAAATATCTATTACTTGAAGAAATAAACGAACCTAATGAAAACTTAATAATTTCTTTACAGAGGTTGACAACGAACACATAAATGTCTGCAATGAGACATGGAATAATTATGATCCAGGAAAGCTTAAAGAACCGAAAAATATTAAGCTCAATGTGAAAACCAGAGATAATAAAGGTGATCCTGTTAAAAGCAGCTGGTCAAAACTTGCAAGCGTAAAAGCCAAATGGACGGAAGAGAAGCTGAAAATGGAAATTAATTTATTGGTCGAAGAGCATAAAGTGAGAATGAATTTAATGGAGGAAAAAGGGAAATTAGAAACTTGTTTAATGGAAAAGAAAGGCAAATTAGAAATTAATTTAATGAAAGAAAGGCATTGCGTTGAAATGCAGATTCTTCAGAAGAAGCTTCAAAGCAATGTTATTTTGTTAGAAGAGAAAAATAACTCTGACCCATTCCTTTAAAAAATGTTTTGTAAACTTTTATTTACACAAATTTGAATTGAATACTTGATCTCATATTTTTGTCATGCCCAGGTTATGCTACCAAGCATGATTAGCAAGCAATTTAGTTTTTTTTTAAGTTATTTAGCATAACGACTAAGATGATTCAAAAAAAGTTTGTAGTGTAACCTCCTCATTTGAAAGCTGACCTTTAGTGGATTTTAATACCATACAAATGAAATTGTAGGTGGTCTCTTAACAGCCAAAAATATCTTTTTTGTATAACAACAGGTTCCTACTAGTTTATTTCTTCAAGTAATCCATATTCACACTACCTGTCAAAGAAAATTATTCGTATTCAAAAAATTCGACGCATTCCTCTTCATTATCCACTCCTATAGTTGAGACCGCATCTATGTACATATATTAAAAGAAAAAACAATAATATTTTGCATCTCCTTATTATAAGGATGTTACTCTTCTTATTACAATCTGTGGCAAGAAGGCTTGTCGTCACTTTTACTTAGCTTCTGCTGTATTGGAGGTTCTCCACCTATTGCATACAGCAATTTTTTTTCTCCTCCGCCATCCTTTTCTTTAAGTTCAATTTAAATTGTTATACTTTGTTGGCTGTTAAAAGAGACCACAAAAAAAACCTTTGTATGGTATTAAAATTCACACAAGGTAAGCTTTCAAATAAGAAGTTACACTACAAACTTTTTTCTCACCTTGAGTTGACACACCTTAATGACCACACCATAAAACATTTCGAATTTTATTGTTAATGGAATTTTATTTTTTGTATGTAACATAAGTACATTTTGTTTTTTTTTATATTTAGAAAAATATAGATATATTTCACTAAAAATTATTCTTTATTTTGTGTATTAATGTTATTCCGTTCTACTTAGAGCCAGTTTTTCAGTGCGGGTTTAAACTCTAGTCAAATTAAACCGAGCTTAACTCACCAAAAAGGGACGTTAAAATTCGGTTTAACTAGATATTGTAGCATTCGTTTAAGTTGAATTGACTTAAATTATCATATAATGTGTTTTTATTTTGCTTAAACCGAGTTTAAACGTCCAATTTTGGTGAGTTAACCTCGGTTTCATTTGACTAGAGTTTAAACCAGCACTGAAAAACTGGCCCTTAATGTTATATGTATATAATTAAAGTTTAGCAAAATAGTTGTCAATTAATGATTTTCTGGTAAAATTGTTCGCACTGTGTCCATGAGCAGAATAGTTTCTGTGTACAGAGGCACATCAGTCACGATATTTTCCAACTCTGTTGAAAGTTGAGGAGGAGATTTGTCGTTGTTGTCGCAGCAAATGTTATGGAAAACCGCTGTTGCTATTATAATACTTTGAGCTTTTCTCATGTGTAGGCGCAGTCCCAACGAAAGAACCGGAAACCGGCGCTTCCCAACACCATATGATCGTTCTATACAGTTACGAGTTCTTATGAGTGATTCATTGAAAAGGTTTTCGGCTGGTGAATTAACCTGCAATAAGGGCGTAATCATTTTATTATTATTTTCATAGCCGCTATCAGCTATAACAAGTCCTGAGTCAAACTCTCCCGATTCTAATCGAAAATGAATTCGTGAGTTCCGAAATATTGTTGAGTCATGTGTTGACCCAGGCCAGCGTGCAACAATATCTAAAATCCGCAAATGACTATCACAAAGCGTTTGCACATTTATAGAAAAGAAGCCTTTTCTATTTCGGAATAGCTCGGCGTCTTCACCACCTGTGTATGAATAAGTTAATATAGCATGATTTTTAGGGTTTTTTTTTATAACATTGCTTACCGGGAGACAAAATTTTAACGTGTGTGCAATCGATCGCAGCAATCACACGAGGGAACTTGGCCAATTTAAAAAAGTTTTTTTGACACAATTTCTTTTCTTCACCCGATTTAGGAAATTCTATAAAATCTTCTCTCAGTTTGGCTATGTTATGTGAAACATTTGTGATTATACGCGAGGAAGTGGATTTTGAGACCCCAAATAAATCGCCAACTGTTAGTAACTGGCTTCCGGTGGCGAAGAAGCGCAAGGTCAATAAAAGCATCTGTTCCGGGCACAGGGCGTTGTTTCTGTAGGTATTTTTCTTTTTTATGGACCAACCAATTACTATAAATGCAAATAACCTACCGATCGGTTTTGTGTTGGATTGCACATTTAATTAAACAGAGAATGTTCCATGCACTTTGCTTATTCATCCGGAATCTGTCGCGAAAATCTTTTTCGTCATAAATTTGAAAATGACGTGGACGTTCACGAATAACTTTCGATCTCCGCATGATCACAATATTGAAGATATCCTCATAGTCTGCATCGCTATCTGATTCGGAATCCCAGTCAAATTCCATCTAAGTTTTGTTTTAACAAACAATTTTTCACAATTATAATAATGAGCCTGATTCTTGTTGTCACCTCACCCATGTGAGTTTTGTCACAGTCGGTGTCACGTCACTTGAAAAGTGGTATCTTTGTTGTCACGTGTCGTGAGGTGAGGGAACATTTGAAATGAAACTTAATATATCATTAAACACATCTCAGAATGTTAAATAAATGACCGCTGTGTAAAAAAAAACAAAGTCACAAATAAAATTGGCTTTAATAATATATAATGAGTTCTTTTGTTTTTTGGTTATCGGATTCTGAAAGGTCAGATAGTGCGGATTATGGCGAAAACCTAAGGAATAAAAGAACAAAAAAAAGTTTATTCATGCAGCAATTCTTTACACATTTCAAGCCCTTGGCTATAGATAAATTTTTGATCATGAATATCAACATCTCTTCGAATTGCCTTCCTGGTAGTTATTTTTAAGCTAAAAAGAATGAGATTCCAAACAATTTCCATCAATAAACTAGAATTTTTGTTAATTTACATTTTTTCGGCTCCATCTCACTTCAAAAATGACGACGGCTCCATCTCACTTCAAAAATGACGACGCCTAAAATGTCACTTCAATGCGACACAGGACGGCTTACAGTGACAACTATAATATGACGAAAAAATTATTTGGCTGTGTTTAGTCACGCATGTGACGCAGGTCGTTGTTCAGTGACTACTAGAATATGGTTTAGAGTCGCAGTGACTTGTGTCGCCTCACTCCGCCAACTAGAATAGAGGCAAATGATATATAATCAGCTGTTTGCTGCTGACGACTTAAGTACAACTTAAGTCACGCATTTTCCATTCTTAAGTTGAACTTAAGTATAGCTGATGAAATGTATTTTCAGAGCTTAAAATTAAGTTTAACTTAAGTATAGTTGGTGAAACCGGGCCTTAGTTTTCCATCGGAATCGAAGAATACCCACATTTTAGCATTTCTCAACGAAAATGCAACCCAGCGTTAATATGGAATGTCAAAAGCACGAGCTAGTAGAGCATGTCTCTACTCATAGCGTTGATCGTACGTCACCCCCTCAAATTCATTTTTACGGGATGAGGTCGACGCAATGCATGAAGTCGTATTTTGTGTTGCTTCATAAGAACCCATTGTTTCTAGTCTAGCTGTCAAAGGCCGACCGACCTAACGCAGTGTTGTAATTCAGCCAATATGCTTAGCCAACAGTGGTCTTTCAAACATAACACAACACATAGAAACACATAAACATCAAAGGGCAGTTATTGCTTCTAGTAGTTCAAATCAATTGACTAAATTTTACAGAAAACAGAATTTTAATTTTAAAGAAAAGCAGTTGGCTGTTATTGATGGTTCTTGGGCTTATCATTCTGTTCAGCACAATTATTCTTTCCGCTCAAATGATTGCACTTCGAAATTGATAAAATCGTGCTTCGAAGAAAAATGTCCCTGTGCTCGAACTAAGTGTGAAGCAATTATCAAAAACATATTTGCACCAATTCCTCTGGATTTAAGTAAAGCTGATTTATTTTACGCCATCTGCACAACAATTTATTTCGATTGTTTCAATCATGGTCCTATTAAACTTTGCCCAATTCTTGCCCGATATTTTCTACCAAATAGAGGAATAATGGTAAAAATCTTAGGAGTAAAAGAACTGCAAGGTGAAACATCAGACATCATAAGTAATAGTCTTCAAGAAACTTTAAATAAATGGACAACTCGAAAAATGGTAGTATTTTGTGCTGATATACCAATTGTAATTTTGGAGGTGCAGCTGGAAAAATCCAAAATAACATTTTTAAAAAAATGCAAGATTTCATTGGCAAGAATTTAATCGGTGTAAATTGTGTTGCTCATATTTTGAAGAATTGTATTCAGACTGCAGCGGAGTCGTAACGAGTTGAAATAGAAGTCATTATTGTTAAAATTTTTTCATTCTTTTACATTTATACTGTAAGAGTAGAACAGTTCAAAGATATCTGTGAGAATGTCGACATTGAGTACAACAAATTGTTGGGCCACAGTAAAACAAGCTGTTTTCACACTGTTGGGCCACAGTAAAACAAGCGTTCGTTAAAGTTTGCATTGGAGGGAATTTTAAAGTTGTTCGTGCCATTAAAAGAATATTTTCTATCGCAGCAAAAGCGCCCCACAATACTGCGAGATCTTTTCAACAATCCATGTGCTGAAATGTGGTTAATTTTTGCTCATAGCCAAGCGTCAATATTTGATATATATATTCTTCGTCTTGAGTCGAAACACATTTCTATGGCTGAGGCTTCTCTTATTTTAAAAGAATTGAAATTAATATTAATTGAACGTAAACAAGAAGGAAGACGATCCTCACAAGGCAACGCGTGAGGGTCAAGGGAGCGATCTTCACATGGCAACGTGTCTGACTGCCTCAACCTGGTGAGGCTAGCATTATCCATGTCGAACTCGTCTCAAGTCGAACTCGTCTCAAGTCGACTCAAACCTCTGCATGGTGTCCTCTAGAAACGGCAAACTGGCAACCGTTAGTTTGACAGCTAATCTGAGCGGCGGGCTACCTGCCTTTAAAGGGTTGTGCGTTGGGTTTGAAGCCCGCCACGTTAAAACACATTTCAATGAAACGCAAAAGAAAAATGATAAGAATGATCCCCAAATCTGATGACGACTATCGCAAACGAAAAACTGACAACGATTTACGGATATGCACTTGGAACGTGCGAACCCTTAATTGGGATGGTGCCTCTATCCAACTGATAGATATTTTAGAGTATCTACAAGGCTGATATCACTGCAATCCAAGAAATGCGATGGAAGGGACAGGGTTGCTTACGGCAAGCATCCTGTGATATCTACTACAGCGGCCATGCGGAGAAGCACGAATTTGGATGCGGATTCGTGGCTGGCAAGCGACTACGGCATCATGTCCTGCGATTCACACCTGTGAACGAACGACTTGCCATAATCCGTTTCAATGCAAGATTTTTCAACATACGCCTGAATTGTGCGGACGCTCCGACAGAAGATAAGGACGATGAGATCAAAGACAGCTTCTACGAGCGCCTTGAAGAGGCCTATGAGCGCAGCCCCCGCCACGACTTAAAAATCGTGCTTGGTGACTTCAACGCCAAGGTAGAAAGGGAAAATATCTTTGGTAAAACAGTCGGAAAGTTCAGCCTCCACGACAATACCTCCGATAAGGGCATGAGGCTGATTGACTTTGCGTAAGTAGCACTAGATTTAAGCATCTCAATATTTATAAAGCCACTTGGCTGTCTCCTGATCAAAAGACGCGCAACCCAATTTATCACGTTCTGATAGACGGAAGGCACTCTTCCTCTTCCTTCCAGACTCGGATCATTATCTTGTCGCAGACAATATTCGTACACGTCTGTGCGCAACCAAGAATGCGCGCAATCCAGCACAGAGAAAGCTAGACGTCGAAAAGCTGCAATCAAAACAAGCAGCCGAAGACTTCGCTACTCGGCTCTCACTCCTGCTTCAAGAAAGTACTCCTCCCATCGACGATATATGCGCGCAGTGAAATCACATTTCCCACTCTATGCGTACGGCTGCCGAAACCAGTGGCACGACGAGGAGTGTCGCGACGCCACTGCAGAAAAAGACGGCGCTACAAAGCCACCCTGGAGTCGGTTGTAACGCGTGCTGCTAAAGAGCGATACAAAGAGAAGAGGAGGGAAGAGAGACGCATTTTCAGGCGAAAGGGAAGCGGAAATGCGTGGGTGCGAGAAAATTGAGATGCATGGTGACAGGAATGAGGTCCGAACATTTTTCGAAAAAATAAGACGTCTGGCCGATGGTTTTAAGACCGGGGCCTCTTCCTGCAAAGATGAAAATGGGAATCTAGTGACAGATATCCAGAGTACACTGATGATGTGGAGGGAACACTTCTCTAGGCTTTTGAATGGTGACGACGACAACAATCCGGCCAATAGAGATGATATCCCGGAAACCCCAATTGTGGACGACAGCGTTGAAGTCCTGCTGCCCGACCATAGTGAAGTCTTGAAAGCTATAGCTCGGCTTAAAAACAACAAAGCCGCAGGAGCCGATGGCTTACCTGCTGAGCTCTTTAAGAATGGAGGCGAAGCTCTATTTGAATGCATTCATAAGCTTCTATGCAGAATATGGGCGGAAGAATGCATTCCAAACGATTGGAACCTCAGTGTGCTCTGCCCAATCCACAAGAAAGGTGATCCCACCATTTGCGCCAATTACCGTGGGATAAGCCTTCTGAATATCGCATATAAGGTCCTGTCGAGCGTATTATGTGAAAGACTGAAGCCCATCGTAAACCAGCTGATTGGACCTTATCAATGTGGCTTCAGACCTGGAAAATCCACCATAGACCAGATATTTACGCTACGACAAATCTTGGAAAAGACCCTAGAAAAAAAAACCGACACAAACCATCTTTTTGTCGATTATAAGCCGCCTTCGACAGTACAATAAGGAATCATCTATACTCTACCATGTTTGAATTTGGTATTCCTGCAAAGCTCATCCGCCTTTGCAGAATGACACTGAGCAACACCAGCAGCACAGTTAAGATCGGGAAGGATCTCACTCCTCCATTCGATACCAAACGAGGTTTCAGGCAAGGTGATTCCTTATCGTGCGACTTTTTCAACCTCATGATGGAGAAGATCATCCGAGCTGCTGATTTGAGACGCAGTAGCACTATATTCTACAAAAGTATTATGCTGCTGGCGTATGCTGATGATATCGATATCATTGGCCATAATACGCGCGAAGTCAGCGCAGCATTCTCCAGATTAGCGAAAGAGTCGAGTCGAATGCGTCTTGCAGTAAATGCAGATAAGACGAAATACCTAGTGTCAACAAATAAACAGTCCCAGCGTCTTGGAATCCACGTCACTGTTGACAACATCTCCTTCGAGGTTGTTAAGGACTTCGTCTACTTGGGATCCAGCATAAACTCTTTCAACGATGTCAGTATTGAGATAAAACGAAGGATAACTCTTGCCAACAGGTGTTACTTCGGGCTGAGTAGGCAATTGAGAAGCAGAGCCCTCTCTCGACGAACAAAACCCACACTCTATAAGTCACTAATCATGCCCGTCCTATTATATGCAGTACAAACTTGGACGTTGAGCAGTTCTGATGAAAAGACTTTGGGAGCCTTCGAGAGAAAGATCCTTCTTAAAATCTTCGGTCCAATCTGCGTCAATGGTGAGTACCGAAGTCGATGGAACCACGAGCTGTATGAGCTTTACGCTGACATTGACATAGTCAAGCGCATTAAAATCGAGCGGCTTCTCTGACTAGGTCATGTTGAGCGAATGCAAAACGACGCTCAAGCGAAAAAAATATTCGATTCGGTGCCCGGTGGTGGTCAACGCAGAAGAGGACGCCCACATCTTCGTTGGAAGGATCAGGTGTTGGATAACCTGACCATGCTTGGTGTTTCCAACTGGCGCCAGCAAGCGCAAAACAGAAATGGCTGGCGCAATTTCTTAAACGAGGCCAAAACCAACTTACGGTTGTAAGCGCCAGATAAGTAAGTAAGTAAGTAAACAAGAAGTTTTTTGCCTCTCGTGGTTTCAAATGCCCTGAAGTTGGCAGGTACTGTCGATGAATTCATGATTAAAAGAGAAGTAACAAGCTTTTATGAAACTTGTTTTGACTATTTGAGCCAATGGGATACAGCTTTTAAGGATATTGAGAATTTCGAATGGGTCCTTTTACGAAGTATTCCATGTGTGCAGTCGATTGATAAGAGTTTAGTTTACATAAAAAATTTAAGGGATGATATAGAGATTAATAATGAAGATTTATTCGATGAAGTAGTTTGCATTACAAATTATGTAAATGTACATAAAATTGAGAAGTGGAGAAATGATGGAACTTCAATAAGCTCTAAATGGGTAGAAATTTTTAGTCACTTTTTTGAAAAATATGTTGCTTGCAAGAATATAATTAAGCTTGTTGAGTTTTCATTGCGTCTACCGGCTTCTAATGCACCAACATTAGTATTTTCAAGAGTATTTTCAATATGTAATAATATTTGGACATCGGAGAAGTTCCAGCTAAAAGTAGCTACCTTAGAATCCATATTGATTACTAAATATAACTTCCAAATGGACTGCACAGAATTTAAAGAAGTTTTAGAAAAAAAAAAAATGAAAACGATCTTTTAAAAAAAATACATTCTGTATTGAAAAGTATTTGTAAAGATTTTAATTAGTTTTTAGTAACTGTAAGATTTAAGAACATATTAATAAAAATATGATATGTTAAAAAATAGTCTCTGAACAAACTTATTACCTTGTATTACTAAGTCATTTTTGTTTATATGAATATGATAAACGCTTAAAAGACATTGTTTGTTTTTTAAGAAAAATATGATCTCAGTTTATTTATTACATTTTCTATAAATAAATACTAAAATATTTCGCTTTTTATACTATATTTATTTCATGCAGGATTTTTATGTTTTGAAATAAATTGTTATTTTTTAAGTCAATATGTTTTGTTTTTTTTTCAGTTGACTTCGTCTATTAGCCGGTGTTGGAAGTGTTTTGTGAAGAGTAACGATTGCGTTTGTTTTTGTTTGCAACTATTCAGTGTTATATTTAATTTAATTTAATTCAGTATTTTGTGAGTGTTTTTATGAAATAAAATTTAAAACATTGTGATTTTGGTAAATTTAAAAGTTTCTTTTATATATTTAATTAATATTATAATTTTGATTTGGTTTGTGCTAGTAATATTCTTGTTTTAGTTTGTTTCGTCTGCATGCTTGCTTGCTTACTTACTGTGTTTTTTTATTTTAATTTTATTCTTCTTTGCTGTGCTGTGTTTTGCTATTATCAAGCGTATTGAGTGAGTGTTGTATTTCGTCATATGAAATCAAAAAAGCCGCAAGTTACATTTGAAAAATTTTGCAGGAGAAGCAAATATGCTTGGGCTTTGCTTTGCGATTGCACTGAAAAGCTTATTAAATTTTGTATATAAAAACGTCGTTTTTAGTAGGAGTGTAAAATTCTGCATGAACATGTATTTTGATACGGTGCTTCATAATCAATCAAAAAGTCAATTTTGAATTTTTGGTAACTTATGCCTGTTTTGATTTCATATGACGATTTGTTTTTTAACTGTGCGCTCACTTCATATATACATAGCTACAGAATTTTAACCCTTTAGGCACGTTCTGCTCAATTTGCAACATGGATTTTTTTTCTATTGTAAATGTTGCTGCTTGTTCCCTAAACGAGCTATGCAAAAGCCAGAATATTCTGGCTTTGTTCTGGCCCAATGTTCAGTTGTTCTGGCCCATGGGAGCGAATGTTTCATTCGAGATTTGCGGGTATTTCCAAATCGTGTTTAGACGATTTAATGTCTGTCCGGTCTGGTCTTCGCTGGTACTGTGCTTCGTGCAGGGCCCTTTCGACAGATGAGCTTTATTTTAAAATTAAGCTTTTTGGTGAAAGTCTCAACTTGCTTAATAACAATTTTAGGGAAATTGTTACATTTTTTAGCGAAGTTAGTGCCGCACCCAGTATCATCGTCTACGATGAATGTTCTTCACCGGAAAAAATTTCGCCTTCTTTGTCTCAGACAATCTCTTCCGGGACGCAAACAAACATTCAGTCTGAAGAGACCAGAATATAAATAAAAATAATATTCATTCAATTCAATTCAATTCAATTTTATTCAATTCAATTCAATCAAATTTTTTTTACAATATACTGGGTATACATTAGGGGTATTCTCTATGCCTAGGATATGCCGTTGCACGGTGCAAGAATAGGAAATGTACAATCCGCCATTGTTGTTTCTCAATTGCAGATATTATACATTTCCTATTCTTGCACCGTGCAACGGCATATCCTAGGCATAGAGAATACCCCTATTATCTTTATGAATTCATATGTCTGTATTCATTACATTACATTATTATTAGCCTTAGCCTAAAAACAAATATATAAACCGAATATTGTAAAAAAAAGATACAGTAGTTTCGACTATGTCGTAACACAAGACGTAGAATTATTCAATTCGCTTTTGATGACATCTTTTTTAAAAATATTTATTCCATACACCTGAGGATATGACCTTTAAGAGAGTGCCGGAGAGGGTTAATATGTATCACCAACCCCCATTACTTTTGCAAAAGGATAATTTTTGCCTTTGACACCTATTCCCTCCGACCACTCCTTAGGGGCGCTCCCATACAAATTTTATGCTTTTGTCGATAAAACCGGAAACTGTCCATAAATAGGTAGAAAACTTAAACAAGCAAACAAAATTTGTTCAATGCTATCAAGTTCAACAACCCATGTGTCAAAATTTCACTGTCGATAATATGCCCGGATATTTAATTGGCTGCGTTTGACATTTCAATAACAGATTCTGTTAAAAAAGCATGCCCCTCAAAATTACTTAGTATTACTGGGCTACGGTCTGTTAAAAACAACATGCCCCCAAAAGTATGCTTTTTTTTAATTATAAGATTTATGTCTTCACGCTAGATAGCGCTGTCTTCGCCGTCGAAAAAACCGGAAGCCGTCGATAAATAGGTAGCAAGTTTAAGCAAACAAAAACATCAAATGTTGGCTTTATATTTCATGTAATTGTGTAAAATTGATATAAGTTAGACAGTTCTAACATGAATTTTTGTCGCATTGAGGATCAAGCAGACCAACAAGTGCTAAGATCAACATTGTACGATTAGTACTTTAGGCCCACCAAAGGCTCAAAAAGTAATGTAAATACCGACACCTGATCACTATCAACCACTCTACTTACCTCCGAGAACGACGTATTCTACGTCAAAAAATAAAATAAATAACAAATAAAATAACTACAATCTATAGCTCACAGGGAACTAGAGGCGAAAGTAGTGAGTATTTAAATGATAAAATAAAAAAAAAAATAAAAAATTCAACTATAATAGTGTGGGGTCATAATTATTAATAACGAAAATTCATAAAAAAGAACATAAATAAGAAACCAATATTATTAAATTCATGAAAAAGAAAAAAAAAAACATAAATAAGAATCCAATATTATTAAATTCATGAAAAAGAAAAAAAAAACATATAAAAAAAAATTGCAAAAAAAAAATGAAAGAAAAAACAGATTATTTATGCTATAATGGTCTGGATAAACAGTCCACAAATTAGATGACTATACGGAGGAGTTCATCAACAGCGTAATAAGACAAAGTGAAAAGCCATGATTTTACTTTTTTGAGAAACATAGGTTTACTGCGAGTAGATCTTATGTCAAAAGGCAGTCTATTAAAGAGCCTTGGAGCAACTGCTGTATAAAACCTCAATACAAATTGATAGTTGTGATGTGGGATAGATACTAAGTCCCGAGTGTTAACTCTTAAGTTGTAGTTATTGCAACTTCTGCTCAACGAATAACCAGATTTATTGAAAAACGTTTTTAGGACTTTAAAGTAATAAAGATGTTTAAGAGGCAGAATATTCAGGTCATAAAATAGAGGCAGACTACTTACGCGGGGACCTTTTTTAACAATAAGACGAATAGAATGCTTTTGCGACACTAAGAGCGGAAGTACTTTATTGCTATGCGTACCACCCCAACATGTCAATCCATACTCTAACTTTGACTGGAAGATACCAAAATATATGCAAAGACTGGAGGAACAATATGGTTTCAACAAGTATAAATGCCTAGTCGCTGCCATAAGATACTTTTTCAATGCACGTGTATGGTCAGACCAATCCATCTTGCAGTCAAGCACTAGTCCGAGATATTTAAAAGATTTCACAATTTCAATCCTAAAACATTGAGATGAACATGAACGATCATCATAATATGATTTAGGGTAATTACTAGAAAAGCAAGTAGCGTTCGAATAAGAAAATTTTTGACATTTTCCACAGTGAAAGAAAAAGGTGCCAAAGTCTAAGTCTTTGCCAATAACATTGAAATACATGATCCTCGTTTTGTCACTAAGAACTAACTTATGCACTTTGAACCAGTGACTTAATATTTCCAAATCATGATTAATGTCCGCAATCAAGTTTAATGGAGAATTACTAGTAAAAGTGCAGGCCATATCGTCAGCGAATGCATTAATACTGCTTACAAAGTTTTGAGAGAATAGTGAATTTATGAAAATAAGGAAAAGAATTGGACCAAGCACCGAACCTTTGGGTACACCTAGAGCTGTTGATAATGAAGTGCTTAAGAAGTTATTGATCTTCACTTTTTGTTGTCTTATAAGCGTCGTATGACGTCTTCAAACCCTCCTCAGGCTAAGCAGCCCTCAGCTATGCCTTCAATAAACAATAATACAATTATTTCTTCACCTCCTTCTTATACTCCTCCATTAGCTAATAGTCCAAATGTGATTTCAACCGAGTCCAATAACCCAATAATTAATTTAAGGGCAGTGTTGAGGCGAAAACTCTTATTCATGTCACGTCTTCAGCCCGACACAACAATTGAAAATGTATTGACGTTTGTCGAGCAAAATATATTATTTAGGCAAAATGCTTTCTGTTCATGCAAACAAATTGGTAACAAGCCTTCCCACGCCTCCTTTATTCTAACGGTTGCAGCTGAAGAGTTTGCATCTGTTCTTAACTCTAAAATGTGGGCCGATAATATCCTCGTTTCTGAGTTTACGCCTAAAAATAAGTCTAGAAGGACGAATAAAATCGCCCATCAGACCCAAAAAACTAAGTAGATTATCCCTTTACTATCAAAATGTAAGGGGATTACGTTCTGAAACACGCGACATATTTTTGGCGTCTCAGAATTTCTCTGAGGATATTATCGCGTTAACAGAAACATGGCTGAACGGAAGCATTATTGACTTGGAATTGTTTGACAATAGTTTTCAAGTTTTTAGAAGGGACATACACACTGACAATATCTCTGCTGTTGGTGGTGGTGTCCTTTTAGCTGTAAGGAATTTCTTTGTCAGTTCCTTAATTGATATTCCCTGCTCTTCTAATATCGAACTTTTATGCGTTAAGGTGTTACATTGTAATTCTAATGTATATGTTATTAATGCATATGTTCCCCCAAAAAGCCTTGCGGATTGCATAGAATATTTAATAAATCTACTTGACGTTAATGACGACATTTTACTGTTGGGCGGTTGCAATCTGCCTGACTTAAAATGGCATTCTTCCGGCGATGATACATATTTTTGTGCATCAAATTGACTTTTTGAAGTCAATTGACTTTTTGAAGTTGAATCATTTACTTCATAACAAACTAAATGTTATTTTAGAGTACTTAAATGGAAATAACCATGATGATTCCATACATTTTTTTATATACGGAGCTCTTTACTGTGTTCTCTCAGTCCGTACCATATAGCCTCAAATTTTCAAAAAACTGTGCGTACCCTTGGTACACAAAGGATTTAAAAACTCTTCCCAACAACAGGAATAGGGCATGGGAGAAATGTCTGTAGTTTAGACTCAAATGACCTGGAAACCTACAAACGTTTGTTTCTGGAATTTGAAAATAGCTCAGCTGCATTATATAATGAATATTTAGAGATGGGGTGCAATAAGGCCAACAGCAATAAGGCCGAATTCGGCTTTATTTCACTTTAAGTGGAAATAAGGCAGAATTTGCGGATTCGGGCTTATTTCCATTTGAAAAAGAAATAAAGCCGATTTGGCCTTATTTCCCTTTAAAAGAAACCAATATTAGAACGCCATCAAATAAGTTTTTAAGTTTTATTTAATGAAAAATTAAAGATATAAAGTATTGGAATAATTGTACTTCAGGGCCCATGCTCCTTCTTTTTTTTTTTCTAAATGTGCATTTGGAGCTCCATAATCTAATGCTGCAAAAAAAAAGGTCGGTCTTAAATGGTTTAGGAGATAAAAATCGTGAAAGTTTGAAAAATGGACATATTTTTTATATAGAAGACTAGGATATCTTATTCTAATAATAGAAATATATAACCGTTTAAAGCGAAAAATATGATCGTTTAAATGCTAAAAAACATACATCTTTTTGTAAGTGATCGAGAAAAATATGTAAAGTTAATTAAAGTTATGAATGAAAATATATGAAATATGCGCGATTTTTACAAAAGTTTTTCATGAAATTTGAATATTATAAGGAATGAGCGCCGCAGGCGAAAAATTTTTATTAAAAATCGCCGCGATTTTCAATAAAAATTTTTCACCTGTTCTTACGCCGCGATTTTCAATAAAAATTTTTCACCTGTTCTTACGCCGCGATTTTCAATAAAAATTTTTTGTCTGCGGCCGCTATTTTTAATAAAAATTTTTCACCTGCTCTTACGCAGGTTTATAATATGAGCACCGCAGGCGAAAAATTTTTATTAACAATCGCCGCGATTTTTAATAAAAATTTTTCGACTGTGGCGCTCATCTATCTATATATATAAAAAAGGAACTTATGTTTGTAAGGCCGCAATAGACTCCTAAACTACTCATCCGATTAGCATGAAAATTTGTGTATAGAAGTTTTTTGGTACGGTGCGTGTTCGTGGGCTATCAATTTTGATCCACCTTAAACACCAGAGGGCGCTGTAGTACAAATGTTTTACAAAACTGCCTAAAACTCATAAACTGCTAATGCGATTAGAATGAAAAGTGGTATACAGTGAGTTTCATGTACGTTGAGTGTTCTGCTGCTATCGTTTTTGACCTATCTTGAACACCAGAGGGCGCTATAGTATAAATTTTTTGCAAAACCGCCTAAAACTCCCAAACCGCTCATGCGATTAGAATAAAAATTGGTATATAGTAGTTTTCAGGTACGATGAGTTTTTTAGCACTATCTTCTTTGACCCACCTTGGACACCAGATGGTGCTGTAGTACAAATATTTTACAAAATCGCATTTTTTAGTTGTTTTCTTAGGTAACATGTGCAAATATTTACAAAATATTCAATATTTTTTAAATTTAGTAAAATAACAATAATTTCCGTTATTTTGACATCAAAAATATTAACATATCTTGAAAACTATGAAAAATTTTACTACAACGATATATTTAATGCAAGATCGTTGCTCAAAACTGAGAAAAAAACAATCAGAAATTTAATTTTGCGACTTTCGAGTCAAATATCTCCGCTGCTTTTGTATACATTTTGTTAAATTTTTTTTTGTCTTAAAGCTTCAGCAAAATACTATGAAAACCTTATTGCAAAAATACCGTTAGTTGAGTATATATATTTTAAATATTTTTTCAAAACAGGTCTGAAATTTTTGAGTTTTCCTCACAAAAAGGCTCAAAATTTGTTTTTGTTGTAAAAATAATTTAAATTCAAATTCGCAAATTTTCAATGGAGGACGATCCTCACAAGGCAACGCGTGAGGGTCAAGGGAGCGATCTTCACATGGCAACGTGTCTGACTGCCTCAACCTGGTGAGGCCAGCATTATCCATGTCGAACTCGTCTCAAGTCGACTCAAACCTCTGCGTGGTGTCCTCTAGAAACGGCAAACTGGCAACCGTTAGTTTGACGGCTAATCTGAGCGGCGGGCTCCCCCTGCCTTTAAAGGGTTGTGCGTTGGGTTTGATGCCCACCACGTAAAAACAAATTTCAATGAAACGACAAAGAAATAAGATAAAAATGATCCCCAAATCTGATGACGACTACCGCAAACGAAAAACTGACAATGATTTACGGATATGCACTTGGAACGTCCGAACCCTTAATTGGGATGGTGCCTCTATCCAACTGATAGATATCTTAGAAAGATACAAGGCTGATATCACTGCAATCCAAGAAATGCGATGGAAGGGACAGGGTTGCTCACGGCAAGCATCCTGTGATATCTACTACAGCGGCCATGCGGAGAAGCACGAATTTGGATGCGGATTCGTGGTTGGCAAGAGACTACGACATCATGTTCTGCGATTCACACCTGTGAACGAACGACTTGCCATAATCCGTGTCAAGGCAAGATTTTTCAACATAAGCCTGATTTGTGCGCACGCTCCGACAGAAGACAAAGACGATGAGACCAAAGACAGCTTCTACGAGCGCCTTGAAGATGCCTATGAGCGCAGCCCCCGCCACGACATAAAAATCGTGCTTGGTGACTTCAACGCCAAGGTGGGAAAAGAAAATATATTTGGTCCAACAGTCGGAAAGTTCAGCCTCCACGACAATACCTCCGATAACGGAATGAGGCTGATTGACTTTGCCGCAGCGCGAAACATGGTCGTTAGTAGCACTAGATTCAAGCATCTCAATATTCATAAAGCAACTTGGCTGTCTCCTGATCAAAAGACGCGCAACCAAATTTATCACGTTTTGATTGACGGAAGGCACTCTTCCAGTGTTTTAGATGTACGCACGATCCGTGGTGCCAATATAGACTCGGATCATTATCTTGTCGCAGCCAAGATCCGTACACGCCTGTGCGCAACCAAGAATGCGCGCAATCCAGCACAGAGAAAGCTAGACGTCGAAAAGCTGCAATCAAAGCAAACAGCCGAAGACTTCGCTACTCGACTCTCACTCCTGCTTCAAGAAAGCACTCCTCCGATCGACGATATATGCGCGCAGTGGAATCATATTTCCCACTCTATGCGTACGGCTGCCGAAGAGGTGATTGGCTATCACCGCTCTCGCCGAAACCAGTGGCACGACCAAGAGTGTCGCGACGCCACTGCAGAAAAAGACGCCGCCTACAAAGCCACCCTGCAGTCGGTTGTAACGCGTGCTGCTAAGGAGCGATACAAAGAGAAGAGGAGGGAAGAGAGACGCATTTTCAGGCGAAAGAAAAGGGAAGCGGAAATGCGTGAGTGCGAGAAAATTGAGATGCATGGTGACAGGAATGAGGTCCGAAAATTTTTCGAAAAAATAAGACGCCTGGCCGATGGTTTCAAGACCGGGGCCTCTTCCTGCAAGGATGAAAATGGGAATCTAGTGACAGATATCCAGAGTACACTGATGATGTGGAGGGAACACTTCTCTAGGCTTCTGAATGGCGACGACGACAACAATCCCGCCAATAGAGATGATATTCCGGAATCCCCAATTTTGGACGACAGCGTTGAAGTTCCGCTGCCCGACCATAGTGAAGTCTTGAAAGCTATAGCTCGGCTTAAAAACAACAAAGCCGCAGGAGCCGATGGCTTACCTGCTGAGCTCTTCAAGAATGGAGGCGAAGCTCTATTTAAATGCATTCATGAGCTTCTATGCAGAATATGGTCGGAAGAATGCATTCCAAACGATTGGAACCTCAGTGTGCTCTGCCCAATCCACAAGAAAGGTGATCCCACCATTTGCGCCAATTACCGTGGGATAAGCCTTCTGAATATCGCATATAAGGTCCTGTCGAGCGTATTATGTGAAAGACTGAAGCCCATCGTAAACCAGCTGATTGGACCTTATCAATGTGGCTTCAGACCTGGAAAATCCACCATAGACCAGATATTTACGCTACGACAAATCTTGGAAAAGACCCTAGAAAAAAAAACCGACACAAACCATCTTTTTGTCGATTATAAGCCGCCTTCGACAGTACAATAAGGAATCATCTATACTCTACCATGTTTGAATTTGGTATTCCTGCAAAGCTCATCCGCCTTTGCAGAATGACACTGAGCAACACCAGCAGCACAGTTAAGATCGGGAAGGATCTCACTCCTCCATTCGATACCAAACGAGGTTTCAGGCAAGGTGATTCCTTATCGTGCGACTTTTTCAACCTCATGATGGAGAAGATCATCCGAGCTGCTGATTTGAGACGCAGTAGCACTATATTCTACAAAAGTATTATGCTGCTGGCGTATGCTGATGATATCGATATCATTGGCCATAATACGCGCGAAGTCAGCGCAGCATTCTCCAGATTAGCGAAAGAGTCGAGTCGAATGCGTCTTGCAGTAAATGCAGATAAGACGAAATACCTAGTGTCAACAAATAAACAGTCCCAGCGTCTTGGAATCCACGTCACTGTTGACAACATCTCCTTCGAGGTAGTTAAGGACTTCGTCTACCTGGGATCCAGCGTAAACTCTTTCAACGATGTCAGTATTGAGATAAAGCGAAGGATAACTCTTGCCAACAGGTGTTACTTTGGGCTGAGTAGGCAATTGAGAAGCAGAGCCCTCTCTCGACGAATAAAACTCACGCTCTATAAGTCACTAATCATGCCCGTCCTATTATATGCAGCACAAACTTGGACGTTGAGCCGTTCTGATGAAAAGACTTTGGGAGCCTTCGAGAGAAAGATCCTTCGTAAGATCTTCGGTCCAATCTGCGTCAATGGCGAGTACCGAATTCGATGGAACCACGAGCTGTATGAGCTATACGCTGACATAGACATAGTTAAGCGCATTAAAATCGAGCGGCTCCGCTGGCTAGGTCATGTTGAGCGAATGGAAAACGACGCTCCAGCGAAAAAAATATTCGATTCGGTGCCCGGTGGTGGTCAACGCAGAAGAGGACGCCCACATCTTCGTTGGAAGGATCAGGTGTTGGATAACCTGACTACACTTGGTGTTTCCAACTGGCGCCAGCAAGCGCAAAATAGAAATGGCTGGCGCAATTTCTTATACGAGGCCAAAACCGACCTTCGGTTGTAAGCGCCAGATAAGTAAGTAAGTAAGTAAGTAAGTAAGTAAGTAAGTAAATTTTCAATTCTATTTAAAAGTTATAACATTTATAAGCAAAAGTTATTTCAATTTTACGCAAAAATTAAAAAGCCATTTTTGAGATTCAAAAAGCAAGGCCTACCCTTGATTTTTTTGAAGAAATTTTTTTTTTCCAATATTGTGGTTTTATATTTTTGAATAAATTTACAAGCTAAAATAATAATTTATTAAAAAAAATTATCTCAGTATCTCTTACCAATCAAAAGTTATAGCCAATAATCTTTATTCAAAATATATATACAAAAAGCAAAATGATGTCTGTGTGTTGGCTGGAAACTTCAAAATTGTTGAGTCGATAGAACTGAAATTTTGGCAGTACATTTTTTTCAAGCACAAGATGGTTTTAATTTCTGTCACACCCCTTTTACCGCCCACAAATCAATAAAAATGCTATATTTCCTATGGTTTTCGTCGATTTGGCTACATTTTGGTAATTTAGTTTGTATGCTCACTGTCGGCAACTGTACTAAAACTGGATAATGTCCATCTACTAGAAAACTGGGACGGGCATTATATAAGGGGGTGTGGCTCCGCCCATACAATTAAAATTTGTATTATCGAATAGCTTTGAAAGTAAAAGTAGCAGTATTTACATACAAACTCAATTCGAGTTACTATTTAAACTGTAACTGTAACTGGGAAACTGTAACGGGCAGTGGAAAATGACAGTGGTGTTAAACTATGGGTCTAAGAAAAGTTTCGAATATAATTATTATGTTGCGATATAATTGCTGGGTGCAGCAACGCGCGCCGGGAAAAGCTAGTTCCTTATAATATTAAAACTTCTTCACCTTCACTATTAGACTACTACTAATAATTATTTCGCGTTGATACCAAAACAAGCACATTAAGGTTGACAATGGTAAGTGTTCTCTTGCAAATTGAGTACCTACGCTGAGTCCAGTTACTTTTCAAACAACAGACTACAGGGTGTGTACTTTTTTTTAGGCTTTATTTCCTTTTCAAATGGAAATAAAACCGAATTCACAATTTCGGCCTTATTTCCCTTTGAAAAGGAAATAAAGCCAATTCAGCCTTATTGCCGTTGGCCTTATTGCACCCCGCCATATTTAGACGATATAAAGCTGAGAATACTGTCTGATCCAAAGAAGTTTTGTGGATTCATAAATACAAAGAAAAAATCCGATGGATTCCCTTCATCATTCAAATCTGTTGATGGTATTACTGACGATCCCGTCATTATTTATGGTTTATTTGCAAATCTTTTTAAAGAGTCATTTTATTCGGATTCTTTTGATCCTGATGAGGGGTATTTTGAATATATGAATTCTACCCCCAGAGTTTCTTTGGACTCTTTACCCTTTACCTCAGAGGATATTTTAAAATATATTAGTTCGATCGATGAAGATTTTAGCGCTGGACCTGATGGAATTCCTGCCGCAGTGTTAACTCAATGCGGTACAATTTTGTGTCAACCACTTTCTTTGTTATTTAATAAATCTATAAACGAAAGTTATTTTCCACTGTTTTGGAAAAAAACATTTATTAGTCCTATTTATAAAAAAAACAACTCGTCAACATGGTTTTGTTAGTGGCAGATCTACGTTATCTAATCTGCTCGATTTTACAACGTATTGCTTAAACACCATTGAATCTGGTTGCCAGGTCGACTGCATCTACACTGATTTAAGCAAGACATTTGATAAGTTACCACACAATTTAATTCTATTTAAACTTAAGTCCATTAGATTTCCACAATATTTTGTAAACTGGATTAAATCGTATTTGACAGACCGATCTTATCAAATACGATTCCGAGGGGTTTTGTCTGCTGAGTTTATTGCGTTATCTGGTGTTCCTCAAGGAAGTCACCTAGGTCCACTTCTGTTTATTTTAGCCATTAATGATGTGATCCATATCATTAAAAACTCTCATATGCTTATTTATGCAGATGATATGAAAATATACAGAAAAATAAATTCTCAAGACAATTCAGCCCTACTCCAGTCCGACCTGAAATCTTTTGAAGTTTGGTGTTCTAAAAATAATATGTTTCTCAATCCAGATAAATGCCAAACTATGACATTTTTTCGAAAAAGGAATAATTTAGTTTTTGATCATAAAATAAAAGATACTGCTTTATGTCATGTGGATGTCGTTAAAGATCTGGGAATATGTATGGATTCTAAGCTTTCCTTTAACATTCATATTGATAACATTTGTAAAAAAGCATCTTCTATGCTAGGATTTATTAAACGCTGGCCAAAGAATTCAATAGCATGATTACGACTACAACGTTGAATTATGCAATAGTGCGTCCTCACTTGGAGTACGCAAGTCAAGTTTGGTTTCAAAGTTACAATGTGCATGTTGATCGAATAGAGAGAATCCAAAAATGCTTTTCGGTTTGCTCTAAGGGGCTGAAATGGATTTCACATTTTTAACCTTCCTCCTTATGAGGATCGCTTAAAACTTTTAAAAATGCAATCATTGAGTGAGCGAAGGAAGTCTGCAGATATCGTCTATTTGCACCAACTCATCACCTGTGTATTCGATTCTCCAGAACTTCTTTCTCTTATAAATTTTAACTCTAATCGTAGAAGCAGTAGAAATGCTAACAATTTAATTTACTTACCATTTATTAGAACAAATTATATGTTAACTGCTCTTTTAAACCGTATGAGTAAATTAGTTCACAATTGTAGCTTTTTTGATGTTAACTTGTCTAAAGGTCAACTCAAGAGTAGATTAAAAACTATTCTGTAATTGCAATCCAGCAGCTAGACGTCGAAAAGCTGCAATCAAAACAAGCAGCCGAAGACTTCGCTACTCGACTCTCACTCCTGCTTCAAGAAAGTACTCCTCCCATCGACGATATATGCGCGCAGTGGAATCATATTTCCCACTCTATGCTTACGTCTGCCGAAACCAGTGGCACGACCAGGAGTGTCGCGACGCCACTGCAGAAAAAGACGCCGCCTGCAAAGCCACCCTGCAATCGGTTGTAACGCGTGCTGCCAAAGAGCGACACAAAGAGAAGAGGGGGGAAGACAGACGCATTTTCAGGCGAAAGAAAAGGGAAGCGGAAATGCGTGAGTGCGAGAAAATTGAGATGCATGGTGACAGGAATAAGGTCCGAACATTTTTCCGATGGTTTCAAGACCGGGGCCTCTTCCTGCAGGGATGAAAATGGGAATCTAGTGACAGATATCCAGAGTACACTGATGATGTGGAGGGAACACTTCTCTAGGCTTCTGAATGGTGACGACGACAACAATCCCGCCAATAGAGATGATATCCCGGAAACCCCAATTGTGGACGACAGCGTTGAAGTCCTGCTGCCCGACCATAGTGAAGTCTTGAAAGACCTGGCAAATCCACCATAGACCAGATATTTACGCTACGACAAATCTTGGAAAAGACCCTAGAAAAACAAACCGACACAAACATCTTTTTTTCTATTATAAGCCGCCTTCGACAGTACAATAAGGAATCATCTATACTCCACCCTGTTTGAATTTGGTATTCCTGCAAAGCTCATCCGTCTTTGCAGAATGACACTGAGCAACACCAGCAGCACAGTTAAGATCGGGAAGGATCTCACTCCTCCATTCGATACCAAACGAGGTTTCAGGCAAGGTGATTCCTTATCGTGCGACTTTTTTAGCCTAATGATGGAGAAGATCATCCGAGCTGCTGATTTGAGACGCAGTGGTACGATATTCTACAAAAGTATTATGCTGCTGGCGTATGCTGATGATATCGATATCATTGGCCATAATACGCGCGAAGTCAGCGCAGCATTCTCCAGATTAGCGAAAGAGTCGAGTCGAATGGGTCTTGCAGTAAATGCAGATAAGACGAAATACACCTAGTGTCAACAAATAAACAGTCCCAGCGTCTTGGAAATCACGTCACTGTTGACAACATCTCCTTCGAGGTTATTAAGGACTTCGTCTACTTGGGATTCAGCATAAACTCTTTTAACGATGTCAGTATTGAGATAAAACGAAGGATAACTCTTGCCAACAGGTGTTACTTCGGGCTGAGTAGGCAATTGAGAAGCAGAGCCCTCTCTCGACGAACAAAACCCACACTCTATAAGTCACTAATCATGCCCGTCCTATTATATGCAGTACAAACCTGGACGTTGAGCAGTTCTGATGAAAAGACTTTGGGAGCCTTCGAGAGAAAGATCCTTCGTAAAATCTTCGGTCTAATCTGCGTCAATGGCGAGTACCGAATTCGATGGAACCACGAGCTGTATGAGCTGTACGCTAACATCGACATAGTTAAGCGCATTAAAATCGAGCGGCTCCTCTGGCTAGGTCATGTTGAGCGAATGAAAAACGACACTCCAGCGAAAAAATATTCGATTCGGTGCCCGGTGGTGGTCAACGCAGAAGAGGACGCCCACATCTTCGTTGGAAGGATCAGGTGTTGGATAACCTGACCACGCTTGGTGTTTCCAACTGGCGCCAGCAAACGCAGAACAGAAATGGCTGGCGCAATTTCTTATACGAGGCCAAAACCGACTCACGGTTATAAGCGCCAGATAAGTAAGTAAGTGTAATTGCATGGTTATGTTTTTGCATGGTTAGTCGTGATGTCTTGTGTTGGCCTTGAGCCCAACCATATTTGGTGGGTAAATTTTTCTCACATTAGCTTATTTTGAGCCACTTGTATTAATATCGTTGAAAATTTCAAAGATATTTGGATTGTGACTTTAATGTGTTAATGATGAGAATGTGCGAAAAAGCTGTAGCTAAACTCGATTGTTATTAGGTCTGTTCCCGTACTCTAAAGTTTTAGTGCAATTTACCATTTTTACAGGTTTTAGTCCGAAAAGCGTTCCCGTACTCGAAAAAATGGTAAAAGAGAGTGCAATCGAGAGAGTAAAAAATTTCCCCTCCCTGTCAAAAGCTGCAAGTTTTAGTCCGAGAAATTTCTTCGGGAAAATGGTGAAAGTGTCAAACGGCTTAAAATCATATGTTTACATGTTAGCAAAGAAATTGCAGATCCTCAAAACTTCTTTGAAATAATTAAAAAATTGTTGGAATGGAAACCAAAAACATGGTAAATTGTGTAAAAACTAAATATAAATGTTTATTTGAGAATTAATTTGTATATTGTTCAAAATCTTTAGCATGTCGTCTGCACTGCTGATGCTACACATCAAACAAACGATTTTATTTGACAGTTTACACAATTTTAGTCCAAAA
Organism: Pherbina coryleti; assembly: GCA_943735915.1. NCBI lineage: Eukaryota > Metazoa > Arthropoda > Insecta > Diptera > Sciomyzidae > Pherbina > Pherbina coryleti. The sequence continues at coordinate 112,293,314 of OX030950.1, read as the reverse complement.
AGCGTTCCCGTACTTTTTTGTGTTTTTCGATATTTTTGAGAGATTTTTCCTTACTCTCACGTTTTTGACAGTTTTACCATTTTTAGCCCAAAAAGTACGGGAACAGACCTATTGCATTTTTATTGGACTTTTTTTATTTGAGAATAATGGTCACCGTAGAGATAGGCGTATTTTTCATTCGATTTTGACAACATTTCAATGTTATGACCAGAGAACGCAAATAAACGGAACGATATCCGAACCGATCTCTCATAGGGAGATACAAAAACGTTGTTTTTCATTCGTTTCGTTAAAGAGAGTACACGAAACACGAAACCTTTCAGTGGAAGAGAGAGCTAACGTAATTTTTATAATTTTCTGCTAACGTATCAGTATAGAAAACGAAACCAAAGCAAACGTTTCATTAATGATCACTGTGAACATGAACAAAAAAAAAAATAAAAAACAGAAATGTTATAAAGAATCTATAAATGAAGATCGTTTCTATACTTTTGTCTCCTTTATTTTCGTTTGGTTTGTTTTTTGTTTTACTGCAACGCAATGAAAGAACTGAGCAGCTTGTGAGCATGTTTTTATGACTCTGCTTGTAAGTATCGTTTCAATGCTTACCGCGTAAGCAGCTTAATTTTTCAGCAGGCTAGCTGCTCTGAATTTGAAAGCCAAACATTCAACAAGTTTGAGGAAATTACAAGATAGGCTCCATATTGGGAAGCAGGGTGAGCTAGTTGTCAAAATCAGCTAATAATTTCGAATTTTTCTAATTGTTGTTGCTTTTTTCGTTTGACGTTTGTAGCTCCGACAGCTTTGTTGTTCCAAAATTTCACATTTAAGCAGCTATTTTAAAATGAGCCTACCTTGTAATTGTATCATGGTTTTAACCATGGTATAATAATACAAGGAAGCATTGACAGTTGTTTGGAAAAACATCTCCTGTCAAAAAATATACTCAAAAAGAGAGCGCACACAATCGGCCATTGAAAACACAAGCAATGTTGAAAACGTAGAAGTGAAAAAAAACAACAACATCAGCAGCTGCAGCTGATTCGGTTTCATTTGTGTCTCTTCGTCACTGTCTTTTTGTTTTGTTTATAGTTTCGCTAGTAACAGCAAACGAAAACAAAACAGACGCTCAATCGTTCTTTCGTTATTTGAATCGTTTGTTTCGTTAGCTTGAAAGATCGGAACGAAAAGAAATAGAACGATTCGTTATTTATTTTCGTTCTCTGGTTATGACTAAATTTGTGGAGTTTTTTTTTAGAAAATACCTTAACCCAGATATGCCGACCGTACTACATGTAGTACACCCGCTTTTTTCAGTATGCTGCATTAACATTGCTTTAAATTCGCTAACCAATTTGTTGTTGCGTTACAAAACATAGCGGTCAAGAAAACGTACATTGATAAGCTTTGTCTATTGTAATTCCTTAATTTTTTTTTTATCTAATGGGTCAGTTTTATAAAATTATCCATCAATCTAATCGTTTTGTTCTTGCTTTCAATGTGAAACTGTCAAAAACGTTGAGAGCCAGAGCGGATGAACACATATTGCAGCAATCAAAATTTGTTCATTTTGAGATTGCTGTACATGTCAGCAATCAGCAATCTGAATAGTGTTGCTAGGTGGCGAAATAAAATTTTCAAAGAAATGTCAAATTATGATTGGCGTGTCGCATGGTATAATAATACAAGGTAGCATTGACAACTGCTTATTTTCTCTTATACAAGAAAAAATCTGTCAAAAACAGCCGTTTGCGAAAATGTATCTGCAGCTGCTGAGGTTGTTGTTTTTTTTCACTTCGTCGTTTTCAACATTGTTTGTGTTTTTAATGGTGGATTGTGAGCGCTCTCTTTTTGCGTATATTTTTTGACAGGAGATGGTTTCCCAAGTAACTGTCAATGCTACCTTGTATTATTATACCATGGGCGTGTCTTGTGAGCTACCAACAATCAGAATGTGAAAGAGAGTAAGAAAAGTTCATCGATTGCCAATCAAGTAATCCCGTGTGAGTTGGCCATAACAACAAAGCTGTAGAAGCCACAAACGTCATACGACAAAAGCAATAACAATTAGAAAAACTTAACATTACCAGCTGATTTTGACAACTAGCTCACCCCACTTTCCAATATGAGCCTACCTTGTAATTGTATCATGCCTGTAGATATCACGAACTATTTAACACTCTTGCTGTGCTTTATCTCATTATATTAGTGCATATCCCTTGTTTCCTTTACCATCGAATTTATGAAGCAAATGCTGTCGCCCATGAAACAAGCAGAAAACACGTATGGGAAAACACGCACATACGTATAACTTTGCCCACCCCTACTTTACAGCATATAAACAAATATTACACCATTAAGGCTAAGTCGCAAAGGTGCGTTAGGTCGGTCGCGCTTTGACCGTACTTTGATCGTACATTGGTCAACTTTACGGGATGAACTGTCAAAACGCCCGACCTTATAATTTCGAAATCGTAATGTCGCGTTAGCATGTCGTGCGTTTGTCACTTAGATGATGCCACTGTGCGCAGTCAAACCCAAAAAATCTCACAAAGTCTGAAATCCCCAAATCACAATGTATGTGGTAGAAGTACATGATGGCTGTATTTCTTTATTCATTTTAGCTATCCATATTTTAATAGCCGTCGCTATTAATAAATAAATTATATGCTATTATATGCTTTATTATTTATATAATTACATTACAATTTATTATGTTTAATAAATAAATGTTTCTGCATATCTAACCAGCGTAGTAGTTATATTATTTATATAATTATTACAAAAACTTTAACAAAAGATTAACAAAAACAATAACAAACGAAAAAAACTAAAGCAACTGATATCTATTTATATACGTACAAATTTACATACATATAAACAACAACAACAGCATCAACAACAACACAAGCAGGTACTGAAAAATATTCGCTTCAAACAAAGCAACAACTGTAACATAAGCAGCTACTGATGTTATGAATGATTTATCTTGTAAAAAAGTCAAAATTAAATTACATTCAATATAAAATATTTTGATGAAACAACAAATCCCATGCAAACATGTCTTTACTACGGCAACTCAACAATGCTCATATATTTAGCTAACTCAATGAAAATACAACCCTGCGCTATCGGCAAATGTCAAACGCGCGACCAAGTTGAACACTTCTCAACTTTTTTCAGCAGCTCGCGCTTTGATCGTACTTTACCCCTTCTTACGAGATTCGACGATATTTACGATACAAAGCACGATCAAAGCTTGAGGTCGAATTATGGATTGCTTCATAACAACTCGTTGTTTCTACTTTAGCTGTCAAAGCGCGACCGACCTAACGCGCCTTTGCGATTTAGGTTTTAGCAGTGCTCCGCCAAAAAAGAAACAGAAAAACATCAGCGCATACCGACAAAATGATAATAGCTAAAACGCAATACTGCGTTAGGTCGGTCGGCCTTTGACCGTACTTTGGTGTGCGTTGTAAAAACTTTACGATATAAGCTGTCAAAACGGACGACCTCAAACTTTGCAAAACTCAATTTTGCGTTGACAGATCGTGCGTCTGTCATTTTGGTGATGCCAATAAAAGCAGCTATACTAAAAATCCCACAAAACGTCCTGTTTTCCCGAAATCATGCAATTATAATTTTAATCAATGAAAAATTAAAAGATATTGTCATAAAATCATTAAGAACCATAAACCCTACTTTATAAAGCTAACAAGGAAAGGTTCCCAAGTGTCAGACGCCGATTTGAATGATTTTCGGATATGTGTTAGAGGATGAAATTCCAAGGTTGACTTTGGTTTTTTTACCATAACTCTGCTATTTACCATAAAAACACATACAAATTTGGTATCAAACGAAAGGTATTAAAAAGACGCAAATAACGGCATCCAATTTGTTGATTTAATAGTTATTGCAATTTCGTTGTTGCAATTTTCAACAGTTTTTAGTCGATATCATGGTATCACCTAAACGAAATTATTTCATATTAATTTGTATTTGAGCGCAAACAATTTTTAAAGTTACCCTTTTTTAAATTTTTAAGCTTTTGTAATGGGTTTTTTTTTCTCAAAATGTACTAATAACTTAGCATTTTGTTTGTTTTTACAGATAAAGTACACAATATGGGTATCAAAATTTTTGGTTTTTCACGATCTTTTCGAATATATAGATAAATTATCATAAAAGCTCATAATTAGTAAGGTTTCGATAAAAAATTTGTGCTTTTACTTGTTTGCCCCATGCCACAGTTAAACCCAATATTTATAAATGAAAAATACTATATATTAACACAATGAGCAAACGCTTTTGCATACATTTACAGAGTTATGGTAAAAAAACCAAATTTTTGCTGATTTTGAAACGCCATTTTGAAACCCTTAACATTCAATTGAGCACATATAAAAAAATACGTCAACCTTAGAATTTCATCCTCTAACACATAATCCGAAAATCATTAAAATCGGCGTCTGACACTTGGGAACCTTTCCTTGTAAGATCTTTTTTTTTAAATTATTTTATCTGCGAAATAATGAAAAATGTCACTTATTAATGTGAAAATTCAGACTAGAAGCTTCAAAATAAATGAACGTTTTCCAATTTAATGATAAAATGTGAAATTAAATTAAAATGAAATTTCTGAAAACACAATTTCCGTTTTTATGGCATATATATATATACATGTATATCGATTTACATATATATATATGTATATCGTTTTTTTTATAAAATGTTATTGCTTGATGTCATTATTTTAATATACTGATATTAAGGGTATTCGTCCTCAACCAACCTCATTAAAATATAAAATTGCCCAATATATAAGTTTGCCATTTTGCATGAATACCCTAATCATATTATTTATAATATACTAAAAAATGCATAAATTTTAATAGAATAAACAATTGAATAATATTAATATCATGCTAAATTCATCAAAATCATTATTATACTACTTAAGCAGCATGTTAACTTAAACATTTTATCAATTTAAAAAAAAACTCGCAACAAAATATAAATTCCCACGAAAATCCTATGAAAATCTTAGTTTTCCATCGGAATCCAAGAATACCCACATTTTAGCATTTCTCAACGAAAATGCAACCCAGCGTTAATATGGAATGTCAAACGCACGAGCTAGTCGAACATGTCTCTACTCATTGCGTTGATCGTACTTTACAACTACAATAGTTTTTTACGGGATGAGGTCGACGCAAAGTATGAGGTCGAATTTAGTGTTGCTTCATAAGAACCCATTGTTTCTAGTCTAGCTGTCAAAGGCCGACCGACCTAACGCAGTATTGCGTTTTAGCCATAATGATTCAAGAAAAATTAAATATCACAATATCTAAGCGGACCATTTCACGCCGTTTGGTAAAAGCCGTGCAATAAAACAAAAATTAATTGTCTTGGTCCTGATGGTCGCAGATATCAATCAAAATTTAATCCTAGCTATGTATCTCGCGTAGTGAAGCATGGCCGAGGGTGCATTATGGTATGGGGGGCTTCTCCTGGTATAGTATCAGGCCAATCCATAAAATATATGGAATTTTAAATAACGAGACATTGACAAGAGACGTTGACATTTTAAACAATATCATGCTGCCGTGGGCTGAAGAAAATTTGCTTGTTATATTGAAATTCCAAGAGGACAACAGAAATTCTTTGCTGACAATTTCGTCAATGTTTTGGAATGGCTATCATCGAATCCAGATTTAAAGCCTATAGAGCACCTTTGGGGTGAAGCGAAAAGAGCTGTAAGCCTTAAAAATGTAATAAATATGATAACTCTTTTTGAGGAAGTGAATGCGACCTGGGAGTCAATAACAATCGATGTCGGAGTCTCATAACAACAATGAGCAATCGATGTTAGGTAGGAATAACAGCAAAGTGGTTTGCAACAAAATATTGAGCAAAAGTTAGAACATAGTTTAACACTACATTTTTTTTCTAATAATATATTATTGTTTCTATAATAATATATTATGTGGCGTCCGTGGCGTAGTTGGTAAGTGCGTGGCCGCTATGTCAACAAACCTGGAGACACAGGTTCGAAACCCAGCAGCGACAGAAAATTATTTGAATTAAAATGATTTTTCTGTACGGCCGCCACCTCTCTGCAGACAATGGCAAACCTCAGAGAGTAATAAAAATGCCATGTAAAGCTTCTTGAGAATAAGAACATTTCGTTCATCGCCGTTCGGAGTCGGCGTTAAGCCTGTAGGTCCATTTCTCGGTCAATTGTGTACAAACTTAATAACACGCACAACACAATTGATCATAAGAAGCTAGGTCAAAGTCCTTTCAAGGGCTGAAATGACCAGTTATTTATTTTATTTATTATTAAATTTTGAGTTGAAATTTTTTGAACTTATACTTATTAATAATGCTATGTAAAAATTTGTCGCGTGCTACATTACACTAAACATTAATAAAACAAAAACAAACGTAAGTATGTCAATATGACAACTATCATTAGAAACCCACATTAATAAATTTAAGTTTAAAATTAATCGTTTTAAAATTAATCGTTTTAAAATTTTTTCTTACGTTTCGCAGATTTCTGCATTGTTCTATATGCAGTCGAAAATGAGTTACATTTTTTGTCGCGTGCTAGATCCTGTGTTAATTACTAATATCTTGGAAACATAAAATCTACCGAATCTACATTTTTTACTTAACATATTGCTACTTAAATGCTATCAAAAACTAAAAAAAAACTCATTTTGTTTTTGAGTTTTCTTTATTTTTTTGCTCCTCAAAGGCGTACGATGTCGCGTGCTCGACCATGGAATTGCCGATATGCAGTTTCCTATCTTTGAGAAATATATACTTGAACTCAATTTTTTAACTTTTTTAAAAAAAATGAATACAAGATTTTCTATCTCGGGATTCAGAAATGGTTTCTGAATGGTTAGAACACTAGTTGTAATATTAACTGAGTGTTTTTATAACACCGCCAGACCCCTTTGCCGAATAACGCCCACATTCGTCATCGAGTTTTGAAATACTTCCACCCATTCTTGTAATAAATTTTATTACCCTATTGTCAATATTCGAGATACGTTTTTCTAATATTGCCTCTAATATCGTCCACTTTCTTATCGTAATTTGTAATAATTGTGTCCACCCTTTTACAAAAGTTCAGTACCCTAGTGTCAATATTAGTTGAGATAGTGTTTTTATAATATTGCCACACCCCTTTTTATAATGACGGCCACTTTCTTGACCATAATTTTTATTAATTGTGCCTACCCTGTACAAAACTATTATTTATTTATTTTATTTATTTATTTATTTATTTCTTCATTAGTAATACAAAAGCCTATTTTTTGGCCAAAAACTATATTACAAGCATGTATCTATATTCGAGAGATATCTTAATTAATCTAATTTAATATGTGTACCTATTTACGACTTCCCTTACATCTATACGAACTATTAAAAATTATTGGATTTGGGGTATATCCCATGTCAGCAGCGACAAATATTAAGATGAACAAGAGATTTAAAATTTATAGGTCATCGGTAACGGTTATAAAGGGCATCAATATTTTTATTGTGTATTCAAATGTGTTTCAGAAGTTTGATTTTGTAACTGTTTGAAGTGCCAGAAAAGGTTCGCATAGCAATGGGGAGCTTATTCCAAATACGAGCTGTGCGTACTAGAAACGACCGTTCAAATACTGAAGATGATATTTTTGGTACAATTATTTGTGTATTCCTAGTGGACCGACTGAACTTAAATTTCTGAAACAAGTAAGAGGGCAGATTCGTTTTTATAAGTTTGAAAAAACATAACAATATCCGAATACTTATAAAATTTTTAAAAGAGCATTTCAAAAACTTATGAGTATAATCAGATATGTGATCACGTCTGCGAACTCCATAGACAAAACGTACAATATTATTCACAATTACTTCAATTTTCTTTATATTGTAGGCAAAAGTACCGGAAAACACTTCAACACAATACGTTATACTTGACATAAGTAAAGCATGACCAATTTTATATTTAACATTAAAGGGTAAATACATGTTTGTGCTATAAAGCTTTCTTAAAGTTACTCCAATTTTGGAGCTTAAAGCATCAATATGTTTGTCAAAATTTAATTTTGCATCAATAATAACACCAAGACATCTAATGTTTTCAACATATTGTATCTGGTTATTATGTAGCCGAATGTCTAATTGATCCACAACCAATCTAGTAGGATTAATTTGTATAAACTTTGTTTTATTCGAATTTATGGTTAAGCAATTTTCAGACGTCCATGAAGAAACATGAGATAGGTTAAAGTTGACTACAGACTCGAGAACATCTGAAAACTGAACTTCACCTGAAAACAACAATTGTATGTCATCAGCAAAAATAAATGGTTTACACGTATTCGGATCGAGGACGCTAACAATATCATTAATATACAACATGAAGAGAAGTGGCCCAAGTACAGATCCTTGTGGGACACCAGAAACAATATTAACCAGACTAGATTCTTGACCATTGAAAAAAACAAACTGTTGACGATCACACAGGTATGATAACATAAGCCTACAAGCAGTATTAGAAAAATTGAATTTAAGTTTAAGTTTTTGGATCAGTTTTGAATGATTTACGGTGTCAAATGCCTTTGATAAATCAAGGGACACTAAAATACTTATTTTGTTTATGTTAATGTTTTCTCTAATTGAGTCAGTTAGACCAAGGAGCAGTGTTGAGGTACAGTAACCGTTCCGAAAACCAGATTGGCAGTTATCAATAAGAGAAAAACGATTAGTATACACCATTATTTGGTTTTTAATTATATTTTCAACGACTTTTGAAAGTGCTGGTAATATACTTATCGGTCTTAAGTTATCCATAGAGTTTGATGAGTTAGTTTTCGGGATAGGTACAACTCTAGCCACTTTCCATGATTGAGGAAACTTGGAGGTCATTAGAATATTATTAATAAAATAAAGCAAATGTTTCCGAATGTGAGGCAGTATTATTTTAATGAATTTAATTGGAATTTTATCATTTCCAATAGCATTTGACTTAGCGTTTAGTATGGCTTGAATAAGATCGTCTTCTGAAATGTTATTAAAGGAAAAACAATTAATAGAATCTTCATGGGCCTCAAAATCAAATTGGTCAACAGTATTTGCATTTTGATTGTTCACAAAAAATTGATTAATACAGTTAACATTGAATTCTTCAGTACAAATAGCAGAATTTAAACAACCAGTATTTCGTAATGTGTTCCACATTTGTTTCGAATTTTGACCTTGAAATAGCCGGGACCCTAACTGTTTCTTTACTTTACGAATAAAGGACTTTGCACGATTACGATATTTACAAAAAATTATCCAATTCCTTTCTGATCTACCCTGTAAAAATGCTTTAAAAGCCAGATCACGCAAAGATTTCGCATAAACGACCCCTCTACAATTCAATTCACTACCATTCTTATACTTTACCTTGTATCTTGTGATAGGGACTAAAGAAAAAGCGTCAGTTATAACACTATTCAAAAAATCGAGCTGAACATCGACGTCACTAGTAGAGTACATTTCGTTATAATCAATTTCACACATAAATGAATTTAAATTCTCGAAATTAATACTGTTATAGTTACGATACTCAACAAACTCATCTTCACGAACAATAGGAATGTCAAGGGAAACAAATATTAAAGCATGATGAGAAATTGACGGTGATAACATTTGTCCTGAATGTTTCACCAAGCTTGGATCACTTATCAAGACGAAGTCAATAAGTGATGTGGAGTTATGTTGAACATCGTAGTGAGTTGGTAGGGAATTATGAACACATGACAAATTACAACGTAACCCCAAGGAACGCAGTCTTATTGATTTCGAAATATCAAAAAGATTATGATTGAAATCGCCAACTACAATAACATTTGAATATCTTACAAACAAGTCACCTAACACATTTTCAAAGGACGAGATATCACCACTAGGTAGGTAAACTACACCAAGTAGAATTTTTTGCAATTTGTGACATATTTCGACAAACAGACACTCACAGATACCATATTCAGAAGAACGAAAAACAACTCTATACTTAATTTTTTTTGCAATAAAAAGACCTACACCACCACCTCTCATATTTGGACGATCGTTTCTGCATAAAGAATAGCCTGGAATATCGACTGCTTTATTAGAAATATATGGTTTAAGCCAAGTTTCGGAGACACCAAAGACATCCAGTAAACAACCACTTAGAATACATTTAATTTCTTCTAGTTTAGATGAAGGAAAAGAAGGTTTGAGACTTTGACAATTAACGTGACCAACATTAAGATTTTGACTATGTTCATGAAGTTTGGTATATAGTTCAGAGTTGTCACTGATAATGGGACCCAGATTTACATTAGGTGATACCATAGTCATATAGTATGTAGAGAAGTCGTAGTAAAAAGGTACAACACATTCTAATAAAAACTATAATTAAAATAGAAACATAAAAAAATATATGATAATATAATAACAATATTTCGAAATTATTGTTTACATTACATTTAAATAATTTCATTTAGTAATTCAAAAATATAAATTCATGAAGAAGTCGATCGATATATAGCAATAAAAAAATGTAGTAAGCGTAACAGCGTAAACATTATGTAGTTATATACAATATATAAATATTATATATAAAATGAATACACGGAGTAATAATTATGCAGTTAAAATAAAAGTATTAAAAAGAGAAAAAAGAATACTATATACGTTCCAAACATACTATTCCGTTGGGGAACCTATAGCATCAGATGAAGGAAGTGTTGACAGCGCACCAAGAACTGGAATAACAGGATCAGAAGATTCTAGTAAAGTCGAACATTGCTGGATGTTATAAATTTTCTCACTGCCATTTGGCATCGTTATTTTAGATTTGGGAGCATCAGTGTTTAGAAGTTTAAATTTTTTAATCTTTTTTTCTCTTAAGAGCTTTTTGCAAATAAAATTAAGCTTGCTTGCAGCTGGCGTGTAGTGGTCGTTGAGATAAATCCTTGATTGAAGATCTCCACCCATAATGTCACATAGTTTTAAATTTCTTGTTTTAAAATATTGCTTCATAATGTCATCTCGTAGCCTGACATTATTGAATTTCACAAGAACTGCTTTTTGGTTTTGAATGTAGCAGCATTGATGGATGTCGTTAGCGTTGGAAGGCAGATTAAACACACTGGACAAGGTCATGACATGGTCGTAGATATTTGTCATTCCTGAAGGCAGGCCACTAATAACAATATCAGCACGGTTAAGTCTACGCTGCAGTATGTTATTCTCATTTTCCAATTCTTTGATTTTATCGTTGGCAGCAGTATCAACTAATTTTATTAATTGATTGCAATTGACAATATCGGATTTAAGGTCTTTTAAAGTAGAAGACCACTCCAACTTCACTTCGTCTACCAATGCAGTGAAATATTTTTTAATATCCCGCAATCCTTCTTGCAGTTCAGCTCGAAGAGAGATAATGTTGTTGTCACGAGTGGGAGGATTTTCTTTGCACTCCTTGCAAGTGTATGTTAGTCCCCTATTCTTGAGCAACAAGGCATGTTGTTCAGTGGTTACATCGACACAAGCAATGTGAAACCAATTTCCACAAATACCACATCCAATGCTGGATTGTTGTTTTCCAATATTTTTGGAGCAAGCAACACAGTTAATAACTTTTGCAGGTGGCATATTGAGGTTAAAGTTGATCGACCGTTCAAGGTTAATGTAGAAGTAACCAGAGAGAAATGCAACAACAGCAAGCAATATATAACCACAGTGCAGCCACAACAACAGCAAGCAGAGATGAAGAAGAGTTCAGCAAGAGGGCAGCAACAACAAAACCAGCAAATTTATTTCGATGTCAATTACGCAAAATAATCGTGCAAACTCGAAACTTTTAGCAATAAGCGGTTAAATTAAGTTTTATTAATTGTTTTAAACTGCAAAATCAATTTACTATAGTTAAGTAATAAGTTTATTACAAAAAATGACCGACGACTTAAAAATTCCGTTCTACTCGAACATAGCGTTGCCACCGTTTTTTCTTTTATTTTTTTATTTATTTCATCTACCGGGCTTTGCCCTTACAGATTAAAAAAAAAAAACTTATAACTAAATAAAATTGATAAACGTAATTATAAACAATTTTAATTTAATCAGATCATCTGTACATAATTTCAATTATTCAGGTTTACTCCATATGAATTTTAAGTATAATATTGCAATGAATTACTTTAATCTTTATTTAGAATTGCATTCCGATAGGCATCTCGTCAATGGTTCATTAAGGCCATAATTGGTTATGTGTTGAGGTATATAAAACAATTGCGTTTCTCTGAGGAAACGAGCAGGAATGTGAATTAGGATGAGGGATAACAACAACAATGTCTTTAATAAATGTTATATTAGCGATTTTTCGCCTTTCCTCCAGCGTCTGTAGGTTAAGCACCCGTCACCTCTCACGGTAATCGGGCATATTATCCCACGTGTACATACGGCGTAACGCATACCGCGGGAACCGCTTTTGGATTTTTTCAGTTCAGTTGATTGAGTTCTTGTAAGCCGGGTCCCAGATTATGCTACCATATTCTAGAGATGACCTAACTAAGCTTGAAAAGATAGTTTTAGCTGTGAATGGGTCTAAAAACTCTCTAGAGTTACGTTTAAGAAAACCTAGACTGGAATTTGACTTGGATATGGCGTACTCATGCTGCGCATCAAAACTAAACTTTGAGTCAAAGTATATTCCTAAGTCCTTAATTTGGTCTTTTCTTGAAAATGTTTCGCTATCAAACATATAATTATATTTGATAGCGCTGATTTTGCGGGAAAACGGGAAGACATAACATTTTGAGAAATTCAGCTTCAAACAGTTTATTCTACTATTAGAGAACTACTTTTCTATTAGAGAATAAATTCCCTATTCTGGCATAATCGTCACAATCAATTGATACTGAAAAATTGTGATCATTTTGATGCGGTCTCTATTGATTCGTATTCAGGTTGAACTGTCACAATCAAAAAGCTTTAAAAATTCACTACATCATGTTGTAAAGCTTTTTGAATTGGTCACCTTCTTTTTATATCAACTTCCTCATCAGTTGCCACTGGAAAAGTAATGTCGATACATTTTTGTGTAACAATGAGCTGTGAGATATGCTAAATTGACCGCGATACCGATGATTAGCTCATGGAAGTCGAAAAATAAATGCCGACATAGTTAAGATAAGAGCCATTAGCATAAAAATAAATAGTTGCCAAAAACCTCAAGGCAAATGGTATGGACGACCTTCGCTCATCATGTGGTTGGAGTTCCTCAATTAAATTGCAAACACACTGTATTCGACAGTCGAAATGAATTTGCAAAAACGATTTCGGTGTCCTAGAAGCCGTCTTCTTAAGATATTCCCTTCTTTTTGTTATTATTGTTTTTTATAAAATTTAATTTGTATGAATTTTTGCTTGCGACCTTCTTAGCTGCTTGTCACTATTTTGATCACTATTGATACAAAAAGAGCTTTTTAAAAGTGCCCAGAATAAGAATTTGTATCAATTGTGACTTCGGTATCAATTGATACTGAGGTGGCTTTTGTGAATAGAGCTGTAAATGTCTTTTTGTAAGTTGTCACAATGATCCTCATTTTCAATGCAGTAGAAAATTTTTAAATCATCGGCGTAGAGTAGGCTCTCGCAGAATTGAAAGATTTGAGGTAAGTCGTTAGTAAATAGAATGAATAGCAGAGGACCCAAATGACTCCCCTGAGGTACACCAGACTTGGCATCTATTGTCAATATTATTCAATATACAGTGTTTGTCTAATATTGCCACGCCCCTTTGTCGAATTTCTTCAATTTCGTGACGGTTATTTGTAATAATTCTATCTAACCCTATACTAAATTTCAGTACCCTAGAGTCAATATAAGCCAAAATACAGGGTTTCTAATCGTGACACGCACCTTTGTCGAATACCACCCACTTTTAACAAATTGCGTTATCGATGTACAAAAAAAAAACCAACGGACTTGAGAAACCCTCGTTTTTGAAATAATTTAAATAACTTTCAGAATTTTAACCCTCTGCAGCACATGTCGTAGTCTGACACACCGAAAATCAAAACTTCGTTTAATCAAAACCGAAAATCAAACTAAATGAAATAAGCCAAATCTTTCAAAAAAGGTAATTTATTTCAAATTTAATTCTTATGCTAGCCTAACAATTATTTGGTGCTATTTGGAATAAGATCAAGAAAGTTAGTCAGAAACTTCATCATAGCAAATCAGTTTAAAAGTGAGGTTTGATAGACCCCATGTCAGGTATATTGTTAAATTTGGAGCAAGTCAGTTGCAGAGGGTTGATTTTACATTTTTTTAGTACCTACTGAACTATTAGTAATTAAAATTTGATTTTTTTCTGTGTAGACAGGGATTAAATTCGTATTTAAAATTACATATTCATTTACCAAACTTACTTTAATTTGCCTTAACACTAGATTTAAAAGCCGGATTTTGTTGAGCTTGCATGTTAGATACATATATTTCTAATAATTTTTTTGTTTTTAATCTTAAGAGCTTGTCCAAAACTTACACAAGTTCCTCTACGTAGAATGTACAATATAATTAAAAAAATATCAATGCAAATGCATCTACACCTAAGTACGATGACCCTCATGTAAATAAATGTGTAAGCCGTCCATACTCACATATTTCCGCAATAAAGTTATCAGAAAAGAACCTTGTTTTCAGTGCAAATTCCTGCAAATCTTTTGTACCAGACTTAATAGATATTCAAATCTTAGGACTTGCAAATTTTATCTAAACAAATTGCCATTCAACACAAAACTAACATTAATAATAGAGGTTTATTACAGTAAAAACGGGGCATTTATAAAATCATTCAAAAAATCTTTCCACTTTAAAATTTTCATATAATGTAACTTCACAGTTCAATTATATTTGAAACATGTACTTACTTTTTATTTGAGAAGATATCAATGCCGACCATATGCACTTTTGCGTGACCATGTTTTCCTGTCTTCGATGTAGACATCTCTACTATTTTACAAGGTCGGCCCTTAAGCATTACAAATCCATTCTTACGCAAAGCAGAACACTGCATGGGATATGTTTGAGATGCACCAGAGTCTCCAGTTTCAAAGTGATGATCGTCCATTTCAGCCATGTTATGAAGGAATCGTGTCGACAGCAATCTTCTTAAATAACTATACAAGAAAGATGACTACATAAATTCGCATTATTTTTACTACAACTACAGAAAATAGTGATTAAAAAATGTTGAGAATAACCCAATACTTAAAAACCTGAATACCTTCGTAAGCATTCGATTTTATTAGTTTGCATAAAACATTGACAGTCTTGATTCATTCATTATTGAATCATTACATCAAAAACTTCACATCTAAATGACCATTTACACTATATACTTACATGTGTTTAAAATGGTCGTCGCAACAAAAGAGTTGAACCAACAAAACCTTTCAAAATTTGTGTAAAATTCATCATGTTTTCATAAAATTATATCCGGAACAGCAAATTCCTTCCCGGATGAAGTTGGGTTGCTTGATTAATGTGATAACAAGCACTTCAAGGGATGCTTACACCTACGATGTTACACATGAACGAACTCGCGTGACAACTGTTTCCAAACTTATAGTAACGTGCAAACCATGGTATAATAATACAAGGTAGCATTGACAACGGCTTATTTTCTCTTCTACAAGAAAACATCTCCTGTCAAAAACAGCTGTTTGTGAAAATGCATCTGCAGCTGCTGAGGTTGTTGTTATTTTTTCACTTTTCAACATTAGGTCTGTTTCCGTACGCACTTCAAGTTACTTGAAGTTGCTTGAAGGCGTTTCTTTACACATTTTACGAGCTCGAGAGAGAAGAAGAACAAGCAAAATGCCACTCTCTCGAGCCTCGAAACTAGCTTGAACTTTGCTTGAACAATTTCTTCGAGCACGACAAGAACAAGCATCAAGAAGAACAAGAAAATGTCAAATTGGTGTAAATAAATTTGGCGCTGCTTACGTTTATAGGCAATCAGCTGTTTTTTTGCTTGAAACTCGCCAGAATTCGTTTCCGTACTATTTTGCAAATTCTCTCATTTTGACAGATAATTTAATTACTCTCACATATTGAACTTTACTCGAACTTTTCTTGAACTTTGTATGGAAACAGACCTATTGTTTGTGTTTTCAATTGCCGATTGTGAGCACTTTCTTTTTGAGTATATTTTTTGACAGGAGATGTTTTCCCAAGCAACTGTCAATGCTACCTTGTATTATTATACCATGGTTTTCAACATTGTTTATGTTTTCAATGGCGGATTGTGAGCGCTCTCTTTTTGAGTATATTTTTTGACAGGAGATGGTTTCTCAAGCCACTGTCAACGCTACCTTGTATTATTATACCATGCTTGCAAACTGCTAGTATGTGTTTTCGTACTCTTTCTTGCTCAAAAGAGAGAAAAGAAGAACAAGCATCAAAGCAGTCTCCCGAGCTCGAAAGTTGCTAGATACATGATACAATAACAAGATAAGCTCATTTTAAGATGGCTGCTCAAATGGAAAATTTTGCAACAACAAAGGTGTAGGAGCTTAAAACAACAACACCAATTAGAGAAACTAAAAATTAACAGCTGATTTTGACATCTAGCTCACTCTGCTCTACAATAAGAGCCTACTTTTAACCTTAGACCCTTTTACATGTTTTACAACTTAATCCCGTTTATCTGGGTCATATTGACCCGTAGTGTATTTTGTGTGGAATTGTTATATTTTTCAATGAGATAAAACTAAAAAGTGCTGTTATTTCATGAAATATTAATTTTAATATTTGTTTTTTTTTTAATATATGTTTGCACAAAACATTTGCAATTTACATAAGATTTATAACCGATTGATAAATCCGATTCGATTGAGCTGCATTTGATGTGCTAGGAATTGATGGGTTTGGCCCATCATTATCATCGTTATCTTCCAATATATCAGGTTCTTTGTATTTGTGAAGCTAACACGATTAACATGCACGAATATAATGCAAAGTTCAAAAAAGTTTTAAGCAATGGTCACACACAGCAGACGTTTTATTATCATTTGTTTTGCTTTTACCCTTATATGCTTCGCTTCTACGTCGTGATTTCTTATCCTAGTAAAAACAGTAAATGAAGCAAGAATGAACAAAAAAATCATTCCAAATGGAAATTTTTTTATTTTTTTTTTATCTAAACTTCTGGCATTCGAAGCAATTCTGTAAGGCTTTTTAGCTTCATACCAATCAAACTCGTCCGTGGCGTAGTTGGTTAAAGTGCGTGGCCGCTATGTCATAGAACCTGGAGACTCAGGTTCGAACCTCAGCAGCGACAGAAAATTATTTGAATTAAAATAATTTTTCTATGCGGCCGCCACCTCTCTGCAGACAATGGCAAACCTCAGAGAGTAATAAAAACGCCATGTAAAGCTTTTTGAGAACAATAACATTCCGTTCATCGCCGTTTGGAGTCGGCGTTAAACATGTAGGTCTGGTTCTCGGTCAATTGTGTACAAACTTAATAACACGCACAACACAATTGATCATAAGAAGCTAAGTCAAAGTCCTTTCAAGGGCTGAAATGGCCAGTTATCTTATATATATTACGCAAACCCAAATTTTGTCCGGCATAAGGCTTTTTAAGTACAAGTCCAATTTTAATAAATTTAGTATGGTTTGATAGGTTTAGACCTGTAGGTGTGCAAACTGGACTTTTTATTTCTAAAAAAATTTATATTTATATTTAGTAGCTAAATGAGAATTTTTAAACTGCCAGCTATATTTATGATTATAAATTTGCGGTTCAAAAAAATATTTTTTCGGTTCGTTAAATAATAATGCGTCGGTAAAAAACAATTTATTTTTTGTGTCCAGGTGTACTTTAACATTATTGACCATTATTCGAAATTGGAGGAATTGAATTCAAAAGTGAGTGAACTCGTTAAAAAACAAATTAACTTTTTTAAATTGGTCATGTATTATAAAAACATGCAATGTCATATTTTGATGATGATGCACTCAGTGCTAAATGCAAATCCAAGGAATGTGTGGCAACTGGTAATGTGTGTAATAAATTTTAAAAATAATGTGATTACAAAAAAGAAATTACAGGAACGAACCAGCAAGTTTTGGGAAATCAAATGCCAAAAAAATGGAGATGACTTTTTGAAGCAAAATTTTAGGATTTTGCGTAGCACCTTTATGTGGTAAGTTATGTGGTTTCCTCGCGAACTTCAGCAAGAAAAGCACTCATTTACGAGTTTCAATTCCAGTTGAAAAGCGCGTAGCAATCGCTTTATATGCTCTTGGCTCATCTGCCGAATACCGCAGCATATGGAATTTGTTTGGAGTTGGAAAGTCAACCGTGTGCTTATTTTTCATTGAGTTTTGTGAAACTGTTTGGAACATGCTATATTCCATCTACCTTCAGAGTTTTCCTCTTACTCGAGAAAAATTGCAAGAATGTGTATATGAGTTCCAGCAGCTTAGATTTCCACAATGCCTTGGCGCACTCGGTAAGTTCATGGAGAATAAACATTGCAGGATTATTTTCATTAAATTTTTTCCTGTAGATGGCTGTCACATTGAGATAAATCAATGTGTATAAATCAAAATTTATAACTAAATAAAAAGTTATAAAGCTGTGGACTACTACAACTATAAGGGATGGTATTCCACCGTTCTTTTAGCGTTAGTCGACTCAAAGTATGTATTTAACTGGTTTAGTCTACCGTTTAATAGATACCGATTCCTTTATATAAATGTTGGCAGCGCGGGAAGATGTAACGACTCTCAAATTTACGAAAAGTTGTTACTTTTTTCATGCAATAACAATCGAGTTTAGCTACTACAGCTTTTTCGCACATTCTCATCATTAACACATTTAAAGTCACAATCCAAATATCTTTGAAATTTTCAACGATATTAATACAAGTGGCTCAAAATAAGCTTATGTGAGAAAAATTTACCCACCAAAATATGGTTGGGCTCAAGGACAACACAAGACATCACGACTAACCATGCAAAAACATAACCATGCAATTACACAATAGTTTTTAATCTACTCTTGAGTTGACCTTAGACAAGTTAACATCAAAAAAGCTACAATTGTTAACTAATTTACTCATATGGTTTAAAGGAGCAGTTAACATATAATTTGTTCAACTAAATGGTAAGTAAATTAAATTGTTAGCATTTCTACTGCTTTTACGATTAGAATTAAAATTTATAAGAGAAAGAAGTTCTGGAGAATCGAATACACCGGTGATGAGTTGGTGCAAATAGACGATATCTGCAGACTTCCTTCGCTCACTCAATGATTGCATTTTTAAAAGTTTCAAGCGATCCTCATAAGGAGGAAGGTTTAAAATGTCAAATCCACTTAAGCCTCTTAGGACAAACCGAACAAAGCATTTTTGGATTCTCTCTATTCGATCAACATGCACATTGTAACTAGGAGACCAAACTTGACTTGCGTACTCCAAGTGAGGACGCACTATTGCATAATACAACGTTGTAGTCGTAATCATGCTATTGAATTCTTTGGCCCAGCGTTTAATAAATCCAAGCATAGAAGATGCTTTTTTACAAATGTTATCAATATGAATGTTAAAGGAAAGCTTAGAATCCATACATATTCCCAGATCTTTAATGACATCCACACGACATAAAGCAGTATCTTTTATCTTATAATCAAAAACTAAATTATTCTTTTTTCGCGAAAAGGTCATAGTTTGGCATTTATCTGGATTAAGAAACATATTATTTTTAGAACACCAAACTTCAAAAGATTTCAGATCGGACTGGAGTAGGGCTGAATTGTCTTGAGAATTTATTTTTCTGTATATTTTCATATCATCCGCATAAATAAGCAGATGAGAGTTTTTAATGATATGGGTCACATCATTAATGGCTAAAATAAACAGAAGTGGACCTAGGTGACTTCCTTGAGGAACACCAGATAACGCAATAAACTCTGCAGACAAAACCCCTCGGAATCGTATTTGATAAGATCGGTCTGACAAATACGATTTAATCCAGTTTACAAAATATTGTGGAAATCTAATGGACTTAAGTTTAAATAGAATTAAATTGTGTGGTAACTTATCAAATGTCTTGCTAAAATCAGTGTAGATGCAGTCGACCTGGCAACCAGATTCAATGGTGTTTAAGCAAAACGTTGTAAAATCGAGCAGATTAGATACCGTAGATCTGCCACTAACAAAACCATGCTGACGAGTTGTTATGACTTCACGACAGTGAATTTTTACCCGATCATACACGATTCGCTCAAAAAGTTTTGGAATCGATGACAGTTTAGCAATGGGCCTGTAATTAATAACATCATTCCTGCAACCTTTTTTATAAATAGGACTAATAAATAATTTTTTCCAAAACAGTGGAAAATAACTTTCGTTTATAGATTTATTAAATAACAAAGAAAGTGGTTGACACAAAATTGAACCGCATTGAGTTAACACTGCGGCAGGAATTCCATCAGGTCCAGCGCTAAAATCTTCATCGATCGAACTAATATATTTTAAAATATCCTCTGAGGTACAGGACAAAGAGTCCACAGAAACTCTGGGTGTAGAATTCATATATTCAAAATACCCCTCATCAGGATCAAAAGAATCCGAACAAAATGAATCTTTAAAAAGATTTGCAAACAAACCACAAATAATGACGGGATCATCAGTAATTCCATCAAGAGTTTTGAATGATGAAGGGAATCCATCGGATTTCTTCTTTGTATTTATGAATCCCCAAAACTTCTTTGGATCAGACAGTATTCTCGGCTTTATATTGTCTAAATATTCATTATATAATGCAGCTAAGCTATTTTCAAATTCCAGAAACAAACGTTTGTAGGTTTCCAGGTCATTTGAGTCTAAACTACAGACATATTTCTTCCATGCCCTATTCCTGTTGTTGCGAAGAGTTTTTAAAACCTTAGTGTACCAAGGGTACGCACAGTTTTTCGCAAATTTGAGGCTATATGGTACGGACTGAGAGACCACAGTAAAGAGCTCCGTATAAAAAAAATTTATGGAATCATCAAGGTTATTTCCATTTAAGTACTCTAAAATAACATTTAGTTTGTTATGAAGTAAATGATTCAACTTCACAAAGTCAGCTTTTTTAAAATTGAATTCATAAACCTTATCGATTGAACTCGAATTAATTATGCTCTCTCTGTCCGATTTATACCAAATGCTCAATGGTGGATGGTATTCATCAACATTAGTCAGAGCATGAAAGGCCCTCTTAACAATTACATTGTTGCTGTCGGTAGTTAAGACCAGGTCAAAAAGTCTTTCAAGACTATTATAACTAACTAACTTGTTGTAAGTCAGAACATATATTGTCAACAAATATATGCTCTTGGCGAGTCTTCGAATTTGATGCATAAAACTATGTATCATCGTCGGAAGAATGCCATTTTAAGTCAGGCAGATTGAAATCGCCCAACAGTAAAATGTCGTCATTAACGTCAAGTAGATTTATTATATATTCTATGCAATCCGCAAGGCTTGCATAGACTTCTGCACTGCTCTTTGGGGGAACATACGCATTAATAACATATACATTGGAATTACAATGTATAACCTTAACGCATATAAGTTCGATATTAGAAGAGCAGGGAATATCAATTAAGGAACTGACAAAGGAATTCCTTAGAGCTAAAAGGACACCACCACCAACAGCAGAAATATTGTTAGTGTGTCTGTCTCTTCTAAAAACTTGAAAACTATTGTCAAACAATTCCAAGTCAGTAATGCTTCCGTTCAGCCATGTTTCTGTTAACGCGATAATATCCTCAGAGAAATTCTGAGACGCCAAAAATATTTCGCGTGTTTTAGAACGTAATCTCCTTACATTTTGATAGTAAAGGAATAATCTATTTAGTTTTTTTGGGTCTGATGGGCGATTTTATTCGTCCTTCTAGACTTATTTTTAGGCGTAAACTCAGAAACGAGGATATTATCGGCCCACATTTTAGATTTAAGAACAGATGCAAACTCTTCAGCTGCAACCGTTAGAATAAAGGAGGCGTTGGAAGGCTTGTTACCAATTTTTTTGCATGAACAGAATGCATTTTGACTATATAATATATTTTGTTTGACAAACGTCATTACATTTTCAGTTGTTGTGTCGGGCTGAAGACGTGAAATGAATAAGAGTTTTCGCCTCGACACTGCCCTTAAATTAATTATTGGGTTATTGGGCTCAGTTGAAATCAAATTTGGACTATAAGTCAATGGAAGAGTTAAAGATGGAGGTGAAGAAATAACTGTGTTATTATTTTCTGCAGGCATACCCGTGATCTGCTTAGCCTGAGGAGTGTTTGCAGACGTCTTGCGACGCTTATTATTTTTATTTTTATTTTTCCTCTTCTTTTTTGAGCTATTTTGGTCTTTTTCGGATTGAGTGTTAGTTTGAGTCCCGGAAGAGATAGTCTGAGACAAGGAAGGCAAAATGTTTTCCGGAGAAGAACATTCATCATATACGCTAATACTGGGTGCGGCACTAACTTCGCTAAAAAATGTAACAATTTCCCTAAAATTGTTATTTAACGAGTTAAGACTTTCTCCAAATAGCTTTATTTTAGAATAAAGCTCATCTGGCGAAAGGGCCCTGCACGAAGCACAGTACCAGCGAAGACCTGATCGGACAGACATTAAATCGTCTTAACACGATTTGGAAATACCCGCACATCTCGCATGAAACATTCGCTCACATGGTCCAGAACAACTGAACATTGGGTTCAGAATATTCTGGCTTTTACATAGCTCGTTTAGGGAACAAGCAGCAATATTTTCACTAGAAAAATAATCCATGTTGCAAATTGAGCAGAACGTGCCTAAAGGGTTAAAATTCTGTAGATATGTATATATGCAGTGAGCACACAGTTAAAAAACAAATACAACACACACTACGCTTGATAATGGCAAAGCAAAGCACAAAGAAGAATCAAATTAAAATAAAAAAAAAAAACACAGTAAGCAAGCAAGCTAGCATGGAATCAAGCATGCAGACGAAACACAAAATACAAGAATGTTGTTTATATAAACAAATTATATTAAAAACATTAAATTAATATTAAATACGCGTAACTGTTACTATAATTAATGTAAATTAATACCACTACAGTGTAATAATGTATGAACACTCACGAAATATTATACTAATAATAACACTGCACAAAAAAAGTTAACGCAAATCGTTGAAAATACACACAAAACACTTCTAACACTGACTAACAGACGAGATCAACTGACTTAAACGCGAACTTATAGAATGTCCTCTTCTTGAAGAAATGAGTGTCGAAATATGCAATGTTGATGTTGGAGTCTTCATCTTAGGTGATTCAGCATTTCGCCTTTCAAGAACGCTTATGAAACCGTACCCTTTCCATACAAATTACACAGCAGGCCAACGTGCTTTTAATTGCAATCTGTCAAAGTGCCGCAGAGTGGTCGAGAACGCTTTTGGCCACTTGAAAGCTAGGTAATTTAACTACATATAGATAGAGGACATATGAATGTTGGTTTCTTTCAGGATTTCGTCGTATTGGAAAAGGAATTGGCAACCGCATTCAGAATAAAAATTCCATTATAAAAGCTTGTTGCGTACTGCATAACTTTTTAAGTGTACAAAAGGATCCTATGGTTAATTGAACAAAGTTCCGTCGAAAGAGGCAGAAGATATCCACAGCACTCATTCAACTCTGAATTTCGTAACAATGAAGCAGAAGTTATAAGACACGCTCTTTCCTCATATTTCAGTAAGTGCAAATGGGTTTGTGTCTACAAAAATTAAAAGTGATTCATCACAGTGACGTTGGATAAATCAAAGTCGCGAATAACGTTTTTAATACCACTGTACTCTCTGTTGTGCAACTTGGAATAACTTTTTATAAACCAATGAGTTTTGGATATAAAGTGTTTTCTACTTTCAACAGAAATAAAAAATTATTTTTTTATCTAATATTAGCTATTTCCATGCACGCTTTGCTTCACCTTATCAACATAAGAACCGAAAAATGTTGCAATGTCTTAAGCATTATTATTTCTAAGCCAGCTCATACTCAAAACATAGTTATTGCTCAGATTTGGTCTTTATCATCCCAGTAGTCTTGGCGCCTATAGCAGTGCCTTCTATCGGAATTTTTTTGAAACTTTTTATTATTCCTAAAGCATCTCGTACCGAAACAAATTTACTGCCCAAATTTGAGCTCACTCGGCACAGTAGTTTTGGAGTCTATTGCAGCGTCTTCTATCGCAAATTTTTTGGACTTTTCATTTTCCAGTAGCAGGATATTACCACATAGTAACTCCATTCTAACTTTCAATATCCAGGTACTTTTACTTCCATAGCTATTCTGTATCATAATTTTGGCCTATAAGGGCGGAGACACCCCCCCTCCCCCGTTTTCCAAAGCCCGTGTCAGTTTTTCAATAGAAAGACCTGATCAATTAGTAACTCAAGTTTCACTACAAAACATGAACAAATCAGGAAACATAATGATTTTTAAAAAAAGGACGTAATAGTTCCACCACGCCAATTTTAAGTTTTTTAAAATATAATTATTTCCAAAATGCATTAAAAAATACCTAGAAATTGTCTCCTACTTTCAAAATGTTTTTTACGAATTGTTAACAATTTAAATTTTGTAGCTTACAATATTATTCGTGGCTCTGCTTCACTTCTTTATCACAGTTGTTCTTCTCAAACTCGACTGAATGCACAATTTTCCCCAAACAAAACTAGTTTCAAATCATCAATAGCGGCTGAGTAGAACTTACAATTTCAAGTTGTTTTCATCAAAAATAATTAATCCTGTGACATCCGCAAACGAATTGAAAGAAAAAACTTTTGAAATCATATTTAAATATTTATTTATTATAAACATAAACAAACATAATTATTTTCATTAAAATTGAATGCAATTCAATTTCGGCAGAATATGGCTGCAAATTAAATTATTGGCATTAAAAAGTTTTGAGATCATGGGTTTTTGGTAAAAAAGGCATTTGAAAACAATTTTAGAATTTATAATTAAATTTGATTACAATTATACATTGATTACAATTATATAATTGATTACAATTATATTAAAAATTAAATAAAAAAAAAATATATTGAGTAATTGTTGAGATCGAGGCCAAGTATGTTAATAAAGAAAACAACTAACAACAACAACAGCTCTATATAGAGCAAACTCTGTATGTTTAGTCTGCTGATCCATCGGTCAATCAGCAATCATTCAAGAATCCATCGGTCAATCGTTTCGTTTTGTCGGTTAATAGCAGTATTAAAAGTGTCTTCCAATTTTGAACACATACTTAAAATTTTATTTAAACTTGTCTCTTTTTTTCAGTAGCTCGTTCTTGTAACTCTTAACGATCGTAGTTACCGATCCATGTTATCGATGTCACTCTGACGTAGTTCTCACCTACACTGTTTGTGTAATAATCTGAATCGATTTCTGTTCAATTCGTTCGTTCCATGATACAATTACCTTTGGGCATTGCTTTGGGCATATAGTGTCAAATAGCAGTATTGCAATATTTTTGTTTTTTATACTTAAACCAATAATTTTAAATATTTAGAAGAAAATGATTAATGACGAAATTATATCTCTGTTTAGGTTTTGCTTTGTTTTTTATATTTAATACAAATATAATGAAATGATTAAATTGAAGTATTCATCTTTATTTTATTAAGACTCCCTCATGTAAGCTTTAAAAATTATTTGAAGACTGCATCAACAATAACAACAAAACCCAACAACACCAACAAATTGTTAAAAAAGTAAGTATATATTTGTACACAATTGTATAATATAAAAGTAAGTACAACTGTGTTGACAGTGTCCGCCATAGCGCAAAAGTTCTTATATGTATGTTTGTATGTATGTATCACGCTTGAAACATATAGCAAAAAATTCGTTCTTGATGTAAGCAACATGATGATATCGCGATTCAATTGTTTTACGCTTTACCAAAAAGTGATCAACCCGCTAAAAAAAGTTTTAATTTTTTAAAAAATAAATATGAAAAATTTTTATAATAATCGCGCTACTTTCATTTCCAATAATACAATAAGCAACATTGCTTGCACCTACTCGCTATATTTTGACACTATATGCCCATAATGACAGTTTTTCCACAGCTGATTTTCAGCGAATAATACTACCTGGTATTTGTATCATGGTTCGTTCCAAATCGATAAGTTGTCACATGTTCCGATTTCACTTCAATAAAACCTTTAGAAAAAGTGTTTGTGTAAAAAAAGGGAATCGATAAAAATGCATGCTTTTCTCATTGAGTCAGAAGCAAGTGATTACTTTTAGCTTTCATAATTTTCAGTTAGATTTGTAAATTTATTTTTGAAAAAATGGATAGCAATAGAAGAGTAAGTTAAAGTTATGTGGAATAAAGATATTTTAAATGTTATACATTACATTTATTTGAATAACAAGGAAGTTAAATCCGGACGCGTTTCGAAGATGCAGCGACGTCGGCTTTTAGAGCTGATGAAACAGCACCGGCACGTAGGAAAGGGCCTGTTTATCACAAAGGACGCAAAACAAAATCACAAGACCATCTGGGAAGCTGTGGCAAATAAACTCAGTGCTATGGGTGGACCTTTTAAAAAAGCTGAACAATGGAAGAAGGTTAGTATACAATAGACATGTGCATGAATGTGTTTAAAAAAAATTTTTGACTGTGAACACTTATGCAGTGAACCGGTTTTAGTTCAAAATCCAAATCATTGCACAGTATAATAAAGAACTCTCTCAAGAGATTAAGAAAAATTGCAGTATCTGGTTGCTTCTTTTCAAATGGTGTGCACGGTTTACATTTTTCAAGTATTGCATTCTCAAACCAATCAAAACGAGCACACCAATTAAAGACACAAAATACAGTGAGTGCACGAGTAAAATTAATGAAGTCAATAGGGATATTCACACGGACTTGGGTAGTAAGGTAGATTGGCAAATGCCGTACATTTTGTTTTTGTAAAGTTATACCCAAGTGCATTGTACCTAAGTTCTCACTAATCACAAGTGATACAGCGAGAATTGCACAAGGGGCGTGGCAGCTCGAATCTGCAATATCAAATAACTTTGGAATTATAGGTCGCATAACATTGGAATTAGGTGTTCGGTTTCGATTTATATGTGCCGTTCCACTGATAAAATTTTATGGGCGTTGGATAAAGGGCGCGGCACTTTTTCGGCTTTCAAATTATTAGTCACACATCAATGAAACTCGGTAAGAATGTACTATTTGGTCCTGTCCTTTTACTGGAAGAACTGAGTGAGCATTGGACAAGGGGGCATGGCTCCGCCCATATAAGTCAAAATTTTGGTATCAAATAACTTTGGAACTAAATTCCGCATAATAATGAAACTCGGTATGGAGTTTCCACTTGGTAATGTCCATCTACTAGAGAACCTAGACCGGCATTGTACTAGTGGATGTGGCTCCGCCCAAACAATTACAATTTTTGATATCGAATAGCCTATAAAAGTAAGTCACAAAACGTTGAAATTTAGAATAGTTACTATTTGGTGATGCATTTCTACTAAAAAACTTGGACAGGCATTGGTTAAGGGGTTGTGGCTCCGCCCATATATGCCAACGTTTTGATATCGAGTATCTATGGAAATTAAAGTTGCATAACATTGAAACTCACAATGGAGTTCCACTTGGTGATATCCCTCTACTAGAAAACTGGGACGATTTTGACGTGCACCTAGTGTATTGAACACTTTATTTTATATGCTTGAACTATTTTGCACACTCTTTTCATAGGTACACTGCAACAACGTTTTGTTTTAATATTTGCTTACATTCTCTTGTACTCTCTTTTCTTTTTCACTACACGTATTTGTTATTAAAGCTGAGAGCATGCGACAATAAGTATTCTAAAGAAGAGTGAGTGTCTTGAAACAGGTTTATTATACACCCATGCACATATCTAGTATGCAATCTAAAATTAGGTAGCAAATAAAAATGTTCGTATGTTTGCAGAGTTGGATTGATCGGAAATCTTCCGTCAAACAGCTTTACGGTCGCCATCGGGCATTCCAAAATAGAACAGGCAATTTGCCAGCGTCACAAGGGCCCAAACCAATCGAAGGTATTGACAAGGAAGTTCTCGACTTTTCTCAAAAGATGTCGCCGATGGAGATGGACATACGGTCGAAGCCAGACTTGAGGTAACATTTATTTAAAACTGTATTCTAGTGTTTCAACATAAATTTAACATAAAATTTAGATTGTGACTGTGGTTGAGCCAGAGGTTTACTTGGACGAAAGTACACTGGAAGACTTTGGAGATAATTCTGAGGTCCCAGTTATTGCAGAGAAAAAGACTAAAACCCGCGAGCCTTCCTTCAAAGCTGCTTAGAGGAAGTTAAAAAATGTGTGGCGAAAACCAAGCCCAAATCATGAATGGTTTGAATAGAATCTTTCAATTAATGGAGACCCAAAATAAAACACTGGCTCAGATGCTGCATTGCTTGCAAAATAAAAATTAAAGGTAGTATTTACGTCATTAAACTCCAAATCATATGTTTCTTAGTAAATTTTCATTTTTTTCATAGATTTAACTTTAGTACAAATATGCTTTCTTTATGTTTTCCTGAAAATGACTTTCACAGTGCCTTGCCTATTCCTAATGAGATCCTGCAATATAATCAAACTAGTCATATGAATGTGTTGTTTAATTATTACAAACATGCTGAGCAAAACGCAAAAATTAATACCAGGCATCACCATATTAATACTCGTCGTTGTCATCTGAGTATCATCAAGCGAACTGATAAAGGTTAGTCCTCTTCTAAAATTCTATAATTGTATGAATTACCCATAAAATTTTATTTTTTCAACTTGATTTGCAGTTTCTATACGAAGATGAAAACTTTGGCAAACCCTTCTTTTGCACAAACTTCAAGACCTCCATGTTTACCATATATTTAATCATTATCGGTTTAATTACTCCATGGAAGGAGTCGTGCGATAAGCAGAATGTAAACTATTCCGTGAGTTTATTGAACCCTTATTGATTTGATTTTGTATATAGTATATTTTTTAAATAAATGCTTTTCAGATGATGGATCAGTCCGCAGATGATGAAAACTATTACTCACACCAAGGACCACTGGTAAAACCAACTAGTCTGTTTTATTGAACCATCTTCATGAATTATAGCAATTTCTTTTTTCTTGCAGAGTGATCCCACATTTATACCAATACGCACCAGTATTGGTAGCTCCCAGGGTGTTGTTTCAGGCACCGAAAGTAATCTCTTAAGTTAGTTCTCTTCATATTTTGCTCATGCAATCAACTTTGGCTGTTTCCGATATGGTGTTTCCCTCGTGTTGTTATTAAGAGATCGTAACTTTATTTGTATGGTCAATTAATGTTTATATAACTGTTAAATTGTTACATTTTATTAACACAGAACTCAGGATTTGTACTTTGGAATTCACGTCATTATTGAGTTTTTAAGCTTTGATATTTATTTTAATTCCTCAATTTAAATTTATCTATTATTGTGATATTAGCAGATGATAATGAAATTGTATGCAAAATTTTCTTTGAAGTACAACCTCTAATTTATTAATATTGCATTCTAAAATCAAATCAAATATCAAAAATTTTGCTACATTGCTGCTGTTGTTGTTATTTTTTGTAACAATTTTTGCCAGAAAAGATTGCCACAGTGCCTTTAGTATATGTTTCTGGACCTAGTCTTTATTAATATTAATAAAATGTTAAGTTTAGCCAATAAATTTAATATTAACTATACCAATGAATTTAAGTGTTTTATAAATAACTAGCATACCCGTTCCCAGCGTTGCTTGGGAGTATAAATATGATATGGAAACATATTTTCATATCTCTACGATATATTGGTCTTATGGCAACACTGCAGCAGAAATTAACTGAGTGCAACTATCCACTCAAGAGACCAGCGCGGTGAGTTGTAGAATCTCACCTCTCTTTCTCAACAAAGAACTTAAGCTATTGTTTGCTGTTATTTCGTGCTGCTTATACAATGGCAGCATGGATTAAAATGCATTAATTCTTAAATAATTAAACAAAAATATTTACCAAAAACGTAGTACCCAGTAGCAGGGTCGCTTATTAAAGCAATTGAATAGTGAAAGAATTATTAAAATCGGTTCAGCATTTACCCCCTTGATTGAACGATGAAAATTTGGGAGACCTCTTTTATATAATAGTATATAGATAGATATATAGAATATAGAATATAGATATAGATACATTTTTTCTTTGTTTAAATAATATTTAATGTTTATTTATTAATATAAAATGTGTAATGAATGTTATGTTCTTCACTATCTTAATTTGTATGATTATTGAATGTTTTGTGTCTAACTAGGTGCAAACCTATTTAGACGAGTGTTGAGCATAGGTACTTGGACCAATACTTAACTGATGGTTTGATGGGCAAAATACAGGTACTTTAACCAATACTTTGCTTGGTGAATCAATCCTGAGTTTTAAGCATAGTAAACAATGTGAGCAATGTGTATAAAAAAAAAAAATAAATAACTGGCCATTTCAGCCCTTAAAAGGACTTTGACCTAGCTTCTTATGATCAATTGTGTTGTGCGTGTTATTAAGTTTGTACACAATTGACCGAGAAATGGACCTACAGGCTTAAAGCCGACTCCGAACGGCGATGAACGGAATGTTCTTATTCTCAAGAAGCTTTACATGGCATTTTGATTACTCTCTGAGGTTTGCCATTGTCTGCAGAGAGGTGGCGGCCGTACAAAAAAATTATTTTAATTCAAATAATTTTCTGTCGCTGCTGGGGTTCGAACCTGGGTCTCCACAGGTTCTTTGACATAGCGGCCACGCACTTTAACCAACTACGCCACGGACACACACGCACAACGCCACTGTGTATAGTTACATTTATTTCAAAAGACTGAATAACAATTAACAAAAAGTAAGAGGTATTTAAAGGAAAATACTTTGACTAAAATATGAATAAATATGAAATTAACAAATATGAAATTGCTGCATTGCACTATAAGAACGAAGTTCATGACTGCAGGTTATTGCACTTATTTTTTGACCCAATTTTCCAATATTGTTTTGGTTGCATTTCAGCTGATTTCGTAAAACATTAACGCAATAACGAAATGCATGTCGTTGGTATAGAATTATGCTGGTGTCAACAAATTGCGTTCTTATGTGCAAATTGTTTTGATTGCTTAGTGTATTTTTGTTTATCTATCTATACGAGTATATATAAAAAAGGAGCTTATGTTTGTAAGATCGCAATAGACTCCTAAACTACTCATCCGATTAGCATGAAAATTTGTATATAGAAGTTTTTTGGTACGGTGCGTGTTTGTGGGCTATCAATTTTGATCCAACTTGAACACCAGGAGGCGCGGTAGTACAAATTTTTTACAAAACTGCCTAAAACTCACAAACCGCTCATGCGATTAGAATAAAAAGTGGTAAATAGTAGTTTTCAGGTACGGTGAGTTTTTTGACAGTATCTTTTTTGATCCACCTTGAACACCAGAGGGCGCTGTAGTACAAATTTTTTACAAAACTACCTAAAACTCACAAACTGCTAATGCGATTAGAATGAAAAGTGGTATACAGTGGGTTTCGTGTACGTTGGGTGTTCTGCTGCTATCGTTTTCGACCTATCTTGAAGACCAGAGGGCGCTATAGTACAAATTTTTTACAAAACCACCTAAAACTCCCAAACCGCTCATGCGATTAGAATAAAAATTGGTATATAGTAGTTTCCAGGTACGATGAGTTTTTTGACAGTATCTTCTTTGAACCACCTTGGACACCAGATGGTGCTGTAGTACAAATTTTTTACAAAATCGCATATTTTTAGTTGCTTTCTTAGGTTAGATGTGCAAATATTTACAAAATTTAAATATTTCTAAAATTTAGTAAAATTAAAAAAAATTCCGTTATTTTGATATCAAAAACATGAACATATCTTGAAAACTATGAAAAATTTTACTACAACGATATATTTAATGTAACATCGTTACACAAAATTACGAAAAAAACAATCAGATATTCAATTTTGTGACTTTCGATTCAAATATCTTTGCTGCTTTTTTATATATTGTGTTAAATTTTTTTTTTGTCTTAAAGCTTCATCAAAATACTATGAAAACCTTATTGCAAAAATACCGTTAGTTGAGTAAATATATTTTAAATATTTTTTTCAAGAAAGGTCTGAAATATTGGAGTTTTCCTCAAAAACAGACTCAAAAATTATTTTTGTTGTAAAAATAATTTAAACTCAAATTCTCAAATTTTCAACTCTATTTAAAAGTTATAACATTTGTAAGTAAAAGTTATTTCAATTTTACGCAAAAATTAAAAACCATTTTTGTGATTCAAAAAACAAGGCCTACCCCTTGATTCTTTTGAAGAAATTTTTTTTCCAATATTGTGTTTTTATAATTTTGAAAAAATATACAAGCTTAAGAATTATTTAATTAGAAAAAATTTTCTAAGTATCTCTTGCCAATCAAAAGTTATGCCAATAATGTTTATCCAAAATATATATACAAAAAGCAAAACGCTGTCTGTGTGATGGCTGGAAACTTCAAAATTACTTAGCCGATAGAGCTGAAATTTTGGCAGTACATTTTTTTCAAGTACGAGATGGCTTAAATTTCTGTCACACCCCCTTTTACCGACCACAAATCAATAAAAATGCTATATTTCCTACGGTTTTCGTCGATTGGGCTACATTTTGATAATTTAGTCTGTATACTTACTGTCGGCAACTGTACTAAAACAGGGTAATATCCATCTACTAGAATACTGGGATGAACATTATATAAGAGGGTGTGGCTCCGCCCATACAGTTAAAATTTGTATTATCGAATAGCTTTGAAAGTAAAAGTAGCAATACTTACATACAAACTCAAAATGGAGTTACTATTTGGTGATCTCCTGCTACTGGGAAACTGTAACGGGCAGTGGAAAATAACAGTGGTGTTAAACTATGAGTCTAAGAAAAGTTTTGAATACATCTATTATGTTCCCATATAGTTGCAGGGTGCAGCAACGCGCGCCGGGAAAAGCTAGTAATTTATAAAATGTCAAACTATTTTTTCATTTTTAATTTAATATTTATAAAATTAAAAAAATGCATTTACTTACTTACTTATCTGGCGCTTACAACCGTTAGTAGGTTTTGGCCTCGTATAAGAAATTGCGCCAGCCATTTCTGTTTTGCGCTTGCTGGTGCCAGATGGAAACACCAAGCGTGGTCGGGTTATACAACAATTTATCCTTCCAACGAAGATGTGGGCGTCCTCTTCTACGTTGACCGCCACCGGACACCGAATCGAATATTTTTTCGCTGGAGCGTCGTTTTCCATTCGCTCAACATGACCTAGCCAGCGGAGCCGCTCGATTTTAATGCGCTTGACTATGTCAATGTCAGCGTACAGCTCATACAGTTTGTGGTTCCATCGAATTCGGTACTCGCCATTGACGCAGATTGGACCGAAGATTTTACGAAGAATCTTTCTCTCGAAGGCTCCCAAAGTCTTTTCATCAGAAATGCTCAACGTCCAGGTTTGTGCTGCATATAATAGGACGGGCATGATTAGTGACTTATAGAGCGTGAGTTTTATTCGTCGAGAGAGGGCTCTGCATCTTAATCGTCTACTCATCCCAAAGTAACACCTGTTGGCAAGAGTTATCCTTCGTTTTATCTCAATACTGACATCATTGAAAGAGTTAATGCTGGATCCCAGGTAGACGAAGTCCTTAACAACCTCGAAGGAGATGTTGTCAACAGTGACGTGGTTTCCAAGACGCTGGGACTGTTTATTTGTTGACACTAGGTATTTCGTGGCGTCCGTGGCGTAGTTGGTTAAAGTGCGTGGCCGCTATGTCAAAGAACCTGGAGACCCAGGTTCGAACCCCGGAAGCGACAGAAAATTATGTGAATTAAAATAATTTTTCTGTACGGCCTCCACCTCTCTGCAGACAATGGCAAACCTCAGAGAGTAATAAAAATGCCATGTAAAGCTTCTTGAGAATAAGAACATTCCGTTCATCGCCGTTCGGAGTCGGCGTTAAGCCTGTAGGTCCATTTCTCGGTCAAACTTAATAACACGCATTTAATTGTGTACAAACTTAATAACACGCACAACACAATTGATCATAAGAAGCTAGGTCAAAGTCCTTTCAAGGGCTGAAATGGCCAGTTTTTTATTTATTTCTTTTATTTTAGGTATTTCGTCTTATCTTCGTTCACTGTAAGACCCATTCGACTCGACTCTTTCACTAATCTGGAGAATGCTGCACTGACTTCGGGCGTATTGTGGCCAATGATATCGATATCATCAGCATAATACTTTTGTAGAATATAGTGCCACTGCGTCTCAAATCAGCAGCTCGGATGATCTTCTCTATCATTAGGTTGAAAAAGTCGCACGATAAGGAATCACCTTGTCTGAAACCTCATTTGGTATCGAATGGAGGAGTAAGATCCTTCCCAATTTTAACTGTGCTGCTGGTGTTGCTCAGTGTCATTCTGCAAAGACGAATGAACTATGCAGGAATACCAAATTCAGACATGGTGGAGTATAGATGATTGCTTATTGGACTGTCGAAGGCGGCTTTATAATCGACAAAAAGATGGTGTGTGTCGATTTGGTTTTCTAGGGTCTTCTCCAAGATTTGTCGCATACATTTTGAAAAAAATGTATTTACTTTAATAAAATCTTTTAAAACACCAACAAGAGCATTACATGTTTCCATTACTATTCCTCCCCATGACAATGCTGTAGCTCAAGTATCTGAAGTTTCGTCCTGTGGCAAGAAATCTACAGGTAACGGCTTATTTTTCATTTGGTTTTATTGCTTCCCTAAATTGGGTATCTTGTTTGATAATTCTAGGAGTTACAAGTTAAAGTAAAAATCCTTATTTTCATAAGACATTCCGAAGTAGTTTTTAAAATCGAATGGCTCAATAGTTCTTAATTAATTTGTAATATTGATGTGAGAATTTATCTTTCTATTCTTTATCCATTCTTTTACCCACTTTGTTCTTTTAATTTTTTCTTTTTCACTAAGCAATGCACAACCAATTTTCTCGTTTTCCATGTTTACTGCGAGATGTTCGCGAACGAATGAAGTGAAATGAAAACGGCATGAATGATCTGGTCATGCAGCAGAATGAGAGAGATATTTAACTTACTTGAGTGAAGCCCATGAGCGGTAATTTGTACCCCACTTTAAACTACATTTTTTAAGATAGGTTTAGATTAAAATCTCTTAAAACAATATGGATTTTCACAAATCAGTGCACTTGCCAGTGCAGTTGAGGACTTGTGCAATTGTGCAGATAGGTTTTCTTGAGCACACCACACTTTTGACTGAGAAATTTATTAAATTTGTATTGTTTGTCCAAATAGCTGTTTTATATTTTATCGGGAAGCAATAGAAAAGTATTAATAAGCTAAATATAAACATGCCGAATAAAGTATAAACAAAAACTATTAATTTTGGGAGAGCATGACTATATTTTTGCCATTCATTTCTAATGGAATATAAGGCTGTGTGCTGTGCGGAAACTTTTCACTCTTGATAGACAAGAAATTACTGAGTTGAATACAGTTTATGTCTGTTGAAATATAATTGCCATTTTTGCTGTGGCAAAAGGACGATTAAATTTTTACGACAAGAAATTTGGACGTTTGAGATTTCGGTAGTGCAAGACTGTTAACATATACTTAAAATGAAAAGTATTTTACGCAAATATTTGCTGTCGAAAGTACAAAATTTCTCCTTCTTTACGACTCAAGGGCTCACAAGTGCCCTGTTTTTCTATGTTTGCTTGTGTCAAAAATTCTCTTGTCAATTGTCTAAATTTATACTAGTCCCTGAGGCTACATAAATTTTTGATAATCATATTCACCTCACAAGGGCCAAATATTCTCATTCCGACTGTCAAAATTTCATCATCCGAGTGAAAAGTGTCTGAAAAGCACACAGCCTAAAAAGCAATTTGCAACTTGACTATTAGTAAAGTACAAAATTTTTGAATTGAAGCAATCGAGTATTTCGATATTTTGAGAAAATAGTTTTTTCTATAAAAATTTTCTCATTCCGAATTAGACTTTGTTTAACAAAGACTTTTCTTTTTTTCAATATATATAATTCTTGTCTTTGCATATTAAATATCAATAGGTTATGGGCGACATAAAAGATTCTTCGAACGGGATATCGCAAGTTAACGATAGCGGTTTTGATTATTGGCAATTCAGGGTACGTATCACCTGGAATTGCACAATCTGGCGGACGTTTTAACTGGCGATCCACCACCGGAAGCAACAGCAAAGGCAGAATTTATGAAAAGGAACAGACGAGTAAAAGATCGTTTAGTTGGATTTGTACACAATGATTATTTAGGCTACATTCGGGATAAATGCACTTCAAAAGACATGTGAAAAAGTCTACAGTTGGTGTTCGCAAAGAAGTCAGCCGTCAACCAACTATTAGTGCGCAAGCTCACAAAGCTTCGCATGAAAGAAATTGACACAATGACCTCCTATCTTATGATATTTGATGGATTATTAAGGTAGTTTAAGACATCTGAAGCCTTGTTGGAAGAAAACGATTTGCTGGCGCAATTCTTTTTTATATTGTCAGAAAAATACCATCCACTGGTCACCGCTCTTCAGTATTTGGAGGATGGAAAGCTGACGTTGAACTTAGTCAAGGAACGGCTGATGTTAGAAGAAACGAAGCAAGCTGAACGTCAAATCGAAGATGTTCCTGAGAAAATAGCATTTGCAGGTAAAAAGAAATTAAAAAACCGTTTCATTTTCCAAAAAAATACTTCAAGTGCAAGAAATTAGGTCACAGAGTTCGAGATTGTCTGAAGCGAGATGCTCGAAATGCTACCGAAAACGTAAAAGGAATCTGCTTTATGGCAGATCGTCATTTCAATGATAAAGCCAGCTATTAATTAAAATTTAAATTGGGTTCGGGTGCAAGTAATAAAAAGTGATATTTCTCAGAGTTGTGTGTGCTGAAAAATTCAATCGTCATCAATGTTGTAAAGGACAACCAGAGTTTGTTGGCAACGTGTTCGGGATGCATACAAGGATTCAGCTTAAAAGGTGTTCAAGTGTTTAACAGGTGTTTACATGGATTATTTTTCTATGGAAAATATTGCTGCTTGTTCCCTAAACAAGCTATGCAAAAGCCAGAACATTCTGAACCCAATGTTTAGTTGTTCTGGCCCATGTGAGCGAATGTTTCATTCGAGATGTGCGGGTATATCCAAATCGTGTTTAGACAATTTAATGTCTGTCCGGTCTAGTCTTCGCTGGTACTGTGCTTCGTGCAGGGCCCTTTCGCCAGATGAGCTTTATTCTAAAATTAAGCTTTTTGATGAAAGTCCCAACTTGCTTAATAACAATTTTAGGGAAATTGTTACATTTTTTAGCGAAGTTAGTGCCGCAGCCAGTATCAGCGTCTACTATGAATGTTCTTCACCGGAAAAAATTTCGCATTCTTTGTCTCAGACAATCTCTTCCGGGACGCAAACAAACATTCAGTCTGAAGAAGACCAGAATATTTCTAAAAAGCAGAGGAAGAATAAAAATAAAAATTAAAATAATAAGCGTCGTATGACGTCTTCAAACCCTCCTCAGGCTAAGCAGCCCTCAGCTATGCCTTCAATAAACAATAATACAATTATTTCTTCACCTCCTTCTTATACTCCTCCATAGGCTAATAGTCCTAATGTGATTTCAACCGAGCCCAATAACCCAATAATTAATTTAAGGGCAGTGTCGAGGCGAAAACTCTTATTCATTTCACGTCTTCAGCCCGATACAACAACTGAAAATGTATTGACGTTTGTCAAGCAAAATATATTATTTAGACAAAATGCTTTCTGTTCATGCAAAAAAAATTGGTAACAAGCCTTCCAACGCCTCCTTTATTCTAACGGTTGCAGCTGAAGAGTTTGCATCTGTTCTTACTCTAAAATGTGGGCCGATAATATTCTCGTTTCTGAGTTTATGCCTAAAAATAAGTCTAGAAGGACGAATAAAATCGCCTATCAGACACAAAAAAACTAAATAGATTATCCCTTTACTATCAAAATGTAAGGGGATTACGTTCTAAAACACGCGAAATATTTTTGGCGTCCCAGAATTTCTCTGAGGATATTATCGCATTAACAGAAACATGGCTGAACGGAAGCATTATTGACTTGGAATTGTTTGACAATAGTTTTCAAGTTTTTAGAAGAGACAGACACACTAACAATATTTCTGCTGTTGGTGGTGGTGTCCTTGTAGCTGTAAGGAATTCTTTTGTCAGTTCCTTAATTGATATTCCCTGCTCTTCTAATATCGAACTTATATGCGTTAAGGTTATACATTGTAATTCCAATGTATATGTTATTAATGCGTATGTTCCCCCAAAGAGCAGTGCAGACGTCTATGCAAGCCTTGCGGATTGCATAGAATATATAATAAATCTACTTGACGTTAATGACGACATTTTACTGTTGGGCGATTTCAATCTGCCTGACTTAAAATGGCATTCTTCCGACGATGATACATATTTTTGTGCATCAAATTCGAAGACTCGCCAAGAGCATATATTTGTTGACAATATATGTTCTGACTTACAACAAGTTAGTTAGTTATAATAGTCTTGAAAGACTTCTTGACCTGGTCTTAACTACCGACAGCAACAATGTAATTGTTAAGAGGGCCTTTCATGCTCTGACTAATGTTGATGAATACCATCCACCATTGAGCATTTGGTATAAATCGGACAGAGAGAGCATAGTTAATTCGAGTTCAATCGATAAGGTTTATGAATTCAATTTTAAAAAAGCTGACTTTTTGAAGTTGAATCATTTACTTCATAACAAACTAAATGTTATTTTAGAGCACTTAAATTTAAATAACCTTGATGATTCCATAAATTTTTTTTATACGGAGCTCTTTACTGTGTTCTCTCAGTCCGTACCATATAGCCTCAAATTTGCGAAAAACTGTGCGTACCCTTGGTACACTAAGGATTTAAAATCTCTTCGCAACAACAGGAATAGGGCATGGAAGAAATATGTCTGTAGTTTAGACTCAAATGACCTGGAAACCTACAAACGTTTGTTTCTGGAATTTGAAAATAGCTCAGCTGCATTATATAATGAATATTTAGACAATATAAAGCCGAGAATACTGTCTGATCCAAAGAAGTTTTGGGGATTCATAAACACAAAGAAGAAATCCGATGGACTCCCTTCATCATTCAAAACTGTTGATGGAATTACTGACGATCCCGTCATTATTTGTAGTTTATTTGCAAACCTTTTTAAAGAGTCATTTTGTTCGGATTCATTTGATCCTGATGAGGGGTATTTTGAATATATGAATTCTACACCCAGAGTTTCTGTGGACTCTTTGTCCTGTCCCTCAGAGGATATTTTAAAATATATTAGTTCGATCGATGAAGATTTTAGCGCTGGACCTGATGGAATTCCTGCCGCAGTGTTAACTCAATGCGGTACAATTTTGTGTCAACCACTTTCTTTGTTATTTAATAAATCTATAAACGAAAGTTATTTTCCACTGTTTTGGAAAAAATTATTTATTAGTCCTATTTATAAAAAAGGTTGCAGGAATGATGTTATTAATTACAGGCCCATTGCTAAACTGTCATCGATTCCAAAACTTTTTGAGCGAATCGTATATGATCGGGTAAAAATTCACTGTCGTGAAGTCATAACAACTCGTCAGCATGGTTTTGTTAATGGCAGATCTACGGTATCTAATCTACTCGACTTTACAACCTTTTGCTTAAATACCATTGAATCTGGTTGCCAGGTCGACTGTATCTACACTGACTTTAGCAAAGCATTTGATAAGTTACCACACAATTTAATTCTATTTAAACTTTAGTCCATTGGATTTCCACAATGTTTTGTAAACTGGATTAAATCGTATTTGACAGAACGATCTTATCAAATACGATTCCGAGGGGTTTTGTCTGCTGAGTTTATTGCGTTATCTGGTGTTCCTCAAGGAAGTCACTTCTGTTTATTCTAGCCATAAATGATGTGACCCATATCATTAAAAACTCTCATCTGCTTATTTATGCGGATGATATGAAAATATACAGAAAAATAAATTCTCAAGACAATTCAGCCCTACTCCAGTCCGATCTGAAATCTTTTGAAGTTTGGTGTTCTAAAAATAATATGTTTCTTAATCCAGATAAATGCCAAACTATGACCTTTTCGCGAAAAAGGAATAATTTAGTTTTTGATTATAAAATAAATGATACTGCTTTATGTCGTGTATGGATTCTGAGCTTTCCTTTAACATTCATATTGATAACATTTGTAAAAAAGCATCCTCTATGCTTGGATTTATTAAACGCTGGGCCAAAGAATTCAATAGCATGATTACGACTACAACGTTGTATTATGCAATAGTGCGTCCTCACTTGGAGTACGCAAGTCAAGTTTGGTCTCCAAGTTACAATGTGCATGTTGATCGAATAGAGAGAATCCAAAAATGCTTTGTTCGGTTTGTCCTAAGAGGCTTAAGTGGATTTGACATTTTAAACCTTCCTCCTTATGAGGATCGCTTGAAACTTTTAAAAATGCAATCATTGAGTGAGCGAAGGAAGTCTGCAGATATCGTCTATTTGCACCAACTCATCATCGGTGTATTCGATTCTCCAGAACTTCTTTCTCTTATAAATTTTAACTCTAATCGTAGAAGCAGTAGAAATGCTAACAATTTAATTTACTTACCATATAGTAGAACAAATTATATGTTAACTGCTCCTTTAAACCGTATGAGTAAATTAGTTAACAATTGTAGCCTTTTTGATGTTAACTTGTCTAAAGGTCAACTCAAGAGTAGATTGAAAACTATTGTGTAATTGCATGGTTAGTCGTGATGTCTTGTGTTGTCCTT
The DNA here is from genome assembly GCA_943735915.1 of Pherbina coryleti. NCBI lineage: Eukaryota > Metazoa > Arthropoda > Insecta > Diptera > Sciomyzidae > Pherbina > Pherbina coryleti. The sequence goes on along the minus strand of OX030950.1, from coordinate 112,252,234 downwards.
GAGCCCAACCATATTTTGGTGGTGTATTGAGTTATAAACCGGACGCGCGCGCATACACTTTTGGAAAGAACAGTTTTGAATAAAATTTTTGTTTGTGCTAAAGACAATGGATAGAAAAAGTAATAGAAATAAAAATAAAAGAAACACTGGTAGCTACCGAAAAACTCGTCCCTTGAAACGCCAGATTCGTGGTAACCAGCACGAAAGAGATGAGAACACCGAATTCACAAGTACATTGGCAAAAAATTTAAAAATAATGAAAACGAAGACATAAGCATTGACAATAAAACGGAGAACTGCATTTTGGAGTTTTATACAGTTTTATCGGCGATTACTAATCTGGTGATATGTGCCAAATGTGAAGGAAAAATCGAGTTTAAAAAAGCATCGCCGTATGGAATTGACTTCAAAATTGGTGTTCACTGCGCTTGTAGCTGGAAGACTACCACTACATACATTTTTTCATCGTCTTGGGTTGGCAAATCTAATTTGATGTACCGGCACTTGATTTTTGCCATGAGGCTTTTAGGCATTGGGCCAAAAGCCATTAACACGTTTTGTGGCCTCATGGACATCGGCAGAGGTGTGGGTAACTCATTATACTTCACTGCCCTGGAGAACTTTCATACAGCTGCAAGCGCGATCTATGGATACACTCTTTCATAAGACAGTCACAACAGATCCACAATGCGACCCAGCAATGTTTATCGTATCAGGTGATGGCACTTGGAAAAAACGTGGCTTTTCTTTACTATACGGCGCTACAACGTTGATCGGCAAATACAGTAAAAAAATAGTCGACTCTGTTCAGCGTAAGAAACAGTTGCAAGTATTGCGAAGCTAAGAAAGAAGAAGACACACTGGCATATGAAATTTGGATTGAAGACCACGAAGAGGAATGCCGTGCCAACTTTCAAGGAAGCTCTGGAAAGATGGAGGTGGATGCGATAAAGGAAATGTTCGCCATATCAGTCCAAAAGCATGGCGTAAAATACTGCAAGTATATCGGCGATGGCGACCCAATCGTCAAAAAAAAAGAATGTATATCGCACGTGCAAAAAAGAATGGGCACCAGACTCCGCAAGGCCAAAAAAGAAAACAGAGGCATTGGCGGCAAGGGTGGCAAACTCACAGATAAAGTCATCTCTGAACTAGCAACATATTATGGCCTCGCTATTCGTCGTCATCCAGAGTCGGTTTCTGACATGAAGAGGGCTGTTTGGGCAACGTTTTTGCACAAAACCTCAACTGATGAAGCTCCTCAGCACCAAAACTGTCCGACCGGTGCGTCGAGCTTGTGTGCCTGTCAAAAAACGGTACCAGAAGGGATAATCGACAGCTTCAAGCATACGTATGCACCACTAAATCAGAAAGTCCAGGAAGCAATCAAACCTATTTACGAAGCACTGTCAGCCGATGATTTGTTGAACAGATGCCTTGGCTCCGAAACTCAAAACAGCAACGAATCTTTCAAAGCAGTGCTGTGGTCATTCGCACGGAAGCATGTGCACACCGGCGCACGCACTATTGAGATTGCCAATTATATTGCAACTGTCATTTTTAACGAAGGTTTTTTGCTAATATTTCAAATAATGAACCTAATGGGCATCCCGAGTGGCAACTTCACATATGATTTCGCCATATCTCGGAACGAAGAACGTTTGAAAAGGTCCGAGCACAAAGAGCCGCTGAGCCCTAATTTTTTGAAGAAGATTGATATATGTAAGTATTTCACAAAAAAAAAAAAATGTTTCATTGCCTAAAATTTTCTTTGAGTTTCTTCAAAATCACGTTTTTGAACTTCAAAGCCACTTTTCTCCGGTTCTACTGAACCGATTTTGATGAAACTAAGTGCAATTCAAGCAGAATTTTCACCATTTTAGTCCTTACCTCAATCACAATTTTAAACAATTTTTTACAATTTTTTTTTACACTAAACTACAAAAAAAAGACCCAAAATCGGTTTTTCATTTTTCAATGACCGCCATTTTGTAAAAAATAATCGTAAAATTATGATTGAAATAGGAACTAGAATTACATCTGTACTGAATCTAACGCCGTTTATTTTTTCTATTTCAGATGATTCGAAGTCGAGTTATCCAGGCCGCAAGCAGCATACCTTTCTTTCGATGCCCAACTTTGAAGGCCGACAACTTTTTGAACAGTCCTCGTACAAAGGAAAAAATTTTTTATTTAATTTAATATGTTATTAATGCAATAAAAAAAACAGAATTTAAATAACTCTTTGAGTTTTCAAATGAGAAGTTTTTCAAAAACAGCCTTCCAACCAGGAATACTCCCTTTATCGATTACTTCACCCTACGATTTACATCATCAAGAAAAAATCTGTGGTATTCGGTGTGATTAAGGAGTACGAAGCGATGGTAACTGCAAAGTTTGGCTCATAAATCCCAAAGTTGATGTTGGAGCAGGGTCAAGAGTATTGCTCTAAGGCCCAAGAGAGTTGGTACAAGAAGAAAGGGATTCAACTAGAAACAACAATGGAATACTCTCCTCAGCAAAATGGAGTCAATAGGATTTTGGTGGAGAAAGTTAGATCGATGCTCATTAAAAGCAATATGCCGAAAACAATGTGGTGGGAAGCTGTGCTCACTGGAATTTATCTTATAAATCGAAGTCCGGCGATTGAGGATAATTGTACGGTCACTCCTGCAGAAATGTGGTATGAATCAAAGCCAGAACTGGAAAAACTGCGAGTATTTGGATGCAAAGCTTTTGCATGGATTCTTAGTCAATTAAGAAAGAAACTTGATTCCAAAAGCTACAAGACAGTAATGGTAGAATATGCACTAAACAGGTACAGACTCTGGTATATGGAGAATAAAAAGATTAAGCTAACACGAGCCGTAAAATTTGATGAAGATTGCTTTCCTTTTAAAGATGAACCTTCAAGCAATTTAAAAGAAATCTACGAGGTCACGAACAAGGAGGGGATAGTGAAGTTTTAATTATTTTGGCTGAAGATTTGGTCAAAGCAAAAGAACATGAGCAAGTTGAACTAGAAGAACAAGAATTAGTCGGATGTAATGAAGCCATTGATGAATCTGTAAATGAAAAAGAAGCCTCAGTGGTTCCTTCACACCAAAATAATAATATTAGGAAAACCAAGCGGGAGCACAGACTACTAAGTAAGTTCTTGTTTTTTTCACTGCTTATGGAGCAGATAGTGGAGTCCGTGGTGTAGTTGGTTAAAGTGCGTGGCCTCTATGTCAGCTAACCTGGAGACCCGGGGTCGAACCCCAGCAGCGATAGAAAAATATTTGAATCAAAATAAAAAATTAAGTCGGCGTTAAACCTCGGTCCGGTTCTCGGTTAATTGTGTACAAACTTAATAACACGCACAACACAATTGATCATAAGATGAATTTCATGTAAAAATCGAGATGCATTGAACCCGACCACCTCAGATATCGATGAAATTTTGTTCATAGCTAAATTTGATTAATACAAACAAACCCTCATTTTTAGAAATGACTGTTTTGCGATTTTTTGGGCGTGGCACAGTGGGAAAGTTTTCGAAAAAACGCGAAAATGGTCGAAAAGAGCTCCATTTAAACTGCAATAACTCAGAATCGGCTGAACCGATTTCCATGATCTTGGTATCATTAAAAAGATATTTTAACAGGCTTTATGACACGTTTAAAAAATAAAAAAAATTACACTGTACAAAATTTTATAACAAAAAGAAAATTTTACCTAACGAAAAAACCAAAAAGATCAAGGGTTTTTTTACAGTGTATTACTTTTTTAGAAAGGTTTATCCTTCACCTATAACATATCAAAAAATAAAAATGGGTTCTTTTTCAGTTTTTTTTATATAATTTTTTAAGTAGTACCACTTCTAGTAATTGCCCATATATTTTTATATTGAAGCCACGAAAAATAGCCAAACATCTGTTATATTACTGAGAAGTGTTCAAATTTCAGTTATATTCAAAATATACTTATAATGTGCAAAGATTATTGATATAATATGCATAAAAGAAAATTATGTATGTATACAGGTAAAAAAAATAAACATTGTCCCAGAAAAATTATGAATATGTTTTAACCCCAAAAAGTTCTTGCGGCCGTACCAGCCCAAACCAATAAGTATACAGGTAAGCGCATAAAATGCTTACTGTAACTGTGTTTCTAGGATTAGCAAAATAAACACACTGCAGGTACCCCTAATTAAAGAATTGATTTTAAAATTGCCTTAAAAATTGCTATATAAATGCACCTGATGAACGTACCGAAAGTTTTCGAAATAATTCGAATAACAGCGAAAATATCAGGTCACATTCTTACACATTTACAAAATATTTCAACAATTCTAACATTTTTTAAATGTTTACAAATAAAAAACCATCAACAATTGTTTATATTATTTGCCATGTTTTTATTAATTTGTGTTTTATTTTATTTACATTTTTTTTAAGTTAATTATTTGTAAGAAATTTTGCGCTGCTCAAATTTGGCACAGTCAGAATATCTGCGCACATGTACAGACGTTTCATTTATCGGAATGAATGAATGAAAGCCTTGAGTTCCTGTTATAAAGAGTGATTTTTTAAGTGCCTGATAACTTTTTTTTAAAAAAAAACGCATAAAATTTGCAAAATCTCATCGGTTCTTTATTTGAAACGTTAGATTGGTCCATGACATTTACTTTTTGAAGATAATTTCATTTAAATGTTGACCGCGGCTGCGTCTTAGGTGGTCCATTCGGAAAGTCCAATTTTGGGCAACTTTTTCGAGCATTTCGGCCGGAATAGCCCGAATTTCTTCGGAAATGTTGTCTTCCAAAGCTGGAATAGTTGCTGGCTTATTTCTGTAGACTTTAGACTTGACGTAGCCCCACAAAAAATAGTCTAAAGGCGTCAAATCGCATGATCTTGGTGGCCAACTTACCGGTCCATTTCTTGAGATTAATTGTTCTCCGAAGTTTTCCCTCAAAATGGCCATAGAATCGCGAGTTGTGTGGCATGTAGCGCCATCTTGTTGAAACCACATGTCAACCAAGTACAGTTCTTCCATTTTTGGCAACAAAAAGTTTGTTAGCATCGAACGATAGCGATCGCCATTCACCGTAACGTTGCGTCCAACAGCATCTTTGAAAAAATACGGTCCAATGATTCCACCAGCGTACAAACCACACCAAACAGTGCATTTTTCGGGATGCATGGCCAGTTCTTGAACGGCTTCTGGTTGCTCTTCACTCCAAATGCGGCAATTTTGCTTATTTACGTAGCCATTCAACCAGAAATGAGCCTCATCGCTGAACAAAATTTGTCGAACAAACACATTTCGAACCGAACACTGATTTTGGTAATAAAATTCAATGATTTGCAAGCGTTGCTCGTTAGTAAGTCTATTCATGATGAAATGTCAAAGCATACTGAGCATCTTTCTCTTTGACACCATGTCTGAAATCCCACGTGATCTGTCAAATACTAATGCATGAAAATCATAACCTCAAAAAAATCACCCATTTATTTGGAAAGTAATCTTTTACTAAAAACATTTTACCGACTCCTAATAGTACTAATATTATTTATATTGCATATTACCTCAAAATAAATAAAGCACTGGTAGCGCACCCTACTTTCTTCTGACAAATTAAGTTTTCGCTTCCCCAAAACAATTTTTAAGAAAAAAGATGCTAATTTCCACATTTGGTTGAATATTTTTTTACGTGTAAGTATTTTAAATCTTAAGCTAGAAGCCAGTAATTAAACAAAGAACAATTATTAAATTGGCCAATTTTAGTTTAAATTACCATTAAAAGTAATGCTTACTATTTCAAGGCAAAACGTGATCGCTAAAGAGACACTTTTTAAGTATGGCGAAACTAAGTATATATAAAATAAGTGGTTTGCTGAGTTGACAGGTGTCATGTTCAGTGCTGCCAATTAAATAGAAAATAAAATACAGTGGCGTGGTTAACCACGCAACAGCACTCCCAAAGGCTAAAAATTTCCAAGAAAAAATTGCAACATCTGCAGGATCTAAAATCCTTGTTGCCAGCATACTGCCATTATTTTTATGATAGGTTAAGACCTTTGATAGACCTTATGATTAATTAATTATTAATTTGTTTCTAACCTTTTTTTTTGTAGTATCATAATTTATTTTAATAAACTGAAATAATTTGTTTTTTTGTCTTAAGGGGGCATCATATAGGTTACAAATTTAAAAAAAAAAACTTTTTTCGGAATTTTTTTTCATAGAAGGAAAAAAGATATCGTTTTAAATTTTTTTTTACAACACTTTTTTGATTTTCTTTTCACTTCTGTAATAACTTTCAGTTTATTCAAGAATTCCAGCAAATCTGAGATAACAGTAAATAAAACATAAATAATAAAAAAATCAAAGCTAGTTGTGTTTAAAAAAAAAAAAATAAAAATACTGCATTATTAAAATAAAAATTAGCATTAGTGATGATACGTTATTATGTTTAAGAAAATTGTGTAATTGATGATACGTTATTTTGAAATTTGGTTGTAACTTGGTTATTTTTGATGGCAGAAGTTTAAAATTCATAACACAATACGTAATATAATGTAGTGAATCGTAATCAATAAAAAACACAATTTCGAATTTTTTGATCATACGTTGTTTTGCATTTTATGTGACGATTTGCTGTTGTATGGAATAAGGTCAAGAAAGTTACAGTCAGGAACTTCGTCATAGGAAATCAGTTTAAAAGTAAGGTTTGCTGGACCCCACGTCAGGTGAATTGTTAAATTTGGAGCACGTCAGTTTCAGAGGGTTAAGGTTTTAAGGTTCTCAGTTCATCTGTTCAACCATTTATTAGCATCATTGACGTTTGACTTGTTTGTTTTTTTACACAATGCATGTAACTTTCTTTTAATGTCAATGCTAACACATTGAAGTCTGTATTACAATTAATTTTTCCAAACATTTCATTAAGAGATTCTCTGAATTGATTTTTTTATATATAAACCGATCACTATATTTTTTATAATTTTTAAATTTCTTATTTTTCACGGGAACTTTAATTAGAATTGCTTCACGATCACCGATCTTTCTCTGGGACTCATAAGAAAATCAATTAACGAATCCGAAAACTCTGCAATCCTTGTCGGTTTTTTTTGTTTTTTGTATCAAGTTGTTATGTATTAAAACATCATTAAAAACTTTAGTGTAAATATAGTTATTGTCTAGCAAATTAATATTAAAATCTCCAAGAATCACTATATTACGGTTTCAGTCTAACACTCTATAAAGCCAATTGCACAAAATGCACGTTCTTCTTTTTAGAGAAAATCCGATTAGCGCTACCTCTTCCAAAAAATCTCAAAAAAACCTTAACTCAATAAGCTTTCAAACAAACCAAAGGTTGAGCAATTATGAAATTCGAAAATTTTCATTTGGGACACCCTACTGGGACTCTACTCCGTATTACGGTGCATAAATCAATGCGTTGCGAAAATGAAACGCGATGCGCATTCAAATAGCAAATCGCACGTGTTTATCGCATTACGGAGTACCGATTACTCTATTTTTTCGCATCGCAATACAGAGTAGGGCCCCTGATATTTTTGAATGCATGATTCTAAAAAACTCTTGCATATTTAGTGTAAATAGAAATCTATTTGTTAAGGACATAAGAAGTTCTATTTCAGATCAATAAATTTCTAACCAAAAAGACAGACATCCTCTTTAAAAAAAAAATCACTTTTTTGACCTCGTTGATAGCATAGCGAAAAGAGTTTTTGTCCGATCGACTTGATCCTAACGGGATTTTGTAGAAAAGTGTCTCTATGGCATGACGTAGCCGTTTTTTTTTTTCATACTTTCCTTTTTTTATCATAAAATTTTTGTTGAAAATCGATATTTTCAAAATCTCCTGCGTCAAACTGTAGGCAGTGATGTTTAATGTAAGAATCTTTTTGGTTTTTTACTTTTAGACATTCCGTTTTGTTGCAACGCTGTCAACGCCAACGGGATAAATTTTCAGGAGCGCCACTTTTGACAGATGACTGCGGGCCAACATGATATAAAAAAAAGATATCAAATTCTTCCATGTAGTACTAACTTGATTCAATGGATATACAAGTTTTATACATAAATGTGAAGCCAATTTTTTTTTTTTTATTAATAAAACAAAAACCACCTGAAATTTGAGCGTTTACAGTGTTTAAACCCCTTAAAGCAAAGTTCCATTACGCCAAAATATAAACTTTGTCATTTTTTGTGTGTTTTTTAAAATATTTTAACATTTGCTATAGTCGTTCATTTGCACGACCGTTCAGAATCTTCGAAAAATGGTTTTTGTTTTATACCTATGGGAGTTTTTGTTGGGTTACTTTTAGTAAAAAACAATAAATTAACAAAAAAGTCATGATAAGCCCGGATATATACAAGACAACTTTGTTTGCGATACTAATGAAAATTAAATTTAATGCGGTTGGCTATGACAATCTCCCTATTAATTTTCTAAAAATAATTTTTCCATCAGTGCAGCATTACATTCTTCATTTTATCAATACTATATTTACCACGTCTCATTTTCCTACAACCTGGAAACTAGCAAGGGTTGTTCCCATCAAGAAAAGCGGTAATTCTATTGACAATCTCAGGCCTATCAGCGTTTTGCCTTCCTTGTCCAAAGTTGTTGAAAATCTCATGATGCAACAAATTATGAGTTGTATTAAAAATAAATTACATTGCTGTCAATACAGCTTCCGGACTGGCTAAAACACATCTCTTTTGGTTGGTCTTACAGATTGCATTAGAAAATGCTATAATTTATTTATTTATTTATTTATTTATTTATTTATTTATTTATTTATTTATTTATTTATTTATTTATTTATTTATTTATTTATTTATTTATTTCATCTAACAGAGATCAACTCTTACAGACTATAAATTAAATTTCAGAGTTTCATAAAATATAATATAAAAATATAATATAAAAATTTAATATAAAAATATAATACATTACATAATAAAAATATAATACATTACATAATAAAAATATAATACATTACATAATAAAAGTATAATACATTACATAATAAAAATATAATACATTACATAATAAAAATATAATACATTGTAATTAAATACAAAATTATCATTAATATTATTTAGATTCTAATAATTCAAAAATATACAGTAAAAGTGAGGGGATGTAACTAGATGTTCAAAGCATCGCGCGCCAATAGATGCATAAATAATTTTTTAAGTTGCTTTTTAGAGCCATTTTCAAATATATCAATGAGCGCAAGTACCGAATTTGTCTCCCAAATACATCGAGCTAAAGGCATATTTGAAACATAGACAGCTCTAAACAGTGGTTCGGAGAAATGAAATTGGCTTCGGAGCTGTCTTGAAGGAAAATGAAAATTTAAATGAGAAATAGCTCATCACATTGAACATTATGATAGAGAAGGTCCCATATGAACACGATAGAAGAAACTTTGCGTCTTTTTTCAAGCGAAGAAATGTATGAATGAAATGGAAGGAACGGCTGGTAGATGCCAATTAAGCTTGTATACCACAAATCTAGTGAACCTTTTTTGAACATTTTCGATGCGATTGGAATGTGTTTGAAAAATTGGACTCCAGATAGTGGCACAATATTCTAAATGTGGTCTCACTAGCGCGGAAAAAAGAGTAAGTAAAGCGTATGGGTCAGAAAAGTCTATAGAGTTCCTTTTAAGGAAACCTAACAACGAGTTAGCTTTGCTAATTATAAAATCAAAATGGTCATTAAAATTCAGACGTGCATCCATTAAAATTCCTAAGTCTTTTTTGACGACGACCCTATTCAGAATAATTGAGTTTATAGAATAGTCCCAAAATATTGGAGAAGTAGCTCTAAAAAAGTAAAACATTGGCATTTGGCAATGTTCAAAGGTAGTTTATTAATTTCGCACCATGATATTACAGCGTCAATGTCATTCTGTAATAACACAAAATCATTAGAAGATGAAATAGCTCGAAATAATTTTAAGTCGTCTGCAAACAAAAGGGCTTTAGAATTTTTGATCAAACAGGGAAGATCATTAATAAAAAGAAAAATAGAAGTGGACCTAAATGACTTCTTTGAGGGACTCCAGAAGTAACAAGTATTGGTAAATTATCCTCTTTTTAGAGAGAGATAAAGTGGAAATGAATCGGCTAAACTAAAACAAGCTCTGTTAATTAGTAAAAAATAAAATATTTATCGTTTAAAAAAAATTGGAAAAATTATATTTACGTATAGATAAATGAAGTTTCAGTGTATTGAAACAAAATATTTAATAAAAAAACATAATTTTGGTGCACAAAAACGAAAATTAAAATTTAACTAACTGCAATGGCTGAGTGCCATAAATGCAGGAGAACTAACAGAGGCGAAACAGGCATAATATGTGCAGGAATATGTGGCAAAGTTTATCATTGCGTGGATAAGTGGTTCAGGTCTTGACCAATATTCATCGAAAGTTTTGGAAGCAAATCCCTTTGTGAGGTTCATGTGTGATTGCATTCAATATATCCACAATGTAGACTTTGCGTTAAAAGAGATTCAAGATGGTGTCAACAAAAACAAAAACAACTTAGCTGATTATAAGGACGAATTTAATTGTCATTAAAACAAAACTAGTAAGAAAGGATCTTCGACTGGGCCGAAGTTAAAATACCCCCACGGCCGAACCAAAGTATATTCAAAGTCTTAAGCAATCAAGAAAATGTTTATCTGTAAAAACGTTTTCGTTATATTTTTAACAGAAAATATTCGCTTTTGTTTTTTGATAAAGTCGCTTTGTATAGGAGGGGGGCGTGGTTTTCACTCAACTTGGTTGAATTCCATACACATAGAACACGTTGTATATCAAAGTGTATATGCAAAATTTCAAGTCCATACATTAATTTTTGTGGATTTTAGAGAAATTTTACCTTTTTGATAAAGTCACTTTGTATGGGAGGTAGGTGTGGTTTCATCCGATTTGGTTGAATTTCATACTTAGAGTGTATTTTGAACATCAAAACTCATAATATCAATCTCATATATTAATTTTTGTTGAATTATAAGAGATTTTACCGTTTTGATAAATTCATTTGTATGGGAGGTAGGCGTGGTTTTCATCCGATTTGGCTCATTTACGAACTTGACCTTCATTTTTTAGATAAAAGCTTAAATATTGAATTTCGTGATGATAGCTTTAAAACTACGGCTGTAATCGTGATCACAGACAGACGGACAGACAGACGGACATGGCTAAATCAACTCGGGTGGTGATGCTGATCAAGAATATATATACTTTTCTATACCTAACACGCCTCCTTATGGGCGTTACAAACGGAGTGACAACATTAATATACCCCCATTTACGTTTTTTAAACGTGGGGGTATAATGAAAATGAAATTAAACAACTATTAGAAGCAATTGAAAAAAGATATGAAGAAAGATTAAAAAAAATAGACACGGCACAAAAAATATGTGAAAAAAATGTAAATGAAATTAAGAACTTATGCGGCATCGTTAATGATTTTAAAAATAAAAACAAAGACATAACACAATTGAAGAAAGCAACGTAAAGATATGTAATGAAATAAAGAAAGTGATAAAAGAAACAAGTGATTAGCAAAAAACCAAGGTATATTCAACAAGCAAAACAACTTGTCATTTGCTGATACTGTTAAAAAAAACAGTGTTTTAAAAAACAAGTGCCATTAATAATAAAACCTAAAGAGAAACAAGAAATAAGAAAAACAAAAGAGGACTTAAACAACAAGGTAGATCCTGTTAACCTTAATATAACAAACATTGAAAACAGAAGCAATGGAACAATTGTAATACAAAGTGAAAATGATGAGGAAAGGGAAAAAATTTAAAATGCTATTGAAAATAAAATGAGTGATACATACGAGATAAAAGCGCCAAATGAAAATGATATGTCAGTAATAATAACAGATATGTCATTTAAATATACAGAGAAAGAATTAATAGACAAAATTAAGAGACAAAACCAACAATTGCAAGAGCATGAAATGAAAATAGTAAAATCTTATGAATTTAAAGAAATAATAAAGTGATTTATAATGTTAAAATTAAAGTAGATAAAGAAACATACAAGAAGATTAAATGAGCACAAAAATTAAATATTGGGTGGGGAAAATGTAGAATATTTGATGGGACAGATATAATTCAATGCTTTAAATGACAAGGATATAATCACAAGGCGGGCGAATATAAAAATTAAGAAACATGTTATAGGTGCCACGGAAACCACAAATCAAAGGAATGCAAAAAAGAGATAATTAATAAATGTGTAAACTGTATAAGAACAAATAACAAGCTAAATATGGGACTTGACGAAAACCATGTCTCGTCGAATAAAGAAGGTCCCGTGTATTTAAATAGTCTAAATATGAAAAAGAAGAGGTTGGGGTTAATAGTTTAACAATTACAGGAGATACATGGTATTTACACAAATGTGTGTGGGTTAGTGAATAATTTCAACCAATTGGAAATAATCGCTGATGAAGAAAACCCAGGCTTTATAATTCTAACAGAGACCCATTTAATAAAAGACATAGATGAACGAGAAATACAACTACAAGACTATGATCAATATAATACACACTCTAATTCAAACCGGACAGGAGGAGTTATCATTTATTTTAAAAAACTATGGACCGTCACAAAAATTGGTGAGAAGATTTCTGACTCAAATTATTGGATAAGTGCATATATGGCTAAACTTGGAAAAATCCAAACGGCAATTATGGCGGTGTATAGATCACCAAGTAGGAGTGAAACAGAATTCTGCGCAGTTTTTGAACAAATAATCGAAGATATATTAGAAACGAACAGTGATATAATAATAGCTGGTGATTTCAACATAGACTGGAGCAAAGAACATACATACAAAACTAGATTAGAAGGTATTTTACATGATAATGGATTAAAACAAATAGTAAACGAATATACTAGAATCGCGCAAAACTCGAGAACTATAATAGACTATGTAATAACAAATAATGGTAACATATCTACGAACAACAATAGTGACAGTAAAATTGCAGATCATGAAGCAATAGATATAAAAATCAAATATATAAATGAAAATCAAAACCAAATCACTAAAAAAGAAATTGAAATATTTAAATACAATAAAGATCTTTTCAATAAAGAACTCGGTGCAATAATAAAATATAATGAAAATGATAACGTAACTAATAGCGGTAACATAATGGACAATTGCCTTGAAAATACAATTAAGAAATTTACGCGCAAAAAAACAATCAATTCAAGAAATGATATAAACAAATGGTTCAACAAAAACTTAGGGCCAGTTTTTCAGTGCGGGTTTAAACTCTAGTCATATTAAACCTAAGTTAACTCACCAAAATTGGACGTTTAAACTCGGTTTAAGCAAAAAAAGCACATCATATGATAATTTAAGTCAATGCTACAATATTTAGTTAAACCGACTTTTAACGTACCTTTTTGGTGAGTTAAGCTGAGTTATATTTGACTAGAGTTTAAACCCGCACTGAAAAACTGGCCCTTAAAAATACTTAAAAGTGAAAAAATTAATAAATACCAAATTGCTAAATCTGAAAACACGGAAAATGCATGGAATGATTATAAAGTAGTAAGAAATATATACAAAAATAAAATTGAAATCGAAAAAAATAAACATGTTAATAACAAAATCAATAATGCCAAAGACCAAAAACAAATGTGGAAAGAAATAAAAGACTTCATATTAAAAAAGAACGCAAATGTGATAAAAAATGTAATATTTAATGATAAGGAATATACGAATAACTATCAAGTCGCCACCCAATTTAATAAATATTTTGTCGATAGTATTAAAGTAGTAAGAGATACAATAGAAAACGTTCATTATACAAACAAAATTCCTGTGAAAACAAGATTTAAATTTCGTGCAATATCTTTATTAGAACTAAAAAAAAATATGTAAGTGTTTAAAAGACAAACCGGACTTCAACAAAGTATCAATCAAAATAATATTAGATAACTGGAACACTATCGGTAAGAATATACTTAACATTCGGGGCTGTCATAGAAACCAAGACGGTTTTGCTTTTTGTCGGAATTGCAAACCAATTCTGATTTCATTTGGTGTCACAAAATCGTCTTGGTTTAGATCTTTTCGAACATCAACAAAACCGATGTTCGAATCAGCTGTTTCTCACATTTTGTCTGTGTATGTGGAAATTTTATTAACTTCATTAGTTCACAATTTTATTAAATTAAAGTGTTTTTTCTGTTTATGTTATATAAGAAGCAATAAATAAGCATAAAATGGCTTCAGCTGTTGTAGCCTCTTTATTAATAGAAGAAAGGAGCTCAGAAAAGGTGAAAAGAAGAGTTTTGATAGATTGCAGCAATCCCCTTGAGCTGCAATCCCATATTTTTCTTTTACTGTGCAGTTATCTAGATCAATAAATATAGCTATAAATATATTTTTTTTTGTAGATTTATTTATTTATTTTTATAAAAGAACAAGAATTTACTTACATTGCAACGAAATATCAACTAGCAAGAGAAAAAAAACTCGCGCAAATTAAATCTGTCAACGGTTAGATGCTTGGTTTGATTCCGATAAGAAAATCGATAATATTGGTTTCTGTGACACCTAAAACCGATATTCGGGGTTGTTACAGAAACCGACACAGAATTTTCTTGTTATCGGAATTGAAATAGATATCGGTTTGAAATGGTGTTATGAAACAGACTTGATTTTGCATTTTTCGAACTTCGGCAAAACCGATATTCGAAACAGCTGATATGCGCAGCTGACAAAATCAATTGGGTGCTTTATTTTAAATGAAAATTTTTGTTTTAGTGCTTAATCTAAATTTAAAATTTAAAGACATGAGTTCTGCCGTCGTAGCCTTCTTTTCAATTGAAGAACTTGGTAACACATACACAGAAAAAATCAGACGTGAAATATTGAGAGACAAGAGCAATCCGCTCGAGCTACCAGAGTCAACGTTAGTACGATTCATTTTTTCATTTTGGTTTTTATTAACGTCTTCACATTTTCACAGATTCGTAGACCAATATCTTCTAAACAAGGAAGCATTCGTTGCGGTACTGGCAACAATTGAAGGTCAGTTGGACAAGTTGGCTATTCCACCTGTGTTACAACTTGCAGCGGCACTTCGGTTTTTTGCGGAAGGATCATATCAACGGTCTGTGGGTAACGATGCAAATGTCTGCTTAGCAAGGTCGACAGTGTCAGTGGTGTTGAAGGAGATACTGAATGCTCTTGAACGATCCATTTGTCGACGCTGGGTTAAACTCGCAATGGACGACCGCGAAAAGTCGAGGTCAAGAGAACATTTTTATACCAAGTTCCGCATTCCAGGCGTTTCTGGTTGTATTGATGGAACCCACATAAAAATAGTGAAGCCGCCAATTGATGAGCATTTGTACTATAATCGCAAAGGCTATTTCAGCATAAATGCCATGATTGTAAGTTGTAACTGAAAAAATATTTTTTTTAACTATAAATTTTAATGCTTTAATCTAAAAATTTGTGACAAAAACATGCTGATACGAGCCGTAGATGCCCGATATCCCGGAGCAAGCCACGATTCTTTCGTGTGGAGTGTAAGCAGCGCCAAACAATTTTATATGAGGCAATATGTGGCTGGAGATCGAACGAACCGATTGTTGGGAGACTGCGGTTATGGCATTGAGCCATTTCTGTAAACACCGTACAGAGACGGATTTAACTCAAATTCGGCACATTACTTGAAGCCTAGATTAGGTTATGGCATACTGTGTTTTGATCACGCCTCTTCCGCCTCTTTTTAAGAAACGTAAATTATCCTACTTGTGGCGTCCGTGGCGTAGTTGGTTAAAGTGCGTGGCCGCTATGTCAAAGAACTTTGGAGACCCAGGTTCGAACCCCAGCAGCGACAGAAAATTATTTGAATTAAAATAATTTTTCTGTACGGCCGCCACCTCTCTGCAGACAATGGCAAACCTCAGAGAGTAATCAAAATGCCATGTAAAGCTTCTTGAGAACGAGAACATTCCGTTCATCGCCGTTCGGAGTCGGCGTTAAGCATGTAGGTCCGGTTCTCGGTCAATTGTGTACAAACTTAATAACACGCACAACACAATTGATCATAAGAAGCTAGGTCAAAGTCCTTTCAAGGGCTGAAATGGCCAGTTATTTATTTTTTTTTTTTTTAGTGAAATCGCCAATATTATAAAATGTTCAAAAACGATGGTTTTTAATGCTATGCGACATTTTCGAAAATATTCAACTCCAAAGAATGTGCTCCGAAAGCGTAAACAACGTAAAACGACTAAAATGGAGGATAAACTGATTGTTCGTGAGTCAAAAAACTTTCCGCACAAATCAGCTAAACAGATTTTAGTAGCTGTTTTTGGTGAAAATGCGTCTGGACCTTCCGTGGATACAGTTAAACGTCGTTTGAGAGAAGCTGGTTTATTTGGACGTGTTTGCAGGAAGACCCCTTTAATGTCCAAGCAGAATCGTAAAAAAGGAATTAATTTTGCTAAAAAATATGGCAACTGGACTGATCAAGAGTGGAAAAAAGTATTATTTTGTGATGAAACGAAGATTAATTGAGTCTGGTCAGATAGCAGATCATATGTTAGACGCCCGGTACAAACTGAGTTTAGCCCAAGGTACACACTCGCAACACTTAAGCACGGCGGAGGTAACATAATGGTATGGGGCGGTATGTCATGGCGCGGCGTTGGTCCACTAGCAAAAATTGAGGGTCGTGAGTACAAGTGCCAATACACAGACATCTTGCAGAACAATTTGATACCATATGCAGATGAAAACTTACCCGTGTGTTGGATACTACAACAAGATAATGACCCAAAACATACTGCTGGTCATACGAAGAAGTGGTTTACAGACAATAAGGTCTTGGCCTTCGTGTAGTCCGGATCCCAATCTGATTGAGAAAATCTGGCAAGTGGTGAAGGAGAGAGTTGGTGCTCTAAAAATATCAAATTTCACACAACTTTATGCTGAAGTACCAAAGGCCTGTACAAGCATTCCCAAGCGAGTATGTGAAGATCTAGTGGGCTCAATGCCTCGGCGATGTGCAGCGGTTCTTAAAAGCAATGGATATCCAACCAAATATTAACTAAATAAAACTGAAATAAAATATTGTATAACAAAAAATCAAGTTCTTGTATATCGTTCTTAATTATGTGCACGTTTAATTCCTTTCTGATATCGTAAAAAGATGCCCTACTTCTTAACAGGTAAGCTACCGATAAAGATTTTACAAACCATATAATAAGGGATTCTTCAACCTTCGAATGGGTAAGGATTTGCTTGAATTTTTTACTTGTATTATACAAAAAGTTAATAAAAAAAGAAACAAAGCAATCGTTCTTAATTGTGTGCACGGAACTGTATATATGAGTTGAATAAGAATTTATTGAGAACATCGTAATCCTTTTTATTTATTTTATTTATTTATTTAGTTTCTATAGTCTATGAACATAGAATCTAGGAAGATAATAAATTCTTTATCAACAAAGATTAAATCCAAAATACGATTAAGTTCATTAAAAATATTATTAATTTGAACCAAATCAAACTGAGTGAAAAAATCGATTACCTCAATTACCAGCGCATCGGTTTCAGTATTGTTTAAAGAGCTACGATTACGTACAGATTTAAGAGCGGCATTTAAGCTTGTGTAAGACTTGATCATCGAATGACGTACGATGATCTTTCAAAGAACCTCTCGAAAGAGCAAATGAAAGAGCAAATGAATCACGTTGAAGGCATGAGATAGAACTCATCACTTACAGGTTTCCAAACGAGTGTACTTAAGTTAAAATCACCAGCAATAATAAAGTGCTGTGCTTGTGTTGCCTTCTCTAGTAGCAATCGACAATTTTCTAAATGAGTATTATAGAGAAGAATCGAGCTAGCAGGAGGAAAATAAGACACGATAATAAAAAGTTCAAAATTAGATTTAAAATTAACTTTTACAATGACTTGATCAATGTCTAAAGTATTGACATCGTTAGATTTAAGATCGAGCTAGCAGGAGGAAAATAAGACACGATAATAAAAAGTTCAAAATTAGATTTAAAATTAACTTTTACAATGACTTGATCAATGTCTAAAGTATTGACATCGTTAGATTTAAGATGAGGAACAGTCAATTGACAACATGAAAAGGAGTTACGTATTGCTATTAAAACTCCACCCCCTCTTTATAGACCTGTAGTGTTTGGACAACGATCCTTACGAAAAAACCAAAAAGATCTAGGGTTTTTTTACAGTGTATTACTTTTTTAGAAAGGTTTATCCTTCACCTATAACATATCAAAAAATAAAAATGGGTTCTTTTTTAGTTTTTTTTATATAATTTTTTAAGTAGTGGCACTTCTAGTAATTGCCCATATATTTTTTGATATTGAAGCCACGAAAAATAGCCAAACATCTGTTATATTACTGAGAAGTGTTCAAATTTCAGTAATATTCAAAATATACTTATAATGTGCAAAGATTATTGATATAATATGCATAAAAGAAAATTATGTATGTATACAGGTAAAAAAAATAAACATCGTCCCAGAAAAATTATGAATATGTTTTAACCCCAAAAAGTTCTTGCGGCCGTACCAGCCCAAACCAATAAGTATACAGGTAAGCGCATAAAATGCTTACTGTAACTGTGTTTCTAGGATTAGCAAAATAAACACACTGCAGGTACCCCTAATTAAAGAATTGATTTTAAAATTGCCTTCAATATTGCTATATAAATGCACCTGATGAACGTACCGAAAGTTTTCGAAATAATTCGAATTTACAAAATAGTTCAACAATTCTAACATTTTTTAAATGTTTACACATAAAAAACCATCAACAATTGTTTATATTATTTGCCATGTTTTTATTAATTTGTGTTTTATTTTATTTACATTTTTTTTAAGTTAATTATTTTGAGACTTCATTCCGCTCCACGTTGGATTCATTACGACTGCGCGCTTTTCTTAGTGTATTCCGGCAAGTTTCGCAAATACGGCTACAATGAATGTTGGCGACAGCTGGAAAATATTCAATTATATTTGCAGCCTCGTTTTCACTTATTTTACGAAGCGAAGCGCAACACTTATTAGATATTTTTATGCATCTGTACTTATTGTTTGAATTCATATTCACTCAAAATTTTAAAATATACACGTAAAAATTGTAATGGGATATCTTGGCTTCTCGAAACGGCTTATAATTATGAATTTGGGTATGTTCATCAGGTGCATTTATATAGCAATATTGAAGGCAATTTTAAAATCAATTCTTTAATTAGGGGTACCTGCAGTGTGTTTATTTTGCTAATCCTAGAAACACAGTTACAGTAAGCATTTTATGCGCTTACCTGTATACTTATTGGTTTGGGCTGGTACGGCCGCAAGAACTTTTTGGGGTTAAAACATATTCATAATTTTTCTGGGACAATGTTTATTTTTTTTACCTGTATACATACATAATTTTCTTTTATGCATATTATATCAATAATCTTTGCACATTATAAGTATATTTTGAATATAACTGAAATTTGAACACTTCTCAGTAATATAACAGATGTTTGGCTATTTTTCGTGGCTTCAATATAAAAATATATGGGCAATTACTAGAAGTGGCACTACTTAAAAAATTATATAAAAAAAACTAAAAAATAACCCATTTTTATTTTTTGATATGTTATAGGTGAAGGATAAACCTTTCTAAAAAAGTAATACACTGTAAAAAAACCCTTGATCTTTTTGGTTTTTTCGTTAGGTAAAATTTTCTTTTTGTTATAAAATTTTGTACAGTGTAAACGTGTCATAAAGCCTGTTAAAATATCTTTTTAATGATACCAAGATCATGGAAATCGGTTCAGCCGATTCTGAGTTATTGCAATTCTAATGGAGCTCTTTTCGACCATTTTCGCGTTTTTTCGAAAACTTTCCCACTGTGCCACGCCCAAAAAATCGCAAAATAGTCATTTCTTAAAATGAGGGTTTTTTTGTATTGATCAAATTTAGCTATGAACAAAATTTCATCGATATCTGAGGTGGTCGGGTTCAAAATTTCAGTTTTATCTAGATTTTTAAATGAAATTCATCATAAGAAACTAGGTCTAAGTCCTTTCCAGGGCTGAAATCCCCAGTTATTTATTTATTTTATTTTACGAAGCAGATTGTGCTGGTATACCTGCAGATACTATTGAAACGTTTTCAGAAATTAGATGTCGAGATGATGCCGACAAATGAATGCTGTGGATGAAGAGCTAAAGTCGATGAAAAAGAACAAGGTTTGGGAAATAGTACAGCCTCCAAAGAATGCCAGAATGCTCAAGTCAAAATGGGTATTTTGCATTAAAGAAGATGAAAATGGAGTTCCTATCCGATATAAGGCCAGGCTTGTAGTGAAGGGGTTTATACAAAAAGCTGGGATTGATTACACAGCCCGACAGACACTTTGGTGCCGGAGATTTTTCAGCTGATTATAGACAAATTGAGTTTCCTGATTTCAAATATTTAATCCGTTTTTCTCCATCAGCTCGAGTTTTTGAGTTATAGGCAAAAACATTAACATCAGTTCTTTTTCTGATAATTTTGCTATATCTATTACATTGACTTACCGATTTGTATTACGATGACGAATTTCAATGAAGAAATACTAGAGCTTTCAATGTTTGCACACAAAATTACAATATCTTTGACAGTTTCGAAGATATCGACGTCCAAAGTAAGAAAAATGTCACAATTTTACGTAGGCTGCTCTTTTTGAAACCCTGTATATTTAACATTTTTTAACGGCTTTGAAAAAACCTTTTTTACTTGATAGAAAATCTCTTGAGTTTTAGTAAACATTTTAGTTTTTTTATTATCTTGCATTTTTTCAAAGAAATTAAAAAAGAAACATTTTATTTTAATTAATTGTATCAAAATTCAAGTACAATTGATAAGGTTTTTGCAGCTTATTTTAGAGTATGTTTTCTTACATAAGTAGAAAAATGCCGGAAATAAGTTCAGAAAAGCTTAAAGCTAGTGTCATGGATGATTCGCAAACAAGGCAGTTAATGAAAGACCCTAATTTTAAAACCTCGATGACAAAACTTGAACGCAGGAATGGGTGTCATTTGAATTACTTGTAAAAAACTTTTTAGGCAATTGCAAACCAAGTCATTTTGAGGAACTAGTGAAAACATCCTTGATAGTTTTAGGGATCTTGGATGTGATATTAGCATCAAGGTTCACTATCTGCACAGCCATTTATCCCACATCCCTGAGAATTTAGGAAACACAAGTGATGAACAAGGTTTCCATCAGAACATGTGTAGCATGTAACATTTGAAGAAATTAATTGGTTGACATCATTTTTGAGCAGATGATAAGCGACGGAAGCACGCTTTCGTCTCCGGCTCTGGCTCGTCGGCTAGTGGGGGTGGAAGTTCTTGTTACTTACCATCTTGTAACACCTCTACTACATGCATATTAATTTTATATATCGCGTGCATAGGATGAGGTAGAGAAAAGAAAGTAGAGAAAATAAAAGAAGGAAAATCAAAAGAAATAAACAAACCGATTAAAGAAAAGGGAACATCTGCGCTCGAATGTTGTTGTTGGACCTTGGTGACATGGCCTCAACTATTGCCCTCCCAACCATGATCATCATCTCAAAAAAAAAAATGTTCGGAAATAACAAAAAAAAATGATGATCCCAAGTGCTATTCAAAACAAACTCCCACCGCCTGCTAGAAATGAAATATATTCAAAATTTAGGTATCCATATCCACTTGTTTTATATTTCAAAAATTCATTCGTTCATCTTATAAACCATACAATATACTCATCTGCAATAAATCAAAGAAAGTAAATAAAAGATATAAAACTGAACAATATGCAGGTAGACATTTTAGTTTTTTTTTTTCTTTTTAACACAAAGAAAATATTGTGCGTAACTCATGCATATACAAAATAAGTAAATAATAATATACAAGGTGGCGCAAAAATAACCTTCCGATGTGTTTTGGCTGTAATTTAAAAAAAAAAATGAAAAACTTTGATTCTTCTTGTGGATTATTTTTATTTGGTCTTTTAATTTTTTTTACATCAAGTCGAGAATATGATGTCATGTAAAAAAATTCATACATTAGGATTCTCTATGAAAATATGTTATACTTACAAAAAAAATTTTCGCATTTTAAGCTAGTAAAGGTTCTGTAATTTGTTCTATTTTTAAATTAAGTTTGAATTCATTTTTTTTTCTGTTTTAGTTCAAGCCTTGCCATACGTTTATTGTTTAAGTTTTGTGTATTCTTATATTGGTTCTTATAGTGTAAAAAAAAGTAAACACAAAAAGTTTTTTTTTTTTTTTTGTTTAAATTTAAGTTCTTTGTAATTACCAATATATATAATTATTGCCCTGTCGCATTTTTTTCCGTCCTTGTTTAAACGTTTATTCTTAATTTTAAAAACAATATGAAAACGTAGAAAAGCTTGCTTCACCAAAAATACAAGTTTAAAAAAATAAGCAAAATAAAGAGAGAACAAAAACAACTTACTTTGACTGTGTGCGCTGCTCCCACGATGAAAGATCTTTCATTCGGCAACGCTGCATTTTTGCTTGGCTAAATATAATTTAAATCAAATGTGAGAAAAGCTTTTTCTATGTTTTTTTTTTGAGTATTAAGTCACGATTAATGCTTCGCTTCGCTTCGCGTTTTAACAAACACAAATTTACCCTTAGTGGCGTGGTGAATTAGGTGAATTTCACCGAAATAGCTATAAATAGATTTTTAAAACAAAGTACATCAAAAGGATGCAAAAAAAAGAATGGCAAAAATTGAATTTCAAATTAGGTTCTTTTTTTCTTTTTTCTTTTTTTAATAACTATTAACTTTTAACTTTTGTAAATGTGAATCGAAAATGAATCGTAATAATAATTTTTTTTTTGTATATTAACACTAATATTAGGTTAGGTTAGGTTTTTTTAACTTAGTTAAACATTTTAACTTAGTTGTTTGAATTCTAAGTGGGAATAGTGGTTAAATTCACTTGTTCATGTATTTTTATGTTCTTCTTACTTTTATTTATTTCATTATAATTCTTTTTTTATGATATTGTGTATTAGGGGTTTTTTTTGTTTTCTTTAACTGAGTTTAAATCAATATTTTTTGTTTTTTTGAAAAAAAAAAACAAGTACACACACACACTTTATTTTTTTTTTTTTTTTTTTTTCCACCAACTTTTAGGTCCACTGTTTTTTTTTTTGGATTTATGATTCTATTTTTTTTCGTTTTATTAGAGTTTTTAAGTTCAATTTTTCATTTAAGTGTCTTCTTTCTTGTTTTTTTTTTTCTTTTGTTTGAATTTTGTTACGAATTTTAACACATTTTACCGCCCAAAGCACTTGTCTGCTGTTTATCAGAGATTTTTAGTTGACTGAAGATGCCATCGATGTTTCTAATGTTCTGACTTCGTGTCCGTAGATCATGATGATTCCGTTACTTGCATATCGTTAGTTTGGCAAAGTAAAAGCTTTCTGCGATCATCGAGCAACTGCTTTGATAAAAGTTTTACGTGCAAATTTTTTTTACGATTTGGGGCCAAAACTAGAAATCAAGTTATTTTTTTTATTTTAATATTTTTATAGAAATGCAAAACTAAATTTTAAATTTTCCCTTTTTCGGAGATGGCACCGAATTAACAGATTAGCCCAATTTAATGGCCCTCAAGTTAGCCGAAATTAGTTTGGTCACTTTATTTTTGCAATAACTCCAATTTAACAAAATTAAGTTAACTATCAAAATATAATGAAATACAATCTGCTCTTTTAAGAAAATAATGAAAAATTACTTACTTTTTCGCCAATAATCTATGAAAAATTTTTGGATTTCACCATGTTTGGGAAAAGTTTAATATTCTTTTGAATATGTGATGAAAACTAAATAGTTATAGTATGAATAGTTTCGGTGAACTTTCTTCAGCGGCTTCTGGATCAGAAAAGAACGTTTCAATCTTTCTATTCGATTAGGAAGTTCTATGTACGAACGTATGCAAAAAAATATAAGCCGCAATAGCGTTAAAATTCCCATGAAAATACATAGGGATATGAAACAAAACGGAAACAAAATATCTGCCTGCAGTGAGGTGAATTTCTAGTATTTCTACATCGATATTCGTCATCGTAATACAAATCGGTAAGTCAATGTAATAGATATAGCAAAATTATCAGAAAAAGAACTGATTTTCATGTTTTTGCCTATAACTCAAAAATTCGAGCTGATGGAGAAAAACTGAATCCATATTTGAATTCAGCAGCCAAAATGTATTTATTTGTTTTTTAATTTATTTTAATTTATTTAACAAAATTATAAATTGTCATTTTGTTGTTCAGTGTTATTCATAAACATATCCACCTGTTGCGAAGCTTACAACTATTCGAATTGTTCTAGCTGTTGGAATTCATGAAAATCTTTAAGCTTTTGTTGTTTCGCTGCGGAGTGCTTTTATCGCAGCCTGGCTGTCCACAAAGATTGTAATCCTTGATGGATTGATGTTCCTTGATTGCATTGTCGTAGCTGCTTTCTCGATCGCGAAAATTTCTGCTTGAAAGACACTACAGTAATCTGGAAGTCTGTATGACAGGGATATTTTTAGTGTATTACAGTAGACTCCGGCTCCCGTGCCATTCTCCATTTTGGATCCATCAGTAAAGATCTGGATATCGTGTTCACTAAAAGGGTGATTTGAATCCCATTCTTCTCTTTTTGGAAAGGAGAATAACATGTTCTGCCGAAAACCTATTTCCGGGGTGATGTAATCGGAGGTGGTGGCGAGATGCTCAGGACTATACTTTGTGAGTATAGAGGCGTGTCCATACGTACAGTGCCTCCAAAGTTTAGCTTCCTTAAGTCGAAACGCTGCTATGGTTGCAGTGGTTTTCATGAACTCGTCCAGGGGGAGGAGGTTTAATATGACCTCCAGGCCTGCCTGAGGCGTCGATCGTTGTGCACCTGTTATTCCTAGACAGGTCAATCTCTGTACTCTAGAGAGAGAGTTGAGGTAGCTTGTCTTCTCAATGGCTTTCCACCATACAATCGAGCCATAGGTTAGTATGGGCCTGACGATAGCCGTGTACATCCAATGGATGACATTGGATCTCATCCCCCATTTGGTACCGAAGGTTTTCTTGCAAGCGTAAAAGGCACTGGTTGCTTTCTTTATTCTTTCTTCTGTGTTGCTTTTCCAAGTGAGCTTTGAGTCTAGGATTACTCCGAGGTATTTTGCTTTATTGGAGAGCTGCAGGGTTTTGCCATTTATTTTTGAGAGGCAAACATTTTAAATTTTATTTCTTTTTGTGAATAGCACCAGTTCGGTTTTATCGGGGTTAATCCCTAGGCCGTTTGGTACTACCCACGAGACAGTTTCTTTAAGTGCTGTTTCTATCATGTTGCTGATGATTGAGAGATGCTTCCCTCCCACTAGAAGCACGACGTCATCAGCGTATGCTGTCACTTTAAAGCCTTTCTCGCTGAGGGTAGTCAGCAGTTCGTTTACAACTAGGATCCAAAGCAAGGGAGATATGACTCCACCTTGAGGTGTTCCTCTTGAAGTTGTTTTCCTTGTTTTGCTGCTTCCGATTTGTGTTTTGATGATTCTGCTTTTCAGCATTTCAACAATCCAATTGGTTATCTTTTCTTCCACTTGTAGATTTTCAAGAGCTGCCCTTATTGATTCTGTGCTTACGTTGTTGAAAGCCCCTTCGATATCAAGAAAGGCAGCTAGGGTGTAATCTTTGAAGTGGAGGTTTCTCTCAATTACCGAGACTACCTCATGTAGGGCTGTTTCCACCGACTTACCTTTAACCTGTGCTGAAGCATAGCGGGGGTGATACCATTGGGTCCAGCCGATTTATACGGCTTGAAATATTTAATCGCCCACTCTATTTTGTGCTCTGTTATTAAATTGGATATGTCATTGTGGGTTTCTGGGAAGATACTTCTGGATATGTACGGGTTTACATGTATTGTGGGATCAGTACAGCCAGGGAAGTGGGCTTCCATGAGTAGTGTCACCATACCCTGGAAAGTTTCTGTCCACGAGTTGTCTGAGCATTTAAGGTAGCCCGGGGCTATCGGATCCTTTGATAGGATTTTGCATAGTCGGGCCGCCTCGCTAGTGTTCTCAATGGATTCACAGAAAGATTTCCACTATTGACTTTTATCTCTTCTTAGGTCTCTAGTATAGGAGTTGAGAGCAGATCTATAAGAGTCCCAGTCTCCATTTTCCTTGCTTAACCTGGCCTTATTATGCAAACTTCTAACCTCAGTTGTCCTCGCTTTGAGATCGCTGTTCCACCAATTTTGTTTGGGTTTGCGACTCCTGGAGATTGGGCAGAACTTGCAGAAAGCCTTATTCATTTACCCTGAGATGAAATCGACTGCACTGTCAATGGCTATATTGTCAGGAAGATCAACCTTACATGGGTGAGTGATCTGAGTTTGTAGTCATCTAGTGTATTCAGTCCAATTCGTTCGTTTTGGGTTTCTAAATGGTTCTGTGCAAGTTGTATTCTCAAAGTCAATACTAAAGAGTATCCTAAAGTGATCTGAAAAAGAGTCGATAGAAGATAACCTCCAGTTCTTGACTATTTCCCTGTTATTTCATAGCGAAAAAGTTAGGTCAAGAATCTCTTCTCTGATTCTATTATGAAATGTAGGATGGTCCCCCTTATGACCAACAGTTGTGCAAGCAATCCTATAACATCTACCTCACAAAAGTAAAATTAAACATTAAGTCTGATGCAAAATCATTCTGGAGCTTTGTTAACACAAAACGCAAAATTGATTCATATCCTTCTTTTATGAAATACAATAATGTGGAATCCGATAATGACAATAGTATCTGCAACCTTTTTGCTGATTTTTTTAAGTCGACTTATTCATTATCTTCTTTCAATAAGGGCAGCTATCCCCATTATGTTCAATCTGGTGATATTTGTCTCCCAATAGTTGATATCAGTACAGTTCTAGCCTTCTTAAGAGATCTTAAATCTTCTTATAAAAGCGGTCCCGACAACATACCCTCATGCATATTGAAATACTGTTGCGAAGAATTAGTAACGCCTATCACTTTACTTTTTACTTCTTCTTTAAAATCTTGTTATTTTCCAGCTGCATGGAAATCTTCATTTATTATTCCGTTGCATAAATCTGGTAACAGGTCTTTAATTGATAATTATCGTGGAATTGCTAAATTAAGTACTTTGCCCAAACTTTTTGAGGCAATTGTTACATCACAATTATCACATAGTGTAAAGTCTTTGATGTCTCCATGTCAACATGGATTTCTTTCTGGAAAATCGACTGTCACTAACCTACTTGAATTTACATCTAAGACCATAGAGAATTTTGGAAAAGGTCTTCAGACAGATGTCATCTATACGGATTTTAGTAAAGCTTTTGATGTTGTAAATCACAAACTCTTAATTTTAAAATTATCTCTTATCGGATTTCCCATACAGCTGCTGAGGTGGATTGAATCGTATCTCAGTAATAGAACTCAATCTGTTTTATTTAAACTCGTGAAATCTTACGAGTTCCCGGTTACCTCAGGAGTGCCTCAAGGGAGTCACATCGGGCCTCTTCTCTTTCTACTTTTCATAAATGATTTGCCAACTATAATAATGCATTCTAACGTCTTGATGTACGCTGACGACGTCAAACTATTTCTTTCTTACAAAAATGAAAATGACGCCAAATTCTTTCAAATTGACATCAATAATCTTTATAACTGGTGCAAAATGAATCATATGAATCTCAATATGAAAAAATGTAAGCACATGTCCTTCTCGCGTAAGCCATGGCTTAGAAGCACGTACAAAATCTGCGATTACACATTAGAATCTCTAGATAGTTTTCATGATCTTGGAGTTACCATGGATCCTAAACTTCGCTTTCATATTCATATAACTAAAATAATAAATAGAGCAAATAGTACCCTAGGATTTATCAAACGATGGGCAAAAGAGTTTAATGATCCTCTTATTACGAAATCTTTGTTCACTTCACTGGTGCGGCCTATCTTAGAATATGCCTCAATTGTATGGTGTCCACGTTATGGTTGTTACATTGACGACATTGAATCAGTTCAGAAAAAATTTCTTCTGTTCTGCTTAAGCAATTTGTACTGTAGAACTGACTTTCATCTTCCACCTTATGAATATCGATTACAGCTATTAAATCTTCCTACTTTAAAAAATCGGAGAACTATGCTTAATGTTAGCTGGATTGTTAAACTTCTGTATGGATTTGTTGACAGTCCATATTTATTAAGTAAAATTTACTTTAATATTCCTATTCGTCCTAGAAGATCTTTTGAGTTACTTTACATGAACTTTTGTAAAACAAACTACTTGCAAAATGAACCGCTGAGAAGTGCTTGTGGTGACTTTAATTTTGTTTCAGATGTAATTTCTTTAAATGAATCCATATACTCAATTAAACTTAAAATTCTAGATTATCTCCAGTACCGAGGTTGATTTGGATTATGCTCTCCCAAGAATACTTTATTTTTTCCTGGCTATGTGTGGTAATACTAATAAGCTGATTTAATTTATGATTATCCAGAGCGAGACCACGTCCGTCTCGCCTGGCATATGCCGGAGGTAGACCCCGTCCGTCTACCCTTGCATATGTGAGCTTTGCTCTAATCCCTATTTACAGGAATCTACATACATCAGAATAGTATTTGATTATCAGCCTCATATATGGGAGCGATGCTCTAATCAATTGATATAGTAAATCTCAAGATGTGCTCTGGAATATGCTACTTCACGTCATACCTGGAATTTTACACCAAGCTGATTAAATTCAAACATGATTATCCAGAGCGAGACCATGTCCGTCTCGCCTGGCATATGCCGGAGGTAGACCCCGTCCGTCTACCCTTGCATATGTGAGCTTTGCTCTAATCACTGTTTCTACACACATTATAGAACTTGGTTATCAGCCTCACATATGTGAGCACTGCTCTAATCAATTGATCAATTAATATCAAAATGTTGATCCGGAATATATACAATTTATTTTTACTATTATATATAAAATCTGAAATCCTTTAAATTAATTATCAAATGTATAATAAATCTATAGTATTTAAGTTAATCAAACAAATTGTTGAATTTTTTAAAATGCTATAAAGCTTTAGGGCTTAGCATCTCAATAAATAATAATAATAATAATAATAATAATTGCATAATTTAAAATCAGATGTAAGAAGATATTAAAAAATGGACTCACCTATTCTATTTATATCCTTGCTGCCCCATTGTCTGTGGTGCGCATTGGCGTCACAACCCAACACCATAGGGATGTGGCTAGTGCTAGCGTGTGTCGCTAGATCTCAGACTGCCTTCGGTGGTGGGTCTGCTTCTTCGTATGGCATGTAGGACGAGGCCAAAATGATTGGGTGCTCATTTGACTCCGCCTTTATGGCCACCGTCTCTCCGTCACTGAATATGTGAAGAAAGAAAAAATTTAGAGATTTCTTCACAAGAATGCAGCTTCTTATCTTGTTACCTTCAGTGGAGTGAAACATGTTGAACTGCTTCGCCCCTAATCTTTGTACCCTATTGGCTATTATCCAGGATTAGAGCTACGTCCATATCTCTTTCTTGCATGAAGATCATCAGATCTTCGGTGGCTGCTTTGCAGTGATGCAAATTAATTTGCACTGTCTGCAGCATCAGCGCCTTTTCCCTCCCCATGGATTCTCACCTTCACTACCCCGAGACCAAATTTCAGCGCACCTGATCGACCCTTGATCAGGTCTACTGAGGTTTTGTCCATGGCAAAGATAAGTTCTTTACCGATGCCATTGGAACCCTTTTTGGACTCGAGTAGCTTCCACTCCTTAACATTTGCCCAGTCGTTCTGCTTCGCCAACAGTCCAATCATGAAGCTGTCCTCGTGCGCAGCAGGAGGTGGGATCCATATTTTGGCCAGTTGACGAAGTGGAAGTGCTGCGCAGGGTAGTACCTTGAGTTTGGGCTCCTCCCAGAGTTCTCCTATGCTGGAGATGGTATGGGAGAGGAACTCAAGTGACTTCCCGTTGCTGCACCCGACGATCTTCACCCCCTTGGCCCACCCAGCACCGTCAAACTTGTACTCCTCCGAGTCGCCGTTTTCGGTGTTGGCCATCATCACCTTGACGATTTCGTTCTCCACAAGCAGCCATCTGTCCAGCGATATCCTACCGTCCGGATCTTGCTGGTCAATGATGGCTACCTGCAGGTCACTAGGCGCGCCTTCGAAACCAGGGGAAGTTCTTGGCCTTTTGGGTCCGTTCCTCTGGTTTCATCCTCGGATCTTTGCCGTTTGGCCTGCAATCCAGAGGTTCCGGCGCACTTCCCGGTGGAGACTCTGCTTGCCAGGTCACGATATGTCCTAGAAGGAGTTCCCGAGTGTCCGGCAAGCACATCCTTGTAGGATGGCTTCACCGTGCATGCAGTAGGTGCGGAGACGTTCTTTTTCCCTTCTTTGTTATCAGTTGACTTCCCCTTACGGTTCTTCTTAGACTTGGAGATTTGTAAGGGGGAGTCCGATTTTCTGGGTGCAGTCTTTCCCTCGCTGTTTGCCTTTGGGGCAGTAGCTGGGGGAGGGATTTAGGGGTTTTGTGGGGCTCTAAGTTCGAGAGAAAGCCCAGCTTCCTTTCTCTCGAAGAGCTTCACAAGCCGTTCATGCTTTTTAATAAGCTTTTTGTCCCTGAATGCCAGTGAAGCTGGGTCGCGAGCCATCATCCTTTTCAGAAAGCGCTTCGAGCTCCTGTAGTTAGAGCGAGCTTTAATGGTTCCTAGGGACAGCGGAGTTTTCAGCTTTATTGCGGTGGTCTCCATTTTGGAGTCATCCAACAATTCGTCCTCTGTGTCGGTGCCGATACAGGTAGCGGTCGAGGGGGATTTGAGTCCTCCTCAGTGCTATCCAGGTAGAGGCGTCCGATGAGAGGAATTTAATCGGAGGACTCCTCCGAAGGGGGCACTACAGTTGCGGACGGAAAGCGAATAGCCGGACATGGGGCTACGAAAAAGCTGGGGTTGGGGTTGGACACGGCCACGATCACGTTGGGATTGGACTGAGACAAGAGCACGGATGCTCGCTGTCACGGACGAGGTTGCAGCAGGCAGGGAGGAGTCGGACAGGGGTTCGGACGTTCGGTTGCCTCGAGAGGCTGGATTTGTTTATTTTTTTATTTTGGTTCTGCATGTTTGGACCCACAAGTGGCGGAGAAAGGGTGGTCGATCTGCGCAGAGATCCGCAGAACGCAGACAAGGCTTATTACATCCGGAGGGCGCCAGATATCCGGATGGCTCCGTTAGCGACTGGGCTTTTTAATACTGGGCCCCCAGCCAGGCTGATTCTCGGTACGGGTCGCATGACGCCTTAATCCGGCCCAGACCTCTGTTCGATGGTTGGAGATCTGCAAATTGAGCGTCCAGCTATAGAACAGCTTTGTCCCCCCAACTGAAGTCTCCAAACTTAGCTAACCACCGTTCTTGCGAACACTGTAGCAGTTATTTCCAGCTGGCACCCACGTGGAGGGTTAGGAAGAGGATTTTTTGCCATCCTTTAAACATGACTATTACTTGTACCTAAAAATATCTAAGAAATATATGCTTATCAGTGGCGTAGAGGGTTAAAAGTAATTTATTGTGTGGGCTCTGCCTAAAAATTATAAATTTCGCCCTCTGGCAAAATTTGAGGCCTCGCTGTTTAAATTTTTCCATACAATACAAATGGTTGGTTGCATATTTCTGGGTTGATTGCTTGCATATTTGCATTCTTGTGTATTGCTTTCTAAAGATGGTGGACAAGGGTCTTAACCAGTATTGGGAGCACTTGTTAGAATAAAGTTCGACAACTGGAGGAAGGCAATATTGGTCTTTTCTCGAGGTTTTTAGTCTAGACCCATATAAGTGTTTTTTTTTCTTTGCACTTATCATAATTGCTTTCTCTGAATTTAAATTTCAAAATATTTACTAATTAAAATATTAGACTTACCAAAAACATGAGACGAAGACCTATTACAAACTGCGTTCGATATGTGCATTTCGATTTTCTAAAATTTGTACCGGTAGCATCGAACACAGATTAATTTTTTTACATTTTCATTTTCATCAAAATAATAATAATAAAAATTTTAATTTAATAATTGAATATACAGCCCTAGTCAAAAATATTTGCACTAATATTTTCCAATGTTTTAAAGAAAGAGCTCACTTTATTGGTGTTGAAATAATTAGCAGAGATATTTTTTGTTTTTGCATTTTCTGCAGTATGTAAAGCAAACAAAAAAAGTTTTAGCAAACCTAACGATATATATCACAAAATAAACTAGCAAATGATAAATACTCCCTGTCGTCATAGATATTTACACACTCTTAATTGGAGTCATTAAACAAAATTAAGTCATTAAACTTAAGGGCTGCACTACCTTAATTTTATGCTTGAGGAAGACGGGTGAATTTTTTTTTCCCCAAGACCCCTCTAATTGAAAGGAAGACTCATCAGCCCACAAAGGCTTAGATTACTTAAAAAATTGAATTTTTATTTATTTCATAAATTCTTTATAAAACCATTCATAAATATGTTTCCAAAGTTTAAAATATAAATTTGAATTCGTTCTAATATTATATAGGATAACATGAGCGTCTATCATTTCTTACGGCCAGAAATATTAATAATAATAAAATTGATAATGTGTTGGTATGCTTCTAACTTAAATATCCCAAGAACTTTTTATTGGGGGCGCGCCACGGAGTTTACGTATGTAGCTCGTCAGCTTTTGTATATTCTGGGCCTAGCCGGCACTTCAGGGAATTAACTTGAAAAAGCAAATTAAAAACCTTCTCTTGTGTTTAACTAAAAATCAATTCTCCTCTCTTTATTTGATATATCTTTTTCTTATATACTAAAAAAAACAGTATTTTACTTAACGCTATTAATGCCAGTATTTTAGACTCCACCCTTATTTCCACGATGGGTAACCAATCAATCCCGTTAGTCGATCGGTTCCCAGCCATATTCCAATAGGCAACAACAATAACGTTGGCGCCGATAGCCTTGAAAATTCGGTGGGTCAGTTGCATTGGAGTAACATAATATATTCGCTGTATTTACTCCAGCGCACTGCTCCGCGATCACATTGTAATTGAATCGCACTAACAACAGCGTTGTTGTTGTTGTGCTTGTGCTGAGAATAAGCAATATCCCGCGATCACTTTGTAATCGAATCGCACTAACAACAGCGTTGTTGTTGTTGTGCTTGTGCTGAGAATTAGAAATATCCAAACGATACAAGCGGCAAAAGGGGATGAAAACAATTCAGCACTTAGGCGTGTGAATGAAATTTGTTGTGACATTTTTGTCAATTCAGCACTTAGGCGTGTGAATGAAATTTGTTGTGACATTTTTGTTTTAAGTAATCTTCATAATTTTTGGGTTTTAAGTTGCATCAAAAATGTTATTGTTTTTGAATTTAATATTGCAGTGTTTTTGTATAATTTATGGGTTTGGATAAAATGTGTGCATTAATGTTTGGTACGGTAATAGTGACTGTGTAAGTACAGTACACCCCAATCCTCAAGCAAAGATTTCCCTTCTTGAAGTTTGTAAGGAGGACTTTTTATAAGGTTATTGCTTTAATTTAATTTATCGTTTACGGTCCAAGTAAGACAGCATGTGCGTCTATACCTGTCCTCGTAAATTGTTGTTTTTTTATTTAATCACAAGCAACAAGAGCCAAAAATGTCTTCAAGTGCTTAGTTTATATATATAAATAAAAGTCGTCGTTTTAATGACTTCGTAAAGTTTTTTAACAACTTTATTCTTCAGCAGTTCGTGATATAATGAATGTCTCAATATCTTGTGAGCTTAATATATTTAAAATTAAGCTAAGTAAATTCAAATGAGTTAGTTTTATACTTAGAGAATTTAAACAGAATATAAGAGATTAGATTTTATGACAATAAGTACATTATTGAGTGCAATGACAAAAATTGAGTAATTCATAGTTTAGTCTAAACTGGTTTACAGTAGTGGCAAAAATAATTCCTTTATGTATAAAATAATATAAGTGCGTTTGATAGTAAAGCAATAATTCATATTGAAATAAATTTAATAGATTCGTGTTGCTAAAATAAAACTAATATTCATAATTCATAATGTTAATTTAAAATTAGTGTCTTTAGAGGAATAACCGCTACAATCTCCCCCTCTGCTGTAGAAATCGTCCCGATGATGCGGCAGGATTCTAAGTATATTTAGTTGTTTTTCTTGGCCTCAGTGTTCTGGTTGTTTTGTTGTTTTGTTTTGATGGATTTTTGCTGGTATCTTTTGAGTTAATTTTATTTAAATTGTTGTTGTGTTGTGTTCTATTTGGGTTCATTAATGTTGTTGAAGTATCCGCTGGTTTTGTCTTAGGGCGCCCGCGGTGTCTGATAGGGTAAACTGGTGGATTTATTGGTCCCTTGTAATGCGTTAAGGCTGATGTGTGGTACGTTCCTAATGGCTTATCTGGTTTGTCGTCTGCCGCTATAATGTAACAAGCTGATCCTTTTTTCGCTATAATTTGGTAGGGTCCGTCACGTCGAGGCACAAACTTTGACGTTAGCCCTTGTTTTGCTTTGCTTAAAATGTGCGTTGCGACTAGTACGCTATCTCCAATTTTAAAAGTATCTTGTGGCCTTCTTTTCAAATCAGCATACATCTTATTTTTATCTTGCATGCGTTCTTCCGTTTCCTTTGCCGACTTCAGGGTATCTGCGAGCCGTAGCAAATGAGGTGTTATCTGCGGCAAAAAATTTTCTGTCTTAACGATGGTTTTTAAATCGTGGTGAACTTCTGTTGGGGTTCTCAATTCTCGACCAAATGTAAGATATGCTGAGGAGTACCCTGTACTGCCACATTTGACAGTATTCATAGCAAATCTTATTGCTGGTAGCTTTAGATGCCATTTTGTATGATCTTGTCCTACGCATATAGAAAGCTGAACTTTCAAGTCCCTGTTTTTTCTTTCTACAGGGTTGGACTCGGGGTGATAAACAGGTGTGAACGTTTGTTCGATTCCAAGACAAAATGTGAGTTTTTGCATCACTGCCGAAATAAACTGGCACCCATTATCAGAGTGTATTCTCCTTGGAACACCGTACCTTAATATTACTTCATCTAAAAGAAGTAACGCGCAGTTTTCAGCTGTACCATCTTTCATGGCAAAGAGCTCCGTCCAGCGGCTGCAAATATCTTCCACAATTAAAATCCACTGGTAGCCTTCTGTTGTGCGTGGAAGTGGTCCAAACAAATCTACTGCAATAATTTCAAAACGCTTGTTACTAGCGACTGTTTGAAGCAAACCAGCTGGTTTCAGGTTCGACGGCTTGTAGCGCTTGCACTCAATACATGCTTTGACATAATCTGATATTTCTGCTCTCATACCTGGCCAGTAATAGAATGGTGTGATTCGGCTTATGGTTCTATCAATGCCATAATGGCCGGCAATTGCATCATTGTGATAATTGGACAGGATTGTGCTGCGCATTGATTTTGGCACTACCAGCTGACCATTTTCAGATTCTTCGTCCGAGCAGAATCGGTATAAGACTCCGTCTATCATAATATATCCCCGACTTGTGTGCCTCAAAACGTTTTCGTCGTTACTTTCGAATGACTTTACAATGCTTCCAATATCTGGATCTTCCAGTTGAGCATTTCTGAATTCTTCCGCCCCTTTTCTTGGGAAATCAATCTCTATAGCCATGCACTCGCAGTTTACTTCGTCGTGATTTTCGTGTGGGCATGGTGGTCGGGAAAGCGTGTCAGCTACAACATTCTGTCGCCCAGGTGTGTAACCAAATTGTATGTTGTACATCTGCAATTGCAACGCCCACCTTGCAAGTCGGCCTGTTGGCGACTTCAAACTAAAAAGCCATTTAAGCGGTTGATGATCTGTCAGTACAGAAACCTCGGACCCTTCTATATATCCACGGAATTTTTGCACCGCCCAGACCACAGCTAAAGCTTCACGTTCCGTGGTCGAATAGTTTCTTTCTGCCGGCAGTAGCAAGCGGCTGGCGTATTCGATGGGGTGCTCTTTATCTTTCTCCCCCTGCAGTAGAACTGCCCCGATAGCATAATTGCTTGCATCGGTTTTTAAAAAAAATGGCTCATCTTCCTTTACTTGTTGCAATACAGGTGGTGATGTTAAAAGTTGTTTGAGTGTATTAAAAGATGTTTGTTCTTCTGATGACCATTTCCACAGAGATCGCTTTTTTGTTAAATCTGATAGAGGTTTTGATATTTCTGCAAAACTTGGCATGAAGCGACGGTACCACGAACAAGTTTGTAGGAAGGATATAAGTTGCTTCGTATTCTTCGGATTTGGACGTTTTAAGATTGCATCCGTTTTATCAGGATCAATTTTAAGACCATCAGCTGTCAAAATGTGACCCAAATATTTTACTTCCGGTAGACAAAAGTAACATTTTTCTCTGTTTAGGTGAAACCCAAACTCTCTGAGCCGTTTGAATGTTTTTTGTAAATCAGATATATGTGTAATCATATCTTTGGAACATATTATAATATCATCTAGATAAGCAAGGATTAAAATTTGTGGAAGCCCTATGCGAAATTTATCAATCAATCGCTGAAATGTTGCTGGCGCGTTTTTTAAGCCGAAGGGCATTCTATTGAAAACGTATATTCCAAATGGAGTCGTAAATGCAGTTTTTAGTTTATCTTTTTCTGCAATCCTTATTTGCCAATATCCAGCTTTCAGATCCAGAGTGGTCATATATGGCGTGGTCTTTGCTGCATGTATTAGATCGTCCATTCTCGGAAGTGGATATGTATCTGCTATGGTAATGGCATTTAAGCGCCGATAATCTACGCAAACTCTTGTGCTTCCATTCTTTTTGGGGATTAAGACAACCGGAAATGCCCATGGTGATTCTTTTTCCGAAATGATTCCTTTGTTGAGCATATCATCAATCTCTGCCTTCAGTCGTTGTTTCATTTTTGGTGAGATTCTGTAGGGATTTGTGGAAATAGGTGCATGTGTCCCTGTATTAATGGAGTGTTCGACATTCGGTATCGGAACTGTGATGTCTTCAAAAATTTGTTTCTCATTTTCAAGCAGGTTTTCTATTAAAATTCTTTCTTTTACACTCAGATGTGGCCCTTCATTTGCACGTAGTTTAATATCGATTGAGTTTAAATCTATAGAGTTGAACATATTATGTTCAGATTCTTCGATATATTTAAGCTTTTTCATGGGAGGGAATAGATTAGATTTGTTGGGTGTATGAACATGTAACGGCAGAGAATTTCGAAATATTTTATTTATGCTTTCCGGTGAGTAGTCATTGTTACTTTCAATTGTTTGATTTGGGGTTTTTTTTCCTTCGCAATCTATAGGGTTTAATTGTTCAAACCACGAAATAAACTCATTTACTTCTTTGGCCTTTGATTCGGTATTTTTATTGTGATCATGAATAGTTGCATGCTTAATTGTTATGCTGTTCTTAAAATCAGGTTCATTCATTTTGAACTCAAAACAATTACTTGGATCGTCTTTAAAATACCAAGTTCTTTGAGACAGATCAATAACAATCCCACATTGTTCAAGAAAGTCAATGCCAAGCAAAGTCCGATTATTTCTTGCATTTGGTAAGCAAATGAAGCGAATACGCTTAAAACGTTTTCCAATAATAA
This sequence comes from Pherbina coryleti, assembly GCA_943735915.1. Lineage (NCBI taxonomy): Eukaryota > Metazoa > Arthropoda > Insecta > Diptera > Sciomyzidae > Pherbina > Pherbina coryleti. The sequence goes on along the minus strand of OX030950.1, from coordinate 112,214,457 downwards.
TATTTACTATAGTGGTATAAACCATTTCCTTTCGTGGAATTCCATCGGCCAATATAATTTCCGCAAAAACTCTTTGAAATTCAATATCTTTCTGTTTCAGTTTTTGATATAAATAATATCCTGCTACACTTGTTCTCGCTGCGGTGTCCAAATAAGCTTCACCCTTTAACCCATTAACGTTTATATTGACAGTGGGTACATTATGCCCAACAACAGTCGTATGCACAGAGTTAAAATCTAGCTTTGATGGGCTATTGATTGGATTATTCTGATTGCAGTGTGGGCAATTAGAGCGGTAATATCCTGCTGCTCCACAACCATAACAATTAATACTTATTTCTTTCATATTTGCCTGACTTTTTCTATCCGCTTCTATTTTTTTATAGCAGTTTTCTGCAGAGTGGTTTTTCTTCCTACAAAATGTGCAGCGCATAGATGTTTTTTCAGGTAATTCACTGGGATCATTGCTCTTTTCATTTTTATTTCCAGTTCGTTTTTCAATAATTAATATTTCTATTTCCCTAGCTTTGCTTAAAAGGTCTTGAAAAGTTTCTACACTGTCTCTGGGAATTTTCTCGCGTATTTGAAGAAGTAATTGTGGAAAAACCATATTGATCATCGTTTTTTCCGTTAATTTCTCAGTTAGCTGAGCAAATAATTGTCTCTTCTTACAAATGAAGCTATCGGTGGATTCGAAGAATTTTTGTTTTTCTTGAAAAAATTCACCGAATATACGCCAATCTGGTTTAGGCGGTGCAAAAGCTCGCCTCATGAGTTCTACAGCCTCATTGAATGATTTGGCTTCTTGCTTAACCCCTTGCCACCATGACGATGCATAGCCTTCCAATAACAATGGTAAGCTTGTTAAAGCGTGACTATCAGAAATATCTTCTGCGTCTTTAAAAACTATAATTGTTGCTAAAAAGTCTTCAATTTTTGTGGTATTTCTACCACCGTTAAAACGAGCACTGCAAGAGCTAAAAGTTGGACGAATACCTTGTCTCATGCTAAGACCTTGCATTAGTTCTCTAAACTGCCCATCTGTAAAATTTATGTTCGTTGATGTATTAGCCTGATTAAGGTTTTGCTGAGCACCTTCATGACTAGCGCATTCCGTGCTCGAAGTATTCCGTTGACTTCTACCCATTTTCAGTTATTTTTACAAATACCTCGTGTTTTTAAGTGTTTCCTATGGTAATGAGAGCGTCGCAGCCTGCAGAACCGACAAATTTTTCTTACGTTTATAAACTGCTTTACTTTAGTCTTCCCTGTAGATTTGTTTTATTCTCTTTTTAAAAAACGGTTTGATTTCGAAAGAACAACCCTAAAATCAAATTTCTTGCAATGTTCCCTCAACAACAACGGCGACGTTGATCAGAAACAAATTATCAGAAACAGTTAGTGATCCCCAAAAGAAGCAACAACAACAACGCTTAAATAAGTAACAGTTTCCGCGCTGGTACTTGCGGTATTAACTGCACAAACAACAACAACTGCGATGACCAACAACGATCTGTTACAACAGCAATGCAATATTCGAGTTGACTTTTCTGCTTCTAATTTCCATGAATATAATTTGCGTGTCGCCAAAATTGTTTTCTCCTCAATTTTAAAATTATTTAAATGTGAGTTTTTTTGTTGGGCGCCAATTGTAAGGAGGACTTTTTATAAGGTTATTGCTTTAATTTAATTTATCGTTTACGGTCCAAGTAAGACAGCATGTGCGTCTATACCTGTCCTCGTAAATTGTTGTTTTTTTATTTAATCACAAGCAACAAGAGCCAAAAATGTCTTCAAGTGCTTAGTTTATATATATAAATAAAAGTCGTCGTTTTAATGACTTCGTAAAGTTTTTTAACAACTTTATTCTTCAGCAGTTCGTGATATAATGAATGTCTCAATATCTTGTGAGCTTAATATATTTAAAATTAAGCTAAGTAAATTCAAATGAGTTAGTTTTATACTTAGAGAATTTAAACAGAATATAAGAGATTAGATTTTATGACAATAAGTACATTATTGAGTGCAATGACAAAAATTGAGTAATTCATAGTTTAGTCTAAACTGGTTTACAGTAGTGGCAAAAATAATTCCTTTATGTATAAAATAATATAAGTGCGTTTGATAGTAAAGCAATAATTCATATTGAAATAAATTTAATAGATTCGTGTTGCTAAAATAAAACTAATATTCATAATTCATAATGTTAATTTAAAATTAGTGTCTTTAGAGGAATACCCGCTACAAGTTAAATTTTTAAGATAAAGGGGAGTTCTGGCTAGTGTGTATTAAAGTAGTTAAATTTGTTTTAATATTACAAAATATATTAGTTAAAATTTTATATGCATTTTATCTTATAAGTATACGGATTCATACATTCTTTCATTCATTTGTTTTAAGATTAATTTTTGTAGTAACTAAGATAAGTTTAATATGTATTGTTGTAATAGAATTTATATAATATATCTATTTAATAAATCGAATTTAATGTAATTAATATATTGTTTAGTGTGAAATGAATTATAAAGTATTATATTATGAATTTATCATGATTTTTATCCTTATGTCTAAAATTATTTTATTTCAAAATGATTAAAAGTTTATATTATTTAATATAGTATTATAGTACGCTATAATAAGTAAAATTTACATTATGTTAGATATTATAAATTTTTATATCTGTTATGTATCTTATGGAAAAATTCTCAGATAATCTTATTGGTAAAAGCGTTTTAATTATAGTAGATAAAATATATATGATGTAAAATTTAAATATTAAAATTCAAAAATATAAGTGTTTCTATGTTATATATATAATTGATGATTAATTGATAATGGCTTATGTATAATATTTGTTGATATTAAAAAAAATGATTTACTTTAATAGTAATTTGTGGATATAAAGCTTGTCTAATTATTAAATTTTTTCAACATGTTGTTGTGATACATTTTTAGTTTGTTATTTATTTCTATTATGGAATTGACTCCATTTATTTCTTTAATTACATATGGTCCTTTGTATGGACTTTGTGATTTTTTTCTTTGTTCTAGTTTAACAAAAACTTGATCTCCTACTTTAAAATTTGAAACGTTTACATTTTTGTCATACTGTGTTTTTCTTTTATTCTTTGCAATGTTTATCATGTCTCTAGCTTTGCTTAATGCGGTTTTTAGTTTTATTTTTAATTCGTTTGAATAATCTTCTAAATTATACTGTGTTGTTGTTTTTTCAATCAAATCGCTTGGTAGGGAAGGTAGTTTTCCGAAAACTAATTCGAAAGGTGTATATTCTGTATCGACATGTGGACTTGAATTATATGCAAACGTATAATATGGAATCCATTTGTCCCATTCAAAGTCGTCTGCAAATGATAGCAAATATTCATTAAGTGTTCTATGGTTTTTCTCTAATGAACCTAATGTCTCATGATGATAGGGGGTTAAAAAAATTTGTTTAACCTTCAGTAACTCACATATGTTTCTAAGAAGTTCATTTGTGAATTCTGTTCCGCGATCTGATTTTAGATACTTAAATAAACCGAATTTAAGTATAAGTTGTTCTACCAAAGTTTGTGCAATTGTTTTTGCGTCCTTGGTTTCTATAGGATGAGCAATAACGAATTTTGTTAGTTGACATTGCATTGTCAGCACGTAGCGGTATCCGTTTGAAATCTTAAGTGGACCGACGGTGTCGATTTCCACTGTTTCGAAACTTGTGGTTGGAGTGTCCGTTATTTTCATATTTTCTTTTGTGTGCGGAATCTGTTTATTCCGTGCACATTTTTCACATGTGTTTACATGTTGTTTAATCATTTGTCTCATGTTTTTCCATGAGTAACGTTGTTTTAACTTAAGCATTGTTTTTCTGATTCCTAAGTGTCCTCCCTGGGGTGAATCGTGGAATTCTTTTATTAGTTCTTTTTGCATTGTTTTGTTTTTTATGTTTCGTGGGGTCTCGTATATTAGTATTCTAAGCGATTTTTGATATTTATTATTTCTTTTATGCTGCAGCTTATTGAATTTTTTCTTAAATGATTGTTTATCAATTATTTCAAATATGGCATCTTTTGCCTCTAGCGCTAGTTCTTTTATATTTTCTTTATACATTTTAGATGATAGTTTCTCCAATGTCGAATCTAGATTCGTTGGATTATCACCACATCGTACTAGTACGAAATCATCTTTACTGTCGACAATTATATTTTTCTTTGAGTTATTTTCGTTTATTTAAAATTTTACGCGTTTTATGTTTTTGACGTCAGATATTGATGTGCATTCCCATATGAAAAGTTGATCAGACTCTTCTGAAGACATGCATCTCTCTTTTATAATTATATTCGCTTCATTTTCTCCATTTTGTTTAATTTTATCATTTTCTTTCATTTTCATACCCCTTGTTAAAATCAATGCTTTCTTTATATTTATATCCTCTTCTGAGGGAATCATTTTTTTAATGTTGCTGAATCTATTTTTATACGCAATGCTCTATTGGTCAGCGTTAGTATTAATTTTTCCTTTTTTGAATATTATTTCGAAATCATAGTCCGAAAGATCCAATCTTATCCTTGTCATTTTTGATGATGGATTTTTGTGGCTGAATAGTGACACTAATGGTCTGTGGTCTGTAACCACAATGAACTTTCTTCCATATAAGTATGGCTTGAAGAAATTTATGCCCCAATGGATAGCTAATAATTCCATTTCTATCACGGGTTTGTTCAAATCGTGTTTTTGAAGTGTTTTACTCGCAAACGAAATAGGAAGGTCGTTACCTATTTCTCCTTGTGATAAAACAGCACCTTAAGCAAAGTTTGAGGCGTCAGTTGTCACAATAAAAGGTTTTGTAAAATCCGGATATTGTAACAATGGAGGTTCAATCAATTTTTGTTTTAGTGTGTCAAAAGCTTGTTGGCATTGTTCCGTCCATTTAAATGCTTGTGATTTCTTCAATAGGTTGTTTAGGCATTGCGCGATACTTGCAAAATCTTTGATGAACCGTCTATAATAATTGCAAAAAGCTACAAAACGTCGTACTTCGTCCGCATTTGTCGGTGTCGGATAGATAGTATTTTATTGTGTCATATTTTGATGGGTCAGTCTTGATTCCATGTTGTGTAATTAAGTGTCCAAGGTAAACTACTTCTGGTCTCAAGAATTTTCATTTTGCTGCATTCAATTTTAAATTGTATTTAGATAGTCGTTCAAAAACTTTAATTAGATTGCTGTTGTGGTGTTGTAGACTACAACCAAAAACTATTATGTCATCGACATAAAGAAATGCTTCTGAGCTTAAACCAGTTAATGCAAGCGTGAGAATGCGTTGAAAACTATTGGAAGATATTTTCAATCCGAAAGGTAGTCGTTTGAATTGATAGTTTCCATCATTTGTGGAGAAAGCTGTCAGTGGTTTGGACTATTTATCTAAAGGTATTTGGTGAAAACTGCTTGTCATGTCGAGTGTGGAGAAGTATTTTGCTCGACCAAGTATGTCTTACACGTCTTCTATTCTTGTCAGTGGGAATTTGTCGTTAATTAATTTGTCGTTTAATCTTCTGAAATCTACCACTAGTCGCCATTTTTTTGTGTCATCTTCTGACTTTTTAGGTACTAGCAATAGCGGTGCATTGTATGGGCTTACTGAGTGTTCAATGATGTCATCTTTCAGTAATTCTTGTACTTGCTTATGAATTTCTTCATTATGGGCGTGAGGTAGTCTGTAGTTTTTTATGTAGGTAGGTGTTGTGTCATTTGTAGTTAACGTCTGTGTGTAAAAGTTATTTATTGTTAGTTTTTCGTCTTTTAGATGGAAAATGTGTTGAAAATCCCTAAAAATGTCTGTTAAAGGGTGATTAGCGTCTACCTGTAGTTCTTGGGCAAGTTTTTTGAAGCGTGTTTTGTCAAATGTGTTAGTATGATTTAATTGAATGTAGTTAGAAAGTGGAAAGAAAGTCTGTTTTTGGTGTTAATTTGGTTATTTTAACTTCGGCGTTTGTTGTGTTCAAAAGTTTTACGTGACATTTACCGGTCGCTGGTATTATTGTGTTTGCTAAAAATACACCGGGTTGGATTTCATCGTTAAGAATTATACTATCCTCTTTTAAATTTAGTGAAATAGGATGTATCATTTCTGTTCGTGGTGGTATACGTATTGTGTCATAGACGTGTTTATTAAGGTGTAACGGTGTCACGATGTCTATGTCTTCTATTGCTATCGTCAATGTTTGTGTCTCGTAGTCGATTTTGCATGCGCGTTTAGATAAAAAATCTCTGCCTAATATTCCATCGGTTTGTATCGGAAAATTGTTTTCAACCGCGTGGAAATTGTGGAAAAGTGTTCCATGTTGAAAATCTAATTTTAAAGTGATTTTGCCTACAGTGGTTATTTGTTCATTGGTTATTCCCGTGAGTTTGCATCTAGTGTCCATCATCAAATCTGCTTCAATGTTGTTTAATTTGCAGATAGATATATCTGCTCCTGTGTCGATAAGAAAGGTGAGTGGTTTTTTGGAGTTATGACATTTTACTATGATATAGTTTGTTTTGATATCCGATAGGTTATATATCCTTAATTTTGTTGTCCGAGCCGAGCGCTCGTCGTTTCCCTGATTTTCAGCTTCAAAAGCTAACATTCTTTTGTTATTAGGATGGTTTGTGTTGTTGTAATTCTGTCTTCTATTCATATTTGAATTACGATGTGCATTCGCATTATTTTGTGCATATCTATGTGCATCATTATTGTTGTTATTTCGTGAATTTCTATATGTGTTATTATTATTTTGTGCATATCTGTTTGCATTATTATTGTTATTATTTCGTGAATTTCTATATGTGTTATTATTATTTTGTGCATATCTGTATGCATTACTGTTTCTCCCATAGTTGTTGTTGTTTAAAATTTGATTTCTATTGAAACTGTAGTTTCTTTGACCTTGGTTTCTTGAATTATTGTTTTTATTTTGATATCCGTAATTATAATTGTATCTGTTATTTTTGTTTTGCATGTTATTGCGTTGGTTGTTGGAGTTGTTATTCTGGAAATACAATAACTGGTTGTTTGTTTTGTTATTATTTTCTAGCTCGAGTGCTAGGTTTGTTGCTTCTGTTAAGCACTTTGGTTGGGCAGCAAATATTGTGTTCTTTAGGTCATCATTTAAACCATTTTTAAAGATGTTTAAAGCATAACTTTCATTCATTTTGATGATTACGGACTGTTGCGCTGCATAACCTGTTAGTTCTGAAATTTGTATGTTGTTTAATTCTGATATAAGAGATATCAATTTGTCTTTGTACTGGGTTATATTGTTGTTTTTTTGTGTCAAAGTTGACAATTTTGTGTGGATTTGGGATGTGGTCAATGTAGATTTGTATGATGATTTCAAAACATATTTGAGTTGATTTAGTGTTGTTATGTTACTCGTGTTTGCTATAGTTGTGCGTACTTTTGCATCTAATTCTACGCTAATAATTAAGTCAATGAGTTTAGCTTTGTCTGCAGTGTTAAAGGAGTTATATAGTAATTCTACTATTTTTAGATAGCTGTCTAGTTTCTTATAGTTACCTGAAAAGGTAGGAACAATTTTTAGAATAGTTTCTAAATTGAATGTTGTAGTACCCGTCATGGTTGTTGCTGTTTGTGATGGAGTATCTTCGTTATTAGGCATTGAATTCAATAGAGAAATTGTTTCTTTATATAGTAGATAAAATTGTTCAGCTAAACGAGCTGTCTCAAGATTTTGTGGTATTACGTTCAAATGAGCGTTGAAATTTTTTATGTATGTGTTTATTTGTGATAATTTAAGTTTGACAGTTTGAGAAGTGTAGCCCCTGTTAATGGACTTTTTTATATTTGCTCTTATTTGTCTCAATTGTTGATATGTTTTAAGTAGAGTCCTCATGAAGTATGAAGTGTGAAATATGTAAGCGATTTGATTGAACTATGCTGGATTTTGCACACGGTTAATGTGTTTAAGAACATATTTTTTGCAGTAGTTATTTAATTTGTAACCGATGTAAAATAAAACTAGGATTACTGCAAGTGTTATTAAAGCTGTTGTGCTTATGGTAGATAATTCTTTCTTTGATATAGAAGAACCTAAATTGTTTTCTATATTTTCATTTATGGTTATGTAATCTTTGTTTTTGCTGTCAAGCATTGTGACGTTGTAAACCAGTTGACTGAAATTCGGGATCATGAAATAATAAAAAAAAAAAATACATAATTCAGCAGACAAAATGTATGTTTTTTTTTTTTTTTTTTTTTTTTTTTTATTTTATATTATCATAATATCTTGAATATGTAATGAGTATTTATAAAAAATATATATGTTTAGAAAATTTATCTATATTTGGAAAATAGCAGGTGCTTCAGTTTTGAGTTGTCGATGTTTTTCCTGTCTTCTGTGTATGTTAGATTCTTGTAGATGAAATTATTGAGTGTTTTTGCTTTTTGTAACCTGTCGTTGGTGTCGTCTATTATAATTTGGTGTGAGTTAATGTGTTCTTCTATGTGTTGCACTGATGCTTCACAAATGAAACAGATTGTTGTAGTTAAATTTGTTGCTGAAGATTGCATGCTAATTAATTTTGTTTCTGATTTTGTATTTCAGATCCTTTATTTTGTTAGCAATGTCTCTTTTTTGTTGTCCTTTTACGATTGCTATGAGTCTGTATAGTTCGTGGAGCTCTGCTTTCTGGCGGACGTATCTGCCCTTTCTTGTATGTTTCCTTTTTCCGGGTTGAGGTATAGGTTGTGGTTGTTGCTGTTTTAATTGTTGACGTTGGTTGTATTCTTCTATGGTGAGCTTCTTTGGTCCAGGTATGGGTGTCGGAATATATAATGGAGCCTCGTCTGTGTTTGCCGATGTTCCCGCTGTTTCTAAATTTTTGACTTCTTTTTGAAACTGTTGTATTTTTTGCAGCAATTCATCAAATTTTTTATGAAATTCTTCGTTCATATCTCGAGAAAAAAAATGTATTATGTATGTTGATTGCTGATTGATAAATTCGTCCTAGTCTTTGAAGATTCAGGTAATTATGTATGGATTATGTATGTTGATTGCTGATTGATAAATTCGTCCTAGTCTTTGAAGATTCAGGTAAGCGGCAGGATCGCCATGTGTTGGTATACTTCTAACCTAAATATCCCAAGAACTTTTTATTGGGGGCACGCCACGGAGTTTACGTATGTAGCTCGTCAGCTTTTGTATATTCTGGGCCTAGCCGGCACTTCAGGGAATTAACTTGAAAAAGCAAATTAAAAACCTTCTCTTGTGTTTAACTAAAAATCAATTCTCCTCTCTTTATTTGATATATCTTTTTCTTATATACTAAAAAAAACAGTATTTTACTTAACGCTATTAATGCCAGTATTTTAGACTCCACCCTTATTTCCACGATGGGTAACCAATCAATCCCGTTAGTCGATCGGTTCCCAGCCATATTCCAATAGGCAACAACAATAACGTTGGCGCCGATAGCCTTGAAAATTCGGTGGGTCAGTTGCATTGGAGTAACATAATATATTCGCTGTATTTACTCCAGCGCACTGCTCCGCGATCACATTGTAATTGAATCGCACTAACAACAGCGTTGTTGTTGTTGTGCTTGTGCTGAGAATAAGCAATATCCCGCGATCACTTTGTAATCGAATCGCACTAACAACAGCGTTGTTGTTGTTGTGCTTGTGCTGAGAATTAGAAATATCCAAACGATACAAGCGGCAAAAGGGGATGAAAACAATTCAGCACTTAGGCGTGTGAATGAAATTTGTTGTGACATTTTTGTCAATTCAGCACTTAGGCGTGTGAATGAAATTTGTTGTGACATTTTTGTTTTAAGTAATCTTCATAATTTTTGGGTTTTAAGTTGCATCAAAAATGTTATTGTTTTTGAATTTAATATGGCAGTGTTTTTGTATAATTTATGGGTTTGGATAAAATGTGTGTATTAATGTTTGGTACGGTAATAGTGACTGTGTAAGTACACTACAATAATAATAATAATAATAAATAATAATAATAATAATAATAATAACAAGAATAATTATAATAATAATAATAATAATAATAATAATAATAATAATAATAATAATAATAATAATAATAATAATAATAATAATAATAATAATAATAATAATGATAATAATAATGATATTTATAATAATAATTCCATATAATTGATAATTCTTTTATTATGACAACGAGTAGTCGGGTTTCTGGTTTCAGTTTCCACATCACTGCTGTTCAGTTAAATATAGTTTGCGCGTGGTGAATTGGGTGAATGTGGTGAGTGTTGCTAAAAATAGAACACTACATAGTCGGTATAAGTTGGCTTAACTGGCATGGTGACTAGTTACAGGGGTAAATCATATCAGGAATGATATGAAATATATATAGATAACTAAACATAAACTAAGTAAAATGTGTATATTACTAAATGGGAAAGAAACAGCTAAATGGGATGATCATTGGCGATTCAGCAGAACAGTTAATTATGAATCCCAACATAATTTCCTCGGTTAGCCTAGATGGCTGGGGAATAATGGAAGAGTTGAGTTCGGTTGCGTGAGCCAAGCTGGAGTATCGTGGTTGATTGCGTTAACTTAAGTTTTGACTAAAAAAAAAATGGTGGAAGAAATAATCTTTATAAATTCGTAACAATTTAAAATTAAAGAAAATAAAATTGAAGTTATAAAACGTGAAGTGGATTCAACATTTAAAGAAGAATCAACCACTGATAAGATAGTAACTACGGCTTTCATCTCCTCCACGAGAGCGAACTTCCAAGAAAGGGGCAGGTTCATCATAAAAGCAGGGGATATCCACAGAGCAAGGAAACACAAAAGGCGACCCTCTTGAATGCATTTGGTATATTTAGACATTACTCCAGAATTCTTTACCAGCACCAGCAAAGCAGTTGGTTGAAATTCTAATTAGCATTGCTGGCGGCGCAGGTTCAATCCTCGCGATCGCCATATAAATTATTTGTTTGGAAGCAGAGCACAGAACAACAAAGGGAGTAAAATGAATAGAACAGCAATGAATACTTGATTAATAACACTATTTACTCGATAACTATGTTCATTTTTTTATAACTTCCGTGTTCTTACGATAACTATCTTATTACCTAATTGATTACTATAAGCTTGGCAACTATACGATTTTACGATAACTTTTTTTTATTCTCTGTTAACTATATTGATACATACTCAATTACTATTCGCTCGATAACTTTATTATATCTACGATATCTACATTATATATTTTTTTTTTTCTTACTGGTTTAACATTAGCACGATACCTACCTTATTTCCACCTTTACCTAATCACTAAAATTTTTATACTTTCATTAATTTTTTTTTCTACCTGAATAATTGGTTTGGTTTGTTTGTACAGGGTTATCCTAGAGAAAATAATCGATTATTTACTGTAGGGAAACTAGGTGGAAAATTCGCGAAATTAACAATAAATTAAATACATTACCGTTTTTATAGGATTTGTGGCGGTACCTTTCGTTCCGTCACCCCTCTTTCGTTCACGGTTCACTCAGCGACTCCGCAATATTATTTTTATCTATGTCGACGACACTTTATTAGCTCGATTCGAGTGAGCATAGTTTGGCTCAGCACACATGTGATGACCCAAGCAAATTCCTTTATGCTTAATCTGTTTTGTTCTGGCAGGCTACTTAGCCGTTGGCGATTTATGCAATGTGAACATTATACATTACCGTCGCCGTTATCGCTAGCGCGGTCATTTGAGCCGGTCACATAAACGTTCATGCGAACAACAGTTTGTGTGACTCAAAAGTCGACGCTCAAAACGGATCGTCCATCTGTCTTGACGACGGTCTGTCAGGCGTGACTGCGTCATAGCGATCGTTGTTGCGGCCTAACGAGAAAACCGCTGCATCGGTAGTAGTAGCGAAGAACTCATGTTGTTGTACCTCAACAAGCGTTTAACTTAAATAATGCAAGCGTACGTACGCCTGTGTGTTGGAGTAGTTAACCAACCTACAGGCTAGTGCGCTGCCAGTACGATGACTGGCCGATCGTTATATACCTACCCGCGCCGTCTCACGCCCGTCTTATTGCAAGCGCTGGCAATAAGACAATCTAATAAATAGCCGCAACGCGAAGAGCAATGTATATTAATATGTTGGGCGCGACTAAATTCGTTATTATTTTCCTAAATATGTGCGCTGCAACCGTCGCGTACTGCGCGCTGCAGTACTTATTCAATGCGCTCTGGTGGCATGGACTCTGGTCCATGTTGCCATGATAAAAGTAGTTGCTGGTGAACCGCGAAAAAGGAACGACGTCGAAATTAGAATGTAAAACTTTTTTAATTTGTGTAAATGTGTAATTAGTCAATAAATAGTTTTACCTAGACTTAAATCTCTGATATTTTTTATTTCCATAGATTTAAACATTAAGATTAAAATAAGAATTAAATGATTTACTACAGTTGAGTTTGAACTAGAATTGATATTACTTAATTGATTAATTGTAACTATGAACTGAATTTAATTGAGCTATGATTTTTTTAATAAATAGAAATAAATTAGAAGAAGTGAAATAGAATTGTCTCGCTGGATTTATTTTTTTCTGTTATAATTTAAATCTATTTTGAATCGCAAGGGTTCCCAATGATCGCGATACCTGGGACCTATCGGAGTTGGGTGAATCGCGTGGCGCCCAAATAAAGAAAAAAACAAAATATCAATAACACCCACGGCCTCCTCCTCTGAGTACGCCAAACTCAGCTCCGATACGCGAGCGGAAACTTGGCGCGTAATATTTGGCGCCCAACGTGGGGCCAATTTGAAAAAAGTTTTTTTTATAGAATTGTTTTGATTTAAGAAAAAAAAAATATAAATTAATATATGGCCAAATTACGCACCGGTTTTAATTATTTGGTTTTAAATTTCAATTCGGATTTTTAAATTATATATTTTTTTAAAAAAAAAGGGAAGAATTAAGTTAAGTAGATTTGTGTACCAAATAGGAAAAAAAATTTTGTTTGACAGCTTCTACGCTTGAATTTAATTTAGTCTTAGTATTCTTTTGGGAAAACCTCAGAATAAATAAAAAAAAACATTAGAATTGATTTGATCGATAATTTTTTTTTTGCACTATGGATCCCAGTTTAATTAATCGGTTGTCGAGTGAAGAGTTAAAATATGAGATGGACATAAGGGGTCTGGAAGGAAATAGTGTGGATGAGATGCGGAGGATGCTCCGAGCAGCTTTGAAAAGGGGTTCCTCTTTTCTAGCAATGGAATATCCTTTTACCTTTGAAGAAGACAAGGTGGCTATAATCAATAAACTAGATGATATAGAAAAACTGATAGCTGACTGTGTACACAAGGGAAATGCTAGTGATTTAAATAAAATTGAAGCCAAATGCGCATTTGTTCTTGGAAGATTAGGTCAGGCCATGGCTTCTGGCTCAAGTGAAAGGGAATTTGTGAAAATAAGTAGACAAAAAGTAGCGTTTCTATGTACTATCCTAGACGAGAAGGTGGCGGAAGTAAAAGAATCAATAGACAATACGCCGCAAGGTGGAGGTGAACAAAGCTTAACGCCAGTAGTAGGTGTCGCTCGTGCCGATCTGCAGTTCCCTCCATGGTGAGAACCGCTTTTCAGCAACCGTTGCAGGGCTACCTACTGCAAAAATCCCAGTTTCCAATGGAATATTCAATTTAGTGATGAGAAAGGAGAATCTGTTAGTGCCTCAAATTAATCCTAGGGACAAACTTTTGGAAACAGTTCACAATCCAACCAGATTTAAGGAACAATCGTTGGGAGTTCGGTCCGGAGATTGTGGCGATTCAGGATGCTCAGGTATTGTCGAAGCAAGATAAATCGGAACTAGACCAGTTAATAACGATGACTTTTGGGGCAATTAATGGTAATCTGAGGTGTACGAAACTAATTGAGCACGTTATTAAAACTGACTCTCCACCAATAAAATGTCGGTATTACCCAGCCTCGCCGGTGTTGCAGAAGCACATCAACGAGCAAGTGGATCAGCTTTTAGATGGCGGGGGTTAAAGAACCCTCGTATAGTGGTTGGTCGGCGCCTATCCTTTTAGTTAAAAAAAAGGATAGTAGCTATCGGTTTGTTGTTGATTTTCGTGGACTGAACGGAGTCATGGAACGCGATGCCTATCCAATTCCTTATGTTTCGGCTACGTTGGACAAGCTTAGGAATGCGCATTTCCTTTCGTCATTGGACATAAAATCGGCCTATTTCCAGATTCCGTTATCCGAAGAATAAAGAAAATTTACCGCCTTTACCATCCCAGGGAAGGGTCTCTTTCAGTTTCGTCGGTTACCTATGGGTCCTTCCAACGCACCCAGTACTTGGCAGAGATTTATAGATAAAGTTTTAGGGCCAGAGTTAGATTCGTATGTTTTTGTCTATCTCGACGACGTAATTATCGTCACCGATACTTTTTCCAAACATTTACGGATTTTGAGAGAGGTACTTAAAAGGTTGCACGAGGCTGGATTAACTCTAAATAGAGAAAAGTGTGAATTTTGCAAGAGCGAGTTAAAATATTTAGGATATGTTGTAAATAAACACGGGTTGCCAGTCGATCAGGATAAAGTCAAAAGTATGGTGAATTATCCTCGTCCGACAACGGTGACTGCTGTCAGAAGAAGTTGGAATGGTATCGTGGTACAGGAAATTCGTTCCAAATTTCTCGGACCTAATCTCACCGATAACGGCACTTCTGAAAAAGAGGGCTAAATTTATATGGACACCAGATTGCGAGGCCGCATTTTTAAGACTTAAAGATCAGCTGATACAGGCTCCTATTTTTATGTGTCCCGATTTTACTCGTCCGTTTCTTCTGCACACTGATGCGTCTGGTTATGGTATAGGCGCGGTTTTAACTCAGTTGGAGGGAGAAAGTGAAAAAGTAGTTTGCTATCTCAGTCGCACGTTATCCCGAACAGAGAAAAAATTTTCGCCTACAGAACGCGAATGTCTGGCAGTGCTTTGGGCGATTGAAAAATTACATCCTTATCTTGAGGGTACAACTTTTACCGTGAACACCGATCACCACTCATTGGTTTGGCTGCAAAACTTAAAAGACCCACAAGGTAGACTGGCGAGGTGGGCGGTACGGCTGCAGCAATTCAATTTTACGATAACTCATCGTAAGGGTAAGGAGCACTTAGTACCCAATAAGATAGGTGGTTTAATTCTAAACTCAAAGAGGTTCAAGAAAACCCTGAGAAATTATCGTCATGGAGGTCCAAGGCGACGATCTTTATAGGCATATTTTTCATAGGGGTGATATTGTTAGCGAAGAAGAGGACAGATGGAAATTGGTGGTACCAAAAGGGAAAAGGAGCACAGTGTTAAGAGAAGTACATGACGATATCTTGGCTGGAAACGGCGGAATGAAGACTACGCTGGCCAAAGCTCAGCAGCGGTACTTTTGGCCAAATATGAAGCAAGATGTACAAAAGTATGTTCGCAAATGTGTCATCTGCCAGAAAACTAAACCAGATTTGCATAAACCAGTGGGCTTCATGCAATCCAGAGCAAAAGAGGTGACGCGGCCTTGGCAACTGTTGAGCGCTGACTTGATTGGGCCATTACCGAGAAGTACAAGAGGTTTTTGCTACATCCTAACTGTGGTGGACTATTTTTCGAAATTTCCTCTATTTTTCCCATTGAGGTCGGCAACCGCAAAAGCAATATGTACCACTATCGAAGACCACGTATTTTTAACTTTTGAAGTCCCAAAATGGGTTGTCTGTGACAATGGTGTTCAATTTCGAAGCAAAGATTTTTCTGCTCTGAAGTGTTATGGGGTAACCATAACTTTCACACCTTTTTATCACCCGCAGGCAAACCCAGCCGAGAGGTCTAACCAAACGGTAAAAACTAAACTTAGGGCCTACGTGGAAGAAAACCATACACTCTAAACTATTTGTTGAAATTTACTATCAAAATGACCGTAAATTTTTGTTGAATTTTCTGTTGTTGCCTAAAATTATTATCTTTTGGTGTCATTTAATGAAAATAACCAGAAATTGTTTATTTTTAAACAGAAAGTTGTGCAAAATTTAAATTTACACAAAAAAGGTTTAAATTACTACACAAAAAAGTGTAATGTTAAACTCAAAATGTTTAAAAATTTTAAATATGACAAAAAATGTGCAAAATTACACGAAAATGTGTAATGGTGAACATGAAATGTGTAATTTCATTCAAGGAAGAAGATTTGGAATCACTGAACTAAATCAACGTGATTTAAAATAACAAGTTCGAGGCAAAAAAAAAACACATCAATCGTATAAAAAAAATCAATACAATTATTAGTACGCTGGAAAGTTTAACTTAAAAGTTTTCTAGTTCTATTTTTATTTTATTATTTTTTTATTTTTTTTAAAGTGATTACATTATTTCAATTATTTTTTTATAAATAAATTATAAAATTAATTATCATTTTCTTAAATGAATTAAAGCTAAAAGTGATAACAAGCTATCTGAGTTAACATATGTTTTCACATAACTACAATTTGAATTTAATACTACTGAATAAAAAAATATATTATAAAATAAAAAACATTCTATATCTTACTTATTACTTACTTTTATTTACGCAAGAGCAATGAAATAGAGCAATGGTACGAAGGAAGGGGCATATTTTTACACATTTTTTGTTGAAAAATAAATACGAAGAGTTTCAACTTTTACACACAAGTTGCGTAAATCGTTAAACATTTTCTGTGTAATATCCAACAAAAAATGTTTAAAAATGTGCATGTGTAAATTTAAACACTATTAGTCAGAAAAGCGTTGCCGACGATTATCGTCGTAAAATTCAACAGAAATCGTTTAGAGTGTAGGAATTGGGATATTTTGTTACCAAAAGTAGCCTGCGCTATTCGAACGTCGCGGAACGATGTAACAACAAGAACTCCATTCTCCGTTATTTTTGGCCGAGAAATGCCGCTGAAACAGAATGGTGAGCCTATTCCTACCGAAGGGTTTATGGTAGATCGATCAGATGGGGTTTGTTCTTGGTTTAGAAATATGGGAGTCATTGTAAATGATGTGCGCTCGCGCATGTTAAAATCGTCAACGAAAGCAGCGAAAAATTTTAATCTGCGACACCGGGATGCACAATATAATATTAACGAGCTTGTGCTGCGCCGAAATTACGTTTTGTCTGATGCTACCAAACACTACACAGCCAAGCTAGCACCTATTTTTATTGGTCCTTACCGAATTCGGAAAAAGTTGTCCTCGTGGACATATGAGCTAGAGACTATGGATAGACGCAATGCTGGGGTAGGCATAGCAAGGATTTACGGGAATACTATGGCAATCGGCAAAACAGCAGTGAGTGAAAACTTCTTAAAGGAAGGGGGGAGTGTTACGGCCAGAAATATTAATAATAATAAAATTGATAATAATAATAATAATAAATAATAATAATAATAATAATAATAATAATAATAATAATAATAATAATAATACTAATAATAATAATAACAATAATAATAATAATAATAATAATAATAACAATAATAATAATAATAATAATAATAATAGTAATAATAATAATAATAATAATAATAATAATAATAATAATAATAATAATAATAATAATAACAAGAATAATAATAATAATAATAATAATAATAATAATAATTATAATAATAATAATAATAATCATAATAATAATAATAATAATAATAATAATAATAATAATAATAATAATAATAATAATAATAATAATAATAATAATAATAATAATAATAATAATAATATTATTAAATAATAATAATTATTAAATAATAATAATAATAATAATAATAATAATAATAATAATAATAATAATAATAATAATAATAATAATAATAATAATAATAATAATAATAGTAATAATAATAATAATAATAATAATAATAATAATAATAATAATAATAATAATAAAGATAATAACAATTTTTTTTTTAAGTTAGTTAATTTTCTTTATTTCAATCTTGTTTTACAATTTCTGTTTACATATTCGTGTATCCCGCGAAGCCCTTTGGAATATGTAAACGTGTATCCCGCGAAGCCCTTTTGAAATTTTGAAATGAATTAATTAAATTTAATAAATTTAACTTATATATAAATAAAGTTGACTTAATAAGTAAATAATAAAAAGTGGATTTAAAAATATTGGTAAATTTGATTTGTTTAAGCTAAAAAAATTAAATTTATGAGATTAAGATGTGTATAAAAAATATGATTTTAAAAGCTGATTTCGTTTTTGAACGTGGTTTATATTTACGATACTTGATGGCAGCTCATTTAATATTCTTGGTACCATGGCCATAAGTGTGTTTTTCCCATAGTTGTTGTAGAATTTTGTTGTTTTGAATTTTCCTTCTGTCTGGCGCCTTGTATTGTATCGATGATCAATTGGATTCCTATCAACAGCTTGCTAGTCGTAGAATTCGTTTAGCAAGCTGGATTTAAAGACATTGTTGACTTGAAGGAGCTGAAGTTGCTTGCTAAGTGGAGTGTTGCTGTTGGTATGATAGCAGTTCTTCTTTTTTGCCAGTATTTTGAAAACACTATTTTGACTGAACTGAAGCTCACGGCAATGTGTTGATGAGCCCCATGCCGTTATACCGTGACGTATATAGGACTCGCATAGTGCGAAGTATGCCTGTCGTAGTACCGCGTAGTTGGTCGCAAAGCTGAGGTGATGTAGCATATATGATGTTTTCCGTAATTTGGTGCGAAGTAGTAGTACGTGCGAATGCCATTTTAAGTGTGAATCTACTATAACGCCTAAGTATTTATATTCTCCAACGAGCTCTATCTTCGTCTGGCTTTTATCGGCTGTCGTGTTGGTGTTTTGATGGTCGTGCAGGCATTCTGTGTCGTGGAACTTGATATTTATTTCTCTGCGTGGTATATGAGGCGGGCGATTTTGTCTTTGATGCATTTATTGTCAGCCCATTGTCATGTGACCATTTTGTGACAATATCGAGCTCGTTTTGCATTATCTTAGTTGCAATGTCGACATTCCTGTGGGTAACGACTATGGCCGTGTCATCCGCGTAAGCGTAGGTTTTGCTGTTTTTTAAACTCCTTAGCATGCCGTTTGCGTAGATGATATAAAGAAGTGGTCCTAGCTTTGACCCTTGTGGTACTCCATGTTTTACATCTACTTTGTCGCTTAGTTTATCTCCTATTTTTACACGGTAAGAACGTAGCATCAGGTAGTTTTCGAACCATTTTGAGCAATTGCCTCGAAGGCCAGTATTTTGCAATGATTCGAATAGTTTCTTGTGCGAAAGCGTGTCAAAAGCTTTGCTAAAATCAATAAAAAGTACTAAACTGTGGTAGCTTTTACTCAGATTCTCATTGAGATCATTTGCAAAATTTCCAAGCAACTGGTTAATATTTTTACCCTTTTGGAAGCCATACTGGTTAGGATTGATGATGTTGTACTTTTCGATGACCATTTTTAGTCTACGAGCCATTATTTCTTCTAAAATTTTGTCTATTATTGGCAATATTGCTATCGGTCGATAATTACCGACGTCGGATTTGATGCCACTTTTATAAATAGGCCTTATAATGGATAATTTTAGCGCTTTCGGTATTTTGTTTTGATCAAGGTTCATATTAATTAGTTTTGTTATCACTGGTGTCATGACTTGTGCATTAGCTCTTATGTACATTTAAGGTTGTTAATATGTTAAAGACTTCAATTTCGCTGGCATTTTCAATAAAAATTGAATTTTCTAAGGAGAATTCTGTGTTTTCTAATGTTTTATAGTTGCATTCATGTACCGTTTTTCGAATATTTTCTTCAAGGCTTATTGCAAACTTATTCGTGAGAGTTGTGAAGTCTTCATTTTTAAAGTTTTTTTCCAAAGTTTCATTTAAGGTTTCACTTTTTTTCCCAATTATTTCACTTATGAGTTGCCACGTTTTCCTTATATCTTTTCTGTTTTCGTAAAATTTGTTTTTATAAAACTCATTTTTTGCACGCTCTAGTTTTTTATTCACCGTGTTTCTATATGTTTTATATTCTTTTTCTATGTTTTTGTTTTTTGGTTTCGATAACCATTTTTTGTAAAGTTTATCTTGTTTATCACAGCATTTAATTAAGCCTTCCTTTAACCACGGATTTGGCTTTCTTTTTTTGTTGTTTTTTGAAGCTATTTGTGAATAATGATATGTATTTTTAAACGTTTCTTGAATATTATTATAAACGTCATCGATGTTTGTAGAAATAAATGTTTGTTCCCAATTGGAGTCAGTTACTTGTGTATTTACCCTATAATCACTGATGGTATTTTTTATGTGCGTTCTCTCTTGTATTCCACTGTATGCGTTGTTGTTTTTAAATCTGATGCCAAACATGATCGAGTAATGATCAGAGATGTTTGTTGTTATTAGACCTGCGTGTACTTCGCTCTCTTTACATCGGATAAGCATATGATCGTGTGGTGACTCAATACCACCACATATAAACACCGACATCACAACATACAAAACAACATACAACTTTAATAATATTCACTTACACATTTATTTTAAAAAATATTATTTAAGATTTTGAAATTGTCAATTTTTATTTATCAAAAATTTTGTATTTTAAATTAGTTATAAAATTGTATTCATTGAATGTGAACCGAAAAATAAATTGTAAAAATAAAATTTAAATAAAAAATAAAAATATAATTTTGTGAACATCCACAAAGGGATCCACAACTGGCGATCCTGCCAGGAGCATATTAAATTTTTTTTTGCTGAAAATCAATCGCGTTCTCAACTGCAACAACCACAGTGATTCTCTGAAGTTACGATCTCACAACATAAACGCAACATCAACTACTTCAACAACATCCTCATCTGCATCGTCAAGGGTATTCGTTAAGGTCCTGGTCAACAAAATCAATCGCATCTTCGTTATTAACATCCTCATCCACATCAAAAACAATTGCAAGAACAGCAACGTTTATTGCAAGAGCAGAAGCAAACTTACACTCAATCCAATAAGCAAATGGAAATAGATACACGTGGCAACAAGTACGTAATAATAAAGCGCCACCCAGTGATTTGGTAGTTCAGGCACAGCAGCAACAGCATCTAGAACAACAGCAATTACAGCAACTGAAACGCTCGCCACTACCATCGTCAGCATCAACAACATTATCGTCCAACAACAAACAAGACCCTATATCTGCCGGTAAGATAACGGAACAACAACAACATTAACAACAACGTCATAACAACAACAACATCAACAACAAGGTCATAACAACGACAACAAGCAAGACCCTACACCTGCCGGTAAGGTGGAACAGGCAACAACAGCAACAACAGCAACATTAACAATAACTGCAGAATAAACAACAGAAAAATATCAGCAGCAGCAACAACAATCACAACAGCATCAGGATAATTTACAACAACAACAACAATAACAACAGCAGCAGCAAAATTAAGAACAACAACAACAACAACAACAACAATAATAACAACAACAACAACAACAACAACAACAACAACAGCAGCAACAATAACAAAATTGGCATATTAATTTTTTTATTATTATTTCAAAAATTGTATCAAATTTTGTAATTTTTTTTTTTTTTTTGACATGTTATAAAATTTTTTTCACAGGTTGCTTTTTAATTTAGATTCGCACGAGGCACACACCGTAGATTTTAAAACGTTTGTAAGACGATAGGGTCGGAAGAAACTTATCGTCTTACATCCGTAGGCACTCCACTGCACTAGGAAACACATTTTAGAAAACACATTTTAGGAAACACATTTTAGGAGACACATTTTGAGGTACACGATGAGTCTTTCACACACACCACCACCCCACCCCAGACAACCCCCCACTCCCTTACATACTTCTAACCCTCTCTCACATCTCTCTCATTTCGGCGAAGGTGACCATCGCCCTCTCATACAAGTCCAAACGGATCTTGTTAATCCATTTGATGCACCAATGCATCCTGAAGTACAAGCAACGTCAGTTAAATTGCCACAATTTTGGACCACTTGTCCCGACGCATGGTTCGCCCATGCGGAAATACAATTTCAGGCAAAAGGAATCACTACTGACAAGACAAAGTATGAGTACCTCGTAACCGCTCTACCTCAAGAGGTAATTATAACAGTGCTAGACTTCATACAGAAACCTCCATCCTCAACTTTATATGAAGGCTTAAAGAGAACTTTGATTGACCGACACTCTTTAAGTGAAGCCAAGAGGTTCGACAAAATTTTGTCTGGCACCGAGATGGGTGACCAAAAGCCATCTCAATTTTATAGGTCACTAATTATGTTAGCCGGTACTACAGTCGATAGCGACTTAGTTTATAAAATTTGGCTTCGCAAGCTCCCCAAAAGCCTTAATATTGCTTTGACCGGATCTGGTCATAGAGAGCTAGAGGAACTATTGAAACTAGCTGACAATTTGTGGGAAGTTATGTCAGAATCCGAAGTCGCTTCATTTGGCAATAATGCCCAGCGCATGACAAAAAACACCCAAAACTCCGATCTTGCGATGATAACGCAATCGTTTGCTGAAACAACGTCAAAAATTCTAGAAAGTTTCAACAAACTAGCAATTGAGGTCCAAGAATTAAAAAACGAACGATACCGGAATAATTCACGTTCGAACTCGAGAATAACTAATTTTCGAAGATTTTCAAGACGTAGATCCCCGTCTAGTGTGTCACGACAACGACCTGCCAACTGGGTATGTAGATACCATTTTAGGTTCGGAAGGGCAGCTAGACAATGCGAACAACCATGCTCATTCGGTCAAAACGACACCCAACACAACACAACACAACACAACACAACACAACACAACACAACACAACATAACTCAACAAACTAAGTGACTCCATCATTGCGACGGCTAATGATGGAAGTCAAACAATACTCACACGCCGCCTTTTTATTTACGATAACGACAATCATATAAACTTTTTGATAGACAGTGGAGCAGAAGTTTCCGTACTTCCAGTAAATAAATTCAAAGCCCACAAGAAAAATTCAGACTTGATTCTAACAGCAGCTAACGGTAGCACAATCTCAACTTTCGGCAAGAAATTACTTAACGTAAATTTAAAACTAAGACGCGATTTCCCTTTTACATTTATACTAGCAGACATTACAAGACCCATCATAGGAGCAGATTTCCTTACGAAATATGGACTCTTGATAGACTTAAAACACAAGAAACTCATTGATCCACTTACACAACTATCAGTTAACGCAATCACAGCATTTACAGAAACATCACTACCCAAACTAATTACACTAGACAACAAATATACAAATATACTAAAAGATTACCCATCACTAACAGCAGAACCCGACTACAACAAACCAGTAAAACACAAAACAGAACACCACATAACTACAGAAGGACAGTTACCTTTTTCTAGACCAAGACGCCTTGACTCCAACAAATACAAAATTGCCAAACAGGAATTTGATTTCTTAATCAAAGCAGGTATCTGCCGTCCTTCAGACTCCATGTCAGCTTCTCCACTACATCTAGTACCCAAAAAAGAGGTGAACGACTGGAGACCCTGTGGTGACTATAGAAGACTAAATGCCATTACAGCCCCAGACCGCTACCCTCTACCACACATACACGACCTATCTATTGAATTACACAACAAACACATATTTTCAAAATTAGATCTAGTTAGAGCATACCACCAAATCCCCATGGCCACACAAGACATACATAAAACCGCGATTACAACACCGTTCGGAATGTTTGAGTTTCTGAGAATGCCATTCGGTTTAAGAAATGCAGGTCAAACATTCCAACGATTTATCAACGAAGTATTACGAGAACTAGACTTCGTATTTGTATACCTCGACGACATTCTGGTGGCCAGCGAGACAGAAGAAGAACACGTTGAACATCTAAATTTAGTTTTCGAACGACTAGACAATTACGGACTAAACATTAAACCAAACAAATATATTTTCGGCGTAGACAGAATAAATTTGTTAAGTTATGATATTTCAAACAAAGGCATAAAACCATCTCCCGATAGAATTCAATGCATTGTTAACTATCCAAAACCAGAAACAGTTAAACAAATGCAGAAATTCATCGGGATGATTAATTACTACCACAGATGCATTCCAAAATTAGCACACACACTTACACAAATTTACGATATGATAACTTCAGCATCAAAAACAAAGGACAAACACTTAACATGGACAGAAAACACAACAGAAGCATTCGCAACGTTAAAAGAAAGTTTTACTAAGGAAGTGCTACTTAATCATTTTAATAGCAAAGCAAAACTTTCTATCGCTGTGGATGCATCTAACATTGCTATCGGTGCAGTTTTGCAACAAGAACACAATCAGGAAACAGAACCACTAGCTTTCTTTTCAAAGAAATTATCTCCATCAGAGACAAAATACAGTACGTTCGATCGCGAACTTTTAGCAATTTATCTTACAATTAAACACTTCAGACACTATTTAGAGGGACGAACATTTATTATATACACAGATCACAAACCACTTACTTCAGCATTACATTCAAAAACAGAGAGAAGCCCAAGACAAACAAGACACCTAGAATTCATTGCACAATTTTCCAACGACATCAGACACATTAAAGGTACCGAAAACACCGTAGCGGACGCACTTTCAAGAGCTGAGATAGAGGCTTTCACAACCTCTGAGATTAACCTCAGAACTCTACACAAAGAACAGAATACAGATTCAGAACTACAAGAGATACTAAATAAACACACTTACAAATTCGAACAAGTACACATTCCAATACTTAACATTAAAATTTGGTGCGAACAAACAAGTTCAGCAACACGTCCATACATTCCACAAACATTACGCAAACAAATTTTTGAACAATTACATAATATTTCACACCCAGGTACTCGAGCTTCTCGACGTCTCATAACACAAAGATATTTTTGGCCCAAAATGAACACGCAAATCAAAAAATGGTCACAAGAATGCGTTAGATGCCAACGAGCTAAAATACATCGACACACAAAGACAATCCCACACAAGATAGACATACCACCCGGTCGTTTTGAGCATGTTCACGTTGATTTAGTTGGCCCTTTACCAATATCTAAGGGTTATAGATATCTACTTACCTTAGTTGACAGAAACACACGTTGGCCCGAAGCGTATCCAATTAAAGTTACCAACGCCAGTACTATCGTAGATACACTTCAAAAGGAATACTGTCGCGGTCTAAAAATTTAGTTGCGCCAAAGTGAAGTGCGGACAAAACTACACGGCGACCATTTTATGTGTAGTCATAAAATGACGATTCTGTTTTGTCCGGACGTAATCACTGTGCGTTTGGAGTGGCGCCCAACACACACATGCACTCCAGTGGTCATTAAACCACTTTAATTATTACTCATAAAACTCGGGTTGGCTAAAGTTTCTCCTTGTGCTCCATGCTCGACGAAACTGAAATCCCACGAGTGACTGAACGCACGGAATTGCGCGACAAATAAAACGAACAGGACTAGGACTGTTATTGTGAAAAAAAGTAAAAATCACTTGGCCAAGTCACAATGAGAGTAGCCATTGTGGGCTGTGGAAGGTGTGGAGTGTTGCCACACCAATACTAGCATAGATGCCGCCAAGATGTAGAAAAACACTTGGTGGGTAGAAGGTTTTATTTAAATTTGCTCAAGATGCACCTCAAAAAATCCGGAAAACGATTTTGAAAATAGGTGTGAGCAAAGCCTTCAGGTGTGAATACCGGTTTCTGCAAAAACCGCATCTATGCTAGAAAAAAGATGGCTGTGTTTAGGTTCCCATCTTGTGGAACCTAAGCATCGTCAGTCTGCATCGCTGGTTGGCAGTTCAGTTCGTTCTGAACAGTGAAGCAAGGTGGTAGTGTGCCAAAACAGAAGTGTGTGCAAAAAAAAAGGAGAACATTAAACAAAAAATTGTCAAGTGGTTTTTCCGACGAAACGTCAAAAAAAAAATAATAAGAAAAGTGAAGTGGTTGCAGTAACGCTGTTAAGCCACCAGGACAGATGGAGTCCGAGGGATCTTTGTATCGGGAGCCGCTGGAGCGAGAAGGACCTAGAGGCCAGGACCAAAAAAAAAAAAATCAGGGAGTACCCCTTTATATATATATATATCTATATTATATATTTAAATATTTGCGTGTGTGTGTGGGTGCGCTCACCACACAGTGTTTTACTTTTATTGCCGGGTTTTTTTTTGTGTGTGACCGCGCTTCTCATTTTCCGTTTTTTTTGTCGCGTGTAAATTTTTGCTCCGCGTTCGCTTTGGCGCGGTTTTTTGTGTTTGTTAGGCCCCTCGCACTCGAGCCTAGTTCCGTCTGGAACGGGTGAAATAAATTGATTCCGCCGGTGGAATCGTGTGAGGATCCAAGTCATCTCCTTGGACCCGCAATTAGAGTGCGACCCAAAAATTGGGTTATTTTTTTGTGGTAGTCCTGTTAAAAATCGATAATTTTAAAAATAAAAATAAAAAAAAAAATCGCGATATATTAATAATAATATTTTTTTTTGTGTTTTATTTTCTTCGGTCCCACTGTGCATAGGTTTGATAAGACTTTAATTAAAAAGTCTTATCAAACGCACCTACATATTGTCTTCGGTCTTTTTTTCTTACGTCGCGGAAATATAAATACCCACACCCGTCTCCGCTGAGCAGGTGGCAACCCTTGTCGTCGGCACTATTGTGCACTTAGGGTCCACAAAATAACTGAATCAGCTGTTCACGCAAAAATAAACTGCAACAAGTTCGTGCCGGCAAAGAGAAAAAAAAAGATCAATAATTTAATAATTAAATAAAAGTGCGCGAGTGACCGTAACCGATAAATAAAACCGTGGAATTATAGTGCCGAAAGTGTCGCGACAAATTGGCGCCCAACGTGGGGCTCGAAAACAAAAAAAAAAAGCGAATCGAAAAGTGCTAAACTGTAGTGCGAGAAAAAAACAAAGTGTTTGATTGTGCGCCGCCGGTTAGCACAATCTGCTTGCGTTTAAAGTGTTAAAAAAAAAAAAAAAAAGGAAAACTTAAAGAAACAAGGACTCAACAAGTGCGCGAAGTGTCTGGACAAAAAAAAGTTAGAAAACCCAGGCGTTGTGGAAGTCGTCGGTTCCACATAGTGTCGCGCAGGACGGACACTGTTAAGAAACGGACGGACATTTCGTTTCGGACGGACACTTCGTTCGAACGGACATTTTAACCAACATTGAGTGTATTTGGACGGACATTTTTTTAAGTACAGATTCGGGCGGACATATTAACAAGCTGTTGGACGGACATTTTGTGACATTGTATACAAAGTGGTTGGACTGGTTATTAAAAATTTTGTTTTGTTTCAGAAATTGGGCGATTGTTCTATTTCTGGATTTTGGAGGAGCAGCGGACATTCTCAGCAGTGGGATTTCGTTGGAGTGTAGTTGGAGCGTGTAGTGGAACCACAGGACCACTTGGTTGATTCTCGCGGTGAGTCCGTTCCATTTTGATTTATTTTGCCAGGTCGAAGATATTGTGTGAAGTGAGCGAGGGCACAGTGGGCGCGATTCAGTTAGTTGGAAAAAAAAGAGAAAAAAATTTGTTTATTTTTCATCGGTTTTAAGTGTTTTGGTTATTTTCTGGCGCACAGTGGGCTAGGTGACCTGTTGGTGCGGAAAAAAAAAAGTTTTAAATTAATAATTAAATTAAAATTAAATTTAAATTTAAATTTAAATTAAAATTAAAATTAAAATTAAAATTAAAATTAAAATTAAAATTAAAATTAAAATTAAAATTAAAATTAAAATTAAAATTAAAATTAAATTAAAATTAAATAAAAATTCAATCTAAATTAAATTAAAATTAAATAAAAATTAAATTTAAATTAAACTAAAATTAAATTAAAATTAAAACTACATTAAAATTAAATAAACGAAAAAAAATATAAATTTAAATTAAACAAAAATTAAATAAAAATTAAATTTAAATTAAACTAAAATTAAGTTAAAATTAAAACTACATTAAAATTAAATAAAAATTTAATTGAAATTGAATTGGAGTTAAATTAAAATTTATTTGAAGTGGATTTAGAATTAAATTAAAACTTAAATTAAAATTAAATTGAAAGTAAATTAAAAATTAAGTTAAAATTGAATTAAATTTGAATTAAATTAAAACTAAATTAAAATTAAAACAAAATTAACTTAAAATTGAATTTAAATTGGAAATTAAATAAAAACTAAATTAAAATTTAGTTAAATTAAATCAAAATTAAATTAAAATTAAATTAACATTAAATTAAAAAAATAAAAAAAAAATAAATAACTGGCCATTTCAGCCCTTGAAAGGACTTTGACCTAGCTTCTTATGATCAATTGTGTTGTGCGTGTTATTAAGTTTGTACACAATTGACCGAGAACCGGACCTACATGCTTAACGCCGACTCCGAACGGCGATGAACGGAGTGTTCTCGTTCTCAAGAAGCTTTACATGGCATTTTTGATTACTATCTGAGGTTTGCCATTGTCTGCAGAGAGGTGGCGGCCGTACAGAAAAATTATTTTAATTCAAATAATGATGCTGGGGTTCGAACCTGGGTCTCCAAGTTCTTTGACATAGCGGCCACGCACTCTAACCAACTACGCCACGGACGCCACCATTAAATTAAACATTAAATTAAAATTGAAATTAAATTACCATCAAACTAAGAATAAAGTAAAATAAAGTTAAAATTAAAAATAAATTAAAAATCCAATTAAAATTAAATTAAAATTAAATTAAAAATAAATTAACATTAAATTAACATTAACTTAACATTAAATTTAAATTAAAATTAAATTATAATTAAATTAAAATTAAATTAAAATTAAATTAAAATTAAAACAAAACTAAATTAAACCGAAATTAAAAATTAAATGAAATTAAATTAAAATTAAATTAAAATAATATTAAAGTTAAATCAACATTCAATTAAAATCAAATTAAAATTAAAATAAAAGGGAACTTAAATCAACTTAAATTGAATTAAAGTTAAATAAAGTTAAATGAAAATTTAACAGAAGGTAAATTGGAAGTGAATTAAAATTTAATTAAAAATAACTTGAAATTAAATCAAGTTAAATTAAAGTAAAAAATTAATCAAAGTCGTAATTAAATTTAAAAGTAAAGTTCGGGCGAATTCGACTAGAGGGAATTTAGTTCCGGTATATGAGTGAAAGCAAGGTGGGCTAAAGGGATTTGATTTTAATTTGAATAATATTTTAATTTGAATAATATTTTTATTTTTATTACATTTTTTATTTATACTTCATATTTTAATATACATACATATATATAGTTTTATTGTTTGATTTCTTTTTTTTAATTTTTATTTTTTTTGTGTAATGAAATAAAATTTAAAAGTCGGAGTCGGTTTTTATAAAAAATTACGTATTTGAATCCGGGTATTATTACCATTATTTATCCGTGCACGTATTATTGGTCGCTGGTCCGACTTTTGTTGTCGGTCCGTTTTCGCGTATTTCGGAGCTTTTATTTTCTGTTGTATTTTTGGGTTTTTTTTTTATACTGGTCCGACGTTGTTGGTCTATTAATATATATATATTTTATTTTTTGGTTTTGTTTATTTTGTTTTTGGGGTTTTTGTTTTATTTTAGTATACGTCCGGGTTTGGTTGTCCTTTCTTTTCTTATTGTTCTTATCTTGTAGGTTTTCAGCGATTTTAGTTTTTTCTTGTTTTTTTGTCTTCTTTTAATCTGATACCATGGAGATCAACCGTTTAAACCAAGAAGAGTTGGTGTACGAGATGGAGTCTCGTGGGTTACCAACAGGTACGGTTGACTCTATGAGGAAAACCTTGAGAGCGTCAAGGCATCTAGAGCGCAGAGACTCGGTCGACATCTTCGCCGTGTACCCGTTCGAGTTCTCCGAGGATAAGGCAGCGTTGGAGGCGAAGATCGTGGAGATCGAGGCGCTCATGGAGAACCCACCACAGGACCCGAAGTCTTCAGAGTTCCTGAAGATTATGACCAAGCTCGAGTGGAGCGTTGGTCCGGTTAACCGGTCTAGGCCTACGTCTGCCAGTATGGTATCCGAGCAGATGGAGCTGAGGAACCGGCTGATGTTGCTCCTGACGGATCTCTTGGAGCTAGCTGGAGTGCAGGACGATGAATACGAGGTACCACCAAAACCCGTCAAAACTACGGAGGAGATGGCCAAGCCAAGGGCCACGCTGCAAAAAACTGCTGCGGTTGAGGACGATGTTCCACCGGCGCCACCGGTACCCGAACCCGTGGCAGGTCGCTCGGTTAGTGAAGAGGGAGGTCGGCAGTATCAGGAAAAAATAGAAAATTTGGCCAAGTGGGAGTTAAAGTTTTCGGGAGAAAAGGTAGGCGTGTCCTTAAGTTCGTTTTTAGAGAGGGTAGAGGAGCTTTGTGAAGCTCGAGGGGTCAGTGAGACCCAAATTTTCAGAGGGGCGGTAGATTTGTTTAGTGGTAAAGCGCTTTTATGGTTCCGTGCGGTACGTAAGACCGTGTCAGGTTGGCAGGAGTTGGTGAAGGAGTTGAAACTGGAGTTTCTCCCACCCAACTACGACGAATTATTAATGGATGAGATCAGGAGAAGGACTCAAGGGGGCAATGAGTCCATAGGGATTTTTGTAGCGGCAATGAGAGGCTTATTTGGTCGGCTGGCCGAACCTCTTTCTGAACGCCGAAAGTTAGGGTTAGTGATGTCGAATTTGACACCCTTTTTTCAAACTCAGCTAGGTTTAGCTGAGCCAACCACCCTGTCCGAATTGGTCTCCTTAGGTCGGAAGTTGGAAGCCGTAAGAACGAATGTGGAATCATTCGTCCCGCCGCCAAGCAGTCGTTCCAGAAATCTATTGGAGCCGGACTTAGCGTACGTGGCAGCAGAGCCCGCTGTAGCAGAAGTGAACGCCCCGCTCCGGGCGCAACGATTGGAACGCAGGATTTCATCGCCACCACAACCGACGTTCCGGTGTTTTAATTGCAGGAGATTTGGACATGTTTCGGTCAACTGTCCAAAAGGGATCAAGTGCTACGGCTGCGGGATAGCCGGGTATATGAAGCGCGACTGTCCTCGGTGCTCAAATAGAGCAGGGCCGTCAGACAGACGCGGGTTCAGGGCCGAAACAGATAGGGGCCGAGAGGGGCCAAGGGAGGGACCTAACCCGAACATGTCGGGAAATGTGTTGCGAGCCCATGCAGACGCAGGGCAAGGAGCTCGCCGAGAATGAACAGGTTGCCTGCGAGCAACCAGCTGGCTAGGGTAGATAGGGACATAGAAAATTGTTGTCATGAGGTTAGATTAGGGTTTACACTTTTAGAAAAGGAATTAGACAATAGGCCGTATTTAGGTGTTAGGATTTTTGGAGTTTTTCTGAGAGGATTGTTAGATTCGGGAGCTTCAAGAACCATCATTGGCCGCCCAGGGTGGGATATTTTAAGTTCTTGGGGTATAGAGTTGACTTCTTCAACTATTTCTAGGGTCGCGTTAGCGGATGGCGAGTTTGTTCCAGTGCGTGGAGTTATTACACTTCCGATCGAGGTCGAGGGCAAGTCGGTCCTCATAGAGTGCCTCGTTATACCAGGCTTACCGCATACCTGATTTTAGGCATTGACTTTTGGGTCAAGGTGGGCATTTTCCCGGATGTAGCCAGAAATCAGTGGAGGTTTAGCGATAGGGTAGAAGTGTCGGCAGTGGCAAGCATCGTGGAAAGGTCGGAGTTGACCACTAGCGAAGCCGCGTCGTTGGAACGATTAGTAGGAGAGATTTTTGAGGCGATGCCCGAGGGTCTTGGCTGCACACATTTGGTCGAACATCGGATCAGACCAAAGCCAAATGTGGAGCCCATCAAGCAGAGATACTACCCAGTGTCTCCAGCCATCCAGAAGCACATAGACAAGGAAATCGAGGAGATGTTGGAGAAGGACGTGATCGAGGTCTCTCACAGTCCGTGGGCCTCACCGGTGGTCATGATAAAGAAGAAGGACGGCTCTTATCGATTTTGTGTCGACTATAGAGCACTCAACAAGAACACCGAGCGTGATAGTTACCCGTTGCCGTATATCTCCGCAACGTTGGATAAGCTGAAAGACGCCAAGTATCTTTCAAGCTTGGATATAAAATCAGCGTATTGGCAGATTCCAGTCGCGGAAAAGTCAAGGGCTTTTACTGCTTTTACGGTCCCAGGTCGGGGACTTTACCAGTTCAAGCGAATGCCCTATGGCCTGCATAATGCGCCTGCCACGTGGCAGAGATTTATCGATACGGTGATCGGAGCTGATTTGGAGCCGTACGTATTCGTCTACCTGGATGACATCATCATCCTGGCGAATACGTTCGAAAAGCACGTAGAGGTTTTGAGGGAAGTCCTTCGTAGAATTGGCGACGCCGGGTTACGGCTGAATAGGGAAAAATGTAATTTTTGTTTGTCTTCACTTCGATATTTAGGTTATGTTGTTGATAGGCAAGGTCTACACGTAGACCCAGAAAAGGTGGAGGCGATGTTGAAGATACCCGCCCCCAGGAATGTCAAAGAAGTTCGTTCTTTTGTAGGTACTATCTCTTGGTACAGGCGTTTTGTACCAAACTTCGCCGATCTAGTGAAACCACTTACGGATCTTCTAAAGAAAAACAAGAGATTGCACTGGTCGGCTGAGTGCGAAGATAGTTTTCTGAAGGCCAAAGAGCGCCTTGTCACTGCCCCTGTTTTGAGTTGCCCAGATTTTGATAGGCCCTTTTCTGTACAAACTGAAGCCTCTGATTTTGGCATAGGCGCAGTCCTGACCCAGCAGTTTGATGAGGGCGAAAAGGTAATTTCTTACTTGAGTAGGTCGCTTAATAAGTGTGAAAAAAATTATTCCACAACGGAGAAGGAGTGTCTGGCAGTTTTGTGGGCAGTGGAGAAGCTGCGTCCATACATCGAGGGAGTTCATTTTACGGTGGTAACTGATCACTACTCGCTCGTGTGGCTTAACAATTTGAAGGACCCCTGCGGAAGACTGGCCAGGTGGGCCCTTAAACTACAGCAGTACGATTTTGAAATCGTACATCGCAAGGGCAAGGACCATGTTGTCCCGGATATGCT
Organism: Pherbina coryleti; assembly: GCA_943735915.1. Classification (NCBI taxonomy): domain Eukaryota; kingdom Metazoa; phylum Arthropoda; class Insecta; order Diptera; family Sciomyzidae; genus Pherbina; species Pherbina coryleti. The sequence continues at coordinate 112,181,310 of OX030950.1, read as the reverse complement.
GTCACGGAGTGTTCCAGTACTCAGTGAAATCACCGAGGGACCAACGGACCCTTGGGTACTGGAGATGTGTAAAAAGGTGGCACAGACGCCCCTTGATTTTTCCGCGTGGCGTTTCGAAAACGGTGTTTTATACAAACACGTTAAGGCAGGGCTTAGCAACGTTTACGATAGGGCTTATGAGTGGAAGCGAGTGTTAGGAAAAGGTGAGAGAAAGGAGGCTTTGCGCGAGTGCCATGATGATCCGTTAGCAGGACACATGGGCGTACGGAAGACGTTAGCTAGGGTGGCCGACAAATATTATTGGCCAAAGATGAAGGCAGATATAGCTAGGTATATTAAAGGATGTCAGGTTTGCCAAAAGGTGAAACCAGACAATAGGAAGCCAGCTGGTGGAATGGTAGGTAGGATCAAGGATTTGGAGCCATGGGAGATGATCTCCGTGGATCTGGTAGGGCCCCTTGTGAAGTCTAGTCAAGGTTACAGTTATATTTTAACTGTGGTTGACTACTTCACCAAATTCCCGCTTTTGTTTCCGTTACGTTCAGCAACGGCAAAAAGCATCTGCAAAGAGCTGGAGAACAACGTGTTCTTACTCTTTGGCGTCCCTAGGTCAATAGTGTACGACAATGGCCCTCAATTTAAGAGCAGAGAACTGCAGTCTTTGTGTGACTCCTTTGGAGTCCGGCTCCGGTTCACTGCCAATTATCATCCGCAGGCGAACCCGGCCGAGCGGATTAATCAGATCATTAAGACAACCCTTAGGGCTTATATTTCTGAAAATCACCGAACGTGGGATACTCACCTGGCTAAAGTAGCCTGCTGCATTCGCACGTCGCAGCACGAGGTGATAGGGCAATCTCCCTATTTTGTAAATTTTGGCAGAAACATGGAGGTCCGGGGAGATAGGGACTATCGACGAAAGGATGACTTAGACGAACCGACTTGTAATAATAGTGAGGAACGAGCGGAGCTTATGGCCAAGTTGAGGCAAGACATACGGACGAAAATGGAAATAGCGAGCGCCAAGATGGCAAAGACCTATAATCTACGACGTAGGGACGTACAATACTTACCGAACGAATTAGTCTGGAGACGGAATTTTGTGCTGTCCGATGCAGCCAATTACTTTGCAGCAAAATTAGCACCCAAGTTTATAGGACCATATAGGGTTAAAAGGAGGGTATCTCCCTGGACTTATGTCCTCGAAGATGAGGATGGGCGTGAGAAAGGGACGTGGCACGTACAGGATCTACGGCCACATGTAGGAGAAACTTAGTATCCCTTAGGTTAGTTTTCTGTAACGAAAGTTTCTCGGTTATCAGATACCGAGCAACTTTCGTGGAGGTGGGGGTGGGGTTGTCGCGGTCTAAAAATTTAGTTGCGCCAAAGTGAAGTGCGGACAAAACTACACGGCGACCATTTTATGTGTAGTCATAAAATGACGATTCTGTTTTGTCCGGACATAATCACTGTGCGTTTGGAGTGGCGCCCAACACACACATGCACTCCAGTGGTCATTAAACCACTTTAATTATTACTCATAAAACTCGGGTTGGCTAAAGTTTCTCCTTGTGCTCCATGCTCGACGAAACTGAAATCCCACGAGTGACTGAACGCACGGAATTGCGCGACAAATAAAACGAACAGGACTAGGACTGTTATTGTGAAAAAAAGTAAAAATCACTTGGCCAAGTCACAATGAGAGTAGCCATTGTGGGCTGTGGAAGGTGTGGAGTGTTGCCACACCAATACTAGCATAGATGCCGCCAAGATGTAGAAAAACACTTGGTGGGTAGAAGGTTTTATTTAAATTTGCTCAAGATGCACCTCAAAAAATCCGGAAAACGATTTTGAAAATAGGTGTGAGCAAAGCCTTCAGGTGTGAATACCGGTTTCTGCAAAAACCGCATCTATGCTAGAAAAAAGATGGCTGTGTTTAGGTTCCCATCTTGTGGAACCTAAGCATCGTCAGTCTGCACCGCAAAAAAAAAAAAAAATCAGGGAGTACCCCTTTATATATATATATATCTATATTATATATTTAAATATTTGCGTGTGTGTGTGGGTGCGCTCACCACACAGTGTTTTAGTTTTATTGCCGGGTTTTTTTTTGTGTGTGACCGCGCTTCTCATTTTCCGTTTTTTTTGTCGCGTGTAAATTTTTGCTCCGCGTTCGCTTTGGCGCGGTTTTTTGTGTTTGTTAGGCCCCTCGCACTCGAGCCTAGTTCCGTCTGGAACGGGTGAAATAAATTGATTCCGCCGGTGGAATCGTGTGAGGATCCAAGTCATCTCCTTGGACCCGCAATTAGAGTGCGACCCAAAAATTGGGTTATTTTTTTGTGGTAGTCCTGTTAAAAATCGATAATTTTAAAAATAGAAATAAAAAAAAAAAAATCGCGATATATTAATAGTAATATTTTTTTTTGAGTTTTATTTTCTTCGGTCCCACTGTTCATAGGTTTAATTAAAAAGTCTTATCAAACGCACCTACATATTGTCTTCGGTCTTTTTTTCTTACGTCGCGGAAATATAAATACCCACACCCGTCTCCGCTGAGCAGGTGGCAACCCTTGTCGTCGGCACTATTGTGCACTTAGGGTCCACAAAATAACTGAATCAGCTGTTCGCGCAAAAATAAACTGCAACAAGTTCGTGCCGGCAAAGAGAAAAAAAAGATCAATAATTTAATAATTAAATAAAAGTGCGCGAGTGACCGTAACCGATAAATAAAACCGTGGAATTATAGTGCCGAAAGTGTCGTGACAATACATCTCACGTTTTGGAGTTCCTCTGGAAATTACTTCCGATCGAGGACCTCAATTTACGTCCACAACATTTAGAAACTTCGTTAAGACACTAGGAAGCAAGCACATTACCACTTCTTCTTATCATCCACAAGCTAATGGGATTGTAGAACGATTTCACCGCCAACTAAAGACTTCTCTAATAGCGAGTAACAACCACACAAATTGGTACACAGAGTTGCCACTAGTTCTTCTAGGACTTAGGTCCACGGTCAAAGAAGATATTAAGGCTTCACCAGCTGAAATGGTTTTTGGTCAAACACTCAGGCTACCACAACAACTAGTGATCCACAGCAGTCAGAACTTTAATTCGTCGGACACCTTGTCCAAACTTAAAGAGGTCGTAGAAGATCAAAAGTCAAACATTGCGCATCACAGCACTAACTTCCAACAATATATACCTCGAGCCCTTAGTACTTGTAACTTTGTCTTGGTCCGCAATGACATAATTCGGAAAACACTACAAGAGCTGTACGATGGTCCCTTCGAAGTTATTGAGAGAACACCGAAATACTTCACAATTCGTAAAAATAACACTAACATAACAGTCAACATTGATAGGATTAAGCCCGCCACCTTAGACACCGAAACAGCACAGACACATTCAACCAAACATAAAAATACTAAAAAAGTACACTTTAACATATTAGCCAACACGACCAAAATTTTTCAGAAGGGAGGGGGAATAATGTGGTGACTCAATACCACCACATATAAACACCGACATCACAACATACAAAACAACATACAACTTTAATAATATTCACTTACACATTTATTTTAAAAAATATTATTTAAGATTTTGAAATTGTCAATTTTTATTTATCAAAAATTTTGTATTTTAAATTAGTTATAAAATTGTATTCATTGAATGTGAACCGAAAAATAAATTGTAAAAATAAAATTTAAATAAAAAATAAAAATATAATTTTGTGAACATCCACAAAGGGATCCACAATCGATGTTGCTGCTTGTTCCTCTGCGTCTATTCTTGTGCTTTCGTTGTTTACGCTCTCAATACCATTTGAAGCCAGCATCTCGAGGTAGAGTGCTGTTTGGCTACAGTCGGTTATCTGCAAGTTGATATTCATATCCCCAAGAACAATTATATTATTTTTTCTCTCTATCATATTAATTAGGTGCTCAAACTCATTTAGAAATATATTTATGTTTTGCGAGGGGGTCGATAGACCGCGAGAGGCATTATTGGCTAATTATTAATATCCATCTTTATAGACATTCCTTCAAATGAAACGATGGTAGCGTGTATCTGCTTCGCATATGACATGCTATCTTTGATATAGATTGCAATGCCTCCTCCTCTACTCTTTTGACGATTTAAAAATTCTGCGTTGTAGCCTGGTATGTGGAACAAATTATTTTCGTCATCAGTGATGTTAGTTTCGACAAGAACAATAACGTCTACATAAGTTATTATATTGTTGATCGCAGCAAGAAATGTTGTAAAGTTTTTTCGTAGTGACCGAATATTTAAAAAAATGCTTGACAGGTGATAACTTATAAGGGCTTGAGTGTTTATGTTTTGGTAATTTGTGTATATGTTTGTTGTAATGTTGTTCATTGTAGGTTATTATTTTTTTTTTTTTTTTTTTTCATATATATTTAAATTATTAGCTCAATATCGCTTTCTGCAGAGATTTGGATGGTAGGAGCAGATTCGATTTTTTTTTGCAAGGATTCGTCCTTCGCGTACCCATATAAATTTCCAATGCGCGCTTTTTGCTTTTGTTTTAGCCATCCATAGTAAGCGGCGATTTGAAGCTGTCAGCTGGTCGTTGATGAACACACGCAATTTGTTTTTATTTTGTTCGCCAGAGTTTCCGTCAGATGTGCCATCATCGATGTATTTACCCTTTGTTTTTTGCATAATTTCTTGTTTAATGCTTAGAGAGGAGAACTTTACAACGATTGTGTTGTTTTTGTTTTTTAGGCGGTAAGCATCAGTTATATCGTTGTCTGCCAGATTGAGTTCAAAATTGTTGACAATATTTTTTACAATGAGTTTTGCGCTCTCATTCTCTCTTTTTGGGATATTCGTGATCTCAATATTTTTTTCAAGTGATTGCTGCTCCAGAGCGTTTATATTTCGCTCCATCGCTGCAAGGCGCACATCTTTTTCATTATTTTTGTCAGTTAGATCTCTGACCTGAGTCGAAAGTTGAGAAACAGTTTCATTTATTTTGCCAAGAGAAACTGAGATTTCTTTTTTCAGTTCGTCATGAGTGACATGCGATTGTTTAGCTCTGCTATGATTAGCTTTATTTCTTTCATGTCCGATTTGAACTCAGATATGTCGGATTGTAGGCTCTTTATAGAAAGAGTATCATTAGAGAGGTACCTCTTAGTTTCAACGTCCTCCTCCTCATCATCCTCACGAAGCTGCTTCCGGGCTTGCTGCCGTTGTTGTTTTTCCGGTGTAGCTTGCAACGCTGAGCTTGCTGATAAATGATATTTATAATAATAATTCCATATAATTGATAATTCTTATATTATGACAACGAGTAATCGGGTTTCTGGTTTCAGTTTCCACATCACTGCTGTTCAGTTAAATATAGTTTGCGCGTGGTGAATTGGGTGAATGTGGTGAGTGTTGCTAAAAATAGAACACTACATAGTCTGCATAAGTTGGCTTAACTGGCATGGTGACTAGTTACAGGGGTAAATCATATCAGGAATAATATGAAATATATATAGATAACTAAACATAAACTAAGAAAAATGTGCATAATACTAAATGGGAAAGAAACAGCTAAATGGGGTAATCATTGGCTAAGCTGGAGTATCGTGGTTGATTGCGTTAACTTAAGTTTTGACTAAAAAAAAAAATGGTGGAAGAAATAATCCTTATAAATTCGTAACAATTTAAAATTAAAGAAAATAAAATTGAAGTTATAAAACGTGTGAAGTGGATTTAACATTTAAAGAAGAATCAACCACTGATAAGATAGTAACCACGGCTTTCATCTCCTCCACGAGAGCGAACTTCCAAGAAAGGGGCAGGTTCATCATAAAAGCAGGGGATATCCACAGAGCAAGGAAACACAAAAGGCGACCCTCTTGAATGCATTTGGTATATTTAGACATTACTCCAGAATTCTTTACCAGCACCAGCAAAGCAGTTGGTTGAAATTCTAATTAGCATTGCTGGCGGCGCAGGTTCAATCCTTGCGATCACCATATAAATTATTTGTTTGGAAGCAGAGCACAGAACAACAAAGGGAGTAAAATGAATAGAACAGCAATGAATACTTGATTAATAACACTATTTACTCGATAACTGTGTTCATTTTTTTTATAACTTCCGTGTTCTTACGATAACTATCTTATTACCTAATTGATTATTATAAGCTTGGCAACTATACGATTTTACGATAACTTTTTTTTAATCTCTGTTAACTATATTGATACATATTCAATTACTATTCGCTCGATAACTTTATTATATCTACGATATCTATATTATATATTTTTTTTTCTTACTGGTTTAACATTAGCTCGATACCTATCTTATTTCCACCTTTACCTAATCACTAAAATTTTTATACTTTCATTAATTTTTTTTTTCTACCTGAATAATTGGTTTGGTTTGTTTGTACAGGGTTATCCTAGAGAAAATAATCGATTATTTACTGTTTATTTGCTTATGATTGAAAATTCGCGAAATTAACAATAAATTAAATACATTACCGCTTTTATAGGATTTAAACTTTAAGATTAAAATAAGAATTAAATGTTTTACTACAATTGAATTTGAACTAGAATTGATATTACTTAATTGATTAATTGTAACTATGAACTGAATTTAATTGAGCTATGATTTTTTTAATAAATAGAAATAAATTGTAAGAAGTGAAATAGAATTGTCTGGCTGGATTTATTTTTTTCTGTTATAATTTAAATCTATTTAGAATCGCAAGGGTTCCCAATGATCGCGATACCTGGGACCTATCGGAGTTGGGTGAATCGCGTGGCGCCCAAATAAATAAAAAAACAAAATCTCAATAACACCCGCGGCCTCCTCCTCTGAGTACTCCAAACTCAGCTCCGATACGCGAGCGGAAACTTGGCGCGTAACACATTAGATGTCGGAGAGCGTGGCATGTAAAACGGAGCGGTCACGCAGGTAGTCATGTATGTACATGAAAGACAATTGTTCTTTTATTTATTTTTATAATAGAGAGCTTGTATGGTACTAGAAGATAGTACTTATACTATGTTTCCATGGCGAGTTAACTCGGGGTTAGGGTTTTCGTCGAGTTAAGAAAATGGCGTCGCTAACTCGATAGTGTTTCCATGCACAGCATCGAGTTGAGTCGAACTTGTCAATTTCATTTGCATTTTTGTTATTGTTTTACTAGTGAAATGGATACTAAATGGCAGCATTCACTTTGACAGATAGAACCCAGTTAAAGCTTACAAGTTTCGTGGAGTTACGTGGATTTAACGAAACTCAACTCAACTCGCGTTTCCATAGCGAGTTAACCCCGAGTAAACCCCGAGTTAACTCGCCATGGAAACACAGTATTAGATAGATTGTAACGTGCGTTCCACGTTTGAAAACAAAATGACAACGTATCCGAAAAAAAACATATCAGGAGTTTTTCAGGGTTTTTTATAGGCATACAATTTAGTAGAGGGATAGCTGTCAAACTAGTTGTCAAAGTAAACACATGTATTTGAAATGTATGTTCAGTAGGGTGGGTCGCTAAAAAAATGTTCGATAAACTCGGTTCTACCCTCCACAAAACGATTTCGCAATGTTTTAACCTTTAGGCTTCTTGGAATTTTTTTCAAAAACCCATTTTTGTATGGACAAGTTTTTTGTTTCGCTGTATTTTCAAAAAACAATAAAAACCAAATTAAAGCTTAATTAAATTATTACTATCTGCATAAAAAGTTTTGAGAAATTTGCTCTTTCCATATTTTTTTTTAGTCTTTCTTGAATACATTTCGATGCGATTTCGACTTCATAACTACGCTATATCACGTTCGATTGATATCTTGTAGCCAACGTTGGAAAGGTAATTAAATATCCTTAACATATCAGGGGCTTACTTCTTCATTTCTGAACAAAGTTAACCCATTGAGAACGAACATAATGAGAAAATATCTGCAAAATTTTTTATGCAGATAGTAATTATTTTTGAGTTAGCATCGCACCCGATGATCAGGTCCTTGTTCTCAGCTGCCGCTTTGGAGACCAGGTCTCCAAAAAAATAAAAAAAACTGGCCATTTCAGCCCTTGAAAGGACTTTGACCTAGCTTCTTATGATCAATTGTGTTGTGCGTGTTATTAAGTTTGTACACAATTGACCGAGAACCGGACCTACATGTTTAACGCCGACTCCGAACGGCGATGAACTGAATGTTCTTGTTCTCAAGAAGCTTTACATGGCATTTTGATTACTCTCTGAGGTTTGCCATTGTCTGCAGGGAAGTGGCGGCCGTACAGACAAATTATTTTAATTCAAATCATTTTCTGTCGCTGCTGGGGTTCGAACCTGGGTCTCCAGGTTCGTTGACATAGCGGCCACGCTCTTTAACCAACTACGCCACGGACGCCACGAACAACGTTTACAAAATTCGCGTTCTGTGCGGCAAACTTACAGAGCACTTTGTACATTTTACGGTGAGCATAATTTTCCATCGGAGGACGATCCTCACAAGGCAACGCGTGAGGGTCAAGGGGGCGATCTTCACATGGCAACGTGTCTGACTGCCTCAACCTGGTGAGGCCAGCATTATCCATGTCGAACTCGTCTCAAGTCGACTCAAATCTCTGCGTGGTGTCCTCTAGAAACGGCAAACTGGCAACCGGTAGTTTGCCGGCTAATCTGAGCGGCGGGCTCCCCCTGCCTTTAAAGAGTTGTGCGTTGGGTTTGATGCCCACCACGTAAAAACAAATTTCAATGAAACGACAAAGAAATAAGATAAAAATGATCCCCAAATCTGATGACGACTACCGCAAACGAAAAACTGACAATGATTTACGGATATGCACTTGGAACGTCGGAACCCTTAATTGGGATGGTGCCTCTATCCAACTGATAGATATCTTAGAAAGATACAAAGCTGATATCACTGCAAACCAAGAAATGCGATGGAAGGGACAGGGTTGCTCACGGCAAGCATCCTGTGATATCTACTACAGCGGCCATGCGGAGAAGCACGAATTTGGATACGGATTCGTGGTTGGCAAGAGACTACGATATCATGTTCTGCGATTCACACCTGTGAACGAACGACTTGCCATAATCCATGTCAAGGCAAGATTTTTCAACATAAGCCTGATTTGTGCGCACGCTCCGACAGAAGACAAAGACGATGAGACCAAAGACAGCTTCTACGAGCGCCTTGAAGATGCCTATGAGCGCAGCCCCCGCCACGACATAAAGATCGTGCTTGGTGACTTCAACGCCAAGGTGGGAAAAGAAAATATATTTGGTCCAACAGTCAGAAAGTTCAGCCTCCACGACAATACCTCCGATAACGGAATGAGGCTGATTGACTTTGCCGCAGCGCGAAACATGGTCGTTAGTAGCACTAGATTCAAGCATCTCTATATTCATAAAGCAACTTGGCTGTCTCCTGATCAAAAGACGCGCAACCAAATTGATCACGTTTTGATTGACGGAAGGCACTCTTCCATTGTTTTAGATGTACGCACGATCCGTGGTGCCAATATAGACTCGGATCATTATCTTGTCACAGCCAAGATCCGTACACGCCTGTGCGCAACCAAGAATGCGCGCAATCCAGCGCAGAGAAAGCTAGACGTCGAAAAGCTGCAATCAAAGCAAACAGCCGAAGACTTCGCTACTCGACTCTCACTCCTGCTTCAAGAAAGCACTCCTCCGATCGACGATATATGCGCGCAGTGGAATCATATTTCCCACTCTATGCGTACGGCTGCCGAAGAGGTGATTGGCTATCACCGCCCTCGCCGAAACCAGTGGCACGACCAAGAGTGTCGCGACGCCACTGCAGAAAAAGACGCCCCCTACAAAGCCACCCTGCAGTCGGTTGTAACGCGTGCTGCTAAGGAGCGATACAAAGAGAAGAGGAGGGAAGAGAGGCGAAAGAAAAGGGCGAAAGAAAAGGGAAACGGAAATGCGCGAGTGCGAGAAATTTGAGATGCATGGTGACAGGAATAAGGTCCGAAAATTTTTCGCAAAAAATAAGACACCTGGCCGATGGTTTCAAGACCGGGGCCTCTTCCTGCAAGGATGAAAATGGGAATCTAGTGACAGATATCCAGAGTACACTGATGATGTGGAGGGAACACTTCTCTAGGCTTCTGAATGGCGACGACGACAACAATCCCGCCAACAGAGATGATATTCCGGAATCCCCAATTTTGGACGACAGCGTTGAAGTTCCGCTGCCCGACCATAGTGAAGTCTTGAAAGCTATAGCTCGGCTTAAAAACAACAAAGCCGCAGGAGCCGATGGCTTACCTGCTGAGCTCTTCAAGAATGGAGGCGAAGCTCTATTTAAATGCATTCATGAGCTTCTATGCAGAATATGGTCGGAAGAATGCATTCCAAACGATTGGAACCTCAGTGTGCTCTGCCCAATCCACAAGAAAGGCGATCCCACAATTTGCGCCAACTACCGTGGGATAAGCCTTCTGAATATCGCGGTTCTGTCGAGCGTACTATGTGAAAGACTGAAGCCCATCGTAAACCAGCTGATTGGACCTTATCAGTGTGGCTTCAGACCTGGCAAATCCACCATAGACCAGATATTTACGCTACGACAAATCTTGGAGAAGACCCTAGAAAAACAAATCGACACACACCATCTTTTTGTCGATTACAAAGCCGCCTTCGACAGTCCAATAAGGAATCATCTATATTCCACCATGTCTGAATTTGGTATTCCTGCAAAGCTCATCCGCCTTTGCAGAATGACACTGAGCAACACCAGCAGCACAGTTAAAATCGGGAAGGACCTCACTCCTCCATTCGATAGCAAACGAGGTTTCAGACAAGGTGATTCCTTATCGTGCGACTTTTTCAACCTAATGATGGAGAAGATCATCCGAGCTGCTGATTTGAGACGCAGTGGCACGATATTCTACAAAAGTATTATGCTGCTGGCGTATGCTGATGATATCGATATCATTGGCCATAATACGCGCGAAGTCAGCGCAGCATTCTCCAGATTAGCGAAAGAGTCGAGTCGAATGGGTCTTGCAGTAAATGCAGATAAGACGAAATACCTAGTGTCAACAAATAAACAGTCCCAGCGTCTTGGAAACCACGTCACTGTTGACAACATCTCCTTCGAGGTTGTTAAGAACTTCTTCTACCTGGGATCCAGCGTAAACTCTTTCAACGATGTCAGTATTGAGATAAAGCGAAGGATAACTCTTGCCAACAGGTGTTACTTTGGGCTGAGTAGGCAATTGAGAAGCAGAGCCCTCTCTCGACGAACAAAACTCACGCTCTGTAAGTCACTAATCATGCCCGTCCTATTATATGCAGCACAAACTTGGACGTTGAGCAGTTCTGATGAAAAGACTTTGGGAGCCTTCGAGAGAAAGATCCTTCGTAAGATCTTCGGTCCAATCTGCGTCAATGGCGAGTACCGAATTCAATGGAACCACGAGCTGTATGAGCTGTACGCTGACATCGACATAGTTAAGCGCATTAAAATCGAGCGGCTCCGCTGGCTAGGTCATGTTGAGCGAATGGAAAACGACGCTCCAGCGAAAAAAATATTCGATTCGGTGCCCGGTGGTGGTCAACGCAGAAGAGGACGCCCACATCTTCGTTGGAAGGATCAGGTGTTGGATAACCTGACTACACTTGGTGTTTCCAACTGGCGCCAGCAAGCGCAAAATAGAAATGGCTGGCGCAATTTCTTATACGAGGCCAAAACCGACCTTCGGTTGTAAGCGCCAGATAAGTAAGTAAGTAAGTATAATTTTCCATCTGAGCCGGTTATACGCAATACGATGAATCGATTTATGTCTACTTTTACTATTCTGGATATAATTCATCAAATCCGAGTTCATACTATGGATACCGAAGAAGCCATAACCACTGTAGAGGTAAGTGTGACCGAGGACCGATAGTTTTCTGGGCAGTTATGTAATATACGTGCTATTAAAAATTTTAGCTCCACTGCCAGTGTCAACAAGCACGTCTGAGCCTACGTTTTCGGATTTGAAGAGGATAAAAACAATCCAAAGAGGATAAAAATTAAATATTTCTTTATTACCAAAATATTTGTAATAAGTTATATTTTTCCAATGTAGAGCCGATTGAATGTTTTGACAACACTCGTGACTGATCAAGATATAGTAATATCGGCTGAAGAAGTTCTTTAATTAGCAAAGAATCCAAACTGGCTGGAGTTTTCGTTTTAGAAACATTTAAAAAAAAATATAAAATGACAAATTTACCTTTTTCTATTACGATTTTTACATATGTTATTTTTATGTATGTTATTCACGAAAATAAATTTCATGCCCTCCCATTGCAAAAAGCTATCTACGTCAATGATCCTTATAATGTATGTTGATGACCTACTAATCGCAGGAAGAAGTTTAAATTCCATTCAGTTTCTTAAGAAAAACTTAGCTGAAAAGTTGCAGATGTCAGATAGCGGTACATTAAGAAATTATCGTGGGATGAAAATCGACGTTGATAAATAAGGTTTTGTAAAAATATCACAAGAGGCCACTATTGAATCCGCCATTCAAAAACTTGGAATGGCGGAATGCAATTCAGTTAAAAGTCCAACGGAAAAAGGTTTACATCTCTTACCAAAGCAGTATAACAAGGCATTATAGCCAAGGCCCTATAGTGAAATGCTGGGAAGCATTATGTACACAATGTTTTGTGTCAGGCCTGATATATGTTTTCCAGTCAGCTATATGGGGTGGTACCAGCAAGATCCATCGGAAGAGCATTGAAAAGCTCTTAAAAGAATTATCAGATATTTAAAAAGTACCAAGAAGAAGAATTCTTTATTTTTCCGAGCTATAGCTCGGCTTAAAAACAACAAAGCCGCAGGAGCCGATGGCTTATCTGAGCTCTTCAAGAACGGAGGCGAAGCTCTATTTACATGCATTCATGAGCTTCTATGCAGAATATGGTCGGAAGAATGCATTCCAAACGATTGGAACCTCAGTGTGCTCTGCCCAATCCACCATTTGCGCCAACTACCGTGGGATAAGCCTTTTTAATATCGCATATAAGATCCTGTCGAGTGTATTATATGAAAGACTGAAGCTCATCGTAATCCAGCTGATTGTACCTTATCAGTGTGGCTTCAAACCTGGCAAATCCAACATAGACCAGATATTTACGCTACGACAAATCTTGAACAAAAACCATAGAAGAACAAACACACCATCTTTTTGTTGATTATAAAGCCACCTTCGACAGTCCATTTGGTATTCCTGCAAAGCTCATCCGTCTATGCTAAATGACACTGAGCAACACCAGCAGCACTGTAAAAATTGGGAAGGATCTGACTCCTCCATTCGATAGCAAACGAGGTTTCTGACAAGGCGATTCCTTATCGTGCGACTTCTTTAACCTAATGATGGAGAAGATCATCCGAGCTGCTAATTTGAGACGCAGTGGGACGATATTCTACAAAAGTATTATGCTGCTGGTGTATGCTGATGATATCGATATTGTAGGCCATAACATGCGTGAAGTCAGTGCAGCATTCTGCAGATTAGTGAAAGAGTCGAGTCGAATGGGTCTTGCAGTTAACGCAGATAAGACGAAATATTTGGTGTCAATAAAAAAACAGTCCCAGCGTCTTGGAAACCACGTCACTGTTGACAACATCTCCTTAGAGATGTTAAGGACTTCGTCTACCTGGGATCCAGCATTAACTCTTTCAACGATGTCAGTATTGAGATAAGGCGAAGGATAACTCTTGCCAACAGGTGTTACTTTGGGCTGAGTAGACGATTGAGATGCAGAGCCCTCTCTCGACGAATAAAACTCACGCTCTATAAGTCACTAATCATGCCCGTCCTATTATATGCAACACAAACCTGGACGTTGAGCAGTTCTGATGAAAAGTCTCTGGGAGCCTACGAGAGAAAGATCCTTCGTAAGATCTTCGGTCATTGGACCAATGGCGAGTACCGAATTTGATAGAACCCCGAGCTGTATGAGCTGTACGCTGACATTGACATAGTGATGTCATTAAAATCGAGCAGCTCCGCTGGCTAGGTCATGTTGAGCGAATGCAAAACGACGCTCCAGCAAAAAAAATATTTGATTCGGTGACCGGTGGTGGTCAACGCAGAAGAGGACGTCCTCATTTTCGTTGGAAGGATCAGGTATTGGATAACCTGACTACGCTTGGTGTTACCAACTGCTACCAGCAAGCGCAAAACAGAAATAGCTGGCACAATTTGTTATACCTAGGCCAAAACCGACTAACGGTTGTAAGTGCCAGATAAGTAAGTAAGGAGAAATTGATTTTTAAAGAAAAATCTAGTAAACCACTTGTTGGATATGCAGGTGCAGACTGACTTACTTACTTCAAGGCTTACATCAAATTAATGGGTGTGAGAACTCAGTTTTAGTACAGTTGCCGACAGTGAGCATGCAAAATAAATTACCAAATTGTAGCCTAATACGGCCAGAACCGTCGAAAATATAGAATTTTTATTGATTTGTGGGCGGTAAAAGGGGATGTGGCAAACCAATTTGAGTATAGTTGCCGACAGTGATCATACATATTAAATTACTAAATTGTAGCCTAATACGGCCAAAACCTTCGGAAATATGGGATTTTTATTGCTTTGTGGGTGGTAAAAGGGGGTGTGGCAACCTATTTTTAGTAGTTTCCGATAGTGAGCATAAAAACTAAATTACTAAATTTTAGTGAATACCACCAAAACCTTCTAATATATAGCATTTTTAGTGATTTGCAGGCGGTAAAAGGGGTTGTGGTAACCTATTTTAAGAACAGTTTCCGACAGCAACCAAACAAAAAAAATTACCAAACTTTAGTCTAATACCCCCCCAAACCTTCTGACGTATAGAATTTTTATTGATTTGTAGGTAGTCGATATATCATCGTTGCGCATACAAAAAAGGTTATGTGTAAGATTTCGATTTTTTTTTATTTTACCATTTAATAGTCATATGTATGCCCCATCTATTCACCAAATGGTTTTTGATATTTTTATTGGTTCAGAAGTTAGCGAATGTGAAACTTAGCTGCCTATGTGAAAATTGTATTGAAATTGTTAAAAAAAAAATGTTTTTTTCGTCTCCTGAAAAATTGTTCAAAAACACATAACCTTTTTTGTATGCGCAACGACGATATATATATTAGATACAGTCAAACCCTATTTTGCGTCTGATTCTCCGTGCCTCCCCACATATGAAAGGTGCTTGCATTAAAATAGTAAAACGCCCTAAAAAGACCACGACCATGTGATTTTGTTGTAGTAGTATATCTGCGTAAATTACACTGTTCTACAAATATTTTTTTTAATGTGCAAGAGCTCCCACCGATATTTTACTTTTTATCGATCCATATGACAACTTTCTGCGTTTTCAGAATGTTTTCATCACTTTGACTTTTTCGTCAAGGACCTTTTTAATAAGTCACTTCGATTTTTGTACCTTGCCTAACTTAATGTATCAGAACTTTGCTTCTATTCATCAAAATTGGATTTTTTATTCACATTTATGCTTCCAGTCTTCCATTTTTGCTGAAATGTCTAAAATCGTTTCATTTTTTAAAAATGTATAGCCGCTCACATGAAGAGAAAGAGATTTTTTTATTTGCTTTTAGCTATTAAAAACAGTAAACAAAAAATAAAAAAAAAATGTGAGTATATTAATTAAACATCTATTATTTCGAAATGGATAGGCATATTTCTAAAGGTTGATTTTTTAAGGGATTTCAGATTTGATTTATAGCATCTTTCTGTAAAACGAAGACTTCGTTGAACTCCTCGTTCGTTTGCAAACGTTGTCGGTCATATTTTGCCTTCTGTATTTTTTCTTTGCGTCATCGTTCTCTTTTATATATCTTACGTTTGTCAAATTCTATGAACGCAAACATTTGTCAAAAGCAGCACTGCCAGATTATAAAAGTAACACTATTTCTTCATATGTTCTTAGTTTTCTAAAAATTTCCGACATTTTTTGGCAATATATCTTAATGCTGGCAATGCTATTTGCGTCAGCTGTTTCGTTTGTTTTGTTTTGTTTTTTTTTTTTTTTACATATATTTATGATTTTATTTTGCTGCAAGCTTGAAAACAGTGAAAAGTTTTGTGAAAATTAATAAATTATAATGATTTCCGCGATCGCTTTTTACAATTTTAATGAATCGGATAGTGATAGTGATTATGAGGAGCAACCAATGCGAGTTAAACGGAGGAAAATACGCGATCATACCAACGTCCTAGATATTCCAAATGATGAGTGAGTTCTTTGGAAATGATAAATATTGTTTTGTTAAATTAAATTGTAGATTCAAGGATAATTTTCGCACAAATAAAGAAGTTTTTGGATAAATATTTGATGAGGCTAGTTCAAAAATGCAAACAACGTACAGAAATACTCACTTACCGCCAAAACTAAAGCTTGCCACACCTCTGCACTTTCTTGCAACTGGCAGCTACTAAAAGACAGTTGGAAACTAATACTTTTCCTCTATGTTAGAGTCTACAGTTTCAAAAGTTATAAAAGAATGCTTGGAGATATTTGAGTGACATTTTTGCCAAAAATGGGTTAAGTTAAATCGGACTGCAGAAGAGGAGAATGCCGTAAAAGAATGGTTTTTCAACACTTTCGGTGTACCGGGCATTGTTGGCTGCGTTGATGGTACACATGTTCGCATTAAGTCGCCTGGAGAAGACAAACAGCACTTATATTACAACCGGAAAGGTTACTACAGTCTTAATGGGATGGTAGTAAGTATAAACAATAAAAATAATACAATAGCTGTGCTGGTTTGAGCAATCAAGTTCAAACCTTCAGTTAACATACATGAGTACAAAAAGAATTATTAATGATATTAACTATTTAACAGATATGCGATCATAATATGGTAATAACCTATGTTGATGCGAGGCATACAGGTTGTAACCATGATGATTTTGTTTGGCAGCACAGTGGCGCAGAACGCCAGCTCAGATTAGCTTTCAACAAGGAAAAGAAATACCTGGATTCTTGGTAGATAGATATGCTTGGGGCGAGCTAATTCAGCTCTGGCACTGCGGCATCTTGTGATGCCTATTGTGCCATACCTTTTCTTTTCTTAAAGCAGTTCGTTTGCTTTAGTTTTTTTCAGAAAACATAGTATATTTTCGAGGTTGAGGATTGCAAGGTGTCCTTGAGAGACTATTTCGCTATTTAGGATTCTCTTTCTTATATGGAGAAGAGCTGGACATTCTGTGAGAGTATGTCTGGAGGTTTCTTCATCCTCAAGGCATAATCTACATAATGAATCAGTAGCGAGATTCATTTTTTGTAGGTGTTTCTTTAGTTTGCAGTGTCCAGTTATGATTCTGGTCATCATCTTTAGGTCTTTCTTCCCTAGGTTAATAAGAAATTTCGATTTCTTGGGAGAAAGTTCTAGAAATATTTGCTTAGTGCATATCTGTCCTAAGCTGTTCTTCCAGATGTCTTGAGATTCGTGGAACTAGGTTTTTTTGACGTGTTGCTTGAACAGATTTTTACCAACCCCACAGAACGGTTCCGGTCCTATGAGTGGTGATGCTGCTCCCTGTTTGGCTAGGGAGTCTGCTCTTTCATTCCCGTCAAAACCACAGTGGGCAGGAATCCACTGTAGAGTAACTTTGTTGTTTTGCTCCAGCACTAGCTTGGATTTTATAATGGGTGATGTCAGAGCTTTAAGGGCAGCTTGACTATCAAAGAAGACGAAAATTGATTTGCCCCTAACATTGTTCAGACAGTACAGTCTGACACATCTGTTAATGGCAAGGATTTCTGCTTGAAAGATTGTGGTAAATAGACCTGCACTGAAGAAGTGGCTCTCATTGAAGTGTTCTCCAAAGACCCCTGCTCCCGTGCCTTTCTCCATTTTTGAGCCATCTGTGTACCACACAAGGTCGTTTTCGGACGGGCTTAGTTTCTCGTGTTCCTAATTGGATCTGGGGGGGATAACTACGATGAAGTTTTTGTTAAAGCGGCTTTTGGGAAGCATGTCATCTAATGGCATGCAGAATTCCTTTTCTCGTTTTAGGGTTGTGATTAAGGTTAGGTGTCCCTTTAAGGGATGGTTTGGGACAGTATAACCGAGATGGAAAAGTCTGTGAAGGCTGAGCTTCGCCTCCATCTGGATGTGCATGTGGATTGCGGTGAGCCCTAAGATGACATTGAGGGCTGCTGTTGGCGTAGATCTTATGCAGCCTGTCATACATATCCCTGCACATCTTTGAACTCGTCCTAACCGCTTGATGGTTGATCCTTCTAGCGTTTTCGACCACCACACTACCGACGCGTATGTAAGTACGGGTCTGACGATCAAAGTGTAGAGATTGTACATCATCTTAGGGCTTAACCCCCAGTTTTTGCCGCAAATTCTTCTGCAGGTCCACAATGAGGCTTTTGATCTGCTGATGATGTGGTCTATGTGGAGGTACTAGGACAGTTTGCTGTCCAGGATCACTCCCAGGTATTTTGCTGAGTTGGAAAAATCTACTTTTTCCCCAAAAAGTACCGGGCAAGTAAGATTGAGCTTGCGTCGTTTTGTAAAAGGAACAATGACTATCTTTTTTGGGTTTATGGAGAGGCCTTCGTTACTGCACCATCTCTGTACTGTGTGCAGTGCTGCTTGTAGAACATCAGACACTGTATTTTCAAAGCTCCCCCTTATGATGACTGCTACGTCATAGCATACCCAACCGCCTCTATCCCAGTTTCTTTGAGTTCAACTAGGAGGCTATCTACAACTAGTGACCAAAGCAGAGGTGATAGGACGCCTTCTTGGGGGCATCCCCTGGTTGTAGATGCTTTGAGGGAAGTCGTAGTACGATACACAGCAGTAGTACGATACAGCCAATTTGTTGAAAATTGAATTTTGACTACAGCCGATCCTAGTAAAAAATTAACTTTTCACAGTTTGAGTTCATTTGGCTTGTTTTGCAAAAGGTCTAAACACATGGTCTAAGTAATAAAAAAACCTTTTTTTGCAAATTTTCTTCTTTATTCATCAACATAGGTTCCTTCAAGAGCAATACATTCATTCCACTGCTTTTCTTACTTTTCAATACCGGTTTTGTAAAACGATTTGTGTTTCGCCTCGTACGCTTCAGTTTCAGCCATCACCTCTTCATTGGAGCCAAATCTCTTGCCGGCAAGTATTTTTTGAGGTCAGCAAAGAGCAAGTAGTCGCTGGGGGCCAAATCTGGCGAATGCGGTGGATGAGGAAGCCATTCGAAGCCCAATTCGTGGATTTTCGCCATCGTTTGCATCGATTTGTGACACGGTGCATTGTCTTGGTGAAAAAGAATTTTTTTTTTTTCAAATGGGGCCGATTTTTCACAAGTTTATCCTTCAAACGCTTCAACAACGCTATATAATAATCGCTGTTGATTGTTTTTCCCTTTTCAAGATAGTCGATGAACAAAATTCCATGCGCATCCCAAAATACAAATGCCATAACCTGTCCAGTCGACTTTTGTGTTTTTGGTCGCTTTCGCCTGCTTTCAGCGGTTGCTCTCCACTCAGCTGACGACCGTTTTGATTCCGGTGTGTAATGGTGGATCCATGTTTCATCCATTGTCACATACCAACGCAAAAATTCATGTTTATTCTTTGTAAACAGTGCCAAATAAGTCTCCGAATCATCGACACGTTGTTGTTTTTGGTCCGCTGTGAGAAAACGCGGTACACATTTGGAAAGCAGCTTTCTCATCGACAAATGTTTCTGTAATATTGTTCCGACACTGCCTTTCGATATCTTCAGAGCCTCAGATAGCTCGCGCACCTTCACTTTACGGTCGGCCAATACCATTTTGTGTACTTTTTGTATGTTTTGTGGAAGAACTGCCTCATTTGGGCGTCCTGAACGTTCAGCATCATTTTAGTTGTCTGTACGGATAAGTTTAAACTCAGCATACCATCGGCAAATTCTGAACTAAACGTTAGATTGTTATGCAATTTTTACACGTATTGTTTGAAGTTTGGAATTATTGAAATATTATATCGATATATCGTTAGAGGTGTTACCTAGTAGTTAGTCTCGGGACTTATTGGACCATGTGTTAAAAAAATTAAATTAATAATAACTTAAAGCCTATACTTCATACGAAAGTTGTTTTTGTCTTAAAAATAATGTACTTAATTTTAAAGAGATCAAGTTTTTTAGGATCTGTTTACGTAGCTTATGAGAACAAAACATAGAAAAAGAAGAAAGAAAAAGGATTAATCAATCCTTTAAATATACAGGGCTAAATATGAAAATATTTATAAAACACTTTTAAATGAAAACTTACCAGAAATAGTTAAAATTGTTTAATTAAATTAACTTAAACCACTAATGTTCGTGAAGTTTAATCGTAAATATGGATTTAATGCATTTCTTCTTAGAGGAGATTTATGGCACCATTTTATAAATCATCGCAAAGAAACGCAACGCTAACGCTGCGCATCACTTAGATTTAAATGTTGCATTTTATTAATCACTACGTTATTGCGTTAGCTATGTTACGTTATCACGGTGAACTGTCAGAGGGTAATAGTTAAGCACTATCAGATGTAAAAAAAACACCACCATTTTTTTAGTTTTTGAAAAAATGCAATTTTTTTCTAATTTTTAGATGCCAAATTGTAAAACGTTGCCATTTTACATGCTGGCATCTTGTTGTATTCCTGTGTATGGAGCATGAATAAACTAATAATTGTGCTTTACAATCTCTAATAAAAATCTTCAAGATTAAAAGATCAATAGTTTTAAGTGTAAAGTGCAAAAGGTTTATTCTCTGAAACAATAATAATACAAAGTTTTTTAATTAATTGGCTTATAAAACTTACTTGGCTTTTACTCCAAAGCAAATTGACACATAAAGGGACGTTCAAGTAATTTTCCAAATATTTGTAAATTTTTGTGCAACAGTTGCAAGTAACAATACACATTAAGATTAAAGGTACCTTCGAGTAAATACAAATTCGTCATAAACAAATACTTATGTCATACAATATGCATAATAAATCAAACAGAAACAAACAAACACTAAGATCATACACAAAAGATATACAAATGCTTTTTTATGATGCAGTAAGGCCATCTCACAGCCGCAGCCATTTCTCTCCCACGTCTCCACAGCATAAACTGCTTTACCAGCATGTAAGTTGGCATATTTAAAACTTTCAAACGACATCCCGAATTGACCTGGGAGAGGGAGACTCACTCATATCTTTTCCATTAAGTTCAACATCTGGTAGAGCTAGTTTCGATACTGGCTTTTTTTTTTTTTTTTTTTGGATTCGCCCGGAAGTAGGAAATCTTCATAGATACGTATGACCCGCGCCATACGCATGCACGATTTACATTCTAAGAAGTTCCCGGATCAGCCGAACAGAATAGAATGCACCTACGTGCTAAAACCTACCACCTGTTGGCAAATAAAAGTCTCCACTAAGCATAATTGCTTAGCCTTTCAGCGGAAATTAAAATTAAATAAAGAAACATTTGAAATTTGAGAACTTTTGTGCTTATGTAAGCATAATAAACATCATAGAATAAAAGCACATTCTTCATAATACGAAGCAATACAAGACAACATCCAAAGTAATTTATTAGACCATATATAACCCTATTTATAATTGTTATCATTCGGCTTGGGGCCACTGTCCAACCCAAGATCCTACGTGGAAAAAAGATGCAACTCTCAAACACCAAACCAACACTAAACATAGCACAGATATGCAAGTATATATTGTGCAGGCACAATATATTTATATATTCGGGTCACTAAAATAAGGGAACACCGAGCTTAAGTTATTATTTGGATATGCATTTGGGCAAACGCAGGTAAAAACTTGTATGGAAAAGAGATACACTCTGACACACTAAGCCGAGGGACATGGTATGCATGGTCCCATTTCAAACTTGGGAAGCTATAGAACTAAAGATCTTAAATAATTACATGAAAAAATTAAGCAACGAAACTAAATAAAACGAAAACTTAAAGTATCTATCAAATTGGATGTTGCTTATATGTTAAATCGTAAAATCTACACAATTATCGCGAGTTATATTTGTTATCGCAATGAATGTGTTAAGAATTCAAATGGAATATCATTTTACGTTTTAAGACATCCACCGAGTCAGAAAAATTTATCAAGTTCAAGTTGCCATTGATATCACTACACATACATCGCAAAGGGTCGTGAAGGGCATAATTAGAAGTGCACTGACTCAACTTAAAAAGCTGGAAATGTCTGGCTCCGCTCCTAGGGATGTTGAAGTTTAATGAAGAAAGGAGGTAATGTGAGTCTATATCCCCACTGAGTAATTTGTATAAAAAGGAGACATTTAGCATAATTCTTCTGCTTCTCAAGGAAGGCAGGGCAATAATTTTAAGGCGTGTTTCATAAGGGGGAAGAATAATGTTGGGGTTCCAACGATAATGTAAAGCAAAAAGTAAACATTTTTTTTGAACGGATTCTAATGCATCGATGTGGACATTGTATTGAGGGTTCCATATTACGGATGCATATTCAGGAATTGGTCTAACAAGAGAGGTATAAAGTTGAATTCTTTAGTCCATCTTTTAATGAACCCAAGGACACCTCTAGCCTTATTTACCATCAAATTAACTTGAAGATTGAAACGAAGTTTAGGATCCATAATTACATCTAAATCAAAAAAACTGTGTACAATTTATAAGTAAGTATTATTTATAGTGTAATTTATACTATTAGCAATACTACGTGAGAATGTGAAGTGTTTTAAATACACTTGTGCTCGTTCTTACATCTTGATCGTAACATGAACTAAGGATCCGGCCACGCATATATTGAGAACGGGAAGCGTTATCGTTGCAGATAAACACAAAACTACCAACATATTCACGAATCCAGTGTTTCCATAAACCGTTTTTTAGCGCCTGTAGAACTCTCCACTGTTTTCGCAAGCAGAGAAGCTTTGGTTCGAAAGATTCAGGAGTTTGAGTAGAAATTGTAGATTATAATAAAAAATGATTAGGTGTGAGTGTTTCGGGTTCATCCGGTGTGATGTGTAGATGGGTCAAAGGCCTGGAGTTTACTATACTTTCGACCTCAATTAGCAAGCTCTGCAAGGTCTCCAAACGCAGTTTATGCTCATTCAGCATTATATATAGTGGCTTCTTTACCGATTGGACCAGTCGCTCCCAGGCACCTCCAACACTCGGATTTAAAGGAACTTCCATTTTATACCTAATGGGGACAAGCTCGCTTTCATTTTATCTGCATAAATAAAATCGTTCATTCCTTGTAGCGTTCGATTCACACAAAATTAGTGCCATTATCGCTGCGGATTTGGATTGGTATACCCCGCCTATTAATAAAATCCGCATACACAGTAAGCAGGCATCGCTGGACAATTCAGTTGCAATCTTCAAATGCACAGCTCGGATGGTCAGACAGATGAAAAGAGCAACCCATATTTTTTCATGACATCGTCGTATGGTTACGGTGACTGGTCCAAAGAAATCCAGCGGTGTATGTGTATGTGAACGGCCGAACGAAGGGCGTCCCTCTATCTGGCGCCAGTGGTCCCATTTGTGGTGTCGCTTTACGTACCTTGCAAAATATACATTTTCCTTCAATGCTGCGCACCAAGGTTCTGATTGAAGGTATCCAGTATTGCTGCCTGATATCGTTGATTACAGAAGAGGTGTTTACATAATGCAGCTTCCCATGAAAGCAATCAGCAAGAAGCCGTTTCAGTTGATGGTTTTGTGGCAATATAATTGGCCTCCTCGCTGAGATGGGAATAAAGGTGGCATTATCGATGCCACGAATGATGTCTTTTTCCAAAAATGGATTAAAGGTCTTGATGCTGCTACATTTTAACACAGGATTTCCCTCAAGAAGACATGCGTACTCGGTTTTAAAGGTGACTCGTTGCGCCCATCGACTCAGGTAAATCTCATCATCTGCTTCTTAATCTGCAGTCAACTCTCCTTTAAAAGTATTAACTACATGCATTTCAGATTAACTACATATCTGAATACCCATGCAACTGCCCGCTTCCCACTGTTCCTGTTTTCCACACTGCTTGCATGATCATTTTGGCATACACTATAAAATTAGCTACTAGTCCAAAAGCATCAAAAATGGACATCGTAACACTGAGAGTTTCACGTTGAGTTGGTTTTCGATTAAAATTAAGAACTTCACTTGGCACTTTGTTTAATTTAAAAACAAACATAAAAACATCTGGTTTTGACAACCAATGCATGCCAAAAATACGTTTCACAGCTAAACCTTCTACACATATAGACTAATTATTGGCAAAGTTGCCAACGGCGTTTCTTACATTCAAAGAGTTTGAGACGAGATTCTGTCTTTCAAATCCCTCGGCTTTATGGATTTTGATGACTTCTCTTACAACCTGGATCGCCTCACTTTCAGTTTGAAAGCTATCAACATAGCCGTCGACGTAATTCCTTTCCAGAAACTCTTTAACTGCTCGTTGATATTTTGCTGTGAATCGTTGTGCATTCGTGTTTTTAAGAAATTGGGCAATTGTTGGCGAACATGTTACACCGAAAATCATCCTTTGCATACCGTATGTTGATGGTGAATTCGTAGAGTTGCCATCCCTCCAAAGAATTCTCGGACTGTCTTCATCTTGCTTCAAAATTTTTATTTGATGGAACATCTCTTTTATGCCGCCGCAAATTGCCACCGGTGCTTGATCTCTTTATTTAAATAGAATTGAAAAAAGTGTTTGGTTAATATCGGAACCAGGAAGCAAAACTTTGTTCAGTGAAATATCGCTTATTTCCGTGGCTGCGTCAAAAACCAGTCGAAGCCCTTTTTATACGAATTTCTTACGGTGAAATGTGGCAAATAAAATGTTTTAGGTGTTCGTTCACACGCTTCTTCTTCTGAGCGTTTTCTTGCGCAATCTTTGATAATATATTCCTGGATCTTTTTGCAATATTCCGATGCGTACTCTGGATCACGTTTAATTTTCCTTTCGATGCTTTCTAATCGGTTCATGCCATCTGGAAACTGTCTGGTAGAGAAATATTTTCCTATCGCCAAAGCAGGCTTGCTTCATAACAATTTTCGATGTATCGTGTTGTAGACTTTAGAATAGACAGGGCTTTTTCGTCATGATCGGATCGTAAAGAGTTCACATTGGGCTTTATTCCAAAAGTTTCCACGTCGAAATAACTTCTTATGACTTAATTTAATTAATTTATTTAGTTAGTAAGAATTTGGCTTCTTGGCGATTGACCAAACTGTAATTTTTCAAATAGATAGTTTGGTGTTCTGGATTGAATGAGTTTGTGCAAAAAAATACAGTTCCTGGCATTGAGGTAGTTTATAATATTGCAACCAAGTATACCATTTCTAAATGTGGCTAAGTGGTCATATCTACGAAGCCAATATACATAGCGTGTAGCATGATTGTACGCAACTTGTAATTTATGTTGTGATTGAGAATCTAACTTACTGTAGACAAGTTCAGCATATATGATGGGTACAGGTATGACCAGTTGAACAACAAGCTTGCGTCTTGTATCAATTGGTGTATACTCTGCTGACAGACTTAAGTTACGCAGTATAAAATATATTTTACGGACCACATCGTTGATATGATCTGTGCACGTAAAAGAGGAATTAATATTGAACCCAAGACTTCGAATATTACGGACAAGTTTTAGGTTTTTGCCGCCAATGGAAAGATCGGGAATATCTGAGCTCGGGAATATCCGAGTAAAATTGAATTTCTCTTTGAAAATGGGCAACACGCATGATTTAAGGGCATTTAACTGAAGATAATTTTAAAAGCCCACTGGTTTATACAGTACAGATCTTCATTTAGCTTACATGACAAATCTTCCAAAAGGTTTGCTTTACCAGACAGGTACAATTGTACATCATCAGCATAAGCATGTAGTAATGTCGTTGATAAAAACCGAGAAAAGAAGCGGACCAAGAACCGACCCTTGGGGGACACCACTGCAGACCAACTTTTGGTGTGAAAAACCAGTACCAACCTGAACTCTTTGAGTTCTCTCCGTTAAGTAGCTCCTCAACAGATCGACAGCATTGTTACAAAAACCATATAAGTATTTCAGCTTATGGCAAAGGAGTGCATGATTAACGGTGTCGAAAGCTTTTGAAAAATCAAGCAGATAAAGCAAAGTTACTCGGCCATCATCATACAAACACTTAATGTCATCCAAAACTTTCAGGGTAGCTGTTGAGCAAATGTGACCCGCACAAAACCCAGATTGTAGTGGTGACAGAAGATTATTTTGTGTTAAAAACGATGATATTTGCTCAGCCATGATTGCTTCAACAACTTTCGACAATGAGTACTAATTGGTCTGAAATCTTTAGGTTCACACCCTGCAGATTTTTTTGCCACCGGCGTTATTATAGCTGTTTTCCAAGAATTAGGAAAGGAAGATGTAGCAAAACAATGATTTTTTATGTGTGTGAGAGGGCTCAAAATATAAGCTATGATGAGTTTAACAAATTTTATATTTATACCATCTGACCCAACCGCATTCGATTTTATTTTCATTAATGACTTTGCTACATCATTCTCTGTCACACTGGAAAACTGAAAACGTTGTAGCATAGTATGGTTTGTAAATTCAGAAGTTATGTTTCGTACAGAAAGGGTGTTTGAAAAAAAGTAATCATTAAGAACATCAGGATCAATGTGACAGTCAGAATTTTTCTTATCACCAATGCCAAGCTTTTTAAGGTTTCTCCATAGAACCTTAGGAGGAAGAGAAGCCTTCAGTTTAGTGGAACAGTATCTTATTTTGGACTGTCTAATAATTGACACTGAGGCATTTCTTGCACACTTATAGATTTCCCAGTTCTCAGATGAGGGTTGTTTCTTCCATACACTTCGCAACTTGTTTCGTTTCTTTATAGCATGCTGCACGTCACTTGCAAACCAAGGGCATGAAAAATTTTTAATAGTAACAGTCTTAACAGGTACATGTTTAACAAAAATTAACTGTAACAAATTAACTGTATTAGTGAATATACTAAGTTTTTCTTCAACAGACGGACTTCTTCATGTTCGTTGCTAATTGTGCTCTTACCTGTCATATTACGAGCATGACATACAATTTTCCGGTTTGACTGCATTTCTCCACCAACTGGGACATATACCATCCATCCAAGACTAGTCTTTGTAGCAATTGGTCCTGGGCTAAGCGAACATCGTGGTATTTCAATGGGCACTGTTAAGTAGGCATGGGTTAAACTTATAATTATTTTTGGCTGAACTTTCCTATAACTGAAAGCTGGTAACCCTGAAAGTTTGAAGTTCTTTACTTGCAGATCTTTTACATTTAGAGACTGAGTTGGCAACGCTAAATTTGACGTACTGAAAACGTTCGACATCTTGTACTTCGGGTCATATTCTTCCACGCTAATAATTAACAGTTCCATAATTTCAGAATTTTCGAGTGCTATTTTGTGATTCAAACACTGGAGCTCCAAGACGTATTTTTTCCCATGGAGGTTTAATTCATAGGCAACTTCAGCATCGAGCATCGTAACGTTGGATCAATCATCTACGAAGGCATAAATTTCTGGATCGGGATCATCTGGAACAGCGTTGCGTCTTCCTCTCTGTTAGCGGCAGCATGGCAGCTTTAACGCTCATGAAAAGTGGCTTGTTCCATGGCAGCTGATGAGAACGTCGGTGGTTCCAGATTGTTGTTAGTGGATGCGTGCAGCAGTCTGTGGTGGAAGTGCATGCATCCATTTATAGCGCATCTGCGTTTGCTGTAGAACTTGCTGGCCTGGTGCCCATTTTTCAAAGAGAAACATACGCGCAGAGGCTTTACCTTGTTCCAACGGTCGTCCACGGATAAATTTTTAAAATTGTCGCAACAAAAAAGGGTTTTGCACTCACATTCGCAAACACGGCACTTTGTAGGGGCTACACTCACAAACGCGTATCTGTGGGGTATGTTATAAATAAATAAATAACTGGCCATTTCAGCCCTTGAAAGGACTTTGACCTAGCTTCTTATGAGCAATTGTGTTGTGTGTGTTATTAAGTTTGTACACAATTGACCGAGAATCGGATCTACAGGTTTAACGCTGACTCCGAACGGCGATGAACGGAATGTTCTTGTTCTCAAGAAGCTTTACATGGCAATTTGATTACTCTCTGAGGTTTGTCATTGTCTACAGAGAGGTGGCGGCCGTACAGAAAAATCCTTTTAATTCTGTCGCTGCTGGGGTTCGAACCCGGGTCTTCAGGGTCGTTGCTCGTTCTTTTGCAGGTGGTTGACGACTGCTGGTGGATCTGAATTGTTCGGTTGGTGGCGGTGGAGCATTCGGTGCTCCTGGGGTATTGGCTGTTTGCATGGATGTTATGCTGATGTTGACAAAATGGCGGTTGGGTTCAGTGCACTAGGTGTTGTAAGCGGACGATTTTCTGCGTGTGACATTTTGGATGGTGTACCTAGCGTTGCTTCTCTTGGTAGCGTACGTTGCATAGGACGATAATAAGGCTCAAATCTGGTAGGTGGTACTCTTTTATTTTGTCGCTGGCTAGTTCTTTTACTTGCAGGGTTCTGGTCGTATGGCATCAATCAACTTTATCTGAGGAAAACGGCGGTTCGAAGCGGCTAGCAGAGATTCCTGAAACACAGATTTGCGTGCGGCAACTAGCAGCTAACATTTTCGTCGGCTGATAAAAAACTGATCCAACGAGATGAAGCCCAAAAAATAAAGATGTTGTCTTCCTGTGTCTGGAGCATGAATAAACTTAGGATCGTGGCTTTACAATTTCTAATAAAACTCTTCACGATTAAAAGATCAATAGTTTTAAGTTTAAAGTGCAAAAGGTTTATTCTCTGTAACAATAATAATAATATTACATTAAATTAATAATAATAAAGAAATGAGAACAAAACCAAGTTTTTTATTTAATTGGCTTATAAGACTTACTTGGCTTCTATTCCAATTCAACTTGACACAGAAAGGGGCCGTTTAAGCAATTTTTCAAATATTTATAAATTTTTGTGCAACAGTTGCAAGTTAGAATATAACTTAAGATTAGAGGCACCAATATAATAATAATATAATAATTAATAAATCAAACAGTATAAACAAACACTATAAACAATATAATAACAAACCAAACAGAAACAAACACTAAGCTCATACACAAAAGATATACAAATGGTTTTTTATGATGCAGTAAGGCCATCTCACAGCCGCAGCCATCTCTCTCCCACGTCTCCACAGCATAAACTACTTTACCAGCATGCAAGTTGGCATATTGGCAACATCAGCTGTTAGTTTTGTGTATTGCTACATCTGACTGATTAAATGATTTCAACTGTTTATTTGGTTATTTTTATAAGTGATTTTGAATAGTTTGTTTGCGATTTTTAAATGTTTGCGACAATTGGTGAAATTCTTTGTTTTCATCATCCGAATCTGACGATGATGATGTTGGACCATTGCAACATATTGAATATACCAGATATTGAGTGATTAATAAATAATACAGAAATTATTGAAAAACTTTCAAAGTATAGTTTTAAGTTTGTGAAAAATATTCACGCAAGCAAAGAATTCTTTGGAATTATTTTTAATAAAATTGTGCCGCATATGAAAAACTCCTATCGAAACACAGCGGTTTCTGCTACACTAAAATTGGCAGCCATCTTGCAATTTCTTGCAGCGGGTGGCTACCAAAATGGAGTTTTAAATTAATTCCTTTCTTGCATGTCACAGCCGAATAGTGTTGCCATATGTCCCGTATTTTAAATGATTTTTAAGTGTCCTGCCGGGACAAAATTTGTCCCGTATTTTTGACATTTTTAAAAAATGTCTATGATTTCAAATACGTATTCACATGAACTACACTCTAAAAAATAAATGTAACTTTACTATAGATATAATATCAATAATTTGTTGAAAAATCAACTGAAGTGTAATTTTACTACAAATTAAGAAGTAATCTCTTAATACTTAAAATTGAACACAAATTCCAGTAAAATTAAACACCAAAAGTGTAAATTTGATCCAATTTCAATATTAAGCATTTATATTCCTAGGTTAACTGCATTAAAATTCAGCAGATGTTTAATTTGAAACACCTCAACAGTGGCACATATTTATTTGCTCATTCGAGTCTGCTTATAATCGTGTGAGGCATGGTATAATAATACAAGGTAGCATTGACAGTTGCTTGGGAAAACATCTACTGTCAAAAAATATACTCAAAAAGAGAGCGCTCGCAATCCACCATTGAAAACACAAACAATGTTGAAAACATGGAAGTAAAAAAAAACAACAACTTCAGCAGCTGCAGATGCATTTTCACAAACAGCTGTTTTTGACAGGAGATGTTTTCTTGTAGAAGAGAAAATAAGCAGTTGTCAATGCTACCTTGTATTATTATACCATGCGTGTAAGGATACGTTTTTTGATGACGTTGTTTTATTTAAAAGAAATAATAAAATTATATAAGTGAAGTATAAGATGCTTATTACGATGTATAAGTGTAGTATTTGTGAAGTGAACTTTATATAATTAAAACATTATAATTCACATTTACATTTGCATAAAGAAGATAGGTGCAATGATTATAATTGTTTATTCCCCAAATGCAATAAAATTTTTTTAACTTATAATTCGTACGATCATATAATAAAGAAGCATTTGTCAAATGACAGAAATGAGTTCTCAAATTGTAAATATAAGTGTACAATAAGCCAATCCAAATATATTGGATCAAATACCGACACATATCGCCCCGTTTTAAAGCATGATTTTAATATTAAAAAAGTAAATTGTCCAATTGCTAAGTGCTAAAAAGCATTCAGTCAGAAGTCTTCCTTTCGGTCGCATTTTTTTAGTCATCACAAGCGAAACAACCCAGCAAACTTGAATAGCGATATTGCGATACGTACTCTACACATAATAACAACATTACAATTAATGAACTGCACCCAAAAATAATAAATACAAGATTATGCCATGCGCATGTCTGCCTACGTCATGATCGACCCATTGTCAAAATCAGCTGTTTTTCACTGAGCAAAACATAAAAAACAAATGTAGCTGAAAAAAAATAGTCGTACAGAACTATTTCGCACTATCTTTCGTCTTTTCTTGCACGAACAAAAAATCAGTGAGAAGAACAGAGAAAGAGTCTTTTCCTATCTACGTCACGAAAGACCTAACGTCTTGCGCAGAACGGTGCAACTTTTTCTGCCTCTGATGGCGTAATCTGATTTCTATTATTTTTGAACTGCACCCAACATCATTGGTTTCCTGCATAGCTTATCATTATATTATCGATCTTTTTTTACCATTATGTTCTTCCTTCTTGTTGTTTACTGGGATAAACAAGTGTTCGTCTATGAACAGCTGATTTTAAAATGAAATTGATTTTGACAAGCAATAATTGCGAAAAGTATAAAAAGACTATTAACACAATATGGACAGGTATTTATGCAAAGTATGGAGTGCAGATAGGCTTAAGAAGAAGGCGTTTCTGTGTCAACCTTCAATTGGACTTGTATTACAAAAAGGTATGTAAAATTCTGTTTTGTCAACACGCATTCTGATGTTTCTTGAGTATTATTTTTTTTTATTTATAGCAAAAGCATACTCTATCGAAGGCGACAGACTTGTATTGGAAAGTGACGGCACGGAAATAGAGGACGATGAAATATTGAAAATATTTTTGGATGAAAGAAATATACTAATGGGTTTGCATACAACTGAATTATGGACACCAGTTAATGTTACCACTACAGTCGCAAACGCAAACAAAAGCTGCATGTCACTAACGCAAATCTCGGAAACAATATTGGATGCAACTGAAGATTCCGATAATCCATAAGGTTTCTTCAACATTGTTGCAGTCGCTGACAATCCAGAAAATGTTTTCGCTCTACAATACGCTGACACAAACTCAGGACATGGAAAATTTGACGAGGATCCTGAATGCTGTTTTTCAGTACATGAAAATGAATTCTCCGAATCTCAGTTTGTTTTTGTGCCTGAAGCCAATTCCGACAATCTCGGTGGCGCTAAGAAACTTCAAAATTTGGAAGTCTTGGCCCAGAGGCACCATGTGACGCATTCGCAAATTTTGCACTACCTTGGAAAAAAATGTCACCAGAGTTAAATAATGCTTTTAATAGTAAAAAAAGCAATAAACTCAGTAATACTTTTTCAAACATTGTCGTTGACGATCTACGTGCAATATCTCAATTCATTCCAATGAGTATTTATAGAAATATTGCTAACATAGCTGCAAACAAATACACTGAATCGTTTGTTGAAAGGGATGGAGAGGGAAATATTGTGTCGCATTGTCCGGTGTCTCTTATTACCACAATGAGGAACAGAAAAAATTTTTTAAATTCTAAAACAAAAAGAAAAATAAGCTTGGACAACTCAGAAGTACCAAGTTAAACAAAAAATCAAAAAACGTACTAAATAAAACTTGTGTTAATTGGCAGCCAAAAACGTTAAGCAGATACAGTGAGGAAGATATTATATCAAAGAAAAAATATTTTATAATGATGTTTCACCAAAAAACAATAAAAAAACATGATAAGGAAAATATACAAAACTTCATGATGGATTGCTTTTCAACACAACGAATTTTTTTTAACGATAACAACCAAATTCCACTGGTTAGAGATATTTTAACAAACTGGCCAATGATATTTAATAAACAATGCCTATTCTACCATTTTAATAAATTAATGGAACTAGATGTGCAGACATTTAAAAACAACTTTAATGCTTCGAAGGCAAAATTAAAATTATTTTTTAAAAATTCGTAAGTTGAAAATGACGAATCAATAATCAAAGCTATATGTTCACATTTTAACGAAACATCTATATTATTATTACGCAACCGCTTTTTTTGTGATGACCATCAAATCTATACCGTAAATGCGATTTTCATAAATGAGGTATCAATAGAAAGGTCTTGGTCTGCAGATGTGCAATAGGGTCTTACTTTTTCTAAAGTATTGTGTATTTAAACAAAAAAAAAAGCAAAACAATCTTCTGTAAGGAAAGTAAGTTTTCTATGGGATGCCTAAAAGTATGTGATATTTTTTTCTGAAATTTTTCAAAATCATTCTTTTGTATAATTAAAGCAGTTGAGCAAAGCGAAAAACATTCAAATAAATGTTATATATATGTACCAGCCGCAAAAGAGGAAGTTCATGCAAAATCGCTATTCCAGTAGCCTTTACTGGCATCGCCGCTAGCTTCGTTGAATGAGGACGTACCTTGCACAGACAATTCAAACTTCCTAGACCTCTTCTTGAGATACATCTGTATCGGCTTAACGCCTGAAGCCCAATTTTGAGCAAGGAATCTACTTTGATAATGCCCATTAGGGCGTATCGAATTACAATTTTTTTTCGAATTTCACATTCTAAGAGGTCTCAAAAGTTGCATAAGGAAAAAAAAAGGATGTCTTCCTGCCCCGCAAGGACAAAGTTGTTTTTTGAGGAAAACATTGAAAAATAACGACCTTACAATGCTTTGACTATTATAAATAAAACTACGTATGTATTATAGCAAAAGTAAGTATAGGCTTAAACTAACAATACATTGCTAAACACGATGCCACTCACGATTTTTATCCACAGAGTCTTGTGTAAAGGATATACGAAGCTAAAGTTGTAATCGAGATAACACAGTACTTTTGATTGTTACGTAATAGTCTAAATTTTGGTGGTATTGATTATACTGCTAACGTATTCCTAAAAGTTGCCGAATTAATACTTAGCATAATTTTTGCATATGTATTTTTCTTTTTTTGAGAAATGTTCACTTGAATGCAATTTTTTAACTTTTTCAAAAAAATGAATATAAGATTTTATATCTCGGGTACCAGAAATGGTACCGAAGAAACTTTGCTCAATTTGGATATTTGAATTTGAAGTGCTTAATAGCACTAAAGTAGGTAAGTGGTCTTTTGTGATAGTGAAAGGACTTATCAATAGAATCCGACTGCAGATTTTTAATCCTTACAATAATACTGTCGAATGCATTTTACTTACCTAGTTTACACAGAAATATGTTAAAAAATTATAACAGTTCTAATAATTAAAACAAAACAATCTTAAACTAGATTTTTTTTCTCATTTTGGCGTTTTTACGCCATATGGGCTTACTAGTATCAACTAATATTTAAAATATATAAGGTTGGTAAAATTACATTTGTGCATATAATTATATGAGATGAGCTTAAGAATTATATGTACTATTTTCAGTTTGGCACTATAGAACACATTAAAAATGACAGCAATATATCAACTCCGCTTATAACAATAATTGGTAACTATTAACACTTATATGAAAGCACGTTTCGAAAAAATTTATTTATTTTCAGATACATCACCGGAAGAAAACACTTTATGCATATGTTTCATTTGGCTTGAAGGAGAAATAACATCGAAAGAGGAATTTTTCGATTTGGTAGATCTTATAATTCAATTGATCTGTTATTATTATACTTTCAACATAGTATATCCAAAAAATGTATCTCAAACTTTTGAATTTTTTATGCGATATTTGTTCAAATTTAATCCATCACAACTGAGGGGCCAAAAAAAAAAAAAACACTCTAATTAAAAAGCTTGATCGAGCAGACTAAAAATGAAATTAAAAAATTTTAAAGTAACGATTTTATGTCCATTTATTAATTTTATGCAACTAATTTATTACAATGAAATATTTTCAACGAATAGCATAATATATGTAAATGCACGTATTATTAAAATATTTTCTCACTTTTTTGTTTCAAAAATTTACAATATACCCCAATTACTATATAAAATGAATAACATAACATTTTAACAAAGAATTATACTGCATAATTTATATGATTTATATTTAAAACTTAATGAATTAATTCATAACTGATTGAATGAATATAAATCATGTAATTTGTAATTAATTTTTATAACGTTATATGTGTTAATTTAATATATAAATTGGGATGTATTGTTAATTTTTTAAGCAACAAAAGTGTTCATTTATTTAAGAATATAAATCGTATGATTTATGCAATATAATTCATTGTATTAATGTTATTTTTGTTGATTTTATGTAGTAATTGGGGTATAATGTAAATTTTTGAAACAAAAAGGACTTAGAAATTATATATATTTATAATAGTTTCTATACATTTTTGTTTTTCTAAAGTTTTCCAATTAATTTAACAAGAAAATTGTTAAATATGTTAAAAAATCAACAAGAAATATGTGAAATTCAACTATAATTTTAATGCAAAATGTTTATTATCTTTTATTATTATATTAATTATTGGCGCATCTTAATAAGTGCCATATTACGAATTTTTGTAAAAACCTTGGATCTCGTTTACTTTTTTTGTTTTCAATAAAAATATTCATAAGATAATGTAGTGTACTTTACTAACAGAAGCCATTTTTATAGTACTACATCAAATAAAGTAAAATTAAACAACTGTTGTTGAATGTTACTTCTTATGATGTTGTTGTTAAGCAAAAGTTATTTAATTTTAGCAGATCAGTTTTATTAAAATTAAACAACAGTTGTTGAATTTTACTTTTTCGATAATTTCAATTGCTGAATATTACTACACGTCTTGGAATAAATTAATAACAGTGATGTTTAATTTTACTATAACATCAATAGTCAAGTTAACATTGAAATTTACTACAGATCAATAGCAAACAACCTGTTGAATTTAATAAGGGTGTGTAAATTTACAACAGTTATTGCAGCTAAACTGTTGCCTACAATTGTTGTAGTAAATTTAAACAAAAACTTTTTAGAGTGTAGCTAAAATCAACAAAAATCATGCCTAACAAATAAGATCGTAAAAAAGGTCAGATATCGCAAATTTATATTATGTCAGCTACGAGGCGAACACACATCCATACATACAAATGAAAAACGGTAAAAATAGTGGAAGTTTCATCATAGTGGAAAATAGTGGAAGTTGCGAGTGGAAGTCGCAAGTTCTAGCTGCCACTCTCAAAAAATTTTGATGCGCTCGTGGGAGAGTGAAAAAATGTCATTCACGGTGATGCTTTCGATAGGAATTAAACTCGACCGCGTATAATTAACATTAACAGTGCTCTATTAAGTTCATGAAACCTTAAAATAATACCGAATATAAATTTTAGTATTTTTATACCCCTAAGTTTAAAAAACATAAACGGGGTATATTAATTTTCTCACTCCGTTTGTTACGTCCATAAGCAGGTAAGTTCGAAAATGAGCCAAATCGGTTAAAAACCACCCCTACCTCCCATACAAAGAGTCTTTATCAAAACGGTAAAATCTCTTAGAAAACCACAAAAATTAATAAATGGACTTGAAATTTTATATATCAGTTTTGATATTTTATAGACACTCTGAGTATGAAATTCAACCAAATCAGATGAAAACCACGCCTATCTCCCATACAAAGTGACTTTATCAAAAATTTAAAGTCTCTCTAAATTCCACAAAAATTAGTTAATGACTTGTAATTTTGCATATGAACTTTGATATATATCGTGTACTCTGTGTATGAAATTTAACTAAATGGAGTGAAAACCACACCCACTTCCCATACAAAGTGACTTTATCAAAAACAAAAGCGAATATTTTCTGTTAAATAAACATTTTATTGACTGCTTAAGATTTTGAATATACTTTGTTTCAGCCGTGGGGTATTTTAACTTCGGCCCAGTCGAAAATCATTTCTTACTAGTTTATATATAGTTTTAAAACCAAACAAGAGCAAACTTGACAAAATTTAATAAATTTCTGTAAAATAGCAAAACCAAAACTATTTCAGCAGTACAGGTTATTGATCTTTTAAATATTTAATCTCTTTTTCAAAAAAGTCCAAAATATTCAATATTTACTAAAAAAAATTGTTTCTTTAGTAAAAATGATTTAAACTCAAATTCTCAAATTAAAATTTTTGAGCTACTGATTTGCATTTGATTTATAAAAATTTTAATCAATTTCACAACAGAATTCTTTTTGTTTGATTTTTTCAAAATAATTTTTGATGGTGATTCCATTGATGTTTGCGTAAATGTTACGTATGATGTTCAGTAACTGAAACTAGCATCGCCTTTAGAAAAGAAAGCATTTAAAGATATATTTACGAAGAAAGTATCTTAAAATACCTTAAAATCGAGCCATGTATGCAATCGACGTGTACACTCAAAATCCACATGTTTTAAAATTGACGACAGGTCCTTTTTTTATACTTTCGTATACTATTAGTATAGGAAAAAATTAAGACAATTGTCGTCAATATGAAAACATATGGATTTTTATGGATTTTTTCAGTGCATTCACACTAAAGAATCAGCAACCAAATCAATTTCAGCATCTCAAATAGCTGTGTTTAAAATATCAGTCAACTACGTACGACATTCTACTGGACTCTTGAAAGGCGTTGATGTGAATCGAGTAGAATTCGATGAACCGGTGAGGGAGATTCCAAAAATCTGGTGTTTCCAGTTTGGCTGCAAGAGGGTATTGGAGTGAATCTTTTCTTTCGTAGATTTGCTAATTTTTCCTGCGTTAAAATATTCTGTATATCTCTTATCAGTGGATAAGACATCTCTTCTGGTAACTTTTGCAGCTGGATTGCAAGACTTTTGGCAAATGCAGAAAATTCATTCAGCTTTTCCAGAGCACCGTCAAATTTAGAATTTTGTGTCTGTGCACGTTTGGAAGATCCTGAATTCAAGCATTGACTTGCATTGACTTCGACTTCCTCCTCTATAAATTCTTCGAAACCAGAAGGAGCGTCGCTTATCTAAAATATTAAAAAATAGTTGTAAAAAATATAAACACAATCATGTACACATAACTATAACTTTCTGTTTTCGTCAGCCCAACCGGCAATGTAATTGAAATAATAACAACAATTGAAACAGTATACATCATTATCACCTGTAAACAAATCAGTGGTTCAGTTGCTCCTAGATATTTTGGAAGATGGTTCGATTTAGTCCTAACTGGTGAGTAAGTCTTGTGCAATATGTGGTCAAGAAATTACTCACAAATGAGAAGAAAAGACAACGAGAAAATACCGCCGGTAAGTAAATAAATAGCCAAATTGATCTTTTTTTATTTATAACAACTTAAGTTTTATGTCCAATATGGGGATATAATAATCTGTGGTTTGTTTTCTGGAATATGTCCTAGGCTCTTAGAGGTCACAAAAAGACGTTTGATAATTTAAAGATAAATCACACGATGAAGTCGAGCGTCGATACTCGAACGAGTCGATAAAGAGGTACATAATCTTTTACATCTGTAGGCATTAATCCCTTACTCATTTTCTTTAACGTTGCGGCCTAAACATGCCGGCCCCCTTGCAGTGTTACTGTAAGATAAATCAATATAGGTAAACATAACTTAAGTCTAATAAAAAAGGGTTGATTAATTTGTGTCTCATAAAAATTCCGCGCAAATATGATTCAAGTAATACAAATCTCAAACAAAAACACATCCAAGCTCTTGCTACTAGTTAAATAAATTGGTTTTAGTTTCATATTATATTAATTTTATAAAAACGTTATAATTACTTTGAAAATAAATAAATACTCATCACTGGATGAGTGCCCGACAGTAGCCAACCGAAAATGACGCCACACATTCGCTTGGGTTGTTAATTTAATTTTAATAATTTTAATTTTCTCGGAGGGTTAAGGAGCAAACCTCTTGAGAGCCAACCATCCTCGATGGCAACCCAAGTTGGCGAACGAGACGCTGGGAGATCATGGAACTTTCTGAACACGGGTCTATCAAACCACGAACCCGATGCAAGCGACCCTTATCGATCACCTTGACGACCGCCGTGGGGAAAAGTGAAGTCACTTGTTGCAGACATGGCAACGGTGATGGCAAGGGCAGACGCTGAGCGTCACTATTTGAGCGGCGATGTGTTGGTCGTGTCCGTCCTTGGTCACGATTGCGATGCTCATTTCGAGATACACGAGACCATCTACCGGAGCGTCGCGTCTTCCGCGATGCTTGATGTGCATTACTGTGCAGCGATAGTCGGAACGCACGCGAATCTTCAGCGTTTCGAATGCATCGAGCCAATCGCACCTAGTCATCTTCTTTAGGTACCGAATCCCCTCAACGCTCAATGCAAACGGCGGCAAATTAGGCCGGTCAGCAAAACTCCCCTCGGCGCACGTCCCATGCTGACGAGAGAACTCAGACAAACAAGGCCTGGCCATGTCTTGCGGCTTGGGCGGTGACGACTTTCCCACGGTGTTAACCCGGCCAAAATGCAGCATGGTATGATGCGACCCATCGCATTTACCGCAACGCTCGTCACTGGAACACTCAATGGTTTTTTGGGTTGGGGAGAGACACCGGAAACAGAATTTGAAAAGCAACACCAACTTTAACCGGTCCGCAACGTTCCCATTGATGAACGCCTTGCAAAAGCGTAGCGGGTGCCGCCCCAAGCACACTCGACCCTTTAGAGCGACTTCTTCCAGCGATTTTTTACTCGACATTTTTCGATGGCTGAAAAAAGAAGAGAAATTAAATATGTTAATTCCGTTGGAACCGAAAATTATGAGAATACGCACACAATCAAGACGGACGAAGACATATAGCTACGAAGATGGTGGCAGACTAATTAATTTGACCACAGACCGAGTAATAATACCGCGTTCCGTGCGCAGATCGGCGACATGCACTCGATTGTCAGAGCCTAAATAAACTTTAATGATTCTTCCTAATCGCCGCTCAGTGGCCGAAAGGTTGTCCGCTTTTATCACCACCAAGTCGTAAATTTTCAAGATTTGGAGTTTTCATTTCGCTTATGGAGTTCTTTAAGCTAGTAATTTTTACATATGTGACAGAACTTCTGGTTCAATGCCTTTAGTCTTTGCCATCGATTGATAATGGATATTGGACTTTCAACTATGTCCGCTTCAATCGGAGCAAGCAAAGGCCCCCCCTACTAAGAAATGTACTGGAGTTAAAGGCGCCAGGTCATTCGGATCGGACGACATTGGACTTAGAGGGCATGAATTCAAATATGCTTCGATACGCGAGCTCCTCGAACGTGTATTTCACATCTGACGCTACTTTCCGAAAGTGTTACTTAACACTTTTGGCACCAGCTTCGCACAGACCTCCCATATGGGGAGCACCTGCTAGAATAAAATGCTAAGTTAGGTGTTGATGTGCAAATTGAGACACCACTTTCTCCTTGGAGGCATTCAAGAAAGCTTTAAAATCTTCTTTGAATGCACGAGAGGCCCCAACTTTGTTGTCCGAGTACCGTTTTTCAGGACATCCTCTGGGTGATACAAATCTCGAAAACGCTGCCAGAAAAGTGACAGTACTGAGATGGCTGGTAGCTTCTAAATGAATCGCCTTCGTAGCAAAGCAGAAAAAAACACGTCCAGTATAATTTTTAATGTCGTATGGACCAGTGAAATCCACTCCAGTAGATGCGGAAGGGGGAGATAATTTGGTTCGCTCTGGAGGTAACGAGGCCATCATTTGGGTCTGCAACCGCTTGCGGTCGATGACACAGGCCTCGCATTCGTGAATGATAGATTTTATCATCTTTTTTACTCTGGGGATGCAGTTTGCATCTGGATAAGTCGCAATACGAGCTGGTTCCTACCATGAATGGAAATATCATGGGTGAACTTCACGAGCAACTTAGAGAATTGACAATCGGACGGTAAAATAACCGGATGACGCTCATCATAAGAGATGTGTTCGGTCTCCGACAACCGTTCGCCAACTCTTAGCACCTTATCGTTGTCTAGAAAAGGATTTAGGTTTAGAATCGAACTCTTCGAGTCGATCAAAGTTTTGTTTGATAATTGGGTATACTCCCAGAGATATCCCATTTTTTGGCTTTCAATTACGAGTCTTCTGGTTGCCTCTTTAATTTTTTGCTGTGATATTGAAACAGACTTAGAACAGAAATTAATTTTGTGCGATGGGTGATTTCTGTGAAAGAATCGTAATATGTACGATAGAACTCGCAACGCTCTAGGCAAAGAAGGAAATCGGTCTAAAAAATCTTAATCTCAAGCACAAGCTACATGAACTTTCAGCGGCTTTGATTCTATTGTAGTGTCGAACTCATAGCTTTTATTTGGCCATGAGATCGATTCTTCAAAGCCAATTCAATGAAGCCATAAGGGTCCATTCCACCACAATGAAAAATTGCGGTTCCAGTCCTCTGCTGGCAAGATCCGCGGGGTTATCTTGCGATTCTACATGATTCCAATTTTCGGTTCTCACTTTCTCGATGATCTTTGTAACGCGATTGGCCACGAAAGTATTCCAGGCACATAGCTGTTTACCCAACCATGCCAGCACAATCGTTAAATCTGTCCATAAAAACAGCTGATGGTTATACGTGTCTAAGTTTTTTAGAAACGCATCTACCATTTCTGCAAACAGAGGAGCATCACACAGCTCAAGCCTCGGTAGCGACACTGTCTTGACAGGTGCCACCTTGGTTTTTGCTACGAGAAGATGGACATTCACGTCGTCACCTCCCTTTTAGAAACCCTCTTCATCTAACGGTTGCGCATGAAAATATAAATAGTCGGACCGCGCGTTCCACCTAATACCTCACGTTTTAACGTTGCTCGTATCTTCCAACTGCAGAAAATCCTCACGTAACCGGTGAACTTTGGAAATTCTTTGCAGTACCTCATCAGAATTGGACGTCCATTTTCGCAGTACAAAACCTGCAGATTCCGCCGCTTTTTCGAGTTCGATTCGAGCTTGAACCACTGACTCGACGTCATGACCTCCCGCCAGTGCATCATCTACGTACATATGGTTACGCAAAATCTTTGACGCTAGCGGTGAACTAGGTTCCACATCATCCGCAAGCTATAACAGGGTCCGAAGTGCTAGAAATGGAGCACAGTTGATGCCAAAAGTTACTGTCTTTAGCTGGAAGTCTTGGAGTTAATCCTGTGATGAAGCGCGAAAGATTATGCGCTGGAATCGTTGGTGTTCCTCCTTTACCAGTATTTGGCGATACATCTTTTCAATATCACCATTGAAAACATAACGGAAGAAACGCCACTTCAGTATAAGCAAAGTTTAATCACTTTGCAAAACTGGCCCCGCATGCAGAACATCATTAAGACTAAAGCCGTTTGGTGTAGGGTTTGAGGCGTTGAAAATGACACGAACCTTTGTAGACGTGCTATCAGGCTTCATGACGGCATGATAAGGAAGGTACTCACTTGGGTTTTTTTTTGTGCTAAAAATAAATAAATTGATTTTAAATTCTTACATTTGTTATAAAATAATATTTACGATTTATTTGCAGCAACTTCCATATCAACAAATTTTCAAACGATAAGAAAATTTTCATCGTCTATATTTGACGTTTCGTTTCAAATTTTTTTCATACATCAAGCAACATTTTACTGCTTTTACGTTGTCGTTCGTTTCTGAATCAGCTGTGCTCGTTTGGCTACGAAATTATTTTTACATCAAGCAAAAACAGCTGACATTCGGCTTTTAAACGAAGCCTTCGTGAAATGCCGTTACGTTTGTTTTACAGAAATTCCTAATGTGTTTAACGTGGACACCTGCCGTATAGGCTTAATTCCACGTTGCTCCATAGCATGGGACCGAATCATTGCGTCGGCCAACGCCCCTTTGAGGGTTCAAAGGTACCAATTTAGCTCCATGTTGTGATGACATTTCGCAACCCTTGGTTTGGGTGGAGGCCTATCTAACACCTCTTCCGTACTAAGGGGTACAGCACCCGAGTTGAGAATGCAACTCCACACTGAGCAGGATTGCTCTACCCGCGATATAGGTGGTAAACCACAGAAAGATGCTATTAAAAAACAAAAACACATAAAATTTAGACAAATGAATGAAATCTTTATTTGAGTGACATTAGCCTTAACATGGGCCCCACAAAAAAAATAGTCATAAGGTGTTAAAAGGTACAAGATTTAGGCGACCAATTGACCGGTCCCGAACGTGAAATAAACTGTTCACCGAACTCGCTGTATGGCATGTGGCACCGTCCA
Organism: Pherbina coryleti; assembly: GCA_943735915.1. Classification (NCBI taxonomy): domain Eukaryota; kingdom Metazoa; phylum Arthropoda; class Insecta; order Diptera; family Sciomyzidae; genus Pherbina; species Pherbina coryleti. The sequence continues at coordinate 112,138,248 of OX030950.1, read as the reverse complement.
AACCACCGTTGAAACCACATGTCAGGCAAATCCAGCTCTTCCATTTTGGGCAAAAAAAAATTTGTAATCATCGCACGGTAGCGCTCGCAATTCACAGTAACGTTCCTGCCTTGGTCGTCTTTGAAAAAATGCGGTCCAATGATGCCACCGCTGTCAGCTGTATTTTAAAAGGTTTTACACCCAAATCCTTACGCAAAATTTCCCACGTAGTGGAGTAACAGAGACCTAATTGCTGCGAACGACGCCGAATCGATAATTCATGGTCAGCAACAACACTGGCGGATACAGCTACGATATTTTCTTCTGTCCGCACTCTACATTATTTTCGTTTCTACACTATACCATGGTGTAGTAATAGTAAGGTGTAAGTGAGTTTTTGACAACACTATCATTAAATTTCTGAATTGTTTAAAACTCTGTAAAATAGATTTAAGATTTCTAGAATTTAGTTTGCTTTATTTTTGTTAGAGACATTAGTACAATAATTTATCTTATATAAAGAGGTGTTATTAGTTATGTAAAGATTTTATTTACATTCCTATCCTTTCCCTAGTGGAGTGTTTGGTATTGGCCACACGGCCTTTTAATATCAGCCGAAGGCTTTGTTCATATGCTGCCTCAACGCAGATGTATTTGTTTGTTTTATTTTTTAAGCCACAAGACTTTGCACAGAAACGACTTGATAGGTTGGTTTCAAGAACAGTAATAATAATTTCTTTATTGGAAGCACTTAATATTTATAACAAAAATATTGAGTGAAAGTGAACATTATTTTTCGTTCACTCAATGTTTAATTCTTACTCAAATATTGTAATACAAATAACTTAAAACCTAATTAACCATTTGCAATATTAAATTAGTCCATCTGTTTGTAATATACAAAGTCATAACCTACTTCAAACTTCAGTGCATTAAATTACATCGATTCATTCTTTACATGACTCACACTGTAAAAGCACTTGAGTTTTCATACTGTTTACGCAGCATATTTTGGTAACACTACAACAGTGTACGGCATTTTCAAAGTTCCCATTTCACACGTGAATAGGCTAGTTTTCGCTGCCGACACAATGCTATCACACCCATGGCGTAATAATAATGTGTTGGTGAGTTTTTGACAATACAATGAATAGCTTTCTTTCTGTCAAAAAATTTTGAGCGAAAGAGCGGAACTGTTGATAGTTGTTAAATTGCAAAAATAATAGAAATCAGATTACGCCAACAGAGGCAGAAAAAGTTGCACCGTTCTGCGCAAGACGTTAGGTCTTTTGTGACGTGGATAGAAAAAGACAATTTCTCTGTTCTTCTCACTGATTTTCTGTTCGTGCAAGAAAAGACGAAATATAGTGCGAAGTTTTAGTTCTGGGCGATTTATTTTTCAGCTACAGTTCTGTTTGTTTATGTTTTGCTCAGTGGAAAACATCTGATTTTGACAATGTGTTGATCACGACGTAGGCAGACATGCGCATGGCATAATCTTGTATTTATTATTTTTGTCAAATTGTATTAAATTTTTGAATAACTAGATCAGGGATTGCCAAAGAGTGATTTTTGAAGAGTGCAACAACAATTACAACAAAAAACCAACAACATCAACAAATCTCTGGATATGTAGTACAATAAGGAATTAGTCACATAAAAAAAAACACATAAAAAAAGCAGTAGGTGACGAAACCATACGCAAAATTACCAACAAGAAACATTCAGCGTAGCAAGAGTTGTACGCGGTCGCATGCGCTATATTTACCAACAACGACAAGAATAAACAACAACAAACATACGCTGTATGGTTGCGGTGCAGCTACGGCTGTGAACAATTCGGCGAATTACAACAATCATAGAAATATTGAAGTTGTTGTAATAGAGTGGAAAGAGTTAGGCGATGGCAATCGCTGAACTAGATGATGATGTGTTATAGTTTTTATAGGTTATTGTGCGAATTAAGTATAAATAAATATTTAATGCAATTAATTGTGCCATGAAATGTTGACAAAAAGCCATTGCAGTTGTCTTCGCCCATTTGCCAAGTTCGCCATTGAATGGTTTTGCCATTTTATCAAAAACGTTCGCTGAAAGGTGCCACCGACATGAAGCTTTGGCCAGTATGCAAATTTACTTGCATTCCCAAAGTCTGCTTCAAGAACATATCGAATGCCATGAAAGAATTTTCAACGCCTCAACTGATAATAGCCATCAAAAGAAGTGGACATGGCATTGAGTTCCGACCGACTGCACGTTAGCTGATTTATTTTCCTTCTAATTCACCATAAGCTATTTTTGACAGGAGCGGGGTGACATAAATTTATTATTTTGAGAGAGAAGTGTCAAACACACTAACATATTATTATTACACCTTGCACCATACTGGCCTTTACTCCCTGCAAATTCATGATGCAATAATACAAGGTAGGAGTCACAGTTTTTTCGTCTTGCACCAACTGTCAAGAATAGTACAATTTAGAGAACGAAAAAAGTAAAAAGGCAAATAGAAAGTAAAATATACAGGCACTCGTGAGTAAATAGCCAGCTGTCACTCCCACCTTGTATAACACTGTGGAACAAATTCAGGTTAGCAAAAGTTAGGTCGATTCTGAGAGTGAGGGGTCAAAATAGAGGCTAAATTAGAAGACCCGTATCGCGGCGTTTGTTTATGTAAGTTCGAATTTTTTTTTAATCGACCTTCGAACTTTGCAGTCAAATGCCGATTTTCAGCATATTGTTTATATAGTTTTTTGGCTATAACTCGTCGACTAATTGATATTTTTTGAATCTGTAAAAGCCAAATTATTGCTAGAAACCTGTGCAACAATTAAAATTTTTAAAAAAATTTATTTAGAAAATTTTTGTGGTGCTTATGAAGCAAAATGTTGGAAAAATTATTTTTTTTCATGCTTTTTGAAAATATTTTCCACAAAACTAAGTCTTTTTTGCTTTCTGTTTGATCTATAATATGCTTCTCAGTTTCTTCAATAAATTTCATTTGAAAAGAAACAATCATAATACAAAACTTGAGTTTTCCTGCTAAATATTGTATTAATTTACTTCTCATTTTTTATGTACCAATTTTGTTCAGTGTTGGTTTTGAAGAAACATTGAAAAAGAAATTATAAAAATATGGAAAAAAACATAATTTTAAAATGTTAGTTATGAAAAGTTTTAAGTAAAATAAATAAATAAACTAAATTAATGATTTGGCCAGTGCTATACGCAATCGGAACAGAAGGCATTCTATTTGTCTTGTGCAAAAGCACAACTTTTAAGCTGATTAATGAACTATCGATGAATAAATCGTCTCTATTAACTTTTCAATATCGTTGCAATAAGCGAAATTTTTTGCATCATTCACATTGAAGAACTTTTCTAACTCTTTTGGCGTTTTCGATATACTTTTACTTTGGTACCTTTCGCCAGCAAATTATTTCCTTTCAAAAATGAAGCCATTAGTTCTCATTTTTTCTGAGTCAAACACAAATTTGCAACAATTCCATCCAATTGGTTTTGTGTGACTAGGATTGTGTTCTTTGATGTTTCATAGGATGTACCTTCACCAGGGTCGTATTCTGAGAAGAAATTCATGGATGTAGCAGCGGCGGTTGTAAAACTGATTTCTGTTTGAAGATCAATACTTTGGTATGTTGGTACTGGAATGAATTCTGAGTGCGGTAATGGTAATTGGGCACTTGGCACTGCTACATAAGTTTTATTCTTTGCTTTCCTTGTACTCAAAGTTTTATGGTAGTTGATACATCCACAGCAATTTTCTTCTTGATGCGGGCTGTTGTCTAACCAGATCATTGGTATACCAAAAGGCATAGCCTTCTTCTTTTTACTTTTCCATTGCATAAGAGTTGAATAGCAATTAAAGCAAACTTTTTTAGGGGCATAGTTAACGTCAGTGATAAATTCTTGCGAGAAATATTGTTTATAGGCTTCCAAAACAAAAAATCACTCGCATTGCCACATTTTTCATCGCTTGCTATGAAACGTCTACAAACAATTCAAAAATGGTCCATTTTACATTTTGGTTCCGACATTTTTAATACAATATATATTATACAATGTTTTCTTTGTTATTTTTATGAGACCGATGCACTTAACTTAAATCACTCACAAAATTAAATATGTTTCAAAAAAATTAATAGCGAATTTTATCACGATCGAGCGAAAATAAAAAGACAGAGACGAAAATTAAATGCTGGGTTTCGAGTCTTAATTGAATCTTTATTTTTAAAATTAGTTCGTTTGTACGAAAAAACAAAATCGCTACCTGTGCGGTGGTTGAAAACAAAAAAGTTGTTTTACTAATTCCTAGTTCTTGGAACTTTCCTTTTTAATTACTTCTACCTAAAACGCTATTTATTTAATGGTTTTGGGATTTTTAACGCAAATTATCGACTTAGACCATTTTCTTTTCCAATGAAATTTATTGAAGAAACTGAGAAGCATATTATAGATTAAACAGAAAGCAAAAAAGACTTAGTTTTGTGGAAAATATTTTCAAAAAGCATGAAAAAAAATAATTTTTCCAACATTTTGCTTCATAAGCACCACAAAAATTTTCTAAATAAATTTTTTAAAAAATTTTAATTGTTGCACAGGTTTCTAGCAATAATTTGGCTTTTACAGATTCAAAAAATATCAATTAGTCGACGAGTTATAGCCAAAAAACTATATAAACAATATGCTGAAAAAGGCATTTGACTGCAAAGTTCGAAGGTCGATTAAAAAAAAATTCGAACTAACATAAACAAACGCCGCGATACGGGTCTTCTAATTTAGCCTCTATTTTGACCCCTCACTCTCAGACTCGGATCATTATATTGTCGCAGCCAAGATCCGTAAACGCCTGTGCGCAACCCATTACAGAGAAAGCTAGACGTCGAAAAGCTGCAATCAAAACAAACAGCCGAAGACTTCGCTACTCGACTCTCACTCCTGCTTCAAGAAAGCACTCCTCCGATCGACGATATATGCGCGCAGTGGAATCATATTTCCCACTCTATGCGTACGGCTGCCGAAGAGGTGATTGGCTATCACCGCCCTCGCCGAAACGAGTGGCACGTACAGGAGTGTCGCGACGCCACTGCAGAAAAAGACGCCGCCTACAAAGCCACCTTGCAGTCGGTTGTAACGCGTGCTGCTAAAGAGCGATACAAAGAGAAGAGGAGGGAAGAGAGACGCATTTTCAGGCGAAAGAAAAGGGAAACGGAAATGCGTGAGTGCGAGAAAATTGAGATGCATGGTGGCAGGAATGAGGTCCGAAAATTTTTCGAAAAAATAAGACACCTGGCCGATGGTTTCAAGACCGGGGCCTCTTCCTGCAAGGATGAAAATGGGAATCTAGTGACAGATATCCAGAGTACACTGATGGTTTGGAGGGAACACTTCTCTAGGCTTTTGAATGATGACGACGACAACAATCCCGCCAATAGAGATGACATACCAGAAACCCCAATTGTGGACGACAGCGTTGAAGTTCCGCTGCCCGACCATAGTGAGGTCTCGAAAGCTAAAGCTCGGCTAAAAAACAACAAAGCTGCAGGAGCCGATGGCTTACCTGCTGAGCTCTTCAAGAATGGAGGCGAAGCTCTACTTAAATACGTTCTTGAGCTCCTATGCAGAATATGGTCGGAAGAATGCATTCCAAACGATTGGAACCTCAGTGTGCTCTGCCCAATCCACAAGAAAGGTGATCCCACAATTTGTGCCAACTACCGTGGGATAAGCCTTCTTAATATCACATATAAGGTCCTGTCGAGCGTATTATGTGAAAGACTGAAGCCCGTCGTAAACCAGCTGATTGGACCTTATCAGTGTGGCTTCAGACCTGGCAAATCCACCATAGACCAGATATTTACGCTACGACAAATCTTGGAGAAGACCCTAGAAAAACAAATCGACACACACCATCTTTTTGTCGATTACAAAGCCGCCTTCGACAGTCCAATAAGGAATCATCTTTATTCCACCATGTCTGAATTCGGTATTCCTGCAAAGCTTATCCGTCTTTACAGAATGACACTGAGCAACACCAGCAGCACAGTAAAGATCGGGAAGGATCTCACTTCTCCATTCGATACCAAACGAGGTTTCAGACAAGTTGATGCCTTATCGTGCGTTTTTTTCAACCTGATGATGGAGATGATCATCCAAGCGGTTGATTTGAGACGCAGTGGCACGATATTCTATAAAAGTATTATGCTGCTGGCGTATGCTGATGATATCGATATCATTGGCCATAATACGCGCGAAGTCAGTGCAGCATTCTCCAGATTAGCGAAAGAGTCGAGTAGAATGGGGCTTGCAGTGAATGCAGATAAGGCGAAATACCTAGTGTCAACAAATAAACAGTCCCAGCGTCTTGGAAACCACGTCACTGTTGACAACATCTCCTTCGAGGTTGTTAAGGACTTCGTCTACTTAGGATCCAGCATTAACTCTTTCAACGATGTCAGTATTGAGATAAAACAAAGGATAACTCTTGCCAACAGGTGTTACTTTGGGCTAAGTAGGCAATTGAGAAGCAGAGCCCTCTCTCGACGACCAAACTCACGCTCTATAAGTCACTAATCATGCCCGTCCTATTATATGCAGCACAAACCTGGACGTTGAGCAGTTTTGATGAAAAGACTTTGGGAGCCTTCGAGAGAAAGATCCTTTGTAAAATCTTCGGTCCAATCTGCGTCAATGGTGAGTACCGAATTCGATGGAACCACGAGCTGTATGAGCTGTACGCTGACATCGACATAGTTAAGCGCATTAAAATCGAGCGGCTCCGCTGGCTGGTCATTTTGAGCGAATGGAAAACGACGTTCCAGTGAAAAAAATATTCGAGTCGGTGCCTGGTGGTGGTCAACGCAGAAGAGGACGCCCACATCTTCGTTGGAAGGATCAGGTGTTGGATAACCTGACCACGCTTGGTGTTTCCAACTGGCGCCAGCAGGCGCAGAACAGAAATGGCTGGCGCAATTTCTTATACGAGGCCAAAACCGACTTACGGTTATAAGCGCCAGATAAGTAAGTAAGTAAGTAAGTAACTCTCAGAATCGACCTAACTTTTGCTAACCTGAATTTGTTCCACAGTGTAATGGTATCATGTGAAAATTTCATTTTGCATTTTTTTTTTTAAGAATTGTTGTGCTTGGGACAGTGACGCATGTTTGAATTTGTGCGTTTTTTGTGTTTTTTCCTGAAAATTTGTAATATTTAATAAGCTGTAATTTTTTTAAATCCACTCAAATCCACCAAAAATCTTCTGAGCCTACATTTCAAACTTTCCTCTCTCTGGTGGCACCAAATTTTTTTGCAACTACTTGCCCCTTTACGAGTATTTGAGCTTTAAAAAATGACTATACTGAAGCGTTCGATTACCCGCTATAGTTAAAACACTATACAATAAGGTGGGTCACCAAAATAAATATCAAAAGACCGCCACTCATTTGAAAGCTTATGTTAAGGGTGTTTTAGTAGTATACAAATTTTTTTTTTAGGTGGACCCAAAATCTGCCCCATTTGGGGTCTTTTTTGTATAACTTTATCAGTTTTTAACCGATTGTAAGAAAAAGTATGTCGTTGGATCTCAATAAGGACAATAATTCGTCTTAACAACATTTTTACCTCCGATTCCATATATGACTAGATATTTGAACTTTTCATCTTATTTCGTCAGTAACCCCAAAACTTTAATTTTTTTCTTTTAACCCTAGAAGGACATGCTTCGTCGACGCATTATTTACCTTTTGTAAAACATGCCAAAAAACTCAAACTGTGAAAATGAATTTTTTTATTAAAAACTTTTATTAATATAATGCATTGCAGTTTTCCTTTACTCTTAATAAACTTAATAATCAAGAACAAGCGATTTTTAAAGATGGCCATTTTAAAATATGTTGTCGTCGATTCGACGAAGCATGGCCTTTTTGTACAAAAAATAAGCATGTCCTTCCAGGGTTAAGAAAATAAAAGTTCGTAGAAAATCATTAAACTTTTGTGAAAAAACTTTTTAAAAGTTTAAAAGTTTGTAAAAAAAGTTACAGCGAATTTAATTTTCGGTCAAATAACTGTTATTTTACTGCAATAAAATACAATATAATAAAATAAATTAATTCAAATCTTGGTTGGATTAAAAGGACTTAAACATTCTAACAGTTCAAGATGAGATCCGAAAACTCTGTGAAAGATACCTCAAACGGCTAAGCAACCATACCAACACATTAGCAATCTGCCTTCTGGATGAAACCAACGAAACAAGGCGACTCCAGCGATTTCATGTTTTAGATCTTCCATTTAGATTATTATAAGTATAGAGAAACAAATGTTTGTAAATTATGTTGTCTGTTACTTAAGTATTTAAAATAATTCTTTGAATGTCTTAAACAATGTTTGATTATCTTTTGTAGTGATTGTATTTAATGGAATGCAATACTCTCTGTTATATTATATATCATTTCGCAAATTTTTTTATTATCATTTTGATAGATTACAAATAAAAACTACAAAAAAAAAAGAAAAATCTTGGTGCAAATCAGAATCTTCGATTCAAAAACTTTGCCAAGTATATTAAATTTTAACATATGTTTATTTTTTCTATTCACTATACTTATTGAACAGACTGAAGCAGCGAATGCAATGCCGATTGCTTGATTTAGACAGCGGAAAAACAGCTGATCGATTACCAAGTACCAAGTTCAAGGTATGAAAAGCAAACTAGCTGTTTTAAAAAATTTTTTTTTATATAAAAAACTAAGTTGAGGGTGATAAGACAAAAAAAAAAAGAAAACATCGAAAATTATAATGGAAAATAAAATTTGCACTGAAACTTTGATTCGATCTAACTTTTAACTTAATGAATGAAGCAAAACACTTTCTTGATAAAAGTTTAATGATTTTTCTTGTAAAGTTTTATTTTCTTAAAAGAAATAATCAAAGTATACATAAAAAAGAATAAATAAATAACTGGCCATTTCAGCCCTTGAAAGGATTTTGACCTAGCTTCTTATGATCAATTGTGTTGTGCGTGTTATTAAGTTTGTGCACAATTGACCGAGAACCAGACATACTTGCTTAACGCCGACTCCGAACAGCGATGAACGGAATGTTCTTGTGCTTAAGAAGCTTTACATGGCATTTTGATTACTCTCTGAGGTTTGTCATTGTCTACAGACGGGTGTCATTATTTTAATTCAAATAATTTTCTGTCGTGGGTGGGGTTCGAACCCGGGTCTCCAGGTTCATTGACATAGCGGCCACGCACGTTAACCAACTACGCCACCGCCGCCACTGTTGGTCAACGTATACATATGTACTAAAAATCTTAATTTGGAATAAATTGGCTAGAACGATTTTGATGAAATAAAGAATGGTAATTCTCCTGGTCAAGGAATGGCAGATAGTTTATTTGTAGCATTGAAAATATTTTGTTTGCTTGTCTGTGAGGTTGTGTGGTTTTCTTTTAGTTGCTGCTTTGCTTGTTGATTTCTTTTTTATGCAATAATAAATTTCTGATTAAACGGTTGGAGCAATTTTGTTGACATTTAGTATAAAGATTCTCCTGACTCAAGATTAAAAGATAGGCCATCAGAAGTATTAAAAACTTTCGATAGAGGGCGCTTCAATGAATCTAATCTTATCTTATCTTACTATTATATAAAAATGAAACTTGAAATATTGCCTTTTTAGCGTTGATGCAAGTAAACTCAAGAACGGCTGAACGGACTTAAGGTATAATATACGTGTAACTACCAAAAACAGGAGCTGTTTTCAAAAAATTTTTTTAGATATAAGAAGTTATTATTTTTTTTTTTAATTTATATAAGGTATTGTACATATAACATACTTTATAAAAATATTTTTTTGTTTTAAAAATACACTTCTGGCTTTTATATAGAGGGCTGTGGCTGAAAATGGCATTGAAAAAAAGACATCCAAAACGGTTCGATGGATTTGGCCTTTCCCATGAATCAAAACAAAAAAACCAAATGACATTTTAAAGTATAGACCATATATTAAACATCCCCCTTACGCAAGACCCCCGGGGTTTTTTTTTAATTATGGCGGAAGTTGAAGTAAAAAGTTCAAAAAATAGATACATTTTCGCACGCTTTTTTGTTTATAAAAAAAAAAAAAAAAAATAGATACTTCAATTTAGAGGGGATGCTTAAAGGACAAAATAACGAACAAAGTGCAAAAAAAATCATTGAAATTGAAACAATAGATTTCGAGTTATCTTTAGAGGGGATGCTTAAAGGACAAAATAACGAACAAAGTGCAAAAAAAATCATTGAAATTGAAACAATAGATTTCGAGTTATCTTTCGAACCGTTTTAAAAAAACTAGTTTCGAGGAAATCGCGTTTATTTTCGTTGTATGGAGCTTAGACATAGGTTAACGAAAACCGTTATAACTTCTGTTTTTTCTTAAATATCGATTTCAAAATGTGTACGTATGTTCTTAAAACTATAAAGAACACATTTAACAAAAAAAAAAATTTACACGTATATTATAACTTAAATGAAATTTTCACTATTCAAATCGTAATTAATTGTAGATTGACACCGTATACTTAAAATTTTGAAATATTTCAAAGCTTAGAAGTTATTGGCTTAGAAACTGGCAAAATTCGGTATTTTTGGAAAAATTTAGCGCTTTTTTCCATTTTCTGCTTAAACCGTAAAAGATAAGTGAATATGATATATGGACAAATGAATTTGGCGCTTTTTTCATTTTCTGCTTAAACCGTAAAAGATAAGTGAATATGATATATGGACAAATGAATAATCTTGCCGATTCCACCAAAAAAGTCGATGGTGACGTGCATCTAAGATCAATAGGTTGGTCGTAAAATTCATATTTTATTGAAAAATTAAATAATTTTCTTGCAAGCATTGATTTGTTGGTTGGCTTTGACGCTGTCATTGCTTGCAGCTAGCAGAATGTTGCTTTGGTTTCGCTACAATATGCTGCTCAATGCTCAGAAAAGAGATTCTCTGCATGGAAGCAGAGAGAGATAGGTCTTTGTTCGCGAACAGAAGAATGCCCGACAATTAAAATTTAAAGAATTTTCCCCAAGTGCCGTCGTTTGTTGCTGCTGCTTCAATGTTTCATTATTCAGAGAGTGTTTTTATATTCAAAATGTTGAATAGCTGCGTGCAGAATTCTTAAGCTGCAAAATAGAAGTGCATGAAATTTATGGTAACAATTTTAACTTAAATTGAAACGCCGTGCGATGCAAATTACATCGCTTTGAAGCTGCGCATTGGTATGGGTTGAATTGCTTTTTTAGCATGTTTTTACGTCATTACATAGCGTTAGTGTATAATTTCGTCACTGAAATAAGACCTATGAAAATATTTTAACTTAATTTAATTTTATTTATTGAAAATGATAAAATAGTATTTTTAATTCATTCAATAACAAAAAATTTACATTTAAAAAGGTAAGGACTTATTAAAACCAATACCTTTCCAAAACAATTCACGTTATCGAATACGAGTTTTATATAATTGAGCTACAAATTGTGTTAATTAGCCGAAGTGAATTGCATAAAATGTATTTTTATACCATTTAATAATAACCATATTATAAGTAGGGGAATGTCTCAGGTTATGAGCCATGTTTCCTTAAATCGACATAAAATTGTCTGTGCTTAATATTTTTCCATGGTTGTTATGTCAAACGAAATTAATTATTTAAGCTTACTTTTCCCCAAAGAGACCCTACCGATTTAGTTACAAGCAAAAAAAATATGAACGATTGCCTAAAACGCTTAAAAAAAATTTGAGCCCGGTTATGAGCCACCACAGAAAATCAATTGGAAATCAAAAAACTTGATGTGAGATCGACACAAATGTAAAGACTATGAATGAAATTTACTTTTTTACGAGAAAGCTCCTTTTCCCACGGGCAGTTATATGTTGGTCTTTCTAGGATAGGAAAACCATCAAACCAATTTTTTCTTACGAATAACACAAACACATAAAAAACATTGTTTATACAGAAATTCTAACATGATTACAATTAATTTGTCATGGAAAAAATAAACCTATTAAAATGATAAGACAAATTTTTTACAAAAAATGCGTTACATTATATTCAGATACATCGCGGGCAATGCCGCGGAGGATTGCTAGTAAAATATATATGTGTCGATAGTGCCTGATCGACTGGAGCGATTTTAAAGAAATTTGGTATAAAAAACGAAGCCAAATGAAGGTGAACCGAAGGCTAACGAACAAATACGGAGATGAACGAAGTTATTTCGAAGGCAAACGAAGGTAAACCGAAAGCTTAATACCAAAAACGAAGCCAAACTTGACCGAAAGTTAAATTAGCTGTAACTTTTTTCCCTACGAGTGAAATCAAAAAGTTTATTCACAAAAGTTTAATGATTTTTTACGAACTTTTATTTTCTTAAAAGAAAAAATTCAAGTTTTGGGGTTACTGAGGAAATAAGACGAAAAGTTCAAATATCTAGTCAAAGATGGAATCGGAGGTAAAAATGTTGTTGACGAATTATTTTCCTTATTACGATCTATTAAGATTTTACAATCGGTTAAAAACTGATGAAGTTATACAAAAAAGACCCCAAATGGGGCCGATTTTGGGTCCACCTAAAAAAAAATTTGTATGCTACTAAAACCCCCTTAACATAAGCTTTCAAATGAGGGGTGATCTTTTGAAATATTTTTTTTTTCCATATGGGGTGACCCACCTTATTATACATGACTTGTGTTTAAGCTACAACAAATTTTGCCATATAGGTATAAAACGTGAGAACAAAATGTTTGCCAAAAAAGGGTAGTGGCCCACCCACTTAAACGCCCATTTCAATGAACAAGCTATAAAAGGGATTTCATTCAACATAAGGATAAATATTTGATTTATTTAAAAAAAAAACATTAAAACTATTTCGTGTGAAAAAGTGGAAGTGGCTCACTCGAGAGTATGAATTATACAAAGGCTACATAGACTAATGGACGTATTCATAAAAATTTGAAGTGCTTCCTTCTTTAAGAAAAACTTGATGGGTTAAGATGTTAGAACCACTAGATAGTTACGTGAGTGAGTCATAAAACGACGATTTATGATAGGTGCGTTTTTTTGGCATCGCTATATGCGCTTAACAATATTTTTCACACAAAAAATTGCTTAGCTCAGACAGGATAATTATTAGAAAAAAACTTAGCTTATAGTCGCCGATAGAAACACTATTCCCAGATCAAGAAAATGATAGTCTACGTAATTTATTGGCATCACTTTTTGAAAAACAACAATGTTTATGTCACAAAAAATAAAAAAAAAATCACAATCAAAAGTAAACAAAGCAACAAATGAAAAAAAATGTTCTATTTGCACAGAATGGCCAACAATCTAGATTTATTTGGATAACGCAAAAAGAAAGACATTTCCATAAGATCATATTTATAAGATTATATATAAAAATTAAATTAGAAAAAAAAAATGTACAAATTCAAAAACTGTGTTTTGCTCAATAAAGTCAAATGCTGCTGGCTAGGTTCGGTACTTTAATCTCCATGTCAGCGATGGAATTTTGATGCTGTGTTGATGATCCAAATAGATTTAGATGTATTTTCAGAATGTTGATTATTTCAAGAGATTCGATTCGAGAACTAATCAGCACTAGTTCTTGTTAAAAATTGCTTTTGTTTTTTATTGTGGAATTAATTATAATTGTTTTTCGTGCGGGTTATTATTAAATTGGATGTTGTGGTTGTTATTATTGTATTTGGCTATGCTGCACTTATTCGACCTTGAGCAACTCAACGTCAAAGTTGAGTGTAGTGTTTGGCGGAATTAAACCTGGATGTCCGCGACTAGCATAAGCATAATCCGGTGAGCAGATCAACTTGACACGCTGACCAACAGACAATTGGGCGACACCCTCATCTCAGCCGCGAATTACCTCGCCTTTGCCAATGGTGAACTTGAAAGGCCTTTGGCGATCACGCGATGAATCGTTCCATCAGCCAGAGTTCCGGTATAGTGTACAGAGTACTTGTCCATTCTTGGGAAACGTGCTGTCGTCTCCTTCAAGCATTCAATTCAAGCATGCCAGAAAGAAAATCAATGTGGACATTGACTTGGAAGTGGGGTACCTCTTTGAGCCAATCAATGTGCCAGAGTCACCAGATCTGGAGCCTAGGATGCCTTCTACATCCGCTGCTTTAAGCATTAAAAGGAAGAGTTCTTGAGACCTGTATTATGCAGAGACGAATTTGTTAGTATTATTCCTCAGAGCTGTCCATTTTGAGCAGAAAATGTGTTATAGTTTGATAAAAATAAACTTCGTCGATTTGTGCTTATAAATAATAATGTTCAATATTTGACAGTAACACGCAATGCTGCCAAGTTTTGAAGAAAAAAGTTAAGCGAAATATTAAGCGCCGATGAGCGTTTTTTGGACAAGCGTATATAGCGATGCCAAAAACCACACCTAATATAATGACCCATGCTATTTTACTTACTTACTTCCCAATCGTATCCCAGCCTAAACCATTTGAACTAGAACTATAAAATTAGGTAAATGGCGAAGACGCATGGATACTAAAAAAGGTATTAGAAAAATGTGGTGTCTAAATTGTTAATATTAAATAAAAAGGGTTAAAAGCTGGTAAAGAAATTTTAAATATCAAAATTTCTATAACTGTCTTTGAATACCTTTATAAATGTCTGAAATAAATTTTCAGGACTAATTTAGGAAGCGGAGGGTTAAAATATGATTTTTTCCAACTGGGTACAATTTTATTACCATAGGGCTATTCTTGATAACGGGCAAATAGCGTGACATCGTGGCATTTGCAAAATATGATGCAAATATTTTCAACACAACAACAAAATGTACAGATTTGCATTTGCCCGACTGTGTCAAATTTGCAACACTAAAATCGCATTACATACAGTCGAGCATGGGCAACACTTATTTGCCAATCAATCAGCTGTCTCATTTTAACCAAACGCTGCTGCAAAAAAATAACAATACAGATTCTAAAATGGAATTTGCAACAGTGTGTAAGGTTCGTTTTTATTTGTTTGTAATGTTCGTAATTTTGGAGGAGAAAAAAAAAAGTTAGTATAATTTTAAAAGCTTTCTAAGCTTTGTTGTGTTGGCTAAAAAGCCGCTCTTACATTGATTTTTGGTTTAGTTCTTTTTGCAGCTAACCAAGCTACTTTATTTGGTTTAGTTGTTTTGCAGCTAACCAAGCCACTTTTTACAAGAAAAGACTTTTGAGTTTTTTCTGATGTTGTCTTCTAGAATCAGAATTATAGAATCTTTATTTTGGGATCGACTCTGCCTTTTATTGGCAAATCGATAACATTCCAATACATATTTCTGGAATTCTCTTTCCAGAAACTCTCTTACAAATATTTCTTACATTCTAATTGTAACATGTAAATATCTTAATTCTAAGTTCTTACCAATACATGAATCTCCATTCCTATTGGAATATTGAAAGAATTATGCAAACGCAGCATAATTCCTTTGTCACAAGCTTCTGTTTGGACTTTGAGTTTGCGAGCACTTACAATGTGTCAATGCTTCGCTTACTCATGACTTTGTTTACAAAAGTCTAAAGTTTCTGGCTGAGCGTGACTAAACGCTGCAGTGGGTCATTGGGTATTTTACAAACGTATACAAATGTATACAATGTTTGTTAATGACTAAACTACATTGTGGTAGGTTAGTGTGTAAATTAAAGTGTGTGCAATAAGTACACTACACCCGTGCCCTTAAGAAAAAATTTATATTCGAATGAGTGTTCATGTATGAGGAGATAAATTTTTAAAATAATTGTGATGACCTAGTGGAAAATTGAATTTCACTATGTTAGTGTTTATTATTATTTTTGGTAGACTATTTTAGATGTAAAATGTAGGATTAAAATATTACTTAATTCTTATAATTATTATATAATTTTAATTTTTTTTTGTTTTTTTTTTTTTGTAATAGTTCTTGTACATGAATAAAATGTATGTTTTTAACTGTTAAATTTTAATGAATATTTTTATTTTTGTTTTCATAATAAGTAATCGTTAACTTATGTGTCTATTGTATATTAAATCAAATTATTATTATGCATTTTCTTAATTTGTCCCTTAATTTCTATATAAGTATTTACTTCTTCTGTTTCAACTACTTTATATGGTCCATGATAAGGACTTTGATTTTTCTTTCTATTACCTAATTTTACTAAAACTAAGTCTCCTATTTCTACCTTTAACTTATTTGTTTTTATGTTGCTATCTTTTTTTCTTTTATCTTTTGCGTTATTTATGAATTGTTTTGCTTTATCAATTGACGTTTTTAATCTTATTTTGAGTTCATTGGCATATGAGTCAATGTCATATACCGGTATATTATTATTTTTTGTATCAGTTGGCATATATGGTAATTTGCCAAAAACTAATTCATAAGGCGAGTAGCCTGTGTCTATATTTGGAGAAGGGTTGAAAGCTAAAGTGTAAAATGATATCCACTTATCCCATTCATTATCTGCAAAATTAAGCATGTACTCGTTGAGTACTCTATGGTTACGTTCTATGGTTCCTAATGTCTCGTGGTGATAAGGTGCTGAAAATGTTTGTCTTATGTCTAAATATTTACAAATGTTCTTCATTAGTTCGTTCACAAATTCAGTTCCTCTGTCCGATTTAATTACTTTGAAAATACAATATTTTAGAATAAACTGATTTACGAGGGTTGATGCAACTGTTGTCGCATCTTTGCTTTCCATTGGATAAGCCATGACAAATTTTGTCAGTTCGCATTGTGCTGTCAGTATGTATCTGTATCCGTTTGAAATTTTTAATGGTCCTACAGTATCAATTGCTATTACCTCAAAACTAGTGTTTGGTGTATCTGTAATAACTAATTGTTCTTTTGTATGTCGTATCTATTTATTTGTTAGACATTGCTTACAGTTTGAGACGAATTTCTTTACCATTTTAGACATATTTTTCCAAATATATCGCTGTTTTAATTTTAAAATTGTCTTCCTAACTCCTAAATGCCCTCCGCAAGGCGAGTTGTGATATTCTTCAATTAGCTTGTACTTTATTATATCTTCTTCTATTCTTTGGGGACTTTTATATATTAGTATATTTACTCCTGAGCGATTTTTCTTTATTTCATTATGTTGCAACATATTATACTTTTTCTTAAATTCATTCTTCTGCACGTGCTTAAATATTTCATCTTCTTCATTTAGCGCTAATTCTTTGATGTTTAGTTTGTGCATTTTTGATGATAGTTTCTCCAAAGACAAATCGAGTTTGTTTAGATTATCACTACATCTCACAAGTACTACATCTTTTAATTTAATTTTTATTTGGGTACCCTTAATATCGCTCTTTATTTCAAATTTTAATTTCTTTATATTTCTGACGTCAGCTAAAGATGTGCAATCCCATATGTGAAGGTGGCCAGTCTTCTGTGGAAAGCTACAATTATCTTCTATTTCCTCTTTGTCTGCCATATTTCTTGCAGACATGCCCCTTGTTATTACTAAAGTCTTCTTCGCGGATTCATCGTTTGTTTTTGGTATCATTGTTTTCAGTAAGTCGGAGTCTATCTTTATCCTAGATAATGCATCAGCATTTGTGTTTATCTTGCCTTGCTTATAAACAATTTCATAATCGTAATCTGAAAGTTCTAAACGTATTCTCGTCAATTTAGAAGATGGATTTTTGTGAGAAAATAATGAAACTAAAGGTCCGTGATCAGTTACCACTATAAATTTGCGTCCAAATAAATATGGTCTGAAAAAACTAATTCCCCAATGGATGGCTAGTAATTCCTTTTCTATCACTGGTTTATTTAGTTCATGTTTGTTTAGTGTTTTGCTGGCATATGAAATTGGTAAATCGTTTCCTATTTCTCCTAGTGAAAGTACTGCGCCTAATGCATAATCAGATGCGTCTGTCGTTAAAATGAAAGGTTTCTCAAAATCTGGATATTGTAAGACTGGTGGATTAATAAGTTTCCTTTTTAATGTCTCGAATGCATTTTGACATTCTTCTGTCCATATGAAAGGTTGTTTCTTTTTGAGCAAATTGTTTAAACTTTTGGCTAAATTTGCAACATTTTTTATAAATTTTCTGTAATAATTACAAAATGCTACGAATCTTCGAACTTCGTCTGCATTTTTCGGTGTTGGATATAGTTCAATTGTTTTGTGTTTTGCTGGGTCTGTTTTGATACCATTTCTTGTAATTAGATGACCTAGATATACTACTTCTGGTTTAAGAAAATGACATTTATTAGGATTCAGTTTAAGGTTATATTTGTTAAGTCGTTCAAATACATTTATGAGATTTTCGTTGTGGTGTTTTAAGCTACAACCAAAAACTATTATGTCATCGACATAGAGAAATGCTTTTGATTCTAAACCAGATAATGCTATTGTTAACATTCTTTGAAAACTGTTGGATGATATTTTTAATCCGAAAGGTAAACGTTTGAAATGATAATGTCCTTTTGCTGTTGAGAATGCTGTCTCATGTCTTGAACTTTTATCTAAAGAGATTTGGTGAAATGAACTTGTCATGTCTAAAGTTGAGAAATATTTAGCTCGTCCTAGTTGATCTGGTACGTCTTCTAATCTAGTTAGTGGAAATTTGTCATTTACAATTTTCTTGTTTAATTGTCTGAAGTCAACTACTAGTCGCCATTTTTTTGAATCATTGTCACTCCTTTTCGGTACTATTAATAATGGTGAATTGTATGCGCTTGTTGATGGTTCAATCAAGTCATCTTCTAATAATTTTTCAACTTGTCTATTTATTTCTTCGTGTTGAGATTGTGGCAGTCTGTAATTCTTTATGTATACTGGTGTATTATCTGTTGATTGCAAATTTTGTGTATAAAAATTGTTTACAGATAAATGTTCGTTGTCTAGATGAAAAATATGCTGATATTTGTTAAAAATTTTGAAAAGAGATGTTTTTGCTTCATTGTCCATACCGTCAATATTAAGTATTTTTGTTAGTTCTTTTAGTCGTTGGTTGTCATTTGATTTCAGTGTTGATTTGTTTTGTCTTACTATATTATAATTGTTCAAAGGTTCCCATTTAATGTCTAGATGGTCTATTCTTGCTTCTTTCTCGGTTGTGTTTAGAATTTTAACGTGACAGTGACCTATTGCAGGTGTAATTAAATTTCCTATAAAAATCCCTTCCTATATTTCTTCGCTTAAAATTACACTATCTTGGTCTAACTTCAGATCTATAGCACATATTAATTCAGATCTTGGTGGAATACAAAATGTTCCTATATTTGCTTGTTGAATATTTATTGGTAAAGTTACTTCTTCTTCATCTATTGTCATTTTAATTGTGTGAGTTTCATAGTCAATAATACACATATGTCGTTTTAGAAAATCTGTGCCAATTATTCCATCTGTGGCAATTGGAAAATCTGTATCTACAACTTGAAAATAATGTTTTGTTATACTGTTTTCTATTTTTAATAATATTTCTGTTCCTCCTAATGAATTAACCTCTTCTTTTGTAATTCTTACTAGTTTGCATGTGTCATCTGTTAAAATTTGTTGTTGTTCTGGTAAAACTTGTACTTTACATATTGAAATGTCTGCTCCGGTGTCTATTAGAAATGTTAGTCTGTTTTGTGAATTATTGCATTCTAGAGTCTAGTTATGTAATTCGTCAGTTTGTTTATTATATTGTACAATTTTAACACTGGTCTCCCGGAGTTGCTTCTTGTGTGCCCTCCGGGGCTTGTCCGTTTCCCGAAGTATTCATCACGTTTACTCGTCTGTAATTTCCTCGATTGTTTCTGTAGTTGTAATTATTTTGTGTATTTCTATTGTAATTTTGAGGTTGAGACCCTCTTTGATTATTATTTGTTGATCTGTTATTATTATTATTTCGAAAATAACTATTTGTGTTCGTTCGGTTGTTGTTATTAGTTTGGTTGTTATTATTATTACTGTAATTATTATTGCGGTTGTTAGTTTGTCCAAAGTTTCGGTTGTTTTCGTACCTATTTGAGTTGAAATTGTTGTTCCTATAGTTAGATCTATTGTTATTTAAATGTCTATTATAGTTTCCTCTAAAACTATTATTTCTTGGAAAAAATCTATTTATGTGTAGAAGTTGAGATTGGTTATTTCGATTAGAATCATTTTCTAGTTCTGATGCTATATTGACTGCATCATTAAGTGTCTGTGGTTGTGCTGCATATTCGGTTGATTTATATTTTTCATTTAAGCCATTTTTAAATATAGCAATGCGTATTTGTCATTCATTTTTGTAATGATTTGTTTTTCTGTCTCGGTCGCTGTTGTTGGTAAATCTTTGATTTGCATAGTGCTTAACTCGCTTATTAGTGTTAAAATACTTTCATTAAAGTTCGAAATTGAACCTTTTTGCGTTAAATTAGATAATGTTGTATGGATAATTGGAATAGTTTTGGTACTCTTATACCTTGCTTCCAACTTTTCTTTAAGTTCACCAAAAGTTTTTGGTTCGCTTACTGCACAAATTGATGTTTTTACGTTATTTGACAATTTAACATTGCAAATGAACTCAATTAAAGATTTTTTTCCCTCTGTGTTTAACACATTATGAATGAGTTCTGTAATTTTTAAAAATGAAGAGAGTTCTTTGTATTGTCCATTAAACAACGGTATCGCCTTAATGGCTAATTCTAAATTAAAAGAAGACATTTTTACTTCTTCCTTATTTTGTTCAACTTCTGTCGTTTTATTTTGTAACTGTTCTAATAGCAGTTGTTTGATTATTGTATAAGTTTTATTAAACTTAATTTTTAATGCATTAACCTTTGTTTCATCTGTATCAATAATAACGAGTGCTTCTAATTTTTCTTTATACTCTTCTATTGATTGTAACTTTTTTTTTAAAATTGTCTCGTAAGAGTATCCTCTTGCTGCACTTTTCTTTAGGTTTGTTAAAATAACTGTCAAACTTTCAATTATGTCCTCCATTTATTTGTTCCTCTCCTAAATTGGTGCAAATTTTTTTATCATTCTACTTGTTTCTTCCGTAGTGTCAGGGTTAATAACGTCCTCTATCGTTGGTTTTCTGGTCATGCCTATCGTTTCCCAAAATTTAGTTAACCATTCTAATTCTTTTTGTACGTCGCGGGGTTTGGGAATTTTTATCATACTATCCGCGTTAAATGGTGGTAGTGGATTCTTACCTAGCTGCTTCGGTTTCTTACCTAAAATATGCATTATAGATCAAAATTTTGTTGATTTTATCTTAACATTTATAATTCCATTTTTTTATTTATTTTTTTTTTTTTTTTTCAAACTTGAGTTGATACATTAACTTTACTCAACTGTTTTTGGACATATTTTTTTATAATAGCTATTTATTTTTAAAATCATCAGCACAGCTAAAATGAATACTAATACATATAAAAGATTATGGTCAATTTTAAAATTGCGTTCCTTAATCTTTTCTAAATTAATTTGTTGTTTAAAAAAAATTTTTTGCTCTTTGTTTAGCGCCAAATTTGCCAATCGGTGCAAGTCTGCTATTTTTTGTCTGCTCTTCACACGCCGTCCGGCCCGTTTCCTGTTTGGCTTCTGTTGTTCATTTTCAATTTTGTTTTTATTGTTGTCTACTGCTGGCAAACGTTTGCTTCGTGCCCTATACTCCTCGATGGTCAATGGTTGGGGTCCAGCGTTTTTAGGAGTTGCTTTATATGAAGGTGCATCTAATGGTGGAGGTTCTGGTACATATTCTGGTACTGATGGTTGTTGTTCCTGGGTATATGTTTGTCTGCTGGTAGTTTCAAACTTCTCCCACCTATCGAAAATTGCGTCCACCTCCTCTCCGTTGATTATGTCATCATCATTCATCTATTATTGTGTTCAAATAATAGTTCGCAGGGTCGTGTCCGCAGGATCGCCATGTAAGGTTCGTTTTTATTTGTTTGTAATGTTCGTAATTTTGGAGGAGAAAAAAAAAGTTAGTATAATTTTAAAAGCTTTCTAAGCTTTGTTGTGTTGGCTAAAAAGCCGCTCTTACATTGATTTTTGGTTTAGTTCTTTTTGCAGCTAACCAAGCTACTTTATTTGGTTTAGTTGTTTTGCAGCTAACCAAGCCACTTTTTACAAGAAAAGACTTTTGAGTTTTTTCTGATGTTGTCTTCTAGAATCAGAATTATAGAATCTTTATTTTGGGATCGACTCTGTCTTTTATTGGCAAATCGATCACATTCCAATACATATTTCTGGAATTCTCTTTCCAGAAACTCTCTTACAAATATTTCTTACATTCTAATTGTAACATGTAAATATCTTAATTCTAAGTTCTCACCAATACATGAATCCCCATTCCTATTGGAATATTGAAAGAATTATGCAAACGCAGCAAAATTCCTTTGACACAAGCTTCTGTTTGGACTTTGAGTTTGCGAGCACTTACAATGTGTCAATGCTTCGCTTACTCATGACTTTGTTTACAAAAGTCTAAAGTTTCTGGCTGAGCGTGACTAAACGCTGCAGTGGGTCATTGGGTATTTTACAAACGTATACAAATGTATACAATGTTTGTTAATGACTAAACTACATTGTGGAAGGTTAGTGTGTAAATTAAAGTGTGTGCAATTAGTACACTACAAGTGTTCTAAAAAGTGTGCTCACAGTTGATGGCAAATATGTGGTAGGGCATACATTTGCAAAGTTATTTGCCCGTAACTGGGAATAGCCCTCATCGTATACTGTCAAACTGTTTTTGCCGAAAGACGCGCTTTTTTCTTGCTGCGTAAAGTTTTTATTTTATACCGAATTTCGCGCATAATTCAATTAAAATTAATTTCTTTTGGACTTGCCGTGCTTAACTTGTGACCTTCGTTAGATTTATACAACTATAAGCCAAGAAAGCGCTGAAATAATCCTTTTTTAAATATCATACATATATATTTTCATTGTTTTTTTCTATTGTTTTTCTGCTATAGCAACAACAAACTTTGGTTTTTTTTTTTGTTGAGAGCGGATTTGTTCTTGTTTTTCCTTCCATTGTTTTCTGACGTTTGTCAGCGTGAATCTCAAACTGTTGTCATTGGTAACAACTTTTGAACGCCTTTCAAACTGTTGCCTACTAAACTGTGTCTTTCAAACTTTCTCAAATAGGGTTGCCAAAGCTAAACTTTAACTTTTACTTTTAACTTATAAATTTATAACTTAATATAAGATTTTTAAATATGGTCTCCAATTTCCGCAACTGTACCATTAAGGGAGAATCTGACCGAATTGTAAATTGCTGGTTATGTGAATTCTTTTTTCACACCAAGTGTGTAGCACTAAATGCGCGTATCTCCGACTCACTGGGTGAAAATAAGGGTCTCCGTTGGGCATGCGAAGATTGCAGAGCAACCGATTTGGAAATACTTAAACTTATAAGGCAATCGAGAAAGGGCTTCTTGGAGGTTTCTAAAGACCTAGAGGCGGCTCAGAGGAGATTGGCGGAGTACGAAAAGTCTTTTAAATCTTTTAAGTGCATGGATGAGGCTTTTGTTTCTCCTAGGCGAAAGCGTAACAGCAAAAACCTTAGAATCTCTGCCAAATCTACTACAAAAACAGCCACTCCGTCTACAAATGTTACTCCTCAAGCTAACCCTGAAACTAATGCTGAGCCTTCACCCAACTTAAATTTAAACACTTCATGTGAAGCATTTTATACTGAACTAGCTTCTTCCCGGCGCGCGTTGCTGCATCCAGCAATTAAATCGCAACATAATAATTATATTCGGAACTTTTCTTAGGCCCATAGTTTGACACCACTATAATTTTCAACTACCCGTTACAGTTTCCCAATAGAAGGTGATCACTAAATAGTAACTCCATTTTGAGTTTGTCGAACTCCATTCGATTATACAAATTTAAATTGTATACCCCCTTATATAATGCCATCCCAGTTTTCTAGTAGATGGGCATTGCCCAGTTTTAGTACAGTTGCCGACAGTGAGCATACAAACTAAATTACCAAAATGTAGCCAAATCGACGAAAACCGTAGGAAATATAGCATTTTTATTGATTTGTGGTCGGTAAAAGGGGGTGTGACAGAAATTTAAGCCATCTCGTACTTGAAAAAAATGTACTGCCAAAATTTCAGCTCTATCGGCTCAGTAATTTTGAAGTTTCCAGCCATCACACAGACAGCGTTTTGCTTTTTGTATATATAGATTATTGGCTGTAACTTTTGATTGGTAAGAGATACTAAGATAATTTTTTCTAAAAAATTAATTTTCTAGCTTGTATATTTTTTTCAAAAATATAAAAATACAATATTGGAAAAAAAATGTTGTTCGAAAAAATCTAGGGGTAGGCATTGCTTTTTGAATCACAAAAATGGTTTTTAATTTTTGCGTAAAATTGAAATAACTTTTGCTTATAAATGTTATAGCTTTTAAATAGAGTTGAAAATTTGTGAATTTGAATTTAAATTATTTTTACAACACAAACAAAATTTGAGCCTTTTTTTGAGGAAAACTTCAACATTTCAGACCTTTTTTGAAAAAAATACTTAAAATATATATACTCAACTAACGGTATTTTTGCAATAGGGTTTTTATAGTACTTTGATGAAGCTTTAAGACAAAATTAAATGTATCGTTGTAGTAAACATTTTCATAGTTTTCAAGATATTTTCATGTTTTTGATGTCAAAATAACGGACTTTTTTTAATTTTACTAAATTTAAGAAATATTTTATATTTTGTAAATATTTGCATATGTACCCTAAGAAAAGAACTAAAAAATATGCGATTTTGTAAAAAATTTGTACTACAGCACCATCTGGTGTCCAAGATGGTTCAAAGAAGATACTATCAAAAATCTCATCGTAACTGAAAACTACTATATACCAATTTTTATTCTAATCACATGAGCGGTTTGGGAGTTTTAGGTGGTTTTGCAAAAAATTTGTACTACAGCGCCCTTTGGTGTTCAAGATAGGTCAAAAAAGATTGCAGCAAAACACTACACGTAAATTAGAACCACTGTATACCACTTTTTATTTTAATCGCAAAAACGGTTTGTGAGTTTTAGGCAGTTTTGTAAAAACTTTGTACTACAGCGCTTTCTGGTGTTCAAGGAGGATTAAAATTAATAGCCCACAAACACGCACCGTATCAAAAGCTTCTATACACAAATTTTCATGCTAATCGGATGAGTAGTTTAGGAGTCTATTGCATAGTTACATACGACATTTAGTTCCAAAGCAATTCGATATCATAAATTTGACCTGTGTGGCCAAATTCCCCCTTGTGTAATGTTCGCTCAAATATATAATAACTACCTCTTGGGCCCATAGCATCTACATATCAGGTTTCACTATGAAAACATGTACAACTCAGGAATAATAATGATTTCTAAAAAGTGGGCGTATATATAGTTAAACCACGCCCAGTGTTAGTATAGTTGCCGACAGTAACCATACGAACTTGTTTACCAAATTTTAGTCTAATATGACCAAACCCATCTTAAATACAGCATTTTTATTGATTTGTAGGTGGTAAAGGGATATGGAAAAAAAGGGGTATGGAAAATTTTTACTATGCCTATATTTTTCGCGCAAATGCAAACTAAAGTGAGACTTGCCAAATTATTCCAATATTCCATTTATTTCCAATTTCCCTTGCAAATATTTCCCCATATACACCATATGTGCGCACCTGCATTTTTTCACAGCTGTATTGTTGATAAGTTCACTAACATGCCTGTAATTCATGAACCAATACACATACAAAGACCATTTATAAAAAAAAACCTTCGTATTGACGTCACCTTTCATGGGAAATTTCCAGAAACAAAATCGGTTAACGCATTACAGAGAACATAAATTTCATACACAATGCAACTTATTTTTATATACATATATAGATAATGGATAATATTGATATTATCGATATTGTAGACAATTTTTCTTTATGTAAAAAACTTTTGTAGACTATTACAAACATTTAAAAAAAAAAATCAGCGCAGGCGTTCTGTGATTTTAGATATATATATCAAAACAGTGGGCGCAAAAGGGGGCGTGGTCAATTTTTCTTTCAGTAAACACTTAAATTGGATTACTACGAACATTTGAAAAAAAATTATCCAAATCGGTCCAGCCGTTTTCCGATTTTAGATAAATCGAAAAAAGTGGGCGCAAAAGTGGGCGTGGTCAATTTTTCTTTCCGACAAAACTTAAATTGGATTACTACGAACATTTGAAAAAAAAATTATCCAAATCGGTCCAGCCGTTTTCCGATTTTAGATAAATCAAAAAAAGTGGGCGCAAAAGTGGGCGTGGTCAATTTTTCTTTCCTTAAAAACCTAACTTGGACTAAAACAAACATTTAAAAAAAAAATCATCCAAATCGGTCCAGCCGTTCTGAAGTGATGCGATTTCAACCAAACGTACACTTCTTTTTATATATATAGAAGAGATGTAACTACAGCTCGAAATACTGCAATAAATTTAATTACTGACTCTCCTTCTACTTCTGACGCTAAGGTAACTTATGCTAAAACTTGTGCCTTATCAAGTGCTGCCACTTCTCCTGCATTACTCAAAACTAATAACAGGCGCAATACCAAAACAAATATCGATAAGCAGTTTAAATCACCCGGTTCACAAAAATTTGGTGATAATTCCGCCAATCAATATTTGTATCTCGGTTTGCAGCTGATACGACTGAGGATGACATTCTTTTCTATTTGCAATCGAATTTAAATCTTTTAAATTAAAGAATTTCGATTTATAAATTCAAGTTACCGCATGAACGCGTCACGTCTTCATTTAAAATAACTCTGCCTAATGATCTCTACAATAAAGTAATTAGTAAAATTTTTTGGCCTGAATATACTTTAGTTCATGAATACTTCCCTAGATCACAACCTAGAACTGTATTAGCTTCTTTACCTGTTCGCAACATGAACAAAAAAACTAGATTGCTGTCTTCAGTTCCTATTTTTATATCAAAACGTTCGTGGCATTAATACTAAATTGATTAATTTATTCATTATGAGTCACAAAATTGATTATGATATAATTACTTTCAATGAGACTTGGCTAAAACCCAACACTTTAAATTCTGAAATTCTTTGCAACAAATTTAAAATTTATCGTAAAGATAGAAACTCCATTCCTGGCAATTCCTCTAACGGTGGAGGTGTGTTGATTGCGGTCAAATCAACACATTACTCTCAAGAAATACACATCCAAGAAGCTGCAGACATAGAATTTTGCTGTGTTCACGTAAAGTTCGGTCCCTTGAGTATCTACATTACATGCTCATATATCCCACTATTTTCTAACTTAGAAGTTTATAGCAAACATTTGCTCTCTATTAGTAAAGTTTGCCTACAGCTTCATCCAAATGATCATATATTAATAACTGGTAACTTTAACCTGCCAACGTTTCTTGGAACTGTTGCTAAAAAGCACTTGTCAGATGAGCTTTCAGAGGAAGGTAAAAATATTGTAGGGTAATTTTTAACGAAGGTCTTTTTCAACTTAACTGTCACTTGAACAAGAATAACCGTTTGCTCGATTTGGTATTTTTTTATGACAGCAATATTGCTTCAGTGTCAAGGTCTGATCCCTTGGTCACTCCCGAAGATTCTCACCATCCGACTTTAGAAATTTGTTTAAATTTTCCTAAACAATCTGTGCAGAACCATACTATTCAACCGCTCACCGAATTTAACTTTAAGAAAACTAATTATGTTATTTTGAAAAATAGTTTGTTCAATAAGAATTGGTCACCTATACTGAATCTAAATACAAAATGTTTATCATCACAGAATCTGGATGCCGCGGTCTATGCGTTAAACTCATGGATTGCTTTCTTAGATCTATTCCTTAACGAAAGGCCTCTATAATTTCTGGCCCCGTGTGGTATACCAATGAATTACGAAAATTGAGAAACTTGAAAACTAAATATTATAAAAAATATCAAAAAACACATATCATATGTGATATTGCACGTTATACTTCGACTAAATATAGTTACCAACAGTTGTGCAAGCAATCCTATAACATCTACCTCACAAAAGAAAAATTCAACATTAAGTCTGATGCAAAATCATTCTGGAGCTCTGTTAACACAAAACGCAAAATTGATTCATATCCTCATTTTATGAAATACAATAATGTGGAATCCGATAATGACAATAGTATATGCAACCTTTTTACTGATTTTTTTAAGTCGACTTATTCATCATCTTCTTTCAATAAGGGCAGCTATCCCCATTATGTTCAATCTGGTGATATTTGTCTCCCAAAAGTTGATACCAGTACAGACAGTTCTAGCCTTCTTAAGAGATCTTAAATCTTCTTATAAAAGCGGTCCCGACAACATACCCTCATGCATATTGAAATAATGTTACGAAGAATTAGTAACGCCTATCACTTTACTTTTTACTTCTTCTTTAAAATCTTGTTATTTTCCAGCTGCATGGAAATCTTCATTTATTATTCCGTTGCATAAATCTGGTAACAGGTCTTTAATTGATAGTTATCGTGGAATTGCTAAATTCAGTACTTTGTCCAAGCTTTTTGAGGCAATTGTTACATCACAATTATCACATAGTGTAAAGTCTTTGATGTATCCATGTAAACATGCTTTTCTTTCTGGAAAATCGACTGTCACTAACCTACTTGAATTTACATCTAAGACCATAGAGAATTTTGGAAAAGGTCTTCAGACAGATGTCATCTATACGGATTTTAGTAAAGCTTTTGATGTTGTAAATCACAAACTCTTAATTTTAAAATTATCTCTTATCGGATTTCCCATACAGCTGCTGAGGTGGATTGAATCGTATCTTAGTAATAGAACTCAATCAGTTTTATTTAAACTAGTGAAATCTTTCGAGTTCCCGGTTACCTCAGGTGTGCCCCAAGGGAGTCACATCGGGCCTCTTCTCTTTCTACTTTCTACTTTTCATAAATGATTTGCCAACTATAATAATGCATTCTAACGTCTTGATGTACGCTGACGACGTCAAACTATTTCTTTCTTACAAAAATGAAAATCACGCCAAATTCTTACAAATTTACATCAATAATCTTTATAACTGGTTCAAAATGAATCATACGAATCTCAATATGAAAAAATGTAAGCACATGGCCTTCTCGCGTAAGCCATGGCTTAGAAGCACGTACAAAATCTGCGAATTCACATTAGAATCTTTAGATAGTTTCCATGATCTTGGAGCTACCATGGATCCTAAACTTCGCTTTCATATTCATATAACTAAAATAATAAATAGAGCAAATAGTACCCTAGGATTTATCACACGATGGGCAAAAGAGTTCAATGATCCCCTTATTACGAAATCTTTGTTCACTTCACTAGTGCAGCCTATCTTAGAATATGCCTCAATTGTATGGTGTCCACGATATGGTTGTTACATTGACGACATTGAATCAGTTCAGAAAAAATTTCTTCTGTTCTGCTTAAGCAATTTATACTGCAGAACTGACTTTCATCTTCCACCTTATGAATATCGATTACAGCTATTAAATCTTCCTACTTTAAAAAATCACAGAACTCTGCTTAATGTAAACTGGATTGTTAAACTTCTGCATGGATATGTTAACAGTCCATATTTATTAAGTAAAATTTACTTTTATATTCCTATTCGTCCTAGAAGATCTTTTGATTTACTTTACATGAACTTTTGTAGAACAAGCTACTTGCAAAATGAACCGCTGAGAAGTGCTTGTGGTGACTTTAATTTTTGTTTCAGATGTAATTTCTTTAAATTAATCCATATACTCAATTAAACTTAAAATTCTAGATTATCTCCAGTACCGAGGTTGATTTGGATTATGCTCTCACAAGAATACTTTATATTTTCCTGGCTATGTTTGTCAATACTATTGTAGAGTTTAAAAAAATTCAGCGAGTTGGCAACTCTTTATATTTTTTGACACCTACCATAAAGAAAACAAAGTGACTGTTTTTTGTCAAGTAGAAGTTGTAATTCAATTCGGATCTAGCCTCGTGGCTAATAAAGTCTAGTTATTATAATCCATAAACATCGTCATTATTTTTAACACATGTGAATTAACAACTATCAAGCTGATTAAATTAAAACATGATTATCAGAGATTAACATGATCAGAGTGAGACCACGTCCGTCTCGCCTGGCATATTCCGGAGATAGACCCCGTCCGTCTACCCTTGCATATGTGAGCTTTGCTCTAATCCCTGTTTACATGAATCTACATTCATTAGAATAGTATTTGATTATCAGCCTCACCAATGTGAGCACTGATCTAATCAATTGATATAGTAAATATCAAGATGTGATCCGGAATATGCACTTAACATCATACCTGGCAATTTACACCAAGCTGATT
Source organism: Pherbina coryleti (assembly GCA_943735915.1). Taxonomy (NCBI): domain Eukaryota; kingdom Metazoa; phylum Arthropoda; class Insecta; order Diptera; family Sciomyzidae; genus Pherbina; species Pherbina coryleti. Next base: position 112,107,882 of record OX030950.1, on the reverse strand, counting down.
AAATTCAAACATGATTATCCAGAGCGAGACCATGTCCGTCTCGCCTGGCATATGCCGGAGGTAGACCCCGTCCGTCTACCCTTGCATATGTGAGCTTTGCTCTAATCTCTATTTACATAAATCTACACACATTATGGAACTTGATTATCAGCATCACATATGTGAGCACTGCTCTAATCAATTGATCTATTAATATCAAGATGTTGATCCGGAATATATGCAACCTAATATCATACCTGACAATTTATTTTTACTATTATATATTAAATCTGAAATGCTTTAAATTAATAATCAAATGTATAATGAATTGTATAGTATAGTATATATAAGTTAATCAAACAAATTAACAAATTTTCTTTAGGTGTTAAAAATTTTCACGTATTTGAGCTTGAGTCGAAAATTAACAGAAGTAATCTCATGGTTCTTTCTAAAAGTCTAAACTTCCAAATGTAAGGTACTAAAATTTAAAAGCGAAAAAAGTGAAAGGTACTACCAAATTTTTTTTTATACTTTCTAATTAAAATATTAAAAATTGGTGCTTCTACGTCTAACCGTTAAGACGTTACGTGCCCTGCTTGTGTACAGTACCATAGTGTAATCCCTACTTAACACGAAAATTTTTTTTTAAATATTGTTTAATTTTTTATTATAAAATAATAATTAGTAAGAATACTAATTAATTTATACAAAATAAAATATATATAAATAAATAAGTAAATAAATAAATATATATATAAACAAATAAATAAATAAATGGGCTCAATCGCGGTACTGTCGGATTTTCCGCTCGACGGATATCATTCTTTCCGACGTAATAAAAAAAGCAATCGAGTTATTCGACGAGAAGGGATAAAATTTAAAACCATGCAACACTATTCCTCTCATTTTCGGTATAGCTGTCAGATTTTCGAAGAGTGTGATACTGTATTCAGTGTTGTGCTTTTGTAAAACTAGGGAAAAGGTAACTTTAATCACAAAAAACAAAAGTTATAACTGCTATAATAAACGTTGTTTTTTAATCACAAGTTATCTTTTTTCAATAAAAAAATGTTTTAATATGTATAAATATTAATAAAAACTTAAAAAACAATAAAATAAATGATTATGAATGAGTTTTTTTATGGTATGACGTCCGTCTCTTGAGGAAAATGTGCAACCGTGGCGAATGTTTTCTTCACAACAAAAACAGCTTATTCACTGAGAAAGTTGCAAATTGAGTTGTAAGTTAATAATATTTTCTAGAAATTATTCAGCCCTATTCCAGGATCCGTCGTAATAAATCTACGAACGTAAGACTACGCTACGAATACGAAAAATTTGCTATTCTAGGATCCGAACAAAACGATGCGGAGCGTTGCCTCATTGAAATTTAATTTCGAAAACTGCTGTTTTTGACAGAAGAAAAGAAACTTTAAAAGAAGTGATAAATTAAGTGTTTAAAAAGTGTCACATAAATTGTGTTTTACAAGAATTACTTCAAAAGAAGAAGAACTGTAAAAGAAGTGATTACAGAAGTGAAAAAAAATTATTTTCAAAACGCATTTAATACACTTTCGACATTTTCGACACAAGTATGTGATTGTGTTGACTTGGTGTAATTAACTTTTTCTAACGTCTAAATAAGAAACGTTGTAAAACATTTGCGGCTTAGATCAATTGATTGCGTCATGTTTTGGTTAATTTTCACAAAATTTATTGAGTGAAATGGGTTTCGGTTTTGAACAAAAAAAAATTAATGTCCATTTTTAATTTTACTCTTCTTAAATCCGTAGGTTTAAAAAAAATGTCCGCTTAAATAAACCCGCATTCAGGCTTGTTTTAAACATTTTTGAAGATGAGCTTCCTGCCAGTCGTAACTGTTCAGCATTAACACCTATATCGCAGTTAATGGCATTATTGAGATTTTTAGCAGAAGGTGGCTACCAACATGGAGTTGGAAAGTCCTTGCTAAATCCCTGCGTCAAATCTGGCCTTTTAGTCATTAAGCTGACCAAACGCACGTATTGGTTTCTTTTTGTTGTTTTTGACCTATAAAAATAGACAATAAATTTTTTTTGGTGATTTAAATGAAAATACTTTCATTTTTTCCTAAATGCAGCTTATTTCCAAAGAAAACACACAATTCACACACGAACTCTGCAACAATTATACTTTAAAATTCTTGTTCAAAATTAATTCCGCCAATAGAAACCTGTCGTAAGAAATCCGCAAAAACAACTGTCAAATGTTGCTGCGTTCGGAACGTGGAATAACAATGTTACGAATTTCGAATACGACGTAACTATTCGGATCGTAGAATACAACTTTACGAATCCGAAAGAAAATCACAGCTACGACGGATCCTGGAATAAGGCTGATTGTTTTAATTGTTTTTCCTTATATTTAGTCAAAATGGATACGATATACGCATTTATTTTAGCACAGCGCGAGGAAGAAATACAAGCAAATGTGCACCAAACAAAAAAAACATTACGGCAGCTTAATGTGCTTGATCTCAGCGACTCTGAGTACTTTGATACATTTTATTATTAAAACATCTTTTAATTTTTTCCTATCATAGGTTCATAAAAAACTTTAGAGTGAACAAGGAGCTGTTTAGGTACTTGGTGGACGAAATGGAAAAGAAGCTTCCTTCACGACGAGCGGACAGCTTATCAGCGGCAACGAAACTTGCGTGCGTCCTTCATTTTTTGGCAGAAGGCGGCAGTCAAGAAGCTTCTGCAAAGGATTACCGTGCCGGTATTGGACAGTCGACTTTTTGCGAGGTACTTACAGAGTTTCTCAACTTCATGGAAGAACATTTGTGCACCACCTGGATAGTGTTAAAAATGACTGACGAAGAGGAAAATGCAGCCAGACTGTGGTTTTATGAAAAGTCCGCATTTCCAAACACTATAATGGCAATTGATGGCACACATGTCCGCATTATTGCTCCTAAAGACGACAAGCATCTTTACCTAAATCGGAAGCATTTTTATAGTCTTAATGTTATGATGGTAAGATCTTTTGGTAATAAGAAAATTTTTAATTTTAATTTGTGCACATTTTTGTAGGCTTGCGACCACAAACTGACGGTACGGTACATTGATGCACGCTACGCCGGATCCAATCATGACTCGCATGTATGGGCAATAAGTGGTATGCGACAGAACATGATAACATGTTATGAAAATGGTTCCCGCAACATTATATTAGGTAAAAGTATATCACTGTTTCATAATTAACACAAATCATAAATGTTTATTTTTTCATTAAAGGAGATGCAGCATATCCATTGGAACCTTGGATAATGGTACCGTTCCGAAGTCCAACCACCGAGGCTCAAACACGCTTTAATAGAAAGCATAGTAGTGCCAGAATGATTATCGAGAGAACATTTGGCATCATGAAAAATCGATGGCGATGTTTGCTAAAAGAACTGCACTATTCTCCACAGAAAGCGTGTCAAATAGTCAACGTTTGTACAGCACTTCACAACATGTGTTTAAAGTTTGGTGTTCCTTTATCTTTTGATACCGTTGATGAAAATGATGGTAATGATGACATCATTAGTTCGGATAATCAAGAAAATGAAATAGACAGAAGAGAATGGAAACAACAAGCTTTAAATATCCGCCTATCAATTATGAATTCTTTGTAAAAATTTGTTTAATGTTTCATATGTAATGTTTTGTAATATACTTTATTAAAAAAAAAAAATTGGTTTTAAATTTAATATGAATTATTAAAAATAGTTTTATATGCTGTTTTTAAAATGTCAATTTTAAAAGATAACAACTTTATGTTTCTGGTTCTTTGCAATTCATTTTAACAAATTCTTTGATGTGTCGGCAATCGCGCATAAAATTTTGCTTTGTTTGGCACATACGTTTATTTCGCGCAAAAGTGGTCGTTATGTGTAAAGTTGGTTGCACTTTCTTTTCTGTCTTGTTACGTTATTCTGATTGGCCATTGTGAATAGTCAGTTTGAAAAGATCGTTACACAGAATTGTTTTATAAAAGTGAATGCAAAGGAAAAACTTGCAATGAATACCAATCGCGAACAATTCGTAAAATTATTGGAGCTACTGGAATCTGAGCCAGAAATTGCAAATGGGGTTTCAAAAAAAATTAAAGAGGATCAAATTGAGTTTTGGAAACGCGTTCAAATTGAGCTTAACTGTCTTGGACCACCAGCAAAGGATGTTACAGCTTGGAAGAAGGTAGGTGCACTCAGAATTTTTATTTTTTAACACATTATATTTAAACGGAAAATATTTCAAGGTTTGGTCTGATTGGAAAAGAGCTGTTAAGGCCAAGCTCCGAAAAGAGGGGGCTGATTACACAAGCACTGGAGGCGGACCACGAAGGTCAGTTCCCTTAACAGACTTGGAGGAAAGCGTTGCTAGCCTGGCTAGTCTAAGGCTAACAATTTCTGGTGTGCATGGGGGAAGAAGCTTTGGAGATAGAACCTTAGAAGGCACAGAGCCATCGACTTCAATGCGCAACACTACCGTTAATGAGGCGGCAGACACGGAAAGTGAAAGTAAGATGCTCCAAGTTTGGCTTTGCATCTTTTCCAATTGGTATTTTAAAAATAAATGTGTTTTTTTATAGATGATGCTGTTCTACACACAATAAGCGAAGATGCGCATGTGCCGACAAAAAGAAAGCGAGTCTCAGCGGTTGATTTGCTAAGAACTCAAATAGGCTCTCAAAAGAGATTCTACGAGGACATGCGCAAGAGCCAAAGGGAACAGAACAAGCGTCTTGCAGGCTTAGAGCACTATACTCGCCGGATAGCAAAAGCGCTTGAAGAAAGTGCAGCTGAAAAAAAACGCCACAACCGTGAAGTTGAAAAACTAAAATTAAAAAAGTTTGAGCTGGAGAAAACCCTTTTAGAGGCTCAGCTGGAGCAATATAACTAAGTTATTTCGATTAAAAACATGTATATACACCTAATTTTCCGTATTTTCCCTTTTTATGAACAATTCAAATTTTTTATTTTAATTTTTATCTTTTATTTTACTTGATTTTTTTACATTAGTTTATTTTTCAATTTTCCTTTTTATGAATTTTCCATAACAAATACATATTTAAATTTAAATTTCGCTTATTTTTCCTTACATTTTATCAATCTCACGATCAAAATTCGGGCGAGTAATTTTGACAGATAATATCCATCCGTCGAAAAACTTGATTGCACATTTTCCGACGGATTGGTTCGAATTTCCGACGGAAACCTCGATTGCTTTTTTAGCGGAAATCGGAAAAAGTCGTCCGACGGGCTTCCGTCGGCTACCGCGATTGGGCCCAATAAATAAATATATATAAACTAATTAATAAATAAATAAATAAATGAATAAATAAATAAATAAATATATAAATAAATAAATAAATAAATAAATAAATAAATAAATAAATAAATAAATAAATAAATAAAAAAATAAATAAATAAATAAATAAATAAATAAATAAGTAAATAAATATTTTAAATAGTTTACAAGGGTTTTGATTTTGACTGCATGTACAATTTTTATCAGTATCGACGGTGGCTTAGTCGAAGGAATTTTTGGACTTCGTCTTGATAACTTTTTGCTCTTCTCTTGGAAATAGTTCTGTAAAAAAAAAAATATAAATGAGATTATACAATGATTAATTTAAACTATTTAAAGTCTAATCCACACAAAAAAGTTTTGCCTATATGAGCTGTAAGGCCATAAATGACTTTTTGCCCTTTCTTCCATCTACGCTGAAGTTATTTAAGAATTCATCTGTGTATAACCCTCCAAGAACTTCATCCACTTTAAAAAAGGAATATAATTCATGCTTGAACTTTTTACCATGGGCATTGCATACTCCACATTTTCTATTTTTTCCTCCACATCAAAGCAGGCTTTTAGAGTTGATATAGGAAATGTGGCTGATATTTCTGTAGCCATATCATTTTCAATGTCACCAGTCAAGGCACATCGTCTGATGGATCCATTTTATAAGAACTTTTATTCTAAAATAGCTTTACTTTGAGCCATTATTTCACTTCTTTGCTTAATCTGCAAACATAGATGAATTAAAATAAAAATTATTTAGACATATGAAATGCACACATATGAAATAATAGGCGATTTCGTTTATGTGTTGAGAGAAGAACAGACCACAGAGCTAGAGCATACGGAGTATATTCCAAGAAGGGCACGCTCAAAGTACTTTCAGAGTGCAATGAATTAATAAAAAAATCAAAGCGAGAACCAATTGCCTAAGCTGTCGTTTCAAAATATTTTTTTTACATTTAGCTATACTTTTCACTATATTATAATATTCACGTTATTTTCAATTGTTTTCTTTTATTTTTGTTTTCATTTATTTAAAATTAGTCTGTTAGATAACACTCTGCTATATGTACTGAACACACTGACGACTACACGATTTTACGACGCGATCTGAAGAAAGATTCAACAATCTGGAAATATCATACGATTGTTTCATTCACGCATACACAAACTCTTATATTTGTACTTTTTTCGCTCGTCATATTAGAAATAATTTTATACCTACGTCAGTAACATTGCTATGTCGCCGCGACATGTTCACCACATTCACCTCCATAAGAGAAGCATGTAAAAAAATTTGACAGATGTCGCAATGTCGTTGTCATCGTCAATGTGTTTAGAGCATTATGCTCTAGATGCTTGGCTGCTTGGGGAAGAGTACGTAGGGTAGCGTCGAGAACGCTCTCGTGATGCTAAAAGTGTAAACAAACACACGATCTATCCGCTCTTTACGCTCGGAACGAAATAAAAAGCTCGAATAAAGTGCTTGACAGTTCTTGCTGTACTATTAACATATAAACGAAATCGCCTAATAATAAAAAATATAATAATATTATAAAATAATGTGGCAACATCCATCGTTGACAGCTTGATTGCAAAATCACAACTTTTTTAATTATTTGAAAATAATATGTTCAATTAACACATCAACACATTTCTAAAGTCCTAAAAAAGTTTAATGATCACACATATCGCACTCCATCTTCAAAACAGATACCTTTAAAAACCAAACTGGTTTTTTGCTTCTCATGAAAATTTTTCAATTTTGAATTGTGTCTGTTTTGAAGATGGAGTGCGATATACTCTGATATGTTGCTTGTTAACTTACATATTCGGCTTTCAACGTATCCTGATTTTTGATAATCATTTGTTCGTTCTCGAGGAGCACCTTAAAAAGACTTAACACGTCTTTAATATTAAAATAACATTACTATACAAACTTCAATTCTTGTATGTAGAAGTTGCTCCAGTGATGTTGCTCACGATTATGTGGAGTTCGCTGGCGCTGCGTAAATTCAAACAAATCTATTATTTGCAAGTAAATTCTGGTCAATATGTGATCAAGAATTCACTCGAAAATGTATTGAAAATAGAGAGAAAGAATTAGTGATATGGATATTATTAGTTCAAATATGGTTTATTTTATATTTGCTTACTTTTGATTTTCCAATAAATTGAGGATGTAAATTTTGAATAAAATAAGATCCAAAAAAGACGTATATTCGTTCCGGAAGTACATCAAGAAGGGCCGGCCATTAAAAACCCACGAAGGCTCGTCCGAAGCACCAACTGAGGGACTCGTTCGGCTATCTAGGATCGATACTCGAACGAGTCGATAAATAAGTGCTCAATCTTTTACCTTATGTGGACATTAATTTTGTACCCACTTTATTTAGGGTTGTGGCCTAAGCATGTCGGCCCCCTTGCAGTATTACTGTAAGAAAAATTATACTTAAAAATATCTTACATCTAGAAAAAGGGAAGTTGATTGATGCCGAGTGTCTCTATCCAAACAAGAACATGTGCAGTCCATAAAATAGCAAAATCCTTTGATTCATTTATTGTTTATTTTCTAAAAAACGTTATAATTAATTTGAACTAAATACATCTTCATCATTGGACAAACGTGCCCGACAATAGCCAACCGAATATTGAGTTCGCATCAGAACCCCCCCCCCAGGAGAGATTCCCTGCTGGATTATTTTTGGGTATACGTCTACCCCTAGCAGCATTCCGACCGGAGACGAAGTTAGAAAGTCGGGGTCAGCGAGCATCAGGTTCGAAAAATGTGCCCTGATAGACGCGTCCAGACTCTGCCTAGGCGTGACTCGCGCGAAATGACGTAACACCTTCGCTTGGGTTGTCACCGATTGGTTCGACTCATAGTTTGCTCGGAGGGTTAAGGAGCAAACCTCTTGAGATCCAACCATCCTCGATGGCAACCCAAGTTGGCGAACGAGACGCTGGGAGATCATAGAACTTTCCGAACACGGGTCTATCAAAACACGAACCCGATGCAGGCGACTCTTATCGATCACCTTGACGACCGCCGTGGGGAGAAGCGAAGTCATCTGTTGCAGACATGGCAACGGTGATGGTGAGGGCAGGCGCTGAACGCCACTATTTGAGTGGCGATGTATTGGTCGTGTCCGTCCTTGGCCACGATTGCGATGCTCCGTTCGAGAGGCACGATACCGTCTACCAGAGCGCCGCATCTTCTGCGATGTTACCACGCAGCGCTGGTCGGAATGCACTCGACTCTTCGGCATTTCGAATGCATCGAGCCAATCGCATCTCATCATCTTCTTCAGGTGCCGAATCCCCTCAACGCTCAATGCAACTGCGGAAAATTAGGCCGGTCAGCAAAACTCCCCTCGGCGCCCGTCCCGCACTGACGAGAGGACTCAGACAAACAAGGCCTGACCACGTCTTGCGGCTTGGGCGATGACGACTTTCCCACGGTCTTAACTCGGCCAAGATGCAGCATAGTATGATGCGACCCATCGCACTTACCGCAACGCCCGTTACTGGAACACTGGTTTTGTGGGTGGGGAGATACACCGGGAACAGAATCGGAACAGCAGCACTAACCGTAGCCAGTCTGCAATGTTCCCATTGACGAACGCCTTACAAAATCGTAGCGAGTGCCACCCCAAGCAAACTCGACACTTTAGGGTAACTTCGACGAGCGATTGTTCGGTACTCGACATGTTCGATGGCTAAAAAAAAGAAGATAAATTAAATATATTAATTCCGTCGGAACCGAAAACTATGACAACACGCACACAATCACGACGGACAAAGACATATAACTACGGCACAGGTGGTAAAAGAATAAAAGAATCCGGTGCGCACATCAGCGACACGGACCCGATTGTCAGACCCAAGAAAAATCTTGACGATTCTTCCGAATCGACACTCGTTCGTGGACAGATTGTCCGATTTTACCACAACTAAGTCATCAATCTTTAAATCTCCACGGGGGTGCTTCCACTTATATCTCTTGTGAAGTTCTTTAAGATAATCGTTTTTCCAGATTTGGCAGAACTTCTGGTTCAATGCCTTCAACTTTTGCCAACGATCTGTAATAGATATTGGATTTTCTTCAATATCTGGCTCAATTGGAGTAAGAAAAGGCCCCCCCTATCAAGAAATGCGCTGGATTTAAGGGCGCAATAGCTTTAGGATCCGATGACATTGGGCTAAGAGGGCGTGAATTCAAGCATGCTTCGATTCGCGACAGCAATGTTGAGAGCTCCTCAAAAGTGTATTTTAGGTCTGAAGCTACTTTACGGAAGTGTAATTTAAAAATTTGTGCACCCGCTTCCCACAGACCTCCCATATGGTTAACGCCTGCTGGAATAAAGTGCCCAGTTAAGTGTTGATGAGCAAACTTGGTCACCACTTTCTCCTCAGAGTGTTGAGAAAAGCTTAAAATTCTTCTTTAAAGGCTCGCGAGGCACCAACAAAATTGGTTCCATTGTCTGAGTACATTTTCTCCGGACAACCTCGACGTGCGACAAACCTCGCAAATGCTGCCAAAAAGGTGACACAAATATAGTCTTTGGTTATGAGACAAGCACGTCCCGTATAATTTTTAATGTCATATGGATCCGTAAAGTCAACTCCAGTGGAGGCAAAAGGACGGGATATTTTTGTGCGCTCTGGAGGTAGTGATGCAATCATCTGAGTCTGCAACCTCTTGCGGTCGATAACACAGACCTTGCAGTTGTGTATGATGGATTTGATCATACTTTTTACTCTGGGAATCCAGTATTGCATCCGAATAAGTCACAACACAAGCTGGTTCCCACCATGAATGGAAATTTCGTGGGTGAACTTCACGAGTAACTTAGAAAATTGGCAATCATAAGGTAGGATTATCGGATGCCGTTCATCAGAAGTGATGTGTTCCGTCTCCGATAATCGACCGCCAATTCTGAGGGTTTTTTGACTGTCGAGAAAGGGATTCAAATTTAAAATTTAACTCTTCGAATCGATTACACTTTTCTTCGACAGCTGGGCATATTCAGATGGATAGCCCAATTTTTGACTCTCAATAACGAGTCGTTTGGTTGCTTCTTTAATTTCTTGCTGTGATATTAACACAGACTTATGACAGAAATTATTTTTGTCCTGCCTATGAGTTCTATGATAGAATCGTTATACGTACGACAGAACTCGAAAGGCTCGAGGCAACGAAGAAAACCGCTCTAAAAAGTTCACATTTTTAGAACATTCCACTGAGCTTTTATGGCTTTCGCTTCCATCGTTGTTTCATACTCATCGCTTTGATTTGGCCACGATCTGGGCTCCTGTTGCAACCATACGGGTCCATGCCACCACAACGAACTATCCTTTAGATGTCACGGCTCCATCCCTCTGCTGGCCAGATCTGACCCCAGTTCTCGGTCCCCACCTTTTTACTGATTTTTGTCACGCGATTAGCGATGAAAGTGGCCCAGGCGCAGGGCTGTTTACGCAACCACGCCAGCACAATGGTCGAATCTGTCCATAAAAACAGCGTTTAACGCGAATATAGACAGCGGCTTCATACGCTTTCTCTGAAGCATCGCAGAACCCGTGGAACTGCAGATCGCCTTCCGGAGAGAAATCTATCCAACGTGGAATCCGGACACTGCTGATGTGAGGATATTTTTCCAAAAAACTTGCCAGCGTTGCAAAGTAGCTGGGATCAGCTGATCATCCCATCCGATGCCATCCAACCAAATTTGCTGCATCAGGATCTCTGCAATGACCACGACCGGAGTCAACCACTCTGCTGGATCGAAAAGTTTTGCGATTGCCAACAAAACCTCCCGTTTTGAGAAACTTTCTTCCTGGTCTAATGGACGCGCATTGAAGTAAAAATAGCCGAACCGGGCGTTCCATCTTATACCCAGCGTCTTAACGTTGCTCGTGTCCTCCAACTCTCAATGATTTGCTGTAATCTTTCAGAAATGAAAGAGCCTTCTGAGTCAAAATCAATAAGTGCTCGGGCTTTGAATACAGCCCCTCGGTGGTAAATATTAATGATGGCTATTCCCAGCAAAATCCCTTTGCTGCTTGAGGCAAAACACGATTGTATATTTTCGCTAGCGCTTGCAGATGTTTGTGCTTGCGCTGCGAGCGTTCGAATGGGCTGTATTGAACTTGTGTTGTAACCTCCCGCATTGAGATGATTATTTGCCCCTCGAAAATCTCTATGAAGCAACGAATGATGTCGTTGTCCACATGTCGAGCAGTTGTAACCGCTTTTGCAATTTTTTGCTACATGGCTAGTTGACAGACAGTTTAGGCAGTAATGAAAACGCCTTACTGTTGACGATCTGTCATTAATATTCATCGCCAAAAACTTTGGACAGAACTTCAACGCGTGTTGCTGGCTTTTACACAGCTTGCAGTTGTTGTTCGTCACTTTTGCCTGGTATGTGTTGACTTTCTTTACATTTAGTGGAGGTGTATTAGGTTTTGGCCCTTTTGGCACAGCACCTCTAAAGTCGCACACTGTTTCTAAAGTCTGAAATCGACTTGTTAGAAACTTATCAAGGTCAGTCCATTTGGGGATTTCTGCCTTTTTTCAATCGATTGCTCCCATAAGGAGAGCGTAGTCTCAGTCAACTTTGTAGAACAGAAATACGTAAGAATAGCATCCCAATTGCTAATATCTACTTTGTGTACTCTAAGCGCGGAAATACAATTGTTAATGTCCCTTTGAAGTTTTTAATTCCACTTCCAGACTCTGTGGCAACAGCTGACAGGTTAAACAAAACCTTAAGTTGACTATTCACCAAAATCCGCTTATTTTCATAGCGGTCAGTCAAGTTTTGCCAGGCGGTTGCAAACCCTTCATGCGTGAGAGGAGATTTTTGTACAATCTCTTTTGCCTCTCCGCGGGTTTTCTGGTTGAGATGAATAAGTTTCTCAACTGGTGTAAGCCGAATGTTTGAGATGTAAATAGCTGAGAACATGTCTCTGAATGAGGGCCATGTTACATAATCACCGTGAAAAATTTCCGTGTCACATGGCGGCACGTTGATATTATGGCCTGACAACGGCAGCTCCACTAGTGAAATATCAACTTCACTACGTATCTTCGCCCTGGACAACTTATCGCCCAGTTCGTTCATCGTTGCTAGACATCGAACATATGTTTGATAACATAAGTGATATTTGACTTTCACTAGGGTGACGTTGTCATCATCGTCGCCACTCGCTGCCAGTAATTTTATCAAGCAAGCGTCATATGAAATCTTAAGGCTATTCCATTGGGACTTTAATTCATCCTCTTGAATTTTTAGAGCGAAAATTTCAAGATCAATCTTTTTACATCTTTTTCAAGATCAATAATGGTGTCAGCATTTCTCATAAAAGGGGTTAGTTTCGCCAACTTAATTTATTGTTCGAAAAGAGAAAAAAATATTGAAATGTTGATGTAAAAAAAAAACCTTAAAATTCGGCAAAAATCGAAAAAAATTTTTATTTTTAATATGTATAAAACTCTTGGTTTTACGGTAAATTGTAAGCCAAAAATGCTTAAAATACTTTTACCTAGTTTTTAATATGTAGAACCTATAAACCAGTAGGTAATTCCAAGCTAAATCAGCTTAAAATGTTTGTTACCTAGCTTCTAATATGTAGAAACTAAACAAAAAAAGAGATGATATAAGTGGTTTGAATTTTTGTTTTTTATAAATTGAAAAAATGTTCAAAATCAAAAATTTTGTTTATATTATACTGGTTGAATTTATTTATTTTATTTTTGTATATTTTTTATTTTTTACAAATAAAAATAAAATTGTTCCAGTAAATAAATTTAAATTTCTCTTGAAGAAAGTCCAATAATTGAAGGTCGCAATAGATGCGATAAGTTTCGGTCAAGTTGGCAACTCTTTTTCGAAGTTGCTTATCCAGCTGTCTCGAATGTCCGAATCTTCCTTCTCTACTTTTTGTGTTGTTTACATTCGTGTTGTTTTTGCCTTGTCCACTTCCTCGCTTGTTTTTTTGTTGCTTCGTGAATAATTTAAAACAATTTTCAACAAATATAACACAATATAATAATATAAAATTAATGAATAAATTGGTAAAGTGCGGTAAAAAAAACCCGAAAAACCGTTTAAAATCGCGACGGGCCAATGTGTGTACGTGTGTGTGTTTTTTTTGTTTAAACAAAAATTGTTCAAAATTGAGTGCTTTATTATAATACTGAATTTAAAATAAATCACTCAGTGTTTTAAAAAAAACATAGATTAAAAACACGAAATAATAAAAAACGCGAAATATAAAAAACGCGAAAGATAATGCTCACGAATCGAATATAATATCTTAATAAAAAAACCCTCAACGAAAGTGCAGAAAAAACCTGCTGAACTTTCGGACTGACAAAAAACAAAACTGTTTTTTTTCTTTCTTCTTCGCTTATGCGGGTGTGAATGTGTGTGTTTTTGATGCACAGATATTTAAGTGCTTCAAAAACAAATTTAATATATAAAAATTTTATAATAAATTAAAGAGATTATTTGATTCGAGTATGTGTTTTGTTTTTTTTTTTTTTTTTTTTTTTATTAAAGACGACAGGAGGGAATCTTTTATAGACAAATGGAAGCCCGTACTTCCAAATAGTGTCAGAGCCCCTAGTATGGTATACTGACTAAACCACTCCTCACTTTTCTCTCCTCCTGCAAGACGCTACGGAACCACCAATCGAGGCATTACTTCATAGGGCAGGATTGAGTATGTTAATTCATCTAAGCTTCTACGGTTCTTCTTAACAAAGAAACGTTCTGCAGATCATGCTTGTTATATTCCGAAGCGATGATGTGCTTTGCTTAATATGCAATGACGCGTTGGAGGCTCATCGTTGTTGTTGATGATGCATCAGGTGGAGACCGCCTCGGGAAATGGTCCCTAGACGAAGACGCTGATGGTGCTGACGACTGCGGTCTCTTCTTGGAGAAGGGATTTCGGGGGAGGCCGCTTCGGGAAATGGTCCCTTGCCGAAGACGCTGACGGTGCTTTCGACAGCGGCCTTTTCTTGGAATGACATCACTTCGGGCATGAATCCCTAGACGAAGACGCAAGGTACAATCGACTGCAATATATTCCAAGATGAACGCCGTGCTTCATCACCCCCTAACCCTTTCCTCTGATCTTCAGCAAATCTGCACGAAGCAGCCTAGCAATTTTGTCTATAGCATAGAGTCTGCAGTTGATCTGCAGTTTCTACACGACGCAATTCTTTGGTTATGGCGCATGCCAAATTACTTACTGAAATCCAGTTTTATTCAGAATTAAGCATAATGTCCACGAGAGTTTCCACTGTTGGTGACCTCCCTAGATTATTGCTTAGCTCTAGTCTTTCTGCGTTAAATTTCGGACAGACGAAGAAAACATGTTCGGCGTCTTCAATAACACTCCCAGCACAAAAACTGCAAAACGGATTTTCATCGTGCTTGAATCTATAAAGGTACGATTTAAAGCACCCATGAGAAGTTAATATTTGGGTGAGGTAGTAATCTACCTCACCATGACGCCTGTTAAGCCACGGTTCCAAATTTGGAATTAGGCGGTGCGTCAAACGTAAATTCTGTGATGCCTCCCATCGTATCTGCCACACTGCTACACTGCGGTGTCGCGCTATCCTACGTTTAGAGGATTTAGGCAGTTCGAGTGGAAGCGAATTGTATGTCACGTTCTCGTTCACAAGAAGGTCTATAGGGGGAGTACCCGCAATAACCAGCGCTGCGTCCGAGGAGACAGTTTGGAACGCACTGCATACTCTAAGTGCGCAGATACGATGCACCGTTTCCATGCTTCGTAAGTAGGAGCTGAATCTGGTTGCCTCGACCCATATGGGGGCTGCGTACAAAAGTATTGATCTGAAGACAGTGACTATGATCTTTCTACGGGTTTGTCTAGGACCTCTGGTATTTGACAAAATTATTTTTAGTGCTGCGGCTGCGCTTCCCGCTTTTCCACTTGCGTATACAAGATGCTGCTTAAAGTTAAGCCTATGATCTATCATAACGCCAAGGTATTTAACGAATGGTTTCGATACAATTGTATGTTCACCAACCGATATTCTAGCGGTCTCAACGACTTTTCGGCTGCTTATTAGCACTGCCTCGGTTTTGTGCTTGGGCAAACTGAGCCCCGCTGTATTCAGCCACTGCCGCACTGCTATAACCGCTTGGTTGCACTTATCTTCAACTTCGTACAAATGCGTTGCTACTACTATGAGGGCAATATCATCTGCGAACCCGATAATATGGGCCCTCTCTGGCAGCAGTAGACGTAGAACTCCATCATACATTATGTTCCATAGGACTGGACCCAACACTGATCCTTGTGGGAATTCGCCAGCAACTTTATACTTTTCAGTACACCCTTCTGTTTCGTAGTAGATAATTCTATCCTCGAAGTAATCTCGAATGATTCTACAAAGGTAAGAGGGGACGCTAAAGCGCGCAAGAGCTTCCAGTATTCTGGTCCAATTCGCAGAATTGAATGCGTTTTTTATGTCGAGTGTTGTAACAAAACAGTACTCTTTGTCACAGTACAACCACCGAGTTCCTGAGATTACATGGAGTGCAATATTTTTCACCACTCCAATTGCATCTATTGTTGACCGAGCTTTGCGGAAACCATACTGTTGGTTGGAAAGATCTCCGGCATCTGTTATTGACGCATCCAGTTTATTGCTTATCAATCGTTCTAGGATTTTGCCGGCAGTATCGAGCATACAAAGTGGACGATAGGCCGATGGATCCTCTATGGAACTAGTATTCTTCGGGATCAACACAAGTCTTTGTCACTTCCACATTGGTGAGAAGACGCCCTCTTTTAGGCATGTGTTGTAGAGGTCAACGAAAACCTCTATTTTCTGCTCTATCGCAATCTTGAGCACCTTATTTGGGACTCCGTCAGGTCCGGGGGCTTTATTGGCTTCAACTTCTTTGGCTATTTTTAGGAGCTCCTTATTGGTAACATTTTGTAACTCTGTTTCAACTTCTCTGTTTAGTGCTGGCGTGTCAGGTTGTTGTGGAAATAGTGTGTGGACTATGTTCTTCAACAGTATGAGACACGTAGGTATTGGTTGACTAAACGAAGAGAGCTTCTTCATAACGAGCTTATATGCAAAGCCCCAGGGCTGCTGTTCAGCGTCGCCACAGGTTTGCTTGAAACAATGGGATTTACTTATTTGTATGGCCTTTCTAAGTTCAGTTCTTGCGGCTTTGAAACGCCACTGGTTTGGTAGAAATTCATCTGTGCCTCTCGAGCGATAGTATGTACGTCTCGCTCTTACGCAGCATCTTCTCAGGCTTGAAATTTCATCAGTCCACCAGTAGACTGGCGCCCGGTGATTGTTACCTCTACCTTTTCTAACCATCGCGGCGTCGCATGCTCCTATTGCAGTCTTCATCACTTGCGAGGCCTTGTCTCTAGCATAGCCAGTTGCAGACATACCTGCAAGCATGTCCTCTAGAATGCCAGTATCCAGAGTACTTTCTTTGTATCTCCTTGGCTTTGTGCACACCCTTCTTATGACAGAGTCTTCCGTGCTGAATATGATTGCGTGGTGATCGCTTCCGGTGTAGTGTTCGCTTACTTGCCAGGAAGTTTTCGGCAATAGGCTGCTACTCACAAAAGTAAGGTCAATTATGGAACCCATCCCAGCTCTTTCAAAAGTGTTTTGCTTTTCAGAGTTCAGCGTGACGATATCTAAGATCGCAAACGCCTCCAGAAGTGCTTGACCTCTCGAATTTAATCTTGGGCATCCCCAGTCAGTTGACCATGCATTAAAGTCACCTGCGATAACTATTGGGTGTCTTCGGACAGCGTCATCTTCTATTTCTTCTAGAACATTCGTGGCTTCTTGTAGAGTAAGGCTTGGGGGTAGGTAGCAGCTATAGACATAGAGTCCGCTCAGTCTAGCCCTCACGAAGTAGTTCATAGATTTTGTGTCTCTAATTTGCTGCTGCCGTTGGCCACAGTACCATATGGATGTTTTTCCAGATCTATCACTGATATGGTCACCGGAGTTCCTACTAAGATAGGGCTCGCTGAGGATGGCAACATCGGCGTTTACATCCCGCACGGTTTGCTTCAAGAGATCATGTGCAACTTCGCAGTGGTTGCGATTAAGCTGATAGAACCTCATCGTGCTTTAGTCTCTCGCAAAGCTTTCTGGTAAAACGGAAATTTGATGCTCGTTGTCGCGTGCTTTGTGTCAGACTTCTTATGTCTTACGCAGAGCCTGCATATTGCTGCATTTTCGCATGCTTTGGTTCGATGTCTTCTTTGCTCTTGCACTTTGATGCAGTATGGCCGAAGTCCATGCATTTAAAGCATCTCATGGGGTTTGTTTTAGACCTTATGCGGCAAACAACCCATCCAATTCTAATTTTGCCTGTTTTAGTCAGCTTTGAGGCGCTTTCGGGTGCCAAACTAATTGTTGCTGTTTGGGTGCCTCCCCATGTGCACTGCGTAGGCTGAGTATGTTGGATGGTGACACCTTTATTTCAGCAAATTGGTGTTTTAGTGCCTCGAGCACTTCATCTTTCGTGGTGACCTCATCGATATCTCTTATCTCTATTTGGATAACCTCGGTGAGGATTTTGACTTCGGCATTGGTTCCGAGTACCGTTTGTACTGCGTTTTGAAACTTTCCGGAGGCAGGGTCCAAGGTTTTCTCTAGGAGAAGTAGGAGCTCTTCCTTGGCCGTTTTTCTCACGCCGCAGACATTTTGGCTTAGCTCTTTTAGTTGGGGTTCAGCCTTAACCTGTCTGAGGATATTAGCATAGGAAGCTGCGCCTGTCGTTTTTATTACGATGGCGTCTTTTCGCGGTGGCCTCCTCACTTTTCTTCGTTTTTTTCGAACTTTTATCCACTTACGGTTCGGGACAGTGCTCTCGTGTGGGGTAGCAATTTCCTCAGTTGCTTCCGGCATTTGCTTTTGGGTAGCTTTTTCTGTTTTTCTGTAGCGTTTCACCGCTTCCTCACGTGGTGGGTTTTTTTTATGTGCACTCGCGGTGGCCTTGGAATGGGCTTGGCGGATTTTTTCCCCAGCAATCTGAACCGTACCTTGGCCTTGAAGAGGCGTTTTATGCTTCCTCTTCTTGGCGGATGGTGTCGGCGATTGGGAGCCACGTTGTTCTCCCCTTGCTTTCTTGGTAGAGCTAGCTCCTGACGTGGGGAGCACTGTGGACTCTGTTTGAGTCTCAACACTCTGCCTTAGTCGTGGTTCTGATGGTTTTGCTTTGACAGCATCCTGTTGGTGCCGCTCTTTGCATGCCTTCTGGTGCAATGTTGCAATTTCCTCCACGAGGTCTCTTAGAGGCTGGTGGATGCTTCGTCGAGGGAGGGCCATCATTTCCACAAGCTTCTGAATTTTGACGGTAAGGATATCACTTGCCGCCATATCTTGCGCGTGGCTGGCTGATGGCGTTGATAAAGCTGGTGGTGATGAGCGTGTACGCTCATGTGCTCTATCGGCCGTTTTCTGGGGAGAACGTGCAACCTTTGGAGTACCCTTGAAGGGGTTATGAGTATCCCAACAATATGAGGAACTGGGAGTACTACCTCTTCCGTTACTTCTTGTAGCATTATCTGCTACGGCAGCCAAGTTAGCCACCGTAGCATTGCGGTCATTTGATGACGACGACTGGGAGTCCACTTGCTCACTCTCTACAGTCGCTCTCTACAGCCGATACTGCTATCTTAAAAAGAGTGTTGGTTAGAATGTTGGATGGGGCCTCCAGAATCCTTGCCCCAACCGTGGGAGTTCCCACGGGTGGATTCCCACTGCTGTGGTTACTACCTGGAGTAGTAATGTTTTTAACCGACATTCCTACACAATGGTTTTTTCTCAGGGTGACCTTCCCCTATCCTTTTATGCCTAAGAACAGGTATTAATACTGCCGTCCGTAACGGTACAGACGCAGACCACTGAAGCCACTCAATCTGAGTCAGACGTGCCTGGGTTTTGTGTTAACTAGAGTCCGCGGGTTCGTTAAGCCCGAAGGACTGTTCTTGGAACTGATCCCCGCCTGCTGGCGGTGTGTGTGTTTTTTTTAACGAGGAGTAAAAGCATCGAAAGCCTTAGTCAGTGCGAGACTTTAACCCACTAAATATCTCCTCAGTTGAACGTTTGGATCTTCCAGGAACCACCGTTAGGTATTTCGTCTGGAGGCCGTCAGAGCATTATTTACTCAATCATCAGTTATTGATCATCAGATCGTCGGTCCGGTTGTCCATCATCAGTAAAGAGGGGACTGCCGTTGCGCCTGCGTTACGTAGATTCGTGCGCTCGTTGTGTCGTACCCGTTCAATTCGGCGAAGCTCAATCATAATTTTTGCAGCTGCTGCCTGAAACGCTTTCCATTTCTGTGTTGTGTCGCACATGTGATCCACAATATTCCCTAAGGTAGGAACCACACCAAAAGCTTCCGGTATTTCAGCTCGTTCTACGATGAAGCGCGGACAACTGAATAAAATATGCCCAGCATCTTCAATATCCTCAGGACAGTTTTTGCAGAACGGGTCGTCTTCATGTTTAAAACGGTGAAGGTACTGCTTGAAGCAGCCATTTCCGCTATTAAGCTGTGTGACGTAGTAGTCCACTTCATCATGTTTGCGGGTAGCTCATTTTTCCACATTAGGGATAAGAGCAAATGTCCATCTCCCCTTGTGTGATTGCTCTCAGTGACGTTGCCAAGACTCGATAGTGCGCTGTCTCTCGTCAGCCTTTGATGAGTTTGTGGCAGCTTGAAAGAAGCGCTGAGGTTCGTAAGCCAGTATGTCTATCGGCGGCATTGCCGCTATCACTCCGATTGCTTCGTCTGATACCGTGCGAAATGCGCTAGCAACCCTCAATGCACTAAGGCGATATGTGGCCAAAATACCCGATATGCACGACGCTTTTTGTCCGCCCACACTGGTGCTGCGTATGATGATGATGGTGATGATGGAACTTGTGACTCTAGCTAGGAGTTTCCGTCTGCTGGATCTTGGTCCACTGATGTTCGCCATGATGCGCGATAGTGCACCGTTCACCTTCGACGCCTTTTCGCTAATTGCCAGTAGGTGGTCCTTAAAGGACATACGAGTGTCAATGAGCACACCGAGATAGCGCAAGTATGGTAGTTAGGTTATGATATGCTCTTCTGCTCTAAAGGTAAAGCTTTGGCGTACTTTACGAGAACTAAGAAGAACCACCTCAGTTTTTTGCGCTGCCAACTCTAGATCAACACTTCGCAGCCACGTGGTTACTTTGGATATCGCTTCGCTGCATGATGCTTCAAGCGTATGAAGGTGTTTTGCCACATATACCAAAGCAATGTCATCCGCGTAGCCGATTAAAGTGGTATTCGCAGGGAGATCAATGCCAAAAACGTCATCATACATGACGTTCCATAAGGTTGGCCCCAGCACTGAGCCTTTTGGAACACCTCTAGAGACTTTGTAACGTTTTACACCATCGCACAGTGCGCTTTTTTCGATTTTAGGATGACATTTGGGTTATTTTTTTTAATTTTATAAAAAATAATTTCATTCGTCAGATTATAAAACAAGTATTATGCATGCGATATTGGAAACTTGATGTATTGTATTGTTTTTTTTATAAAATTCGTCAAAGTTGAAACATTTTTAACAAAAATAAGCTCTATAAAATCCAACAAAAGAGAGTCATTTTTAAACAATAATAACTTCGAGCACAAAGTATATTTCAAGATTTTGTTTCTTGAATTTTTTTATGTCTTAACCGGCATTTAATGTAAAACACAATGTATTATAAGCTGCTAGACTTAGTTTTCAATACGGTGTGTAGCGAAGCAGAATTCACATTGTCCGACAATATTTTTCACCATAAAGCTCTCTTAGTTACTTAAAATATTGTTGCCTTACATAATTCCCTTTTGGGAGAAAACATATATAAATTTGCTTTCAATAAGGCAAATTATGCCGTAATATCGAATTTTTTATATAATGTGGATTGGTGCACAAGCTTTGGTAATAATCTTTTGCAGAACGATTACTGTTTAATTAACATCATTAATGAAACTTTCAAGAGATTTGTGCCTCTAAAAAGGGTTGGTAAAGCTACTAAACCGACATGGTATAATAGTCGCCTTGCAAACCTTAAGAATATCATGAATAAAAAATTTAAAATGAGTAAGACCAACTCAGCTTTGAAATATGAATACTTTGAAGCACGAAAACTATATGAGTCACTCAAAAGATTTCTGAATAGAAATCATTTGCTAGCTTTAGAGTGGAACATAAAGTGCAATCCAAAAGCATTTTGGTCTTATTTGAATAACAAAAATAATTCTATGGGTCTCACAAAAAACATGTTTTTCTAAGATAGAAATCCTGACAATATTCAAGAAATATGCGATCTTTTTGCAGTATATTTTCAGTCAAATTATGTATGCTATAACCAATCAATTAACTATGCTCCACTTGAGTGTAACGATATTTCTATTACAAATCCAAATTGCCACGCATTCCTAAATTATTCGAGTCCCTGGTAAAAAGAAAAATGTATGCTTGTATTAAAGGCGCTATATCTGAAAGCCAACATGGTGTTGTTTCTGGTAAATCTACTTCAACAAATCTTACTCTGTTTACTCACTTCATAGCCACAGAAATGGAAAGAGGCCAACAAATTGATGTGATTTTTACAGATTTTGCGAAAGAATTTGATAGAGTCCAGCACTCAGTTTAATTAAATAAACTTAGCAAATTGGGGTTTCATTCCTCCTTGCTTAGTTGGATAGAAAATTACCTATATGGTCGCAGACAAGCGGTTAGGATAGGAAATAATCTGTTGAGATATATTCATAATTTTTCTGGTGTACCGCAAGGTAGTCACCTTGGCCCGCTTTTGTTTGTTCTGTTTATTAACGATCTACCGAACTATATTAAGTTTTCGAAATGCCTAATGTACGCTGATGATGTAAAAATATATAAGACTGTAAACGCTTTAATGCAATAACATTCGAGTTTAGCTACTACAGCTTTTTCGCACATTCTCGTCATTAACACATTTAATGTAGCAATCCAAATATCTTTGAAATTTTCAACGATATTAATACAAGTGGCTCAAAATAAGCTTATGTGAGAAAAATTTACCCACCAAAATATGGTTGGGCTCAAGGACAACACACGACATCACGACTAACCATGCAAAAACATAACCATGCAATTACACAATACTTTTTAATCTACTCTTGAGTTGACCTTTAGACAAATTAACATCAAAAAAACTACAATTGTTAACTAATTTACTCATACGGTTTAAAGGAGCAGTTAACATATAATTTGTTCTACTAAATGGTAAGTAAATTAAATTATTAGCATTTCTACTGCTTCTACGATTAGAGTTAAAATTTATAAGAGAAAAAAGTTCTGTAGAATCGAATACACCGGTGATGAGTTGGTGCAAATAGACGATATCTGCTGACTTCCTTCGCTCACTCAATGATTGCTTTTTTAAAAGTTTCAAACGATCCTCATAACGAGGAAGGTTTAAAATGTCAAATCCACTTAAGCCTCTTAGGGCAAACCGAACAAAGCATTTTTGGATTCTCTCTATTCGATCAACATGCACATTGTAACTTGGAGACCAAACTTGACTTGCGTATTCCAAGTGAGGACGCACTATTGCATAATACAGCGCTGTATTTACATGGTCCACCGCGAACCGGATTTTTTATTTAAAATAACCGCGAGTGTTCAAAAAACATTATTTAAAAACTAAAAACAAAAAACATTACTTAAAAACAAAAAACAAAGTGCTGTGCAAATTCAAAAACAAAAGTGCTGTAAAAAAAAAAATTTTCTTGAAATAGAAAAAGTTAAAAAAAAAAAAAAAAAAAAGAAGCAAAAAAAAAAGAAGCAAAAAAAACAAGATTGTGTGCCTTTGCAGAAGCAAAAAACAAAAAAAAACAAAAAAAAAACATCAGCACAACAACTGCAGCATCAACAACAACTGCAGCATCAACAACAACTGCAGAAACAGCATAGCACACAACAACAACAACAACTGCAGCATCAACAGCATCGCCAACTCCAGCGACAACAACAACAACAACAACAACAACAACAACAACAACAACAACAACAACAACAACAACAAATTTTTTTAAGAAAAGGAAAAATCGGGTGAGTTTTTTATACTGAAAAGATTTTTTTGATTTTTATTGATATATAGATATATATATTTTTTTATTATATTTCAATTATTTTACAAATTAATAAAAGAGAAATAGTGACGTTTTTTATAAAAAATTCCCCTAATTCGCTAAATTCACGCGGTTCGGTTCGGTTGATTCGTAAAGTGCAGTTTCTAGTTTAGAAAATTGTATAAATACATACATATATATATATATATATTTGTTTTGCCAAATTTTGCCAAACAAAATTGGCGGTAAAACTGATTGTATATATGTTGTATTATATACAAAGTTTCTTGAACTTGATACTTGCGGAGAATTATTTTTTCGTTCGACTTTATTTTCTTCAAAAAAAAAAAAAGGATTTTTGTGCTCACGCTTGACTTTCAAAAAGTCTTATTGCGTTTTTTTTTGTAAAAGTTACAAAAACAAAAATACCAATACACCGAGCTGTATTGATTTTTTTGGAGCCAAAAATAGGCAAAAATTGCACTGACCAAGAGTCTCAGCAGCCTTTCTGCACTCTTGCTCGTTAATTTTTGCATTCCTCTTTGTGCGGTGTCCGTAGCGATCGACGCCAAAGCCGCGCTTTGTGCTTGCTAATAGCAACCCCAAATTGTGTTGTAGAATTATTTACTCTCTCACGCGCTCAATTAATTGTTTGCGTTCAAGGCTTAGACTGCATCTCGTGCCTGCTGCGCTTGATGAACAGCTCTTTAGCTGGCTGCATATACTTGTAGTTGAGAGAGTAAATAAGCCGCACAGTGGGACCAAAGGATTAATTGCAAACAAAATTGACTTGGTCTATTTTCGTTGGAAAATTGCACTGTGGGCAAGATACAAAGTTTAGCAAGCACAATTTATTGAGAAAAAAAATATATAAATAATTAATTTAATATACCATATTAAAAAAAAAAAATTTTTTTTTTTCAAATAAATTAAAATAAACTGACTATAAACCAACTTTAAGCAAAAAACAAAATTATTTTACTAATTTTTTTTTTATTTTTAATTTTTACTAATTATTTTTATAATAATTATTTGAAACAAGAAAATACTTATATTAAAAATAAATTTCGACGGTACAATATTTTATCGTATATTTAATTTAAATAATAATTTTATACATTTTTTTGCTTATTTTTTAATAGCAGTTTCCTTTGTTGTGGTTGTTCACATCCTTTTATAAAAATTTGCGAATTTTTTTTCATTGTTTTTTTATACATTTAAAAACAAAAAAATAAATGAAAATTTTAACAAGACATCGAAACAAAATGTCAACTTTAAAAACATTTATTCGTCTGTCTGATGCGCTGGTAGAGTTTGAAACGGATTTTAATGCCGTGGAAACTCACGACGTTTTCTCCCTGGAGGCTCAAAATGAAGAGCTAAAAGCCCAGTGGAGAAAAGTCAAAGCTACTTACGATGCTTGCTTGGAGAAAGCAATAAATGACGATGATTCAGAAGTTTAATCAATTAAAAAGAAGTATCGCAGCTGCTACCACTCATACATTAGGGTAGCAGGAAGAATTTCTGAGTTTTCTCAGAATAAGCCCTCGAAGCAAACCATTGCTTCTGAGCCGGCGCCGGTCATTGGTCACAGCATGCCTGTGCCACCATGCGATACTGAGGTTTTCCATGGTGATTACCTCTCATGGCCGTCCTTTAGGGACATGTTTACGGCCATATATATAATGAATTCGCGGCTAACTTCAGTGGAAAAACTTTGCCACTTCAACCAAAAAACACGTGGTGAAGCAAAAGAGATTGTGAGGAAATCTCCTTTAACCAGTGATGGTTTTGCTAAATCTTGGCAGGATTTGTCTGACCGATACGAAAATAAGCGTATCATGGTCAACAGCCAATTAAAAATTTTATTCAATTTACCACATGTGTCAAAAGAATCTGGCACAGAACTCAAAAAACTCCAGAGAGATATCAATGGTTTTTTTTTGCTCTAAAAATGCACAACATTGATATCAGCAACTGGGACGCAATCTTTGTCTACCAATGCTCGACAAGATTGCCAGAGATCATGCTCTCTGTATGGGAGCAATCCATTTCAAATAAAAATGATATTCCGAAATGGACAGATCTCGACAATTTCCTCACAAGTCGGTTTCAAACTCTTGAAACCGTGTCTGATATTCGCAGCTCTTGTGGCGCAATACCACGACAGAATCTCAATTCGTCCTCCTCCAACTCGAAAACAAACCAGAGCAATTCATCTGGAAAAAAGGTAAATAATTACCAAATTAAAATTACTTCTGCGAATTGCAAGCTGTGCAATACAGAACAGCATGCATTGCGCTTTTGTCCACGCTTTCTTAGAATGGATATAAGCAATCGCTTATCAATTGTTCGCAAACACAAATTTTGCATCAATTGTTTATCTCATTCTCATGAGGTGAAAGAGTGCAAGAGCCAATATTCTTGTGTGATGTGCAAACAACGTCACAATACTCTCTTGCATCAAGACTCGACTCCAACTCAATCACCTGCTTCGAGTGTTGACTCAAGTAGGTCGAGCTCTCGACCCAATCCCCCGGGCTCTAACACACTAACTCATTCTACACAAATACAGTCCACTAGCAATGACGTTCAATCATGCTTCGCTACCACTACCAGGCACGTATTGCTTGGTACAGCAATGGTGACCGTATGTCACCTAGGATCAGCGTACACAACTAGAGCTCTTATAGACTCTGGCTCTGAAGGTACGTTCGTATCTGAAAGATTGCAGAAGCTATTGAAGTTACCCACAAGAGCCAAGAGCGCTCAAGTTTCGGGGCTTAATAACGCAGTTTCAGCGCAAGTGACAAAAGCTTGCGATATAATTCTCAGTTCGCCTAGAAATAGGCAATTTCAAGAAGAAGCTACAGCTTTTGTGCTGTCTCGCTTAACTGGGAATCTGCCGTCATGCTCCATTGATCCTTCTTTGTGTAAGAGTTTGCCTGACTTACAACTGGCAGATCCGCATTTTTTCAGAAGCGATCAAGTTGATTTACTTATCGGTGGCGATTTGTACCCTGCCATAATTCTCGATGGCATTCAACGAAACCTTCTTGGTTCACTTCTGGCTCAAGAAACAGTTTTCGGCTGGATATTCTCAGGCTCTATGCCTTGTACCGAAATATCTAGTTTTACAACTTGTTTGAGCCATTATAGTGAAGTTGCGATCGATCGACAGATCGCACGTTTTTGGGAGTTGGAGGAACTACCTAAAAAACAATTTTTATCCCAGTCTGATAAGTTTTGTGAGGAAAATTATCAGAAAACTACAAAATGCGATAGCAAAGGTCGATATATTGTTACCTTACCATTCAAAAGTGGATTCCCAGATGATATTAATCTTGGATTTTCTCGAGGCATAGCCTTCAAGCAATGGGCTAGAAGTGAAGCTCGATTGAACAAAAATCTAGATTTAAAGACGCAGTATGAAGAAGTGGTGAATGATTACCTCAAATTGGGTCATATGGAAAAAATCCCAGCTCCAAAATTTGAAAGATCACCATCTCATTATTATTTACCGCATCATGCAGTAATAAAACCAGAGAGTACTACAACAAAAGTTCGGGTAGTATTCAACGCGTCAAGTCCCACTTCAAATGGGGTCAGCTTGAACGATGTCCTGCACGCAGGCCCAGTTCTGCAAGCTGATTTGACGCTTCTGATATTGAAATGGCGATTTTTCAAATATGTCTTTAATGGCGACATTCAGCAGATGTACCGCCAGATTCTGGTTGACCAAAAACATTCTGCTTTCCAACGAATTCTGTTTAGAAGTTCACCTGATGAGTTGATGCAGGATTATGAACTTAAAACAGTCACCTTTGGCCTCAATTGTGCTCCATATCTAGCAATTAGAACCATGCTGCAATTAGCACATGATGTTCAACAGCAGTATCCCCTTTGCGAAAAATTTTGCGACATTTCACATATGTCGATGATGCTCTAGCTGGAGCTCATGATGTTGAAAGCGCAATTAAAGCTAGAAATAAGCTTATCTCGGCCTTAGACTCTGCAGGTTTTACTATGCGAAAGTGGACTGCGAATGATTCCAGCATTTTAGCAGACTTGCCTACAGAGCATCTTTTGCATGAAGACTTCTTTAAGTTAGAAGATACGAGTTGTGCCAAAGCATTAGGAATTCGTTGGAATGCCACTTCAGATTTATTCTATTTTACTGCCAAGCGTCTCGAAATTAAATCATCTTTTACAAAACGTGAAGTCCTGTCAATGATAGCGCAACTATTTGATCCTACAGGTTGGCTGGCACCTATAGTGGTGACAGCGAAAATTCTAATGCAGCGTATCTGGTTGGATGAGATAGATTGGGATGAAGATCTCCCTGCGCATAGTTTTCAATCTTGGCAAACATTTTTGCTAGATTATGAAAATATTAACGATATTCGCATAACACGTTTTGTTGGGTTTTCACCTGAATCCGACGTAGAGTTTCACGCCTTTTGCGATGCATCTGAAAAAGCATACGCAGCGTCGATTTACATTCGTGTGAAGGAAAATGATGGCATAGTCAGTCATCTGCTTTATTCAAAAAGTAAAGTTGCTCCAGTCAAGACGATCTCACTACCCCGTCTTGAATTATGTGGCGCAGCCCTTCTCGCGGATATGGTAGATTCATTACTATCGCACCTTGATATAGAACGGCACCGTTTGTATTGTTGGACTGATTCAACAATAGTGCTTGCTTGGCTTTGTAAGCCTCCATGTTCCTGGACAACCTTCGTAACCAACAGAGTGTCAAAAGTGGCAGAGAAGGTAGGAATTCACAATTGGTTTCATGTAGATACACATGAAAACCCTGCAGATTTGGCAACGCGTGGAGTTACGCCACAAGAGTTAGTTGAGAACGCTCTTTGGTGGCATGGACCTTCCTGGCTCTCGCTTGAACGATCAGCTTGGCCAAGAATGACTCCACCCCCAGCTCTAGAAACTTCGCTTGAGCGCAAAGCTGTAAAAGTACACTTTGCATATTTTTCGGAATATGAAGATATTCTAGAGCGTTTCTCTTCGCTATCGCACGGATTGAGAGTGTTAGCTTAAGTGTTTCGCTTTCTGCATCGCACGCATCCAAAGTCTCGTGCATCTTTTTCAAAAAAATCAGTGTGCCTTCAAGCGGCTGAAATTAAATTCGTGAAAACACGATTGGCACTTCTATGTCAAAAGATAGCTTTTCCAAACGAATATCACTGTTTGGAAACTAAACAGATAATTAGAGCTAAGAGTCCCATTCTCGCTCTTAATCCTCTGTTGAACAACCACGACAATTTAATGCGTGTTGGTGGACGGCTCCTCTCATCACCAGTGTTATCATATGATGAAAGGCACCCAATTATATTACCATATAATTGCCACTTTTCACGCCTTTTAGTACGTTTCGTCCATGAAATTTCGCTTCATGGAGGGAATCAATTAGTGCTTCGACTTATTCGTATGCAATATTGGATCCCACGTGCTAAAAATCTAATGAAATCAATTCTACATAATTCTAAAACCTGTGTTGTACACATGAAACGCCAAAGAACACAAATAATGGCTGCACTGCCAGCCGAGCGAACAGTTATTTCACGACCTTTTGCCGCGACTGGTATTGACTTCGCTGGCCCATTCGACATAAAAAGCTACATAGGTAGATCTTGCCGAATCAGCAAGGGCTATGTTTGTTTATTTGTGTGCTTTTCTACGAAGGCGATTCATCTTGAGGCCACGAGCGATTTATCAACCGCCACTTTCCTAGCAGCCTTTTCTCGGTTCGCAGCGAGACGTGGCTGCCCCGCAAACGTGTACTCCGACAATGGTACAAACTTTGTGGGGGCCTCAAACTCTCTTAAAAAAGATTTCAAAGCCTTCTTAACAGCGTCGCATGATGCAATACTATCTCAGTATGCACATCAAGAAATTGCATGGCATTTTATTCCCGCTGGTGCTCCCCATATGGGAGGCCTATGGGACGCTGGAGTAAAAAGCTTTAAAAAGCATTTCAAGAAGATGGCCGGAAGTATGAAATATACTTTAGAAGAATTTTCCACACTATTGAATCGAATCGAAGCGTGTCTGAATTCGAGGCCACTTTCCACCATGTCGGAAAATCCTTTTGATTTTCAAGCTCTCACTCCAGGTCATTTCTTGGTCGGCGGCCCACTGCTATCGCCAGTGGAGCCAGAAATAGCTGAACAGCCTCTGACTCTTGTCAATCGCTGGCAAAAAATCAAGGCGATGCATCAGCACTTCTACCACCGATGGAAAAATGAATACCTAAAAGAGATGCATCGACGTACGAAGTGGAAAACGCCTCAATCAGATTTCAAGGTCAACGACTTAGTCGTTGTCAAAGAAGACAATCTTCCCGCGAATGAATGGCGATTAGGTCGAATATTAAAGATTTACACCGGTACCGACAAAAGAGTCCGTGTAGCGGACGTACGCACCGAAAGAGGTTGCGTCACGCGGCCTATAGTGAAGCTGGTCACAATACCGCTGACCTAGCTCCGTCACCATTTATTTTCTCTTAATTGCTTTTTTTTCTTCTTTTCTTTTCTTTTCTTTTCTTTTTGTTTCCGTCTCGTTTCAGGATGTCTACCACCAACATCATGCGCGACTTGATCGAAGAGATGCTTCTCCAGACGGACTCTGAGATGGCTTTGAGTGAGCCCGATACGGTGCGCGAGAATGCGCCACTTTCTGAAGCCAGCGTACTCCAGCCACAATCCCCGGTGCGGAGCATGCTGTCCCGCGTGGTCCCCGTCGTGACACGCAGCGACATGATCCCAAAGTGTCGCTTGTGCTCCATGGAGCACAATCTCATGTCGTGCCGTCAGTTCATAGCTATGAGCCTGGAAGAGCGGTTGAGAGCAGTACTCCTTCATTTTTACTGCTCCAACTGCCTTTCAGCAGTTCATATGCGAAAGGACTGTCGGAGCGATGTGAGGTGCCGTCACTGCGGTGAAGATCACCACAGCATGCTGCATTCCCACACTCGGGTCCGATCAAGTCGAGCCCACTCACGACGACCACGGGGAAGACGTACGCGAACGAAGCACCCTAAACTGCAGCCTGCATCCGCAGCTGCGCGAGAAGCGACGAGGTCTGGGGCGGAATCGAAGAGTTCGTCTTGGAAGGGTCCGCAGCCGACGTTCCATTCTGCGTCGTCGTCGAGGGACGCCGTCCCGAAGCGGTCCCCTTCCAAGAAGAGACCGCAGTCGATGCTACCGTCAGCGTCATCGTCGAGGGACAAATTCCCGAAGCGGTCTCCCCCCACAAGACCAGTAACGACGAGTCTCCAGAGAGTAGTCTCTCTACTCCCAACCGTATTGGTGAGTACTTGGACCAATGGAAGAATGGTCCAAGAGCGGACTCTTCTGGATGCCTGCCTTCCGCAAACAAGACTTGCCAGAGAATTGGCGGTAAAGTGGAGACTTCCAACTTCTGTGGTCGATGGAAGGGAAGTCTGCACGCTATCATTTCGCGGCAGGTACGGCTCGTCCGTTACCATCGAGACGACAGCGCTAATCGAACGGCAGTTGGACATCATCACGCCGTCTAAGGACATGTGACCATACCATACCATATCCGGCTCGAAGGACCATGTAAATACTTCGAAACGAGGGGGGAGAAAGCAAAACTTCTAAATAAAGAGAGTAAAAGACGCGGCGATTCAACTTTCTTGACCGAGGTCAGTTTTATTAGTAAAAGACTTAGAACTAACAAAGTTTAAGTAAGGGCAGCGAGAACCGCTGCCCAAAAGAAAATTAAGAGAGCAAACAGGCTCAAGAGCATCTTATCGTACACTCCCGTGCCAGCACCGGGCAGCCACCAGTGGCGTCAACAGTCGTAATCATGTTATTGAATTCTTTGGCCCAGCGTTTAATAAATCCAAGCATAGAAGATGCTTTTTTACAAATGTTATCAATATGAATGTTAAAGGTAAGCTTAGAATCCATACATATTCCCAGATCTTTAACGATATCCACACGACATAAAGCAGTATCTTTTATTTTATAATCAAAAACTAAATTATTCCTTTTTCGCGAAAAGGTCATAGTGTGGTATTTATCTGGATTAAGAAACATATTATTTTTAGAACACCAAACTTCAAAAGATTTCAGGTCGGACTGGAGTAGGGCTGAATTGTCTTGAGAATTTATTTTTCTGTATATTTTCATATCATCCGCATAAATAAGCAGATGAGAGTTTTTAATGATATGGATCACATCATTAATGGCTAAAATAAACAGAAGTGGACCTAGGTGACTTCCTTGAGGAACACCAGATAACGCAATAAACTCAGCAGACAAAACCCCTCGGAATCGTATTTGATAAGATCGGTCTGACAAATACGATTTAATCAAATTTACAAAATATTGTGGAAATCTAATGGACTTAAGTTTAAATAGAATTAAATTGCGTTGTAACTTATCAAATGCCTTGCTAAAATCAGTGTAGATACAGTCGACCTGGACACCAGATTCAATGGTGTTTAAGCAAAACGTTGTAAAATCGAGCAGATTAGATAACAAAACCATGCTGACGAGCTGTTATGACTTCACGACAGTGAATTTTTACCCTATCATACAAGATTCGCTCAAAAAGTTTTGGAATCGATGACAGTTTAGCAATGGGCCTGTTGTTAATAACATCATTCCTGCGACCTTTTTTATAAATAGGACTAATAAATGATTTTTTCCAAAATAGTGGAAAATATTTTTCGTTTAAAGATTTATTAAATAACAAAGAAAGTGGTTGACACAAAATAGAACCGCTAAAACCTTCATCGATCGAACTAATATATTTTAAAACATCCTCTGAGGTAAAGGATAAAAAGTCCAAAGAAACTCTGGGTGTAGAATTCATATATTCAAAATACCCCTCTTTTTGCAAAAAAAAAGATTTGCAAACAAACCGCAAATAATGACGCGATCATCAGTAATTCCATCAACAGTTTTGAATGATGAAGGGAATCCATCGGATTTCTTTTTTTTTTATTTATAAATCCCCAAAACTTCTTTGGATCAGACAGTATTCTCAGCTTTATATTGTCTAAATATTCATCATATAATGCAGCTGAGCTATTTTCAAATTCCAGAAACAAACGTTTGTAGGTTTCCAGGTAATTTGAGTCTAAACTACAGACATATTTCTTCCATGCCCTATTCCTGTTGTTGCGAAGAGTTTTTAAATCCTTAGTGTACCAAGGGTACGCACAGTTTTTTGCAAATTTGAGGCTATATAGTACGGACTGAGAGAACACAGTAAAGAGCTCCGTATGAAAAAAATTTATGGAATTATCAAGGTTATTTCCATTTAAGTACTCTAAAATAACATTTAGTTTGTTATGAAGTAAATGATTCAACTTCAAAAAGTCAGCTTTTTTAAAATTGAATTTATAAACCTTATCGATTGAACTCGAATTTACTATGCTCTCCCTGTCCGATTTATACCAAATGCTCAATGGTGGATGGTATTCGTCTACAATAGTCAGAGCATGGAAGGCCCTCTTAACAATCACATTGTTACTGTCTGTAGTTAAGACCAGGTCAAGAAGTCTTTCCAGACTATTATAAATACAACTAACTTGTTGTAAGTCAGAACATATATTGTCAACAAATATATGCTCTTGGCGAGTCTTCGAATTTGATGCACAAAAATATGTATCATCGTCGGAAGAATGCCATTTTAAGTCAGGCAGATTGAAATCGCCCAACAGTAAAATGTCGTCATTAACGTCAAGTAGATTTATTATATATTCTATGCAATCCGCAAGGCTTGCATAGACTTCTGCACTGCTCTTTGGGGGAACATATGCATTAATAACATATACATTGGAATTACAATGTAACACCTTAACGCATATAAGTTCGATATTAGAAGAGCAGGGAATATCAATTAAGGAACTGACAAAGGAATTCCATACAGCTAAAAGGACACCACCACCAACAGCAGAAATATTGTTAGTGTGTCTGTCTCTTCTAAAAACTTGAAAACTATTGTCAAACAATTCCAAGTCAATAATGCTTCCGTTCAGCCATGTTTCTGTTAACGCGATAATATCCTCAGAGAAATTCTGAGACGCCAAAAATATGTCGCGCGTTTTAGAACGTAATCCCCTTACATTTTGATAGTAAAGGGATAATCTACTTAGTTTTTTTGGGTCTGATGGGCGATTTTATTCGTTCTTCTAGACTTATTCTTAGGCGGTAACTCAGAAACGAGGATATTATCGGCCCGCATTTTAGAGTTAAGAACAGATGCAAACTCTTCAGCTGCAACCGTTAGAATAAAGGAGGCGTGGGAAGGCTTGTTAGCAATTTTTTGGCATGAACAGAAAGCATTTTGACTAAATAATATATTTTGTTTGACAAACGTCATTACATTTTCAGTTGTTGTGTCGGGCTGAAGACGTGAAATGAATAAGAGTTTTCGCCTCGATACTGCCCTTAAATTAATTATTGGGTTATTGGTAGGCTTGCCATACGTCAGGATTTAGTCCTTTTCAACCATTTGCGGACTTTGTCCGGACTTGTGATTTTGTCCGGACTTGGACCCAACAAATTAAAAAAATAATTATATATAGCATAATTAAAGTCATAGGTTATAACTATCATAAAAACAAACTGTCAAACTGTTCTGCTAAAAGACGTGCTTTTTTTCTTGTTGCTAAAATTTTTATTTCATACCGAATTTCGCGTGTAGTTCAATTAAAATTAAATTATTTTGGACTTGCCGTGCTTTACTTTGGGACCTTCGTTGGATTTATACAACTATAAGAAATAATAATGAATAATCCTTTGAGATGAAATAATCCTTTTTTAAATATCATACGTTTATATTTTCATTGTTTTTTTTCTATTGTTTTTCTGCTTTAGCAACAACAAACGTTGGTTTTTTTTTTGTGAGAGCGGATTTGTTCTTGTTTTTCCTTCCATTGTTTTCTATCGTTTGTCAGCGTGAATCTCAAACTGTTGTCATTGGTAACAACTTTCGAACGCCTTTCAAACTGTTGCCTACTAAACTGTGTCTTTCAAACTTTCTCAAATAGGGTTGAAAAAGCTAAACTTTAACTTTTACTTAGATTTTTAAAAATGGTTTGCAATTTCCGCAACTGTACCATTAAGGAAGATTCTGACCGAATTGTAAATTTCTGGTTATGTGAATCCTTTTTTCACACTAAGTGTGTAGCACTAAATGCGCGTATCTCCGACTCACTGGGTGAAAATAAGGGTCTCCGTTGGGCATGCGAAGATTGCAGAGCAACCGATTTGGAAATACTTAAACTTATAAGGCAATCGAGAAAGGGCTTCTTGGAGGTTTCTAAAGACCTAGAGGCGGCTCAGATTAGATTGGCGGAGTACGAAAAGTCTTTCAAATCGTTTAAGTTCATGGATTCTGCACTTATCGCAGTAAAACAAGTTCGATAACAGTTATCACGCTAATTGTTGCTAAATTGCTTTTGTTTCTCCTAGGCGAAAGCGTAACAGCAAACACCTTCGAAGCTCTGCTAAATCTATTACAAAAACAGCCACTCCGTCTACAAGTGTAACTCCTAAAGCTAACCCTAAATCTAATGCTGAGCCTTCACCCAACTTAAACTTAAACACTTCATGTGAAGCACTTTCAACTGAGAATGTAACTACAGCTCGAAATACTGATGTTGCGGCTCTTTCTAGAGCTCCTGCGTCAGTACGTGATAATTTACTGTTGACAAAAGCCTCCGCTGTACACACAATAAATTTAATTACTGATTCTCCTTCTACTTCTGACGCTAAGGTAACTTATGCTAAGACTTATGCCTTATCAAGTGCTGCCACTTCTCCTGCATTACTCAAAACTAATAACACAGGCGCAATACCAAAACAAATATCGATAAGCAGTTTAAATCAGCCGGTTCACAAAAATCTGGTGATAATTCCGCCTGCAAGATCAATATTTGTATCCCATTTTGCTGCTAATACGACTGAGGATGACATTCTTTTCTATTTGCAATCGAATTTAAATCTTTTAAATAAAAGAATTTCGATTTATAAATTCAAGTTACCTCATGAACACGTCACGTTTCATTTAAAATAACTCTGCCTAATGATCTCTATAATAAAGTAATTAGTCAAAGTTTTTGGCCTGAATATACTTTAGTTCATGAATACTTCCCTAGATCACAACCTAGAACTGTACTAGCTTCTTTACCTGTTCGCAAGATGAACCAAAAAAACTAGATTGCTGCCTTCAGTTCGTGGCATTAATACTAAATCAAAACGTTCGTGGCATTAATACTAAATTGATTAATTTATTCATTATGAATCACAACATTCATTATGATATAATTACCTTCAGTGAGACTTGGCTAAAATCCAACACTTTAAATTCTGAAATTATTTGCAACACATTTAACATTTATCGTAAAGATAGAAACTCCATTCCTGGCAATTCTTCTAACGGTGGAGGTGTGTTGATTGCGGTCAAATCAACACATTACTCTCAAGAAATAGACATCCAAGAAGCTGCAGAGATAGAATTTTGTTGTGTTCACGTAAAATTCAGTTCCTTGAGTATCTACATTACATGCTCATATATCCCACCATTTACTAACTTAGAAGTTTATAGCAAACATTTGCTCTCTATTAGTAAAGTTTGCCTACAGCTTCATCCAAATGATCAAATATTAATAACTGGTAACTTAAACCTGCCCAACGTTTCTTGGAACTGTTGTTTCGAAAACCCTACAATATTTTTAACTTCCTCTGAAAGCTCATCTGACAATTGATTTTTAAATGACCTCTCAAGCCAACGTCTTTTTCAACTAAACTGTCACTTGAACAAAAATAACAGTTTGCTCGATTTGGTATTTTTTGATGATAGCAATATTGCTTCAGTGTCAAGGTCCGATCCCTTGGTCACTCCCGAAGATTCTCACCATCCGACTATAGAAATCTGTCTAAATTTTCCTAAACCATTTATGCAGAACCATACTATTCAACCGCTCACCGAATTCAACTTTAAGAAAACTAATTATGTTATTTTGAAAAATAGTTTGTCCAATATAAATTGGTCAACTATACTGAATCTAAATACCAAATGCTTATCATCACAGAATCTGGATGCCGCGGTCTATGCGTATAACTCAACGCTCATGGCTTGCTTTCTTAGATCTATTCCTCAACGAAAAGCCTCTATAATTTATGGCCCCGTGTGGTATACCAATGCATTACGAAAATTTAGAAACTTGAAAACTAAATGTTATAAAAAATATCAAAAAAAACACATAACATATGTGATATTGCACGTTATACTTCGACTAAATATAGTTACCAACAGTTGTACAAGCAATCCTATAACATCTACCTCACAAAAGAAAAATTCAACATTAAGTCTGATGCAAAATCATTCTGGAGCTCTGTTAACACAAAACGCAAAATTGATTCATATCCTCATTTTATGAAATACAATAATGTGGAATCCGATAATGACAATAGTATATGCAACCTTTTTACTGATTTTTTTAAGTCGACTTATTCATCATCTTCTTTCAATAAGGGCAGCTATCCCCATTATGTTCAATCTGGTGATATTTGTCTCCCAAAAGTTGATACCAGTACAGACAGTTCTAGCCTTCTTAAGAGATCTTAAATCTTCTTATAAAAGCGGTCCCGACAACATACCCTCATGCATATTGAAATAATGTTACGAAGAATTAGTAACGCCTATCACTTTACTTTTTACTTCTTCTTTAAAATCTTGTTATTTTCCAGCTGCATGGAAATCTTCATTTATTATTCCGTTGCATAAATCTGGTAACAGGTCTTTAATTGATAGTTATCGTGGAATTGCTAAATTCAGTACTTTGTCCAAGCTTTTTGAGGCAATTGTTACATCACAATTATCACATAGTGTAAAGTCTTTGATGTATCCATGTAAACATGCTTTTCTTTCTGGAAAATCGACTGTCACTAACCTACTTGAATTTACATCTAAGACCATAGAGAATTTTGGAAAAGGTCTTCAGACAGATGTCATCTATACGGATTTTAGTAAAGCTTTTGATGTTGTAAATCACAAACTCTTAATTTTAAAATTATCTCTTATCGGATTTCCCATACAGCTGCTGAGGTGGATTGAATCGTATCTTAGTAATAGAACTCAATCAGTTTTATTTAAACTCGTGAAATCTTACGAGTTCCCGGTTACCTCAGGTGTGCCCCAAGGGAGTCACATCGGGCCTCTTCTCTTTCTACTTTCTACTTTTCATAAATGATTTGCCAACTATAATAATGCATTCTAACGTCTTGATGTACGCTGACGACGTCAAACTTTTTCTTTCTTACAAAAATGAAAATCACGCCAAATTCTTACAAATTTACATCAATAATCTTTATAACTGGTTCAAAATGAATCATACGAATCTCAATATGAAAAAATGTAAGCACATGGCCTTCTCGCGTAAGCCATGGCTTAGAAGCACGTACAAAATCTGCGAATTCACATTAGAATCTTTAGATAGTTTCCATGATCTTGGAGCTACCATGGATCCTAAACTTCGCTTTCATATTCATATAACTAAAATAATAAATAGAGCAAATAGTACCCTAGGATTTATCACACGATGGGCAAAAGAGTTCAATGATCCCCTTATTACGAAATCTTTGTTCACTTCACTAGTGCAGCCTATCTTAGAATATGCCTCAATTGTATGGTGTCCACGATATGGTTGTTACATTGACGACATTGAATCAGTTCAGAAAAAATTTCTTCTGTTCTGCTTAAGCAATTTATACTGCAGAACTGACTTTCATCTTCCACCTTATGAATATCGATTACAGCTATTAAATCTTCCTACTTTAAAAAATCACAGAACTCTGCTTAATGTAAACTGGATTGTTAAACTTCTGCATGGATATGTTAACAGTCCATATTTATTAAGAACAATTTATTTTAATATTCCTATTCGTCCTAGAAGATCTTTTGAGTTACTTTACATGATTTTTTGTAGAACAAACTACTTGCAAAATGAACCGTTGAGAAATGCTTGTGGTGACTTTAATTTTGTTTCAGATGTATAGCCATATTTTGTAAAACGAACGCAGTCACTTGCGCTAAGATTTTCAGTCTGGCAACGCCTTTTTCATATGAAGTAAAACAAAGCCTCTTTCTCACTCAGAAATTTTCTACTAAAATATATTGCCAGTTAAGAAAACCCGAAGTGACGTGATTGCGTGCGTTTTACTAAATATGGCCAGTAATTTCTTTAAATGAATCCATATACTCAATTAAACTTAAAATTCTAGATTATCTCCAGTACCCAGGTTGATTTGGATTATGTTCTCCCAAGAATACTTTATATTTTCCTGGCTATGTTTGGCAATACTTACAAGCTGATTTAATTTAAACATTATTATCCAGAGCGAGACCACGTCCGTCTCGCCTGACATATGCCGGAGGTAGACCCCGTCCGTCTACCCTTGAAAATGTGAGCTTTGCTCTAATCCCTGTTTACATGAATCTACATACATCAGAATAGTATTTGATTATTAGCCTCACATATGGGAGCGATGCTCTAATCAATTGATATAGTAACTATCAAGATGTGATCCGGAATATGCAACTTCACATCATACCTGGAATTTTACACCAAGCTGATTAAATTCAAACATGATTATCCAGAGCGAGACCATGTGCGTCTCGCCTGGCATATGCCGGAGTTAGACCCCGTCCGTCTACCCTTGCATATGTGAGCTTTGCTCTAATCCCTGTTTCTACACACATTATAGAACTTGGTTATCATCCTCACATATTTATGTGAGCACTGCTCTAATCAATTGATCTATCAATATCAAGATGTTGATCCGGAATATATAAAACCTTACATCATACCTGGAAATTTATTTTTACTATTATATATTTAATCTGAACTCCTTTAAATTAATAATCAAATGTATAATGAATTGTAGTAAAAGCAACAACAGCAACAACAACAACAACATCAACAAAAGCGAAAATACACCTAAATCATCTAACAGCACACACATTTTCGGCGCCCAACTGCTTGCAGTCGAAGAAAGGCTCAAAGAGCACTCAAAAAAAGAATTTGCAGAGTTAGAAGAACGACTTCGAAAACACTTCGACAGTCTTTTTGCTAGATTGGTAGACAGACTCGAAAGCGAGGTGGGTACTCTTAAAACCCAACTCAGTGAGAGTGACTTAAAAATAAAATCTCTTGAGTCGCAAGTAGGCGCACTTACTCTGCGCTGTGATCAGTTTTCTCAGCAGATAAACAATATAAGCAACAACAACAATAACAGCAGAAACAACAGCAGAATTGATCACTCGTCAGATGCTGTTCTCCTTGGACTACCACTCACGCCGGAAGAAAACCTGAAGAGTATTTTTAATTTGATTTGTCGTTCTATTGACTTTCAGTCGCCGCCACTCAAAGATTTATTTCGAGTGAAGCCTATTAACCAAAAGAGCTCTGTGGTGATTGTTAAATTTTACACTCCATATGATAGGAACAGAGTGTTAAAAGCTTTTGGTGATTACCGTCGGCAGAATAAAAAAGCAGTGAATCTGAGAGGCGCAGGTTTTGAGTCCGACTGCAATGTATTTCTGCATGAGAGCATATCAGGTGATGCTCGAAAAATTCTTCAAGCTGCGATTCTTTGTAAACGCAACAAAAGTATTTTTAATGTGTTTACCCTGCGTGGAGAGGTTTTCATCAGACTGCATAAAAGTGGAGAGCGGATATGCGTCAACTCGATTGAAGAGCTGCATAATATTTCACGCTCGACTGTTGCCGCTCATGAGGAATAAGTCATTTCATGTTTTTGTTTTATTTTTACTTAGTGTATTTTTTTATTTTTCTTACTATTTTTTCTCTCTTTTTTCTTCTACAATTGTTTTATCCCTTATTTTTTTTCTCTCTCTTTTTCTATATATCTCTTTACCTCTTTTTATGCTTATAGATATGTAAGTATGTACTTTCTTTTAATTGTCCATAGCTAATACTAGTGATATCCACAAAATACTGATTGGCGTTCTATGCAAGCAAACCCCTGGCTTCAACATTGTTCATCTCAACGCGAGAAGCCTTAATGATGTTAAACTTGATTGTTTGCGGCATTGTTTTGAGAATTCTGACATTGATGTCATTTGTATCTCTGAAACCTGGTTTCATGTGGATATAAATGATAATTGTTTAAACATCAAAAATTATAAGCTCGTTCGAAATGACAGAACAAATAAAAAAGGTGGGGGTGTTGCAATTTATTATAAAAATAATTTAAATGTAAAAGTGTTGGGATTGTCAAGTGGTGTTGGTGCAGAATTTCTAAATATTGAGATCTACAATAATTGTGTTAAAGTCTTTCTGTCATGTGTATATAATCCGCATCGTAATTGTTGTTTAGATGAATTGTTTATCTCTTTGTCAAATTGTGTAATTGACTATGACCATATTGTATTGTGTGGTGATTTCAATATTAATATGTTAACTAAAGATACTCATGTTGGGCAATTTGTTGATAGACTCAATGAAGTTGGTCTGACACCTGTAAATACTAGCATGCCCACTCGTTTCGCGAATAATGCCCCTCCGAGTCTCTTAGATATTTTTGTTGTCTCAGATGTATCTTCTGTCCTGCTGTTCGACCAAATCTCTTTCATATCTGACCATGATCTTCTCTTCTGTTCGTTGGATGTTAATTTCTCCTCAGTTATAACTGAAAAAACCATCACTTTTAGGGACTACAAATCCATTGATTATAATTCGTTGGTCAATGACATATCTGCTATCAATTGGTCTCAATGCTGGTTTCTCAGTACAGTTAATGAGAAGGTTAATTTTTTCATTAATGAAATATATGCACTTTTTGATTTACACGTACCATTGGTAACTCGTCGCGTCTCTAATAAAAGTTGTCCTTGGTTTTCTAGAAATGTTCTGCTAGCCCTTAAAAATCGTAATAAAATGTATAATCGTTTTAAAAGAAATTCCACACCATTAAACTGGGATCAGTACAAGAGTGCAAGAAATGAAGCTAACCTAGCTGTAAAATTAGCAAAACGTATATTTTTTATTAACAAGCTAAACTCTTCACAGTCTTCCAAAAAGCTATGGAACAACTTAAGACAGGCTGGTGTTTGCAATGTTAAATCAGGTGATTGTCTTATTAATCCTAACATATTAAATGATTATTTTATTGCTTCCTCTGCGTCTGCTGATTCGCTGTTGCCTAGTGTATCAAGATCTTTAGGTCCTGTAAGTTTACTTAATTTTGAGTTTGCTGCTGTAGGGGAGAGTGATGTGGCTCGTTGCGTTGATAAAATTAAGTCAAATGCCGTGGGTGAAGATGGAATATCCATCAAATTCATTAAAATCATCTTACCTCACATTTTAAGCCCATTAACCCACATAATAAATCATTGTTTCACTAGTTCTTGCTTCCCTGACTTTTGGAAAGCAGCAAAAATTGTTCCTATAGCTAAAAAATCCAACGCTCACGAACCATCTGATTATCGGCCTGTAAGTCTACTTTCACCTCTATCAAAAGTACTTGAGTCTCTCATGGCAGCGCAAATCTCAGAGCACATAAAAAAATATGACCTTATGTCTCCACTTCAGTCTGGTTTTAGACCAGGCCACAGCTGTTCTACAGCTATGGTGAAAATTCTAGATGACATCAGAACGACATATGATTTGGGACACATCAATCTCCTTTGCCTGCTTGACTTTTCTAAGGCATTTGACTCTGTTGACCATTCTATATTGTGCCGAAAGCTTGAAGATAATTTCAAGTTTTCTAACTTGGCAGTCCGTCTGTTATACAGTTACTTAGTTGGAAGAACTCAAAGAGTGAGGGTGTGTAATAGTCTGTCCGCTTTTCGTAGTTTAACTTCTGGGGTTCCTCAAGGCTCTGTACTTGGTCCGCTTTTATTTTCTGTTTGTTAATGACATTTTCAGTAAATGCAGGCATGTTACAATGCATGCATATGCTGATGATTTGCAATTGTACTTGTCTAGACCTCCTGACCTTGT
Organism: Pherbina coryleti; assembly: GCA_943735915.1. Lineage (NCBI taxonomy): Eukaryota > Metazoa > Arthropoda > Insecta > Diptera > Sciomyzidae > Pherbina > Pherbina coryleti. The sequence goes on along the minus strand of OX030950.1, from coordinate 112,065,352 downwards.
TGATGACTTATGTATGAAAATGAACGAAGACTTAAGTAAAATTACAGAATGGGCTCAAATTAATAAGCTCAAGCTCAACCCGCTTAAGTCATATGTCTTACCGATTTATAAATCTAGGTTCTCTTTCTCCAATATACCTGCCATTTACCTTGATAGTGCTGAATTAAAATTTGTTGACAAAATAAAAAATCTTGGGTTCCACATTGATACTTCACTCTCTTGCGTAACCCATATTAATTCTGTGGTTTGTAAGGTCTACTATGTGTTGCGGAACTTGAGGTGGACTGCGTCATTTGTTCCTACTGAAACTAGAAGGAAGTTAGTCCAACAGCTAATAGTGCCAGTCATCTCTTACTCAGATGTCGTGTATAGTAAACTTGACTGCAGGTCTAAGATGAAGCTAGAAGTAGCATTTAATAATGCGGCGAGGTATGTTTATGGTCTTAGGAAATTTGATCACATTAGTCATTTGAGCAATAAAGTTTTGGGTTGTAATATTATTAATTATTTGAATGCTAGAAACTGCATATTTTTACACAATATAATTTATTCACGATCACCTAATTACTTATTTGAGAAACTCCAATTCTGCAGATCCAATAGAAATTTCAACCTTATAATACCAGTTTACAATTATTTAAATTCCAATAGACTATTTTTTGTGAACGCCATCAGATTGTGGAATACGTTGCCTAATAGAATTAAAATTATTCAAAGTAAGCATATCTTTAAGCATGAAATTCTTAAATTCTTTACTTAAATCTCTTTTTCTCTTTCTTATCTCTGTTAATTTAAAATAAAATTTAATTAGCAAATAAGTTTAAATTTAATGCATTTGCAATTTTATTTTTAAGTTAGCTTTAAGTTTCATTCATTGTTTGCTAAAAACGTGTTGTTATAATGTCATACTTAGTGCATTTAAAAGACTCTGTCTTACATGTCAACACTGTTCCCTTAATAAATAAATAAATAAAATAGTATTTAAGTTAATCAAACAAATTGTTGAATTTTTTAAAATGCTATAAAGCTTTAGGGCTTAGCATCTCAATAAATAATAATAATAATAATAATAATAAAACATAGTACTTTTTCCTTCTGTTTCTGTAAAAATCTACTGCTTCTAGCTGCCACTAAGAAAACCCACTTCATTTGAAATAAGTCTTAAAAATTAAATTTTGCCCTAACTTGTTTTTTTGCACTTGTTTTCAAGACGATTACAGCCGTAATTTTCAAGTTATCATCACGAAATTCGATATTTAAGTTTATTTATAAAAATAAAAATCAAGTTAAAAATGAGCCAAATCAGATGAAAACCACGATTAACTCCCATACAAAGTGACTTTATCAAAATGGTAAAATCTCTTCGAATTCCACAAAAATTAATATAAGGACTTGAAATATTGTATATGAGTTTTGATATTAAATATACACTCTAAAGATGAAATTCAACCAAATCAGATAAAAACCACGCCTGCCTCCCTTATAAAGTGACTTTATCGAGAAGGTAAAATCTCTTTAAATTCCACAAAAATTAATATAAGGGCTTGAAATTTTGCAAATAAGCTTTAATGTTTAATATGCACATGAAACCACGCCTACTTAATAAAATATATCTTCCCATATATTATATATTGTTTTCTTTTTAAAATATAATTTTTGAAGTGAAACTTCTTAGGCGGCGCTTCGAAATTTGAATGAGAATATTGAGGAGTGAAATTTCAAGGTCAATTTACTTAATTTTGTTACACGATAGAGAAGAAAGATATGTTTTACAGTAGAGAGAATGAGAGAGATATACATTGTATAAAAGACTTTAAAAAATGTGCTTGTCACCGCTGAGGATCGAACTTGCGAACTAAAGATTGCAAAGACAACACTCTATCCAACGAGCTAAACTCTTCATATATAAATTTACCAATCTATATACCAATTAATCAAACTACTTTTGCTGTAGATGGCCAGCGGGAAAATAAAAAGCGTTCCTAGAAATAGCGATGTGGTTTTCAGAGTTCAGAGTTGTGGAGCTCATGTTTTTATACACATTTTGTTCATAACAAAAACAACGGAAAATAGCACAGCAGTAAGACATTTGATTGTAATGCGAGCGGTGCGAGTTCAATCCTCGCATATTAACAAATTTTCTCGCTTTGTTTTTTGATTTTTTTAAAGAGCTTTTTAACTATTTGTTTGTTAAGAAGCGCTTTCATCCTACGATATCCAATATAAATTTTAATATGAATTTGGTTTACTTAAAAAGCGCTTCAGATGTGTGAAGCGCTATGGCAGAAGCGCTTGTTTAGGGCTTTTGAAACGCTTCGATTACCGCTGGCTGGCAAAAGTCGCAGATTGTGCGCTGATTGCGTTCTATGTGTGGTAGACAGGGGGGATGCCATGACTCGGGTAGAAGAGAGAAAGATTCAGCCAAGCAGAAGTGAGTTACTGTGAAACCTAAACAAGAGCGTCAGCGTTGTTTATCTGTCAAAAAATCGTCATGCTAATATGAATTGTATGAAGCAAACCATAATATCGCGACGGCAACGCTGAGCGGTTGGAAAATCCAATTTTGACAGAGCGTTAGGAAGTAAAGTTGGCTGCAGACTTCGAAAATATTGCTATTTCTGTGAAAAATTTGTTGGCTGCCTGCGCATCTGACATAAAGCCGACGCTTTTATTTAGGGATGACAATTCAGCGTTAACGCTAAGCGGCTAGTAACGCGCCGCTCAACGCTCTTATTTAGGTTTCACAGTAAGAGAGTTGCCCTGAGCGCATTATGATTTTCGCAAAGCATACCCCATACTAGGGCTGCCATGCCAATATTTTATTAGAATACCAACGTTGGTATATCTTTAATTCAATATATTAATATAACCTCTATGAATTTTGCTCATATTACGCATATTATATTATTATTCATAATATTGCGATATAAAATTATATAAAAACCCAAATTCATGAAGCATTTGCTGTCGCCCATAACGCTAACTTGACACTGTGCGCAAGAAAAGTTTGAATAAGTTCTTTCAATAGATAACTGTTTTATACATATTGTAGTTATATAATTTTATACCGAAATATTATTAATAATAGTAAGTATAATATGTTTGATATAAGTAATATTAATACGTTGAATTAAAAATATATCAAGTTGTGTTCTGTATTCACATCTATATGTAAATACGACGCAAATTGGTTATCAAATTAATTGCTTTTCGGCCATAGCTCCATACCAATGAATATTAAATGTACAGAATATTTTTTTTTGTTCTTAAAAAGTTCTCTCTTTGCCTTTAAGGTTCGAATATGCAACCGTAAAGCAACGCAACGTAACGTGACATAGAGTTCTATCTTATGAAAAATAAGTGTAAGTGGTTAGTGAAATCGTAACGTAACCTAGCGCAGCGATGGGTTCTATTCCAGATATCACTCTACGCCACGTTACGTTGCGTAGCTTTACGATTGCATAATCGAGCCTTTACACTAAAATGGTTCTTATTCTAGAAGAGAAAAAGAGTATACAAAGAAGAAATTTCACTTCTTTACTGTATACACGGTATACTGCATCTTTTTTTTAATCTATTTTATTTTAAAGATACAGAATCATTTTGGAAGGTTTATGTAAAAGTGGGCGGATCACGCCCAGTTTTGGTAGTGACATTTGTAATGATGATATGAAGCTACCTAACAAATATCAATGAAATGCGCTGTACGAATTGAAAGTTATGCCATTTTAAACCATAATATACATAAATTTTTTATGGGAGGTAGGCGTGGTCATTGACGGATCATGCTTATTTTCAATTATAAACAGCGTATTAATAATAGTAACATACACACCAAGTTTCATTCGCTTTGATTTCTCTGTATGTCCGTAATCGTAATTTTAGCACAGATGGACAGATGGTCGATCGGACGGACAGACGGACATGGCTAAATCGACACAGGAGGTGAAGTTCATCAAGAGTATAATATATGTTTGTACCGGAGATGTCTTTTTGGCGATAATTCGCTGTAGATACCCTGGTGTGCCGAACCTGCCTAGAGCTTGCAGTATTCGCGTCCAGCTCAATGAGTTGAAAGCATTTTTGACGTCGAGAGTTACCACTGCGCAGTACTGCTTATCGCCACCCTTCCATCTTACACCATTTGTGGCGTCGCGGGCAATTGTCATCACTGCTTGGATAGCATCGACGGTTGATTTTCCTCGACGAAAGCCGAATTGCTTCACGGATAGGCCACCTGGTCCTTCCAGGGCCTCTTGGGGTCTTCTTACGATGATGTTCTCGAATACTTTTCCCCAGTGAGTCGAGCATACATAGGGGTCTATATGCCGAGGGCTGATCGGGCAGTTTTCCTGGTTTCAGAAGCAATACCAACCTTTGGTATTTCCAGCAAGACGAAAAAATGTCCTTCCTGAAAACAGGCGGTGTACATTTTGGCAAACAGGCCGGGATCTGCTCGTATGGCAGTTTTCATTGCCACGTTTGGGATACCGTCCAACCCAAGTGTCTTGATGTCAGAGAATTTTCCCAACGTCATCAGTACTTCATCAGCCGTCACTGAAGGGATGTCACCTATGTCTCTTGGTATGCTATATGCATGCATTTGGTTTCTCTGTGGAGGGAAAAGTGTACACACCACGTTATTCATCAGAGCGGGATCCGAAGGCTGTGGGGCTCTTGGTCCTCGTAGTCTGGCTATAACTATCTTAAGCGCCTTGCCCCAGAGGTCGAAATCCTTGGTGTCCCGTAGTTTTTTGAAGCATGAGTCTTGGCTGACTCGGATCGTCTTCTAAAGCTGCAGACGGCACGCTTTAAGGTTATCATGTAGCAATTGCCAATTCGGGCGATTTCGCGCACGATGTGCTCTTCTGCGAGCTTCGATGCAGCGTCTTCTACACTCGGCAATTCCTTCATTCCACCAATATGCTGGCTTCCTGGATGGTGCTCGTCTCCTTCTTGGCATTGCTGCGTCGCATGCAGTGGTCAGTCGCTGTTTGATGTTTGCCACCATGAAGCTCTGTTGTCCATCGTTTCTCCTTCGTCCCATAAAAGCCGGAACACTTCAGCATCGAAGGCATGTTGCTTCCAGCCCTGTGTTTGTGCAATGACAATTTTTTGTGGACGACTTATGTGTTTCAGTTCGATAACGATTGCACGGTGATCACTATGTGTATAAAGATCGTCGACGCTCCATGCTGTGTTATACGCAAGGGAATTGTGTGCAAAGGTAAGATCTACTGCCGACTGCCTCGTACCTGCCTCAAATGAGTGGTGACCATTATTAAGAAGCTCGACGTATAGTGTTGCAAAACATTCCATCAACACCGTGCCCTGCGATTTGTGATCCTACTGCCCCATCTTGTTGACCATGCATTAAAATCACCAGCAATCATTATGGGAGACTTTCCCCGAGCCTCCTTAAGAAGTTCGTTTATCATCAGCTCAAACTGGTTTATGTCCATATGAGGTGGCGCATAGCATGAAAAGAAATAGATTCCCTCGAACTTCACCCAGGTGAAACCCGTATAGGCCACTGGAGCTTTGTTTTGGTATGCCCTACCACTAGGTGTCCATATTGCTGCTTTGCCTGTTGCGTCTGTCATCCACTTGGAGCCAATCATATTATGATGCTTCTCACTCAATAGGGCGAGATCGAAGTGTCTCTCGAAGACCGTCTGCGATACAGTGATACAGTGATTTAAGTTGAGTTGGACGATTCTCATAGTTGCCTTTTCTTTACCTTCTGATGTTCTGGGAAACGAGTGCTGCCAGCGGCATGGTCACCTTGGCAGAGTGCGCATTTTTGTTTATTGGTACACGTTGCCGCCACATGTCCACCTTCTCCGCACTTTCTGCAAAGTGCACTTCGATCTACATCTTCCGTGCAGGCCCTAGCAACATGGTTGTATTTCCAACACCTGAAACATATTTTGTGGTTCAGCCAAGGGACGTAGATAACTCTATGCCACTTGAATGAAACACTGACCTGCCTCAGAATATGAAGCGATCGGCGTTCATAAGCAATGCGCGAAATTGAAGTTCAATTTCAAGCGCAAGCACCGGCTAGCGTTAAAAATTCAACGGTTAGCGGAAAAGATCGAAACAAATGCAAGCCAACTATTTCGGCTGCGTCTCTGTTATTAAACCCTTAACATTATCGCGGAAATAAATGAATGCATGGTGCTTGCGTTTCGAATTGCGTTGTTCTATGTATGTTTCTAGGTCAATAAACCGCACTGTTGACGAACTTATGTCCAAATGTAGCACGCGAAAGTAAACGGTGTCAAATATCGAGGTGACAAAAATGCAATGTAGGTTGGTAAGCAACTGAATATATATGTCGGCATGTGCAACTTGCAAATATGTAAGTTGGTAAGTTTTTAAGTTGTTTAATATTAGGTTTGTATTTATATTATTTAACATGTTAGTTTGTATATTATTTAGCATGTAAGTTTGTATAGCAATTAGTATGATGAAAAATGCTATAAATATAAGAACAAAATGTAATAAAGGGGAGTTTTTTTTGTGAGGTGAAAGACACCATAGTAAAAACAAGTGTAGTTTCTTTTTTTTAAATAAAAGCTGAACAAAACAGAAGGAAGGAGCAGTAACCAGAAAGAAGAAGTAAGGATAAAGTAAGAATAATATTATCAACACATAAACACTCACACAATACTCTCACCTAAACAAACATACATTTAATATTAACTCATAAAAAATACAACATTTATGGCGCAGCCGGTAGTCCTTTTGTTAGAAATTTAAAAAAAAAAAAAAAAAAGGATAGTGATTCGAACTCAATAAACGGTGTTCTAATAAATTAGTGAAAATTATAACTACCCACAGATTCTGCGATTCCGTAGCCAATTCTTTGTAGTTGACCGGACCCTCCAGAGTATAATTAAAAAGGTTTCAAACCAGTAAACGTGTGGAATTCAAGAGATTTTAGAATCAACCGAGTGAAGTGATCGCGGATATCTGCGATTATGTCCGATTGCTAAAATCAGGAAACAAAGATCTAAAAATTTAGGGTGAAAAAGCAGGTGAATCAATTTCAGTGACTCCAATAAAATAAAAACGTTAGTTTTATGACCTACATGAAAATAAATTAGATAGATGAGGAAATTCGTCAGGGTTTAATGGAGTGCCAGCACGGATCAGAAAGAAAATATACAGAATTAACAGGAGAAATTAGTAGATTCGCAGAAAATTTATGGAACAGGGCAAGAATTATTATTGGGAATAAAGAAAATTTTGCGTTATTACAGTCAAAAGTAAGAGAGAGAAATATAACAAAAGTAGAGGAACTAGACGTTGTCTTCGATTATTTAGAATCATTTTACGAGCATAAATTAGCTAGCCAAAGGGAAAATTTTGAAGATTTGAAAACAGAGTTTGAGGCATTAAAGAAGAAGTTGACAGAATTGGAAAGACAGCAGATAGAGGAAACCGAGAGAGCCCAAGAATTAGATTTAGAAAACGAAAGGCTGAGGAAATTGTTGAAAATTAAAAACATTTCTAACGACACCGTCGAGAAATACATTAATCATTTAGCAAGGGAAGATTTCGAAACAGTAGAACAAGCTAGCGCTAGAATAAGAGAATTACAGGTACAGAATCGACACTTGCAAGAAGAATTGAAGCTAGCAGCAGAAACATCATTATACCATAAGGACGCAGGGGATTCAGAGGACAATTTGAATACTAACGCAAACTTTTCTAAAAATATATTAATAAAATCCAGCAAAATGAACATATGCGAGATATCAAAAACAGTTTCGGGTCTCGTACCTCTATTTTCCGGGGCGGAATCCAGTGAATTGCACGCAGAAGTATATAAGTTTATACAAGGCACAGAATTAGCTCTTCAGGGCGTAGATAAAGAGAACCGAGATAAAGTTATTCAATGCGTAAAGTTAAGATTATATGGAGATGCTTTTGAGTTGATTCGGTCTAGGCAGTTTAACACGTTAGGTGAATTACACCTACTAGTAAAAAATACGTACCTTAAACCAAGATCATTAGATGCAGTATGGCAGGAATTACAACAGGCAGTGCAAAAACCAGGAGAGGAAATTAGGCAGTTTGCTAGAAGGCTGAGTAGTCTTAGAATAACAGCGGAAGAAATAATAAAAATCAGATATAAAGATGGTGTGTCGGCACTGTTAACTGAGTTAGAGAGAACCATGCTTACAGCGTTCAGGGTTGGTCTGAGAGATCCTACACTGAGGACACACTTGTTAGGAGTAAACTTAGAAACATTTGAGGACATAGTGGAAGAAGCAATAAGTGCATTTGGAATAATAGAAAGAAGAACAAATGTGACAGGGAAATTTGCAATTAATAAAGGGCCATTTGGACCAACTATGAATAGGGTTGAAGAGGAGCACAGAGAGTATCTAGTGCCAGGGGCTAATTCACTGCCAGTGAGACAAATGTTAGGAAGATTTGAGGAGGAACGAAGTAGGAGTATGAGACCAACATGCTCATTTTGTAATAGAGTGGGTCACACGAGAGATGAGTGCTTTAATAGTTAGTGCAGTTAATAGAAATTAAACTGAAAAACCTCAAGATAGAATTAATGAAAAATTCTAAATCCTATTACAAAAATATGAAAAACTCATTTTGTCACGCGAATTTAACATTCCAAGAAAAAGTCGAACAAGGGGTATGTTTTGGCATTTCCAATGTGAATGATGTGTTCCTCTACGAACCCGTGTCGGGACTCAATTAACGGACGACTCATTTTACTTGTAGATTCCGGGGCTGATACCAGTTTAGTTAAACAAAACAAGTTGAAGAGCATTTTTAATAGAGATACAAGTGATATAAAAAATTTAAGCGGAGCATTTGGAGGCTTCGTGAAAACACTTGGTTCTCTGAGGATTAAACATAAGGAAGTAGAGCACCTCAGTTTTAAGTTACACATAGTGGCAATAGAACAAGGGTTGTCTGCGGATGGCATATTAGGGCGTGACAACCTTTGGAATAAATCCATTATTAATGCGATGAAAAAAACGCTAACAATATACGATTCATGTAGGGAAAATATTTTAACATTACCTTTAAAACAAATAAACGAGTTGAGTTCCATAAACTACAACGACGAAATAAAAATAAAAGCAAGAACGATACAAACAGTAAAGATTCCACTAAAAACAAAAATTCCTGTAGTTGTCATCCATAAGCAGGAAATAGCACCAGGGGTATATTTAGGGGAAGTAATAGTAAATGTTACAAATAAAATGACACACGTCTCAGTTCTAAACTCAACAGAAGCTGACTTTGTAATGCCCAAATATTTTGAACCAAAATATTCAAATTTCAACAAGTTCAAAACTAATAATAGTTCAATTTTTAGCGTGAAAGAAACAAACATAAGTAACAGAATTGAAAGACTGAAAAAGTCAATTACATTAGACGAAAATTTAAATTCAGAGGAAAAAGCATCAATAGAAACTTTAGTGACTTCGTTTCATAACATTTTTTTGTTAGAAGGAGATCAGTTGTCATGTACGTCTGCATTGAAACATGATATTCAAACGCAAGTAGATCAAGCCCCAATTAATCAAAAGCAATACAAATTGCCCCACATGCATAGGGAGGAAATACAAAAACAAGTACAAAAACTTTTGGAAGACGACATAATTAGGCCAAGCAGATCGCCATGGAATTCACCCATGCTCTTAGTACCAAAGAAGGCGGGGAAAGATGGTAACAAAAACTGGAGATTAGTCATTGATTATAGAAAGTTAAACGATGCTACCATTAAACAAGTTTTTCCAATCCCTCGTATCGACGAAATATTAGACCAACTAGGTCATTGCAGATATTTCTCGACTCTAGACTTGGCAAGTGGGTACCACCAAGTACTCGTAAATGACAAGGATAGAGAAAAAACAGCCTTTAGCACGTCATTAGGGCACTACGAATTCAATAGAATGCCATTTGGACTAACTGGAGCACCAGCTACGTTCCAACGGTTAATGAATAACATACTTACAGGGCTGCAGGGGATAGATTGTTTCGTATATTTAGATGATATTGTTATATACGGTAAGAATTTACAACAGCATGAAGAAATATTGGGGAAGGTATTCCAAAAACTTAGAGAAAATTGTTTGAAGTTGAACACAGTGTCAGTTTCTGCGTCGTGAGATAGCGTATTTAGGGCACAAATGTTCAGAACAAGGAGCTCTGCCAGATCCGCAAAAACTAGAATGTGTTAAAAGTATTCCAGTACCAAGAAATAGAAAGGAGGTTCAGGCGTTTCTAGGCTTAGTAAATTATTACAGGAAATTTATAAAAAATATGTCGAAAATCGTTTTACCAATAAATAATTTGCTTAAAAAGGACGTCAAATTTCAGTGGACGAATGACTGTCAGCAAGCTTTTGAGGCGTTAAAGGAAGCAGTAACCTCATCCCCAGTTTTAGCTTATCCAGATTTTGAAAAGACCTTCTTATTAACTACAGACGCCAGTGGAGAGGCACTGGGCGCTGTTTTATCACAAGGAAAAGTGGGCGAGGATAGACCAATTGCTTTCGCGAGTAGGGCATTAAATAGCGCAGAAAAACGCTATTCAACCATAGAAAAAGAATTTTTGGCCATTGTTTGGGCAACCAAAAATTTTAGGGCATATCTTTTAGAAAGACCATTTAAAATATACACTGATCATCAACCCTTGAGGGGAATAGCAAGTCTGAAGGACCAAACATCGCGGTTAGCACGATTTAGGCACAAGCTTTCAGAGTATGAATACGAAATTATTTATAAGCCTGGTAAGCGAAATTTAAATGCAGATGCTCTAAGCAGGATACCCCAACAGGAAGAGGACATAGTAGTAGTTCAAACAAGATCAAAAACCAAGGAAAAAAAACAAGAGAAGGAAAGGGAAATTGAAACGGAAGTAAATTCAGAGAAACCAAGCGGACAATGTGATGAGTTTTTAGACCAACGGAATGAAAAGAGAGTCATTTTAACCGATCCAAAAGATATTAATAGAATTTTGCGAGATTTTCATGATTTGCCACTAGGTGGGCACCAACGAGCTTTAAAAACATATTTCAGAATAAGGCAGGAATATAAATGGAAGGGGATGCAGAAACAGATTAAGGAATATGTTAAAAAATGTCAAAAATGCCAGATCAATAAATGCTCTAAATTAACAAAAATGCCCATGGTATTAACGGACACACCCACACGTCCATTTGATAAAGTTTACATGGACATAGTGGGTATGCTACCAGAGACTGTGTCGGGCAATAAATACATACTAACCTTTCAGGATGATTTTTCGAAGTACATGGCATGTGTTGCAATACCAGATGCTGAAGCTAGTACAGTATCAAAGGCATTCTTCGACGAGATTATAACTCGTCACAACATTCCAAAAGTACTTATAACTTATAACGGTTCAAATTTTGTGTCTAAGTTATTTTCGGATGTGTGTAAAGTGTTAGGGATTAAAAAATTACACATAACACCGTATCATCCACAGGCGAATGGCTCGTTGGAAAGAAGCCATCGTCCATTAGCAGAATACTTACGAAGTTTTGCTAAGGAGGACGGGTCGAATTGGGATCAATGGTTAGCATCTGCTATGCATGTGCACAATAATACACCGCACATGAGCACAAAGCAAACACCTTTTAAAACCTTGTATGGATTTAATTCAGAAATGCCAACGAATCTCACACGTAAGTGTAGTCCGGTATATAACACCGAAGATCCTTCGAAAATTTTAAAATACCAGATACAAAGAACTCACGAACTGGTAAGACAGAACCAGGAACGAGCGAAAGAAATGTCGAAAAAACATTATGATAACTATTTGAACCCTGTAGAATTTAAAGTGGGGGGAAAGGTTCTAATGAAAAATCAGGCAAGGAAAAATAAATTCTCTCCAATATGGCTAGGGCCATATGAGGTCAGAACTATAATAAGTCCAGTCACTACCGAGATTGTAATAAAAGGAAAACCTAAGAAGGTACATAACAATTTATTAAAGGTTTTCCATAATACATAAAACAATCAGGAAAATTAGTTAAATTTTTTTTTATTTTATAACGTAAAATATAAACTAAGAACAATTAAAAAATTTAAAAGATTTTTTTTATTTTATTTTAATAAAATACAAAGTTAAATCTGATTTAATAGAGTAACAAAATTAAGCTAATTCGAAAAGACAAGACTGGGAAAGAAAGAAAATTCCATCGAATAAATATGATTTGGAGGTTCAAATTTTGATGACCACGCGTTATATTGAGATTTTTGTTTATTCGTAATCGTAAACGCGAAGAGAATACGAAAAAAAAAATAAAATTTTAGAACTATATAACCAATAATGATTATGTATAGAAATACGTTATAAAAACAAAATGCAATATATAAAATTATGTTATGATATCGATAAATGTTAAGTTAATCAATTATATAAAAATAGATTTAGCACGACGAGACAATGATATGGGTCCTAGGTTTTATTTGGATTGGATGCACCGGAGCGCAACATGCAGAGGTGGTCAGCTTGGAGACAACACCAGTTTTCCTAGAAACAATACACGAGGCGATGTTCTTTTCCGAGGAATGGACTATATTAACTAAGTTCACACCGGTTAAATTGGATGAGGTGCTAGAGACGTCGGAGAAGTATTTGCAAGATGAGGAGAACATGTGCAGAACTTTAACAGAAGTGTTCGCAGCAAAAGAGCTTTATTTATCCTGTGTTGCTCCTCTAAGGGAGACAAGAGCAATACTAGTAACACTGAAGAAAAACGAAGAAGTCATGGCAACAATGAAAAACCAACGCAGAAGCCGGCGATCAGTTAATTTTATTGGAGAGGCGCTCCACTGGGCTTTTGGAGTGATGGACCACAATGACGAAGAGAAAATTTCGGAGCATCTAAGGGACATAGAAAACAGAGAAAGCCAGACTTATGAGATACTTAAGAAGCAAGTCACTGTAATGGAGAATTCTTATAAGGCCGTGTCTAAACCTTTATTGACGATAATGAAGGAGGTAGAAGGTTTGCAGAGTATCATGAGCAAATCATACGAAGAACAAAGCATGAAGAATAACGAGACCAACAGACTTTTGGGAAAAGTAACGCTCAAAATGGAGTTATTGGAGAGACAGGCGGTAATTAATGCAAAGCTGGTAGAAATTCAGGGGCAGCAGGCGCAGGAAATTGCAATATTAGACGAGTTGATTAGAGGTTTCTTGCATCCCACAATACTCAACGCAGAGGATGTGCATAAATTGATGGGTCAGTTTACAATGGAAGGAAAAGCAAAATGGTTTATGGGCAAGTCATTTGAGGTACATCAGGTAGCAACGGTGAAGGCGTTTCCTGCAAATGGCAGTTTTGTGGTAGTGGCAAAATTACCTCTACCCGAGCGGATGCGGTTCAGCATGTACAAAGTATACCCAATTCCAATATTCACAAAGGGGCGATGGGACCTAATGGCGAAGACAACGTATGCCTACATTGCGGAGTCTAGGAATAGAAGGCAGTTCATCGGGCTTTCGAAGGAAGAGATGTCGAAATGTATCCAGATGATAGGGGCCGACATGAGTGAAATACGACTATGCCGACTTCCGGGAAAGGTACTCACGATGAATAGTCCTGTCTGTGAGGTAAGCCTACTACAAAATCTTAACAGACGAGAAGAATTCTGCCAGTATGCGGCTATTCCCCCAGTTAAAGGATTTCTGGTTAAAATGACAGTGTCAAATAGATGGTTATACAATTTCCAAGTACCGGAAACATTTGAAGTGACGTGCGACGACGAAGTGAGTACACTCACTCTGACAGGATTTGGCTACGTTACCATAACACAACGGTGCACAATCCGAAATGAAGAGATGATGTTGCCATACGAGACACCACGACTCCACAATTACAACATAACACAACGCGTAGTAAACAGTGCATCACTCATAGAAACATTAAAGTCTCAATGGACAGAGGTGTTAAATGAAACGGACTCGAGATCCACACACTTGCCTGTTGTTGTTTCTGATCACGAGAGCATGAAAACGGAGTTACAGGACAGTCAGCGCAGTTGGTCTGAATTAAAGACGATTCTCGAACAAAGGAAAAACAATGATAGCCTATTTCAAATACACAGAATAACGACCGGGTCAGGCATTGTCTTTGGGTCATCAACAGTCATCCTGATTATTATCATAGCGGTATTCATCTGTAGAAAGAGGAGAGTTGCAACAACATATACTTATAAAGAGCCAGCAAGACAAACGCAGCGAATCCGGAAAGAAGATATACATGTACAACATCACACAGCATCACAACGAGAGCCGGTTCGTACGGTAAAGAAAGTCAAATACGGTCTCACAGGAGGAGCATCTCGTATTCTGGAAATGAGTCAAGGAGAGGAGCAGGAAAGAGAGACTTCAACAACGCCACAGCGAAAAGCATCTATCCGCTCAGCCAAAATACTGGGACCCACTGAAGAATCGGTTTTTTTAATTATCCAATAGTAACAGTATAACAATTAAAAGTAAGAATAAAGAAGATCATGACAAGAATGCATTACAAACTGAAGTTGTTTATTGGAAAAAATTACATGTATAATAAATTAATGTTAAGAAGACGAAAAATTGTTGCCAAAAAAAAAAAAAAAAAAAAAAAACAAAAAACCTCGCAAAAGAGAAAAATCAGTTAAGAATCACAAAAACAAAAGGAATGTGTAGAAAATTTGAATAATACCTGAGTAAGCACAAAACATTCTAAAATTTGAAAAAAAAAAGACGTACAAACATACATAGTGCTGAAGTAAAAACTAATAGTAAAACAATAATATCGAGATTCTTTAAGCGCGCATGAAAAAAAAAATTATCGCTAATTTAACAGCATAATTTTTTTCTTCCGAAGGGGGGAGGAATGTTGTGGTTCAATCAAGGGACGTAGATAACTCTATGCCACTTGAATGAAACACTGACCTGCCTCAGAATATGAAGCGATCGGCGTTCATAAGCAATGCGCGAAATTGAAGTTCAATTTCAAGCGCAAGCACCGGCTAGCGTTAAAAATGCAACGGTTAGCGGAAAAGATCGAAACAAATGCAAGCCAACTATTTCGGCTGCGTCTCTGTTATTAAACCCTTAACATTATCGCGGAAATAAATGAATGCAAAAAAAAAAAACCTCGCAAAAGAGAAAAATCAGTTAAGAATCACAAAACCAAAAGGAATGTGTAGAAAATTTGAATAATACCTAAGTAAGCACAAAACATTCTAAAATTTGAAAAAAAAGACGTACAAACATACATAGTGCAGAAGTAAAAACTAATAGTAAAACAATAATATCGAGATTCTTTAAGCGCGCATGAAAAAAAAAAAAATTATCGCTAATTTAACAGCATAATTTTTTCTTCCGAAGGGGGGAGGAATGTTGTGGTTCAGTCAAGGGACGTAGATAACTCTATGCCACTTGAATGAAACACTGACCTGCCTCAGAATATGAAGCGATCGGCGTTCATAAGCAATGCGCGAAATTGAAGTTCAATTTCAAGCGCAAGCACCGGCTAGCGTTAAAAATTCAACGGTTAGCGGAAAAGATCGAAACAAATGCAAGCCAACTATTTCGGCTGCGTCTCTGTTATTAAACCCTTAACATTATCGCGGAAATAAATGAATGCATGGTGCTTGCGTAACGAATTGCGTTGTTCTATGTATGTTTCTAGGTCAATAAACCGCACTGTTGACGAACTTATGTCCAAATGTAGCACGCGAAAGTAAACGGTGTCAAATATCGAGGTGACAAAAATGCAATGTAGGTTGGTAAGCAACTGAATATATATGTCGGCATGTGCAACTTGCAAATATGTAAGTTGGTAAGTTTTTAAGTTGTTTAATATTAGGTTTGTATTTATATTATTTAACATGTTAGTTTGTATATTATTTAGCATGTAAGTTTGTATAGCAATTAGTATGATGAAAAATGCTATAAATATAAGAACAAAATGTAATAAAGGGGAGTTTTTTTTGTGAGGTGAAAGACACCATAGTAAAAACAAGTGTAGTTTCTTTTTTTTAAATAAAAGCTGAACAAAACAGAAGGAAGGAGCAGTAACCAGAAAGAAGAAGTAAGGATAAAGTAAGAATAATATTATCAACACATAAACACTCACACAATACTCTCACCTAAACAAACATACATTTAATATTAACTCATAAAAAAATACAACACATCTTTTCGGCGAAGTGCTTTTTCGTGCTCTGCAGGATACCCAGCCAATACGTATGCGCTGCACTTTTAGCACCTTAACTGCATTTTCGACCGGTTGACTGAAATACGCTGTTTGTGTGCCTCGACGTTCTCTTTGGAGATTTCATATCGATCCCTCTTCCGGGTGCCGTATCTGCCACTGCGAATGAAGTGCGTCGCATGCCTTGGTTTTGGTTGTAACCTCATTCAGATCCCTCAACTGTATAACGATGGAGTGGGTTTTCATCGACACTTTGGCAGAGTCACCTAGCACGTTCTCTATGCTGATTTGTACGATCCGGTATTTTGCTCCGGTGCACGCTTGAGTTCCAGCAGAAGCTCATTCCTCGCGGTGCGTCGGATTGAACTAACATTCTCTCCTAGAGACTTTAGCGCATCGTCTTCCTTTAACTTGCGCAGAATGCCAGCGTTAGTCTGGTTTTCATTCGCCGATATGATCAGGGCGTTAGGCTTGGCTTTAACCCTCTTCAGGTGCCTCTCCTTTCTTTTTGGGTGAACTTTTGACCACTCCTGTTTCTGCTTAGGCAATGCTGGTAGTGTTACGTTGTTGCCTTTTGTTCGTGCCTCGGGATCTTTAACCTTTAATTTGGTTTTATCTGCTGCTCCAGTATTGGAAGGCACCTTAGCTTCTTGCGCTTGCATTTCCTTTCTGTTTGCAGACAGTATCGCTGCATATGAGCGCTTTTTCTGGGGAGTTTCTATCTCAGAGTCTGGTTTTCTCTTCTGAGAAGCCCCTGTTTGCAGCCACGGTGAAGTTTGAGAGGCGTTATTCCGCCTGATCACCTCTTTAGCAACTTCGTCATGCTGTTCTATGGCCGTTAACTTATAGAGTGCCTTGATGCTCTCAATTGTGTCTCGAATTGGCTGATGGATTGAGCGCCTTTTACCATCTTCCAACATTTCCACAAGTGTTCTTATGTGCTCTCCGAGTTTACAGAAAGACGTGGAATTCCGACTTTTGCTGCTTTCAGCCACTGTTGGTGTTGTGGTGTGACTGTTTGAGTCTGCATTTCCAAGCCTTTGTTTTACTGGGGATCTCGCAACTTTTGACTTTATTTCGAAAGGATTACTTGAAGCCGGGCCGCCTCTCTCCGTGTTATCAGGTAGATTTCTTGTAGCTATATCTGCTGCAGCGGCCAAGTTAGCCACCGCCACAGCATTGCGGTCATTGGATGACGACGACTGGGAGCCCGCTTGCTCACTCCCTAAAGCCGCTGGTACTGGGGATCCGACTCCCTGCACCGTAAGGTTTTTTCTTAAACAACCTATCATTTTGGTTTTATTTTTCAGGGTCTCCTTCCCATAGCATTTTATACCTTCTGCCAGGTTGGTTTTTTGCTAAGGGTGTCCTTCCCTTTATAAACTGCCGACCCTCTGGAGCCAGACGCAGACCAAGGAGCTGCCCAATCTGGGACAGACGCTCTTGGATTTGATGGTTCTGTTAGGTCCGCGGGTGATATTTTATTTCCCACCTACCCTGCATGACTGCCGAGCTTTCCCCTATCCGCCACGTGGGGACGCGCACTGTAGGGATGCAGAAACCCCCTAGTGTGTGTGTGTGTGTGTTCAAACAAATCTATTATTTGCAAGTAAATTCTGGTCAATACGTGATCAATAATTTACTCGTAAATGTATTAAAAATAGAGAGAAAAAATTAGTGACATGGATATTATTAGTTCAAATATGGTTTGTTTTATATATGCTTACTTTTGATTTTCCAATAAATTGAGGATGTAAATTTTGAATAAAATTAGAGCCAAAAAAAGACTATTCGTTCCAAAAGTACATCAAGAAGGGCCGGCCATTAAAAACCCACAAAGGCTCGTCCGAAGCACCAACCGAGGGACTCGGTCGAGTATCGATCCTCGATAAATAAGTGTTTAATCTTTTACCTTATGTTTAAGATACCACAATTTAGTAGTAATAAAAAGCAACACTGAAATTTGTACTGAGGATCCCTGAAAATTCTAAGGTTCTTGTTATACTTAAAATTTTTTTTGATATACTTAAACTGCTGAGCACATGTATTAATTTTTCATTTGGATTAATTTGTTGATTTAAATAAAAACCTTTTTTGTTGAATTAAAAGACGCAATATCTTTTCTTTACATTCTATCACCTTATGTGGGCATTAATTTAGTACCCACTTTATTTAGGGTTGTGGCCTAAACATTACTTTATTGCACTTTTTAGGTATTTAATTAAACTGGGTGGTAGGTTTTCGGCTTTGAAGTCTTTTATTGTTTTTAACTGCAGTTGATTTGGCTGCTTCATATACTATGCTGCTTCATATACTCGAGTTAACCCCGAGTTAACTCGCCATGGAAACGCGAGTTGAGTTGAGTTTCGTTAAATCCACGAAACTTGTAAGGCTCATATTACACGGTGCCCGTTTGCCCGGCGTGCAATGAATCGTTTTTACTCTCTTCCACATTTTGCACGCTGGTATGTTACACGGCAGAAAAAGAACGGCGGACAGATTTTGACGTTTCATTCATTCGACTCCTTTTTCTCCTACACTTTATTTCGTACTATGTAATAACGTATAAAAGAAATAAAAATAATTATGTGTTGCGATTCGTATATAATTATACAGAAACCATGAAAGTTCTATGAAATATAAATCTATCGTCATATCGACGCAATGATTTAAATATTTCAAATTAAATAATATTATTTTGCTTTCCTATTAATCTCAAATAATTATATTCATTCGCTTAATATATCTGGTAATTAGTTTTAAAATAAGTTATATTTTATCTTAAGTAGTCTGTAAGAGTCATACTCTGTTTGATGAAATGAAATAAATAAATAAATATGTAACTTTGTCCTTAAAAAAATGGTTTTATTAATTTCTGAAAGTTTGTTGGTTATTTTCAATTTGTGTCTCTTTAAAATAATTGTTAAAGTGCTACATCCTATGTATAATAGACATGTGCATGGGTGTATAATAAACCTGTTTCAATACACTCACTCTAGTTTAAATTACTTACTGTCGCATGCTCTCAGCTTTCATAATCGAATGTTTCATAATCGAATATTATATATTATTATGAATATTAATAATAAAATTATATATTATTATCATGTTAAAAAAGGTATTCGATATCAAAACTTTGCCATGCATGGGCGGAGCCACACCCCCTTGACCAATGCCTGTTCAAGTTTTTGATTAGAAATACATCACCAAGTGGCAACTCCATACCGAGTTTCATTATTATGCGGAATTTAGTTCCAAAGCTATTTGATATCATAAGTTTAACTTGTATGGGCGGTGCCATGCCCACATGTCCAATGCTCACTCAATTTTTCCAGTCAAAGGACAGGACTAAATAGTACATTCTTACCGAGATTGATGTGTGACTAATTGTTCGAAAGTTATACAAAAAATTTGGGCAGCCGAAAAAGTGCCACGCCCTTTGTCCAACGCCCATAAAATTTTACCAGTGGAACGACACAGGTAAATCGAGGTCGAACACCTAACTCCAATGTTGTGCGTGCTATAATTCCAAATTTATTCGATATTGCAGATTCAAGCTGCCACGCTCCTTGTGCAATACTCGCTGCATCACTTGTAGTTAGTGATTGTTGCTCTTTTCAGTACTCATCACTATAGCATAGCTTCAATTGCTTGAATTTAATTTTAAAACAGATTTTAACACTCTACATCAAGCAATTGTTTTGTTCTGTAATTTGAAAACAGATTTAAAAAATGAATACGGAAATTGATTTAAATGTATTAACTTTGGATGCAGCAAAACAATATGCGAATAGAATAAAATTTTTGAATAATACTCATAGAAGAGTTTTGCAGAGATTTGCAGCCATGGTGAGCGATATGCTTAGATTCCAAGATGCCAATAAAAGAAAAAGATCCATTTGGATAAAAAAGTGGCACCAGAGAAGATCCTGTTATGGTTCCTACACTCAGCTTGCAGCGGAATTACGTGAAGAAGACACTACAGCACATAAAAACTATTTTCGCATGACAGACGATTAATTCAACATTATTCTGGAACTAATCAGAGACGATATTGCAAAAATAGATACTGTCATGAGAAAAGCAGTGAGTCCGAAAGAGCAGCTTGCAGCAACACTAAGATATTTGGCAACTGGAGAATCGTACAAAAGTTTGGAATACCACACACGACTTTCACATACTTACTTAGTACAGTGTATTCCAAAAGTTTGTGCAGCAATTTGGAAAAACATGAGAAATCTATATTGAGATATTTAAAGGTAAGTTGTTAAAAAAGTAAAGATTTTATTGAATTTTTGGTTATATTATTTATTGGAAAAAAATACTTCAAAGCTACTTTACATTGCTTTATTTTAAGTCTTCAATGACTATTTTTATATACTATCAATATGTATATTAGAGTGGGTCGCTAAAAATACGTGTTCGATAAACTCGGCCTAAAATGTACCTTGGGTCTTTGTTGTACCCTCCATAAAACGATTTCGTAATGTGCTAACCCTTATAGCATGTTTCCACGGCACCCTGAACAACGTAATTCGGCTCTCATTCGTAATTCGAGGCTGAATTATGTTCCGAATTAACTAATTCGCCATACAACATTTGACAAGCTGAATTACCTCATTCGAAGTTGATTCATTTTGAATTAGCATCCGAATCAAGTAGAAATCGGTTTAATCTCTAATTTTTATCGAAAATTAATCGAAAACAGCAATAGAAGACAGACAAACAAAACAAAAAGTCAAAGTCATCTATCAAAGTGAGTATTTCTTTCAGCTCTACATAGTTTCAGCTGTCAAACTGAATTAAGATTTCTTCGTGGGAACAGGCTATTTCAAATTCTTAATTCGCAAGCCAAAATACTTGATTCAGAGTGCCGTGGAAACATGCTATTAGGCTTTGTTTCGCTATATTTAAAAAAAAAAAAAACCAAAATGAAAGCTTAAAAAACGATTACTATCTGCATAAAAAATTTTGAGAAACTTGCTCGTTCTGTATGTATGTCAAAATAATTGACAAAAATCACAAGTCAAAATTTTTTATGCAGATAGGTATCATTTTTGAAGCTTTCATTTTGGTTTTTTTTTTTTAAATACTAAAAAAACTAGATCTTGAACACCTTGTCTTAGTGCTTCCGAGGCTTTTCGTTTTCTCGCTCCTTTGCTTGTGGAACTCTAAAAATAGAAAAAGTTGAAGATAAAAATATTAGTGATAATGCACAAAGTATTATTTATAAAGTCACTTAATTTGTATAAATAATGTAATTCAAAAAGGATTTTTCAGTTTTCAGATTCTCACATGGAATGGTAACAAATTAGCAAAAATTTTGAAATAAAATGGAACTTCCCTCTATGCCTGGGTGCCCTAGATGGAAAACATATAAATTTTTATGCTTCTGAAGGACATGGTGCCTACTTTCATAATTATAAGGGCACAGATAGCATAGTACTACTTGCACTTGTTGATGCGAACTGCAAGTTCATATATGTTGATGTTGGGTGCAATGGAAGAGCAAATGATGGAGGAGTGCTATCCCAATCTTCATTGCAGCGAATTATTGACAATGGAGCCGAATTCTTTCCTTCTGACAAAATTATTGGCAACAATAGATCACTTTCTCATGTTATAGTAGCTGACAGTGCTTTTGCCCTACATAAGCACATCATGAAACCTTTTTCTCACCGGACAAATGATAAGGATAGAATCATTTATAATAAACGGCTCTCACGAGCAAGGCAAGTCGTAGAAAGAGCTTTTGGAATTTTGTCGGGAAGATTTCAAATACTAAAGAAGCCAATAAATTTGCGAAAATTGCAAAGTATTGAAGATATAGTGCTTTCATGCTGCGTACTTCACAATTTCCTGACAAACTTTGTCGAACCAGTAAATGAAATACCAGACTACGTTCCTGCAATTTAAGCACAGAACAACAGCCCACAAATGATTCGCACTTCATTTATGGAGTACTTCAATGACGAAGGAAAATTAAGTTGGCTAAGCCCTTAATAAAACAGGCCGATTGGATGTTAAAAAAAATAGTAATAAAAAACAATAACTCACAGAAACAGACGCGTTTAGATCATCACCACCTTCTTCAGCCTCTTTTGCGTACAAATGGTCGTTGTTCTGAAAGAAATAAAATGTTGCACAATAAAATATAATAATTTAATCAATACTAATAAGCATTACATTATTTTCTGGAGGGGAATTTTCTAAATTAGATCTTCCCTGCCTTATCTCCATAAAAGGCTTCAAAAAATAAAGTTGGTCATAAAATCAAAGAGTTGGTTTTTTGACATCATCAGCACCAGCTCCAGAGCGCTTGCTACACTCAATTTGCCTCAATTCTCTCCTGAACTGACCTCTCAAAGTCTGAATTTTATTCCGAACATCTTTTATAGATGTTAGATTGGTGTTCGGAATAGACGCCTTGAGGTGTTCCAGAATTGAGTGCAGCGCACTCTCCTTCTTGCTTCGATTTAAATAATTTTTATCGCGCACATCTTTTATTATATTTTATTATAATAATTTTTATTCACGCTTTGCCTCCAGCAACGAAATCAGCGTCTCCACTTCTAATCTTGTGCTCGCAGCCATTATGCACAGGTCTATAATAGAATTCATGATGTATTCATTTATTTAGTTTATTTAATAATTACCAAGTCTTGTTTTAAAATATCTGCTAACGAAATTCGCAGTTTTTTTGTTGAATTTGGTTAAATAACTTGTCAAAAACAAGGGTTTCCTACAACTATTTTCTTCATACTATTATAGTATAATAGTAGCACTTTTCTTCAAAAAAATTACTTTTTAGCTACTTAAACGGCCAAGTCTTTAATTTCACAACCCAGCAACACTGTTTTGCACGATGTACGCTGTATCGACACCGGGCTAGAATGAACATATTTTGCCCGCTGTTCCAAATGTTCATCCTCTCACACTCTCAATTGTTTTTGACAGTTTTACGTTGAAAGCAACAACAAAATCGATTGTACGCCGGGCAAACGGGCAACGTGTAATATGAGCCTAAGATTTAACTGGGTTCTATCTGTCAAAGTGAATGCTGCCATTTAGTATCCATTTCGCTAGTAAAACAATAACAAAAATGTCAAATGAAATTGACAAGTTCGACTTAACTCGATGCTGTGCATGGAAACACTATCGAGTTAGCAACGCCATTTTCTTAACTCGACGAAAATCCTAACCCTGAGTTAACTCGCCATGGAAACATAGTAATATTTGTAAAGCCATATGCTTCAGATGACTTCTGTCTTTTTTGAGAGCTAGAAGCTGTAATAAAAATAAGTTAAATAAAATAGGAACATAAAAATATATAATTAAAAGATGTCTGATAATTCAGACTGAGTATTGCTACTAGTCTTATGCTAGAACTGGACCTACTAGTCTTATGCCGACTCCTAACGGCTAATGTGCATGTTCTCAAGAACCCGAACAGAACCAAAGCAGCTGTCGGTTGTCGTGTGCGCTGCAAAAAAGTAAGTGGCTGTAGAAATCCGGGACAGAAAAACGCCAGAATAGAATAAACTCTATTTTTTTCTCTGACGGCTGACGGGTCTCTCTTTCATGGTGTAATTAACCATGGTATAATAATACAAGGTAGTATTGACAATTGCTTGGGAAACCAGCATCTGTCAAAAAAAAGTCAAGATAGAGAGCATTCAATTATGCTTATGTTTTCGCCTAACCTATAACCACACATTTGATAACAAAATATTGCATATTTTATTTTATTAATAGTGAGTTATTATTACTAGAACGAAGATAATTTGTAAACTTAATGATATTAAGTGCAAACTTAAAAAAAAAGGTTGAAAACGTTTAAGCGCTGCAACCTCAGCAGCTGCAGACGCAAGTGGACGAAATTGAAAAAGTTTTCAATTAAAATTAAAACACCACGGCTGGAAAACGTTAAACACATACCACACATAATTTTTTCACAACTTTCATTATTATAATTGTTTATTTAACGCACATATTTTGCGGAATTTATTTATTTTTACATTCGTTTAAGTTTTGTTGCACGAACAACTGTTTTTGACCGATGGTGGTTTCCTTGTTGCTGAGAAAATCTTTACTTGTCAATGCTACCTGTATAATTGTATCATGTAATTAACAAGGTGATCGCGAATTTTTAACATTTCTCAAAAAAATTTTACCTACCCTTGTCAAAAACAGCTGATGGTAAATTCTAAGCAAACGTTTCAAAGTATTCAATTACAATTTTTTTATTAAGTACAAGCGATTTGACACTTTTCCGCAGTTTTCTCTTTTTTTTACTTTCTCAAAATTTTTTGACATCCGTAGGGAAGTAAGTAAACGTCACGTTCACCTTGTTAATTACACCATGCTCTCTTTGTGTGCTTTAGGCTTGTGCTAAACATTTCCGGGGCCGGAACGAACATGGAACGTTTCTTTTGTGCAGCGGAACGAGTTCGCGGAAACATGTCCGCGGAACTATGTAGTTCCTTTGAGCTGTAGAAGCAAATTTTTCGTGCTTATTTAATATGTTGCTCTCGTTATTAGCAACAATGTTGCCTCGAACTCGTTGAGTGTTTGGCTTACTTCAGAGCAGCTACGTTATGGTTGTAACCAAATTTTATTTTTTTTGTATATTTATTCCTTACACCTGAGCATATGACCTTTAAGAGAGTGCCGGAAAGGGTTAATATGTATCACCGACCCCCTTTACATTTGTAAAAGGAAAACTTTCCCTTGGGGACCTATATCCTCTGACTACTCCTTACAATCCAATACAAAAACGCAATAGGGGCATGTTAATTTTGTCACTAGCAAAGTATATATATTCTTGATCAGCATCACCACCCAAGTCGATTTAGCCATGTCCGTCTGTCTGTCTGTCCGTCCGTTCGTATGTAACTTATAAGTGCTTGAAAATAACAAATTGAGTATTCTCGAGTTTCAAAACATGTCCCGGAACTATATAGTTCCACAGTTCCATTTGATTGAATGAAGCTCATACATCTCATATGTAGCAGATTGTAACATGTCCGCGGAACTAACTAGCTCTGCAGTTCCATTCGATTGAATGAAAATTATGCAACTCATATGTAGCAGATTGTAACATGTCCGCGGAACTATCTAGTTCCGCAGTTCCATTTGATTGAATCAAACTCATGCAACTCATATGTAGCAGATTGTAACATGTCCGCGGAACTATATAGTTCCGCAGTTCCATTTCATTGAATGAAACTCATGCAACTCATATGCAGCAGATTTTAACATGTCCGCGGAACTATCTAGTTCCGCAGTTCCATTCGATTGAATGAAAGCATGTTCAAAACGAAATAAACAGAGCATTGCGCGCAAAAAGAACGTCGAAATGTCATCTTACCATTTCACACTTACCATTTCACAAATTCGTGTAAGCTATTATAGCTTTTACAACCATGTGTAAAAGAGATGTCGGTTCACATTGCTTAACAAAAAAAAATCTTGCGAACCGGAACTGTTTGAACATGCTAAAAATTAATAGAAGGAATGATTGGAACCAGAAGCGCAACCAAAGGGGGGATTTTGGGGTTTAAACCCCCGAAATTATTGTCACAAAAAGAAAAACGTGATAAGTAATAACATGTTTTTATCAAAAGTGCGAAAAACACAAATTTAAATTCAAATCGATTGCTGTTGAAGCAAAACACTTCGCCACAGACATTTTGGTGCCGGATATTTTTCAGCTGATTATAGACAAATTGGGTTTCCTGATTCCAGATATAGATTCCGTTTTTCTCCATCAGCTCGAGTTTTTGAGCTATAGGCAAAAACATGAAAATCAGTTATTTTTCTGATAATTTTGCTATATCTATTGCACTGATTTACCGATTTGTATAACGATGATGAATTTCAATGAAGAAATACTAGACCTTTTCAATTTTTGCACATAGTTTTGTTTGTGTTTTGCACAAAGTGATTTTGAAACAGTGCCTCGAAGAGTTAAATATTTGTAGTCACCAAAAACTGAAGAAAATTTGTCCTACTAAATGGATTGAGAGATACAACTCGGTTACGGTTTTGTGAATTTTTTCGATGCCATAATATTGGCATTAGGCAAAATTTCCTGTTGGGAGGATACAAACACATCCAGGCAAGCCAATTAACTGAATTGTGCATTACAAAAGACAAACTTTCTTATATCTTTGCAGTGTATTAACCAAGTATTTGGTAATTCATATATTTTATGCAAATTTCTTCAAACTCGAAACATTGATTTGAAACAAGCAGTCGATTTAGCCAATATCAGTTTGCAAGAAGTCAAAAATGTAAGAGATAATGCTGAAATAGAATTAAAAAAATTGTATATAAATGCTGAAAAATAAGCAGAAACCAATGGATTTATTTTGACGAGACCAAAAGTTGCATCTTTCCATCCTAACGCACAATGTGTTTTTCGTATTATCGCATATCGATTAACATACCTTTCTTGGAGACATTCTAATTGGATTTCAATCACATTTTCCTGATGCAAAAAAATCGTTAAATGTTGAAGCTTTAGGCGCTTTTGAAAAACTAATCGCATTTTATAAAGATGATTTGGAAGGAGATTTTGATGACCTAAAAAATGAGCTGAATGTTTGGTATAAAATAAGTAATAAAAAAGATTATGATGGTAAAAACACAGTTTTTCAAGCCATACAACAGTGCAATAAGGATATATTTCCAAATATATATCGCTCATTTCAGATTGAGGTGACCTATCAGTCGCACTGACCATCTCCGATTTGACTCCAAATTTGTTTTTAGGTTGGTTTTTTGCTAAGAAAATCAATTCCAGAGTTTAAAGTTTCAAAAAAATGCAGCATAGGGCCTATTTTTAGACAATGAAGCTCAGTCAATTTAAATCAAATTTTATTAACTTAGGTATAATTGGAATGGTTCTCTCTTCTATTTTAAGAATAAAATATAAAACTTTTAAAAAAATTGCTGTAAATTGACCCATTGTTAATTTCAAAATTTAACGCCATGCCAACAACAGACGCTATAATTTCTTTTCAGTTTATTTATTTTGGTCTTTTATAAGTTTCAATACCTTTCCAACGATGTAAAATTAAGGTGTGCTCTTGAAGGGTTCAGAAGTCATGGTGTAAAAAGGTGCATTGTTAAAGAATTTCCAATACAAATTTGTTACTTTGAAATTAAGAATGGGCCAACTTACCGCAATTTTTCCAAGAGTTTTATATTTTTCCCTTAAAATAGACAAAATAATCTTTCCAATGATACCTTATTTACGAAACTCGGAATTAAATTGACTGAGCTACGTCGTTGCAAAATGCACCCTATTTTGGCCTTGAAAAATGGTTCTAAATATTTATAACTTCGGATTTGATTTTCTAAGTAATAAACCAATCTAGGAACAAAATTTGAGCCAAATCGGAGATAGTCAGTGCGACCTCAATCTCTGGGTGATATATACAATAATTTGCTTATTATCCTTGCAACTCTTCCAGTAACTTCATGTGAAAATTAATGAACATTTTCAGTACTTCGCCGACTCAAAACCTAAAAGCACGATGTTGCAAGATATACTAAACGGCCACACATTGCTTTATCTGTACAGAAAAATTACACCATCAGTGGATATTATTTTAGATAAACTCGCTGAAAGTATGCGTAAACTGGA
The DNA here is from genome assembly GCA_943735915.1 of Pherbina coryleti. Classification (NCBI taxonomy): domain Eukaryota; kingdom Metazoa; phylum Arthropoda; class Insecta; order Diptera; family Sciomyzidae; genus Pherbina; species Pherbina coryleti. The sequence goes on along the minus strand of OX030950.1, from coordinate 112,037,468 downwards.
TTTAAAAATATAAGTTATTTTTTTTTTATTATTCTTAATCGCCTTATTCCTGTAACTAAAATCTTTTTAATGTAAAAATAATAAATAAAATTTTTTCTATTCTAAAAAATATTTATTTATAAAAATTTGATCATTATGGAGGCATGTAGGTTACAAACTTTTAAAAAAAAAATTTTTTTCGGGAATTTTTTTTTCATAGAACGAAAAACATATATCGTTCTCAAATTTTGCACACATATTTATTAACATTTAAAGAATACAAAAAAAATTTGTTTCAGAATTTTTGAAGCGGTTTTGACGTTACTTGATTTTTAAAAAAAAATGCCAAAAATATGACGGTGTGCAGGATATAACCAGTCTGGAACATCTGAGGAAAAATTAAATAAAATCAAATTAATCGTTGTTTAAGTGGCTATCGCCTGAAGTGGGATAATTTTTTTCCTCCGAAAAAAAAACAAAATGGCTTCCATTTGAAAAAAAATCGATTTTCGAGGTTACAAAATCGGTCGGTTTTTTAAAATTTGTAACCTATATGCCCCCTTATGTTTGATACCATTGTGGTAGAATTAACGTTTTGAGTGCAATATTTGGACTCATTACACCATAGCTGCTATAGTTACGTACATTTTCTTTTATTACCATATAGTTATAAAGCCCCCCCCCTTCCCCCCCAAAACAAATTCCTGGTTGCGCCTCTGATTGGAACTATGTCCGACTGTAAACATAGTTCCGCGAACTAAACAGGTTCGGAACGACCCATCTCTAGTAAGTGTTACCATATTTTAGCTAAGAATTGGCTGTGTTCAGTGCTATATCTTAGTTTTTACTATGAGCTGACGTTTTGTTTTATGTGTGTGTGTATTGGATTCCATGAGCTGACGTTTCGATTTGTGTGTGTGTGTGTGTTGCATTTTTACCATTTCAAATACGGAAAAGCAACGTTGATCAGACAACCGACAACTATTCAACGTCCTATTCTGGACTTGTTCTCAGCGGATTTCTCCGAGAGAGGTCTGCCAACCGACAGCCGCTTTGGTTATATTCGGGCTCTTGCATGGCAATATTTACTTTCTAAGGTTTGCCATTGTCTGCAAAGAGGTGACAGCCGAACAGAAAAATTAATCCAATTAATCCAAAGCAGGGTTGTCTGCACCACGGCCGCCGCACTCTAGGGCTATTCAGTATTTAGTGCAAATGGAAAAGCAAAATTTTGCAATTGCAAACATTTGCAACTAATTGTGAACGGCCTTTAATGACAACTGTGCAACACTTATTGCAAAACAAATTTGCAGCTGACTTGCTGAAGAAAAACAACAGTCATAGTTAAAAGTTTATAAAATTTATTTACTTCATATTTGTTTACGAGTCGAGTACTATGCCAAAAAGAAGCAATAAAGAAAGAATTATCGATTCCTTGATAGATGATGCAGCCGATGAAATTATTTTGATAGAAGGTAAGACGTATTTTAAACATAATTTCGTTCAATAAATTTTTCTTTGAGGAATAGAGAGTGACGATGACGCAGTGGAGGAAATTCTGGATGAACTGGAGGAAAATCTTTCTGTTGTTATGGAGTGTCGTCGCGGGATTTCTACTGCAATTCCCAAGTCAAATGTTTGGCGCAATGATGTTCTCTTTACGTTCGACGAAGATCGATTCCGGCAAATGCTAAGGCTGAGCAGGGACCAATTTTTCAAATTGGTCGATTTAATAAAAACCGACAAGGAGTTCAATAAGGCACATTCTTGCAAACAGTTTCCAATTGACCTACAACTAGCAATTGTCCTTTTTCGGCTTGGTTCGTCTGGAGAAAATGCAGCTTTTAGGAAAATTGGAACTATATTTGGAGTAGGAGATGGCGGAACTATTTCAATAATAACAAACAGAGTTTTCAAAGTACTTTTGAACCTTCAACATAAATATATTTACTGGCCCAATGAAACAGAGCGTTCACACATTGTATCTGAGACCTTTGTTGAGTTGCCATTTTGCATTGGATACATTGATGGAACTGAGATTAAATTAGCAGAGTCGCCTATTGAAGATCACACTTCGTACTTCTCGAGAAACCACCAATACTCTATTAAAGCACAAGTTGTATGTGATTACAAACGCAGAATTCGCCATGTTGTAGTCGGTCACCCTGGAAGCTGGCATGATTCTCGAATCTTCAGAAACAGTTCGATCTTCATGAGAAAAGAAGAGTATTTTTCTTCGCAGCAATGGATAGCAGGAGACTCAGCATATCCTTTGTCAACTTATTTAATAACACCATACAGAAGTAACGCCAGACAACTTGACAGAAACGCCCGAATCACTTTTAATTTGCGGCATAGCAAGTATCGCGTAAGAGTAGAGCACTGCTTTGGTCTTCTAAAGGAAAGATTTGGCAGTCTTAAAGAGCTGAGAATGCGCCTAGCCAATAAAGAAAGTCATCGATTATGTTGTAACTGGTTTCTCGTTTGCTGCATTCTACATAATATTTTATTAATAGATGAAGATGACAATTTTGAATATAATTTGGATCCAGAAACTGGTATTGAAGACTCCGCTGACCCTGAAGATGTTCCACAAAGTAGTGGTGGAGAAATAAAAAGACAGGCAATATATTCGTTGTTTTCATAACTGGATTTTATTCCCAAAACAAAACTTCGGATTGCAATTAATTTTAAGTAATTTATTAAAAATTAAAAATAATAAAAATAACAAAACAATGAGAAAGTTTTTTTTTTAATATAGAGAAGGAAGATGTGTACAATTTGACAGTCAAAGGAGATGGTCACTCCAAATAGTTTTGCATTAAAAAGTCAAAACTTTAAAAATTTCGAGTTGTGACTGTTTTGTATTTAGTGTGCGATATACTCGTATACTTAAACTACTAGGTAAATGATGCCAAAGATCCCAACGATTTTGAAGAAGCTTCAGCTGGATGTGGTGCAAAATAAAAAGGCAAGCAATATATCCACTTTTACACAGCTAAGAAAGTTTTAATTTATTTTAAAAACAAACAATAATAACACTACACTATATATATATATACATATAAGGCACTTTTTTATTGACTTTTACTTATATTGTATTATACTTATATTATTTTAGTTTGTACTAATATATTTCACAGTTCAGTTTTAAAAAGAAAAAAAAAAACACTTCATTTTCATAAAAACTTAAATTTTTCGTCTCATTTATGGGTTCATATTATATTTGCATTTCAGCTCCAACGCATATTTTTCTAACCGCTCTTCTTTTTCCATTTGAAGAATTTTCATTCTTTCATCTTTTTCTATTTCTAAAACTTTCAAATCTATTTCTCTCTTCCTTAATTCCATCTCAGACTTTGCTTTCTCTTCCTCCAGTTTTACCTTTCTTTCACTTAAAATAAATTCTCTCTCAAACTTCACCTTCTCCCATTCAACCTTGCTCTGGAACATGGCCGTTCGATCTGCTTGAAATGCAGCCAAATACGCAGTCGATGATTTAGGTCCAAACTTCTTCATCTTGGCAGCCAAATCTTTTGCTTTCTGCGAAACCGATGCTGAGAGGCTGTGAGCACCTTTTGAACCAGTTGGAGTTTGTGTTGGTGACATTTCGGCTCTACTCTGATCATCACAAACTACTTCGCAGTCTACATCAACAACTTCAACTAGATCGCATTCATCGGCGAAATTTTCAACAATTTCAGTTGTATCCTCGGAGCACAAAGTATAGAGTTCACTCGATACATCAATCGCGGAGATTTCTGTGTCAAGCACCTCATACTCAGCTGTTGCGCTCCTCTTCTCACCAAAAATCTCCCGTAGCTGATGGTAATGAGGGCACATTTGCAAAATTTTGCCTAAAATTAAAAGTGATTCTCATGATTTCAGAAAAAATTAACAAAAATTAAACTAACCTTCAACACTTGAAGATGCTGTGTCGGACTCAAGCAGTCCAGCGCCTGTCGACTTCCGCCAATCACTCGCTTTTTTATAAGAAGCCTTCAAATGGCGAACTTTGTATCTAATTAGTTCCCAAGACGCATTGATACCACTTAAAGCTATAAGTTTTTTGTAAAAAATCTGTGCCGTGGGAGCCTGCGGAATAGACATAGAGACAACACAAAAGTTGCGGCTACTGTGAAATACAAAAACAATTTAAACTTACCTCTATCTCTGGAGCATCTTGCAAATAATTTAAAATAATCTTTAGCTCCTCATCCGTCCACTTTTTATTGGGCTTTTCTCTTTTTATTTTATTTTTTGCCGCCTCGAATTCCATTTCAGTCTGTTTTGTTTTTTTTGTAGCGGCGTTTGGTTAAAACGTGACAGCTGATTGATTGGCAAATAAGTGTTGCCCATGCTCGACTGTATGCAATGCGATTTTAGTGTTGCAAATTTGACACAGTCGGGCAAATGCAAATCTGTACATTTTGTTGTTGTGTTGAAAATATTTGCCATCATATTTTGCAAATGCCACGATGCCACGCTATTTGCCCGTGATATTGAATACCCCTTCTATATTAAATCTAAAATTAAATTAAATCAAAAAAACCAACATATTTATTTTTTCTTAAAAATGGGCTTATTTGTTAGGTGAAAGTTGCCCATTCAAAAGGCAACTGAAATTTACTGATTATTATGGTGTACATGGTGGCAACACTGCTTAGTGCCGTTCACTTACGCCACGTGCTTGCTCGTCTTAAAATAGTGCACTTTTGTAATTGTGATTAAAAAGTATTTTTATTAAAGAAATTCGTTGGATTTTTAAAGTTTACTGATGAATAATAATCTTAAAGGTATATATACTAATTGTATTCCATTATCAACTCTTTATGTGTATGTATATTATATGTACACTAAGGGAAATAACGCATCTTAGCATTATCCACGCCTCAGTATAAATTTTGTTTATATATTTACGTGGATAAATCAAATGTTTTCCTTACAACTCGTTTTTTCCCCGTATTTGAAATTTATTTATATCACACACGTACACACATATTCCATACAAGCAAGCAGCAACAGCATCGCACACGTACACACATATTCCGACAAGCAGCAACAGCATCGCACTCTGCTCCTACAGTTTATTTCGTGCAGTTGCAACCTTAGTTCTTATAATTCTCACTTAGTTATTGTTGCAAGGGTAATATAGCCGCATGTTTGGCCAAGATTCTTTGTGAGTGCGATTGATGATCGCAAAATGAATTTTTGTAAGGTTAGAGTGACAACCGGACATTTTCTCACGAATGTCTTACACCGGTTGTCATTTGCCTGCATATTTTTATGTTTATTTTATTTTTAATTTTTCTTAAAAAAAAGAAAATAAAATATGCTACCAAATGGCATTTGATGGACGCTCGTGGGGAATATTCAAATATGTTGTTTTTTAATTCCAATATTTTTATATAAATTTTCTTTAAATGCGATAGTTTTATTATCAAATAGTAAATACTTGAAAGGATATTTTAAAAAAAATCGTGCATAATTTTAATATAATTTTTTTATTAATTCTGTTTAAATATTTTAATATTTTATTTAATTGAAAAAGTATTTAAATAAATTTAAATATTTACGTAGTCGATTTAAGCAAATGCGTTATTGGTGCAAAAATTACTCTCTTTTTGGATAAATTAAAAAAGTTTTTGGATAAATTTAATATTTTTTGCCCTTAGTGTATGTAAAGAAGATATTTGCAAGGATTTTTATTTCATCAACTTGCAATTTAAATAGTGAATAAAAAACTATGCGCAAATTTGCGGCTGTAATAACCTATTTTGTCCAAAATAGAATTATATTGGTTGCTAGAAAAAATAAAACCTGGGTGCATCCACCTGCAACTTTAAATTTTATTTACATTTTCAGGACCGGGTATTGTACCAACTAATATTTGAAATTTCATGTAAAAAAAATTTGATATCTTCATTAAATAAAATATAGGTTTATTTTGTCAAAAAAAAGTTATTTTATATTATATTTTTTTTGGTAAAAGTAAAAAGTTTAAGTTTTATTACATACTATATTACTCGGGCGAAATAATGTAAAATTTTGATATTTATGTGACAAGATTTTTTTGTTTATTTTTATTCATATTGTATTTTTGTAATTTTTTTTTTGCATTAAAAGTAATAGTGTAGTGAAAGAAACATGAGAATTTCTCAATTCGTTTCTGAGCTATAATCTCAAATATCCTTTTAAACACCGTCACAGCAACAACAACGCCACCTAGCGGGTCAAACTTTAGACCTAGACCAACAGACCCAGCCGCATACACACACCAAATTTCATCAAAACCGGTCAAGCCGTTTACGAATGTTAAATTAATTCGCGCTAGAATCGCATTCTAGACCACAGTGCGCCGCCTAAAAGTTAAATAAGAAAACATTTATTTTGAAAGATTAAAATAAAGGTGACCTAGAAGTCACCTTTATTTGACTTCTTCTTACTAAAGGTATACTTTAATACCTTTCAGCGGAGTTGATTCTTTTGAGGAGCCTTCATTGAAATCAATGTAATCATCGAAATTAGAGATGGGTCGTTCCGAACCGGTATCGTTCCTGGAACTAGGTTCACAGTCGGACATAGTTCCAATCGTTCTTTCCATTAATTTTAGCATGTTCAAACAGTTCCGGTTGCAATGAATTTTTTTCTATAAATCAATATGAACCGACTTCTCTTTCACACATATTATGGCTTACACGAATTTGTGATCGACTATAAGTGCAAAGATATGTTTGCGAACGAACGAAACAACTGATGTGTGAAATGGTAAGATGACATTTCGATGTTCTTGTTGCGCGCAATGCTGTGTTTATTTCGTTTTGAACATGTTTTCATTCAATCGAATGGAACTGCGGAACTAGATAGTTCCGCGGACATATTACAATCTGCTGCATATGAGTTGCATGAGTTTCATTCAATGAAATGGAACTGCGGAGCTAGATAGTTCCGTGAACATGTTACAATCTGCTGCAAATGAGTTGCATGAGTTTCATTCAATGAAATGGAACTGCGGAGCTAAATAGTTCCGCGGACATGTTACAATCTGCTGCATATGATTTTCATGAGTTTCATTCAATCAAATGGAACTGCGGAGCTAAATAGTTCCGCGAAAATGTTACAATCTGCTGCATATGAGTTTCATTCAATCAAATGGAACTGCGGAGGTAGATAGTTCCGCGGACACGTTTCGCAACTCGAGAGTACTCAATTTGTTCTTTTTAAGCACTTATAAGTTACATATGAACGGACGGACATGGCTAAATCGACTTGGGTGGTGATGCAGATCAAGAATATATATAGTTTGCTGTACCTATGCCTCTTTATGGGCCTTACAAACAGAGCGACAAAATTAATATGCCCCTATTGCGTTTTTCTATGGGAGGCCCCCTAAGGAGTGGTCGGAGGGAATAGGTGTCTAAGGAAAAATGTTCCTTTTTCAAATGTATTGAGGGTCAGTCTTACATATTAATCCTCTTCGGCCTTCTCTTAAAGCCCTTCTGTTCAGGTGTAGAGAATACATATCAATACAAAAACCATAAAAAATTGCTACTACAGCTCAAAGGAACTACATAGTTCCGCGGACATGTTTCCGCGAACTAGTTCCGCTGTACAAAAGAATCGTTCCATGTTCGTTCCGACCTCGGAACTGTTTAGCACAAGCCTAATCGAAATTGTCCAAATTATCTTTCCAAAATAAACAAATGTTAAAATATTCTATTAAATTCGAACTTCTTATTTGACTTTTTATATTAAATGATGAATTCAAATTAATTTATATACGCATGTATGTATATATACTATACATACAAACTAAAAACAAAAATCGTCGAATAGCTGATGTAATATGGATATGAGTAGGAATTTGGCTTCTATAGGAATACTAAAATATTTGTATGTTATTTGAACAAATCAGGCGGATTTGTTCCTTTTTTATTTTTCCCAGGTTGCTGGCGGACTAGCGGCAATATGTGCTGCGGTAATGATTTTCGTCAGTCTTTTATTTGCAAGTAAATCTTGTTCAATATGTGACCAAGATTTACTCGAAAATACAGGGAAACAAAGAAAAATAATACAGGTAAGGTTACTTGTTTGTAAATAATGTTTATTCTTATAATAACTTACGTTATTATAGATAATAAGATAGACGTCTGCTGATTTCCGGATATGGATCGAGAAGGAGCGGCCATTAAAGCTCACGAAGGCTCCTCTGAAGTACCAACCGAGGGACTCGTTCGGCTATCGAGGATTGATACTCGAACAAGCTGATAAATAAGTACTGAATCTCTTACCTTTTGTGGGCATTAATCTAGTACCCATTTTCTTTAGGGTTGCGGCCTAGACAATTTCTTTCCAATTTAATTAAATTATGACCTAATTTACATGCCAATAAAATTCCAAGGCCTGGGAAAGAAGCTTATGGTTTTTCGAAATAGTTTTGAATGCTTCGAAAACTATACCCAAAAATAACATCCTCTCCGTTTCCTGTCCTAATATCTTTTACCTTAAAGGTCCTGTAATTGAACTGTAACAATAAGAATCTTTTTTTTTTCTAACATCTATAAATAAAGAAACCATTTTTGAAACTTTATGGGCCAGTTTTTCAGTGCGAGTTTAAACTCTAGTCAAGTTAAACCGAGGTTAACTCACCAAAATTGGACGTTTAAACTCGGTTTAAGCAAAAAAAAACACATCATGTGGTAATTTAAGTCAATTCAACTTAAACGAATGCTACAATATCTAGTTAAACCGAGTTTTAACGTCCCTTTTTGGTGAGTTAATCTCGGTTTAATTTGACTAGAGTTTAAACCCGCACTGAAAAACTGGCCCTATGAAATCCTAATTCTGTGTGCTTTTTTCTTCTAATCTCAAGTAAAGTTGTTGCAAAATTTTGATCGGGTTTTTAATAATTTTTTTTCAAATATTGCATGTAATTCTCAAACTTATAAGCTGAGAAATTATCTACTGGCCCCTATTGCTTGTAACAATCGAACTAGCTTCTTCACTACTCTAAAATCAACAAGGTGCATTGGGTCTAGTGGGAATTTGTGATACCATTCCTAATCTAAAACACGTTTATTTTCCAAAAAACGGGACTATGATGATTTCAATCTGACCTGTTTTTGAAAGAGAGATCTGTTCTTAAACTGCTAAGACTCTTTGAAAAGCATACCCTGTGTTTTCTGTAGCTTCCTACTTGACAGCAGTTTGGACAACTATTTCTTCCGATATGTGATTTGACACCTGTAACGAAAGAACGCGTTAGAGAGTCAGAGCAAAACAGATGGACATCAAATTTTTGAAATAATTATCTACTTTTAGCCCATTTCGTTGAAAAAAATTACCTCATCGCAAAATTCTTTAAGAAAATCATTAACATTCAGTCTCGTATTAGAGTCGGTCGTAAGAAGACGTGCACGCGAGGCAATTGTCGTTTCAATGTGTATATTTTTTTGTCCAACAATTTTTTGTTGCGTACACTTTATAACTTTGACATATATTTGTTTTGGTTTTCTTTATACTACCATAAGAGAAATAGACTCTATAAAAACTCAGCTTAAATATCTAAGTAAATGAGTGAGCTTGAAGCTCAAAGCTCAAAATTAAATATTGAAAAAAACAATGTAAATGATCCAATAAGTCATAATGATAACAAAACGGTTCACGAAAGAAAAAGAAAAAGTGACATGTCAAATTTAACAATGAATAAACAACAAAAAAATTATTATTCAATTCTTGATAATGACGAAGAATGCAATCAAGATATCTTCAAAGAATTTGTAAATCATGTGCATGCACACAAAGAAATAACTGTACATAATAACTCTACAACAGTTAATAACAAAAACACAACGAATAATATGAATACAGAAAAAAATACAAGCAATAATGTAAACAAAAACAAAAAAATACCACCTTTAATTATTTTTGATGTAGAGTCAAATGAACTCATAAACTTTATTAAAAATGGTATAAAAATAAACGATTTTCAAATAAAAGAATCTAACAATAAAAAGATATCATTATTTATGTCTTCAATGAACGATTACTTTCGTGCTAAAGCTTATTTAGAAAAAACAAAAACAAAATTTTTTACGTATACTCCAAAAAATATAAAAACAAAAACATTCTTACTAAAAGGGCTCAGTGCAGATATTAACATCGATGAAATTTCAACAGAACTTTGTAAATTTCAAAATGAAAATTTAATATTTTTAAAAGTGAGTCAGTTCTCAACAAAAAGATCTGAAACTAATGACATCAAACTACCAATATATTTAGTTCAAATAAGCGGTGAAAGTAAAGCTAATGAACTAAAATCAATTAAGGGTCTGCTTTATCGCTGCGTTCATTGGGAGCCACTGAGAAAACCAGAAATCCCACAATGCAGAAATTGTCAAAGCTTCTTCCACAGCGCATCAAATTGCTTCTTACCACCCAGATGTGTAAAATGCAATGAAACACATGAAGTTGGTAAATGTTCACAAACGTTAGTGGCTGAGAACGAAAGAGACAAATTATATTGTGTGCTCTGCAACAAATATGGACACCCAGCATCATACAAAGGCTGTGAAAAATATAAAGAGCTGCAACAAAAGCTTAGAAACAAGAAACAGATTCTAGCTCAAAGAAGAGAAATCAAACCATCGATAAGCGTTAATCCCAACTTGAGCTATGCTGATGTATTACAAAACAAAACTCCTGAAAATGGAAATACTAATAATAACCCAATTCAACTTGCGCTTAAAGAACTCAACAATTCAATGCAAAATTTATCAATTCAAATAATCAATTTACAAAAACAACTGCAAATCCAAACATCTAGAATAGATACTATTTTTTCGATGTTAGAAAACTGAATTATTATTATGAGTGAAACAACTGTAAAAGATCTTAATATAATTGAAATAAATGTTAACTCCCTTATAAGATTGAGTAGGAGATTCGATTTATGTAATTTTTTAAATAAATACAACCCAGACATAGCTCTAATTTGTGAAACAAAACTTAATGCTCGCCACAAAGTTAGCTTTAAAGATTATATATTATTACGTAACGACAGAGTGGAGTCAGTAAGAGGTGGTGGGACAGCAATACTAATTAAGAACTCCATTAAACACAAACATTTTACAAATCACATAATTAAATCCTTTAAATGCTTAGAAACAAGCATCGTTAAGTTACCATTATTATCGAATAAAACCTTGTTTGTAATATCAGCGTATTATCCCTCTGGTAATAACAATACTCTTTTAAAAGCAGAAATGCTACAACTTTTCCAATCATTAAACTTACAAAACCCCAATAACTTTTATATTCTCGCAGGAGATCTTAACTGTAAGCATACAGATTGGGGAAATATTTCAAATAATACAAAAGGAAATATGCTTAAAGATTGGCTATCTTGCAATGAAATAAATTTTCGATGTAGTTTATATGCTTCTGATACACCTTCATTTCCACGTTGTGGCTCTTTTCTAGATCTATGTATAGCTGATTCTCGTTTAAAAATACATAAAGAAAATAATTCAATTAACTGTCTAAAAACCATTGACTACGATAGTGATCATAGCGCAATACAAATTATAGTTTCTAATAAAGAGAATGATCATCCACTTGAATTCCTTAATGTAGCTGTAGTTTCAAAATTTAACTACAAAAAAACAAATTGGAAAAAATTTAAAAACATTATATTAAGTGAACATAGCAAAAACTATATCATTCCAAATAATAGGAATCTTACAAATTCCGAAATAGATTTTTATCTACTCAGAACCAACGACATAATTATCGACACAATAGAAAAGTCTGTTCCAAAATTTAAAAATTTCAATTCAGTGGAAAAATTTACAAACCCCGTTATTAAAAAGCTGAATCTTGAGAAAAGTAAAATTTTAACTACTATTAAAAAGTACAATAGATTTGAATGTTTTTTACCAATTTTAGAAATAAACTTACTTAAAACTAAATTAAAACTAATTAAAAAATTAATTCAAGAAAATTTTGTTCTAGCTGTAAATTCACATTTTATAGAAAAACTAAGTTATATTGATAACAGAAATGCCTCAAATATGTTCAGCGATGTAAAAAAACAGTTTAAAACGTCAAACACTTTTAATATAAATGTCCTTAAAATTGCAAAAAATGAGGAAATGTTACTTAGAAATGCTGAAATAAACTCGGATGATCTAGTAATGGACAATAATAATGAAATGTTTATAGTACAAGATTCAGTACAAATATTAAATGTAATTGGTGCCTATCTGGAGTCAGTGCACTCCTTTAAAGAGATTGACTCGGGGAATAGTTTGCATCGAGAGGTTGATTATTTTTTCTCCAGATTTTGTGACACAAAAACTGAGTATGAAAATAACAAATCAACTATTACCATATTTACTGATACCAAAAAGTCCAATAAACTAACTGTTTCATTAGCCGAAGACTATTTTATTACAAAAGATGATATTATGTATATTTTCAATAATCTCAGAAAAAAACTGTCTACAGGTATTGACAACATCCCAAATTTAATTTTAAGAAATATTCCTGAGTTAATAATTCTAGACTACTGCACGCTTTTCAATAACATGCTCAACAATTCATACTTTCCTTTTGCATGGAAAGTTGCTAAAGTTATAATTTTGCCCAAAAAAGATAAAGATTCATCAAATCCAAAAAACCTTCGTGCAATAAGCCTACTTCCAAACATAAGTAAAGTTTTTGAAGTTTGCGTGAATAACATTATAATCAAATTCTGCAAAAATAAAAATTTAATAAACGATAGGCAATTTGGTTTTAAATACAAACATTCTACAATCCATGCCATAAATTTACTTGTGTCAAACATCAACTGGAATCTAAATAAATCTTTATATACCGGTGCCTGCTTAATAGATTTTGAAAAAGCTTTCGACAACATTTGGATTCCGGCCTTAATATATAAATTATCAAGATACAAAGCCCCTTTACATATGATTATTCTTATTTATAATATGTTAAGTAATAAGTCTTTTCAAGTAACTTACAGGGACTTAATAAGTACAAAGTCGTTTAGTATAATAAATGGCTTACAACAAGGTACCGTAAATTCTCCTATCCTATTTAATCTCTTCATTTTTGATCTGCTTAATAAAATGGACAACATAATTGGTTTTGCTGATGATATCATAATTTATCATCCGGATAATAAAGTTCAAAAAATTAACGAAAAATTGCAAAATTATTTCAAGATCGTTGAAAAATATGCATTAGATTGGAATATGAAAATAAATGATAATAAATGCGAAACTATACTTTTCCGCCCTCCGGTAGGTAAATGTAACTACAATATAAAAAAATATTGGAAGGACTTTGGAATTAAATCTAAAGATGATGTTGCTATTCCAAACAAACAAATGGTGAAATATTTAGGCATTAACCTGGATAAATTTTTATATTTTAATAATCATATTAATTTACAAATTGTAAAAGCAAGGAATGCCTTCTTCATGCATAAAAGGTTATTCTACTCAAAATTCATAAAACCCAGAGTTAAAGTAATATTATACCAAGCTTTAATTCGTCCTATATTAACATACGGTTGCCAAATATGGTTTAACATATCTCCTTCATACATGGAAAAAATCAGAATCTTTGAGAGAAAATGTCTAAGAGCATGTACATCCCTTTATAGATCTGCAGATACAGAATTTACAAAATATGTATCTAATAAACGATTGTATCATTCAGCCAAAGTAAGTAGAATAGATAATTTCATAATACATCTCATTAGGAATCATATCGTCAAATGCTTTGAATGCACAGATAATAACTTAATTTTAGCTCCTTATTACGCCGATGATGAGTACATCTATTCTGCATTACAAAATGGTTATGTACCACCTGAAGCCTTTTTATATTTAGATAAAAATGGTCTTATCCAAAACACATTAGGCACTCCTATTTTTTACCACATAAAAAGACGTGCCAATGATAAAACTGTTCAATGCAATATAGCTACAATCGAAAATTACAGATTTAATATGAGCATCTACTTTGAAGATAAACATATAAAACAAAATGTAAATAGTAAAAAATATTGGTGGCTCACTCAATAAACACCTTTTTCTTTTTACCCCTTGACTGACTCCCACTCCGCATAAGAAATATCAAAGTTATGTTTTTTTCTATTTTAAATTTTTCTTAACATTAATGCATATTATCAAACACATATATTGTTCCAAATTGTTAAATAAATTAAAAAAAAATTAAGATACTTTATGATATAAAATATACTAGAGAGCTCGTATATGGGACAGTGTATTATAAGCTAAATTTACTACTGCTTGTTTATTTACAGTTTAAATTATTAAAAATTTGGTTGAAATAAACGCTTTAAAAAAAAAAAAAAAAAAAAAAAAATCATTAACATTCAAGGGTTTCTGCATACCTGAAAAACACAACAATAGTAAAAGGACACTTTTGTGGAAAGCCCATGATTGCCCCAAGTATTGGCCATAAAGTCCTATTTGAACTATAAAATAACTTAAGTCCATCAATGCCTGCTTCTAAGGCTTGCGCACGATGAAACTAGTGCACACATTATTACTTGTCAAATTCAAAGAATTCAAAAACTTAAAAAAATTTTAATCAGTTTGCCTTTGAAAAATATGTACAAATCTTCATGTAAATTTTTAAATTCATTCGATAGTTTTTGGCTTAACCATGAGCAGCGAAGTAGAAATGCGTGAACTAATTTGTAAATTATTTAACGAAAATCCAAATTGAACTTTCAAAGCTATTGCTAGAAAAGCTAAAGTTTCGCGAAATACCGTTTCTCGTGTTATTAAGACCTATACGGAACATTTAAATATTACTCGAAAGCAAGGAAGTGGCAAAAAAAAAGGGTTTGAAAACCCAAATGCTGCCAAGAAGGTGATAGCTCTTTTTAAAAAAAATCCTAATATATCGGGTAGAAAAGTTGCTGAAAAAGTGCAATGCTCTTAGGCTTTTGTCAGAAAAGTGAAAAAGGTGGAAGGACTTAAGTCATTTAAAGTCCAGAAAGTTCCGGACAGGAATTCTAAAAAAAATGTTGAGGCAAAAAAGCGAGCCAAAATACTTCACCAGGATTTCTTAAAAAAATTCGATTGCTGCATTATCGACGATGAAACATATGTACTTGGTGACTTTTCGCAGCTTTCAGGTGTCGATTATTATGTTACCGATCAAAGAGGAAATGTCCAGCAAGAATTTAAGACCCAAAAAAAATCAAAGTTCCCGAAGAAATTTTTGGTATGGCAGGCCATTTGTAACTGTGGAAGACGAAGCAGTTCATTTGTTTCAACTGGGACGATTAACACCGAAATTTATATTCAGTAATGCCTGCAAAAACGCCTTTTACCATTCATAAGGCAGCATGAGGTCTCTACTTTTTTTTGGCCTGATTTGGCTTCATGCCATTACAGCAGATCTGCTATTGAATGGTATGAAAAGAAAAATGTTACATTTGTACCCAGGTATGCAAATCCAACAAACTGCCCGTAGCTCAGACCCATCGAAAGATATTGGGCCCTGGTTAAAAGGATAATGAAAAACACTAAACAGGTTGTTGAAAACATAAAAATATTTTCAAGTAAATGGTCAGTGGCAAGTAAGCAAGTCTCGGAAGAAACGATTAAAAGTTTAATGGGAGGTGTTCCGGAAAAAGTCAATCATTTCATGAATAATTAATAATGTTTCATATATTTGTTATTAAAATAATCATGAACAGAATTGTTGTTAATAAAACGTAAATACCTTTTTTTAATATTAATTTGTTTGAAAGTTATTTAAGATTATGTGTGCACTAATTTCGTGCGCAAGCCTTATTAAAACTTCATATCTGTTATCAAGGAAAGAAAAAGTATTTGAAGAAAAAAAATGCCTTGATTCCTATGTATATAAATTCCCCACTTGAAATTGTTTGCACTTCAACTTTCTTTCTAATGGTTCCGAAAAGGCTTTTTGCGGACAAGGGTAAATCTTTTGCGCTTCCTCCTATTTTATATAAAGTCTGTAGCGATCAAAAACAACATTATGAGAGACTTTATTTCTAATTACCTAAGACTTTATTTCTCCTACACTATTAATACCGCCTAACTTTTCAACAAAAATTACCTTCATATCGTTCCCTTCACTATCACTATCATCCAGTCCACTAACATCAAATTCACCAACAGAGAGATCTATTTCACTATTTTCTTCTAGGCTTTCTTCTCCCGCGGAGGAGACATAACCTAAACCTTAGTGCACATCTTCCGTTTCTGCTGAACTTTTTATTATTTTTCTAAATTTTGCTGCACTGGAAAGAAAATTTCTTTTTTCCTTCCCAATAAGATTTTTAATAGTTTTCTTACTCATTTTAATTGTTTTTAATTTATATATAATTTTTTTATTTTCCTTATTGGATTGGCGCACTTTCACTTTTTTTTATAACAAAGTTACACAAAGAAAGAAAAACAGTAAGGTATGTGAAACTTTAAGTTTCCTTTATATAATTTCAACGCCTCAGTTGGCAACGCGCTAAATGAAAAGTCATTGAATTTATCAAATTCACAAACCATTATTGACACTCTTCCCACATAAAATCAAAAGTGTTCCTATTTTAACTACAAAGCAGCTACACCATTTTTATGAATAACAAAATTTTAAAAGACTTTTTAATATTAAAAAGCTTTATAAGTATTGAACGTTTTAAAGCTATTTTAAGATATTTTTATGATTACGGCTGTATATATATAAATATACTTTATTAATACATCGAAAACAACAATTTTATATAAACTAATTATAGATGAAGCTATAGCCTAGAGCCTTAAGCTTAATACTTTATATATATTAATATTTTATTTTATTATAATATATTTATTATAATAATTATTTAAAAAAGGGGGGATTAAGAGACTTATATGCTATGGTAAAGATTAGTTATCTTAAGGAATTTGGAAATTAAATAAACAGATTGGATAGAAGGAGCATATAGAAGTGAAAGTGGGTTTGTATTACCAAAGATTTGGTATCTATGTCGAGCAAATATTGGACAGTCCGTAAGTATGTGGGAAAGTGTTATAATTGTGTCTGGGATGCATAAGCAGGTATTCTGGCAACTATTTGACATTAAATGTCCGTGTGTTAATTTTGTATGTCCCAGCCTAAGACGTTCGAATTTAATGATGTCTAGTCTTTTTGTTTCGCGGTCATTAACTGGTAGAAAATCCACCGCAGATAGTTTTTGACTGTTTGAAATCTGGTACCAGTTGTTTGTCGTATTCCAAACGTCCAGTTGTCTTGTTTTGAACTCTTTATTAATGAATTTTTTAATGTCATTTAAGTTAAAATTAATAGTAGTTGTTAGAGGCTCAAGGTGAGCTTGCTTTGCAGCTTGGTCAGCAAATTCATTACCTGCAATTTGTACATGTCCTGGGATCCAAATTAAAACAAATTTTGGGTAATTACTAATTAGAAGATTTCTTATAATTGACACATAATAGTCCTTGTTATTTATGTTTGAAATGGCATCAAGCGCTGAAAGAGAATTCGAACATATTGCATATTTGGCTCTTTTGCTTTTGAGCAGGCTTATAGCCTCCAGTATAGCTATAATTTCTGCAGAGAATATTGTGCTATATAGTGGAAGTCTTGATATTCTAAGGATTTCATTTTCATTGGTGATACTATAAGTGGCTTCTCCATTGGTAAAAGATCCATCAGTGTATATAAAACTGTATTTATTCATTTTTTGCTTCATTTCCTGAAACATTGCTCGTAATTGCAAAGGGTTTGTATCTATTTTTTTACCGTTGCGGAGGGAAGTGTTTATTGAGCTTGGATTTAAATTCCACGGGGGATTAGTTGGTTTAATGGAAACCAGAGGCTTTATAGGCAAATTCAATTCAGAGTATAGTTTTATGGTTCTAGCTATTGATGGTGGGGTTTTAAGTGGTCTTGATCTTTTAATGAAGTTCTTAATAATGCTCCCCAATAGATTGTCTTGACTACAGAGTATTGGTTTTATGAGTCTTGATGATATAAGGTCTCTTAAGACTTCAAAAGGTAGTATGTTGGCTTCAAACATCATATTACTTATTGGAGTTGACCGCAATGATCCTAATACAGTTCTCAGAGAAGCATTTAGAATATTTTTAAGTTTTTTTATTAGATATTTAGGTGCATATCCAAATAAAAATATGCCGTAGCTAATCCTAGGAATAATTAGAGTCTTTATTACCTTTATAAGTGAAAGAGTATTGCAGTTGTATTTTGGTGTAGACAAGCATTTGATAATACCTAGCTGCTTGGTCAGGGAAGTGCTAAGGTACTCAATCTGGGTGTTCCATTTATATTTGTTGTTTATTATTACTCCTAGAATTTTCAGATTTTCAGAATTGATAAGTTGTATATTACTAGAAAGAATAGTACAACAGCAATTGATTTTACGACAAATATGTATAAATTTGCATTTTGTTGCAGAAAGTTTAGCTCCAGAGTATTTGCACCAATTTAAAATATCCTCAAAGAGAACATTTAGGTTTATGGTTGGGTTTTTTTCTTTATTGGATTTGATGATGATATTAAAATCATCTGCATATGAACAGAAGTTTATATTTCTGTGAAGAGATATGGTAGAACAAAGCTTGTTGTATGCAACTAAGAAGAGGATCACCGAAAGTGGTGACCCTTGGGGTATTCCATTATGAAGGTGCTTAACATTGGAAACATTTTTTCCTACTCTTACAGATATTCTTCGATTAGTCATAAATACATCGAAAAATAGTTGCATACTTCTGGGCACTTTACTGAATTGATCGGGGCTGCCATCACTTCAAGTTGTCACTTTACGTTAGTACTATTATTATTACTAATTTTACTACTTTTATTTATTTTTACTACTTTTTTGGTTTTAGTTTGTTTTATTTACTAATTACTACTAATATTTTTACTACTTTATTTATTTTTACTACTTTTTTGTCTTCTTTTTATTTATTAATAAAAATGCTTTATTCTATGCCCGGCTGTTCCAGTAAGGGTGAAACTGGGCGGTTTTTATCATGTTGGCTATGTGATAATATCGTTCACACCAAATGTGTGGGCATAATGGGTCGAGTTGCAGACCTTATTGAAGAAGGTAAAGGGTTGTGTTGGTGTTGTGAGAAGTGCACCTTGACTGATATCAACTTTTACAAGCTTTTTAAGCAGACAAAGCAGGGTTTCTCCGAAATAAGTAGGGAATTTTCTTTGTTTTCTGCTAAATTCTTAAAATACCAAACACTTTTCGATGAGTGTAAATATATCGAAGAGCCAATTCCTTCACCCAACCGTAAAAAAAATACATGAACCTGCGCAATAAGCCGAAAACTAGCTCGACACCACCAATACCACCACCTGTTGAACGTGACACTGCGGACGATATGGAGATTTGTACTGATACGATTGCCTCTATATCTGCTCCAAATGTACCAGAGACCGTTTCCTTGCCAATGTTAGCACATACCAGATAGCCAACCTGTTCTCTCTTGTGCTCAATCTGTTTCAATTGCTTCTCCTATTGTTGATACTCCTATTTTTGAAACTTCAGTTGACGCTCAACGGATTCTGATTACTACTGCTACTATTTCACCTAAGCCATTAATCTCAATTCCTCCAACTAAAGCAATCTTTGTCCCGCGCTTGGCTGCTGATACAAATGAAAATTATTTACAATTTTTATTAATTCAAAATTAAATAGTGGTATTCCTCTTTCGATCCAAAAATTCAAATATTTAAATGCGAGACTGACTACTTCTTTTAGATTGACTGTTCCAGAAAATTTATTTGGTACTCTTGTGGACGTAAACTTTTGGCCCCGTAATACAATTGTTAATTCTAATAGTCCTCAGTACAATACACAAAACGATTAAAAACTCACAAATCTAAATTAGAGCTTGTGTATCAAAACGTTAGAGGTCTCAATTCTAAACTTTCCGTTATTTTCATCAACAGTTCTGATTTTGAATATAACTTTATCATTTTTACTGAAACTTGGTTTCGTTCTAACGTTTTAAATTCTGAAATAATGTGCAATAAGTACCAAATTTTTCGTAAAGATCGCTATGATAAGATCGGTGGTGGCGTTCTGATAGCTGTCCATAACTCCCTTGCTTCTGAGGAATTAACAATTCCTGGCACCAACGACCTTGAGTTTATTTGTGTTACAGTTAAACTAAATAATAATACTATTTTTCTTACTTGCTCTTACATTCCACCTAAAACTGATTTAACAATTTACTTAAACCATATTAATGCCATTGAAACTGTCCATAATATGCTTAAAAATATGGACACTATCATTGTATAAGGTAATTTCAACTTACCTTCCGTGTCCTGCAGTTTTTCCGATGATTCCGAATTTCTTACTCCTATTTCTGCCTCTGATTAGATAAATGAATTCTTAGATAAGTTGTGTGATCTATGTCTTCAGCAGGTTACTAATAGTCTTAATAAAAGTTATAGATCTCTTGACTTTGTATTTGGAAACAGATGCACTTCCGTAAAT
Organism: Pherbina coryleti; assembly: GCA_943735915.1. Taxonomy (NCBI): domain Eukaryota; kingdom Metazoa; phylum Arthropoda; class Insecta; order Diptera; family Sciomyzidae; genus Pherbina; species Pherbina coryleti. The sequence continues at coordinate 112,016,941 of OX030950.1, read as the reverse complement.
CTCCGTCGTTCGAACCCAGTTTCTTTTCCGGAAGACGATTATCATCCAACTCTTGAAATAACAATATTACTTGCTAACAAAAATGAAAATAAATTAGCTCCAGATACGCGAAATTTTTAACTTTAAAATACAGACTATGTTAAACTTAATGCTCTTCTCGCGCGGATGACCAGTCAATCCCAATTTTAAATAAAAGGACTTCGTACTCTTTTTATGATGTCGAATCTTCAGTGCAGTTTTTTAATGATACCTTGCAAAAATGATAATCTGTGCAAAAAAAAAAATAGTAATTACAAGCCTATAAACCCTCCTTGGTTAACTAATGAGCTTAAGTCTTTAAAAAATTCCAAAAATCGCTTATTTAAGATATATAAAAAGTCAGGTTTTAATTTAGACTTCGCTTGCTATTCCTCTTGTCGTTACAGATATCAACTATTAAATAAACAATGCTAATCTGCCTATATAGACAAAATAAAAACTCAATTCAAAGATAATCCGAAACTTTTCTACACTTTTGTCAACTCAAAACAAAAAACCTCCAGCTTCCCACCTATTATAAAATTCAATCATGAAGAAGCATCTTGCAACATCGAAGTTTCCAACATGTTTGCAAACTTTGTTGCGTGTCTCTGTTAGGATGAAAAGTATTTTTTTTTTTCAATAAAAATTAACACTATGACTGGGAAAACGTTAAGCACATATCGTATGTCACTTTTTTACAGCTTTTATTAAGATGATTGTTTATTTAATATTTTGTAGAAATTCTTCACTTCATTTCTGTTACACGAACTGTTTTTGAAAGATGCTGATTTCCTTATAGCACAGAAAATCAACACGTATCAAGGCTACTTGTATAATTGTATCATGGCTATCAGTGGTGTATTTCTTCGCGTTGCCAACGCATTAGAAAATTCGGTCAAGCAGTTTAAGAATAAACGTCAAGGTTAGTTCAGTATGCCAGTTTGGAAATCCCACGTTAGGGGATGCTAATAGGCATAATATCGAAAAGGGTTGTGGAGGAGATAAACTTAAAAACAAAACAAAAAAAAAAAAAAAGAACAATTATCAGAACAAGATAGTTATATTGAAAGGGGGTGTTCGAAAAAAGGGGAAAAAATTTATTTATTAATTTATTTATAATTATTACAGCTTGAAAAAAGCCTAGATTAAAATAACACTTATATTAAATATAATATTATTATAATTACAAACTATCTTATAGCTGTTGTACAGCAATATAAGTACAATTTTCTTTTGAATAAATTGATTTCGCTACATTCTTTTAGATCGTTTGGAAGCTCGTTGAATCTTTTTAAACCTTTATAAAACAAATTTTGTTGTCCGCTCTCTGTGCTAAAGAAGGGCAGTCTAAAATTGTTTCGACTTCTCGTGTTTACATTGTGAATATCTCTATTGTATACAACATTATTGCTTAAGTATTCTGGAAGATTACCATTTTTTACATTAAACACAAATATCATTACAAAGTAAAGTAAGCGCTGCTTCACACTAAGCCACTCAAGTTCGCTTAGCATTTCACTAGTTTCTGTATAACGATTTTTTTTCAATATAAACCGCATAGCCTTGTTTTGCATTTTTTGTAAGTTATCTATTATACTATCAGATACTATGTAAAGGATAGAGGGACAATAATAAAAATGTGGTTCCACTATAGATTTATACACTAAAATTTTATGTTTTTTTGATACAAATCTACACGACCTTTGCAAAAATCCAATTTTCTGACCAATACTTTGTTTTAAATTTCTAACATGATCCTCGAATTTTAATTTGTTATCAATAAGTATTCCTAAGTATTTAATTTTTTGAACTTCTATGAGTTTTTCGTTTTTAATTTTTAATTCATACTCATTTATAATATTTCTTCTACTTAAAACTATATACTTAGTCTTATCAATATTTATCTTTAATTTGTTTTGACACAGCCATTTATATATATTGTTCAAATCATGCTGCATTTTTTCCATTGCTAGGTGTAAGTTTTTTTCACTTATCATTATAAGGGCATCGTCTGCAAATAGCTTTATAGAACAGTATCTTAACGCTTTTACAATATCATTAATGTAAATTAGGAACAGTAATGGTGCAAGCACCGATCCCTGAGGTAGACCAATATCAACTGGTTGCTCAACAGATAGACAATTAGAGTTTATTAATGTTTGCTGCCTTCGATTAGACAAATAACTTTTAAACCATTTAATCGCTTGACCTCGTACTCCATAACTATCATAATCTGCTGCTGTTTAACAATCATAATCTGCTGGTCGATTGTCTCAAAAGCGCGTTTTAGATCCAGAAATACTGCAATTATAACATTTTGTTCATTTAGTTGATTTTTCCATTTACATACTATCATATTTAGAGCTGTTTCACAAGAATGTTTTTTCCTGAAGCCGGATTGCTCTGGTATTATTATTTTATTTTCTTCAAGGTACTCAGTTAACTGTTCTTTTATTATTGTTTCAATTATCTTTTCATCAGCTGGCAAAGTATTTATAGGACGCATTTCTGTTGATTTTATAGTATTTTTAATTTTTTGAACTGGTATTACTGTTGACAGTTTCCAGCAGTCAGGCACATAACCAATTCTGATACTTTCATTTATTATATTTTTGTAAAAAAAAACCAGTATACTCAATGGAGTCTTTTATGACACCTTCAGATAGCAGGTTTTTACTGCCTCTTTTATTTTGAAACTTTTTTACAATTTGAGTCACTTTTTCAGTCGAAACTTCTTTAAGTTCAAACAAAGTTTGCACATTATAATCATAAGTTTGGTTATTTTGCACTGTTTCAATTCCATCGCTTATGTCTTTAACACTTTTAACGAAATATTTGTTTAGTTTATCTGCAATTTCTTTTTCATTTTCGTACACTATATTATCAATTTCCATTTTTGTTATTGACGTGTATTCTTTTTTTAAACTAATTGATTCTTTTAAACATTTCCACATTTGTTTACTGTTTTGTCGGTTAAATAAAATTTTGTTTTCAAGATATCTGGCCGTTTTGATTTTCACTAGTTTTTTATATCGTTTGTTTACTTGTTTATAAGAACTCCAATCACCATTTATTTGACCGTTTTTGTACAAGTTTATTTTAGTTCTGTTTAATTCTGTAAGTTCTTGATCATACCATTTATTCATTAATTTTATTTCTATTTGTTTTTCAAATGTTAAGCACAGCATTGCTTGCGAGATTATTTCATTCATCGTTTTTATTTTATTTTCAAGAGATAGGTTACTTGTTACGTTAAAGTTGTAATTTCTGAATGTTCTGAGGAGGTTTTCGGCACTATAATTTTCCCATATTATTTTTTTTTTTTTTGTTATTCGCATTTTATACTCTTGGTTGGTCTCTAAATCAAAGCCAATTGTTTCATGATCAGCGATTTTATAGTTTTCGAGTCTTTCACCTTTTATATTATCTTTATTTGAATATAACAAATCAATTAGTGTTTTTGAGCGTTCACAAATTCGAGTGTAAAAATTTATTTTTTGAGTCATACATAAGTTTGCAAGAACCTCGTTTAATTTTTTACTTATGATAGTGTTTTTATTCATGTCAATATTGAAATCACCTATAAGAATATTATTATCACTTAATTCAAGCTTATTCAATACAATGTCACTTAATTAATTTAAAAACTCAATGTCACTACTATTAGGAGAATGGTATAACACCCCGATGTGCCATTTCATGTCACAGTTTATCAACTTGATTATTATGCACCATAGATTTTTATTTATGCTATCATTATATATAACTTTAAACTGGATTTTTATATGTACATATATTAATACTCCTCCAGTATGACGACTGTGCGAGTCGCATCTTACAGTTTCGTAATTCACAATATGTAATTCTTGACTATTTATTGCACTTGTCGACCGCGATTCTGAGCACAACAATATTAAAGGCTTTTTATCATTTATAAGTACTTCGAGTTCAGTTTTGTTTGCAATTATACTGTTTATATTTAGATAAATGCAAGGTATTTTGTTTATACTCTTTGGTTGCTATTTTCGGTTTCGTGTTTTTGTTTTTGTTTGGCAATATTTTATATACGCTGGACATTTAACACTAAACGCATAGTGGTTTACGTCTACATCTGCTAATTTCTGTTTTACTAGATCGTAACAATTTACACACCTTATTATATCTGATTTGCAGTTTTTTATATCATGTGTACCGCCACACTTACTACACGCAATTTTATTTATACATTCACTAGCTTTGTGTTGAAAGCCTAAACATTTAAAACATCTCATTATATTTATGTGTTCAAAAATTCTGCAGCTATCATATTCAATTTTGACTCTTTTCTTAAAGATAAATAAATCATATGTTTCTTCGTCCGTTTCAACCAGTGCATTATAGCTTTCTTCACGTTTGTTTTTATCTTCAAATATTTTAATAATTTTTAGCTCTCTGTTTTCCTCAATATCGTTTTGTTTTTTCAAGCACTCAATTAATCTTTTGTCTGACAGCCTAGATGTCAACCCGTTTATTTTAAATATTTTCTTTTTGTTTAAAATAGTTTTTAATTGGGCTTTGGCCGTCAACTTTCGATAAAAAGACTGATTTTATCTTTTTAAAGAATATTCTTCTTTATTTGTGCGATATTTCGACTCTCGCTGAGAGTCATCATCAGGCTGGAAAAGATACGGATTTCTTTCACTTCTATACATATACAAATAAAAATAACATTAGATTACCATAAAACAATAGATTTACGTTACAAACATCGATAACATGAACAGAAATTTAAACTTTAAACATTTAAAACTTATTTAGTATTAAATCCGCGCGTCCATCACCGTCGGTTGCTTTTTCGTCTTTATTAAGTACTTGTAAATGTGGGCACAGTTATCAGTGTCAGTTTTGTAGTTTAGTCGTATATTTGAAGGCGTGTTGATAATGTGCAGCATCTCTATCGTGTATCTTTTCGCGTAGTTTTTCTCTTGTTGCAATATTTCGGTGCTTTCAAAGTCAGGAGAATGACCGCTTTGAAGACAGTGGGCCGCAAGTGCTGTTTTGTGTTCATGATTTGATTTTAAGTCCGATTTGTGTGCTGAAAGTCTCGTTTTTAATTTGGATTTTGTTGTACCAACATATACTTTTTTGCATATGTTGGACCCGTCACCCTTGCATTGTATTTTGTAGATTAAATCACTTTTGTCCTTGTCATCAATTTTGCTTTTTATTCTGCTGTGGAGGCTTTTTAATGTGTTGTTTGTTTTAGGTGCAAGAACGTAGTTGTTATTGTTGTAGATGTCAGATTTTTTAACTTTCTCCGTGAAACCAGGTACATATGTTATTCCCTTAAAGATTTTGGGTTCTGAACCTTGTTCTTGGCCAGAATGTTTTGTGTTGTTGTTTTTACATATTTTTAACAATCGTGTTATAGTGTGTTGTGGAAAGTCGTTAGACATAAGTATTTGCTTTATGCGTTTTTTGTTGCTGTTATGGAAGATTTCGTCGCTAATCTTTAAGACCCTTAGAATAAAGTTCTTGGCCGTATTGAAAATTATTTTCTTGGGATGTTTAGAATAATAATTTATTAATCTTCCCGAAGCTGTGGGTTTTTGATACCAGTCCGTTTTGATGATGTTGCTGTTTCTGACGACCAGAGCGTCCAAGTATGGTAATTTTCCGTCTCGTTCCTCCTCTTTCGTGAATTTTATGTGACCGTTGCACTTGTTCAATGCGTTTAATGTGTTGTCTATTTCGTTTGCTTTGACTATAGCGAATAGGTCGTCTACATACTTGGTAAGTAGTCTAGGTTTGTGATTTATGTTGGCCATGAATTTATTCAAAATTTCTTCCATTACGATGTCAGCAATTATTGGTGAGATCGGCGAACCCATTGGCATACCTTTTAGTTGACAGTAAATTTTATTGTCGTAAGTAAAGTAGTTGTTTTCTTTAATGCAAAAAGTAAGAATTTCCATAAATAACTTCTTTGGTATATTCGTATGCTTTTCTAACTTGTCCCACTGTCGTTCAATTGTTTTGATTGCCAGCTCCAACGGTATGCTGGGAAAGAGTGACGTCACATCGAATGAAACCATCTCTTCGTCTTCACATATGTATGTGTTGTTAATTTTGTTTTTGAATTCCACCGCGTCTTTTATATTGTATTCGGAGCCAACCGTCAAAGTTTTCAAAACGTCTACCATGTACTTTGAGAGTGCGTAAGAGGGAGAATTGATCGACGAGCAAATGGGCCGCAGCGGTGCATTGTTTTTGTGTATCTTCGGTAGTCCGTAAAACCTCGGCATTGTTGCAGTGTGTGTCGTCATTTTAAGCTTCTCTTGCTTGCTGATAATTCCTCGCTTAAATAATGTTTCAACGAAGAAGTTGTTTTTTTGTTGTAAAGTTGACGTAGGGTCTCTTCTTATTGTCTTGTACGTCCACCCGTCTCCCAATATTGTTCTCATCTTTTCTTCGTACGTATTTTAAACTTAATGATTTCACACAAACACGAATCTCTGCGTGACAACATACAAAACAAAAAAGAATTAGAAACCATGTTAGGCACAACAATTACAAAAACAGAAGCTCGAATCATAACAACAAGGAATGATAAACTAGCTTTACATGACAGACAGCTGGCAACAAAGCGACAAGTGCAAAAGTTTCAGAAGCTAAGAGAAGAGCAGATCAAACAATTAAACATACACAACAACAACTCATGGTTTGTAAACAGAACAGACATAACAATTCCGATGGAGGTGCAATGGCTGTTAGCGCACGGTCCAAAGTTCGCGCTGCCACTGACAAAAAAACAATTCCCCTTGTTCAGCATCATCGCAGAAGGAGAGGATTGCATTCAAACGCTCACCGAACAAGAAGATCAAGACAAGGCACGAATTAAGCTCACAACACTAATAGAACGATACTTAAGAGAAACAAAACCATCAGAAAGAGACGCCTGCGTGATAAACATAGCCAAAAACACATCAACTTTTTTAAAGCAAAACAAAGACATAATTGTTGTAGAAGCAGACAAAGGAGGGAAAACAGTAATGATATACAAGAACGAGTACGAAGAAAAGATGAGAACAATATTGGGAGACGGGTGGACGTACAAGACAATAAGAAGAGACCCTACGTCAACTTTACAACAAAAAAACAACTTCTTCGTTGAAACATTATTTAAGCGAGGAATTATCAGCAAGCAAGAGAAGCTTAAAATGACGACACACACTGCAACAATGCCGAGGTTTTACGGACTACCGAAGATACACAAAAACAATGCACCGCTGCGGCCCATTTGCTCGTCGATCAATTCTCCCTCTTACGCACTCTCAAAGTACATGGTAGACGTTTTGAAAACTTTGACGGTTGGCTCCGAATACAATATAAAAGACGCGGTGGAATTCAAAAACAAAATTAACAACACATACATATGTGAAGACGAAGAGATGGTTTCATTCGATGTGACGTCACTCTTTCCCAGCATACCGTTGGAGCTGGCAATCAAAACAATTGAACGACAGTGGGACAAGTTAGAAAAGCATACGAATATACCAAAGAAGTTATTTATGGAAATTCTTACTTTTTGCATTAAAGAAAACAACTACTTTACTTACGACAATAAAATTTACTGTCAACTAAAAGGTATGCCAATGGGTTCGCCGATCTCACCAATAATTGCTGACATCGTAATGGAAGAAATTTTGAATAAATTCATGGCCAACATAAATCACAAACCTAGACTACTTACCAAGTATGTAGACGACCTATTCGCTATAGTCAAAGCAAACGAAATAGACAACACATTAAACGCATTGAACAAGTGCAACGGTCACATAAAATTCACGAAAGAGGAGGAACGAGACGGAAAATTACCATACTTGGACGCTCTGGTCGTCAGAAACAGCAACATCATCAAAACGGACTGGTATCAAAAACCCACAGCTTCGGGAAGATTAATAAATTATTATTCTAAACATCCCAAGAAAATAATTTTCAATACGGCCAAGAACTTTATTCTAAGGGTCTTAAAGATTAGCGACGAAATCTTCCATAACAGCAACAAAAAACGCATAAAGCAAATACTTATGTCTAACGACTTTCCACAACACACTATAACACGATTGTTAAAAATATGTAAAAACAACAACACAAAACATTCTGGCCAAGAACAAGGTTCAGAACCCAAAATCTTTAAGGGAATAACATATGTACCTGGTTTCACGGAGAAAGTTAAAAAATCTGACATCTACAACAATAACAACTACGTTCTTGCACCTAAAACAAACAACACATTAAAAAGCCTCCACAGCAGAATAAAAAGCAAAATTGATGACAAGGACAAAAGTGATTTAATCTACAAAATACAATGCAAGGGTGACGGGTCCAACATATGCAAAAAAGTATATGTTGGTACAACAAAATCCAAATTAAAAACGAGACTTTCAGCACACAAATCGGACTTAAAATCAAATCATGAACACAAAACAGCACTTGCGGCCCACTGTCTTCAAAGCGGTCATTCTCCTGACTTTGAAAGCACCGAAATATTGCAACAAGAGAAAAACTACGCGAAAAGATACACGATAGAGATGCTGCACATTATCAACACGCCTTCAAATATACGACTAAACTACAAAACTGACACTGATAACTGTGCCCACATTTACAAGTACTTAATAAAGACGAAAAAGCAACCGACGGTGATGGACGCGCGGATTTAATACTAAATAAGTTTTAAATGTTTAAAGTTTAAATTTCTGTTCATGTTATCGATGTTTGTAACGTAAATCTATTGTTTTATGGTAATCTAATGTTATTTTTATTTGTATATGTATAGAAGTGAAAGAAATCCGTATCTTTTCCAGCCTGATGATGACTCTCAGCGAGAGTCGAAATATCGCACAAATAAAGAAGAATATTCTTTAAAAAGATAAAATCAGTCTTTTTATCGAAAGTTGACGGCCAAAGCCCAATTAAAAACTATTTTAAACACCACATACAAGGCCGATTAATTTCACATTTTATTTTCTTTTTGTTTTGATCATTTATTTTCGCAATTTCATAATTCTCTCCGATTTGTTCGTTTATTTTCTTTTGTACTGTTTCAAGAGCTTTTCCATCCGCGCATGCTACAATTATTCCTCCATTTCTTATCTCTCTCACTTCACTTATGAGACCGTCTGTAGGCTCAATCACTGACTTTAATGCATTTTTAGTTTCTCTATTGTTTCTGTTCATATTATTTTTCGGCTTAATCACTACCTTATTTGCATTCTTTTTTGCTATTTGAGCATAAGTCAGTTTATTTTCATTTAAGTTATTGTCATTGCTTGTGCTTTGTATTTGCTGCAATTTTAGTTTGTCTATATTATTATTTAGCTCTTTGTTTACTTCTTTAACAATTTGTTCTTTCATTTCCTCGTATTTCATTTTAAGTTGCTGTTCCATCATAGTGTTAAATTCATTTAGAAAATCACTTTTAAACTTTTGACACCTCTTCAACAATGTCTTTTACATCATTTTTTGTTAATTTATTTTCCTCAGCTTTATTAATTAAGTGTTTTATTTCTATAAATTTCATATTTGTGCTAGATAAGCTACATTTATTACAAAACCACTGTATGTTGATGTTTTCGTTTATTATTTTTAATTCTGCTCTCTTTATATTGCTACATTTAAGACAGTAGCTTTTGCCGCAGCCTCCTTTACACTCTACGGTTTCGTCTATTTGCGACAACTTTGCTGTACACTCATTGCACTCAGTTGCAGGCATGTTGTGTTTTTCACTCAACAGCCTGATTTATTTGTTAAATTTACTATATATCAATTTCAATTTTTTACAAAAATCTTGAAAAAAACTAAATAGAGTCACTGTCTCTTAGCAATGATTTTACAAATGCTTTGTTTGTCACTAAAATTTCCATAAATTGCTCGATAATTTTGTGCTTCAAAAAATCACTTCCGACCGTCACGGTTAAATTAATTGTAGGTGAAAAAAAAAATATGAATTATATATAATTTTAATTTGCGAAGCTTTTAAGCAGGCTCAAAATTAACATCGAGCTAGAACTGTTAAATAGCGGAAATAGCGTTTAACAAGCCAGGCGTTCCCAAACCGTTACCCATCGAGTGCCACTATTTAAAGTACGGTATTCAGAAAACGCTATCTAACGGAAGCCGACCATGGCAACCATCTTGAATTCCAGGCGGTCCCACTCTTAATCATAAAATTTTTATATCATTTATGTTGCTTTAACTTATAACATGTTTACTAAATTTTTTTATTAAAATAAATAAATAACTGGCCATTTCAGCTCTTTAAAGGACTTTGACCTAGCTTCTTATGATTATAATTGTGTTGTGCGTGTTATTAAGTTTGTACACAATTGACCGAGAAACGGACCTACAGGTTTAACGCCGACTCCGAACAGCGATGAACGGAATGTTCTTATTCTAAAGAAGCTTTACATGGCATTATGATTACTCTCTGAGGTTTGCCATTGTCTGCAGAGAGGTGGCGGCCGTACAGAAAAATTATTTTAATTCAAATAATTTTCTGTCGCTGCTGGGGTTCGAACCTGCGTCTCTAAGTTCGTTGACATAGCGGCCACGCACTTTAACCAACTACGCCACGGACACCAATTTTTTTATTAGTTTATAATTTAAATTTAAGTTTATATTTTTTTTTGTGATACGCAGTAAAATTTTTTTTGATAAATTCAACAACATTTTTCTGGTTCGTAAACTATGTGAAACAACGAAGCATAATTCATGTCCGTTCGGTCTGAACCGAAATTTTGAGAAGCCATTTTATTCTTTTTTAGTGTAGATTTTTTTTATTAATGCCCTCTAAGCGAACTCCTTAAAGAGGAAAAGTTAAGAAACAAAAATTCTTTAAGTAAAAATTCAGTATGTAGATTGTCTTTTTTTTTAACAGGGCGAACATGATTTTGTCTCTTTGTTGTTGACTTCAAAATTTTTAATAGTTTTAGATGTTTGTGATTTTCTAATTTTTTATATTATCATTAATAATGTCTTTGATGAAATTACCGCGATTCGCTTTCAAATAAGAAAAAAATTAAAATTTGTTTCTTCTTGTTGTATTATTCGCTTTGGAATCTAACTTATTATTTTTTAAATGATGTTTGGTGTTTTTAGTTTCTATTATTAATTCACGATTTTGTAATTTCAATTTTTTCAAGTGTTTATGTGTGGTGAGTATGCAAGGATAAGATGACAAGATTCGAGTTTTGATTCAATTTGATTCGGCTTTTGATTCAATTTGATTTTCTCTTCATTAAAATTTTTCCGTTACATATTTCTGTCTGATCTAGTTTGAGTTTCTGTTATTTCAATTTGATTTGGAATTAGGTTATTCTGCTTTTATTTAAATTCTAATCAGATTGCATCTTATTTTAATTTTTTGAGTTGATTTTGAATTACTTAGTTTAAATTTGCCTTTATTAAAATTGTGATTCGATTAAGTTCACTTCGTTTTATTTTTAATTTTGCTCAATTCAATTTGATTTTGAAGTACCTAATTTATTTGTGCTTTGATTCTTTTTTTTTTATTTATTTTTTATTCCATTTGATTTTCGCATTAATTCAAATTTTATTTAATTTAGTTAAATTTTGTCTCTCTGTTAATTTTTTTTTTGCTTTATTTCAATTTCTTTTGCTGTAATTTAATTTCTTTTAGATATTTTTAAATTTGAGTTTTTTTTGTTTTCTTCCGGTACAAACCGCCTCGACCTGGCCTGACGGGCTATGAACAGCGCCGGTAAAACGCTGAGCTACACGGAGAGAATTGTTTGCGCACGATTTTTGATCAAGCTGTTCATAAAATATAAAAAATGTATTCTTTAAACATTTATAAGTTTCGATCATCAATTATGCGCTATGCTCTGAATTTTTGCTATAGTTCTTCAAAAAGCACTGATCATATATTATGATCAATTTATCAAAGTTAATAATTTTTTTGATCAACGTTATTGCATTCCTTATGCACAAATTGCTCATGAAAGTTTCTTCACTTTATAAGCATTGATAACATATAATGATCAAGTATTCATGAATCGAACACTTGACAAGAAAGAAAACACAGATGTTCTTTTAGAAATAGTACTTTTTTAGGAAAGAAAGCAATATGGTAGTATTTTATATAGTATGTAGTTTTATAACAACTTAAGTGTATAGTAAATATTAATGTTTTGGTATTATTCACGACACGAACAATTAATGTTTCCTTTGTATTGGCGTACATTTAGTGTTTGAAGCAAATTTTGTAGAGAAACAAAAGCAATATATGTACATTAGGCCAAAATACATAGAAAGCATGCATGCCTTAAGCATGCATCGTGCATTTGAAGCATTATTGGTTAAAGCGCATAGAAAGCATGCATCGCATACATATATGATAAATTTCAAATATGTAAAACTGAATAGAAATTTTATAGGAAAAGTAGTGAAAATACTTTAAATTTATTAAAAAAAAGGTGGAATTGGAGAATATTTTATGGTTAATGGTTGTGTTGATATTGCTTTTATTTCATAAATGTCTTTCTGTCAATGCTTTGATGCCTGCAAAAAGTTAAAAGTTCGCCAACTTCAGGCATGCTGCAAGCATCATGCATGCGTGCATGCTTTGAATGTGGGCTACTTCATAACAACCCGTATCACAAATGTCAGACGCTTGAAGCATGCATGCCTGCTATGTGTTTCGGCCTATTGGGTTTAGAATACAAAACTTTACAAAAAAAAAGAAAAAATATTTTTCATAATTCATTAATTGCTTTGCATTTGCAAAACATGTTTTATTAGTAAGAATGTTTTTTGCTAAATATTAATTTTTATTTTCTTTTATACATATATCTTAATATAAGTAATATAAACTTTCGATACGATCGATAGTCCAAAATAAAAGTAAATTATCGATATGAAACATTGATCACATCGTGAACACCTTTCTTAATCAATTTAATAATTGAAAACGAATTAGATGACAAAAATGTACCAAACTTTTTTCGGAGTCACTTTTTTGATCAGGTTGACAGCATTAAAGTGAAAGTTCTGGTCGACTTCAGAGATTTGAGGAAAAATTTTAAAAAACACCTGTTTTTCTCACCTGATTTTGATATTTTTTTTTCTTCTACTTTTTGAATGAATTAAAGGGAGGAGTACACAGAATATTTTTTATAGAAATATACCTGCTTTGAACAAGTGAAGTGATGTATGATGAATTTCACCCATTGTTAGTTCATATCTACATAAAAAAAAAGTTTACCATACAAGCATGCAAATTAATTTTTTTCAATATAATCTTTACAAATAAATCAAACTAATCCTGATTTTACAAATAACTAATTTTTATTTCATTTGTTGTATTACACAAAAGTATTTCTTAATTTAATGTTTTTTAATTCTGCCAAACGTTTATTCAATATAAATAAAACAAAAATCGATACTTATTTATAACAAAAACAATTTGGTCCAATTGTACTGCAAATTGTACTGCAAACATAATTATGCAACCCTGTCATTGCTGATACAAAATATACAGCAACACTTACAAACCGTTCAATTCCTTTGAAATTCTACGTTGACTACGAACGATGCAGCATTTTATTGCAATTTATATTGAGTTTGTTTCATTGTTAAGAAGTGCTTAATGTTGCTGAATAAATTTGAATAAACTTTGTTTAACCAAATCTCCAGTTTTAACAAGGTAAGTAAAAGTATTAGTATAATTAAAAAGTGTATAGTTATACTGATGTTCAAAGAAACGATAGTTCGTTTGGAATTGACACATTTTGTGCAAATTTAACTTAATCGACATGTATTATTATAGTTATGTACTTCTGTTTTAGGTTAGATTATGAGCAAAATGGCCCTTATTGATGATTCAATTCAAACAAGCAGTTCAAATGTTGTATTGGTTAATGATGGATGCAGTGGTATGTACATTTTTTTATTTGATTGAAAAGGATTAATAAGAAATAACAAGATTAATAACACTCCATAGTGGCTATCCAAATTCCAGAAGAAGACGAAAAATTTTTTGATATGCTAACAAAGCATAACATACAAGAGTACTACATGAAACTCAACTTCTTAAAAATTAATGTTGACTGCTTTTCGTCAATACGGGAAGCTGACATAAGGGACATTTTCGATAATGAAATTGGTCCTCGAATCAAGTTTCGTGCGCTGTTAGATGAATGGCGGCTCTTAAATGTAAGATTTTTAATTTTAAGTCCTTTACGGAACAATGTTTACTAAATTTTGAATTATGTGTTAAGCACATGGAACCAATTACACAATGTTGTTGTTATCATGGTTTGGATAGTGCCCTAAAAATATCAGCATCAACTAATGATAGCTTCACGCAGTCTGTCTCTTTGGAGACTTATTCCACACCTATCAACTGTGGATACAAATTTGTAACATTAATTTTTGAAATAAATTAGGAACGACCCTTGAAATTCAATTATTTTTCAGAATTTTGATTCTTTTGAATTCAGACACTGGGGAAAAAATCCATTGCAAATATGTTGATAATCGCATACTAAACTCACAGGAGAGGGATGTGATGGTATCAGAGATTGTTAGACAACATCTTGAAAAAGATAATCCAATGACAACGGCAATCTTTGATGAAATATCTGGGGATATAGTTAAAACATTTGCGAATGAGAAAAAAGTGAGAAATTCCAAACGAATGTTTAGTAATATAATTGAATTATGCCAGTTAGGTCATTAATTAAAAAAAATTGTGTGTTATTTTTAGGAATATTATTTTCAAAATAATCCCAGAGGTGGAAAATTGTACAACAAGTACCGGTCGATGGCAAAAACATTAAGGAAAGCTGGATTCTTTACAAGTCGTATTAGGTAAACTAAATCCAACGCCCAATCATCTATTCGATTAGAAAATACGGAATGTATTCCAGTGCAAGAGGCTGACTCTGAAGAGAATGAGTGGCTTAATTGTCATAATTCACCTTGGGAAGTTGTCGAGCTAAAGTGGAGAAGAAGTTTCCAGACTAGACGTGCAGAAATTTTAAATAATTCAATCACTAAGATTTTGCTGGAATGGCCACTTCTAACTCAGAGCTATGGATATCATTTGGTAAGCATTTAATATTAATTGAATATTATAACACAATCTGATGGAAATTGTCTTTAAATCTTAAGATTGACATAGATTTCGAAATTATTCATCCGGGGAAATCGAATAACTTAGTAACAAGTTGGGAATCCCTTGAAGAAGGTATCATTAATACGTGCAAAAAACTACTAAAGTTTCCGGCAGCAAAAAATTTAATGAAGAATCTATCTTCAAACTCAGGTAAACAAATTTCATTTGAACGCAAATAGATAATTCACTTTTGTATTTTAAATTTTACAGAGTTGCGCATTGTAGAAATTTTCAAAATACTTCAATCTATATTTTAACCTTTTGCTCGCAAATTTGTAGACAAAACATTATGGAAAGTAAGTACGGGTGACGCCTGGAACTCGTTTGTTGTTGAAGCTAAAACCACCTCCGATATTCCGGTATTGATAAACAAACGTAAGCAGTATTGTATAGACAAAAAAATAACATATCAACCCTTCATAATTATCATTAATAACAACAACCTGCAATTTTCGCTGGTGTCTGATGGAACAACATATTTATTCGATAAATTTTTAAACGCTTTCGATATATACTTTAAATGTTTTTTTTTTCTTTAAACCTAGAGTATCCTTTTGAGAACTCCCGATTTTGGCATTTTGTTCAGGTTTTGTTTTATAAAATACCAACAGAAAAACCTACACCAGCTGAGTTTTCTGAATTTATTCATCTTTTAAATTGAAATTGTTTTTAATAACTAAACTTTTGTTATTGTATAATCACATCTCTGGTCAAATTTAATATACCATAATCATCATGACTTTCGAATGTTTCATATGCAATTCATCTTTTGAATCAATTGATAACTTAATAAAACACTTCAAATATATTCACTGGTTAAAACGACATTCACAATTAGTTTGTTTTAAGTGTCAATCAAAATTTCATGACTTTACATTATATAAGAGACATATATTAAATGATTGTATGCGTAATAAAAACTTTGAGCAACATTCAATTTTAAATTATTCTGAGACTTTGAAAGAAAATGAAAGTATTAATTCACAAAAAAAAAAAGATTCTGTTATAAACCCTATTGAAAGAGATAATTTAATATTCGATAAAATTAAAAACAAAATTACTAATGAAGACGTTGAAAATTGTTTAAAGAAATTAAAGGCAGATTCTTTATTCCTTGTAAGCAAACTTTATAACGAAAATCACTTAACATCGAAAGCTATTCAGAGTATACTATTACATTTTACCGAAGATATTACAAACAAAATATTTAAATCTTTATTAGAATTACTTGTCCCGATTGTGCCTGAAGGTGAGAAATGTTTGGTAGAAAAAATTTTGAGAGGCTGCTCTGAGCCATTTAAGGGCATTGATACCGAATTTTTATATTTGAAAACAACTACGGAGATGGGACTTTACAAACATCCAACAAAAATTGAAATTAACAACTCTGTAATGCAATTTTATAAAAATGGGAAAAGTGTTTTAAAAAACAAAAGTAGTGACATCATTTTATTGCCAATCGAACATCAAATCAAGATTTTCTTTCAACAAGGAAATATTTTGAGAGCTACACTTCAATATACAAGTTCACTTAGTTGTTGTTTAGGAGATGACATTAAGCATTTTGTTCAAGGTACAATTTGGCAAGAAAAAATGTCACATTTTAATAAATCTCAAAATATTATTCCCATAATTTTTTATTACGATGATATAGAAATGGGTAATGCATTAGGCAGTCATTCCGGTAGTCAGTCAATAGCTGCATTTTATTATCATTTCCCTTCATTGCCAGAAAACTGCACTTTAATAGAAAATATTTTCTTAGCAATGCTTATGAAAACAACATTGCTAAAAAATTTCCCACTTTCAAAAATTTTGTCAAACTTTATCGATGTGTTAAAAAAGTTAGAAGAAGGCATTGAAATACATACAGATGAGGGTATTTTTGTTGCTAATTTTGTAGTCGGTCTTTTTATTGGAGACAATCTCGCACTTAATACTCTGTTAGGATTTTCAGGTTCTTTTAGTCATAATTTTTGCTGTAGACTATGTAAAGCTTCTAAGCTTGAGATGAATACGTTGGTAGAAGAAAATAAAGAACAGAGAAGAAATTTGATTAATTACAAAGAAGACGTAAGCAGAAATGATTATAAAAGCACTGGGGTTAAGTCTAATTCGCCTCTCAATTCGTTACTCAAAACTTTTATTCAGATCTTATGCATGATTGTTTAGAGGGTTGCATAAAATTTGGCCTGATAGAGTCTTTGACATATTTTGTAGACAAAGGAAAATTCTTTTCAATTGAAATTCTCAATTCAAAAATTAATTCATTCGACTACGGGGTAGTCGAGCTTAGAAACAAACCTCCTGGAAATATTAAAAAAGAACACTTAAGAACTAATAGACTAAATTTTTCTGCAAGAGAAACTTACTGCTTTCTTCGATTCTTTACACTTTTGATAGGGGACTTCGTTCCAAAAGCAAATAAAATTTGGATTTATGTTTTAAAATTAAAAGAACTTATTGATTTTTTATTGAAAGACAGTTTTAATAACACAGACTTAGTTAGTTTATCGAACGTTATTAAAGACCAATGTATATGAAATGTTTTGAAAAAGATTTGAAGCCAAAGCATCACCACATAACACATTATGTGTCAATGTTAAGAGCTATTGGCCCTGTTAAGCATTTATGGTGTATGAGACATGAAAGTAAAAATAAAAATTTGAAAGAATATTCAAAAGTTTCATTTTCCCGTATTAACTTAGAGTTTTCTATTGCAAAAAAATGTTGCTTTAAGTTTTCAAATAAAATATTAACAAAGTTTGACCCTTTTAAAATAATTGATGCTAAAAATGTTAAATCTATAACTATATCAAATATCCAAAACTTAATCCAAAATTGTGCATTACCTTTCACTTTACAAGATAAACTTAATGCTTCGAATTTTGTAAGGTACAAGGGAACTGATTTTAGAGTCGGGTATTATGTATTTTATAAAGAAGGCATTTATAAAATTATTAATTTAATATTGTTAAATAATAATATTTTTTTATTGCTAAATGAATACGAAATAAATTCATTTAACTCGCAATATTCTGTTTATATAATTGGTAACCAAATAAGCAACATTATGTGTAAGAATATTGATGAAATCCAATACAGAAAGCCCTTTGAGCTTAATCCATTTTTAAACGGAACAAAGTGTTTCATGAAACGTATTTTATAACTTTAGATTTTATTTACTTTTTTATATATTTATATTATTTCAATTGGATCAATTATTTAATTTTATTTTCCGTAGTTAATAACTAATTTATGTAATTTAAAACTCAATAAAGTCAAAAAAAAAAAAAATCTTATTTTTCTTTGTGGCAAATATAAACGAATGATATGTCATTTATGATCACTTTGGTCATAATCTATGTGCAAGGTTTGTTCAATTCAATCCGAATTGAGAATAAGCTATAAATACTTTAATCAAAATTTCTGCACAATGTTTTTACAGTTCATACCATTAGCTCATGGTCTATGAACATTTTGCTCATAATCTATGCGCAAAGTATCTTCAATTCATTTCATTAGCTCATGATCCTTAAACAATCTGAGAATAATCTATGTGCTAAGTTTTTTAACTTAACTCAATTGAGCATGATCCATAAACACTTTGGTTATACATTTTATGCCAGTTGCTCATATATAACGCTTATTTCTTGCTCCAAATTTATGAGCACAAATACATATTTTATGATCAGTTGCTCTTAATCGATCAATATGTGCAATTAGCGCATAAGTTATGTGCATAGGGAATAATATATGAACCGAATTCTCTCCGTGTAGTTGGTGAGAATCAGGCCAGGTACGATACAATGGGACGCGTAACAATATGGCGCCCAATCAATAAACCAAGCCCAGCTTATAATCGCGCTTCCTCGGGGTATCTCTTTTTCAGTAGTGCTGGCTTAGCTAGAGTAGTCAAACTCAAATATAATTGCGCCTACAAAAGAATTCCTTGAGAAACCAGCGATTGAAAGTTTAGGGTCAAATAAATCAAAATAATTTCTATAATTTTTAATAATAAGTAAAAAAGTTAGGTTTCCGAAAATGAACAAACGAAGCAATAACTTATTTTGAAGGAATACAACCAAACAAAATAATAATAGTGTTGTGCAAAAATGTATCATTTTCGGAGAAGCTGAAAATAAGGGTTTCTGGTGATGATGGTAAAACATAATTGATGAACCTGGTTGTTTCAAATAGTCCACATCAGAGGCCAATAGCACAACATCGTCCACGATCGAACCATTATCAGCTTTTACCAAAAGGAGGGTTTAGCGGTAGTATGAGCAAAACTTCAAATAGATTTAAATTTTGTCGTTTGAATTAGTTTGCATAAGCTAAAGCTAAATAACGCAAGCCAAACATAAACAGCGAGAAGTATGCATAGAAGAAGAATGTCCAAAATCACCTGTATAACCCCAAAAGAATAACACCCTGTAAAAAAAAAACTCCACACAAATCCTATAAATAAATAATACACGTTTTAAAGTTTTCTCAGTCGGTTGTCTCTTAGAAATCCCCAAAGAAAATTTTAGTTTGAGTAGTCAGAGATTGTTCAAATGAACTAAGAAATTTCACAGCGAAAAAGAATTGCTCATAAAAGACGACAAATACGCTTTGAATTGAATCGTTCTTCACCCCAATTTAAGTCATTCAAAAGACATACTCCGAAGAGAACTAATATGGCAGAGAGTCAGGCAAGAGGGCCGAAGAGAACCCGAGCATTTTTCATGATTTTTCGGAATCCATATGCACTGCCGATAATCCTAACCAAGCGGAAGCTAGAAGCTGGAGCCAACAGTCAGAGCAAGCAGCAATTCCGAAAAATGTAGGAAATAAAACATTCCCTCCTAACTTCTCTATCCCTCCTCCGGCAAATAACGATGGTTCCAGGCCAGTTGCAAAACCGAATCCTGCTGGTTTATCGATAGAATACATGGGCGCAAATGAGGATAAGCAAGTTAATGAGATGGTCACGAAAGCATGTGAAAACGCAAGAGCGTCTATAGATAGATCGATACGAGTCCAAATTCAGGAAGGCATACGAGAGGGTCTTAAAAGTATAACGGGCGAGCTTAAGGATATAATTCAGCGCGAAGTCAATGAGTGTATGCGAGCACGTAATAATTTACCTGGTTATGGGGGTGGCGAAGAAATTGGCAGATATAATTCCGGGCGAGTACTGGGTAGGAATAGCGTTGGGTATCCGCGACCTGAAAATAGAGAAGAAAGATTAGTTCAAAATAATATAGACAGTAACAAAATAAATCATACAACCAGGGATGCATTTTCAAGTCGACGAAATGGAAGTAGACAGGCAACAACAACCTTTGAGCGTCTCTCAAGTGGAGCAACAGCACAAAATCTATACGATCACAGCCAGTCTAATTCCAATGCTTACACAGGAGCTATCAAAGTAGACAAGTGGGGATTGCTTTTCGATGGACGTAGCAGCAACCTATCTGTTGAAAATTTTGTGGTCCGTCTTGAGCATCTTCAAGCACAATACGGATGTACCTGGGTGGAAATAATGTGAGATTTTCATCTGTTACTATCTGGAGAAGCCCTCATGGCTTCGAAATTAGTACGACTAGTACGATATTGGCGCACGATGGAGTGCCGCAATGTTGGCCAGTCTGGAACGTTATTGGTCTGTATCAAGAGCCAATTGGTATTGAAGCCATGAGGGACCTAGTGGAGCGGAAGCAGCAGCCAGGCGAATCAACCGACGCTTTTTTCAGGCAGTATGGAAACTGAGGTCCAGACTGATGCAGCTAATGCCAGAATATGAGGTAATAAAAATTATCAAAATAAATCTCAAGGAGCACATAGGGCGAATTGTGTATCCGATGACTGTATACTCGGTTGAACATCTCCGTGACGAGTGCAACGAGGTAGAGCGGACGTTCCCTCGGCGCGATATGCGGGCAGCTCAACCAACTATACCAAGATATCCTCGTAATATCAGCGAGGTACGTGATGAGTATGGAAGTGAAGATGGTCAGATGATGGTCGAAGAACTGACAGCGGCGAAGTCTCTGGGGACAAGTTCGCAGCAACAGCAAGCCGGTACCCGGGTGCTGATTTGCTGGAACTGTCATCAGCAAGGCCACGCTTTTAATGATTGATGTCTCTGGAACAAAATATATTTTGCTATAAATGCGGTAGGCCAAACGTTATCACTCCGAAACGCCCAAAATGTGGAGTGAGAAACGACCAGAGGAACGCGGCAGCAGCAGGGATGCCACGCTCCAGTCTCCCGCGGAGGTGAAGCGGAATTAATTACCATATTCGACTCGAAACAGATCCATGATGGTGGAGTGGAAAGCGAACCTACGAAAGAACCAAAAATAAGTATTTTAAAGCGAGAAGCTGAATTTAATAAAAAGGTTAAGAAAATTAAATCAATAAAACCAATCGAAGAACGTATCCAAGATTACTACGAAGCGAGACAGAGAATCTTCAACAACAGCCAGCCAGATGGAAAGCGACAGATTTCAAGAAAAATCCAGAGAGCTTGAGAGAGTTTCGCAAAGCGTAAACTAATTCGCAAAAAAGCTATAGAGGCAGCCTCCAAAGCAGATGGAAAAGACCCTATATAATACGCTGACATCGAACTGGGCGGCAAAATAGTGCGTGGTCTATTGGATACGGGAGCTTTGGCAAGTATACTGGGACGTGGTTGTCGAGAGTTGATTGAGGAGCTGGGAGTTGACGTGGAACAGTATTTCTCTATTGTAAAAACAGACGGAGGACGTCAGCACAACATACTGGGAAAGATTCCACTTCCTGTCAAATTTAAAAATAAAGAAAGACAACTTTATTTTTTATATGTACTACCACCATGGCTAAACAATTGCAATGAGCTAACAGCAGAACAGCAAGAGCGTCTTGAAAGCGTCATAAAACAGTTCCGAACATTCGAAGAACATGGCTTAGGACGCACATATTTGGAGCAACACACCATCGAGCTTGTTGAAGGGACCGTGCCTGTTAAGGATCGACATTACCCAATATCACCAGCAGTCCAGGAGATCGTCTCCAAAGAAATAGATAAAATGTTAGAGTTGGGTG
This sequence comes from Pherbina coryleti, assembly GCA_943735915.1. Taxonomy (NCBI): domain Eukaryota; kingdom Metazoa; phylum Arthropoda; class Insecta; order Diptera; family Sciomyzidae; genus Pherbina; species Pherbina coryleti. Next base: position 111,994,665 of record OX030950.1, on the reverse strand, counting down.
TAATAGAAAAAAGCCAGAGTGCATGGAGCAGTCGCACGACAGTTGTGCGCAAACCGGAAAAAACCGATTTTGTTTAGATGTTAGAAAGCTGAATGAAAGGACGGTGAAGGACGCCTATCCTTTGCAAAACATTGATGGGATCCTGAGCCGTATCGATGAAACGTATTTTATAAGTAGCGTCGATTTGAAATTTTCCTTTTGGCAAATTAAACTAGAACAGAAAAGCAAGGCTTATACTGCTTTTACGGTGCAAGGACGTCGACTGTACCAATTTTCAGTGATGCCGTTCGGCCTCTGCAATGCCGCTCAACGCCTTTGTCGCTTAATGGACAAGGTCATTCGGCAAAGACTCAAATCCAATGTTTTTACGCATCTCGATGATCTCTTGATCATAGCAGCTGATTTCGATAAAAATAAAAATAAAAAAAAATAAATAACTAGCCATTTCAGCCCTTGAAAGGACTTTGACCTAGCTTCTTATGATCAATTGTGTTGTGCGTGTTATTAAATTTGTACACAATTGACCGAGAAACGGACCTACAAGTTTAACGCCGACTCCGAACAGCGATGAACGGAATGTTCTTATTCTCAAGAAGCTTTACATGGCATTATGATTACTCTCTAAGGTTTGCCATTGTCTGCAGAGAGGTGGCGGCCGTACAGAAATATTATTTTAATTCAAATAATTTTCTGTCGCTGCTGGGGTTCGAACCTGGGCTTCCAGGTTCATTGACATAGCGGTCACGCACTTTAACCAACTACGCCACGGACGCCACTGATTTCGATACCCACCTGAAAATTCTAAGCGAGGTCGCTAAATGTCTGCAGGAAGCGAATTTGATAATTGGCCTAAAAAAATCCATGTTTCGTTTCAAAGAGCTTTGGTATCTAGGTTTTATTGTAGGAGGTGGTGCATTGAAGACAGATCCTGATAAAGTTTCAGCGATAAAGCGTATACCAATTCCAAAGTCTACAAGGGAAGTCCGAAGTTTTTTAGGCACCGCGGGATGATACCGGCGCTTCATCCAAAACTTTGCGGCTATATCAGCTCCACTTAGCGAGACGCTGAAAAAGAGTGTAAAATTCGTAATGACGCCCGCAGAAATTGAAGCGTTTGACCAATTGAAACAAGCCCTAACGTCAGCTCCTGTATTGAAACATGCAGATTTCAGCAAACGATTCTGGATACAGTGTGACGCGTCAGACATTGGTATAGGAGCTGTGCTTTATCAAGTAGACGAAAACAAACATGAAAACCCGATTGCGTTTTACTCACAAAAGTTAAACGGTCACCAGCGAAACTACAGCGTGATGGAAAAAGAGTGCTTAGCAGCAGTGCTGGCAGTGAAGATATTTCGACCATATGTCGAAATGATGCCGTTCTCCGTTGTAACGGACCACGCAAGTCTAAAATGGCTAATGTCATTGAAGGATTTGAGTGGCAGACTAGCTAGGTGGTCTCTTCAACTGCAAGCATTCGATTTCCAAATCGAACACCGGAAAGGCGCAGACAACGTGGTAGCCGACACACTCTCCCGTGCGATTTAAGAAGTGGAATTAAATGGCGATGAGCTATTGGCTATTGAAACACTGGAATTTACATCAAAGGAGTATCTGGATCTGATAGAAAACGTCAGCCAAAACGAAGAAAGGTTGCCGGATGTAAAGGTGGATAATGGGATGGTTTTTAAAAGGACAAAATTCGATAGAAACGACAGCTATTTGGAAGAAAGCACTTGGAAATTATGGATACCGGAAGCGCTAACATCAACATTAATTTCGAAGGCGCACGAGCCTCAAACGACGTCGCATGGCGGAGTTGCAAAAACACTCCATCGTTTACGGCAATTCTACTTTTGCCCAGGAATGACCAAGCAGGTATGCAAGTACATAAGCGAATGTGTCACTTGCAAAGTAAACAAATCTACAAATGTAGAAATGCGTCCTGGAATAGGATAGGTAATCACTGAACGTCCATTTCGTACGTAAGAAAGAAAATACGTACATATTTATCGTAGTGGATCATTTTTCAAAATTTATATTTTTAAAAGCATTGCGTGAAGCGACAGCTGTTAAAGTTGTTGACTTTCTAATTCACGAGGTCTTCTATAAATTTGGAGTACCCGAGGTTATCCATAGTGATAATGGAATTCAGTTTACTTTAAAGGAATTTCAGAAGATGATCGAAAGATTTCATATCATTCATATGAAAACCGCAATTTACTCACCGCAGTCAAATGCAGCAGAGTGAGTGAACCAATCAGTACTTGCAGCAATACGAACGTATCTCGAAACCGATCATTGTGACTGGGACTTATATCTACCAGAGATTGAATGCGCGCTAAGAAGTGCTGTTCACGCAGCAACTGAAGTTACACCATTTTGTGCTCTATTTGGGTGTAACTGTGCTCTTCATGTTCCTCAGCGGATCTGACTACAAACTCGCTCGCAAGCTGAAGTCTCTAAGTGACCCAGAAATCATGATTTTAAGCAAAGAAGACAAACTAACGCTACTGCGCGAGAAGATCAAAACCAATCTGCACTCGGCTTATGAGAAAAGTGCGCGTCGATACAACAACCGAAAACGTGAAATACATTTCGTTCCGGGTCAAAAAGTATTCAAAAGAAATTTTATTCAAAGCGATTTTAAACGAAACATCAATGCAAAATTTTTCAGAAAATTTATGAAGTGCCGTATAAGCCAAGCAATTGGAAACAATATGTATAAATTAGAAAATTTGGATGGAAAACCACTTGGTACTTTCCATGCGAAAGACATCAAGCCATAAAAAAAAACAAATCCACTAAATAAACACAACCACTCTACAAAATGACTTAACAAGACTTACCCATCAAAACAGTTAGAATAAGTATATCCAAAAGTATCCAGTCCACGAGAGATGCTGAACAACAAAATTGCCACAACGTTATTTCTAAGCCAGTTACAATTCAATCTTTAAACCGATCACTCAGTCATCTGTATCACCTGCCGGTAGTATGTACATGAAAAAAAAGAAAGGATAAACAGAGTACAAATAACTTAAACAAAAGAGTACGGAAATTTCCCGTCATATAATGAACAGCTCCGTAAGATCATAAAAAAATATGGATCCATTGCAGTTACTAGTAAAAAGAGCTGAAAATAAAATGCATTACCAAAAGAAGACAACATCAAATTCGAAAAAAAACAGTAATCTTGCTCGGCTGGTTAGGGTTAAAACAGAAAATCTCAGGGTGTGGGCGGAAGCCTACGTTGCGCAAAAAAAAACCCAAATTGTAGTCAAAGCAAAAGCCAGACGCGCACACTGACTATGGTCAAAGTAGCTCTAACCAAAACCAGAGTTGTGTTGCGTGTCTCTGTTAGAATGAAAAGTATTTATTTTTTTCAATAAAAATTAACACTATGACTGGGAAAACGTTAAGCACATATCGCACGTGACTTTTTTACAACTTTTATTAAGATGATTGTTTATTTAATATTTTGTAGAATTTCTTCACTTCATTTCTGTTACACGAACTGTTTTTGACAGATGCTGATTTCCTTATCGCACAGGAAATCAACACGTATAAAGGCTACCTGTATAATTGTATCATGGCTATCAGTGGTGTATTTCTTCGCGTTGCCAACGCATTAGAAAAATCGGTCAAGCAGTTTAAGAATAAACGTCAAGGTTAGTTCAGTATGCCAGTTTGGAAATCACACGTTAGGGGATGCTAATAGGCATAATATCGAAAAGGGTTGTGGAGGAGATAAACTTAAAAACAAAACAAAAAAAAAAAAGAATAATTATCAGAACAAGATAGTTATATTGAAAGGGGGTGTTCGAAAAAAGGGGAAAAAAATTGGGTAGGAAAGAAAATTAGATTCAGAAGAGGCAATGAAAAACTTTGCAGGAGGAAAGAGTGGCGAGGGTATAAACGTAGGAGGGATAGGGACGATTAGAAAAAAATGGAAAAGTCCAGTTCCTGCGAAGTTGAGTCGAGGGTTCGATTAGGAAAGAAAACTTCTAGAGTTTCAATCCAAGACAAAACGTTCAATAGAAAAGTGTTAGTGGTAAAGTTTAAAAGTTTAAGGGAGAGAAAAAAAATCCCAAAAAAAACCTCAAGTTTTCTATGGAAAGTACAAGGCGGTCAAATCAAAAGAAAGGAAACAATTTTGGATATCGGACAAACATATAAAGCAACGTTGGCACAAAAAAAAAAACAAAAAAGTGGTGAGCGTGGAAAAAGGTAATGTTTATATATTTAAGTAAAACAAGAAAATTTAACGGACAGAGTGACCGGAAGGAAGTAGTAGAAAGCGCAAGAGTCAGTCAGTCAGCAAGTCTACCACTGAAGCTATTGGAAAAAAAATTAATTGTAGGTGAAAAAAAAAATATGAACTATATATACTTTTAATTTTCGAAGCTTTTAAGCAGGCTCAAAATTAACATCGAGCTAGAACTGTTAAATAGCGGAAATAGCGTTTAACAAGCCAGGCGTTCCCAAACCGTTACCCATCGAGTGCCGCTATTTAAAGTACGGTATTCAGAAAACGCTATCTAACGGAAGCCGACAATGGCAACCATCTTGAATTCCAGGCGGTCCCACTCTTAATCATAAAATTTTTATATCATTTATGTTCATATATGTAATACTTCTATATTGGCAGCAACCTACATTTTCAATGAAATTCAACTACGAAATCAAAGAGAGATAGCCTACCTTAGATTTTGTTGTTTGTACATATTAGTATATTTGAATATATGAAAATTACTACACAGAAGAAATTGTCACATCGTCACAGGGGCGGTTATTATAAAAAATGTTTACACCAAACAAAACACAAAACAAATCATATTTGTTCTGCAAAACTCACAGGTACGCACCATTAGAAAACAATTATAACAACAACTAGTGAAATATGATTAAATTTCAACAAGAAAAATTGAGGCAAGCAATATTTTATCCATTAAAATTCGAACAACGAAAATTTCAACTGAAATTTTTGACAATGGTAGCACCGCTCCTGAGTTTTTTTATTTTCTAATTTAATTTCGGGTACATTCGTTTATATGTTTTCTCACTCATATTACAATATATCTGCACTCTAATGTTGGCGAATGTACCTTGAGTGTACTGCCAATATAGAAGTATTACATATATGTTTATGTTGCTTTAACTTATAACATGTTTACTAAATTTTTTTATTAAAATAAATAAATAACTGGCCATTTCAGCTCTTTAAAGGACTTTGACCTAGCTTCTTATGATTATAATTGTGTTGTGCGTGTTATTAAGTTTGTACACAATTGACCGAGAAACGGACCTACAAGTTTAACGCCGACTCCGAACAGCGATGAACGGAATGTTCTTATTCTCAAGAAGCTTTACATGGCATTATGATTACTCTCTGAGGTTTGCCATTGTCTGCAGAGAGGTGGCGGCCGTACAGAAAAATTATTTTAATTCAAATAATTTTCTGTCGCTGCTGGGGTTCGAACCTGCGTCTCTAAGTTCGTTGACATAGCGGCCACGCACTTTAACCAACTACGCCACGGACACCAATTTTTTTATTAGTTTATAATTTAAATTTAAGTTTATATTTTTTTTTTGTGATACGCAGTAAAATTTGTTTTGATAAATTCAACAACATTTTTCTGGTTCGTAAACTATGTGAAACAACGAAGCATAAATTCATGTCCGTTCGGTCTGAACCGAAATTTTGAGAAGCCATTTTATTCTTTTTTAGTGTAGGTTTTTTTTATTAATGCCCTCTAAGCGAACTCCTTAAAGAGGAAAAGTTAAGAAACAAAAATTCTTTAAGTAAAAGTTCAGTATAGTGGCGTCCGTGGCGTAGTTGGTTAAAAGGCGTGGCCGCTATGTCAAAGAACCTGGAGACCCAGGTTCGAACCCCAGCAGCGACAGAAAATTATTTGAATTAAAATAATTTTTCTGTACGGCCGCCACCTCTCTGCAGACAATGGCAAACCTCAGAGAGTAATAAAAATGCCATGTAAAGCTTCTTGAGAATAAGAACATTTCGTTCATCGCCGTTCGGAGTCGGCGTTTAACCTGTAGGTCCATTTCTCGGTCAATTGTGTAAAAACTTAATAACACGCACAACACAATTGATCATAAGAAGCTAGGTCAAAGTCCTTTCAAGGGCTGAAATGGCCAGTTATTTATTTATTTTTTAAAAGTTCAGTATGTAGATTGTCTTTTTTTTGGCGAAAAAATTTTTTTTTAAACAGGTCGAACATGATTTTGTCTCTTTGTTGTTGACTTCAAAATTTTTAATATTTTTAGATGATTGTGATTTTCTAATTTTTTATATTATCATTAATAATGTCTTTGATGAAATTACCGCGATTCGCTTTAAAATAAGAAAAAAATTAAAATTTGTTTCTTGTTGTATAATTCGCTTTGGAATCTACATTATGATTTATAAGTGATGTTTGGTGTTTTTAATTTCTATTGTTAATTCACGATTTTGTAATTTTAATTTTTTTTTAACTTACAATTTGATGTTTAATATTTTTTTTTTTCATTAACAATTTTTGTTGGTCTCAATTAGGCTATTCTATATTTCTTTATAAATTTATAATTTTATAATCTTTCTTTCAAATTAATAATTCAATGATTTTAAGTTCATAATTTAGGAATTTCATGAATTTAATGTAAATATAGTTTAATATTGTATTAGTAGTTAATCATGAAATTGTCTTAAAAATCTAAGTAAGAATCCGTTGTCTACTGTAACACGCACCTAGAATTAAGAAAAAGAAAATTATGTTAGTCTTAGGAATAAAAATATGAAACAAAGATTGAAATACTATGGGTTGCTAAAATTATTTATGGTGTGGATTAAAATACAGGGGTGTTCTTCAAGGGGGGAGTAACAGGTGAGATGAAACATTAACAGCAATTTGTGATCGCGATCTTCGTATGGGATTACCAAAAAAACAAAACAAAGTAGACAAGACATTAGGTAATCATGGATGGGAGGGAGCATAACGGGGGAACGACACCTCCTCCATCTCGTCAAGTGTTTATGTGTGGTGAGTATGCAAGGATAAGATGACAAGGTTCAAGTTTTGAGTTTGGTTCGGCTTTTGATTCAATTTGATTTTCTCTTCATTAAAATTTTTCCGTTATATAATTTCTGTCTGATCTAGTTTGAGTTTCTGTTATTTCAATTTGATTTGGAATTAGGTTATTCTGCTTTTATTTAAATTCTAATCAGATTGCATCTTATTTTAATTTTTTGAGTTGATTTTGAATTACTTAGTTTAAGTTTGCCTTTATTAAAATTGTGATTCGATTAAGTTCACTTCGTTTTATTTTTAATTTTCCTCAATTCAATTTGATTTTGAAGTACCTAATTTATTTGTGCTTTGATTCTTTTTTTTTTATTTATTTTTTTATTCCATTTGATTTTCGCATTAATTCAAATTTTATTTAATTTAGTTAAATTTTGTCTCTCTGTTAATTTTTTTTTTGCTTTATTTCAATTTCTTTTGCTGTAATTTAATTTCTTTTAGATATTTTTAAATTTGAGTTTTTTGTTTACTTCCGGTACAAACCGGAAGTTTTTGTTGCGGCCTCGACCTGGCCTGACGGGTTATGAACAGCGCTGTTAAAACGCTGAGCTAGTTGGTGCGAATTAGGCCAGGTACGATACAATGGGACGCGTAACAACTTCTTTAAAACAACCTACTCCGATATACCATTGAGCATGAGTCTTGAATATCCTTACCTACCACCAGTTAACTCTTTTGAAACCCCGTAATAGATTCTAATGTAGTTATGCATTACCTTCGACAAGTTAAATCTTCTTTTACGACTGGTTCTACGTCAACTAACCTTTTGGAGTTTAATACGCGTGTCATCAAAGGTTTTACTTTAGGACGACAGACTGACGTTATTTATAAAGACTTTAGCAAAGCTTTCGATAGTGTTAATCATTATCTTCTTCTGAAAAATCTTCTTCTAATTGGGTTTTCGTCAAACTATTACACTGGATTAAATCGTACTTGTCGAATCGTTCGCAAAAAGTTTTATATAAGAATTCGATGTCAAAAAACATTTTAGTAACATCATTTGTTCCGCAGGGAAGTCATCTTCGTCGGTTTATTTTTACTGTTTATAAATGAACTTCCTTCTGCAATAAAACACTAACGTCTTAATGTACGCCGATGACGTGAAACTTTTCTTATTCAAATGACATTCTCACGTCGAATTGCTAATAGTATAAATTACACTATAAATAATACTAACTTAGAAATTGTACACAGTTTTCTTGATTTAGGTGTAATTATGGATCCTAAACTTCGTTTCAATCTTCAAGTTAATTTGGTGGTAAATAAGGCTAGAGGTGTCCTTGGTTTCATTAAAAGATGGGCTAAGGAATTCAACGATCCTTTCACTACTAAAATATTTTATACCTCTCTTGTTAGACCAATTCTTGAATATGCATCCATAATATCGAACCCTCAATACAATGTCCACATCGATGCATTAGAATCGGTTCAAAAACAATTCTTACTTTTTGCTTTACAATTCGTTGGAAACCCAATATTATTCTTCCCCCTTATGAAACCCTCCTCAAAATTATTTCCCTGCCTTCCTTAAGAAGCAGAAAAATTATGCGCACATTGAGCTCCTTTTTATACAAATTACTCAGTTGCGATATAGATTCACAAGACCTCCTTTCTTCATAAAACTTCAACATCCGTAGGAGCGGGGCCAAACATTTCCAGCTTTTTAAGTTGAGTCAGTGCACTTCTAATTATGCCCTTCACGACCCTTTGCGATGTATGTGTAGTGATTTCAATGGCAACTTGAACTTGATAAATTTTTCTGACTCGGTGGATGTCTTAAAACGTAAAATGATATTCGTGCTGATTGTTCAATCCGGCGGATCAGTTGCGGCGGGAGTTGATTCGATCCGCATTCCCCTTACTTTCCCATTGTTGAATCCGTGCGAATGAACTGCAATACGGATCCGCACTCGTTATTCCTAAAACTATTTACTCGTAACTTACAACAGTTGTTCAGCTGCCAAAACAAAATAAAATAACGAGTGAAGTGCAAATAAAAAATATAAAAAGTGGTTTTAAACAAAAAGACAATTAAAAGTAAACTTAAAAGAAATCTATTGCTTAATCGTGAGTGTAACATTGTCCCGTCATAATGGAGGTCTTAGCGAATGTTCTGCTACACCTTGCACTTCAGAAGAGCTTTCAGGATACATCGCAGTAGCTCTTGATGATGTTTTTTTAATGTTGTTTAAGTGTTACGTGGGTCCTAAATCATCTGGCTCTGAACCAAGACATTGCAGCTTTATCTCTACGACTCCCGGTACAGATGCCGATGGTATTTGTGGCTTTTTTGACGCTGCATTAATTTTTCTATCTCGGCTTAGTACGCTGCTCACAGTTTTTTTGTAAAATTACTTTTAATAAAAATTTTTTTAATAAAATATCGTCGTGAAGTAATAATTTTAACATCGGATTCGAGTTCAACGACCTCAAATTACACTGAAGTCATGTATCGCATTCTTTGTTTTGAACATTTTTCTTTAAATCCGCACTGATCCGCACCAAATTTATTGCGGATGAAAAGTAAACAAATTTGTATGAAGTGCAGATCGGTTGCGTTTTCAACAATCGCTCCGATTCCGCAAACTTTATTATCGATTCGCATTGAACTTACTCGCCGATTTCTACAATAGCTAAATCAACGAGATCGAATCATTTTCCCGCCGCAACTGATCCGCCGGATTCCACAATCAGCATGATTACATTTGAATACTTAACTAATGTCCGACCGAATATTCGGCTTCGGCTTCAGTATTCGGCATATTCGTCCGATATTTTAACTTTTGGCTACGGCTTCGGCCTAAATAGCCGAATATTTTGGCCGAATATTTTTACTTTGCAATAACTAAAAATTTAACTTTTATAATTCTTTAGGAAAATTTCAGTATAATTCGATAAATTCCGTTCGAAATTCCATACTTGAAGCACTTGTTGGATTTGTTTTTCTCTTTCTTCTGTTCTTCCATAAGTTGGTTTTCGCTCGTTGAAAATTTTATTTAAATGATAAATACAGTGAGTCCGACCCATTATACAATTACAAGGTAAGCTCATTTTAAGATGGCTGCTCAAATAAGCAATTTTGCAACAACAAAGCTGTAGAAGCTACAAACGTCAAACGAAAAACAACAACAATTAGAAAAACTAAAAATGAACAGCTGATTTTGACGTCTAGCTCACCCTGCTCTCCAATGTGACTTGTAATCATGTATCATGGTCCGACCGACATGGGTTGATAAGATCGTTCATGTTGAACGAACTGTCAGAAAACTCAAACATTTTTGATTTTTACCCGACCGTCTCATTTGCTTTCGATTGATCATAAAAAAATAAAAATAAATAAATAACTGGCCATTTCAGCCCTTAAAAGGACTTTGATCTAGCTTCTTATGATCAATTGTGTTGTGCGTGTTATTAAAGTTTGTATACAATTGACTGAGAAACGGACCTACATGCTTAACGCCGACTCTGAACGGATGTTCTTGTTCTCAAGAAGCTTTACATGGCATTTTGATTACTCTCTGAGGTTTGCCATTGTCTGCAGAGTGGTGGCGACCGTACAGAAAAATTATTTTGATTTAAATAATTTTCTGTCGCTGATGGGGTTCGAACCCGGGTCTCCAGGTTCGTTAACATAGCGGCCACGCACTTTAACCAACTACGCCACGGGCGCCACGCTTCGCTTTTTTATATCGATTGATCATAAATGATACAAAAAAGAAACCGAGTTACGCTAGAAATTTTCTACGAGATTTCAGTCAGTATTAAATTCCTGTAGCTTTTCTCGACTAGATCGAAAGTCGATTTAAGTATCTTCTATGTCATCCAGACGTTACTAAATCAATTACAGAAATATTATAATTCAGCGAAATGACATGAACGAAATTTAATCAGTTTCATATCTAGTCGTAAAAGCTACAGAAATGCAATGCTGACAGAAATAAGGCAGAAAAACTAATGCGTTTAACACGAACTTAATATTTGTTGTTTTGACGTGACGAAGTTACGTTTTACCGCGCAGGTTTCCAAAAAAGTTAAAAAAGCACTTTTTAAAAATTCATCGGCGTTGCATTGTATTGATACTTGCTGAATATAAAAGCTATGACTAAAAAATGGTACGACCGTAAGGGTTGATTCGTTGACTTTATTATAAAAACAAAACAAAAATTGAAAACGTCATCGGGACGCGGTGGGAGCTGCTTACGCAACGCAACTGAAAATTTGTTATATGAAATTATTACTCGCCGAGTATTAGTGCCAGGATTAAAAATATGATACACCAACAAAGGCCTACCCTAACCCCTTACAATAAAATTATACAAAAAATTTCTGATGTCATTGGGACACAGAAAGAGCCGCTCAGAGATCGACAATGCAACATTCATGCAGCGGCGTTGCATTGAATTTTTACTCGGTGAGTATATAAGCTACGAAAAAATGTTTCAAAAGGAAAATGATGGATTAATACTTGGCCTTACGACAAAAATAAAATTTTTTAACGTCACCAGGGGTCGAATTACAACATCCGTGAACGAACAAGCAGTCGAATCGAATAAAATTCCGTCTCGATTATTTTTTGGTATGACTGCATTCGATCGAACACAAATCGAAATTTATTTCGATTGATATCGAAAAACTGCCATTTGACAGATAAAAACAAAAACAATAAAGCTATAAACAAATATAACAATTGTAATTGCTTTTTTCTGTTGTGATTGTTTAGCAAAAACAAAAAATGCTTCCATTTATTTACTTTTATTTGACTTCCTCAGACTCGGAAGAGGAGGAAAATATAGTGAATGAAAGTTTAATGAGGAGAAAACTAAGGGACAGTAGTGATCCATTGTCATTGTCACAAACCACTGGCTGTTTGCCATATTTTTTTTAAAAAAAACTTTAATTTCCAGAAAAAAAACTTGTAACTAAAACATGTATTTTTAAAATGTGTGCTTTAAAATGTTTGGCAATCCCCTTTTTTCTCTGGTTGTCCCGTTATTTTGGCCACTTCATTTCTCAAGAAAACACGAAAGACTTGATCGTCAACTCTGAATGTATGTAAACTGAAGCGTCAAGTTTAAAAAGGAATGCCAAAAATTTACCGTCAATACTCGATGAAGGAAAACCGAGACTAAAGAACAGAAACAATGACAGCAACAATAATAGCAACAGCGCTGCCATAAAAATAAACTTTGCAGTGAAAATTAGTAGTAGCAGCTTCAAATGATACTTATGTTATTGTAGTAACATACAATTTAGTTTATCTATTTGATTCATAGATTCACTAAAATAGAAAGCATCGTATTAAGGGGGAAATATACCCAGAACTATTTTTATTCAAAAAATTTTTTACATTTTCTTAAAGCTTTAGGTCTCAAGAATATGTGGTGAAAATTTTAATATGTGGTCGATATCTCAAAACATAACAAAGTTATAGCCTAGTGAGTGAACCGCCTTCTAGAGCGCGCAGTGTTGGGCCTTATTTTCAAACGCGTTTTTCTCGAAACCATATTTTCAAAGTCGGTGACCGAAATTTCTCGAAGCTCAGTGAACCAATCGTTTTTTTGCAGGCTTGTTTTATTCATAATAATCTCGTACTTGTCATAGGATTTTTTTCCGTAGCTTCGTTAATTTTTTATAGGCAAATTAATGACGAATTTTTGGTCGAAAATCGTTACTTTATGTTCGGAAGTCCGCCATTTTGTGAAAAATCAATATTTTCAAAATTGGCTATGACAAGTACGAGTTTTAAGTATCTAGTTTAATAATATATTTAATTTTTTTGTTTCAGTTGAATTTAGGAGGAGCAATCTTGGTCACCGCATTTTCAGAGCGTTCTACAAAAAATGCTGTATCTACCATAATATTAAATTTTTTTTTAATAAAAAATTAAGTATTTTTTACTCTTGAACGTGAATATTTAAGGTATAAAAACCCTCATTTAAAAATGTCCCTTAGGTTTCTTTAAAAAAATGCACAAACATGACCTTTTTTCTTCGGCCACTGGGTATATTTCCCCCCTTAATCGTAAAAACTTGAAAAACTGGGTAAAATAAAATAAAACTTTATTTTTTTAGGAAAAAACTTGAAAACTTTCTACCCTCTCAAAAAACTGGCAAAACAAGTTTTATCTGCCCACATGGCAACACTGCAAACAGCGTAAGTCTAAAAAAAGTATTGACTGTAACAAAACCTAATATTAATTGTATTTCAGATTTGTTAAACGCTACCGGCTGTCGAAAGAAGCATTTGTATATGTACTGTCCGAGCTGAACTTTGGGGGCCATATGTCAACACATGTTCCACCTAAGCTCCAGTTAGCAGCGACAATAACACTACTGGCGAGTGGTAGCTACCAACACTCCGTGTGCAACGATTACTGCTTAGGATTGAGCCAAAGTGCTGTTTCAAAAGTTGCGTCCCATGTCTTATTGCAGATTCAAAGAAAACTGTGTCCAAAGATAATTGGGTTTTCTCCAGTGAATCTGACAAGTAGTAAGGAATATTTCTTGACGAAATATAAAATTCCTGGAGGTTTTAACCTTTATATATAGAGAGTAAATTTTTCCATGATAATCGTTATGTATGTATTTCTTTCAGTCATTGGTTGTATATACGGTACTCATATTGGATTGCAGAGACCAACCAATAACGAGCACATGTTTTTAACAGGAAAGGATACCATAGCTTGAACGTGATGATAGTAAGGTTTTTCAATGATTAATTTATATATAAAAAAGCACCATTTTATTACAGATATGTGATCACGAGTACCGTATTAACCCATTAAGTCCGGGAAGAGCACAATTTTAATATGATGTTTGAGACTTATTTTCTGCTATTAAAAATTGGAATAAAAAATTCCAATTATACCTATTCTACTATTTTTGGGGTCGGTCTTTCGATTGGTGCAGTCGGCTTTGCATAATAATGACTTTTGGAACCAATATGGCGCATTTTAATTAAAAAAATATCGAAATTTTTTGCGTTTTTCTTTTTTGTGAATCTTTTTCGCATAAATAAAGTTACTGAATCGGTGCCAAACTAAAACCAAAAGTGCACAAAATATCTAAGGTATAACTATGAATATTTTTTTTTTGGTTTGAATCAACCTAACCTCTTCAATATATCAATACGTAAAAAATTAACGTTATTTGGTAAATTATGAATATTATTAATAAAATTTACATCTCTAATAATATAATTGTCCCAAAAATATATAAAGAAGGGGTTTTGAGATCGCTGATCACGAATTTGAGGTAAGATTTTCAAAATTTTAGATAGTGGATTCAATATGGCCGACCGAATTTCATAAAATCTTCAAAATTACAAGAAAATGTGTATAAGGGAGTTTTTGAGACCGTTGATCACGAATTCGAAGTTAGATTTTCAAAATTTAAGATCGTGGATCTGTAGCTGATTAAATTTCATGAAATGTCTGAAGCCAATGCGATAATGTTTATTATACGGGGTATTTACGATTTACCTAATAACGTTAATTTTTTACGTATTGATATATTGAAGAGGTAAGGTTGATTCAAACCAAAAAAAAAAATATTCATAGTTATACTTTAGATATTTTGTGCACTTTTGGTTTTAGTTTGGCACCGATTCAGTTACTTTATTTATGCGAAAAAGATTCACAAAAAAGAAAAACGCAAAAAATTTCGTTATTTTTTTAATTAAAATGCGCCATATTGGTTCCAAAAGTCATTATTATGCAAATCCGACTGCACCAATCGAAAGAGCGACCCCAAAAATAGTAGAATAGGTATGTTTGGAATTTTTTATTCCAAGTTTTTATAGCAGAAAATAAGTCTCAAACATCATATTTAAATTGTGCTCTTCCCGGACTTAATGGGTTAATGCAATAAATTCAAAATACGGAGGTGCAGCACATGACTCATTTGTTTGGAAGCATTCTGACCAAAGAATGGACTTGGAGGGGAAGTATTTTAATTATACATTAAGGAATTCTTGGCTTTTAGGTAATACTTAAAAAGACAATGGCTTGTGTTGTCACCAAAAAACCTTAAAAGAAGTTGTTGGTGTTGTGTTCCGATGTAAATGAAATATTCGAAATTTTTTAGAATTTAGCTATACATTTTTAGTTTTTTTAGCAATGGTGTTTTGCTGAAACACCTTTTTAATGATTTTTTATTTTCGAACTCTTAAACTTTCCTGAAAAATTATTTGAAAATTTTCAAAAGGGCACACATCAACTCTTTTGATCTAAAACTTTATTAAATTTATATTGTTTTTAGGAGATTCTGGGTACCCCTTTGAACCTTGGTGCATCACACCTTACAGAAACCCTTCTGAAGGATCTGCTGAATACAAGTTTAAGGAAATTCACTCAAAAGCACGCTGTATAGTGGAGAGAACAATAGGGATATTAAAAGGACGCTGGAAGATTCTGGGTTACGAGAAAAGAGGACGGTATAGTCCAGAAAAAGTTGCTCTTTTTGGCAATTGTTGTGCAGCACTGCATAATATTTAAAGTTCCTGCCAATATAATTATACCTTGCCAACATCCTGATATCATAACTGATAGTTTAGAATATTACAATGGAGGAGAAAGTAATATGACCAAAGTCGGCCAAAAAACAAGAAATTCTATCAAAACTTCTTTATGTAATAACAATTATTAAAAAAAAACTTTGTTAAAACATAAACGACCAATATCGATTCCACTTAATTCACAAAAAAAAACACAGTACATTATGCAGATAGATAACAGCATTGTTTTTAATACGTAAAATTTTATTAGTAAAGCCAACTTTTTTATTTTTAGAGATATTTTTGTTTGTGGTGTTATTAAAAACAAATACAGCAGAAACAAAAAAAAATCTTTATTTACTTCATATTATATATTTCGTTTCTTCATTTTATAAACACATATTAAGGCCCCTATTAGGTACGACAACTTAACTTAAGTTGAGTGTGTAATTTGTAAATTTGTATTGTCTATTACACATTTGAGGTACATACGTGTCTGTCGTCGAACAAGTATGTATCTCAGAGATGTGTATGTATTTTTGTGGTATTATGTTTAACAATGCAACTCTGTGTCGAGTGTAAGGACTGTCAAAAACTTACATCTGTTTTGAGCTAGTTGTATAACGTCTTTTTAATACGAACTTTTTATTTGTTTATTGTTTTTTGTTAACTGAGTGAAAATGGATTAAAATACGTAAGTAAAATGCATATATTATTATCCATATCGTGTATATATTATATTATTACCCAGTGGGAAAATAAAAAGCGCTCCTAGAAAAAGCGCATTTTATGCGTTTATTTTGAGGATACTCTTTTCAGAGTTCAGAGTTGTGGAGCTCATATTTTTGTATACATTTTGTTCACAAGTAGTCAAGCAAGGAAATAGCAGAGCGGTAAGACATGGCAGAAGCGCTTGTTTAATGCTAATGAAGGGCTTTGATTACCGCTGGGTGCCATTGCGTTTCACACATCTGGAGCGCTTTTTAAGTAAACCAAATTCATATTAAAATTCTTCTTAAGTGCAGCTAAAAAATCGTTCAAAAAGCGCTTCAATAAATAGTTAAAAAAGTTATTTTATGTGTTAGTCTCAACGCTCTGCTATTTCCTTGCTTGATTACTTGTCAACAAAATACATATACACAAAAATTGAAATTAATGCGAACAGCTGGTTCATTTCAATGAAAGTGTCAAAATTTCGGTGTAATCATGCTCCAATAGAAAAATCAATTTTACACCACAGCTCAACTGAAAATGTATGTTATATGTAATATGGCAAAAAAGTTCAGTTGAGGTGTCTTAAGTCACGTCAACTTAAGTTGAGTTGTCGTACCTAATAGGGGCCTAAAATTGATATTGCTAAACTATCAACTACGTAAATATACGCACTATGACTACGGACAGCCTTATATGCTATTTATGATATCACATTGAAAAAACTAAAAGTCAATTAATTAAAATACTTCAAAAGTATCTAAATAAAAAAATAATAAAATACTTATAAAAATATGAATTTATCATTCACATTGATCCCATTAATTCACATTGAGATCACATTGTAAAAACTTAAAGTAAAAAATGAATTTATAATTCAAAATAAAAATGTCAAAATGTGATTTAAAATAAATCACGTTTGCTATCACAACCATAAATTCTAAGGCATATTATTAAAACAATCTTCATCTTCTTTAAGTCTAAGTAGCCTCTCCTGTCGACAAATTAATTGATCTAATTTTCTCAAGTTTTCTTTTTTTAGTTGTAGATCTCTTTCTTTAAATTCAACGTATTTTTCGAATTTGAATTTTTTTAGTTCTAAAATATTTTCATTAATATTAATTAATTTGTCCATCTTTGATGATAATATGCTGCATATCGCTATAAACTTTAACATTTTGTTTTAAAAAGTCAAATTTTGTATCACTATTATTTTGCTGTAGTGCTTTTCTTTTGTTTTTTTAATTTTTTGTGGAAACTGATGCTGTTTCAACTAAATCTTGCTCACAGGCTATCTCGAACATAGTTTCGTCGAGAAATTCTACCTCTTTACTGATTTCATTTTCGTCAGCCGCAAAAAACTTTCCAAAATGCGCAACACTAGACAGACCTTCAACTGTGGCTTCTAAACCACTTGCTTCCATAAGCAGCTCATCAGTAGCGGTTAGCAATTTTTCCTCGTAAGGACCTCCGCCTGTACGCTTTTTTGAAGATTTGTTGAATGACAGCTTTTTCTTTACTGAGTATTTTTGATCAGCAAACACCTACAAAAAATTAAATTCAGATGTAAATTATAAAAATGATTTTTTATCAAAAATCACTTACTTTCCGCCAATATTTAGCATCCTTAATTGGTGGGCCACATGCATTAAGCTTCCCGCCAACTCTTCCCAAAGCTGGATGGCCTCTGTTTTGCCTTGAACGCTGCTTGGTATCATATTTTTTGCCAAGTCTGGGTGGCTAGCCATAAATTCACCCATTTCGACCTTTTGCACGGCATTTATTTTATTCACATTAGTCCTGTAAATAAAAAATGTAATTAATTACAATAGCTATATATTGAACTTTTCTTACTTTTTTTTAAGCAGCAAAATCCAGACCACTCGTTTGCCGGAAATCAATCGAATGACATTTCGATTGAACCGCATCGAACATATGCTCGTTCACGATAGCCATCATACGAAAATTAGATAACTTTTTCGTTTACAACATACATCGAACCAAAACCGATAACTTTCACTCGTTCGCGAAAGCTGTCATGCCAAACTGCATAAATACGAAAGTAGTCATTCTATCACGGATGCTGTAATTCGACCCCAGGTCGTAAATACAGCAATTTATTTAACAGAAATGTAATATCGTTGCATGGAGTTATTATTTACTCATCAGACGTGCTGCGGTAAATTTTGTTTCACGACAGCATAGATGTGTTATTACGCCCCACAGCTAAAATACAAAAAAAATTCTTATCGTCATGATTTCAGGGTGGCAACCACATAATGCAGTAAAAATGCTAAAACCAAGAAAAAACGCTGCTTGGAATTTTTACTCTGTGACTACTGGCGTGACGGTTAATTTTAAGGTACGAAAATAAAGGTGAGGACTTCAAGCAAATAATAAAAATAATGAAAAAATTGACGGCGTCATGAAGCCCCTCAGGAAACCGCCTTATGTGACGTATATGCATAACTTTTGCTGGATAAATTGCATGCAGCTAAGGCTAAGTTTATACACCAAGGAATAGCACAACCATTGGAGAAGAAAATGAAAAAAACAATAAAAACACCAACACCGACACCAACAAAAACAACAACAACAACGACAACAACACCAACATTAACATTAACATCAACATCAACATCAACATCAACATCAACATCAACATCAACATCAACATCAACATCAACATCAACATCAACATCAACATCAACATCAACATCAACATCAACATCAACATCAACATCAACATCAACATCAACATCAACATCAACATCAACATCAACATCAACATCAACATCAATATCAACATCAACATCAACATCAACATCAACATCAACAAACATCAACATCAACATCAACATCAACAGCGACATCAACATTAACATCAACATCAACATCAACATCAACATCAACATCAACATCAACATCAACATCAACATCAACATCAACATCAACATCAACATCAACATCAACATCAACATCAACATCAACATTAACATTAACATTAACATTAACATCAACATTAACATCAATATTAACATCAACATCAACATCAACATTAACATCAACATCAACATCAACATCAACATCAACATCAACATCAACATCAACATCAACATCAACATCAACATCAACATCAACAACAACAACAACAACAACAGCAACAACCTCAACAATTATAACAACTACAACAACAATAACAACAACTACAACAACAACTACAACAACAAAAACAACAACACCAACAACAACAACAATAGCAACAATAACAAAACTAGTAAGTTATGATTTCAACAGTTTTTTGTGGCAACCAACACTGCTCACAAACAACAACATATCGGTGTCTATGAAAGTAGAAAAGGACTATAAAATGAATTAGGATATGGATTAAGACAAAAATTAATACACACCTTTCCAAACTAGGAAAGGGATGCAGTATATTTGAAGTCAAGAATTTGGTCATGGATTAAAAGAAGAGTTTGGACATGAAATATTAGTATAAAGAAACATCGTCACGTCAAAACTGCGGGTGTGTCCACGACACAGCCAACTCTTTTTTTACTGAAATAACGAAAGCCAGTACTAAATTTTATTATTTTGTGTACTTGAAAAAATTTTATTAATATTCGGCTTCGGTATTCGGCCGAATACTTCCACTTGGCCGAACATTCGGCTTCGGCCAAAATTTCACATTCGGTCGGACACTATACTTAACACATTCTTTGTGAAAACAAGTATAACTAGCGATAATTGTGTAGATTTTACGATTTAACAAACAAACATCATCGAATATGATAGATACTTTAAGTTTTCGTTATATTTAGTTTCGTTGCTTTATTTTTTCATGAAATTATTTTAGATCTTTAGTTCTATAGCTTCCCAAGTTTGAAATTGGATCATGTTTACCGTGTCTCTCAGTTTGGTGAGTCAGAGTTTATCTCTATTCCATTCAAGTTTTTACCTGCGTTGGCCCAAGTAAAAATAAAATAAATAACTGGCCATTTCAGTCCTTGAAAGGACTTTGACCTAGCTTCTTATGATCAATTGTGTTGTGCGTGTTATTAAGTTTGTACACAATTGACCGAGAAATGGACCTACAGGCTTAACGCCGACTCCGAACGGCGATGAACGGAATGTTCTTATTCTCAAAAAGCTTTACATGGCATTTTGATTACTCTCTGAGGTTTGCCATTGTCTGCAGAGAGGTGGAGTCCGTACAGAAAAATCATTTTTATTCAAATAATTTTCTGTCGCTGCTGGGGTTTGAACCCGGGTCTCCAGGTTCATTGGCATAGCGGCCACGCACTTTAACCAACTACGCCACGGACGCCACAAGAAAATAATAAATACTTCCAGCAAAAATACAAAATTGCATTGAAAAATAAAACGTAGCACCGCAAAAATAAAAAGTAACGGTTTTCTAACAAGGTATGACTTTACACAACAAAAATTAATGTATTTATATTATTATAATATATAATAATATATAATAATATATTATTATATTCTGTAGGGGAGGATGCCCACCTAAAGAACACGTTTTGTTTAAAGGCCATAAAACATAAGCATAAAAACATAAAAACAAAACATAATTTTTCAAAGTTCTTGGTTTCGTTTGAAAGCTGAGTTCAATAGTTAACAAGAATTTTAAAAGGAATTTAAAATGTACGAAAGATGCAATTTTGGAAGCCGATCTAGCAAAAGTCTCAAAAATAGACCCCCGAAAAAATCAGCCCAGCTACTGAACACCTAAAATAAACGACTGTAAAGATTAGAAAATGAAGTAAAAACATTAGTTTTTGAGCGATTATGAAAAGTTTATTCTTTCAATGGTTCATAGTGACTCACTAAACTATAAACAATAGAGATGTTTACGGTCGATTCTAACTTCTTAAATGGCTGCAGCCATTGCATCAGGAGCTATATTTGTTCTGCTTTTCACCTTTTTTTCAGTGACGGCATTCTGAATTTTTTTCTGAAATTTTATGTGAACCTGGACGAAAATCACGAAAATATCAATTAAATGCAAAAGAAAAACTTTAAAATGTTTCAGAACGTTCAAACGTTCCAGATAAATCTGTGAGTGCTGAACACACCCACCCATAGCCTGATCAGAATGAACGGCATCAGCGGCGCTCTCTGTCGAAGCGTCATCTCGAAATAAACCACAATTATCAATGGCTTGTAGTCAAGTGTTGTAGCGTCCGTGGCGTAGTTGGTTAAAGTGCGTGGCCGCTATGTCAAAGAACCTGGAGACCCAGGTTCGAACCCCAGCAGCGACAGAAAATTATTTGAATTAAAATAATTTTTCTGTACGGTCGCCACCTCTCTGCAGACAATGGCAAACCTCAGAGAGTAATCAAAAATGCCATGTAAAGTTTCTTGAGAACGAGAACATTCCGTTCATCGCCGTTCGGAGTCGGCGTTAAGCATGTTGGTCCGGTTCTCGGTCACTTGTGTACAAACTTAATAACACGCACAACACAATTGATCATAAGAAGCTAGGTCAAAGTCCTTTCAAGGGCTGAAATGGCCAGTTATTTATTTATTATGTAGTCAAGTGTTATATGAAGCAAACAGAAGTTTAACTATTTTTTTAACGCTGAGAGAAATTAAGAGAAAGCAACAATAACCACAACAACAACAACAACAACAATAATGCTACTAGCTTTTTTGAAGTGTTTGCGTCACTCCCGCATTCTACTCTTGCTTTTGAAAGCTACAGCAGCGATGTTCAACAGAGCTTTGTCGCTTTGTAGTTTTTCATTGTCCCATTGGTAAAAAAAGCGTTTTACATCTGCTCAGTTTTAATTATTTTAATGACAAAATATTCGAATAAAAATTATATTGTGCAAATCTACTCGAAAATACCTATCCATCGATATAAGTATTAGGTGAATATGTTAAAGGTAACACAGAAAAAAAGGGAACACAAACTTTTTAGTTTGCGTATTGATATATAGATTAATAAGTCATTAAACTAGTTTGAATAATTAATATTTATTTTAAGATACTTTAATAAATATTCAATAAAGTATTTAAAATGTATAATTACATTTACCTGTTAGTAAAAAAATGTTTGGCAAGATATAATTTCCAATTGTCACCTATAGTGATAGAAAGAAAAGCAGAGCCATTTCTCCAAAAACTAGGTTACACGGGGGTAACGCATTCAAGTTTTGCCGTTCAAGTCGTAATACACTCACTCTTTTTAACATACACATTCACACTTTTGAATTTGACCACCAGCTTGCTTTAAAATTTTCCTTGGTTTTATTTAACTTGACCGTGGCAATTTTTCGGTGGCAGTTTGAACGTGGTTAAAAAAAATAATAAATTGTTTTAATGTTTTCAACAGTACATTTATTTATATTTATTTGCATTTTTATAAATTTTTCACAGTTAATTCTTTGATATAACAACCTTAACTAATTGAATAAAAATGTTGCATCGTATGAAAAATTCTTATCACTTATTTAAAGTGACATGGCAACTTCAGTCCATTCCTTCCCTGCAAACACACTCCGAGTTAATTAACTAGTTTCCTAACCGGTTGAGTCTCTGTTAGTTTTTTAGTTAGAAAGGATAGGCTGTCGGGAAAAATCTAACCTATTTACTTTCTATCTGTGTGTCAGATACAGATGGCTGACTCTTTCTAACGCATGTACGCAGACATCGCTCTTTTCATTTTAAAGTGGTTAACAACCACGTATTTATAGGGTTTTATACCTAGTATACTAAACGTTTCCTAAGCAATATTCTAACCACTTTTAAAACTACTATTCTTACCGTTTTATAACCATTTTCCTAACCAGTTTTTTTATTCATATCCTAACCACGTTCTAACTAATATTCTAACCGCTTTTTTAACTAGTATTCTAACCATTTTCTAATAACATTCTAACCAGCATGCTGAATATTTTTGAAATTTATTTCCTTATTAGATTATAGTTCTAAACAGTAAATAAATACACAAATTGGTATTTTTTTAATTTTTTTGTTGTTTTTATAACTATTATTTGTTTATAATAATATATGTACATTTGAAAATAATATATGTATTTACATATTATGAAATAATTCAATATTTGAAATTATATACAGAAATGTTCAAAATGGAAATAAAAATTGATTGAAGTCCTTTTCGTCGACGCTCGGCAACTCCTTAATTAAGAATCTATAAAAAAAGGAAAAGTTAGAAGAGTTAGTATTTTTGTTTAATTTTCTTAATGTTAAAAATATTTTAAATTTTAATATATAATAAAGAATTTATAGTTTATACCCAAGCATTGTTTTACCTAAGACTTGAAAAATTTCTACCGCATTTACTGTGGTATGGGATTGGGATTTAGTATTTGAAAACTTTTTTTGTTTAAATCTGTTATGCGATAAATCAATCGCCTTTCGCATTTCTTTTTCAAACTCCTTTCTACACATTCTTGAAATTCCTAATAATATTACAAATTTAAATAATTAAAAGAAAAATAAATAGATCCGGTAAATGCTATTGAATTACAGTAGACTCTCACAAATTAGAACCACATTGTTCCAAGGGTAAGGGTAGTGTTCCAGTAAAAACATTTTCCTTATACAACTTTTTTGTGGAACTTATTTCGAACTTGACCTTTATGTTTTAGATAAAAGCCTAAATATTGAATTTCGTGATGATAGCTTAAAAATTACGGCTGTAATCGTGGCGACAGACGGACATGGCTAAATTGACTCGGGTGGTGATGCTGATCAATAATATATATACTTTTCTATACCTACCACGCCTCCTTATGGGCGTTACAAACGGAGTGACAAAATTAATATACCACCATTTACGTTTTTTAAACGTGGAGGTATAGAGGAGGAGCGTGGAGCGTGGAGCGTGGAAGCGGCGCAGCGCGCCATCAACTCATCGTACGGTTTATCATGTAGCAAACAGAGCACAATATTATGGCCATCTAGTCCACCCATCTGACAATCAAGCGCTAGGCAATGATTCATCGACTCTTCCCAGATCTCTACTGGAAACATTCCCATGCCGATGCGCTTTTGGCAGAAGTCGATGGTTCTTTGTTACTCATAACGTCGCATATTCATATTCAGCCTGTTTGTATATGAAATTCTGCAAGTGCTTACCGGCATACTGAGCTACTGTAGTGCCAACATTAGCTGTGGAGCACCACTAGGTTGCAATGGCCAGCGAAGTCACTCTGCTGATGATTGGCTGCCTCCCACACTAGATTTTTTGCACTTGCATATTCATACATACATCCGCTGTTTTTTTACCTTTAAGAATTCTTTTTTTATTTGTTTTATTCACTTATTTTGATTTTTTTACTCAATTTTTTATTTATTCACTTATTTTAGTTATTTAATTTTAACAATGTTCTAATGAGATGTGAATAATTGAGATGTGACAAATTTTGGCGCTTAAAAATTTTTCACATTCGTCTTCATCTATACCTTGTTCTGTCTTTCACACGCAATGGTTAAAGCAGACATATTTCTTTCACTGTTTCACCAAATATTTGCTAAAGTAAATAGAAAGGGTCGTTTCAATGTGTAAGTAAACCTGCAAATTTGTTTTGAATGTATGTGTACTTTCGGTAGCCGATGTTTGCAGGGTTCACTCTATAATTTTACATTAGGTCTGTTTCCGTACTTTACACTGTGTAAGATTTGTGTAAAATGTGTGCAAGAGAGTAAAAACGAAATGTGATGCAAGCAATAGACGCTGCGACCGTTGTTACAACTTGATAAGGTTGTGCATGAAATTGCAAAATGTGTGGGCTCGTTGTATGAAGTTGCGTCTTGGTTGCACGAAAAATCAAAAAATTTTGATTTTTTGGAAAGTTGTATGACTCGGTTGCAACGTGAATGGGTATGTCGCACAACGTCATTCTATTTTATGCTTGTTTTCGTAGAAACCATATTGTATGCAAGTTTAAAAAACAACGATTAAAAACGTAAAATAGAAGACTCGGCCGAAATGCGTGTTTTTATTGAACTATATAAAGTAATGCCGGAACTATGGAATTGCAAAAATGAAAACTACAAAAATAAAAGCATTCGCAATAAGAGCTACAATTTACTTTTGATTGAATATAGAAAAGTTAAAAATGATGCTACCCTTGAGGATTTGAAAAAGAAAATTGCCAATATGCGCACGTGCTATCGCCGCGAATTAAAAAAAGTGATAAAAAGTCAAAAGTCTGGAGCAGGAGCAAATGATATTTATGTATCAAATTTGTGGTACTATGACGATTATGACTTTTTGCGAGATTTGGAGATGCCATTGCCTGGTCGATCGAACTTAAGTTCAGATGATGATGAAGAAAATGCCTTGATAAGCGTGGTAGGTAACGAAAGTCCTAGTCCTCTTATATACATTGACTAAAATATATGTTTTTTACTTTACAATTAGGGGAAAACACAGGTATCCAAGAAAACATCTGTAGTGAAAGCAAGAATGGATTTTCTAAAGAAAGCTACTGAACATTTGGAGTCCTCATCAAAAATGGCAAGAGTCGAAGACGAAGCCGCTGTTTATGCAAGTGGATGGGCTTGCATGTATAGGCAAATTAATCCAAATCAACAGTTATTCGCCAAACGAGCTATCGATGAGATTTTGATGTTGGGATGATTAAACCAATTGACTTTTAACGCAGTGCATAGTAGCTGCAATGGATCTGTTAGCCCTATTTCAAGAGCTAGTACACCATATCCTACTACCGCCACCCCGGTGATTTTTAGTGACGACTCAGTCCAATTTGTACAAACGCCAGTATTGCCAAGCGACACTCAAACTTATGCTAATATCGTCTCGGGACAAATAATTTCAAAAAGTTCACACAATTATGCTCATATTTCCGAATTATTGAATGATTCTCAATATCAATAAATCCATTACAATTGAGAAAGGTCATGAAAAATTATCTTCCGGGAATTATAAAAGGAAGTTTTCGCTATTAAGATAGCAGATAAAGATAATGCATTTTTTATTTTACATTCATGAATATTAAAAGATGATGAACGAATTTGTAATAAAAATTCCCAAAAAGCTGTGGAGCTTTATCTTAAAAATGGAAACTTCCCTTTATGATTCCCGGGAGAAAATTTTTCATGATAGGCCTGACAAATTAAATGTGCTTTTAAAGAAAATACAAGTTTAATGTGAAATAAATATAATTTAATTAAATAACTTTTAATTGTTTAATTGCTTTACAAAACTAAAGCCTAATTTCTTTTGCTTCATTGGATGCATTTTTACTGGCTGTTGGCTCCATTCCAGATAGTTCCAGAAAGTTTTCCGACTCTTCAAAGTTGGAGATTGATTGACGACGCAAATAATTGTGTAAGTAGTAACATGCTAGAACAACTTTAGTAGCCTTCTCTGGACTTAAATTTATAGTTGTTCGAAGTATGCGAAAGCGAGAAGCCAGAATTCCAAAAGCATTCTCTACTTTCACTCGGGCCGAGCTCAGCGGTTTATTATAAAGAATCTCATCACTAGTCAAATTTGAATGGCCAAAAGGTTTTAAGATGTTCTTGCGCAAAGCAGAAGCTGCATCTGAAACAAATACGAAGGGCTCTTGGACCTTGGACAATGGCTCTTGGCCAGTCAGCACAGGTTTTGGGTTAGGCAAATTCAAATCATTATTTTCGAGCCTTTCGAAGAATTTCGTATTTGAAAACACACCGCCGTCTGAGACCCTGCCATTCGCACCTATATCTACCATCAAAAAGTCGCTGTTGCTATCTACAATAGCCATTAAAACAATGCTGAATGATTTTTTGTAATTAAAATAAAATGATCCCGAATGGTATGGCCTCATTATATTGATGTGTTTTCCGTCAAGGGCTCCTATACAATTAGGGAACATTGACTTTTCGTAAAACTTCTCAGCTATTTCCATCCATTCGATAGGATTTTTAGGAAGCTAAAAGTAAAGTTTTTGCTCAAAAGATTTTATTTCTATTATATATTTCTATTAATTACATTCATAAAGGGTTTCAAAACTTTTATAATGGCCTCGCATGTTTCAATGACAATATTTCCTATCGATTGTGGAGATATTGCGGTACAAAATTTAAGGTCTTCATATGAGCGTCCAGTAGCCAAAAAACGTAATGTTGTTGCCAAACGATCACTGGCAGGTATTGCCTTTCTCATTATTGTGTCTTGTTTTTGGATATGAATTGAAACTTTTGACAAAAGTTCATTAAATATTTCATCTGTCATGCGCATATAATTCTTGTAATCATTTGGTTCACTTTCTTTTAATTTGTTGATAAGTTTCTTGTTAGAATATGTTTCTTTTTGTATTAACCACTCTTTTGACCATTTTCTCTTTTTTCTTGTCCTTTTTTATGTTCTTCTTCTTGCTCCAAGACCTCGTCGATAATAGTGCACGCAATAACATCCGATGCCATCTTTACGCAAAATGCCTTTTTTGCAAACTAAAGTTGTGTAAGGGATTGTACACAAAATTGTATTGTCTGTGGGCAAAACGTACAACTTGATTACCAACCGAGTTGTACCAACGGTCGCAACGTCTATTGCTTGCATGAGAATAGTTGCAAAAGTACGGAAACAGCTTCTAGTAAGTTTCAAGCACAAAACAGCTGATTTTGACTGCAGACGGCAGCACAAAATTTAAAACACTTTCACTCAAATTATTAAAAGCCATTTTTAATGCAAAACTGAACAATTACTTAATTTTTATTTATTATAATTTATTTATTGTACTTAAATTTCCTTTTAGGCACACTATTTGTGCATTTATTTATCGCAAAACATAAACAATTATGAAATGGAATTTGACATTTGCTTCTTCTTATTGATGCTTATTCTTCTTGATGCTTGTTCTTACTTTACTCGAAGTCTCGAGTTCTAGCACTCTCCGTGCACTTAGTGTGCTCGAGAGAGCGATTTTATGCTTGTTCTTCTTCTCCCATTTTAAGCACAGAAAGTACGGAAACAGAAAATAGTGTCCCACAAGTTACACAGTGTGCGTACGGAAGCAGACCTATTAATGGTATTCATGCAAAGCGGCAAGGATATATTTTGGGCAATTAGTTATTTTTATCAGGTAGATTGTGTGAACGTCCCCTAAAACCGATTGTGCATATTCAGAGATATGTCAGCTGTTAACTTGTAAATAGTAAACTTTCAGCATGCCTAAGCAAAGCGAAAAAAGAAATTTGTGCAATTATTTGAACAAAGTGCAATATGTGAATTGCTTGCACTGGAATTATTCGAGAAAAACGATGGTAGCTTATTGAATTTATTCTTTAGTGATTTATTTATTGGTGACTTACATATTTTTTTTTAGATGCTCAACGCGAAAAAGAGCAAGAAATTCTTGAGGAATTAACTCTTGTGCTGGTGACTGCGGAACATATTCGCTACTCAACACCATTTCAGCATTTTTCTGTTCCACGATCACAAGAATTCCTTAATCATGTATTACCATATGTGACCCGGTCTACGAAAAGGGACCTTCGGTGTGAAAATATCATTTTTCACTTTTTTGGCGATTCGGATAGACTAATGTGTGCTCTTTCTAATGGCGCAAAGCAGAAGTTTCCAACTCGTAAAGAAGTTTGTCAGGAATTTATTTCGGAATCAAAAGACGCATAAAAATGATTCAGTAAACGTAATCACCTCTTCACTGTTGGTCGTTAACTAAAAAAAAAGAACTCGTATTAATTGACTAAGAAATACAAATCTGTATTAATAGACTAAGAAATACAACTCTGTAAGAATAGAGGATAAGCTGAAATAAATGAAAAGACGCCATTCAGTGTGCGACAATTAAACGTTTACAAACAGCTGTTTTCTCGAAAACTTGTTTTTACACCGAAGGTCCCTTTTCGTAGACCGGGTCACATATGTTGATGATAACAGATTCAAGCAAATTTTACGTGTCAGTAGGCCAACCTTTAACATTATCCTCGGCCAGATTAGAAATGACGAAGTTTTTCAGGGCCCACGATCGTGTCAACAATTTCTATAGAAATGCAATTAATAACTGTTTTATATAGTCTGGGCTCAAGTGGAGAAGATTCTTCGATTATTTGGTATCGGTGATGGTGGAACGCTTCGGGTAATAACAACTTTTCCACACGCTGAAATAGTTTTATAATCTCAATCGATATGTCTTTACCGGCTGTCAAGATAATACAATTTTATTTAATAAATAACAAACAATTTCATCTATTATTGTTATGTTTTTTTTTTCAGATTATAACTTACAGAGTGTTTCAAGCCATTCTAAAGCTGAAAAGTAAATTTTTGTACTGGCCAAGTCATGACGAGCGAAAAAAATTAGTTTCTTCAACATTTAATGAATTGCCACATTGTGTTGGGTACGTGGATGGCACTGAAATTAAACTGGCCGAAAAACTAAGTGAAGATCCCGAATCATTCTTCTCACGTAAACATATTTACTCCATAAAAGCACAGGCTGTTTGCGACCATCGACTCCAAATTCGCCATATGGTGCTTGGGTATCCGGGGAGTGTTCATGACGCAAGGATCTTTAATAATTGCGATTTGTGTACAAAAGTCGACGAGTTCTTTAGCGGAGAAGAATGGATAGCAGGGGACAGCGCATATAAATTAACAAGAACGGTTATAACTCCTTTCAGAACGAATTCAACGGAATTAACATCACAAGAACGCAATGAATTTAATAAAACTTTTAATCGGTACCGGATTAGGATTGAACATTGCTTTGGACAACTAAAAGAACGGTTTAGCAGCTTGAAGGAGCTAAAAATACAAATAAAAAACGACGATTGCATACGTAAGGCAAATCACTGGATTTTAGTGTGTGCTATACTGCATAATATAATACTCGGCCAGAATGAAAAAGAAGAGTTTTCGAAGTACCAAATATTTATAATGAAGCCAACGATAATGACTGCAATGAAATTCTTATCACACATCACACCACTGTAGAAGGTGAAGTTAAAAGGCGAGCAATTTTAAATTTCTTAAAATCATAATTTAACTAATAAAACCAATCATTCTCAAAAAAACTCATATTTTTTAAATGGATCTTTAATACTTAAGTC
This sequence comes from Pherbina coryleti, assembly GCA_943735915.1. Lineage (NCBI taxonomy): Eukaryota > Metazoa > Arthropoda > Insecta > Diptera > Sciomyzidae > Pherbina > Pherbina coryleti. The sequence goes on along the minus strand of OX030950.1, from coordinate 111,964,306 downwards.
AGTTCAATACTTCAGGTACAAATGAAAATTATAAGGTAATGACAAGGTATTCAAATAAAACATAAATTAAAAAATGATTAAAATTTCTATTTACACACAACAGACAGTTAAAGATACACTCTGTGCGTGATTTTTACTTTTTATAAATAAACAAATCAACAAAAAAATCAATTATTATAGTTATTCAAAATGTTTTTCTGTACAATTTTAAGTAAGTATCAAATATTAAAAAAAAAATTAAGCTAAGAGGAACCAAAAGCAGCCAAACTCAATTTTCCTTTATTATTTGATACTTACTTAAAAATCTACATAAAAGCATTTTTGGCTTAATATAATACTTTCTTAACATTAAATTAAAAAACATTAATTTCTTACGATTTAGAAAGTAAAGATCACCTTAATAACGTGTATGTGTGTTTTTTCACAAAAATTATTATTAAGAAATTTGCTGCAATTTAAGCTGCAATTCATATTTTCTGATTCTTTCTTCTGATTCAATCTTCAATTTATTTTCTTCTCTTTCAGTTCTCTCCTGCTTTTACATTTCTATTTTGCTAAGCTCATATTTTTGATCCATCTCCATTCTTCTTAGTTCAATTTCACTTCTGGATTTTTCCTCTTCCAAACCTATTCTTCTTACTTCCAGCTCTAATTTTTTTTCCTGAATTGCCAATAAATGGCACAAAGGACTAGATTTTGCTTTTGGAGTCTGTTTTTTGTTCTTCTGTAAGAAGTAGAAGAGTCACAATCGATTGGGATCGGTGATTCCAAAGCGTCAGGCACTAATGAAACCTCACTGCTGCTTTCGTTTTCAGGTGTATCCATTTCGACGTCAATAAAATCATCAAAATTAAAAATAAAGCTTTCATCACAATTGGGTGATGAAGTTTCAAATATCTCCCTTGGATTGACTCCCTTCCTCTGCCCAAAAATTTGCTCCAAAATATCCCAATGAGGACAAATTTTTTTAATGTATTCTGCAACGCTTTTCTCTTCTCCCGCGATTGTAAGGCCAGCGCCCGTATTTGATTTCCAAGAAACAGCTGAGGTAAAGGATGTTCTCAAGTGCCGCATCTTGCACTTCATTGGCACCCATTGAATTGCATCCAAAAGTGAAGATTTTTTGGCAATTCGTTTGTAAAATGATTGCGCAGTAGGTTTAAATTATGAATACATGTAATTATATTATTATTAAACACATTCTGCATTAAATTAGTTTTCAAAATTGTACCTCAAATGATTCCACATTTTCTTTTAGTTCATCAGCTATCATGTGCAGTAAGCTGAGCGTTTGTGGCTCTGTCCAGCGATGTGTACCATTAACACGAGGCCGTTTTGGTGTTTTTATACTTGCTTTCTAAGAATTCAATGAAATAAATAAACGCTTAATATGATGCATTTTACAAAATCTTACCTCTGCCATTTCGTTTTAGTTATGTATTTATATATTTTTTTCTTTTGTTTTATAATTGCAGCTACGCTTTTATTTGGCGGAAAAAACTAAACTGAAAAATATAAACAGCTGTTTGCTGTGTAGTGTAATAAGATTAGGGTAGAAAGGTGCAGGATCGCCATGTAGTGGAATTAGGTGTAGGGTCGCCAAGTACTATATTTTGAACTGTTTGGTCGTAGTGTATTATGTGGGGGTCTTGTGTATTAGAGGCGCACACGCCTTTTTTTTTCAGCCGCAAGGCTTTATTTTGTGTGAAGCCGCAAAGGCTAATTAAAAGAGTGAGATATTTTTTTGGTTTAAAGCCACATAGGCTATTTGTTAAAATCTGTCTTTATTTTTGAAATATCAAAGTTTATATACAATTTTTACCACTATTATTCTTAAAAATATTGTGCCAGTATTTTCTAAACTCCTCCCTTAATTTTTGTCTTTAACATCGATCGCCAATCAATTTCATTTTTGGTCGATCACATAATTATTTACATATTTACATATTCTATATATTAACATATTTAAATTTTTAATCCAAAACACCAACAACAACAAGTGCATTTATTTTGGCCTTGAATTAAAATGTGTCGTTAGCACTATTGTAACATAATATTCTTCTTGGGCAATGCACTCATAATTTTATTGTTGTTGTTGTTGTTGTTGTTGTATACGCTTGTGCCAAGCATTGGGTTATGTTAAATTAGACTAGCGGCGCAAGCTGAAGGGGATGAAAAGTATTAAGGTAAGCATGAAAAATGCTTATCGGAAATTATGATTTTCAAGTACAAGGTTTTTTATGAAAAAAGTATTGGGGAGTAATAGTGACTTTATGAGTACACTACAGCTGTTATAAGTTTGCCACCTCGTTTGCTCATCTAAATCGAAGAGCAAATATATCTGGTTTGTGCAAAAGCGTCTCTGTACAAATTTTGACAGCTCATTTATAAGGGGGATAAAGTTATCTTGTTTATACCATTTATAAGGGTTTTGCCCATTTGCATGAATACCATTATTATTTGTAAACAAACTTACCGGGCGTCTCGACTAGCAATAATTCATTACATGCCATCTGGCAAAACTCAAATATTGCCAATGGAGACCACTCAATTGTCGACGTTGGCAATACATGGTTTGTAATATCGCAAGACATATATTGCCAACACGCACTTGGCAATGAGCTGTAATTCTTCTTGTTTTACTATCGGTAACCCGGCGTCTCGACTAGCAATAATTCATTGCATGCCAGTGAGATGCCCGGTTATAACCCGGCATCTGTCAAAATCCATTGCAAGCAATGGCAATAATTCAAGGGTGGGTTTTTGATGTTATGTTATTTTCATTTTTAAAATGACGCCGAACAAATAAGTACTCTGCTCGCGCGTGCTTGATGCTACAAATCAGCACTCAAATTGTGGGTAAAAATTTTTTATTTTATAAATTTCTTCTCCACGCCACTCCATTTTCATGAACTTCATTTATTTTTTTTTTAATTTCAAGCTTTAACTTAAATTTCTTTAATTTTTGCAGCAGCTTTAATTTTTAGAGCATATAAAAATGACTGCAAAACAAGAAAAATTACAGCACATTGCCAAGTTCGTGTTGGCAATATATGTCTTGCAATATTGCAAGCCATGTATGCCAACTTCGGCAATTGAGTGGTCTCCATTGGCAATATTTGATGTTTGATAGATGGCATGCAGTGAATTATTACTAGTCGTGATGCCGGGTAACGAATACGATGCAAAGAACAAAGTATGAGGAATACCAAATATAAGGGAAATACGAAATAGTACGTACTTTGTACCATTTGATTTGTATGAAAATTTCGTATAAACTGGTAAACTGGATAGTACCAAGTACGTTTCATGTTTCGTATTCCTTTCTATTTGGTATTCCTCGTCCTTTCCTCATTAAAATAATATTCCTTGTGTATTTTTTGCATCCCATACGTACACAATCTTGTAATAGCTATTCGAGTGTTGCCATATAACTTTAAAGAAAGTAAATCTAAAGCGCTGGTTATAATAGACGGAACGGAACGTTGGGAAATGTCACTTTGCAATCTATTACATGAGCTTCTTAAGCCCTAACCAAAATATACGAAACGAGAAGATTGCAACTTGCTGAACGTTTTCAATCGTTACGTCTAATTTGACATTTAAACCAAAATGAAACGAATTCCTACAATCGTCTGAAAAAAGATGAAAACTACTCTGCACAGCTGTTGACAAGTTGAGACGCAAAAAGTTTAATTCTTACGGAAAAAAACGTCTCGTCACACCGTTTCGTTCAGTTTCGATAAGTTTACGTTGGCTTATTTTGGGCAACAACATTGAATTTTATTAAAGCGAACATTTTGGTCTTCACTCGTAAAGCCCTAACCAAAATAGACGAAACGAGACGATTGCAACTTGCCGAACGTTTGCAATCGTTACGTCTGTTTTGACATTGAACCCAAAATGAAACGAGTACTTCCAATCGTCTGAAAAAAGAAGAAGACTACTCTGCACAGCTGTTGTTGACGAGTTGAGACGCTAAAAGTTCGGTTCTTACGGAACAAAACGTCTCGTCACACCTTTTCGTTCAGTTCGTTGAGTTTACGTTTCCTTATTTTGGGCAACAACATTGAATTGCATTTAAGCGAACATTTTTGTCTTCAATCGTTACGTAGCGACTCGTCTATTTTGGTTAGGGCTTAAGCGACTCACTCGTGTGTGGTTATAATAAGACGGAACGGAGCGCGACGTTGAAATCTAGAGATTTTTGTTTTTTCTGTTTCATTTCGTGACACTTGACACCGTTCCGTCCCGTCTATTATAATCAGCGCTTAAAGACGTTTGGCAACACCAAGAAAAAAAATGCCAAATGAAAAAAATGCAAAGCAAATTTAATTTTAAATACATAAAAGTACATGAAGCACACAAAATTATTGCCGCCACATTTACATTCACTTGCTGTCTTTTTGTTTTTCATTTATGCTTGCTATGTTGCCTCTACTGAATGTCACTTGGTATGAAGCTTATGTTGAAATTATAGAACATGTTCGGCAGCATCCCTTGTTCGACAGAGAAAATCAAAAATTTTTGTAAACACGGCCAACCGTGTGACCAACTATCGAACATCGCTTCTTAACTAGCGAACTTGTGTAAACATGGCCGCCGTGTGACGAACAGATTCGCCGATGTGCAAGCCCTTTAAGAAAAGGATGGAAATAAAATTGCACTAGTACAGAGAAGGGCACGAGCCTCAAATTTGAGGAATGACGTAACATTTCTGTATACACATGGTGTAATAATAATAAGGTGTTAGTGAATTTTTGATAACACCAAGAATAACTTTCTTTCTGTCAAAAAATTCAGTGCGAAAGAGAGGAGCCGTTGATAGTTGTGAAATTGTGTTATTTTTTTGAGTTGCTAGATGATGTGTTAAAGTTTTTATATGTTATTGTGCGAATAAAGTTAATTTAATTCAATTAATTGTGCCGTGTTGTGTTGACAAAAAGTTATTGCAGTTTTCTTCGCCCATTTGCCAAGTTCGCAATTGAATGGTTTTGTCCTTTTATCAAAAACGTGCGCTGGAAGGTGCCACCGACATGAAGCTTTGGCCAGCATGCAAATTGTCTTGCATTCATATCGACGCTTCAAGAAAATATCGAATGCCATGAAAGAATGTTCAATACCTCAACTGATAATAGCCATCAAAAGAAGTGGACATGGCATTGAGCTTCGACCGACTGTACGTTAGCTGATTTATTTTCATTCCAATTCACCATCAGCTGTTTTTGACAGGAGCGGCGCAAAAAAATTTATCATTTTAAGAGAGAAGTGTCAAATTCACTAACACCTTATTATTATTACACCATGTGTATACACATACAGCAGTCAGCGTTGATCAGCAGAGATCAGTATGCTACGAAACTTTAAGCAGGTAACATCGCGTTCGTCTGTTTCGCTTTTTTATATGATTTTTTGCTTTCAGTGAAGCAACCCAGCAGGAAATGGATCGACCCGTCTTCGAAGACGTCTTCGAGACATGTCAGTTTCTTGCAAGACGGATCGATCCATTTTCATAGCAGTCCTCGAAGACAATTTCTAACAAAAGGCAACTTCGACTTGCAAGACATTTTGCTGAAATGTCTTCAGTGACGGCTTCAATCCATCTCTTTCAAAGCAGACGCATTTAAACAAAACGACGCGCTCTTCGTACATGAATGTTGTCTTCATGAGTGAAGTTTTTACACTCAGACAGCGCAAACTATAGAGAGAGAGAGAGGCAAAACGGCACATTAAAATATACAGGGTTCGATGTTCGTTTTTTTTTTTAATTTTTAATTATAACAAAACAAAAAGTAAACAAAAACAAAAACAATATAAAAATTCATTAAAAAGATAATAGAAAAAGTAACTAAACAAAAGCAATATAAAAACTATTAAAAAGAGGTATCAAATTATAATTGTTCTGCCATAGCATTTTTAGACCTGAAATCTTGCTTATGTAGCTTATTTTTACAAAGTCTTAGGACTTTCCTAAGCTCAGCTACATATTCTGTATAAGTGAAGCTGTCTTTAGATGTTGCTTCTGAAAAATTAAAAATAAATTGAAAGAAAAGAGAAACGAATACTTTATATAAAAATTTTATCAAAAAGCGCATCGAGAAAAGGTGTTAGCTCCTTTAGAGAATTTTTACCCTTTATTCCATCGTAGTTGTAGTGAAGAAACAGTTCCTTACTCATTATACAATCAATGTTTGCGAGTTTACCGCCACACCGTTTCTTTAAAGCAATAATCTGGAAAGGTATTAATTACAAAATTAAAAAAACATTTTCTAAAAATTCCCTAATGTTAATAAAACCTACAATATCTGGCTTCTTATTTCCACAAAGCTCTTCGTTGAGATTCTGTAGATCATCACGACACTTGAGGGGAAATTTCTCCATTAGGTCTACTGAGTGAAGACCCAAGTTGCGCCTTAGCAACACATTTGTTTCGGCCAACATTCCTGCCAACTTTTCCTGCTTTTCCTCAATTTTACACATCCTTTCTTTAAGGTCAGGAATATCTTTGAGTGAACACTTTATTTCTTTCAAGACCTTCAGAACAGGAGTTAGGTCTGGTAAATAGAAAAACAATTGAGAGAGGGAAGCAATGAAGTTTGTTATCAAAACACAAAATTTGCAATTATACACACCAGTGACATCAGATCCAGCATCAAAAAATTTCATTGGAACACTCATTTTGAATTGAAAAAAACTATTGAAAAACTTGTGTTCATTTAATAAAGGTTTAATACATTTATTGACATTTTATTATATTTCAGTTTTGTGTTGAATATAAACAACAAAAACAGGTTTTGTGCCATTTTTTGAGTAAAATGTGAATATTTTAGACCTTTTTTTAAAAAAAGATTAAAAACATACACGCTAAGCTAACGGTACCCTTGCTATGGTTTTCAATAAGCACTTAAATTAAATTGGATCAACAAGCACAGTTAATCAAAAATGAATTAATTGAAATATTTAAAAAAAAACTAAGTTATTTGCATTGAAAGTAAAACATACGAATTTCTGATAGTTTTTTTCTTGTTCTAAGGGAACGATGTTCTTAGAAAAAGTCTGTATTAAGATTTGTATATTTATATAAATTAATAATAATGTGGCTATTTTTTAAATTTTAACATATTAAAGATAATTATGAAGGAGTGGAATGAGTACAAAGTTGTTGTTGTACGGCAAGCATAATACTTTGCAATAAATTTCATTTAGGCCCCTATTAGGTACGACAACTCAACTTAAGTTGACGTAACTTAAGACCAATTGATCATAAGAAGCTAGGTCAAAGTCCTTTCAAGGGCTGAAATGGCCAGTTATTTATTTTTATTATTTAACTTAAGACACCTCAACTGAACTTTTTTGCTATATTACGCATAACATACGTTTTCAGTTGAGCTGTGGTGTAAAATTGCTTTTTCTATTGGAGTATGATTACACCGAAGTTTTGACACTTTCGTTGAAATGAATCAGCTGTTCGCATTAATTTCAATTTTTGTGTATATGTATTTTGTTCACAAGTAATAAAGCAAGAAAATAGCAGAGTGGCAAGACATTTTGCTGTAATGCCAGCAGTCTGAGTTCAATCCTCACATGTGACAAAGAATAAAATTTTCTCGCTTCGCTTTTATCTACATTTTTTTTTTTAACACAGCGCTCCTTGGACTAACACATAAAAGGGATTTTTTAACTATTTGTTGAAGCGCTTTTTAAACGATATTTTAGTTGCATTTAAGAAGCGCATAACAAAATGTATATAAAAATATGAGCTCCACAACTCTGAGCTCTGAAAAGCGCATTCTCAAAGTAAGCGCATAAAGTGCGCTATTTCTAGGAGCGTTTTATATTTTCCCGCTGGGTACTAAAATAATATATACATGATATGGATAATAATAAATGCATATTCATAACATATGTATTTATACTTTATTTTACTTACGTATTTTTTCCATTTTTCACTCAATTAACAAAAACAATAAACAAATAAAAAGTTCGTATGAAAAAGACGCTATACAACTAGCTCAAAGCAGATGTAAGTTTTTGACAGTTTTTACACTCGACACAGAGTTGCATTGTTAAACCTAATACAACAAAAAATACATACACATCTCTGAGATACATACTTGTCAGACTATAGACACGTATGTACCTCAAATGTGTAATAGACAATACAAATTTACAAATTACACACTCAACTTAAGTTGACGTGACTTAAGACACCTCAACTGAACTTTTTTGCCATATTACATATAACATACATTTTCAGTTGAGCTGTGGTGTAAAATTGCTTTTTCTATTGCAGCATGATTACACCGAAATTTTGACACTTTCATTGAAATGAATCAGCTGTTTGCATAAATTTCAATTTTTGTGTATATGTATTTTGTTCATAAGTATTCAAGCAAGGAAATAGCAGAGCTGTAAAACATTTGGCTGTAATGCCAGCGGTCCGATTTCAATCCTTGCATGTGACATAGAATACAATTTTTTTGCCATGTTTTTGGGTTTTTTGTTTTGTGCATTTAAGAAGCGCTTCCATCCTAGGACATCCAATGTAAATTTTAATATGAATTTGGTTTACTTAAAAAGCGCTTCAGGTGTGAAACGCTATGACAGAAACACTTGCTAAGATGGAAGCGCTTCTTAAGTGCAGCTATAAAATCGTTAAAAAGCGCTTCAACAAATAGTTAAAAAAGCTCTTTTATGGGTTAGTTCAAGGCGCGCTGTGTTAAAAAAAAGAAATACATAAAAACAAAGCGAGAAAAACTTTATTCTTTGTCACATGCGAAGTTTGAACTCGGACTGCTCGCATTTCAGTCAAATGTCTTACCGCTCTGCTACTTCCTTGCTTTATTACGTTTCAACAAAATGTATATAAAAATATGAGCTCCACAACTCTGAACTCTGAAAAGCGCATCCTCAAAATAAGCGCATAAAATGCGCTAGTTCTAGGAGCGCTTTTTATTTTCCCTCTGGGTAATAATATAATATATACATGATATGGATAATAATATATGCATATACATAATATATGTATTTTTACTTTATTTTACTTACGCGTTTTTATCCATTTTCACTCAATTAACAAAAAACAATAAACAAATAAAAAGTTTGTATGAAAAAGACGCTATACAACTAGCTCAAAGCAGATGTAAGTTTTTGACAGTCTTTACACTCGACACATAAGGTCTGTTCCCGTACTTGCAAGTTTGTGAAAACTTTCGAAAACTTGCACAAGTTTTTACTAAATTGCGTTCCCGTACACCAAAAACTTGCAAAAGAGAGCGACAATGATAGAGTAAAACATTTCCCCTCCTTGCGATAAGTTGCAAGTTTCTGCTACACAAATTTCGTGTAGTAAAAACTTGCAAGTTGTCATGTGTTGGCAGAAATGTCTAAATTTACGCTAGAATAAAAAAAAAACAGATGGACACGTGCATCAAGTATAAATTTGAGCTAAAAATGGAAAATTAAAAGACAAAAATTCAAGTTAATTGTTCGCCAGGTACATATAGCTATATATTTCATCAATTAGTGCAGCTAATTTATCAGACATTGTCGAAATCTTCAAAAATATTTTTAATAAATAAATTCAATGCTTGCGAGCATCAGCGTTGATCAATCTTCGTTCGTTCGTGCTGGAAAAGTGTTTACACTGCGCGAATAGCGCTCGCGAGCATTTTGTAAAAAACCAATGTTCCGAAACTTGGTTCGGACCAAATCAAAGACAAAGATTTCTTCGTTCGTTCAGGCAGTGTAAACGCTCGGTGAGATACATATTTGTCAGACGACAGACACGTATGTACCTCAAATGTGTAATAGGCAATACAAATTTACAAATTACACACTCAACTTAAGTTGAGTTGTCGTACATAATAGGGGCCTTATTTCTGTTTCGTTGTCTTCTTCGACACCATTACTTATAACAATTCCCACTGCACTTGAGTGTATTGGAAAATCAAAACAGTTTCTGAAATCTTGAATAGGCTTACCAAAAAGAACTCCATCAACGAATCGAGTTTTTTTTACCTACGTTGTATTTATAATACAAAAGTTATCAGGAGGAAATGGACTAAGGTAGCAATTACTTTCGCTAATTTTCAACATCAAACCTTTCTTTTTGTTATATGTTTGGGGTATTATGTCTTCGACTATGTCCTTATCAATGTAGTAATTGAGTAATTGTTGAAGTACTTTATTAGGTTTCCTGACAGTATTTTCTATTTGTTGCATGTAATTTTCGAACGCATATGCAGAAAATTCTGTTGGTGGACCAAAGATCTCTACGCATTCGCAAATATGCAAGAGGTTATGTACATTATAGGTTAACGTACTTTCCCCATACATGTCTGAAAAGTATTTTACGAAATCTTGTAACAAGGTTTTTGCTAAAAAAAAATTTGTTTCATAAAAATATTATTAACTTGATGAATATAAAAGCTTTTTAGCGATGTTTTTTCCCTCAGTTGGCAATTTTTGAGCACGCTGAATATAGCCAATGTGTTCCATGCATTATTTGTACAGCTGTTGCACACTATATGTCTGTTTCCGTACGCACACTGTGTAACTTGTGGGACACTATTTTCTGTTTTCGTACTTTCTGTGCTTAAAATGGGAGAAGAAGAACAAGCATAAAATCGCTCTCTCGAGCACACAAAGTGCACAGAGAGTGCTAGAACTCGAGACTTCGAGTAAAGTAAGCACAAGCATCAAGAAGAATAAGCATCAAAAAGAAGAAGCAAATGTCAAATTCCATTTCATAATTGTTTATGTTTTGCGATAAATATATACACAAATTGTGTGCCTAAAAAGAAATTTACGTACAATAAATAAATAATAATAAATAAAAATTTAGTAATTGTTCAGTTTTGCATTAAAAATGGCTTTTAATAATTTGAGTGAAAGTGTTTTAAATTTTGTGCTGCCGTCTGCAGTCAAAATCAGCTGTTTTGTGCTTACAACTTACTAGAAGCTGTTTCCGTACTTTTGCAACTATCCTCACATTTTGTTTTTACTCTCTTGCACACATCTTACACAAATCTTACACAGTGTAAAGTACGGAAACAGACCTTATGTCATATTCAATCATGGTATAATAATACAAGGTAGCATTGACAACTGCTTATTTTCTCTTCTACAAGAAAACATCTCCTGTCAAAAACAGCTTTTGTGTAAATCAATCTGCAGCTGCTGTGGTTGTTGTTTTTTTTCACTACAACGTTTTCAACATTGTTTGCGTTTTCAATGGCGGATTGTGAGCGCTCTCTTTTTGAGTATATTTTTTGACAGGAGATGTTTTCCCAAGCAACTGTCAATGCTACCTTGTATTATTATACCATGATATTCAATATGAATTTTACAAGCTCACCCAAACCACCCTGCAAACATCGGCTACCGAAAGTACACATACATTCAAAACAAATTTGCAAATTTACTTACACACTGAAACTACCCTTTCTATTTACTTTGACAAAGATTTGGTGAAACAGTGAAAAAGATATGTCTGCTTCAACCATTGTGTGTGAAAGACTGAAAAAGGTATATGTGAAAAGGAATTTGCAAAAAAATTACAAGCGCCCATGGCGGAAGTGTTGATAGTTGTCAATTTCTTTTATTTGTTTGAGTTGCTAGATTATGATGTGTTAAAGTTTTTACGGGTAATTGTGCGAATTAAGTATAAATAAATATCAAATGCAATTAATTGTGCCGTGTAGTTTTCACAAAAAGTTATTGCAGTTGTCTTCGCCTATTTGCCAAGTTCGCCATTGAATGGTTTTGCCATTTTATCAAAAACGTGTGCTGGAAGGTGCCACCGACATGAACCTTTGGCCAATATGCAAATTTACTTGCATTCACAACATCTAACATCGGTGGCCATATCCATATCGGAACATATCGGTGGCCATAATATGAAAGTTGCGCTCATCTGTTTGCTACCGATAAGCCGTACGATCCATTTATCACGATGAGTTGATTATATTTTATATTCGCTGCTGTATAATATTTCAAATATTACATTGTCATATCATAATATAAATTATAAAAACAACAATAAATTAAAAAAAAAAATACTAATTAGTGTATTAATTTACTGGTTTTAGTTAGAATACTAGTTAAAAAAGCGGTTAGAAAATTATTTAGAAACGGTTAGCATACAAGTTAAAAAAGCGGTTAGAATATTGGTTAGAACGTGGTTAGGCTATGAATAAAAAAACTGGTTAGCAAAATGGTTGTAAACGGTTAGTATATAAGGTATAAAACCCTATAAATACGTGGTTGTTAACCACTTTAAAATGAAAAGAGCGATGTCTGCGTACATGCGTTAGAAAGAGTCAGCCATCTGTACCTGACACACAGATAGAAAGTAAATAGGTTAGATTTTTCCTGACAGCCTATCCTTTCTAACTAAAAAACTAACTGAGACTCTACCGGCTAGGAAACTAGTTAATTAACTCGGAATGTGTTTGCAGGGCTGTTTAGTGATAAATTTAATGTGTACAAAGCTTTTAAAATTACTACAATGTCACCAAGGCACCAAATAGTGCACGGATGGTAAAAGATCATGATTGTGTGTCAAAGAAGAGCGCCGACCTCAAAGCTTTTATGTTCATAAATCAATTAATCGGGCATGTTCTGAAATCCGATTCACGTCGGAATCGGATTTACTTCCGATGACATTTGAATGAAAGGTGTTCTGCAATCCGATTCCGATCTTCGAATCCGATATTTGTTTTTTTGGCGGATTGTAGGTGTTCTGTAATCCGATTTATCGGAATTAAACTGAAATCCAATCCGATCAAAATTTTGTTGACGGATTGTAAATGTTTCGATGATTTTTCATTAAAAAAGCAGTGAAAGTGTTTATTTCCTGAACTGCTGCAATGTTTTAGTTTTGGCATTACGTTTGTAATGTTATTTTTTTTTTTATTTGGCGGCTTTTTAACCATCTTTAAAAATGTGAGTATTTTTATAAATGATACATTTTATTCAAATATGTTGCGATTACAAAATTTATAAAGGATATTACAATTCTTCAACAATAATTTTCAAGAAATAATGCAGCAATCATTATAATACTTATATTTATAAAATATTCATTTTATTTCAAATGAACTTTTTATTTTTCTTATGTGTCAGATTTGCTGTCATTCAGTTGATGCGTTCAGAAAGTAGCATGTTCGAATCCGATTACATTGATTGCTTTCCGCTCGGAATGTAGAACACCTTTTTAAATCATGAAATCCAATTCCGAGGTGGATTTCAGAACAAGCCTGAATATATTGTTGATAATAAAACAAAATAGAAAAAAATTGAAATATTAAGATTTCCAATATTATAATACATATAAATAGCTTTTAAAATATGACCAAGAAATGAATGGGAAAAGTTGTTTAAAATAATTTTTTACTTTGTAGTGATTTTGAAGTCGGTTTTTTTTTTTTTTGTTAAAAAGTTTCTGTTTCTTCCTTTTTAGAGAATATGAAATACTTTATATAATCGTTTTCTTGAGGAAAATTTCAAACATGAAACTTTGTTCTTAAAAAATTTGTTTTATTAATTCCTGAAAGCTTGTTGGGTATTTTCCATTTCTGTTTCTTTACAATTTTTAGTGCCACGCCCTTTCTCTAATCCCGCCCACTGTATTTACCGTACCTTATAATATTTCTACCTAGCCCTGTGCCAAATTTCAGTTTCCAAGTATCAATATTATCCGTAATATAGTACTTTCCTTAAAGTGCCACACCCTGTGTACAATCCCGCTCACTTTTTTAATCCCACCCACCTACCTCCCAGCTAGAACAGTAACTGTTAGCTAAAGGCCTGACCAAAATAGACGAAACGAGACGATTGCAACTTGCCGAACGTTTGCAATCGTTATGTCCGTTTTGACATTTAACCCAAAATGAAACGAGTACCTCCAATCGTCTGAAACAAGAAGAAGACTGCTTTGCACAGCTGTTGTTGACGAGTTGAGACGCTAAAAGGACGGTTGTTACGGAACAGAACGTCTCGTCGCAATGTTTCGTTCAGTTTCGTTCAGTTTCGATCAGTTACGTATGTGCATTTTGGGTTTTATCATTGGCTTCCATTTGTTCGAACTTACTCGTTATGTCTCGTTCTGTCTATTTTGGTCAGGCCTTAACTTGTTATTTAACGCGAGTCGTAACAGAAAATCTGTTAGGCCCATATAAAATTCTCCATACAAAACTCGTTATATTTGTTCAGGCGGTGGGAAAAATCTAACAAGTATTGTCCTATACGTGTGAGCTTGCATTTCGTTCTGGCACCCATGTTTTCTTCATTTAAAAAGACTAAAGCTGCACTCCACACTCCAATAGGATATTACATAAGAAAAATCATAACAAATGTAGGCTTTTTATTCAAAACACAGTTAGCAGCCGCCCGCCGCTTGCCCACCGTAGCGTAATGGTAAGAGCTCAGACCTTTAATGCCAACTTACTCTGTTCGAATCGCGAGTTCAAACCCTGGCTCAAACAAAAACACAAACTTTTTTATTACTATTTTTTATTATTTTAAATCGTTATTTGCCTTATAAATGCTAGAAAATACATATTTAAATATAATTTTACAATTTTTTCAATATTAAAGTAAAAATAATTCATGAACAAATTAAAATATATTCGACACATAACATATTAATTTTAACTAAAAAAAAGAAACTAATTAAACTCAAAACAATAAAACAAAAACAGCACAGCTTTTTCACAGCACTTATTTGCAATATTATTTAATTTTATTTTGTTATTTTACATAATTTTATTTATTTTTCCGGAAACTTATTTGCACCGCTCACTTTATTTTGACTGTTTTAAAATTTTTTCGATTATATTTTGATGATAAAAGAGCAAGATATATAAGCAGATATAATTTTCCTTGTTTCACATAACATCATACCGTATGAATGTGTTATAGCTGAATTACAATACTGCGTTAGGTCGGTCGGCCTTTGACCGTACTTTGGTCTCCGTTGTAAAAACTTTACGATATAAGCTGTCAAAACGGACGACCTCAAACTTTGCAAAACTAAATGTTGCGTTGACAGATCGTGCGTCTGTCATTTTGGTGATGCCAATAAAAGCAGCTATACTAAAAATCCCACAAAACGTCCCTTTTTCCGAAATCATGCAATTATAATTGTAATCAATGAAAAATTAAAAGATAGTGTCATAATAGCGTTCAATAGCGTTAAAAATCTTTTTTAAATGCTTTATAAATGAGATAATTTTAAAAATGGAGGAAACCTTCAATAAACCCTCGATAAAGCATTTTTAAATTTTATTTTGTTTTCATCTGAGCACAAATTATGTCAAAAATACATCAAATTGTTTCATAATATATAAAAAAAAAACAGAAAATGTAAAAAAAAATTATTGAAAGTGTTTGTTTATAAATGAGAGGATTTTTAGAAATGGCTGAACATCCAATAAATCCAATAAACCCCTCATAAAGCATTTTTGAAATTATTTGCTCTCATTTGAGGACAAATATTGTGAAAAATAATTAAAAATACTTCAAAAATTTGGATAATATGTCAAAAAAATTCAAAATTATAAAAAAATTCAAAAGAAAAACAAAATAAAAACAAGAAAATTGGTCAAAACATTTCAAAATATTTACAAAACAAGATAATAAAATGACGATGTTTTCAGTGCAGAGAGTAGCTTCGAAAAAACAACGATGTTTAAACATCAAAATGTTGACGAAATTGTGACAAATAAATTAAAAGTCATTGAATTTATCAAATACACAAACCATTATTGACACTCTTCCCACTTCAAATCGAAAGTGTTCCTATTTTAACTACAAAGCAGCTACAACATTTTTATGAATAACAAAATTTAAAAGACTTTTTAGCATTAAAAGCTTTTTAAGTATTGAACGTTTTAAAGTTATTTGAAGATATTTTTATGGATACGGCTGAAAATATATAATTTTTCTTAAATTTAGTAAAATGAAAAAAATTTTCGCTATTTTGATACCACAAATACTAACATATCTTCAATACTGCGAAAATTTTAATTGCAATGAAATTTTAGAAGCAAAATTTGCTTTTATTGTAAAACTAATTTAAATTCAAAATTGCAAATTTTCAACTCTTTTTAAAAACTGTAACACTTATCAGCAAAAAATGTTTAAATTTTACGCGAAAATTAAAAACCATTTTTGTAATTCAAATAACAAGGCCCACCCCTTGATTTTTACAATTTAAAAAAATAATTTATTAGAAAAAAATTATCTTAGAAAATTGTAAGAAAATCATAAAAAAGTTTAAAAATTCTTCTCGGACTCGGTATTTTTTGGTAATTTGAGGTATTTAGCTCCAAAGCTATTTGATACCATAAGTTTGACTTATATGGGCGGTGCCATGCCCCCTTGTCCAATGCTCACTCAATTTTTCCAGTCAAAGGACAAGACTAAATAGTACATTCTTACCGAGTTTCATTGATGTGTGACTAATAGTTCGAAAGTTATACCCACAATTTGGGAAGCCGAAAAAGTGCCACACCCTTTTTCCAACGCCCATAAAATTTTGCCAGTGGAACGGCACATGTAAATCGAGGCCGAACACCTAATTCCAATGTTGTGCGACCTATAATTCCAAAGTTATTCAATATTGCAGATTCGAGCTGCCACGCCCCCTTGTACAATGCTCGCTGAATCACTTGTAATTAGTGAGTACTTGGGTACAACTTTACAAAAACAAAGTGAACGGCATTTGCCAATCTACCTTACCACAACATTCCTTTGTGTGTTATATTATTCAAACAATGATATTAAGGGTATTCGTCCTCAACCAACCTCATTGAAATATCTAATTGACCAATATATAAGTTTGCCATTTTGCATGAATACCCTTATAATATTATTTATAATATACTAAAAAATGCATAAATTTCAATATGAAATACAATTGAATAATATTAATATCATGCTAAATTCATCAAAATCATTTTTATACTACTTAAGCAGCATGTTAATTTAAAAAATTTGATCAATTTAAAAAAAACTCGCATCAAAATATAAATTCCCACGATAATCCTATGAAAATCTGAGTTTTCCATCAGAATCCAAGAATACCCACATTTTAGCATTGCTCAACGAAAATGCAACCCAGCGTTAATATGGAATGTCAAAAGCACGACCTAGCTTGAGCATGTCGCTACTCATAGCGTTGATCGTACGTCACCCCCTCAAATTCATATTTACGGGATGAGGTCGACGCAATGCCTGAAGTCATATTTTGTGTTGCTTCATAAGAACCCATTGTTTCTAGTCGAGCTGTCAAAGGCCGACCGACCTAACGCAGTATTGTAATTCAGCCATTAGTGCTCACAAAATATTGTTTCATTGGCTGCATTCTGGCAGAAACAGCGCTCAGGTAGCGAAGTAGCATAAAGTGATACATTCTGCTGAATGGGTTTTTTTGAGAAACGTCAAACTGCAAACAGCTGTTCGTGATTCGATTCAAAAAAAATTAATTAAAAGCAATATAATAAAATTGAATTCGCAAGGAAATCATGGAAAAGATATTTAATTAAGTATTTTTATATTAAAATACTAATCTTATAATTTTACAGCACAACTTCACAACAAAACACTTTTTTCATCTGTCAACATCAAGTGAGCGTAAACCGCTCAATCGAGGTAGCATAAAATATTTTCGCTACCTAAAATGGCGACCGCTCAGGCAACATGTTGTGTGAGCGCTTTATGCTACATACCATTCAGCCGGAAAGTTGAGCAACAGTTGCGTAGAAAGTATCGGCCAGAATGCGACCATTGTGTTCGTAAACTTGTTAGCGCTGTCTTGCAGGGCTGCATACCAAATATTAGTACGCTAGTGTCAATATTAACTAAGAAATAGTATTTTTATAATATTGATACGCCCCTTTGTTGAATGATGCCCACTTTTTATGCCGTAATTTGAGTTATCGATGTACATACATTTAAAAAAAAAAAAGCGCGGACAAACCAACGAACTTGAGAACCTCCTCCTTTTTGAAGTCGGTTAAAAAAGGGAGCGCTCACAGTCTGCCATTGAAAACACAAACAATGTTGAAAACGTTGAAGTGAAAAAAACAACAACTTCAGCAGCTTCAGATGTATTTTCACAAACAGCTGTTTTTGACAGGAGATGTTTTCTTGTAGAAGATAAAATAAGCAGTTGTCAACGTTACCTTGTATTATTATACCATGCTCCGCGTCTTTTATCTACAAACTCACAGACTTGACTTCAAGTCTTCACCAATGTAAAAGCGGTCATAGATAATAAAAACGTATCCGGAATGGTACTAAAGTACGTACTTGTGCAACCTTGATCACTCTTTCCTCTTTTATTATAGTTGTTACATGTATATTTCGTAAACGCAAAATTCCAATTAATAAAATAGATGTCGAAATCAATGAAAAATACGATAAATTTACCTTTGAGCAAAAAACAGCTAAAACTTAAGAAAGCACTAAATGCTTCTAGTGGAAAAAATCGTAAGCGTTTGCAATACATTATGAGAGGAGTGAATTCTGTTAAGTCTCAGCATTCACTGAATAATACGTCCGATACGAATATAATTACCGATATTGAAAAAACAAAACTTCCGTTTGCATGCCTTGTCTCCAAATTCGGTCATAAAGGTAATTTTTTTTATTATCTCTAATTGCCTGCATTCGTTCATGTTTGAAAAATTAGGATCATATTGTAATATTGTTTCTTACACCATGTGTAGTTTTTTTCAGAATCATGCCCTAATGTGGGATTCTTAAACAGTTTGACACAAGTCTATATCAAGGCAACTAGTCCGATTTTTCGTTTTTCCCGATCACAAAGTTTAATCACATGGCATAATTCTACTTTAGAGCCCAAGCCCAAATATTTTATTTCTTATTTTTATTACATGTATATGGGTCTCCTAAGCCTAATGGTGCAATAAAATTTTGTCGGTCTCAAATGGCTTAGGAGATAAAAATCGGGAAAGTTTCAAAATTCAGTGCAAATTTCCAAGTGCGTGGAAGAGGGCCCAAGCCCAAATATTTTTTTCTTAATTTTATTATATGTATATGGTGCTCCTAAGCCTAATGGTGCAATAAAATTTTGTCGGTCTCTAATGGTTTCGGAAGTTTTTTTATGATAAAATGATTTGCCCTTGTACGAAGTGTTATTATTTCAAGCATATCTATATGTATTAGTTTTTTGTTTTCTTACGCCGGAAGAAAAACTTTTGTATACCAAATAAAAGGTAAAACTTTAGGCTTTAAAAATAAAATATATTTTTAGCACCTTAATAATGCAAATTTTTGAGAAAATAGTAGGCGAAGATATAGATATTTTTTTGAAAAGATGTTTTAGCAAAATAAAAAAATATTAAAAAATCGATAACTAGTTGAGTTCGGAACAAAAAAACACTCAAATCCCGGCGCCCCAAAATCATAATCGTGCCGCTGAGAGGAAAGGCTTATGTACAGCTATGGGCAGAGAGCGCGCTGGGAGCGTTGATAGTAAGAATTGAGAGCAACGGCTTATGTATTCGGGGGGGAGAGCAACACAAAACGCAACAACAAATCAAAGACGAAAAACAAACAAACAACACAGAAGCTTAAAATGTTCTTGTTCTCATATCCGCTTATGTAGCAACACAAAACGCAACAAAGCAAAGACAAACATAAAAACAACACAGAAGCTTGTGTTGTTTTTATGTTTGACGAGGATCAAACATAAAAACCCCCCCCCATCTTCGAAGACGGATCGATCCAGTTCAATGAAGGTACTTTTAAATTAATTGAAAACATATGCACACCACGACAATAACAACAACTTACTTCAATAACAACCTAATGTTAACTAAGTCTGTTTGTTATAAGAGAAAAAGTTAGAATTTCAACTAGTTGTACTTAAAAAAAAGTAGTTTTTTAATTTATAAATTAAAATTATAAGTTTATAAGTAAGTTTTATAAGTAAATTATAAGTTTATAATTTAAATCAACTTTATTTCCTGCCGGAGGGGGGGGGGGGGGGGGGGTATGGGCACAACTACATTTAGAGCTCCTGTGTTGTTTTGACGTGACGAAGTTACGTTATACTGCTCTAGTTTCCAAAAAAGGTGAAAAATGGATTTTTTAAAAATTCATCTGCGTTTCATTGAATTGTTACTCGCTGGGTATAAGAGCTATGATTAAAAAAATAGTATGACCATAAAGGGTAATTCTTTGACTATATTACAAAAACAAAAAAAAAATTTAATACGGCATAGGGACGTAGTGGGAGCTGCGTAAGCAACGTAACTGAAAATTTGTTACATGGAATTATTACTCGCTGAGTAGTAGGGCTAGGATTAAACAAAGGCCTACTGAAAACCCTCACAACAAAATTAGACGAAAAATTTCTGACATCATAAGGACGCTGAGAGAGCCTCTCAAAAATCGATAACGCAACATTCATGCAGCGGCGTTGCATTGAATTTTTACTCAATGAGTATAAAACCTACGATAAAAGTTTAAAAAGGAAAATAAAGTTCTGATACATGGCTTTACGACAAAAATAAAAAAAAAATTCCGGCGTCGTCAGGTCGTGAATATAGCAGCTTATGTAACAGAAATGTAATATCATTGCATGGAATTATTACTCACTCAGGAGGAGTGCTACGGTAAATTTTGTTTTACGACAGCAGGGATGTGTTATTACGCTTCACAACTTAATTACAAAAAAAATTTTGTTGTCATGATTTCAGGGATGCAATCACATAATGCAGTAAAAATGCTACAGCCATGAAAAAACGTTGCATGGATTTTTAACTCTGTGACTACTGGTGCAACAGTAAATTTTAAGGAACGAAAACAAAGGTGAGATCTTCGCGCATATGACAAAAATAAAAAAAAAATTTGACGGCGTGTCAAAAACCCTCAGGGAACCGCCTAATGTGACGCATATGCATCACTTTTGCTGGATTAATTGAAATTAAAGCACAACCCATGGGGAAGCAAAAAAAAAGCTAAACGAAAAGCACCAACTCCAAATCCAACAACAACTCCAACACCAACACCAACACCAACACCAACACCAACACCAACACCAACGCCAACACCAACACCAACACCAACACCAACACCAACACACACATCAACATCAACATCAAAATCAAAATCAACATCAACATTAACATCAACATCAACATCAACATCAACATCAACATCAACATTAACAACAACAGTAAGAAACTTCGTCACGTCAAAACCTACGGGTGTGTCCACGGCACAGCCAACTCTTTCTTTTTATGTTTGTCTTTGCTTTGTTGCGTTTTGTGTTGCTACATAAGCGGATATGAGAACAAGAACATTTTAAGCTTCTGTGTTGTTTGTTTGTTTTTCGTCTTTGATTTGTTGTTGCGTTTTGCGTTGCTCTCCCCCCCCGAATACATAAGCCGTTGCTCTCAATTCTTACTATCAACGATCCCAGCGCGCTCTCTGCCCATAGCTGTACATAAGCCTTTCCTCTCAGCGGCACGATTATGATTTTGGGGCGCCGGGATTTGAGTGTTTTTTTGTTCCGAACTCAACTAGTTATCGATTTTTTAATATTTTTTTATTTTGCTAAAACATCTCTTCAAAAAAAAAAACATATATTCGCCGTTATCCAATGGATCGAAAAGATTAACACGACATTTGAAAGATAATTAAAATATTGAATATTTGGAGAAATTCCTAAGTTAAATAGTTGGGTGGAATCCAGCGTAGCTCGGAATAAAAAGAAAAAAAATGGAAGTATTATTGTTTCATATAAAAGGTGCACTTTATTGGTTTTCTATTTGTTTGGTATTAATTGGTGCTTATTATACATACCTTACACTTGTTTGTTCACTTAAAGACTAAAAGACTAAGAAAGATAAGCTTAGCTCATACGACTATCTTACTAAGCTATAGATAACTTAAAAACTAGATTAAAGCTTTCGAATTTACCGAAAGCTCTTATTACGAAATATGGTTGCCACCTCAGGATGTTTGGGGATTCTTATAGTTTTGGCATAAACATCGCCGCCCGCCTTGCAGTGTGGCTGCAAAAAAATTCTTCGGTGCATCATCTTGAATGAAACAAAATTAGGATTAAAAACAGTTCATGGAAATATATAATTCAAATTTGTATCTAATGATAGGAATATGGTTATGATATAAGTTATACAATGCAAAAACAATGATATGAAACTTAAATACTTATAATATTGGCATTTGCCTTTAAATTCATTATTTCATTAAGTCTTTTAAGAAAAAAGTGCATTGAAAAATTGGCAAGGATTATTTATATGAATGAAAAAAAAAGGGTCTCTACACAGCGCAGGATCCGGATAAGATCCATCCGAAAACAGTGTTATGGGCTACTGGAAGGCCACTGGTGCTGGGCATCATACCGGGAAGGATAACCCGAGGATACAAATCAGCCCCTACAATAAAGGACAAAGGTGCTGACTTAAAGAATTTCGGATCTGCCAGAACGACATTATGGAATTTTTCTTTGATGGATTCTGCGATGGATTTTGTTGGAGTTCGCATAGTTATCCGGTTGTCAACGCGTGCACTTGCTTCGATTTTCAAGCAGTCATTGTATGGAGATCGGATGATGACGGAACAAACCTTTTCGCTGCCGACCATGGTCGTTAGTAGTTGCAATTCTTGGACTGTTGCAGTTGAAATGCGACTCATTGGAGTACAAGGATCCAATAATGCACGGACGTTATGGCGTTTACCCTTGATTTCGAGCTGTATTACAGCTGATGGAAGCAATGTAATAACATGCTGGGAAAGGATGGAAGCAACAGATGGTGGCGGCGGTGTGGTTTCAATAGACATCTCCCGTCGAGGATTCCGTAGCCGTTCGTGCATGTGGAGAAGCGTATGGTGATTTCCTCGGCAGTAGTGGCATCCTGACTGGCTGCGACAGGATCCACGGGAATGTTTGAGTGCCAAGCAGTTCGAACAGTACTTGTGCAGTAGCACTTGTCGCATTCGCTTCTCCGTGTTCATGGCAAGAAACACTGTGCAAAACCGCAGTGCATGGTCTTCTTGACAAATACGACATGTGTACTGCTTTTTATTTGAACGACGAACTAAGCTATGATTTTTAGGCTTTCGGATATCAATTTGCTTGGAGGCTCGTTTGTTGTTGCGCATATTAGTGGATCCGTTTGCCATTTTGCCTAAATAAAAATATGATAAGTGTAAAAAAGAGGTATGATAAAATGACAGAAGAAGAAAAAAAAAATGTTAATTCGAAGAAATTGGAGTGTAAAAAAAAACAAGTCAGTTAACTGGAAGAATGACGAGCTTTACGATAGGACGTGTTATGATACCCCGTTCAGTTAAGACGTCAGCAACTCGGACTCGTTTATCATTACCATAATAAACCTTTTTAACACGGCCAAGTCTCCATTCGTTCGGAGGAAGGTTTTCATCTTTTATAATTACCATAGCATTCTCAGCCAAGTTTGGTTCAGATTTTTTCCATTTGTTTCGCTTTTGAAGTTCTTTGAGATATTCATGTTTCCAGCGAGAACATAAATTCTGATGAAGCGCCTTAAGTCGCTGCCATCGATTAATGATAGATATGGGTTGTTCATGGATATCGGGTTCAAGTGGAGCAAGAATTGGTGTACCGATGAGGAAATGACCTGGAGTCAATGAGGTAAGGTCAGTTGGATTTTCTGACATCGGAGATATAGGTCGAGAGTTTAAACATGCCTCAATTTTAGAAAGAAGTGTGGAGAACTCCTCAAAGGTATATTTAAAAGAACCTGCAATTTTTCGGAAGTGTGTCTTGAAACTTTTAACGCCAGCCTCCCACAAGCCACCCATGTGGGGACCTCCAGGAGGAATGAAATGCCAGGACAGATTTTGACTACTATAAGTAGCTATAAGCGCTTCACGAGAAGCTCGGTTAAAATCAGTCATCAATGCTTTGGAAGCGCCGACAAAATTTGTTCCATTGTCGGAATATACGTGGAGTGGACAGCCACGTCTAGAGACAAATCTGTTGAAAGCAGCTAGGAATGCAGCAGTGGACAAACTTGATGTAGCCTCAAGATGTATCGCTTTGGTGGAAAAACAAACGAAGACACACACGTATCCTTTTGTAATAAGACATGCCCTACCAGTGTAGTTCTTAATATCAAATGGACCAGCAAAATCCATTCCGGTATGGGCAAATGGACGTGAAAGTACTGTACGTTCGGGAGGCAAGGAGCTCATCAGTTGACCTTGGACCTTTTTCTTGTGGATCACGCATATTTTACATTTTCGGATTGTTGTCTTTATAAGATTTTTAACCTTGGGAACCCAAAATTGAAGTCGAATAAGTCTGAGAACTAATTGATTGCCTCCGTGAAGGGAAATTTGGTGAGTAAATTGGACTATAAGACGTGACAGATGACACTCATATGGCAGTATAATTGGATGTCTTTCATCGTAAGAGAGTGCGGGGGAAGAAACAAGTCTTCCACAAACTCTTAATAGACCCAATTCATCAACAAATGGGTTAAGATTTAAAATCTTGCTGGAAGCGGCTAGTGGCTCTTTTTTAGTGAGGTTTAAATATTCATTAGGGTACGCAATTTTCTGAGCAAGAATCATAAGTCGCGTTTTAACGTGGTTTACTTCTCGAGAAGAAATAAGAACAGAATTTTCTTTGAAGTCAGAAGAATGCTTTGGATGCGTACGGTAGAAAAATCGGAATATATATGCAATAACTCTTATCGCTTTTGGCAATGTAGAAAAACGTTCAGTTATGTCTTCGAAATTGGAAAAAAAGACAAAATTAGATTTTATTGGCTTCTTTTCAAGCTGGGTTTCAGAGGAATCATCCTGATTTGTTCTTGGCGAGTGAGAAGGAGAAAGTTTAAGCCAGTTAGGACCATGCCACCACAGGTCGTTACCAACGAGATCCTGTGGAAGTAGCCCGCGGCTGGCCAAATCAGCTGGGTTTGAAGCTGAATCAACGTGAAACCAATTGCTTGAACCGATGGCTTGGACAATTTTTGACACTCTATTTGCCACAAAGGTTACCCAATGACAAGGAGGTTTGCGAAGCCAAGCTAAAACAATAGTGGAATCTGTCCAAAAGAACATATTACACTTTTGAACTTCTAGCTTCGGTACAAGATGATCAACCATGTCGGATAAGAGAGTTGCACCGCACAATTCAAGTCTGGGCAATGAAATGGTTTTTACAGGCGCTACTTTGGTCTTGGCAGATAGTAAATGAGTGGAAATTATTGAATTTCGAACTATGCGCACATAAATGGTTGCTGCATAGGCCTTTTCCGATGCGTCACAAAATGAATGAAGTTGGATATCGCATTCAGGAGTATAATCTATCCACCTTGGAATTTGTATATTATCTATGAATTGATAGTTTGCTATGAACGAGTGCCATTTCTTGAGACAATTTTCAGAAATGCGCTCATCCCAATCAAAATTTCTCAAGCCATATCTGCTGCATTAACATTTTAGCATAAACAATGCATGGAGCTAACCAGCCAGCCGGATCAAATAATTTTGCGATTTCGGACAATACTTCACGCTTGGAAAATGTATTATTGTAAGGAATGGGCTTTGTAATGAAGTAAAAAGAATCTGAATGAGCATTCCAGCGTACTCCTAATGTTTTGACGTGACTTGCGTCATCGAGTAGGAGAAAGTTTTCCTTGAGGAGGTCATCTCGAGAGAGGCCTGTTAAAATATGTTTGGAGTTTGATGTCCATTTTTTCAAAGAGAATCCAGCAGATTTCAAGGACGCAATTAGCTCATCGCGAGCGTGAACTGCAGTTTGAACATCATGAGCACCTGCGAGGGCATCATCGACGTACATATTGTGCCTTAAGATGTCACTTGCAAGTGGATATTGTTCTTTGACATCATCTGCTAATTGTAATAGAGTGCGAATAGCAAGATAAGGAGCGCAATTAACTCCAAAAGTTACAGTTTGTAGCTCGAAATCTTGAATTTCGCTATTTGGATTATCGCGAAATAAAATACGCTGAAATGACGTTTGACAGGGATCTATGAGAATTTGGCGATACATTTTTTCAATATCAGCATTGAACACAAATTGATAAAAACGCCATTTTAAAATAAGAAGTGTAAGATCCGATTGGAGAACTGGACCGGTATGAAGGATATCATTCAGACTATTACCATTTGATGAGGGATTGGAAGCATTGAAAACAACACGAACCTTGGTAGTCGTGCTATCTGGCTTAATAACCGCGTGGTGTGGAAGGTAATAGTGATTTGGAATGTATGAATTCTGTGGAGAAGCAACCATTTTCATATGGTTTAACTTTAAATATTCTCGGAGAACATTATCGTACTCAGCTTTGAATTCAAAGTTTTTGCAAAGTCGTGCTTCATTTCGAAGAAACTGTGAGTTTGCAATGTGTCTTGAAAACCCTAGTTTTGACAAATTCTGAAATTCGTTTTTGAATGGTAGGGAAACTACATATCGACCATCATCTCTCCTTTTCGTAGTGCGAACATAATTTTCTTCGCAAAAACGATCAGATTCGGTCATGTAGTGTTTTTGTGGAAGATCGTCCACCTCCCAAAAACGAGAAATTTGCTTGTCGAGTGCGACTTCGCTGTAATACGAAACGACTGTGGATGGAGCTGCTGTCAATTTTGCAAATATTGGTCCAGACAAAATCCATCCAAAGATGGTTTCTTGGGCCAATAATGATCCCCAAACTCGATTCTTAACACCGTCAAGAATGACAGATGGAAAAAGATCACAGCCTATTAAAATATCAACATGAGAACTTTTGAAAAAGTTCGCATCAGCTAAGCAGATATTTGGAAGCTGTGATAAAATTGATGCATCTATAGAGCATGTCGGCAGATTTCCTGTGAGTTGCGGAAGGACAAAAGCTGTTGCTTCTATTTTAATTTCAGGCTGAATAGGAGAGCTCAGAATGAAGGAACAAGATTTGTGGATTTTACCGGAAACTACTTGGTTAAGTCCAGATACTTGAGCATTAACGGTAAAACATGGAAGTTTTAACAGTTTGAAGAGACGATCGGAAATGAATGTTCCTTCTGATCCAGAATCCAAGAGGGCCCTTGCTGTGTAAGTCATACCTAGATGACAGATATTTACCATAGCGGTACCTTAGAGAATGCCCTTTGAATTGGATGCGAAGCATGACTGAATATTGCTAATGTGACCTGAATTACCAGTGGACTGTAATTGAGTTAGATGTGAACGCTGAATTGTGCAGTTTTTGCTTGACGTAGGTTGCTCGTATATGGAATGTGGCGTTGAATTGGATTGAATTGGAGGAAAGGAGTTAGGAGTTGTGGAAGATACATCATTATGTAATAATGTATTGTGTCTTTTGTTACAAGTATAACAATTATGGGTGCTCTTACAGTTTTTTATGGAATGAGCGCGAGCCAAACAATTAATGCAAAGTCCATGTTTTTTGACAATTGCCATTCTTTCGGAAGGGTTCATTTTGAGAAAACGTGGACATTGGCGGATTGTATGATGTTCTTT
The DNA here is from genome assembly GCA_943735915.1 of Pherbina coryleti. NCBI lineage: Eukaryota > Metazoa > Arthropoda > Insecta > Diptera > Sciomyzidae > Pherbina > Pherbina coryleti. The sequence continues at coordinate 111,936,765 of OX030950.1, read as the reverse complement.
TGGACATATTTTGCAGGTAGGAGTTGCGACATTTGTGTGGTATGTATTTACTTTTCTAGCTTCAGAAAAACAGGAATTCGAAGCTAACTTTTTTGAACCTTGGGACTTCAAACTTGTAGGGGATCGGATGTCCGCTACTGTTTCAAGTGTCTGATAGCGATTTGTAAGGAACGAATCAAGATTTTTCCAAACAGGAATACAGGGGATTCCCGCTTTAACGAGCACATTGTTTGTCAGCCTATGTCGTTAAACCGAGTTTCTCGTTAAACTGGATACTGAGTTAAAACGCGTAAATTTTCATTAAATATCATAAAAATAAACGGAACTAGCGCTTAGAAGTTTTTTTTATTAAAAAGAAAAATAAAAAAAGGAACAATTCATTTTAAAAACGAAGTAAAACTTATGGAAAGGCATTTGAACACTTTGTTTTGTGAGATCAATAGTTTTTTAGTTTAAAGCCAAGCAATCGTTAACACATCTAATTAAAAAAAGTATTAATCAGCGTTTGTTTTTTTGGGATGCTGAGACTAGTTTTGACAGCATTCTCTTGAAGCTCGGCCAACACAGCCAGTTTCATATGATCAACATTGTTTTGTTTGGCCCACTGAATACACAATTCAAAACTTTTTATGGCGTCATCATGTTTAACTTTTGGTTCAGTTTGTATCTCGATTTCCTCGTCCGTTTGGTCTTCATCGTCATCGTTGTCTATAAAGTGATCTTCTCTACGCTCGACCCATTCGTTTAAATCGCTGACGGAAAAATTAATCTGAAAAAATTTAAATAAAAAGAAGTCAAGAAAGAGGAAATACATATGAGGGTGGGAACCATGGCTCACACTTGGAAAAACTATGTTCAACTTTGACACTAACGAAGAGGCAGTCAGCTTTGCTCCCGCTATCACCTCTAGGTAGATTCATCTTGTATTGTTCTGTTTTCAGCAAATACGAAAGGTTATAAAAGGAATGCAAAGAAAGCGTTTTGTTATTGTTTTAAGCTAAAAAATTTTGGTGCTCGTTAAAGCGGGTACTGTCAATGGCCATTTACTCGTTATATAAGGTACTCAATGTTAAAATTTTGTTGCTCGTTAAAGCGGATTCTCGTAAAAGTGAATACTCGTTAAAGCGGGAATCCCCTGTATCTGTTTTATCTTCGATTGATTGCTCCCACATAGCCAGTGTTGCATCAGGAAGACGGGAAGAACACAAAAATACGAATACTGCATCCCAATTATCGATAGCAATATCATATAATTGCAGGGCAGAAATACAACTATTAATATCCCTTTGTAATTTTTTTATCGCAGTACCAGACTCAGTAGATACCATTGGAAGATTAAACAATATGCGCAATTGGCTGTTAACCAGGATCCGCTTGTTTTCAAAGCGATCCTTTAGATTTTTCCAAGCTGCTAAAAATCCCTCGTTTGTGAGTGGAGTCTTCTTTACGATGTCGCGGGCTTCACCTCTGGTTTTCTGATTAAGATGAAACAATTTTTCCACTGAACTTAATCGAGAATTATTTATGTAGATGGCCTGGAACATATCCCGGAATGACGGCCAGGACAAGTAATCGCCGCTGAAAACCTCGGTATCGCATGGAGGGAGGTGAAAATTGCTGCTTGGAACCGGAACCTCATTCGTTCTTAGAATGGATTGCTCATCGGCACGCACTGTTAATTGTTCATTATATTCGCCCATCTTGGAAACACAACGTACATAAGTCTCGTAGGTGTTCCGGTAGCGAGACTTCATCGATTCAAGGTCTGGACTTTCATCATCGCTGTGATCATCGATGACCTCCTTCATGCACGCTTCATAAGCCAATTTGACTTTTGTCCAAATGGCTTTAATTTCTTCTCGATGCACTTCCAGAGAGTGTCGAGAGAAGGCTGCTACTGGGACGGAATTGAAATCGGCCTCGAATTCGATGAGCGCGTCGGTCAAGCGAATAAAATATCCAAGGGATGCCATTGTAAAAAAAAGAATTTGCACTATACAAAAATCGGAAATGGTTCTAGCGGAAGTAGATGTACAAGGAACGAAATCAGGAATCGACCAAAATCAGAAATGGAACAAGAGGAATCAGAAATGGAACTTTCGGAAATTAAAATGTCGGAACTATAATTATGTTGGAAGATATTTAAATAGATTTAAATAAATCAGAAATGAAACCAATTTAGCTTCAGTATTCAGAAGAATTATTATTTAATTACAAAAAAAATAAAAACCAGAATTAGCAGAATAAACTTTCAATCGAATATGCACAATCAGATTTGAAAGAAATGAATATTAAATTTTAATTTTTCAATAAAATAAATTTTTAATCGACAATAAGTGCAAAGATATCAAAATTCAACTTAATCGTTGATGAAATGGGAAAAAACCAGAAATCTTTGTATAAGAAGAATTTTTTTTTTTTTTTTTTTTTAGCAGAAGAACCAAAACAGGATGTTATTAAAGAAATGGAACAAGTGGAATCATAAACCTCAGCTACATTTAAATTTAAATTTAAATCGAAAAAAAAATTTTTAAAAGATTTCGAAATTTATCAAAAAAAAAATAATTTTAAAATAAAAGAATAAATTTGATTTTGACGAACCAAAGTTAAATTTCAGCAGTTGGTTGTTATAAACTATGAGCTTTTTTTTTTTTTGTTTTTAGGATTAAACCTAATCAAATACAAAAATTTCAGAAATCGCAATCTTTATGGAACATACAGATCGACCGTGAAAACTTAATTTAAAATTTAAATCGGAACTGTGAAGTGCTAAAATAGTTAAATCTTGTTTACTGGAATATAGGAAAGGTTATTTTATATATGGAAAATTGTAATAAAGAAATAATTAAAAGGAATTAATTAATTAATACAGAAATAATTCACAGGAAATTGTTTACATTTGCATATGTTGTTAAGATTCTATTCTGTGCAACGCTGTTCTTTGTTTGAAATAAAACTAGTCGCTAATGTTGCTGGAGTATTTGTATGTAAAACTAAAATAACGAAACAGCTGCGAAATATTACTAGTAATTAATGTTTTGATCTATTCAAACCATTAAAACACTTATATTTGTTTAATGTTGCAAGCAGTGTTTGTTGAGAGCGCACAGAAAAAGCTGAAACATTATCATTAGTATTATAGAAACATACTTTAATTTTATTTAAACATCTATATTCACGCGGTTAAGTAAAATAAAAACATTGGGTTGTTGCTAACGTTGAAAAGAGAGTTACAACAATATTGCTAAACATATGTGGCGGAAATTTAGCTAAACTCTTTCTATTATATGCATATAATGCACGTTGCTGAGTTTAAAAACATTGGAGAGCTGTTGCTAATGTTTTAAGAGAATTGCAACAATGTTGCTGGACAAATGTTGCAGAATGTTGTTTTAACTTCTCTTATATGTTGCGTAAAACTTCTCTTTGTTTTATCAACAAGTTGCGACTTGACTCTTTTTCTATTAAAGCTTTACTTAGTAAGATGCGTTTAAAAGAAGAAAAAATTGCTAGAATGCGTGTAAATTGAAAAAAATAATATGTTGGTCTTTTATTATAAGCGTAGGAGACCCAAGATAAATTTAAAGCAACAGCTTGGAAAGAGCTTTTATGAGAACATCATATATGTGTATGTGTATGTTAGTTTTAGCATTAGCGGCTTCTATTTAGTTGCTCACTAAGTTAATAACATATACAGTGGGTGAAATTAAAATGTTTCTGCACACAATTTTAGATGGACACTAATGCACTTTAGCGGGTACTAACACAATGTATGCAGTATATATTTTAAACGACAAAACATATATATGTGTGTATAAATGTATATATATATATATATATATATATGAAATATAGTATATATACTTTATATATATATATAAAATATATACTAATAACGGCAACGAAATAGCGGATTCGAATAGCGGAATTGAATTTTCATGCTTCCGCTATTAATGTACACTTTTCAAGTTTTCGTTATTTTGGAAACTTAACAATTTCGAACAATTTAACAAAAATCGAGCACTTTCTATATTTGTAATCGAATGGAATTTTTTTTTTTTTTTTTTCACAATTTTACGCGCTTTGTACCACTGTTTCTATATACAATTTGCACCATAGACTTAAGAAATAATAAAATTAAAAACAAACGCACCTGTATTGCAGCTCTTTTAAACGTTGAAGTTAAATTGCTTGATGAATGGATGATAAGTGATGATATGGAGAATATGTTCTTTTGGAATTTGTTGCTTTGGAACAAATATGCTGGATGGAATCCGGTTCGATTGGACCATTGAATATTTGGAGAAATTCCTAAGTTAAATAGTTGGGTGGAATCCAGCGTAGCTCGGAATAAAAAGAAAAAAAATGGAAGTATTATTGTTTCATATAAAAGGTGCACTTTATTGGTTTTCTATTGGTTTGGTATTAATTGGTGCTTATTATACATACCTTACACTTGTTTGTTCACTTAAAGACTAAAAGACTAAGAAAGATAAGCTTAGCTCATACGACTATCTTACTAAGCTATAGATAACTTAAAAACTAGATTAAAGCTTTCGAATTTGCCGAAAGCTCTTATTACGAAATATGGTTGCCACCTCAGGATGTTTGGGGATTCTTATAGTTTTGGCATAAACAAATATCTTTCAGAAAAATTACAAATAAATTATATTTAAACATTAATTTGATTTACGTTGAATTTTATAAGCAATTTTATATTATGTTTACTTTTTAAAATCAACAAAACTACTATTTTCTCAAAAATTTGCATTATTAAGGTGCTAAAAATATATTTTATTTTTAAAGCCTAAAGTTTTATCTTTTATTTGGTATACAAAAGTTTTTCTTCCGGCGTAAGAAAACAAAAAACTAATATAGATATGCTTGAAATAATAACACTTCGTACAAGGGCAAATCATTTTATCATAAAAAAACTTCCATAAGAAATCATATAAATCTTATATTATATACCAAAAAAAAGATAATTTTTTAAACTTTAATAACACTGTAGGGACCTAAAAAAGACACACAAGAACGCCGAGACACCCCAACTTAATTTTTGGTCGTAGAATACGGTGGCATACTCATTTTTTTTTTCAATTAGATCAAATTCTCGAGATATTCGCGATTGATATTTTGTTACTTTTAAACCCTTATTTGAGCTATATTTTTCATATTTTTGGAGAAGAAGCATTGAAATATGTTTTGAAATGAAATTATTTATTTTTTTTTAATGGAAACATAACTCTTACAATGATTTCAGATGTTTACAACTGATTTATATTAATTTTTATACATTTTTTTATCGTTTATTTGTACATTTTTTTTTATTTTTTCTGAATTAAATTGATATTTATCATTGTTTTGGTTTGAAATCGATCGAAATACTTAAGTTTATTTAATATGCGAAGTTTTGAATAATATGTTTTATTTCTTAAAAAAATTTGCATTTTAAAAATTTCTGTTTTTAAAAATCCAGATGTGTACTGCCCCTTAAATGCAAAAATTTTATTCTTGTCTGGCGATTGACCAGCAGGAATCAGCAAGCATCGAATCGAATCTTTTTCCAGAAAACCGGTCTTCAAAGGTCATGATTGTTTGATGGAATCGTTCACCAGCTTCATCCGATTAAAAAAAAAAAAAAAAAAAATAAAAAAATTTGCAAAAAAAAATATAAAAAAATTTATTAGAATTAATATAAATCAGTTGTAAGCATCTAAAAATGTACGTTTATCATTGTAAGAGTTATGGTTCCATTAAAAAAGAATAAATAATTTCATTTCAAAACATAAACATATGAAAACATCCAAAAATATGCAAAATATAGCTCAAACGAGGGTTTAAAAGTGACAAAATATCAACCGCGAATATCCCGAGAATTAGAACTAATTGGAAAAAACTGAGTATGCCACCGTATTCTATGACCAAAAATTAAGTTGGGGTGTCTCGGCGTTTTTTGTGTCTTTTCAAAAGTTGGAAATTTACCTACAGCGTAATTTATAATTGTCTCTATAATTCATAGTAATAACGTTTATTTTAAAGAAAATAACGGTTGTATGTAAGAAAATATTTCACTTTTACATTAAAACAGCTATAAAATATGAAACACTCAATGGATTTGGTTCATTTAAAATTGCTCTGACAGCATATTATATTTTCTTTAAAATGGTACCTCAAATATTAATGTCGCTTGTATACTAATAAAACTATAACCAGTTTTCTTAAAACATATTATTAAAAAAAAATATCTTAAAAAATCGATAAGCCATTTTGCCATTCTTATTTTTATTAAAAGAACTCCTCCAATCTAGTGTCGAATCAATAGATTCCAGAAATCGTAATCTACCGTATTTTTTTATAGCATTCCCTACAAGGGCAAATCATTATATCATAGAAAAAACACGATTAAAGTTCAAATCTTAAATTTTATACACCAAATGAAAGATAAATTTCCAAGCTTTAATAAGATATTGTCTTTAATCCATAGTTATAACGGCAATTTTAAAGAAAATAACGATTTTATGAAAAAAAAAACTTACTTTTACATACAAACATCTATAAAATCTGGGAGCGTTGATAGTAAGAATTGAGAGCAATGGCTTATGTATTCAGGGAGGAGAGCAACACAAAACGCAACAACAAATCAAAGACGAAAAACAAACAAACAACACAGAAGCTTAAAATGTTCTTGTTCTCATATCCGCTTATGTAGCAACACAAAACGCAACAAAGCAAAGACAAACATAAAAACAACACAGAAGCTCTAAATGTAGTTGTGCCCATAACCCCCCCCCCCCCCCCCCCTCCGGCAGGAAATAAAGTTGATTTAAATTATAAACTTATAATTTACTTATAAAACTTACTCATAAACTTATAATTTTAATTTATAAATTAAAAAACTACTTTTTTTTAAGTACAACTAGTTGAAATTCTAACTTTTTCTCTTATAACAAACAGACTTAGTTAACATTAGGTTGTTATTGAAGTAAGTTGTTGTTATTGTCGTGGTGTGCATGTGTTTTCAATTAATTTAAAAGTACCTTCATTGAACTGGATCGATCCGTCTTCGAAGACGTCATCGAGACATGTCAGTTTTTTGCAAGATGGATCGATCCATTTGCATCGCAGTCTTCGAAGACATTTTCAAACAAAATTCTACTTGGTCTTGCAAGATTTGTTGTTGAAATGTCTTCAACGACGTCGTCAAGACATGTCAAGACAAAGCGGATGCATAGAAACAAAATCATGCTCTCTCTTAGAGAGCGTAAAAGAGAGAGAGATAAAGGTTGAACGTTTCATAAAAATATACAGCGGGTGTAGTTTTTTACTTGTTTTAATATATGGTGCATTCCACACGATATTAACTGCGTGAAGTTAAATTCGTGAATCCGAATATAACTTAGCAAAGACACAAACCATTATTTCTTCTCTGTACAAAGTTAAATTCGTACTTTTCTGCAAAGTACGAATTTAACTTTTGATACGAATTTAACTCACGAGACAACGAAGTTAAATTCGTACTTCTACGCAAAGTACAAATTTAACTTTGCGTACGAATTTCACTTCATTTGTACTGAAATCACTTTGACATCGACTTTTAAACAAAAAAAGTTGAAAAATTTATAAAAAATTTATAAAAAATTCTAAAAAATTCTAAAAAATATTTTGAAATGTAAACAAATGCAAATAAGTTATTTAATGTAAGAATTTTAGCGATTGGAAATTTTTGAAAAGTAGGAAAATCGTAGGAAAATCATTCTTTAATAATGCATACCAATGGACAGGTAATTGATGCACCTTTCCAACGATATATGACTCTTTGTGGCACAGTTAGGATTTTGGCCATTGGAAATTTTTGAATAGTAGCAAATGTTAGGTTCATGGTACTACTTTTCAATGACAAAATTCTCAAAACTGAAACGCACAATTCTTAAATAATGCATACCAATGGACAGGTAATTGATGCACCTTTCCAACGATATATGACTCTTTGTGGCACAGTTAGGATTTTGGCCATTGGAAATTTTTGAATAGTAGCAAATGTTAGGTTCATGGTACTACTTTTCAATGACAAAATTTTCAAAACTGAAATGCACAATTCTTAAATAATGCATACCAATGGACAGGTAATTGATGCACCTTTTCAACGATATATGACTCTTTGTGGCACAGTTAGGATTTTGGCCATTGGAAATTATTGAATAGTAGCAAATGTTAGGTGCATGGTACTACTTTTCAATGACAAAATTCTCAAAATTGAAGTGCACAATTCTTAAATAATGCATACCAATGGACAGGTAATTGATGCACCTTTCCAACGATATATGACTCTTTGTGGCACAGTTAGGATTTTGGCCATTGGAAATTATTGAATAGTAGCAAATGTTAGGTTCATGGTACTACTTTTCAATGACAAAATTCTCAAAACGGAAACGCACAATTCTTAAATAATGCATACCAATGGACAGGTAATTGATGCACCTTTCCAACGATATATGACTCTTTGTGGCACAGTTAGGATTTTGGCCATTGGAAATTTTTGAAAAGTAGTAAACCATGAACCTATTATTATTGCTTTTCAAAAATTTCCAATCGGCAAAATTCTTAAATTATATTTCTTATTTGCATTTGTTTACATTTAAAAATATTTTTTAGAATTTTTCAACTTTTTTTTGTTTAAAAGTCGATGTCAAAGTGATTTCAGTACAAATGAAGTTAAATTCGTACCCAAAGTTAAATTCGTAGTTTGCGTAGAAGTACGAATTTAACTTCGTTGTTTCGTGAGTTAAATTCGTATCAAAAGTTAAATTCGTACTTTGCAAAGAAGTTCGAATTTAACTTTGTACAGAGAGGAATTATTGGTTTGTGTCTTTGCTAAGTTATCTTCGGATTCTTTCAATATAATGCAAGAAATTTTCGAGAAATTTCTTTTTACTTTTGCGTTTGTAAAAAAGACCTTTTTTCAATTGCTTATACCACAATAACTAACGAAGATAGAAAAATTTGGCCTAAATATCGCATTTTCATAGCTTAGCTTTCGAATGATGTGCAATAAAATTTAATTGTTATTTTTTTATTGAGAAAAAATGAGATTTGCAACATATAGTACAAGTTTTGAATGTGGGCTTTTTTTTGTTTTTTTTTTTATTAAAAAATAAAAGCCAAACCTTTTTCTTAATACTGTTAAAATTTGAAAGTGGAAAGTTCAATACTTACGGAGCAATGAGTTTTTCAATCGCAACTTACACGTGCGAGGCAAACCTCAGTGCGCTTGTCTAAACTTGTGTTATTTTTCTACCCAGCAGGAAATGGATCGATCCGTCTTCGAGACATGTCAGTTTCTTGCAAGACGGATCGATTCATTTGCATCGCAGTCTTCGAAGACATTTTCAAACAAAATCCCACTTGGTCTTGCAAGACATGTTGTTGAAATGTCTTCAACGACGTCGTCAAGACATGTCTGACAAAGCGGACGCATATAAACAAAATCATGCGTTCTCCACATGGGTGTTTTTTTTTTGTAGCGAAATTTTTGCACTCATAGAGCGTAAATGAAAGAGAGATAAAGGTTGCACGTCGCATAAAAATATACAGCGGGTGTAGTTTTTTTTATATGTGTGGGAGTGGGGATTAGAAACGGTTCCGAAAGAGTAGGAGTGAACTAGAAAGGTTTGCGAAATTGCAATGGGTAGCAACACTTACAGACTAACGAACAAACAAGCGTCCAACACATGGTGTAATAATTATAAGGTGTCAGTGAATTTGACACTTCTCTCTCAAAATGATAAATTTTTTCGCCCCGCTCCTGTCAAAAACAGCTGATGGTGAATTGGAATGAAAATAAATCAGCTAACGTGCAGTCGGTCGAAGCTCAATGCCATGTCCACTTCTTTTGATAGATATTATCAGTTGAGGGATTGAACATTCTTTCGTGGCATTCGATATTTTCTTGAAGCAGTCGATGTGAATGCAAGACAATTTGCATGCTGGCCAAAGCTGGCACCTTCCAGCGGACGTTTTCGATAAAATGACAAAACCATTAATTGGCGAACTTGGCAAATGAGCGAAGGCAACTTATATAATCAAATCTTGTGGCCCAGACAACATTCCGCCAATATTTCTTAAGACGTGTGCTGTTAATCTGGTTGAACCTTCAACGCGAATCTTCAATTTGTCTTTAAAAAGTTGTGAGTTCTTGGATGTGTGGAAAGAATCGTTTATTATACCTATTCATAAATCTGGAAGTAGGCAAGCTGTTTGTAATTATCGACCTATCGCTAAACTACCGACCGTTCCTAAAATCTTTGAAGCAATTGTCAAAAAACGTGTTTATTATATTATAAAAAACTCGTTAACCGAACACCAACATGGCTTCGTTAGTGCTAGATCCACAGCAACTAACTTAACACTTTTTTCTTGCTTCCTAAGAAACCGCCTCGAGGAAGGTAAACAGGTGGACGTGGTTTTTACTGATTTTGCTAAGGCGTTTGACAGAGTACACCACTCCGTATTACTAAACAAGTTAGCTGCTATGGGCTTTCATTCTTCTTTTTTTAATTGGTTGTCTAACTATTTGATTGGCCGTCAACAATTTGTGAAAATTGGTAGTAGAATTTCAAAAACTGTATATAACTATTCAGGGGTTCCTCAAGGTAGTCATCTTGGACCTTTACTGTTTCTTCTTTTTATTAACGATCTGCCAAATTGTGTTATTCATTCCCATTGTTTGATGTATGCAGACGATGTGAAAATTCTTAAATCAGTTGACTCTGGCTGACTGCCTGCTTTTGCAGCAGGACATTGACCGGTTGCAAGCGTGGTGCTATTTTAATAAACTTAATCTCAATATAAACAAATGTAGCATTATGTCTTTCAGTATGCTCCGTAACAAAATTTTGTTTGATTACTCCATTTTGAACAATTGCTTGTCTAGAGAATTTACTAAATTGGACCTTGGTGTCTTATTTGACGAAAAGATTAGCTTTTGTAAACATTTTGATATGATTATATCCAAATCGAATGCTATGTTGGGATTTATTAAACGTAATACTCAAGATTTTAAAGATCCATACACTTTAAAATCTACATATTTTCATTTCATTAGTTAGGTCTGCTCTTGAATATTGTTGCATAGTTTGGGATCCCTACTATAACTCTCACATTAAAAGGATTGAAAATGTACAAAAAAGGTTTACAAGAATCTGTGCTTATAAATTAAATTGGCATTTTGCTCCCACTTATATCGATCGGTGCTCACTTTTTGGGTAGAATACACTTCTAATTAGAGGTAAATACTATCTCATTATGTTGGCTAGAGATGTCATGATGTCCCATATCGATTGTGCTCCAATTCTCAGTCTTTTTAAATTCTATGCGCCTGAGAGGAATATAAGACAAAGAGGCTTATTTTATATTTCTTATCATAGAACAAACTATGGGAGTAATGACGTAGTCAATAATTCGAGCGTTGCATTTAACTCTGTTTGTGATCTAATTGACTTCAGTCAAGACAGAGAAACTTTCAAAATTAATCTGCTGCTTATACTTAAGTAGTATATATAAAATAACTAATTTGTATATATGTATATATTTTATTTAATACACTATTTTATTAATACAAATAATCTATAAGAATTTGTGTCGCTAGATATTAAATAAATAAATTACTTTTTGTCAACACAACACGACACAATTAATTGAATTAAATATTTATTTAAACTTTATTCGCACAATAACCTATAAAAACTATAACACATCATCATCTAGCAACTCAAACAAATAACACAATTTGACAACTATCAACGGCTCCTCTCTTTCGCTCACAATTTTTTGACAGAAAGAAAGCTATTCTTGGTGTTGTCAAAAATTCACTAACACATTAGGTCTGTTTCCGTACGTACACTGTGTAGCTTGTGGGACACTATTTTCTGTTTCCGTACTTTCTGTGTAAAAAAATGGGAGAAGAAGAACAAGCATAAAATCGCTCTCTCGAGCACACAAAGTGCACAGGGTGTGCTAGAACTCAAGACTTCGAGTAAAGTAAGAACAAGCATCAAGAAGAATGAGCATCAATAAGAAGAAGCAAATGTCAAATTACATTTCATAATTGTTTATGTTTTGCGATAAATAAACTCACAAATTGTGTGCCTAAAAAGAAATTTACGTACAATAAATAAATAGTAATAAATAAAAATTAAGTAATTGTTCAGTTTTGCATTAAAAATAGCTTTTAATAATTTGAGTGAAAGTGTTTTAAATTTTGTGCTGCCGTCTGCAGTCAAAATCAGCTGTTTTGTGCTCGAAACTTACTAGAAGCTATTTCCGTACTTTTGCAACTATTCTCACATTTCGTTTTTACTCTCTAGCACACGTTTTACACAAATCTTACACAGCGTAAAGTACGGAAACAGACCTATTATTATTACACCATGGTCCATCATAGTTTTAAGAATTGAAGCGAGTGAAAAATCACTCAGATGTAAAAGTACGCTGACAGAGAACGGTCGTTAAACCAAACTCATTTATTATTCATATGTACTGTGTAAAATATAAAATAAACTTGTAAATTTCAACAAATAATATAATATATATTGTTTTAAAAAACGTGTGCGAATATTTATTCCTATAAATTTGGGGGCTCGTTCGTTAGTGAACGTGAAAATAGATTAAAAATAAACTTTAAACAAAAACCAAGACAAAAGTGTTGAACTTAAAATTGTGCAAGTAAATGAAAAAAATTAAAAATGAACTTTAAATAAAAACTAAGAAAAGTGTCGAGCTGAAAACAGTGTAAGTAAATGAAAAAAACAATAGTTGTGCATAATAGATAACTTGCAAACACATTCTGGCTATTGCTGGGGTGCTCCAGTGGACAAAGTGTTGTTGTAAAATAAAGTAACGCCTAAATTCAAACCTAACGGCGTAAGTGAATCTTTGTCGCTAAGGCCGAGTTAGGAAAAAACGGACGCATATGCATATGCAGTGAATGAACTTCCCGCTTTACTCGAATTTTACTCGACATTGTGTACGGAAACACACCTAACAAGAACCTGAGAGAGAAAAACTGAGCACGCACAAGTATAACGAAAAGAAAAGAGGGGAAAACACAAGCATTCGCAGGAGAAAAGTGAGCGCACACAGAGCCAAATTCATTGTGCGCGAAGGGGTTGTAAGAAAGCTGCAACGCAAATATGAAAGCACGACATGCCAACGAAATATGATGTCAATGCAGAGCGAAGGAATAGACAGCAGCGAGGGAACGAAACGTGAGCTGAAAAATGTATCGTAATTGTATTCATGATTTTGTATTGATATTTTATATTGATATTAGGTCTGTTTCCGTACTCTACACTGTGTAAGATTTGTGTAAGTTCAAACTGAGCGAGTAAAAATTAAATATGAGGATAGTTGCAAAAGTATGGAAACAGCTTCTAGTAAGTTTCAAGCACAAAACAGCTGATTTTGACTGCAGTCGTGTCAAACATAAATTGCGCCAATTTAAAACACTTTCACTCAAATTAGTAAGCCATTTTTTAATGCAAAACTGAACAATTACTTAATTTTTTTTTATTAGGCACACAATTTGTGAATTTATTTATCGCAAAACATAAACAATTATGAAATGTAATTTGACATTTGCTTCTTCTTATTGATGCTCATTCTTCTTGATGCTTGTTCTTACTTTACTCGAAGTCTTGAGTTCTAGCACTCTCTGTGCACTTTGTGTGCTCGACAGAGCGATTTTATGCTTATTCTTCTTCTCCCATTTTAAGCACAGAAAGTACGGAAACAGAAAATAGTGTCCCACAAGTTACACAGTGTGAGTACGGAAACAGACCTATTAACTAACTATATAAGAATAAATATAAATATAATATGATATAAATATAATATGATATAAATATAATTTAAATATAATATGCTGTCAGAGCAATTTTAAATTAACCAAATCCAGGCATTTTCTGAAATCCACATCGGAATTGGATCGGAATCGGATTTCATTTCCGATTCCGATTTAAAAAGGTGTTCTACATTCCAATCACACCTGTTGGTGTTGTTCGGAAAGCAATCAATGTAATCGGATTCGAACAAGCATTCGAACATGCTGCTTTCTGAACGCACCAACTAAATGACAGCAAATCTGACACATAAGAAAAATAAAAAGTTAAATTGAAGTAAAATAAGTATTTTTTTTTAAATATAAGTATTATAGTGATTGCTGCATGAAAATTATTGTTGAAGAATAGTAATATCCTTTATAAATTTTGTAATCGCAACATATTTGAATAAAATGTATCATTTATAAAAATACTTACATTTTTAAAGATGGTTAAAAAGCCGCCAATTAAAAAAAATGACATTAAAAATGTAATGCCACAACTAAAACATTGCAGCAGTTCAGGAAATTAACACTTTCACTGCTTTTTTAATGAAAAATCATTGAAACATTTACAAACCGTCAACAGAATTTTGATCGGATTGGATTTCAGTTTAATTCCAATAAATCGGATTACAGAACACCTACAATCCGCCAAAAAAACAAATATCGGATTCGAAGTTCGGAATCGGATTGCAGAACACCTTTCATTCAAATGTCATCGGAAGTAAATCCGATTCCGACGTGAATCGGATTTCAGAACATGCCCGATAGAGAATAAATTGCACTGTAGGTAAATTTCCAACTTTTGAAAAGACAAAAAAACGCCGAGACCCCCAACTTAATTTTTGGTCATAGAATACGGTGGCATACTCAGTTTTTCCCAATTAGTTCTAATTCTCGAGATATTCGCGGTTGATATATTGTCACTTTTAAACCCTTGTTTGAGCTATATTTTGCATATTTTTGGATGTTTTCATATGTTTATGTTTTGAAATGAAATTATTTATTATTTTTTAATGGAACCATAACTCTTACAATGATAACCGTTCATTTTCAGATGCTTACAACTGATTTATATTAATTCTTATACATTCTTTTATCTTTTTTTTTGCAAATTTTTTTATTTTTTTTTGAATCGGATGAAAGTGGTGAACGATTCCATCAAACAATCATGACCTTTGAAGACCGGTTTTCTGGAAAAAGATTCGATTCGATGCTTGCTGATTCCTGCTGGTCAATCGCCAGCCAAGAATAAAATATTTGCATTTAAGGGGCAGTACACATCTGGATTTTTAAAAACAGAAATTTTTAAAATGCAAATTTTTTTAAGAATGAAAACATATCTTTTTCAAAACTTCGCATATTAAATAAACTTAAGTATTTCGATCGATTTCAAACCAAAAAAATGATAAATATCAATTTAATTCAGAAAAAATGAAAAAAAAAATGTACAAAAAAATGATAAAAAATGTATAAAAATTAATATAAATCAGTTGTAAACATCAACAACGGTTGTCTCTCTTAGAGAGCGTAAAAGAGAGAGAGAGATAAAGGTTGAACGTTTCATAAAAATATACAGCGGGTGTAGTTTTCAACTTGTTTTAATATATGGTGCATTCCACACAATATTTGCCACAAAAACTTTTTTTTCATAAAATTTTATATTTTACGGTTCATTAGTCAAAAATATTTGAAATGTATTTTTTTCTTTCCATATAATGCAAGGAATTTTCGAGAAATTTCTTTTTTTTACGTTTGTAAAAAAGACCTTTTTTCAATTGCTTATACCACAATAACTAACGAAGATAGAACAATTTGGCCTAAACAAAATATGTGCGCATTTTCATAGCTTAGCTTTCGAATGATGTGCACTAAAATTTAATTGTTATTTTTTTATTGAGAAAAAATGAGATTTGCGCTGGAAGGTACCGACATGAAGCTTGGCCAGCATGCAAATTGTCTTGCATTCACATCGACTGCTGCAAGAAAATATAGAGTGCCATCATGGTATAATAATACAAGGTAGCATTGACAGTTGCTTGGGAAAACATCTTCTGTCAAAAAATATATTCAAAAAGAGAGCGCTCACAATCCGCCATTGAAAACTCAAACAATGTTGAAAACGTAGAAGTGAAAAAAACGACAACTTCAGCAGCTGCATATGCACTTATTTTTATTTATTTTATTTATTCATTTCAACATTCAAAAAAGCTTAAAAGCCTATACAAATGTGTAGATTGATTGTTATATGGCGAAATCTATTCAATTTCAATTTTTAATTAGAAAAAAAAGGATGGTAAGTGAAAATATTTATGTATACAAATTAATTTAATGAATTCAATTGTTTCATTCATATGTATATCTGTAACATAATAAACTTAATTAAATGCTAACTTCAGTGGGTACAGAAAAGAAAAGACAGTTTAAAATCCAGCCCAGTTCGCAAGAAGAGTGTAATAGAAGATTTTAAATAACTTCATCAGATAAAAATTTTTTTTTTTTTTTTTTTTTTAATATTTTTATTTGGCTTTATTTCAATCAATACGATCTATGCAACATTTTCCAGAAAGATTAACTTTAGCTGGTGCAGTGAGTGAGAAAAACTGCGTAAGTGTACTGGGATTACATCGACTCATAACCGCCAAAATATCTTAAGCGACATAATATCCGATTTATGTTTTTTGATGAAAATCGATAATTTGCGATTAACATCGTCTGTTAAAATTTCATAGGTGTACGAAATTAGATTATGAATTTAAACCAAAAGCAATTTTAGCTTAAGTACACACTACATGTTTGTTTACATTTTTCATGACAGCAAAGTGTCGCTTAAGATGAAATTCTCTAAAAGAAATTAATCAATATAAGAGATAAAATTATTAAAATAAAATTAATAGCAAAGAGATAAGAGATAAAAGATAAAATTAATAGCAAAGATAATTAAAAAAAACCTTCTCCTGTAAAATTTTCTTTTTGGCGCTTAAGATATTTTGGCGGTTATGAGTCGACATTATTCCAAACTCTACAAACCCGTACTTGAAATGAGTGTTCCATTATTGAACGATGAAAACGAGGCCTAATAAGGGATCTTGACCGGCTGGAATTTGAAAACCTAAATCTATTAACCATATAAGTAGGTGTCATGTATTTGATTGATTTGTAAAAAAATAACAACATACGTAAAGATGCGTAATTGTAGAACGAACATCCAAGATAACTCAGAACCTGATGAGAAGTATGATCTCTCAGGCGAAGTCTATACACAAACCGAATTAATCTATTTTTTCAACCGATCAAAAATTAGGATACTAGTTCAAGAAACTATTTCCAACCCATAGTTAAAAAGTGGCATTAATAAGGCATTTGCAATCTTAACCCTGACATCGAAGGGTAAATAATAATCAATATTATATAATTTCCGCAAAGTAAAGCAAACTCGCGATATCGTCAAATCAATTTGCGTTCTGAAATTTAAGCTGTTATCCAACCAGATTCCCAAGGATTTGCAATGTTCTACTAGACATATTGCAGTATCATCAATTTTAAGATCAAGATTTATATTGGCTGAGCCAGAAAAAAGAATAGCCTTAGTTTTGTATGGGTTTAAAGCAGTGATCGGCAAAAGCATGCCCGCGGGCAACGCATCAGTATTAGTGCCTTATGCATGTGAAGCCGAAGCTAAATAAATGAACTTCAGTCTTATGCCAACTGTCGAGTGAGCAGGTTCGCGTCGCATGCTTTCTTCAGATATTTTTTTGCTTCAGCAAATTTGCGTGTTTATTTTCAGCTACATACAAGCTGTCGCATAGAGAGGGTGCTTACACTGTGAAAAGAAAGTATAAGCCGTTCATATTGAATCAGAAAATATTTGCATTTTATTATAATATACCATATTTTATATTTTAAATAACATGTTTGAGGTTGAATGCGGAAAAGAACTTTTTTTTTTGCTGTGAGTTTCTCAGGATAGACAGAATGCTTAATATGTGGACGTAAAGTTACCAAGAAAAAGTATAATGTCGAAAGACACCATTGTTGTTGTTGTTATAAAACGTATGTAAAATTTACATATACATACATATATATGCATAGCAGTTGCTTTCATTCTTGTCGTTATATATATTTTATATATACAGGGTGGCGCACGAATCGTGCTACAAAAACAAAACGTAATAAATTTTTTTTTTGTGTGAGTAATCGGCTTATTTTTTTTTATTTTGCAGATAGTATTTAGATTTACTAAAATGGATGCTTGGGATACCGAAAAGAGGATTTGGGTAGTGCAGCGGTACCATACTTTACAGTCCATCATTTCCGTCCAAAGGGAATTTAGGAGGGAGTTCGGCGGCACTCCCCCGAGTAGATGGACCATTATGAGGTTGGTAAACATGTTTGCCGAATCTGGAAGCATCGCACGCAGACCGTACCATCGAGATCCCTATGTTCGGGTGCAAGACGCAATCGCGGCTGTAGCACCGGCAATTCAGGCAAATCCACGCGTTTCGACACGAAACTTATCGGCGCAAATTGGAGTTAGCAGACGGTCATTACAACGGATAATTCAAGATGACTTAAACTTGTTTCCATACAAACTCCAAATTACAATCAAATTAAACCCTCTGGATTTGCCTATTCGTCTGGAATTTTGCCAAAAAATTATTCAAATGGCCGAAGAAGACAACAACTTAATAAATTGCTTGTTTATGTCTGATGAAGCCCATTTTGATCTAAACGGCAATGTAAATGCGCAGTTTCATCAAGGTGCATTGTCGGGCCATACTTCTTCGAGGAAAACGGAGTAACAGTAACCGTAAATGGGGACCGTTATTTAAACATGTTGAAGGAGTTTTTTTACCCAGAACTGCGGCGAAGACGATCCCTTTTAACAGCATTTGGTTCCAGCAAGATGGAGCAAGTTCACATATAGCCAGACCGGTTATGGCGGAGCTCCAACGAAAATTTCCAAATAAATTAATATCCAGAAACACCACTTTCCGCTGGCCCCCAAGGTCACCTGACCTCACCGCGCCAGACTTTTTTTTATGGGGTTATGTCAAGCAAGAGGTGTATAAAACGAAACCAAGGAATTTGACTGAATTGAAGCAGTCCATTACAACAATAATTGAGGCGATCCCGACAGCTACCCTCTAGGCCACAATGAATAATTTTCTGATCAGGTGTCGCATATGCGTGAATGAGCATGGAGGTCATTTACGGTCTATCATTTTCAAAACCAATTAGTTAAATAAAAGAAAATTGAATTATCTATACAAAAAAAGAAAAAAAAATTAAATATATTGATTAGAAAAAAAGTTATAACATTTTGTTCTTGTAGCACGATTCGTGCGCCACCCTGTACCAACATATTACATTTTGTATAGAATATATACAACAATATATTTGTTTGCTAATATTTAAATTTTCAATTGAATTTAAAATATATTTAAGTTCTTTACTGCAGGAAAAACTATAAATTCATATTTTTCCGAAATATTTGTTTCCATTTATTAAACATAAAATTGAATTACGTTTATTTTTAATTTACATAACAATTTATAAGAACAACAAATTCATCACCAAATATATCAAACAAAAAATTCTACGTCTACACTTACGATACTATCGAAACTGAGTCTTTTTTTTTGTGAAATTATCGGCACGAATGTTTTCTTTTCAACGTACAATTTGTCTCAGTGTACGCACATCGTTACATTAAAATACGAAGCATTGTATGGTTGTGTGCGTTTGCCGACCACTGGTTTAAAGCAATTGCATTTGTCCTAGACCACAAGCATAATTCTTCAAGATCACTATTAACATGGGACTGAAGAGTGGTTTGATTATTATATAAATCTGATGTAATGAGTTGCACATCGTCTGCGTATATATGCAGTTTTGAATATTTTACGGATTCAGTGATGTCATTAATATAACACATGAAAAGGAGCGGGCCCAAAATGGAGCCTTGCGGCACACCGCTACTAAGGTTGCGTATGCTAGACGTCTTGTCACCTATTGACACGAACTGTGATCTGTCTGAAAGCAAAGAAAGCAAAAGTTTACACGAGGAGTTAGAGAATCTATACTGAGATTTCATTTTCCAACATAACATGTTGTGGTCAATAGAATCAAACGCTTTTGAGAAATCAAGTAAAGTTAGAACTGTAGGAATTTTTTTGTCTAAATTAACACGTACATCCTCTGTCAAATCAAGCAGAAGTGATGTAGTGGAATGGTTTTTGCGGAAACCTGATTGGAAAGCAGATATTAAATTGTTAGAGTTTAAAAATTCAGTAATTTGGTTTCTAGAGAGGATCTCAAATAATTTAGACATAACTGGCAGAATGCTTATAGGTCTATAATCTGAGAAACTGACTGGATTTTTTACTTTAAAAAATAAAAAATAAATAACTGGCCATTTCAGCCCTTGAAAGGACTTTGACCTAGCTTCTTATGATCAATTGTGTTGTGCGTGTTATTAAGTTTGTACACAATTGATCGAGAAATCGACCTACAGGCTTAACGCCGACTCCGAACGGCGATGAACGGAATGTTCTTATTCTCAAGAAGCTTTACATGGCATTTTGATTACTCTCTGAGGTTTGCCATTGTCTGCAGAGAGGTGGCGGCCGTACAGAAAAATTATTTTAATTTTAATTCAAATAATTTTCTGTCGCTGCTGGGGTTCGAACCTGGGTCTCCACAGGTTCTTTGACATAGCGGCCACGCACTTTAACCAACTACGCCACGGACGCCATTTTTTACTTTGCTAACAGGTATAACTCGACCAAGCTTCCAGGCCTTGGGAAATTTAGAAGTAGTAAAAATTGTATTTATAATATGAAGAAGTTGTGTTGAAATATAAGGGAAGACAATTCTTAAAAATTTAAGTGGTATATTATCCGAGCCTATTGCATTGGATTTTATCAAGGAAAAAGCAGTACAGAGTTCGATTTCATTTATACATCTAAATGAGAAACAACTCCCATGATCAAGTAACGAAGAATAAATTTGCATGCCATTAGTGTTCCCGGCTTGTCTCATTAACTATCATTTAGGCCATCAATTTCACTTAGAATTTGTGTACTGTTAGAAGAATCTGGAAGCGCTCCAATATCTCTCAGTTTATTCCATAGTTGCTTTGGATTACAATTACCCAGGAAAAGCCTTGTGTGTTCGTTTCTGCATCTACGGATCACTCGTTTAGCTCTATTACGATATTTCTTGAATATAGCTAGGTTTTGATCAGAATGATTTTCATTTAGTGCTCTTAGGGCTAAGTTCCTCAATTCGCAAGCCCGAATAACCTCAGGCTTGTTCATAAATTTGTTACTATTTTTTTCGCTTAGCTTTATGGATTTAAGGGGAACATTCCTTACAAAAATATCTTCCAGTTTACTGCTAAAAGTTTCGATAAGCCTATCACAGTCCGAAGACATAAAATTGCGCCAAATCCATACCCAAAACATCATCAATAATGCGGTTGTAATTTGCTCTATCATAGCACCTAAAAGATATATATTTAACTGAAGGTTGTATTAAAATATCGTCGGAAAGAAAGATGAATGCATGGCGAGAAATTCCAGGACTCTGAAATTGACTGCTCAATTCTACCTTGTTTATATCAGTCACGAAGAAAAAGTCAATCGATGACATAGAATTATGGAAATAGTCAATGTGCGTAGGTTTATCGTTGTGCACCAATGAGAGATTGCTTCTTGTACAAAAATCAGATATATATTTTTGGTTTCGTTGAACAAATATATTATAATTGAAGTCCCCCATTACTAGCACAGAATTATATCTGGTTGCAATATCCTCAATAAAGGCTTCGCACAAAGTGAAATCACCATGTGGAAGGTACACAACACCAACTGCAACAATAATTCCATCAACGTCCAATTCTAAAAATAAGGCCTCTACTCCTCTAAGCACCTTCGTTACAAATTTCAAAGCCTTAAAGTTATTTGAAATATATAAGGCAACACCACCACCCCTGATATGAACACGGTCATTCCTATATAAATTATATCCAGCTATATGCACAGCCTGATCAGAAACAAAAGGCTTTAGCCATGTTTCAGTTACACCAAAAACACTTAGTGGACATTCATCTAAAATGTTGCGAATTTCATCCATTTTTACCTCTCTATTCGAGGGCTTAATACTTTGAACATTCAAATGGCCTACATGAAAATTGTTGCTGCCAAGGTAATGTTTTAGAACTGAGTTATTACTTGCAACTGGACCCAGTAAACTATCCGACATCAACGTTCAGGAACCCACTGATAGTTATCGTTAAATAATAAGTATAGATTTTAACATATGATAATGAAAAATAATTAAAAAAATAAGAAAATAAAAATATATGGATGTGCTAAAGAAATAGTAATATAAGAAGTAGTAAAATGAAAATAATTGAATTGAATTGAATATAAGAGATATCATAATAAAAAATACTGGTAATGCTAACCACCTCCGGAAGCAAATATAATTCAAGATTTGTAAATGATAAACTATAATTGGAATTATTTGTTTTTTGTTTTTTTTTTAAAAAAGGATATTGTAGGCATAATTTGCAAGCAAAATTTAAAGGTGTTTGTTCCTTAACACTAGATTGCCCAAGGAAGTCATTTTGACTGCGGTTTAATTTCAATTAGAAAAATATTTATGTATATAATGATAAAAAATAAAAATAAATAACTGGCCATTTCAGCCCTTGAAAGGACTTTGACCTAGCTTCTTATGATCAATTGTGTTGTGCGTGTTATTAAGTTTGTACACAATTGACCGAGAACCGGACCTACGTGCTTAACGCCGACTCCGAACGGCGATGAACGGAAAGTTCTCGTTCTCAAGAAGTTTTACATGGCATTTTGATTACTCTCTGAGGTTTGCCATTGTCTGCAGAGAGGTGGCGGCCGTACAGAAAAATTATTTTAATTCAAATAATTTTCTGTCGCTGCTGGGGTTCGAACCTGGGTTTCCAAAGTTCTTTGACATAGCGGCCACGCACTTTAACCAACTACACCACGGACGCCATGTATATAATGATACAATTTTTTAAAATTTTGTGACTTTTTGTACAACATATAAATGCGTTTATTAATAATTGTCGTTACCTCCCCTCTCCTTCATTTCCCGTATATATATAAGTTAAGATTGTTTAGTTACCGAACAAATAAAACACTCCGTTTTAATAAGTTGCTCTTTATTACCGGCTATGCCAGTCTTTTTAGTTGCACAATTAATCTTACTCTAAACTCTAAACCGAAAATACCTAAGTTAAAATACCCAAATTGCATTCTATGTTTGTTGACGTCGTTTATGCTGATGATGTTGTTGTTGTCATGATTGTTGCTGCGCTTCAAGCTTGGGTTTGTTGTTGTGGACGTAGTAGTGGCTGTGCCTTGCTAAAGTTGTAGGGTGCTGTGTTGTAGGTTCTTGTTGTTGTTGGTCTGGTTGCTGCATTGATTTCGTTGACCAAATTTATGCTGACAATTCGTGCTCCCAGCATGTGTCGTCGCTAGTTGTTTTCACCTAAGTGTAACTTTAGCCGAAACGTTCCTGAAGTCGATTTAAGACGGATGCGCGTGTCTTATTTGGATATTGTTCTTCCGAATTAGAATGTTTGGCGGATTGAAGTGTTGTTTAGCCAACTTGGTAAAATATAACTCTTGTTTGATGACCGTGATGGAATTTGGGCGAATGAAGGTGTCGTTTAGCCAGAGTGGCATGATAGATGCTATACTATAAGGTAGTTCCATTGTTTTGTTCCTTCTCGTACTTCATCTCTTAAGGCAGTAATATGCTCCAAATTTTTTATGTTCGCCTCGTGCAAATATGGTAGTGAAAGGATAGAAAGATGCTCACTGAAATTAACTTTGTGAGCTGCTGGAACTTCGGGACTCGAAAAAAATGCTTGTTTTGCGTTGGTGTAAATTGTTTCGTTTATGCTAACTTCTTTTTCAAATGTTATGAGATAGGTTCCATGAATTGTGACAGGTGGTTTATTGTATTCTTTTATTTTAGTAACTTGGTCATTAATGACAATGATTCCATCATCGACTTGGATTATAGGAGGGATATCGTGTCCTGATGCTGATTGACAAGTTGCAGTATAGTTATTCATTAGCTGTTCCACACAAGGACTTTCCGTCTTAGGTTCGCAGAATGTTGTTATTGCAGCGCTCTTGCAGTTCTTCATCGGAATCATTTGGTTCGTACATTTGGCTATTATGTTTGTTTCTAACAATAAAACTGACTTATTATGAACTACAGGGTATAACATTAATTTCTTACAAATCTTTTCAATTAATGGATATCGGATTAAAAACAATATTTCTTCATCATTTTGAAAGATTTTTAACTTAGAGTTACTTACAATATCATTAACAGAGATATCCATAAATTTTTCAGACATAATTATTTGTTCAATTTCTTTGCTATCTAATAACGTGGGATTTACTAATTTTATTTTTCCCAACATTATCGCGTACATTATACTATTTAGGTCAATTATTATGGCTCTATTTCTACTTAGTATTAGCTCATCAAGGTATCCTGTGGTAAGTGTTTGTGTTTTTGTGTTATTAAGTAATTTATTAATTGTGTCAGTTATAATGTTTATTTGATTTTGTATGTTCGTGTTTATGTTTATTTGTCTCTTATGTGATTCTATTAAGTTCTTCTGTTTATTTTTTAGTTCGTTAAAGTCGTCAAAATCTGGAGTGCCTGCTATTACTTTTAGTGTTGTTCCTATAAAATTTAAACTTCTCGCATGTCTATGATGGGTTTGTAGTGACTCGAGAAGACGAGAGATCTGATCATTATCAGCTTGCAAAAGTTTTTTAACTGGAGATATCGGAAATAGATTTAAAAGTTTTTCATTCTCGTCCACAACTGCCTTGTATGCTGAAAGATTTGTTCGATGTACCATGGATTTGAATTTGGTATAGACTGCTATTTTTCCACTGGAAATTGGAATGTAGAATGAGTCTGAGTAGTCCAGTAGCTTTTCAAAGGATGGACCAATGAATATCAGTGAGATTCTGCAATGAAATAGTTTATCGTAAGTTATCTTTATGCACTATTCTGCCGTTAATAAGAACAGTAGTCCCTAAGTCCTTCTGAATCTGTTTCTCGACAAATAATTTACTGAACTTGTTTCCAATACGCTCGTTTGTTTTGACATGTACCTTTTCACCTGGTTTATAAGATTGTTTATTCCGATTCTTATTGTGGTATTTCAAATTTTCGTTCTGTGTTCTAACAATTTTCTTGCTTATTTCGTTCATTAATGTCTTTGGTGTCGAATGTATGATGTCTATTGGTCTGTACCCTGTAACTGAGTGAATTGTTCTATTGTATTTTGCAGTTGCTAATGCAATACGTTCGGGTGTATCAGAAATATTTTCTTCAAGCTTAGTGCATCTAGCTATTTCAGTAAGAGTACTATGAAACCTTTCTACCTGGCCATTAGTCGTAGAATGAAAGGGGGGTGTAGTGAATACGGTGATTTTAAAGTTATTTTTAAGCATGGTTTTGATGGTTTCAGAGTTTAAGGATCGTTCATTATCGCAAACTATTGTTTTTGTATCTTTGAAGAAACTTACCATATTAATTAGTGGTTGTTTAATATCTAGTGTTGCTCGAGATTTTATAGGACTGACTATTGCATACTTAGAAAATTTGTCTAAAAGGGTGAGAAAATTTTGTTTGTCTGTTGAATAGATGTCAATATGTAATATTTCGCCTGGGTGGGAGGGTATGGGTGTTTCTGCTATCTCAATTCTATTTGGATGTCTTTGATATTTTGCCTCCTGGCAGATTTTGCATGTTGATATTGCTTCTTTTATTGTTTTTCTGAGTTCAGGGAAATAATAATCTTTC
This sequence comes from Pherbina coryleti, assembly GCA_943735915.1. Lineage (NCBI taxonomy): Eukaryota > Metazoa > Arthropoda > Insecta > Diptera > Sciomyzidae > Pherbina > Pherbina coryleti. The sequence goes on along the minus strand of OX030950.1, from coordinate 111,910,994 downwards.
AGGATTTGCTGCATATTTTCTCGTGCACCGCGGTGAGCTCTATTGTGTTCAGTTATTACTATCTCTATTTTATCGTTTTGGTTAGGAATATCTAAGACTACTTTTCCTGCATAACATATCTTGACGGAAGGAAAGGTTGTTAATAATTTATTCTGTATTTGTGCTAGAATTGGCAGTTCGCAATGTATTGCGTTGGTTACATTTGGGTTGATTACCTCTTTAAGTGTTACAAAGAGGTCGTCCAGATTTACATACGTTATTGTGTGCCTAAGTCTTGATCTAAATATAATTTTAGTTATCTTTTCAGTTTCATTGCCCTTGCGAATGACAATTTGGTTTCGAAAGCAGTTAAGAGGATTTTTTACAGAAACTATGATTTTAGTTAGTGACTTTTCACTATGCATGGTACCTCCGCTTGTGACAGAGGGCTCTTCTAACATGTTGACGTGTTGTCTAGATAAAGCATCTGCGACAAAGTTCTATAACCAAAATCTATAACCATACGCATTTTTCGATTGCCTTCGCTATCAGTTCCCTTTTTGTCCACTACCCATACAGGATTGTTATAAGGAGACCGTGAAGGTCTTATAATTCCATTTGCAAGAAGTTCATTGATTTCTTTGTTCACGAAATTTGCTGCTGACATGGGATATGGGTAGCTTTTAGAATAGACAGGCTCTTGATCTGTTGTTCTTATTGTCGCGATAATTTTTGTTGTAAAAGGTAGGCACTCATTTGGATCTGCAAACACCTTCGAATGCCTTTTTATCATGTAATCAAAATTGCTCTTGAGGCCCACAGGAATAGCCTGATAATGATTTACGTCTCTACAATAGCGAAACAAAAGCTTTTCCTTACCCCCATTGTATTCTATTGTGCCTTTTTTAAGATCTAATTGTGCCCTTATTTCACGTAAAAAATCAAGGCCAATAATTCCATCAAAAGTTTCTAATTGAGGTAGTATAAAAAACTGTGCATTTTTTCCGAAAATGTTTATTACACATTTGAATTCTATTTCATTGGATCCATGAATTGATTTAACAATAAACTTATTTTCTACTGATTTAATGGCCTTAAGACCATAAATATTTTTATATAATTTTTGGCAGCTCCAGTGTCTACCAGGAATTTTAATTCCTTCCCATTTAATGTCCTACTTACATATGGGAGGAGGGACCTACCCCTAAAAAATTAATCTGATCTGCAGGTTCCTGTTCGTCATGATCATTGGGCGTTTCACTTATGGCGTCGTAATCAAACTCACACTGAGATTCATAATCAGTATGTCCTGAAATTTCTGTCAAATTGGGTTCCTGTGGTGAAATTGGATGCTGACCTAGGTTATTTATTCGTTGTTGCTTTGCGATATGATGCCGGTCGGATTCAAATGGCCTTTTATGAGCTTGTGTAAAACTTGCCAGATTGTTGAGGTGGTTTGTGAATAAAGGTGGTCGGTTTTGGTTGGTCCAGTTCTGTCCTCGGTTATTAACGTTTCCAGGTGGTGGATATCTGTTGACCTGTTGCTGCTGACCAATTGGGATATTAGGCTTATTATAACGGAAGCGAGAAGAGGAATCTATTTCCATTGGAGTAGGCTTGGGCTGGATTGGTTGACGTACCGGTAGTGGTTGTGATTGATAGCGGCGGTAGTGGGGAGAATTAGAAAACCCGTGATAGTGTTCGGCAAAGGAATCCTTATTTCTATTAAATGAGGTAGCAAATACATATCGAGCTTGGTTGGATTCAAGTTCCTGTGCCAAAGCCAGTGCAGATGGCATGTCAGCAGGTCTGGATGAAAACAAGATATCACCCATTGGCTTGCGAAGCCCTGAAATAAATGTTCTTAGCGCATCTTGTCTATACTTTCCACAAAGAGATTTAATGAGACCATTGTCATTTTCGTGAGTCATAATCACCTTATTGATTATGAGCGTGAGCTTGCGTTCAATTTCGTCATAGAATTGACAAATGGTCTGCCCACCCTGTCTTAATGTGGACATTTCCTACTCTAGAATGTAAATGGGTTTTTTATCAGCGTAAGTAAAATCCAAGCGTGCAATAATGGCCTTAAAATTTAGCACCGTATTAAAAGATGAAAGTACCAAGTCGGCGGATCCGGTAATTTTATTACGAATAATAGCCACAGCCTGGTAATGTCTCGAGGTACCAACAAATGGTTCGAACAACCTATATGCTGCGATACCGAACCTGTTCACCGCTGAACTCAGGCAGTGATTTAATTAAGTCTAAAGTTTCCCCACAAGGTGGAGCGTCCGGAGTGATGGTTATCTCTTTATATTCCTCAACCTGAGCGGGGGTCTCTATGGCGGCAAGTCTAGATGTCAGTTCGTCGACTGTAGCCTGGAAGTCCTGTTTTACCTGTCTAGTTGCAGCTGCAATAGCAGTGTTTAAAAGTGACTGTAGTGTTTGAGCGTCCATTCTAGCGTTTATAAATTTAAATTGAGAGCGGTATAGATCTACGTTTTATTTTAAATTGTTATAACAAAATAATTTTAATATCTATAGTTTTAATATCTATAGTTTTAATAAAAAGAAAGAATAATTATAACTAATCTAACAATACGAGCAGCTTCATGATGTTTTTCTTGTTTGGAGTGCTCCCTCGTTGGCAACGCCTCGGATTGGCGTGCTACCCTCAGTTGATTGAGTTTTATAACTTTTGTGTTCATTAATTTTTGGCTTTTTATTAAATTATATCGTTTTTTATTTATTACACAATTTATGACTGTCTTTCTTCCTTTTATTTCAGGTATGTATCAATCTGTATGTTGGTAAGTTCAATTTGCAATTCTTTTTTAATTTCTGTTCGTTTACACTGTTTGGGTTTTGGCTTATTTTTTCCTTAATTTTATAATTTTGTGTTCTTTCCACTATGTAGAAATTTTTATTTCGATTTTTTTAAAAAGATTTCATTTGTTTTTTCACAAAAAAGTTTTTTCCGCTATGTGAAATTTTTATTTTGGTTTATTTTCAAAAAAAGATTTTATTTGTTTTCTGTTTTTTTTTTGCTTTGGGTTTATTGCTTTAATTGATTTATTCACTCTGATTGCACACTAGACTAACTGTTTTATTATTGTTCGTAGCAAAACTTCTGGATTAGGGCTGCTGTTTCGGCCCCTAAAGTCCAGGTATCGTCGTAGCTTTCAGGTGTCGCTTTTTTATTGCTTCCGATTGCTTTGAAAACAGCTGCCATGCAGCGAATTTTTTGTTCATCTGTTATTTTTTCGATTAATGGAAGATTCCAGTTTATTTCATTATATGTTTTGTTGTTCATTTTTTATTTTTTAAACCTTTTTATAGTCTGGAGGGTCCTCCTTTCGGTGGTGAATCGCAGACTTACTTAACTTAAAAATATTTTTTTATTTTTATTTTTATAGCCTGGAGGGTCCCCCTTTCGGTGGTGAATCGCAGGCTCAATTTATCGGGGCTGTCATAGAAACCAAGACGGTTTTGCTTTTTGTCGGAATTGCAAACCAATTCTGATTTCATTTGGTGTCACAAAATCGTCTTGGTTTAGATCTTTTCGAACATAAACAAAACCAATGTTCGAATCAGCTGTTTCTCACATTTTGTCTGTGTATGTGGAAATTTTATAATTCCATTAGTTCACAATTTTATTAAATTGAAGTGTTTTTTCTATTTATGTTATATAAGAAGCAATAAATAAGCATAAAATGGCTTCAGCTGTTGTAGCCTCTTTATTAATAGAAGAATGGAGCTCAGAAAAGGTGAAAAGAAGAGTTTTGATAGATTGCAGCAATCCACTTGAGCTGCCTGCGTCGGCGTAAGCATATTTTTCTTTTACTGTGCAGTTATCTAGATCTATAAATATAGCCATAAATATATTTTTTTTTTTAGATTTATTTATTTATTTTTATAAAAGAACAAGAATATACTTACATTTCAACGAAATATCAACTAGCAAGAGAAAAAAAAAACTCGCACAAATTAAATCTGTCAATGGTTAGATGCTTGGTTTGATTCCGATAAGAAAATCGATAATATTGGTTTCTGTGACACCTAAAACCGATATTAATTCCGATTCGAACATAAAACCAATAATGTCGGAATTCATGACACCAAAGTAAATTTTTTGTCGTTTTTAAAACCAATTCCGATAGCTATTGGATTCTATGACAGCCCCGTATATGTTAATTAGGAAGCAATCTCAATATGTTTTTCCTCATTTATGTCCTTCCACTGTATGTTATTTTCCATTAATTTTGTTTAATGTTTTTTGTTTATTTTTTCTTCTATGAACAATTTTCACTGTTCAGACCACTGTGTTTTTTTTTCACAAAAATATTTTGTTTACTGTTTTTTGTTTATTTTTTTCTTCTATGAAGAATTTTCACTGTTCACTTTCGAATTTTTAAAAAAAAATTTTTTCACAAACGAATTTTCCAAATAAAGAAAAATTTGTTAACATTAGTTTTTTTTTAAATTTTCCGGTTTATTTAGTGAGTTCGAGCTCACGACCACTGTGTTTTTTTTTGACAAAAATATTTTCAGTGGCCCCACGTTGGGCGCCAGTTAAGATTGTTTAGTTACCGAACAAATAAAACACTCTGTTTTAATAAGTTGCTCTTTATTACCGGCTATGCCTTTATGTCTTTTTAGTTTCACAATTAATCTTACTCTAAACTCTAAACCGAAAATACCTAAGTTAAAATACCCAAATTGCATTCTATGTTTGTTGACGTCGTTTATGCTGATGATGTTGTTGTTGTCATGATTGTTGCTGCGCTTCAAGCTTGGGTTTGTTGTTGTGGACGTAGTAGTGGCTGTGCCTTGCTAAAGTTGTAGTGGTGCTGTGTTGTAGGTTCTTATTGTTGTTGTTGGTCTGGATTGATTTCGTTGACCAAATTTATGCTGACAATTCGTGCTCCCAGCATGTGTCGTCGCTAGTTGTTTTCACCTAAGTGTAACTTTAGCCGAAACGTGCCTGAAGTCGATTTAAGACGGATGCGCGTGTCTTATTTGGATATTGTTCTTCCTAACTAGAATGTTTGGCGGATTGAAGTGTTGTTTAGCCAACTTGGTAAAATATAACTCTTGTTTGATGACCGTGATGGAATTTGGGCGAATGAAGGTGTCGTTTAGCCAGAGTGGCATGATAGATGCTAACTTATATGTGTTATACCTATATTGCCCAAAAACAATCATTTTGACTGCTTGGGGAATTTTAAATAATCCAATGACTCTTATTATTGAATTGATTAAATTTCTTATATAACTAGTTCGGCTTCGTATTGAAATAACAGTTTTAATTTTTTTCGATTACCGTCACATGATAACGCACAAGTAAGTGATAAATTGTCGATATTTGATAAGTTACTGTTGCTCAAGAAGCTAAACTATTACTTTTTATACGAATCTTTTTGCAGTGATACTTGTGCTAATAAGTTGTTTATTTTATTTCTTTTGCGCCCTAAATTTATGAAAGAAATGTCGTATAGAAGAAAGTTATTGGAAAAGCTAACGAACATAAGTGAAGAGTGCTCCGATATAGAATCAGATGCAACAAATTCTGAACTGTTATCTGAGGATGATGCGGATTATATTCAGAGCAGGCCCGTAGCCAGGATTTACCTAAGGGGGGGGGGTTTGGATTAAAAAAATATCGATAGTTTTTGATATCGATAAATGAAAAGGTATTTTTTATATAATTACCAGAAAGATGGGGAAAACAGTGGCTAGAAATGGACAATACTTTGAAAAATGAATTTGTAACAAATTTTTCACAATAAAGCGACAAACTTGAAAAAAAAAACACTTTAAAACTTTTTTGTACACCAAATACATAAAACAAAAATTAATTTACTTTATTTTTGTTTATTTTATATATGTATACTAGAGGACCCGGCAAACTTCGTCCCGCCCTAAATTCGAGCAATCACGATTCCACCCAAAATTAATTTTTTATCGAACATTCATGATCGATAACACATGGTGCCAATCGAATTTCAATTATTGATTGAATGAAACACTCCAATATCCCATATTAACACGGAATGTAATAGGCTGCTGTTATTCGAATTCAAAAGATTGTGCTGTCATATCATTTTATTGCGAATTCTATTATAAAATTTTTTTAGTACATTTCAATTTGAATAAAAATAGTCAGCCCAACTGTTAGTTTTGAATCCATGAGGTGGTCTAAGGATCGATCCTCACAATGGGCAAACAAGTAATTTAAAATAAATAAAAAATTAATACGTTGGAGCTTTCTTCAAAAATGGTTTATTAAGTGCTTAAAGTGAATTTATCAACGAAAAGAAATTGGATGAAATATATTAAAAAAAAAACGGAGCTATTTTCATCGAAAGTAAGAAATACGAATTTCTGATAGTTTTTTGTTATTCTAAGGAAGCGAAGTTATTAGAAAAAGACGCTGTACTAAAATTTTGTGCAATTTTGAAGATATGTGAATGTTTTTTGACAGAATTTTCTTTTAATTATTTAGACGCAGTTTCGCTAATAAAGTTCCTTGTAAAGGGGCAGAAAAAGGAGCGTGGTCAAAACCAAGTATGCCATAATCTAATCTAGGATTCAAGTAATGTGTGTGCCGAATTTGAGTTAAATCCGTCCAGCCGTTAAGATTTGTTGGCTATTTAAAGTAGTCTGATGTGGCAATTCCCATGCAAAATTACCAATTTCGATTTTTTCCATTTTTCCGCTGTTCCTTGAAGTTTTCGTAATTTTCTTTCTTTCAAAACCACATCTGTATTAAGGCAAACAATACAAAAAAGGAATTATTAAAATCGACCCAGCCGTTTCTGAGCCTTAGCAAGACTAACGCACACGCATTTGATTTTTATATATGTGACCCGGTCTACGAAAAGGGACCTTCGGTGTAAAACAAGTTTTCGAGAAAACAGCACTTTATATTTCGATTTTTATGTAAAATGGCTGGTTTCCCTTCAAATAAAAGTTGTTCAAATAAAAACTTTACGAGTTGGAAACTTCTGCTTTGCGCCATTAGAAAGAGCACACATTAGTCTATCCGAATCGCCAAAAAAGTGAAAAATGATATTTTCACACCGAAGGTCCCTTTTCGTAGACCGGGTCACATATATAGAATTAAGTCTTCTTATTTTTTTTTTTTTTTTTTGTTAATTCAACCCCTATGTATGCTTAAGGATGCACACCCATTTAACATAAAAAACGTGTGTTCTATAATTTTAAAACTGTCGTTTGTTGAGTTCAATGTTTCGGCTATGTATCTTGCTTATTGTTGCACTGTCATTTTGGAATACAGAAAGACGCTAAAAAAATAAAATTTTCAAGACAAACTTCTAAAATGACGATAATTAACCCTCTTATATTATTATTTTAATAATTTACTTGCAAACTTATATCGGTTTAAAATTCTATATAAAAATAACCACGATTAGAAAACGACATTTTCTTGTATTTCCTGACTTTTGTAAAGGCCACAATGAAAAGGTTAGAAAATTTTATTTAAAAAGTTTTTATTATCATTCGGTAAAATTACCCAGAGGTTGTGATCCTGCACCTCCAAAACCAGTGCTAAAAAATATGCAAAACTTGCAATAAGCTGCATTTCCCAATTTGGAGTAAACCAACCAATGCCAACGGTTCAACCAAGAATGCTTAAATCGGAGTTTGCGAGAACCGCTGGCAGGAAAATTAAAATTTGCGGAGGCACATAAATGCTTTGAAAACTTTCAAGACGGTTCGAATCGGAAATTTTGCTCATCAACTTGGAAATATGGTTATTTGGACATTGATATAATCTCGAAGTCGAAGGCAGTTCCGATGAATCAAATGATATTTCTGGAACAATTTCTACAATCATACACACAAACTTAGAGTTAAAAACATTAAAAGTAAATTATTAATACCACAACTTGTATTACCGCTTTCCACATAGCTGTCAACATTAAAGCTTTCTTCAACTGCAGGTTACAAAGGAAGTTCTGAAGACTTTTCAGATTCCAAAGTTCCTTGAACGTTTTCTGTAATACAGATGAAATATAATATTATTCGGATTTTTTCGGTTCTGCATCAAGCAAAAAGTTAATCCATTAATATTCAATCAATGCAAACACGCTACCAAAAAAAAAACACAGCTTTCAAACATTCAGAAATGTTCGGCAACTTTTTAACGCATTTATGCATTGATAAAGGAAAAAAATATCATTTAAATCAAGCACTTACTTTTCACCGTTCTAGCCTTTTTTACTTCTGGTTTCTGCAGCCTATTAAGTAGAATCATTTTTGTAGTTTTGGCACAGTAAAATTTGGTACAGTAAAAAACAATAGAAACTCTTAAACTTATCTAACGAAACTCAATCAAAATTTCACCACTTTCACGTAATACCTGTTAACGCAATAAATTCTTAAATTGCTGATGGTAGACAAAGTTCAATTGAATGTATCGAACTTTTTTCGAAACTTAAGCATGTTGATGTTTTCGCTGTTGCTGTTTACACTTGCAGTTTGCAATGTAAGAGAAAAAAGACGCAGCAAGTATTCGCAAATTGGCAAATTTATATTAATGCTGATATATTATTTTTTTATACTTTTTGGACCATAAGGGGGGGGGGGGGGTTTTAACCCTAAAACCCCCCCCCCCCTTGTCTACGGGCCTGATTCAGAGTGAAATATCTGACACTGAAGATAGCGATGAAGAGTCGATCAGCAATGACAAAAATGAAAGTGTAATCAATATGCCCAGAAAAAGTTGTAGGGTGCTAAGTAGTTCAGACTCTGATGAACAAACTAAAAACACCTTTCAGGAGGTCGAAACAACTGCCGATGGTACTGTGTGGTCAAAATTTCACGAAGGTGGTATTCCTGGAAGGTTACCATCTACTTGTATTTTCAAGGGTTTGAAAGGGCCAACAGGCTATGCAAAAAGGAACATTATGGCAAATAATCTTATAAGTGCATTCTCGTTGATAATAGATAACTATATTATCAAACATATCAAAAAGTGTACAGAAGAAGAAGGCCGCCGAATTTTGAAGACCAATTGGAAAACAACATTATCGGAAATACGTGCATTTATTGGGATTTCATATGCTCGTGGCGCCTACGAGGCAAAACATTTAAAACTAAGCTATTTTTAATGTCAGCAAAGTGGGGTCCCGATTTTTTTACAAAGACTAAGGCCAGAGAAAAATTCAATTCGAAATATCGGATTTGGAAGAAATATCACGACCGATAACTTTTTCACTAGTACGTCACTCGCGGCAAAATTATTGGCCAAACAAACAAATCTGGTTGGAACTATTCGAGGAAACAAAAGAGAACTACCCAAAGCAGCCAAACAAAGGAAGGATGACATGCCTCGTTTTTCCACTCTGCTGTATAAATCAGAGAATTGTGCTCTTACAATATATAAAAGCAAACCAAATAAAAGAGTAGCTGTTCTAAGTTCAAAGCATAAATTTGTAAAAATTGATAAAAGTAATAAAAAATGTTACCGGAATCTATTCAATTTTATAACAGCACAAAATTTGGAGTTGAGATGACGGATCAAATGGCCAGAAAATATACAGTACAAGCTAGTTCTCGTAGATGGCCCATCCAAATATTTTTCAATATTTTGGACTTGGCTGCTATAAATGCTTGGATCCATTACAAAAAAACGACAGGAATAAAAATATAACGAAAAGAGTTTTTGTTTTAATTAGCGGAACAGCTTTCCACCGAATACAGAGCCGCTAGACAGAAAAAATCATCAGAAGATGATCACCCACACAGATCAACTGTAACGTCAACAAATGCAACCCATTCTAACAAACGCAAAATTTGTCAAGTACGACTTTGCCACAACAACAAAACAAATAATATATGTGAAAAATGTCAAAAGTATGTTTGCGGAAGATGTACACAAAAAAATATTTCCACTTTCATTTGCATAAAATGTACAAATAATAATGCATAGATTATTTTTTTCAAGTGAAGTAAATTTTTTTATTGTTTTTATTATGTTAATGTTATGTTTTAATTCTTTTTTATTTATTAATAATAAGTTATATAACTGTAAATAATATAAAAATATTAAAAATGAATTTTAAACAAATTTCTTTACACATTAGTTATTCTTTCACAATGCAGGCATTTTGACTGCTTTTGGGCAATATAGGTATTTTCTAAGTTCAGTCTTTCTAGTGTTAATCAAGACAGCAGGTCATCAAAATTATCAGGAACCTTTTCAACAAAATATCAATAACTTATTTCCGCCACACTAACGGCAACATTATCGGCAGTTTCAGCATTTTCAGAAATAGTAGCTGCAATTCGGGGACTATCCATTTGAGGTTGAGTTAAGTTGATATAATCCTGGACCGGCGTGGACCGAACTGATGACTTTTTACCAACTGCATCAAGTGTTTCTGTCTGAACAAGAAGGGAGAGGCATTCCTCGATTTTCAAGGTTGATTCTTGGCCTTCGGTTGATATCACTAGAACTTTTGGAATGTCATCATTTAGAAGTTTGAAGCGGTTGATCATTTTCAATTTTTTAAATCGACGGCAAACATAACTAAGACGAGCTGCATCAGGTGTGAGATGGTCATTCAAATATATTCTAGAATCAATATCGGTATTTCGAATATGTGAGAGGCGAAGGTTTCTCGATGCAATGTAAGCTTTCATAATTGAGTCCCTAACTCGGATTGATGTAAATTTAATTAAAAACGACTTTTTATTGCTGAACCAAGCGCAAAAATCAAGATCACTTGGATTAATGGAAACTCCAAGCGCAGCTGATATTATCATCACTAGGTCACTTATATTATCATCACGATATGGTACACCATGTACAATAATATTGCCTCTGTTTAGTCTACGACGCAGCCTGCAATTGTCACCTTCTAGAGCTTTAATACGTTTAATTATGCTTTCGGCGATATCTACCCCTTTTGAGACATACATACATATATTAACATCTGCCCGAATCTCGGCAAGTAGGGACGCTTGATCACATCGCATCTGGTCAAACAATTGACCAAGTTTTGTTTCTATGCTTTTTAACCCCTCTTTGAGTTGAACATCAAGGCACTTTCCAAGGTCAGCATCAATAGTATATGGCTTATTCACACACATATCACATTTCCAAATTACCGAATTTTTACTCCCAGACAAGATGGTGAAAAGTTCCGCTGATATTTTAGAGCAATTTTTATGGTACCAGTAGCTGCATACGCCGCACCGAACACTGCATGAGTTTTTTGCCACATTTTTTTTGCACTCTGGGCAGGTATTTAAAGACATGCTGCCAATTTTGAGGTTAAGTTTATAATGACTATATTATTGTATTTTATTAAGTTTTAAGTGAAAACTAATTATTTTTTATTGCTTAACACGACTTTAATGTGGTAAAACTTGCTTTTTTTATGCTTTTTGCAATTATGCAGCGTGACTTAATAAAAAAAAAGATTATTTACTCCCGGAGACAATTTTTTGCTTCCTACTCGTTCGCCAGTGTTGCCAATTTCCAAATTGCCAATTTGCGCATTTGCGCAAACAGTTGTTTTTGACAGGAGATGTTTTCTTGTAGAAGAGAAAATAAGCAGTTGTCAATGCTACCTTGTATTATTGTACCATGGAGTGCCATGAAAGAATGTTCGATACCTCAACTGATAATAGCCATCAAAAGAAGTGGACTTGGCATTGAGCTTCGACCGACTGCACGTTAGCTGATTTATTTTCACTAGTATCGCCTGTGGCCGAAATTCGGCCATCTGTTTCTATAAGATAACGAAACTCAAGTTGTTTTTCACATAATGAATTGTTATTAATTTGCATGTAAATTCTTAATGCTTACCTTGACTCTATGAGGAAAATAGTGGTAAAGGACAAAAAAGGAAGCATATGCGTCAATAACAAAAATTTATTTAACATATGTGACCCGGTCTACGAAAAGGGACCTTCGGTGTAAAAACAAGTTTTCGAGAAAACAGCTGTTTGTAAACGTTTAATTATTTTATTTAATCGAATCGCCAAAAAAGTGAAAAATGATATTTTCACACCGAAGGTCCCTTTTCGTAGACCGGGTCACATATACTATTAATTTAAAGTAAATAAATAAATTAAAAGTAAAATAAGAAAATAAACGGTAGAAAAGTATTACAAATAAATAAAAATAAATGATAATTCTCAAGATAATAGAAGCAAGCATCAGTTTAAATTTTTTTTTAAAGCAACAACCACAACAACAACAACAATAATGCTACTCAGCTGTTTTTAAATGTTTGCGTCACTCCCGCATTCTACTCTTGCTTTTGTAAGCTACAGCAGCAATGTTTAACAGAGCTTTGTCGCTTTGCAGTTATGTCCCATTGGTAAAAAAAGCATTTTACGTTACCTCAGTTTTACCTATCTTAATGACAACATATTCGAATAACAATTATATTCAAATCTACTCGAAAATACCTATCCATCGATATAAGTATTATGTGAATATGTTCAAGGTAACACAAAAAAAGGGAACACAAACTTTTTTGTTTGCGTATTAATATATAGATTCCAATTCACCATCAGCTGTTGACAGGAGCGGGGCGAAAAAATTTATAATTTTGAGAGATAAGTGTCAAATTCACTAACACCTTATTATTATTACACCATGCCCCCTAGCCACATGTGCCAGTAGCAGTTCGAAAAACTCAATAACTCTCACTTTTTCACTAATGCACTCACACTTTGACATCGACAGCCAGTACTGGCCAGGGATGAGAAATGAAAATTTTAAAATGTACCTAATTTCTCAAAAAATATGTACCTTTTTGGGCATAAATGTACCTAAAATAATTCACAATTGATTTTGTTTTTATAAAAAAAAATGTTAATTTAAAAGATGATTTTCGCGCATTGACTTAAACGATCTAACGATGCAAAAGCAAGGTTGTGTTCTGCTACAAATAAGCAAAAACGAATCTGCAGCTCTTTTGCCGAATTCGATATCCGCATTTCTTCGGAATTTGGCGTTGATTTCGCAATATCTGTTTTTTTTTTGTGCATATCTGAGTTCGCATGACGGATAATGTTGCTTAGATTGCCATAAATGGGTACACAACAAATTAAACACTTTTTACCCTGTTTAATTTTTTGGTTTTCTGCCAGCCAAGGATAGAATAATTTGCATTCCTTTCTAAACTGGGTGTCGTATTTTTTCATTTTAGCCGGCGCCTCATTTTGCGTATCTTCATATGCATTGTTGCTAAAAAAAATGAAAGTGTCAAAAAACATAATTGGAAAAGGCACATTTCTTGATATAAATGCTTTACTTTGCAATCAGGTTTTTGATTTGGATAACGTTTGCGGCTGATCCACCTACCACAAGTAAATAACATAATTATAATATAATATATATAATAATTTGATAAACTTACTTATCCATCGCTTTAGTATTAGAAAGCCGCCGAAGGAAAGGAAGAGTTCTTAAAGCTTATTTTTTTTTTATATGTACTATTCATAATAGTGTGGAATGCAAAACAGAATAGAGTTGCCAAAACAAAATGTTTGGTCTTAAAGAAAGTAGTTGTTAAATTAACTACTTGTTAAAGAACAAAATATAATTTTTAAGTTATTTATTGGAAAATTCGTTCAACCAAAGGCGAAATGTACCTTAAATTAAGCTATTGTACCTAATGTACCTTAAAGGTCAAAAACGTCGGAAAAAGGTACAATTGTACCTACTTTTCCATCCCTGGTACTGGCCGTCCACTGGCAACAACTTTTACAGAGACAGTGAATTTTGACAACCACAGCCAGTGAAGACAAAAGTAAGGAAAACAGTACTGCGTTTTTTCCCTAAAATATTCGAACTTTAAGTATGCATTTTTCTTTCATGTCTTGTAGTAAAATATATGTAATTTATTTAGTTCCCATTGCTTAAAAATTAAAATATGATATGAACAAGTTTAATTTCTTTTTAAAAAATATTGTTAAACACATTGACATCATAATTTTTTCCCTATTTTTCTCCCATTTATGTTTGGTGCTTTGTTGGCATATAAAAGCAACACTGAATAAAAGTAAAAAAAGGAAAATGGTCGAAATGTCAAACTAAAACTGGATGTGAAACTAACCAGGGAACTTTAATTGTTGCGAGATCCTTTGCCTTTGACGACATTTTGCAATGAACTTTTACTACCACGTGTGGCCTTAGCAAACTTTCTGGCTTAGAGCCTGAACAGAATCAAAAATCGTTGCCACCGCCGATCCTCTCTGGTCGTCGATCGCAGAGAAAACGTCCAGAATAAAACGATTGCGACTGACGATTCAAAGTTGATTTTATTTAGTATTTTTTATTTATTTTTTTCTATTTGATTTGAATGTATTGGTCTCTTCAATTGTGTGAATACAACACACACAAACAAGAAATGTCAGAAGATAACAAAAAACTAAGCAAATTTCATGAAACAAAGCCAATCCTTAGCAAAAATATGGCAACACTAATGGCACTCAGAGAGAGAATCGTCGATCGCAAGAGAAGAAATAGAATAAATTTTAATTGTGCGATTTATCGTTGCGGAAAAAGAGCTGCGTTTTTTTCTACATTTTGCATGTAATAAATAAATATATAAATAAATAAACATTTTGCCATTACTATCACGTGTGGCTGCAGCGTAAGGGCTATGACAGTAGACATGTTGAAGGAGAAGTTGAGAGAGCTTAACATGAGTATAACGGGAAGAAAAAGATTTGCAGTTGCGTTTGTTACAACCATGGTGTAATTAACAAGGTGATCGTGACGTTTACTAATTTCCCTACGGTTGTCAAAAAATGTTGAGAAAGTAAGAAAAAAAGAGACAAGCTGCGGAAAAGTGTCAAATCGCTTGCACTCAATAAAAAATTGTAATAGATTGTTTGCAACTTTTGCTTGGAATTTACGAACAGCTGTTTTTGACAATGGAGGGTAAAATTTTTTTGAGATAAGCTAAAAATTCACGATCACCTTGTTAATTACACCATGGTTACAACATGTTGTTTTTAGTGATGAGCATAAAGACGCAGAAAGCGACAACGAATCGTCAAGTTCATTGTACGCTGATATCGACAGTTAACGCAGGGGTTCAGAAGGTGATGTTTACGTTGCGCGATATCGAAGATAGCGTGTTATCTTTTTCTGGTGACAGTGATCAGAGTGTGAATAACTGGGTTGCTGAGTTTGATGACGTAGCGGACACTGTAGGTTGGAATAATCTGCAAAAGTATGTGTACGCGAAGCAGTTGTTCAAAGGTGCCGCCAAGCTCTTTGTTCGTGGTTTAGTGGGTGTTCAAAGGAATGTTAAATGGAAGCAAGAGATTTAATGGTAAAAAGTGAAAGCGTAAGTACGTTGGGTAACGAAAAAAATAGGTGCTCAAAACAAAAGTAGCATGATTTTCATTGACGTAAGAATGAATAATTGTACTTTCAGTGCGTTAGTTAGGATACTGGATCTACTTCATGCATGATCCGATATGATACACTTTTGATGTTGAACGATATCGAGCTCAATAATGAGAGGTGTCAATTATTTGGTCTAGGTAAGGGAGAGCTCACGACATTGGACAGCTTCGAGGTCGATATAACTATTGACGAGGTGGTTTTGCGAGTAACTTTTCATCTGGTTAGAGAACGCGCTATACCATATGCGGCGATAATAGGGAACGATGTACAGCTGCGGTAAAAATAATAGCACCATCATCAAAATTTATTTCTTTTAAGAAGTTAAAATTAAATAAATCGATGCAAACAACTTTTGAAGATATCAATAAATACAATTAACCTCAAAGAAAGTAGTTAAAAAGGAGTTGCAAAATTTATTAACTTTTTTTGGAAAATATTTAAGATTTTTCAATATAACTTAAAAAATAGGCGGTAAAAAAAATAGCACTATTATTTCATTAGCATTTAAAAACTTAAAAAAACGTGACAAAATTAAAGAGTTTATTTAAGATCAAAGCTATTATGGAGAAAAAAGTGTAATGAGCCAAAATTAATATTTCCTCGCATGTCCTTTGTTGGCAATTACGGCTGCACAACGTCTTGTCATGGAATTGATCAAATCCTGGCACCTCTTAATTGGAATTTTGATCCAGGAGTCTTGAACTGCAGCCCAAAGGGTTTGATTGTTGGTCAGTTTTGCAATAGAAACTGCTTTTTTTACATCAGTCCAGAGGTTCTCAATTGGATTGAGGTCGGGCGACTGCTCTGGCCAAGCCATGACATTCACCGAATGATCCTCAAACCACTTTTTAGCTTTCTTGCTGGTATGCTTCGGGTCATTGTCCTGCTGGAAAACCCACAATAACGGCATTTCTTCCTCTGCATAAGGCAGCATTACTTTATCCAATATATCAACGTATACGTGTTGTTCCATGATGGTCCTAATCCAATGTATGGGACCAACTCCATAATAGGAAAAACAAGCCCATATCATTATGCTTGAACCTCCGTGCTTAACTGTTTCAGCAGTAAATTTAGGGTTGTATTCTGCATTAGGAGGTCTCTTAACGTAAGAACGAAAACCCTTGCCACCATAAATTACAATTTTACTCTCGTCCGTCCATAAAATATTTCTCTATCTCTCTACTGGCCAGTTCAAATGTTGTTTTGCGAACTTCAAACGCTTTGTTGCATGCTTAGCAGTTAAGATAGGTACTTTTCTGGGACTACATGCCTTTAAATGATGATCTCTAAGACGGCTACGAACAGTTTCAACACATATTAAGTTCTGTTTTGAGCTCTGTTGCTGGCTTAAACGGCTCCTTCTTCTTTGCCTGATTAATCGTTGGACGAGTAACGGCGACATAGCGTGCTTTCGTCCACGAGTTTCAAGTTTTGGTGCATATATTATGGCATTACGAACCAAATTATTAGTACAGCTAACTTCATGTCTAACTTCTGCATACGTTTTACCCTCTGCAAACATTCTTTGAATAATTTCACGTTTTTCGGCACTGCAATGCTTTCTGCGACCCATAGCTTCGTAAATAATTTAAGAATTTAATTTTTTTTTGTATTAAAACCACTTCCACTAAAACAAACTGAAACACTTTGATGCTACCTTTTGATAAATTGAACACAAAATAGCTTTTTTCAACAGAAACGTAAACGCAGTGCTATTATTTTTACCGTACCAATTCGTACTCCTCTCTCAAAATTACTTAACATAAAAAGAACCGTTACCCTTTTAATACTAATGATCTTGCTTTCAGAGAGTGAATA
Source organism: Pherbina coryleti (assembly GCA_943735915.1). NCBI lineage: Eukaryota > Metazoa > Arthropoda > Insecta > Diptera > Sciomyzidae > Pherbina > Pherbina coryleti. Next base: position 111,893,782 of record OX030950.1, on the reverse strand, counting down.
CTCTCTAAAATATTATATAATAGTAGCATCTGAACAAGTTGCTTCAGATGAGGTTTTTTTTTAAATAATAGTTGAACTGTTGTCTCCAGTGCTATTTTTTTTACCGGCACTGTATTTAAAGATGTTGAGTTAGTCTTTAGGCAAGGTGAAGTTGAGTTTAGAAAGCTTAAGAAAGCTGAAGCTGGGAGCGAAATGAGGGTGGACATAGTGAAAAAGGGAGAAGATAACCCAGAGAGCAAAGATAGTAGTGCAGCAAGATCACTAGTGGCCATGAAGGTGCAAGGAAATGGTATCGCAGAAAAGGCTACAAGAAAAAGTGAGAATTGCGTTAAAAAGGAGTTTGAACGGTTATGTTTGATTGAAGGGTTGGGTTCAGGGCAAGAGAAAGAGTCTAGTAAGATTGATTTGACACATTAGAAGAAAAGTAAGGCAGAGCTAATTGAAAGCACGATAGACGACTATTCACCAGAAAGACCAATTAATACTCCACCAGAAATGAAATTGATTTTATCCGATGAAACGCCTGTCTATCAATGCCCTCGACGAGTGTCATACGCAGACCAGCACTATATTGACGAACAAGTGGCGAGCATGCTTAGTGAAGGCATAATTCAAAATAGTACGTCTGAATATGCATCACCAAAAAAAAATGGTACTAAACGATTTTGTTGCGATTTTCGAAAAATAAACGAGAAAATTGTAAGGGATAATTTTCCGATGACTCTGATTGACAATGTGCTATACAAATTGCAAGGTGCAATGGTGTTTACCACACTAGATTTAAAGAACGTGCCAGTTTTTAAACTTTTTAGGGTACATAATAGAAAATGGAAAAATGTTACCGTCAGTAGAGAAAACGAACGCCGTTAGAGATTTCCCTATACCATCAAGTAAAAAGGAAATTCAACGATTCTTAGGTCTAACATAATTTTTTAGACGTTTTGTAAAAGATTATTCAGTGGTAGCCAAACCTTTGTCTGATTTGATCAGGAAAGACGAAAGCTTAAGACTTGGTGAGGAACAGTTATTAGCTATACAAGAGTTCAAACATGCTCTAGTGAATGCACCAGAATTGAAACTATATAACTCTACAGCGGAAACGGAGGGTACGGGGCGGTTTTGTTACAGAGGGACTCGGAGGACCGTCAATTGCATCCAGTGGAGTTTATGAGTAGAAAGACTACGCCAACGGTATTAGCTGTCATGAGAGCGTTGAAGAGGTGGCGTATTTACTTAAAGGACCTAAAGTTCAAAATTGTGAGCGACTGTAACGCGTTTGCGATGACCGTAAAAAAGCAGGACGTGCCCGACAGAATTATGAGGTGGGCAATGTATCTACAAGAATACGATTTTGAAGTAGAGCATAGGTCAGGTTTACGCATGATCAATGTGGATGCCTTAAGTCGCGTTTATTGCCTTTTAGTTGAAGATTCGTTAAAATACAGACGAAGAGAGGCTTAAGCGCAGAATGACTAGATAAGGGCCGTTAAACAAATTTTGGAGACAGGCAGTTACGAAAACTTCTACTTAAAAAATGGGTTGGTCTGCACTGATACCGTCAAAGAGCTGTTAGTAGTACCTTCGGAAATGGAAAACGAAATTATCAAGTTGGCACACAATGAGGGACATTTCGCGTCGAAAAAGACTCAGGAGTTGGTAAAAAAAAGTTACTATATACCAAATTTGAGTGAAAAAGTATGTAAAATTATTAAAAATTGCATCGAATGTATCATAATACATCCGAAAAGAGGAAAAAAGGAGGGTTTGTTGACTCCAATCGACAAGGCCTGCGACCGTTACCGGAAACGCGAAAGAAATATAACCACATGTTGGTAGTAATCGACGGATTTTCAAAATTTAATTGGTCATATCGTACCAACTCTGCCGGGGTCGAAGCAGTTCTGGATAGATTGACAAAACAGGCAGCAGTTTTTGGAAATCCGAAACGAATAGTGGCATTTAGAGGGGTTGCGTTTACTTCAAATGCTTTTAAGGAGTATTGCGAACGCGAGAACATCCAACACTTACTGATCGCAACAGGGGTACCGCGCGGAAATGGGCAGGTGGAGCGCGTCCACAGAACAGTTGTTCCAATGTTGGCTAAGTAGTGTCTGGAAAACCCGACCCAGTGGAACAAACATGTCTCAAAGGTGCAACAGCATTTAAACAACACAGCACCCCGAAGTACGAAAGCATCGATTTCCCAGACTTACGAAAAATTTTAGACGAATTAGAAGTAGACGAGTTAAATACAGAACGGGATATTGCTAGAGAAAATGCTCAGGAAAATATAAGGCAAATACCGAAAGAGTAGGAGGGAATTAGAAAGGTTTGCGACATTGCAATGGGTGGCAACACTTACAGACTAACGAACAACTTACTTACTTACTTACATATCTGGCGCTTACAACCGAAGGTCGGTTTAGGCCTTGTATAAGAAATTGCGCCAGCCATTTCTGTTTTGCGCTTGCTCGCGCCAGTTGGAAACACCAAGTGTAGTCAGGTTATCCAACACCTGATCCTTCCAACGAAGATGTGGGCGTCCTCTTCTGCGTTGACCACCACCGGGCACCGAATCGAATATTTTTTTCGCTGGAGCGTCGTTTTCCATTCGCTCAACATGACCTAGCCAGCGGAGCCGCTCGATTTTAATGCGCTTAACTATGTCGATGTCAGCGTACAGCTCATACAGCTCGTGGTTCCATCGAATTCGGTACTCGCCATTGACGCAGATTGGACCGAAGATCTTACGAAGGATCTTTCTCTCGAAGGCTCCCAAAGTCTTTTCATCAGAACTGCTCAACGTCCAAGTTTGTGCTGCATATAATAGGACGGACATGATTAGTGACATAGAGCGTGAGTTTTGTTCGTCGAGAGAGGGCTCTGCCTGGAGAATGCTGCGCTGACTTCGCGCGTATTATGGCCAATGATATCGATATCATCAGCATACGCCAGCAGCATAATACTTTTGTAGAATATCGTGCCACTGCGTCTCAAATCAGCAGCTCGGATGATCTTCTCCATCATTAGGTTGAAAAAGTCGCACGATAAGGAATCACCTTGTCTGAAACCTCGTTTGGTATCGAATGGAGGAGTGAGGTCCTTCCCGATTTTAACTGTGCTGCTGGTGTTGCTCAGTGTCATTCTGCAAAGGCGGATGAGCTTTGCAGGAATACCAAATTCAGACATGGTGGAATATAGATGATTCCTTATTGGACTGTCGAAGGCGGCTTTGTAATCGACAAAAAGATGGTGTGTGTCGATTTGTTTTTCTAGGGTCTTCTCCAAGATTTGTCGTAGCGTAAATATCTGGTCTATGGTGGATTTGCCAGGTCTGAAGCCACACTGATAAGGTCCAATCAGCTGGTTTACGATGGGCTTCAGTCTTTCACATAGTACGCTCGACAGGACCTTATATGCGATATTCAGAAGGCTTATCCCACGGTTGTTGGCGCAAATTGTGGGATCGCCTTTCTTGTGGATTGGGCAGAGCACACTGAGGTTCCAATCGTTTGGAATGCATTCTTCCGACCATAGTCTGCATAGAAGCTCATGAATGCATTTAAATAGAGCTTCGCCTCCATTCTTGAAGAGCTCAGCAGGTAAGCCATCGGTAAGCCATCGGTAAGCCATCGACTAATGAACAAACCATGGTATAATAATACAAGGTAGCATTGACAACTGCTTATTTTCTCTTCTGCAAGAAAACATCTCCTGTCAAAAACAGCTGTCTGTGAAAATAAATCTGCAACTGCTGAGGTTGTTGTTTTTTTTCACTTAAACGTTTTCAACATTGCTTGTGTTTTCAATGGCGGATTGTGAGCGCTCTCTTTTTGGGTATATTTTTTGACAGGATATGTTTTCCCAAGCAACTGTCAATGCTACCTTGTATTGTTATACCATGGAACAAACAAGCGTTCCATGAAGCGAGTGCAAAATCACTTAGATGTAAAAGTACGCTGAAAGAGAACGGTCGTTAAACCGAACTCATTTATTAATTTCATTTATTTCATCAATGGTATGTTTACCTTACTGACTATCTGCCCTGTTCTGAATTCCGAGTCGGAATTGCGTAAAAATCGGAATTCAATTCCCATCGGATTTAAAACGGTGTTCTGAATTCCGATCGGAAATGGGATGTTCGAACAAAATTAAATCGGATTCGAACATAACAAAATCAGCTGTTTTGTGAGGCTGTAAAAAACAATTTTTTGCGCGTATTGATAAAATTATGATATTTTAACAATTTTCGTGAGTTAAATTTTATTTAATTAGTTAAAATGAGTTTAATAAGTTTGACTGCAGTTTTATTAGAGTGTGAGAACCACGCACACGAAAAAGTTAAACGAAGGGTTCTGCGCGACCACTTTCCAATCCTTTGGATTTATCAGATTCAGAGTAAATAGCGACTGTAAGGTTTATTTAAAACCATTTGATAATGATTCTTTAAGATTTATAGCACAATATCGGTTAAATAAGGCGGCATTTCATTTAGTTTTAAATATGCCCTGCGATCTACAATTCCCGCAATTATTTAACTGGCCACATCTTTACGGTTCCTGGCCGAAGGAGGCTATCAGCGTTCAGTGCGAAACGATTCCAACATAGCTTTAGGAAGAAGCATAGCTTTTATTGGTCACAAATATGTTGAACCATATGGAACGTCGTCTATGCCCAAAATGGATTAAGCTTAATATGTCTAGTGACTATCAACAAAAATCAAAAAGACACTTCTATGAACATTTTGGAATTCCGGGCGTTATTGGGTGCATAGACGGCACCCATGTTAAGTTGACAAAACCCCATGAGGACGGATTTCTTTTTTTCAATCGAAAAGGCTATTACAGCATTAATGCTATGATTGTACGTATTTATGGTAGTTCCGCGATTTGTTAAAGATTTTTTAAACTTCTTGATTTGCGATTACAATCTTATGATTCAAGCGGTCGATGCATTCTATCCTGGATCGAACCACGACTCCTTTGTTTGGAACTTAAGCAGCTCCAGAAGGTATATTCTGTCAAAGTACCAAGAGGGGGAACGCAGGTCTTGGCTTTTAGGTGATGGCGGATACGGTTTGGAGCCATTTCTTTTAACCCCTTACATAACTCCAGAGCAAGGTTCAAATCAACATAAGTTTAACCTTGCGCATTCTTCAGCTCGCAATGTTGTGGAAGGAACAATTGGAGTGTTAAAAAATCGGTTCCGTTGTTTACTAGCAACTTTGCAATACAGTCCACAAAAAGTCGCAAAAATCATTAACGTTTGTTGTGCACTCCATAACATTTGTCGACACTACAATGTTCTATATGAAGTTGACGAATATTTTTCAGAAGATAATGAACATGAACCTGATGAAGACAACCCATCATCTTCTCAAAATGTATCTTTACTAAATCGAGGACAAATAATAAGGAATGAAATTGCAAACATTTTATAAAAAAAAGAGTGAAAATATAATGATATGTAAGCATGTAAATATTTATAAGTTATATTACGTTATTTATAAGTTAAATTACGTTATTATTATTTGGCAACACTGTTAATTAAAAGAGATGTTAGTATTAAGCTGGTGTGTACAAAAACCATAACCAAGTTATGGTTTTTGAAAAAGTAACCAACTTCGTTCTGTTTTTCCGGACAACATCGAAAGCGAACTCAAGTAAAAAATAAATAATCGGTAAAAATAAATAAAATCTCAATTGTTTATATCTCAGATGTGGGGTTAGTTTAACCGTTTCAATTTTTTTTAAAGTCGCAAATATAAAAATTTAATTAAAATATGCCCAATCGCGTAACTAAGCAGTCGCTGATTGAAGCCCTTGCCGAAGTTGGTGTGGAGCCCCCACAAGGTGCATCAGTTACACAACTGAAGCGACTGTGTGAGGAACATCTTCAACCAAACAATGCCGGAACATCATATTCCGATGACAATGATGCACAAAATGCCGATGAAGTTGCTGCTGAAAATTTGTATGCTCCGAATAGTTCCGTTGCCGTCTCTGCCGCCGGTGGTTCTCGCCACGCCTCGCTGAATGCACTGCATACAACTATGGAAAATAAGGGAGCAACGTGCCTGAATGAAGAATTGGAAATCTTACAAAAACGCCACGAAATACTACTCCTAAAGCGCCAGATTCAAGACTTGGAAGACACTGCCGGTGCTCACCATGTTAAGAGACGTGACTTCAGTGAAGTGGAGCATGCAATACCTAAATTTAGTGGCGACAACCCTGTGTATTCCGTCCACAAATTCATAAGAGACTTCGAGGAGATAATGTTCTCAATTGGCGCTGAGGACAGCATGAAGCTGGTTGGCCTGCGACGCTCTCTAGAAGGTACTGCTCGCGTGTTTTTAACAACCATTTCGGCACTTAACTACGCTGAGCTGAAACAAGAGCTCATTAAAGAATTTGACGTTGCTGTTTCTCGCCAAGATGTGTATCGTATGCTGAGCCGCCGCCACTGGAAGAGGCAAGAGGAGACCCTTCACTGCTATGTTTTACAAATGCAAGCAATCGCTAAGCAGTCCGACATAGATGAAAGCGAAGTCGTGGATTTCATCATAGAAGGTATTGGCGAAAATATTATGAATGCTCATTTGCTGATGGGTGCTCGTACTGTTGAAGAACTTAAAGGCCTCATCAAGCGATACCAACAAAAATATTTAAATTTGTCAACTCCTTCTGAACGCGCAACTGCGTCTGCTAAAACTGCTGCTATGCCGAAAATCAACAAAGATGCCGAAAAATATGCTGAGAAAAATGCCGATAAAAGCGCCGCCTTATGCTATAACTGCTCGCAAACAGGACATATTAAGCCGAATTGTCTATATCCTTTACGAGCAACTGGGTCCTGCTTCCGATGCTGGCGTATGGGCCATGATCACCGCTCATGCCCAAATCCCAGAAAGGTGCTTACGAAAACTGCCGCTGCACGTGCTGAGAGACAGGTTGCCGCGATCGATGAAGATGCTGACCATGCCTGCGAAGTTGTTGGTGCTTTAAATTTGGTAGGTATTGCTTTTGAGGTTAATTTAGTGGAAGTTGCAATTTTTAATCAATTTTTGTCCCTTTTTGATACGGGCAGTCCCACTAGTTTTATGAAGCTATCGTGTGTACCTCAGTGGCTAGCGAAGAATTTCAAAAATGTAAAGTCGTCAAAATATTGTGGTATCGGTGGAGGTAATTTAAAAATCTTACATGAAGTTACTTGTGCTGTTAAATTTGATAATAAGATAAAAAATGTAAACATAAAAATATTGCCGAATGACGCAATGATAATGCCAGTTATTTTAGGCCGAAATTTTCTTAAAATATTTAATATACATTTAACTAAAATTAAGTTAAAATATACTAAAGATAAACTTTTGAACATGAAAAAAATGAATTTTTGCAAACTTCCACTAAATAAACTTACTGTTCTTAATAAGTATGGTCTTTTCAAAGAAAATTTTTCTGACGCAGAATGTAAGCCTCAAACGAACAACATTATCGATATTTTAGGGTCAAATAAGGTTAGTTTTTATTCCGATTCAATTGATACAAAACTAGATTCCGTTTTTGCTGCTAAGGACGAACCAAATTCCAGTGTTGATTGTGACGTGCCGAATATATTTAATATTGATATTGATTCTAATGCCGTTGAACTAAATGTTAATTTACAACTAGGAAAATGTTTGCATGAAGAATTGAGTCAATTGATTGTAGACTCCTATTTGTCGCCTTCAGACGTGGTTTTAGAACCTTTTGAATATAAAATGAAAATTCATTTAACAACTGATGTGCCATTTCATTGCGCCCCTCGACGACTTTCTTATTTGGAAAGAAACAAAGTTCAACTTATAGTAGACGAATTGCAGCGTGACGGTATAATTAGGCCAAGCCATTCACCTTACGCATCCGCGATAGTTTTAGTAAAAAAAAAGAATGGGGACACGCGAATGTGTATAGACTATCGTGGACTAAATAAAATAACTGTGAGAGACAACTACCCTCTGCCGCTAATAGAAGACTGTATTGATTACTTGGAAGGTTGTAAATTCTTTTCAATCCTAGACTTAAAAAGTGGATTTCATCAAGTTTCAATGTCGGAAGAATCAATTCCATATACGGCTTTTGTGACGCCAAATGGCCAATATGAATATTTAAAAATGCCATTTGGACTAAAGAACGCCCCAGCGGTGTTCCAAAGGTTTATAACTAGTATTTTTCGTGATTTAATTGACGATAGGAAAATTATTATTTATTTGGACGACATTTTGATTGGTTCTTTCAATTTTGACGAACACAAAACTTTGCTTGAGACGGTATTGCGACGCATAACTAGCAGTAAATTAAAGCTCAATCTATCTAAGTGTATGTTTGGTTATGAAAAAATAGAATATTTAGGTTATGCTGTGTCTTCTTCCGGAATTTCGCCAAGCGAATCGCATGTTACCGCTATAAAAAGGTATCCAGTGCCGACCAATCAGAAAGAACTACAGTCATGTATTGGACTTTTCTCGTATTTCCGACGATTTGTGCCGTCATTCTCGAGAGTAGCAAAGCCGTTGCAAAATTTATTAAAGAAAAATGCCGCATATGATTTTGATGAAAAATGTATAGATGCCTTCAATGATTTAAAAGCTAGTTTGACTAAGCCTCCAATACTTGCTGTATATAATCCGACGAGAGAGACTGAGCTACACTGCGACGCTAGCTCTATTGGTTTTGGAGCTGTTTTGTTGCAACGCCAAATTGATGGAAAATTTCATCCTATTTCATATTATTCAAAAACTACCTCAGCCCCTGAATCCAAATATCATAGTTTTGAGCTTGAGACATTAGCCATAATTTATGCACTCAGACGCTTTAGGGTATATTTAGAGGGAATATCCTTTAAAATCGTAACAGATTGTAATTCCTTGACAATGACGTTAGAAAAGAAACAAGTAAATCCTAGGATAGCCCGATGGGCTTTGGAGCTGGAGAACTACGATTATTCAATACATCATCGGTCCGGGCTGTCCATGGGTCATGTAGATGCACTGAGCCGAACCCAAATCGCAACAGTTATGGATGCCGATGATGTCGATTTCCGAATACAAATCGCTCAAGAACGTGACGAAGCAATAAAATACTTAAGAGACCGAATGGAAACAGAAGAGATGAAAAATTTTGAATTAACTGACGGTCTTGTTTATAGAGTGACGGGGGATGGGCAGAAGGCATTATATGTACCAGACGAGATGGAAAGTAATGTAATTCGACTTATACACGAAAAACTTGGACACCAAGCTGTTGATAAATGCTTTGATACTCTTAGTTCAACCTATTGGTTTCCAGCTATGCGCAAGAAAATAGATAAGTTTATTCAGAACTGCCTTAAATGTCTAATGTATGCCGCACCAGTTCGGGCTAGTGAAAGAAATTTACATAATATTCCAAAAAGACCAGTGCCGTTTGATACTATTCATATTGACCATTTTGGTCCCTTGCCGTCTGTAAATTCAAAAAGAAAACATATTTTGCTTGTGGTTGACGCTTTTACTAAATTTGTAAAATTATACCCGACAAACTCTACTAGTACACGGGAGGTTACTGCCGCTTTAGATAAATATTTTAGTTATTATAGCCGACCAAGACGAATCATATCTGACAGAGGTACTTGTTTTACATCGTTAGAGTTTAGTAACTTTATGCTGGAACGAAACATAACTCATGTTAAAGTCGCTACTGCTTCACCACAAGCAAATGGTCAAGTGGAGAGGGTGAATAGGGTTATTAAAGCAATGTTAGGGAAAATCAGTGACCAAATCAACCATGGCGATTGGTCAAGTAAGTTACTTCACGTGGAGTATGCAATTAATAACTCAGTTCATTCTTCTACCAAAAATACACCCAGTATGCTTCTTTTTGGGGTGGACCAGCGTGGTAAAATTGTTGATCAACTTACAGAATATTTGGATGACAAGATAAATGAAGTTGATAAACCACGCGATTTAAAACAGATAAGAATTAACGCAATAGAATCAATAGAAAAGTCACAGCAATACAATTTAAATTACTTTTTGAGAAATAGTACCAAAGCGAAAACTTATAATGTTGGAGATTTTGTTGTCTTACGGAATAATGACACTGTAATTGGAACAAATAAAAACTTTTTGCCAAAATTCAAGGGACCGTATGTAGTATTTAAACAACTTGGAAATGATAGGTATGTGTTGCGTGATATTGAAAATTGTCAATTGACACAATTGCCGTATAATGGTGTTGTTGAGGCTAACAAGCTGCGTAAATGGTTACCAAAAAATTCCGTAGAGAAGACCATAGATTTTAATGAACTGGGCAATGCCGACTATATTAGTGATGATGAAATAGACGTTTAGCAATGCTTTATATTTGTATTACTTTGATAAATAAATTAAAAGTTATGATCGAGGCCGATCATGTGCCAGATTGGCCGAGTTGTAAGCATGTAAATATTTATAAGTTATATTACGTTATTTATAAGTTAAATTACGTTATTATTATTTGGCAACACTGTTAATTAAAAGAGATGTTAGTATTAAGCTGATGTGTACAAAAACCATAACCAAGTTATGGTTTTTGAAAAAGTAACCAACTTCGTTCTGTTTTTCCGGACAACATCGAAAGCGAACGCAAGTAAAAAATAAATAATCGGTAAAAATAAATAAAATCTCAATTGTTTATAGATATAAAAAAAGTTAATTTAGATTAATGCTATTTATTAAAAAAAAAAATTATTTAGGTACATTGTTCAGTTCAAATACTTAAAGCTAAAAAAATTAAATATTAAGGTACATGGAGTTGAATTTAAATAATAAAGCAAATAATAAAGAAAAATTCTATTAAGTTACGACAGTTGTAAACGATACACAACTTAATCATTTATATTTTGTTGCATTTTTAATTGAATTTCTTGGATTTCCAACTGTCGTAACTTAATAGAATTTTTTTCAGTCAAAGCTTGCAAAACTTTCGAATGTTGCTCTTTAAAATCGTCCCTTAGTGCTGCTAGAGTATCGGAATTTTTTTCCATAGACCGATATACTCTTTTTAGGCTGCTTCGATTTTCCTTCTCGATGTCGACTAGTTTTTATTCTTTTTCAGCCAAAGTGCTATAGTATTTAGATTCTGCTGCCATAAATTTTTTAACAGATCCCTGAAATTGCAAAAAAAAAAAACACTTATTAGACCATAACCGAGCTGAGCTGAAAAACACATGCGAAAAAAGATTTAAGACATGGTTCCCTGTTGCTCGACTTACAGCTCGGCTCGACTTAGCTGTAAGCGCGCACTATAATCGCAACCTTAGACACTAATCATAACATTATAGTCACTTGCCTGCAGTGAAGGTTCTTTCCTTCGTTTTTTAGGGCTCGGAGAAGTACTGCGCCTTAAACGGAAACTTCCTGACGTGCTTGGCAAATCGTCGTCGATTTCGGCTGCATCCATACTGCAGTCTTCTGCCGGCCCAAAGGAGGCTGCGTTCGATATCCCCTTAACTGCAAAGTATAAGCCAGAAACCCTGGCAAGGCATTTCCAGTCGGTGCAAGTCTATTGAAATAAAAACTGTAAAATTGAAATAAAAACTTTAAAATAACAGAATTTTTACTTTCTTCCATCCATTTGTATCCTTGTTGGGTCGACCATGGCTATTCAGCGACTCCGCCAGCTGCCTCCACTTTGCCTTGATTTCCACTCGGTCTCCCTTTGTGTGACCCCTTGCCATGTCGCGGAGTTTTGGGCAGTATTTTTGTGCTTTCCCCTACGATATATTTTAATTATTCATTAAAACAAATAAGCAATTAGTCTATTTACTTACATGTTTAAACAAAACAGAATTTAATCGTAATGAAAATGTTTGCCAAACAGCTGATCGGATTGAAACCGGTTGCAAATTCGATTTATCGGAATGCAGAACAGGTCAATTCCGACATTTCTAGCAATTCCGATTCGAAGTTAAATATCGGATTGCAGAACACCTACGATCGGAATCAATTCCGATTCCGATCGAAATCGGATTTCAGAACAGGGCAGTATATCTTAATATATAATTATGTACATGCAAAGAATTAAATATTATACTTTAATAAATTGAATTTAGTTGATTAAACATTATTGTCTTGGTCATGGTAGAATTATAAGGTAGGGCCGACTCGGAGAAGAATGAAGTGGAAAGCAGCGAAAAAGGCATGATTTAGGTTAAACTTTTTACAAGCTTTTTTTCAAATTTAACACTTCCGTGGCATTTTATAGATTTATTTACAATGTTTTTACAATATTTCCACTCAAATTAACACAAACTTAACACACGTGTCCGCACTATTTACAAATTAAACATGATATTTCTTTTTTCATTTGACATTCCCACCAACTTCGTCATTTTGACAACTACCCAACCTTTTCACTATCCACTCTTCGTAGACGCGTGAGGGCACTGAGCGACTCGGCCCTACCTTATAATTCTACCATGGTCTTGGTGACTGAAAAATCTATAGAATATACAATTGATAAATTATTAAATTCTCGCAAAGTTCTCACGATTGGAGAATTGGAAGCATAATTTGTTCTGTACATTCCAATATTAAAAGGAGCACTATTTCTTAATGGAAGGAACATTAAAAGTTATTTGATCTAGAAGATACGAGCAATCATGATTGCCAGAAATAATATTGAAAACAAATAAGAGCGATAATATAGTTCTTCGGTTTTCCAAAGTTTTCAAGTTAATAAGTTTACATCTAGCCTCATAAGATGGAAGGGGATCTGCAAAGTTAATATCACGAAGTGCATATTTGAGGAATCTGCGTTGAACACGTTTTAAACGATTCACGTGTGTATTATAATAAGGATTCCAAATAAAACTCGCATATTCCAACTTGGACCTTACTAGACTAGTGTACAAAATTTTTAGCGTATATGGATCAGTAAATTCATTGCTGTTGCGCTTAATAAATGCTAATAAAGAATAAGCCTTAGGAATAATATAATTTAGATGATGAATAAAAGTAAAACTTGAGTCAAATATAACACCAAGATCTTTTATTAATGTTACTAATTTCAAGTTTTGATTATTTAACTTGTATTGATAATGAGCATTAATTTGTTTCGAATATGAAACTTGAAAACATTTATTGATATTTAGAGATAAACGGTTCTGGGAACACCATTGGTAAAGATTTTTTAAATCAAACTGCAAAGCAAGCATATTACTACTATTTTCTATTCGAGAAAAAATTTTCAAATCGTCGGCAAACATTAGAAACTTCGTGTTTTTAAAACAGGAACAAATATTATAAAAAAGAGTGGTCCTAGAATGCTCCCTTGAGGAACACCTGAGGAAGCAATAAACGGTTCAGACACGGAATCCTCAACGGACACCATGCAGAGTCTATTGCTAAGGTATGACTTGACCCACGATACGAATTTTGGATGGAATCCTAAATGCAAGAATTTTGTTACTAAAATATGATGCGAAACCCTATCAAACGCTTTAGCAAAATCCGTATAGATGGTATCAACTCGAAAGCCATGATCTATTGTTGATCCATATTGTTGAGTCCTATTGTTGAGCCATGAACTCGTGACTGTTGATCTATTCGGCATAAAACCGTGCTGATTAGAAGATATTATGTTTTTAATTTCAAAGGTAAGTTTTTGTTTAATAGTGCTCTCAAAAATTTTTGAAATATTTGATACCTTAGATTAGATATTGGCCTATAATTACAAATGTCCTTTTTGTTTCAATTTTTATAAGTCGGAGTGATGAAAGAAATTTTCCAAGAATCCAAAAATTCCCACTCTGCAAAAATTTATTAAAAATAATTTTAAGTGGTTCTAACAGTGAATATTGGCAATTCTTAAAAATAAATGCAGAAAATCCATCTACATCTTTTTTTTGAGAGTTTTTTAAACCCGCAATCGAATTTTCAATATTTACTCCATAATTAGAATTAATATCTATATTTTTGTCAGATATATGTAATATCTATTTTTTTGTGGCGTCCGTGGCGTAGTTGGCTAAAGTGCGTGGCCGCTATGTCGGCGAACCTGGAGACCCAGGTTCGAACCCCAGCAGCGACAGAAGATTATTTGAATTAAAATAATTTTTCTGTACGGCTGCCACCTCTCTGCAGACAATGGCAAACCTCAGAGAGTAATCAAAATGCCATGTAAATCTTCTTAAGAACGAGAACATTCCGTTCATCGCCGTTCGGAGTCGGCGTTAAACATGTAGGTCCGGTTCTCGGTCAATTGTGTACAAACTTAATAACACGCACAACACAATTGATCATAAGAAGCTGATCAAGGGCTGAAATGGCCAGTTATTTATTTTTTTATTTTTTTATATTTTTGTTATCATTCGTAATAAAATTAGAGCAAAAGAATTTTGCAAACAGATTTGCAGATTCAACAAAAGATTGAGACCAAACACCTTCATAAGACATGGAAGATGGAAAACCAGAGGTACGTTTTTTTGAATTTATAAAAGTCCAAAACTTTTTTGGATTCGACTTAATGTTAGCCTCAAAGCGGCTAATATATTGATTGTATAAGAATTTATTAAGAAAATTAAATTCCCTCAAATAATGCTGATGTTTAAAAAAGTGTTCAATATTATTTGTGGCTAAGAAGCTAGGTCAAAGTCCTTTCAAGGGCTGAAATGGCCAGTTATTTATTTTTATTTTTTTTTTTATTATTTGTGGCTTTATATAAATTAAAAAAATTGTTTCGAAGATTTTTTAATTTTTTTAACCCAGTGGTATACCACGGTAGCTTAAACATTTTGCTGGGACATTGCGGGATAATTTTATCACAAATTTCTAGACATGTATATTTAAAAAATATATAAGAATCATAAGTGCTTTTGTATTTCAAATTATGTTCCCAATCCACCATAATAATAGCAGTATTAAGTTCTTCAAAATTGCATTGACTGAAATTTCAATTCATTTGGAATTTCATGGGGAATTTATTATTCATATGTACTGTGTAAAATATAAAATAAACTTGTAAATTTCAACAAATAATATAATCTTTATTGTTTTAAAAAACGTGTGCGAGTATTTATTCCTATATATATTTTTTATTATTATATACTAATCTTAATATTTGAATACGGCCTTTCATCTATCTTCTTCTATCTATATATCGTCACCTAAAATGCAAAATAACGTAACATCACTTTTGATAAGTTTACAGGAGAAGCAAAAAACGATACAAAATTCAAACAACTTGAGATATTCTCGAAACAACTCGAAATTTTCAAATCAAATAACTTGGTTATTTTTGGTAGCAGAAGTTTAAAATTCATAACACAAATGTAATATAATGTAGTGAACCGTAATCAATAAAAAACACAATTTCGAATTTTTTGATCATACGTTTTTTTGCATTTTATGTGACGATATATAAAAATAAGTTGCATTGTGGAAATTTCCCATAAAAGGTGACGTCAATACGAAGGTTCTTTTGTATGTGTCTCTGTATGTGTATTAGTTCATGAATTATAGGCATTTTAGTGAACTTATCAACAATACAGGTGTGAAAAAATACAGATGCGCACATATGGTGTATATGGGGAAATATTTGCAAGGGTAATTGGAAATTGATAATCGGAATATTGGAATAAATGGGCAAGTCTCACTTTAGTTTGCATTTGCGCGAAAAATATAGGAACAGTAAAAATTTTCCATACCCCTTTTTTCCATACCGCCTTTACCGCCTACAAATCAATAAAAATGCTATATTTAAGACGAGTTTGGTCGTATTAGACTAAAATTTGGTAAACAAGTTCGTATGGTTACTGTCGTCAACTATATTAAAACTGGGTGTCGTCTAACTATATCGACTCATAACCGCCAAAATATCTTAAGCGCCAAAAAGAAAATTTTACAGGAGAAGGTTTTTTTTAATTATCTTTGCTATTAATTTTATCTTTTATCTCTTATCTCTTTGCTATTAATTTTATGTTAATAATTTTATCTCTTATATTGATTAATTTCTTTTAGAGAATTTCATCTTAAGCGACACTTTGCTGTCATGAAAAATGTAAACAAACATGTAGTGTGTACTTAAGCTAAAATTGCTTTTGGTTTAAATTCATAATCTAATTTCGTACACCTATGAAATTTTGACAGACGATGTAAACCATCGCAAATTATCGATTTTCATCAAAAAACATAAATCGGATATTATGTCGCTTAAGATATTTTGGCGGTTATGAGTCGATATATATGCGCCCACTTTTTAGAAATCATTATTATTCCTGAGTTGTACATGTTTTGATAGTGAAACTTGATATGTAGATGCTATGGGCCCAAGAGGCCATTACTATATATTTGAGCGAACATTAGACAAGGGGGAATTTGGTCACACAGGCCAAATTTATGATATCGAATTGCTTTGGAACTAAATGTCGTATAACAATGAAGGTCTTTCTACTGAAAAACTGGCACGGGCAATCGAAAACGGGGCGTGGCTCCACCCATATAAGCCAAATTTACAATACAGAATAGCTATAGAAGTAAAAGTCACAGAACATTGAAACTCAGAATGTAGATACCATTTGGTGATGTCCTTCTATTAGAAAAGGTGACATGCATTGGACAAGGGGGTGTGTCTTCACTCATATAAGCCAAATTTATGACACAGAAAAGCTATGGAAGTAAAAGACAAAGAACATAGAAGTAAGAATGAAGTTACTACTTGGTAATATCCTGCTACTGGGAAATGCAAAATGCAAAACATGTACAATAGAGAACGCTGTTATAGACTCCAAAACTACTGAGCCGATTGAGCTCAAATTTGCGCAGTTACTATGGGGTCATTCAAAAATTACGTTACCAATTTATTAAAGAGAGAGCTTTTAAAATGTACTAAGATAAGTAACGAATGGGGGAGGGGGTCTCAGATATAGTAATGTTCTTATCTACTTCGATGCACCCTGTATCAAGGTTAACCTATATTGTATCATACTTTTAGGCATAGCCTTAACACGTTGACTGCCGCGACAATTTTCAGAAAACTGGGAAAAATTATAATTTGATTTTTTCACATTATATTACTAAAAACTCTATTTTTAGATCACAGGTAATCATAAAGCAAAAATTATGTTTTTTTAGGAGAAAAAGGACCTACGAATTATCTCGTAGTTGGCTTTTATTGATACTAGCACTGATATAATACGGTTTTATTCGTAGCTACACAAAAATGAAAGGTTTAGTGAGTACGAGATAACTCGTAGTTGGCACCCTAGAAAGAAAAGCAATCTACGTGTTAATTCATGTGCATCTTCGAAATTCGATCACAGCGGTTTACCGCTATCAGAGCATATTGAAGTTGTTGTTATTTTACTGTTTAGCTTCTCGGCATAATTGGTAGATGCCGATCTTAAAATCATCATCATCATCATCATCATCATCATCATCATCATCATCATCATCATCATCATCATCATCATCATCATCATCATCATCATCATCATCATCATCATCATCATCATCATCATCATCATCATCATCATCATCATCATCATCATCATCATCATCATCATCATCATCATCATCATCATCATCATCATCATCATCATCATCATCATCATCATCATCATCATCATCATCATCATCATCATCATCATCATCATCATCATCATCATCATCATCATCATCATCATCATCATCATCATCATCATCATCATCATCATCATCATCATCATCATCATCATCATCATCATCATCATCATCATCATCATCATCATCATCATCATCATCATCATCATCATCATCATCATCATCATCATCATCATCATCATCATCATCATCATCATCATCATCATCATCATCATCATCATCATCATCATCATCATCATCATCATCATCATCATCATCATCATCATCATCATCATCATCATCATCATCATCATCATCATCATCATCATCATCATCATCATCATCATCATCATCATCATCATCATCATCATCATCATCATCATCATCATCATCATCATCATCATCATCATCATCATCATCATCATCATCATCATCATCATCATCATCATCATCATCATCATCATCATCATCATCATCATCATCATCATCATCATCATCATCATCATCATCATCATCATCATCATCATCATCATCATCATCATCATCATCATCATCATCATCATCATCATCATCATCATCATCATCATCATCATCATCATCATCATCATCATCATCATCATCATCATCATCATCATCATCATCATCATCATCATCATCATCATCATCATCATCATCATCATCATCATCATCATCATCATCATCATCATCATCATCATCATCATCATCATCATCATCATCATCATCATCATCATCATCATCATCATCATCATCATCATCATCATCATCATCATCATCATCATCATCATCATCATCATCATCATCATCATCATCATCATCATCATCATCATCATCATCATCATCATCATCATCATCATCATCATCATCATCATCATCATCATCATCATCATCATCATCATCATCATCATCATCATCATCATCATCATCATCATCATCATCATCATCATCATCATCATCATCATCATCATCATCATCATCATCATCATCATCATCATCATCATCATCATCATCATCATCATCATCATCATCATCATCATCATCATCATCATCATCATCATCATCATCATCATCATCATCATCATCATCATCATCATCATCATCATCATCATCATCATCATCATCATCATCATCATCATCATCATCATCATCATCATCATCATCATCATCATCATCATCATCATCATCATCATCATCATCATCATCATCATCATCATCATCATCATCATCATCATCATCATCATCATCATCATCAT
The DNA here is from genome assembly GCA_943735915.1 of Pherbina coryleti. Taxonomy (NCBI): domain Eukaryota; kingdom Metazoa; phylum Arthropoda; class Insecta; order Diptera; family Sciomyzidae; genus Pherbina; species Pherbina coryleti. Next base: position 111,874,894 of record OX030950.1, on the reverse strand, counting down.
CATCATCATCATCATCATCATCATCATCATCATCATCATCATCATCATCATCATCATCATCATCATCATCATCATCATCATCATCATCATCATCATCATCATCATCATCATCATCATCATCATCATCATCATCATCATCATCATCATCATCATCATCATCATCATCATCATCATCATCATCATCATCATCATCATCATCATCATCATCATCATCATCATCATCATCATCATCATCATCATCATCATCATCATCATCATCATCATCATCATCATCATCATCATCATCATCATCATCATCATCATCATCATCATCATCATCATCATCATCATCATCATCATCATCATCATCATCATCATCATCATCATCATCATCATCATAGAGTATCGCGAGAGGCAAGAGTCAGAATTATAAAAAAAAATACCAAAAAGAAGCATAAAATTATTTCTATGGATTTTGAAAGTTTCGATTCAACGGGAGAGAATAATCAGCCGCGAAACTACCGTCTTTATTCTACCATGCGAGTAATAGAGAGTGACATTTTTCTTGTTCTTTTTTTTCTGTCGTGTTGGAAAAATGTATACAGAAACGCTTCCGGGTAACTTTTAGGTACTTGAAGTGAGTACGAAAACAGACCTATTAAGTATCTGGTGGAACGTTAAATTTTTTTATAGATTTTTGAAATAGGGTTAACTGATTTTCAATAATTAAATTTTTATTATTGATTAAAATTCGTACCTGTTTTTTCCTCAGTTCAAGCCTATTTTATTGTGTCGAAACAGCGAACACTTACATGAGTTTGTGGTGCTCTCACAATCACACACATATAAAATACACTTTATACACTTGTTTTTAAAATTTAATTAAAAATAAGTTATCAAAAAAATTGTTATCAAAAAACTATCAAAAAATATTGTCAGTAGTTATAAAAATACGATTCAAATTGTTACCTAAAAATGTTGTCTTTAAAAATATAAAATTTTGTTCATAAAAATAAAAACATATACTGTTATAAAAATATAAAAAAATCCGTGAACAACCACAACTAAATACGTGAACAACCACAACTGGCGATCCTGCTTATCCGAACAACAAAAAAAAAAAAATCACAAACGCTGCTACAATTACCGCTGCCATCATAGCGAACCCAACAACATTTTTGCCTGCGTAACACAGCGAAAACGCTCAAAAAAAAAAAAAACAGTATCAGTACCCAAAGTACCCAAAGAGCCCAAAATAAATCGTCACAACAGTAACAGCAGCAGCTGAAACGCTCACCACTACCATCGCCAACATCAACAACGTCATAACAACAACAGCATCAACAACAACGTCATAACAACGACAGCAAGCAAGACCCTATACCTGCCGGTAAGGTACCGATACAGCAACAACAAAAATATTTATAACAACAACAACAAAACCAACAACAACAACAAGAATATTTATAACAACAACAACGAAATCAATAACAACAACAACAACAGTATTTATGACAACAACAAATAAATCAACAGCAAGAACAACAAACAAAAATCAACAACAACAACAACAACTACGAGAGCAGAAATCATTTATTCAAAATTTTATAAAATTTTATACAATTTTATACATATTTTTTTTTTTTCTATTTGACATTTTATTAAAATTTTTTTCACAGGTTGCTTTTCAATTTAGTTTATCACGAGGCACACAACGTAGCTTCTGAAACGTACGTAAGAATATAGGGTCGGAAGAAACCTAGATTCTCACATACGTAGGCACTCCACTGCACTAGGGTAACACATTTGAGGAACACACTTAACATTCACACAATGAGCTTGCAACATACCCCCCTCACTCTTCTCACCGTGGAGAAGGAGACAATCCACTAATATCTCTCGACACAGACACACTCCCAAACCCTTTCGACATACCTTACAGTACGGAAATACACGCGACATCTATCAAATTACCACAATTTTGGACAACTTGTCCTGAAGCATGGTTCGTCCATGCCGAAATACAATTTCAGACAAAATCCATAACGACAGACAAAACTAAGTACGAATACTTAGTTACAGCTCTTCCACAGGACGTTATTATGACAGTCCTTGATTTCATACAAAAGCCTTCACAGACCAATTTGTACGGAAATTTAAAAAAAGTTTTGATCGAACGTCATTCTCTTAGTGAAAACAAAAGAATTGACAAAATTCTTTCTGACTGCGAGATTGGAGACCGAAAACCATCCCAGTTTTATAGATCGCTCCTACTTCTAGCCGGTTCTTCAGTGGAACCAGATTTCCTCATAAAGTTATGGCTTAGGAAACTACCCAAAACTCTAAACATAGCATTGACTGGGTCAGGCCACAAAACGATCGAGGAACTGCTAGCGTTAGCCGACAATCTCTGGGAAGTTATGACCGAAAACGAAATCAGTTCCTTCGGAAAACCTTCCAACGCGATTGAACTTACGAAAATGGTTCAAGCTTTAACAATTTCCACTTCAAAAATTTTAGAATCTTTCAATAAATTGACGTTAGAAGTTAACACGCTGAAGTCAGAAAAACAATACTTCTTGGGTATGTAAATACCATTATAGATTCGGTAGCCAAGCGCGAAAGTGTGAACAACCATGTTCATTCGTTCGAAACAACCACCATACACAACCCAACACTATGTCACACAATACAACAAACTAAAAGACTCTATTATCGCGACGACTGATGATAGACCCGTCACATTAACACGTCGTCTTTTCGTATTTGATCCGTCAAACAAATTAAATTTTCTTATTGACAGCGGAGCGGAAGTATCGGTACTTCCAGCCTCAAAATTCAAAATTAATAGACAGAAATCTGATTTGACACTTCAAGCTGCTAATGGCACAGCAATATGTACATTCGGAAAAAAATTATTAACTTTAGACTTAAATTTACGACGCGAATTACCATTTACATTTATTATAGCAGACATTTCTAAACCAATTATTGGTGCAGATTTTTTTACGAAATATGGACTTCTTGTTGATCTCAAATATAAACGTCTCATCGACCCATTAACGAATTTATCAGTTAACACAATAACGGCATACACTGAAACAACATTGCCAAAATTATTTTCACTAGATAACAAGTATACACAATTACTCAAACAATTTCCTTCACTAGTAACAGAACCCGACTATACTACACCGGTAAAACATCAAACAGTTCATCACATAGTGACAGAAGGACAGTTACCATTCACGAAGCCACGACGTCTAGACTTGTCCAGAGCGAAAATAGCTAAACAAGAATTCGATTTCTTAGTTAAATCTGGCATTTGTAGACCGTCGAAATCAATGACATCTTCTCCGCTACACCTCGTTCCGAAACGCGAACCAAACGACTGGAGACCATGCGGTGACTACAGACGCATCAATGCAATTACAGTACCTGACCGCTACCCATTACCACATATACACGATTTTTCAAATAATTTACACAACACAAACATTTATTCGAAACTGGACTTGGTCAGAGCATATCACCAAATACCTATGGCTCCCGAAGACGTACACAAGACAGTTATCACGACACCATTTGGAATGTTCGAATTTCTCCGAATGCCTTTCGGTTTGAGAAACTCAGCACAAACATTCCAACGGTTCATACATGAAGTCCTTTACGGACTAGATTTCATTTTCGTCTACTTAGATGACATTTTGATAGCTAGCGAGACAGAAACAGAACACATGAAACATTTGACACAAGTTTTCGAACGACTCGACAAATATGGTTTGAACATTAAACCAAACAAATGCGTTTTCGGAGTTGAAAACATCAATTTTCTGAGCTACAATATTTCAAGACATGGCATACGGCCATCGGAGGAACGAATACAATGTATCAGAGACTATCCACAGCCAAATACTGTCAAACAAATGCAAAAATTTATCGGCATGACTAACTATTATCACAGGTGCATTCCTAAATTAGCGCACATGCTAGGCCCAATATACGAAATGGTCACAACAGCTTCAAAAACAAAAAACAAACTTTTAACATGGACAAACACAACCTCGGATGCATTCAAAGCAATTAAAGATAGTTTTGCTACGCAAACACTACTTTAATTGCACTATGTTAATAGTAAAGCAGAACTATCGATTGCTGTAGACGCATCAAATACAGCAGTAGGTGGAGTATTACAACAGAAATACAACAATAAATTAGAACCACTAGCATTCTTTTCCAAAAAACTAACTTCCACAGAATCTAAATACAGCACATTCGATAGGGAACTTTTAGCTATATTCTTAACAATCAAACATTTTAGACACTACCTCGAAGGTAATATTTTTACAGTATATACAGATCATAAACCACTAACAAATGCACTCAATTCTAAAACAGAGAGAAGCCCAAGACAAACACGACACCTAGAATACATAGCACAATTCACTAGCACGATACTACACGTCAAAGGTACAGATAATTCAGTAGCAGATGCATTATCAAGATGCGAGGTAGAAGAACTCAAAACACCCGATCTTAATCTCAAACTATTACATTGCGAACAAAACACAGATACAGAACTCAAAGACATATTAGATCAAACGTTATACAAATTTGAAAAAATCAAAATTCCATTCATGAACATTGAAATTTGGTGCGAGCACTCCACAGATAACACACGCCCATATATTCCACAATCTTTACGTAAGACAATTTTTGACCAAATACACAATATTTCACATCCAGGGACAAGAGGTACCCGACGACTTATAACAGAACGATATTTTTGGCCAAACATGAATTTAGAAATTAATAAATGGACTCAAGAATGTATTAGTTGTCAGAAAGCTAAAGTACACCGACATACAAAGACATTACCACACAAGATACACATTCCACACGGCCGTTTCGAACACATCCACATTGACATTGTTGGTCCCTTACCAATATCGAACGGATATAAATATCTTCTAACCGCGATTGACCGAAATACACGTTGGCCTGAAGCCTACCCACTCAAGAACATAGAGACCACAACAATAATCGACACATTCCATAGAGAATTCATTTCACGATTTGGCGTGCCAATTGAAATCATTTCTGACCGAGGACCACAGTTCACGTCTAACACATTTAAACAATTTATTAAAGACATCGGTTCTCACCACATTTTTACTTCATCGTACCATCCACAATCAAACGGGATGATCGAAAGATTTCACAGACAGTTAAAAGCGTCAATAATGGCTAGTAATAACCAAACTAATTGGTACACAGAGATTCCTCAGATTCTTTTGGGTATAAGATCCACAGTCAAAGAAGACATCAAAGCGTCCCCGGCTGAAATGGTTTTCGGTCAAAATTTAAAGCTACCTAGACAATTAGTAGTCCAGAATTACCAATCTTTTAATGCATCAGAAACATTAGCGAAACTCAAACAAAACGTTCAAAATAACGATTCAAACATTTCACATCATAATACAAATGCTGGTCAATACTTACCACAAGCCTTGAAGAGTTGTAAATACGTATTCGTACGAAATGACACAATACGACGTCCACTACAGAATCCATACGAAGGACCGTTCAAAGTACTCGACAGAACACACAAACATTTTACAATTCTTAAAAATAATAACACAGTTACAGTTCACATCGACAGAGTCAAACCGACATTCATGGACAGAGACACTACAGAGACGCTATCCTCCTCACACAGACCCACAAAAAAAAAGGTACATTTTAATCTCTTGGCCAACTCAATTAAATTCTATGGGGGGGAATAATGTGGTGCTCTCACAATCACACACATATAAAATACACTTTATACACTTGTTTTTAAAATTTAATTAAAAATAAGTTATCAAAAAAATTGTTATCAAAAAACTATCAAAAAATATTTTCAGTAGTTATAAAAATACGATTCAAATTGTTACCTAAAAATGTTGTCTTTAAAAATATAAAATTTTGTTCATAAAAATAAAAACATATATTGTTATAAAAATATAAAAAAATCCGTGAACAACCACAACTAAATACGTGAACAACCACAAGTTCATGTATTATTTCGAGGACTTCTGGTTAAAAATGTAAGTAATTAAAACCGCTGGTTTGACTCTTAAAAAACTTAAAAAGGGGATCGAAGTTCGAAATTTTGGGGTGGTTGATTAATAACAGGTCACGTCGGCGCCCATCAAACACTTTTACACGTTATCCTTTATTTGAAATAGCCATTGTTTCTGATATCTAAAAAACAATAAGTTAGTTAAATTATATTTAGATTTTTTTTTTAATTTTTCCAAGTTTGAATTTGTTATTTTATCAAAATAAATATGAAATAAACAATACAATCAGAAATTTTCTTGCAGAACGCCTCCAGCAAAAACGCAACATTAATTCATTGGATGAAAAATTGAATTCTTATAAAAATATAAATGATTATATAGTTTCTAATTTATGTAATGATAACATTGATTGTGTTAAAGAAGCATTGGAGAACAAAAAATCTTATATCAATAAGCATGTGCAAAATAATGGAGCAATATTAAATGTTAACAAAGATATAAATTATGATACTGATGACGACTCTTTTTATAAGCATTTCCATTATGACCTTGCTCCGGAACTTTTAAAACAATTGGTCAGTAAAACTATTAATATGGAAAAGTCGACATTGATTTGGCCCACGCTGGGAAACCTTAATGTGACAATACCGAAGTCTTTAATAAAAATTAAATCAAAAGCTCATAAAACAATGCACTTACAACAACCAAGATATGCTGCAGAAGGTCTTGAGCCTTTTTACAAATTGCTTGATATAAAGAATGCAAGTGTTTTTCCAAAACTTTTTCAAAGCATTGCAATGGGAAAAACATACCTAACAAATCAAAATGGAACTCTTTTGACATATTTACAGACCGAACTATTTTGCATTTTTAACAATTATCAGGATCTTTTTTACCCAGAAGAAACTTTTGAAAATTCTGAAGAAATTCGATTTATTTATTGCTTTCATGTATTGAATCATGTTCTCAAAACGAAATTGAGGATAAATCAAAACAATCGAAAAATATCAGCAGCTTCTAATAAAAAGAATCAGAAAGACTCCATCCTCAACAGCACAAGTGACAGTGATTTCCGAGATCGTGGATTGGTACGCCCAAAAGTGCTAATATTACTACCGTATCGTCATTTAGCCTTACAAGTCATAAATATCATGATGGATTTTCTATTTTTGGAGAATACAGGTAATTTAATAACAATAATTTAATTAAACAAAAAAAAAAAAAAAACGATTCAAGTAATGTTTAAATAAGTTTGCATTTCAAGCTAAAAATGCTCGCTGACTAATTTTTTATTTGGCCGTTTTCAAGGCATACAATTTTGAAAAATACACAATTCTTTCGATATCGACAATGGAGTTTTTCTCATTACAAATTTTTTAGATCTACGTTTTTAATTTTTGCCTTATTAAGAGATTTGGTCTACCCTTTTTTAAACGAGTTCATTTTTAAGATCAATACTTATTTTTTTAAAAGATTCTCGACCAAAAATTTCTAACCAGAATTTAATATGTTGGCCGGACTGGAAATAAAAATACCTGTGGCTTTCTCACAATTAGTAAAAAAATGGAAATAATAACACCTCTGCTCTTGTAGGAGATTGCTTTGTTTCCTAATAAAGTTTAAAAGTTTTTAACAATTGAGATTGAAATATGTAGAGATAACTCAAATTTTGTGTACTTCTTATGATTGAAGTATATAAGATAGTGTCGAAGTGCCAAATAGATAATAACTCAACTTCCAAATTGACATCTCAATTCATATAACATAACTTCGATTCAAACAGTGTGTTTTGTAAATCAAAAAATACAAAATAGTTATAAAATGTTGCATCGCTCGCCAACATACCGACCTCCGCATATGAAAAACGGCTAGGATTTACCTGTCAGATCTAACTTTGCCTTGCGTCAGCTAAACGACAAATTATATTTTTCACTGTTTTCAATTCCTGCAGACTCTACTCTTTATTTGGACGTGCGCCCGCAAATTGTAATCCATGACACTACATTCTTCATTGGCATATAACAAGAAACCTTTCAAAAAAATATTTCCAGCTTCCATTGCTACTAATGTAGGAAAGAATATTTCAATTTTCAATTTATTTCAGTCCAATTCAATTGTACATTGAGGCAATCTTTCTATAAGTACTACATTGTATGCACGGTATATTTATTCTTTATTTGTTACTTTATTTACTTCTTTATTGATTGCCTTATTTATTTCTTTATTAATTTTTTTATTGATTTCCTTGTATATTTCTTTATTTATTTCCTTAATTATTTCTATATATATATTTCTTTTTTTATTTCTTTGTCATGTTTTTAATTTCTTTACATATCTATTTATTTCTATATTTATTTTATTTGTTTTCTTTATATATTTCTTTATTTAGTTTTTTTATCCATTTCTTTATTTATTCTTTCATTTGTTTCTTTACTTATTTCTTTATTGATTGCCCTATCTATTTCTTTAATGTTTTCTTAATTAATTTTTTTTATTTGTTAATAAAAGAAATAAATAAAGATATTTCTTTATTTTATTTATTATCTTTTTCATTAATAATGCCTTTATTAACTTATATATTATATATTTTTTGCGATGTTGGCCCCACCCCAGCGGTGTTATATGGATCATTTTAAGAAACTTTGGCGAAGAGAGTATAGATCTATCTTGAAATCGGAGCCTGTTAGTTTTTCAAAATAGGTATTTTTTCAAAATATTGCATTAAAAAGACAAAAAACTATTTTTTAAGTGTATGTATGGGGGTTTTTGGGGTCAAGGAATCCATTTTTGATGTCCATTTTTATTTATGAAAACCACCAGAGGACGTTTTGCTATTTTTGTATCTTATCGCTTCTTTTTGGTGAAAATTGCCGAATTTGTTAGGAAAATTGACAAATACTTGCCCTTGTCATAATGCAATTCCAAATTTTAAATAGTCCAAAATGTTCAGTGTCGAAAATAAGGGTAGGTACTCATACACGACCTATTTCGATTTTATTAAATCTTAGACAAAAATGCGATTTCTCTTTGTTTTTTTGTTTTCGCAACATTTCGCACACTCAATATAAAATGGTTACAACTTTATATTTTTAGTGCAGAACTCTATCGCTTTTCGCGGTAAACATCGTTTTTTCAGTTTTTTATATAGAGCTTGAACAGTTTTTTGCCTCTCCTGAATATTGTTTTTTTTTTTTTTTTTTTTGAGTTCGTCTCTTTTTATATTTATTGTGCGATACGTAAATTCAAAACAATAAGAAGAATTGCACAGTGTCAACAAAAAGAGTGATATTGTTTAGAATAAAATTCTTTCTTGCTTTACACTCTGGGTAATTTCTTACGGCTCTCTAATGTCGCCATCATATCTCGATTCTCTTTTAAACTCGTTTAGAAAAGGTAGCTAGCAATTGAACGTGTCTTTCCGTTCCTTGCATGTGTAACGGAATTTTTGAATCAGGCAGCGGTGGATTGTTGTATTCCAAATATTTTTTCAAATCATCATATTGAATGCTTTGCGTAAACGGTGGTTCGAATAAATTGATGTCGTCAGTCGAGTTAATCGTATTCATATGATCTGTGCAATTGAAGTTTACAATAGGCTTTTGATAAACTCTAAGTTGCATTGGGACGTCCAGGTTGTTTCGATGGTGTAAATAGCTTTTTATAGCAATGTCGCGTATCTCTTTTTTATCATCAAACAACATTGCTAACAAGATATTTTTCTAATGTGCGTAAAATGCATTGTCTTAAATTAAATTAGATCTGTTTCCGTACGCACTTCAAGTTACTTGAAGTTGCTTGAAGGCGTTTATTTATACATTTCTCGAGCTCGAGAGAGAAGAAGAACAAACAAAATGTCACTCTCTCGAGCCTCGAAACTTGCTTGAACTTCGCTTGAACAATTTCTTCGAGCACGATAAGAACAAGCATTAAGAAGAACAAGAAAATGTCAAATTAGTGTAAATAAATTTGGCACTGCTTACGTTTATAGGCAATCAGCTTTTTTTGTGCTTGAAACTAGCTAGAAGTCGTTTCCGTACTTTTTGGTAAATTTTCTCATTTCGACAGATTATAAAATTAATCTCACAGCTTGAACTTTACTTAAACTTTTCTTCAAGTTTGTACGGAAACAGACCTATTATTAACAACTTCGCGTAAATTTGGTGAGCCAGCGGGAATGTGCAATTGGCCCTGGTTTAATGTGAGACAAATCCAACGGAACCGCACCATTAGAAATTGCATTGGCAATTTTGTACAAGTACTTCGAATCACAATGGTGTAGTCACTTTTGAGAAAAAAGTTATTCAGAGAGTCCTCTTTAGGAGAAGGTCCACTATAGGAGAGTTTCCCCTTTATTTTAAAACGCTTGATGTATTTGGTATGGGCAACACTTAATGGTTTTTAATTTTCAGAATAGTTTTTATTACTATTTTATAAAAAGAAGCGATAAAATGCAAAAATAGTGGCAAAACACCCTCTGGTGGTTTTCATAAATAAATATGAACGTCAAAAATGGATTCCTTGACCCCAAAAACCCGCATATATACACTTAAAAAAAATAGTTTTTTGTCTATTTAATGCAATATTTTGAAAAAATTCCTATTTTGAAAAACTGGCAGGCTCTGATTTCAAGATAGATCTATACTCTCTTTGCAAAAGTTTCTTAAAATGACCCATAGAACACCGCTAGGGTGGGGCCAACATCGACTTTTTTGCTCCATATAATTTGACCCGCTCTAATATATACGTAAGTAAGTAAGTAAGTAATTTTTATTGAGACTTTTCGGCCTGGATAACAAAAGACAAGATAAGCAAGAATATAAAAGATAACTTAGAACTATTATTGTACTATTCTAAAATTGATTTAAAGAAAAAAAACGCCCTAGGCTTTAATTACAAAGAACTATAATAAAATATTTTTAAAGTATGTAAGTATGTACTTGCTCCCGATACAAAATTTTTACAGTAATAGATTATATTACAATATGTTAAAAACCTTAAAACTAAACATAAATATTTACATATAACATTATATATAAATGTAAACTTAAAACTAATAGCAAAACGGTTATTTTTTAAATGACCAACAATTTCATATATATTATTTATTTCAAATGTTAAAATGAACTATAAGGAATTATCCTCCTGCCTCCAATATCCTGAGGCATCATCAAAATAAAGTTTACTTTTATATTTTCCAACATTGGTTATTTAAAAAAAAATTTTGGTGATTTTTTGTTTAACTGGTCAACCAAATTTTTTATATTTACATTATAGAAAAATATTGGTGGACACAAGCTCTTTCTAATACTTTTTCCTGGCCCACTTTTATCATTTACAATTTTTAAGATCTTATTTGTTTTAGGTGTTTCTTTTTCTATTAAATTGTACTAATAGAGCAAATCTGTTGTTAGATAAATTACTTCTAAAACTAGAAAAGTCTATATTTGGCTCAATAGATGTTGGGGGCATTCCACGTTTCCTTTTGCACGGGAAAAACTCACCTTCGGTTTGTTGGGTTGGTAAAAAATCTTTTTTTATATATTTTTTTTTATATTTTGAATTTTGAATTTGAATTTATTTAATGATAACTATTACAATTAAATTTAAAAATCATTGTTTGAATATAACTTAATAAAAGTACAGATATTTTTACAGCTATCAACAATTGATTTAAGATTCCACATTCTATAGTACACTAGGAACTAGAGGCGAATGCAGAATAATTTAAGTGAATGGTAAAAACCTAGATTATGTATGTATGTGGGGTCGTTAAAGTAATACGATCATAAAATTTAAATATAAATTAAACAGAAATAGTAAAGTTGAATAATAAAACTATAAAATATAAATGTTAAATATGAAATATAAAAGATAATTTAACAAATTATAAAATAGATACGAATTATAATATAAACTAAATCAATTATAAATATAATGAGAAACAAAATTTCATTCATTTATTTTTCTTAGTAATAATTTTTGGAATTGTTATAAGAATAATAAAGTATGCGAAGACAATTAATTAATAACATCAATTATAGTATTAATATTATCTAAAAAAAAATTAAAAAGCCATGATTTTACCTCCCTAAGAAAAATACATTTATTTCTTAAACATCTTAAGACATTGGGAAGACAATTGAACAGCCTTGGAGCCGAAGAAGCGTAAAAGTTAAAAAAATGTTGCACGTTGTGTTGTGGAACTAACGCTAAGCTTTGATAATTTATTCTCAAGTTATAATTAGCTTGACTTCTATTGACTAGGTAACCAGATTTTGCAAAAAATACTTTTAAGACTTTAAAATAATACAAATGTTTTGAAGGCAATATGTTAAGATCTCTAAACAATGGAAAACTACTTACACAAATACTTTTTTTACATAGAATTCGTATTGCATGTTTTTGAACAGTAAGTAGAGGATTGATTTTATTTCTGTGCGTACCACCCCAACATGAGATTCCATATTCGAGTTTGGAGTGAAAAATCCCAAAGTAGATGCATTTCAGCAATTTCGTTGTACAAAATGGCCTCAAATCATATAATTGTCTTGTGGCCGCCATTAAATATTTTTTAAGCACGACAGAGTGTTCAAACCAGTTCATTTTCGAGTCTAACAGCAAACCTAGATATTTAAAACTATTAACACATTCAACGGAGAAACAATTCGATGAACATTGATTATTAGGAATATAGGTGGATAAAATATTAGATATAGTGCAGATATCCTCACATAAAAATAAAATAAATAAATAACTGGCCATTTCAGCCCTTGAAAGGACTTTGACCTAGCTTCTTATGATCAATTGTGTTGTGCGTGTTATTAAGTTTGTACACAATTGACCGAGAACCGGACCTACATGCTTAACGCCGACTCCGAACGGCGATGAACGGAATGTTCTCGTTCTCAAGAAGCTTTACATGGCATTTTGATTACTCTCTCAGGTTTGCCATTGTCTGCAGAGAGGTGGCGGCCGTACAGAAAAATTATTTTAATCCAAATAATTTTCTATCTCTGCTGGGGTTCGAACCTGGGTCTCCAGGTTCTTTTGACATAGCGGCCACGCACTTTAACCAACTACGCCACGGACGCCACTCCGATATCCTCACATATATAATATTTTTCGCAGTTTGGCGAGTGAAAAGTAAAGTTTGGTGGTACAATCTCCTTACCTGACAGATTAAAAATCATTACTTTAGTTTTATCGCTTAAAAGAAGTTTATGAGTTGTAAACCAATGCCTTAATATTTCCAAATCGTGGTTTATATTTACAATAGTTTCAAAAGTTGAATTACAAGAGAAGGTGCATGCCATATCGTCTGCAAATGCAATTTGCTTACTCAAGAAGTTTTGGGAGAATAGAGAGTTAATAAAAATTAAGAATAGTACAGGGCCAAGAACTGAACCTTGAGGAACTCCTATGTTAATATTTGCAAAATTACTCAAATGGGTGCCTAATTTGACGCGCTGCACTCTGTTTGACAGATATGAAGAAAACCAGTTGAATATAGAGCCCCTGAAGCCACACTTAAATAATTTATTTAATAGGATTTTATGGTCAACAGTATCAAACGCTTTTGTTATGTCTACGAATAAGGATGCTGGTATTTTTTTCCAATTCAAGCTGTTGTAAATATTTGTGCAGAACTCTAAGAGAGCATCTTCAGTGGAAAGACCAGATCTGAAGCCAAATTGATTTTTACTGAAAAACTTATATTTGTTCAAAAACTCAACCATTCTAGACTTAACAGCTTTTTCAAATACTTTCGAAAATGTGGAGAGAATTGAAATAGGTCTATAATTGTTCAACATGGATTTACTACCTTTTTTGAACAGAGGAATTACTTCGGCTTTTTTTAATTCATCAGGGAAAATACCACAATTTATGCTTTTGTTAAAGAGATGACAAAGAACATCAGAGACATTAAAAACTATCTTTTTAACAAAATTACTAGATAAACAGCTCTCAGTCATGGTGTTAGAATTTTTAAGAGACATAATGATTTTATAAATTTCCAATGAAGATATAGGCTCAAAATAGAAACTGTTAGGAATAACCCTTTCTTTATCTAAACAGTGACACGAACAACTATTATCTGCAACAACATCATTACCAATGTTTGAGAAAAACTTATTAAACAGATTTGCTTTTTCCTTAGGATCGGAGTAGATCGAGCCGTCTATGACAATATCATGAATTCTTTCTCTACTTTTCCCTTTGTTTAAAATGTTATTGACTAACTCCCATTCCTTTTTGACATCTCCTTTTATTTTAAGAAATTCATTTTCATAGAAATTGTTTTTCGCGTAGGTGGTTTCCTTTAAAATTCCTCTACACAGGATCTTATATTGAGCTTTTAAACTGATATTTGTAGGGCATTTCTTTATTTTCTTAAAGAGTTTGTTTTTCTTATTTATTTTACTTAGTAGTTCAACTGACATCCATGGTTTTAGTCGTTTTTTGGTCCTAGAGCAACTTTTATAACATTCCGAGAACATCTTTTAACATAAAAATAAAGAATGTCCTTAAAATTATTGAACTACTGAAGGATTCTGCTCATTGTAGACACTATCCCAAGTCTCGAAGACAAGTAAATTATTCAACTCTGCGAAGTTTGTTATCGTTAGGTCCGAAATCCAAAGATGTGTTTTGATTTTCTATTAAACTAATGTTTTCAAATACTAGGCTTGTAAGACAGTGGTCTGATAAATTAAGATTGCAAACTGAACTACTAATAGAAATATTTCTCGTTGAATCAAGACGCACAAAAATATGGTCAATACAAGAAGCTGATGAACTAGTAATACGGGTTGGCTCGTTGATGCAAGATTCCAGACCAAAAGACGAAAGAGTAAATAAGTAGTTGTCCACAGTTATAGAGTCTTGCAATATATTGAGATTCATATCACCTAATAAAACTAGATTATTTGATTTTTCAGAACTTAGCAAATTCTGTTTTAGTTCCGCTAAATAAGAATACGGACCCTTGAGTACTGGAAGAACCGTCCACTAAGGTTGCATCAGAAATTTCTGAGGACTCTATATGCAGTGGCTGATTCTCACTCTCATTTGGAACGGAAATTTTGTTTTCCAATCCGAAGATATCCTTATCTGGCGCTTTTTTGGTCGCCGCCATTAGTGAATATTATTTCTTTTCACATAACATTTAAATTAATCGCGTGTTTGAGTTTTCTGTGTATCTATATATTTATGTATATTTATGTATATGGGTAATTCCATGAAATTTCGCCAAATCAGCGTCACCACGGGTCTCCGGAATCGCTGCGCCAGGTTGATCATCGACAGTTGGCATGAATACTAGATGATTTTCATAGATTTCAAATTTCGGAACCACCGCCCCTGCTCTACGGTACACTAGCAAAGCTCAAAAAACAACTGTTTTAGGCCATGTGTTAAAAAAATCATATCTCGGTATAGAAATAACATTTCAAACTTGTTCTTACGCCATTCTCTTTGTAATAATACGTACTTTTTAGTAAAAAATTGCAAAACCCAAAGTAAAGGACTATAAATGTATTATTCATTGATATATGCATACGTATTTAAGCCTTTTTACAGCATCTTCTTGGGCTTATAACTTTGACAACCGATAATATTTTCTAACTTCCCGGGTTGCATTTTGTTTGTTTACTCAATTTCCAACATTTTGCGACCCAGAACGATCAGTTTTGACCATTTGTTGCCTAGTTATAGCGCTTTGAAGTTTGCATTTTTCTTCATTTTAGCCATTTTAGCCATTTTTACCTGCTTATATCTCGCTTCTACCTTGATTTTTTTTCAATTGATTCCCACCAAAATTTAGTTTCAACCACGCATAGTATGATCCAATAGGTCCGGGGGTGTTATTTCGATATATTACATGCTAATGAGGCCAGGGAAATCTGCGCAAATCGAGTACATTTTTATACCCCTATGTTTAAAAACGTAAACGGGGTATATTAATTTTGTCACTCCGTTTGTAACGCCCATAAAGAGGCGTGGTAGGTATATAAAATATATTTATTCTTGATCAGCATCACCACCCGAGTCGATTTAGCCATGTCCGTCTGTCTGTCCGTCTGTCGTCACGATTACAGCCGTAATTTTCAAGCTATCATCACGAAACTCGATATTTATGCTTTTATTTAAAAAATAAAGGTCAAGTTCGAAAATTAGCCAAATCGGATCATAACCACGCAAAAATGTAAAATTTCTTTAAATTCTCCAAAACTTAATATATGGACTTGAACTTTTGCATATGAACTTTGATATATAACTTGTACTTTGTGTATGAAATTCAACCAAATCGAGTGAAAACCACACCCACCTCCCATACAAAGCGACTTTATCAAAAAACAAAAGAGAATATTTTCTCTTAAAACTATGACGAAAATGTTTTTACAAATAAACATTTTTTTGACTGCTTAAGACTTTGAATATACTTTGGTTCGGACGTGGGAGTATTTTAGCTTCGACCCAGTCGAAGATCATTTCTTACTAGTTTATTTTTGTGTTGCGGATATAATATTCTCTCGGGTCCTGGTGAGGTAAAATTGTCGATCACAACGTTGAATAGAATGCACATTGACTCTTTAATATCTATATGTAATATGAAATTTCTACACATCGTACGGAAATTGGCATGTGCACGTTAGTAGGAGTAGATCAGATTGTAAATGTAAAAATGAACTGATACGTCACTTTGGTAAAGTCACTTTGTATGGGAGGTAGGCGTGGTTTTCACCTGATTTAGTTGAATTTCATACTCAGAGTGTATATTATATATCAAAGCTCATACGCAAAATTTCAATTTCATATATTAATTTTTGTGGAATTCTAAGAGATTTTACCGTTTTGATAAAGTCACTTTGTATGGGAGGTAGGCGTGGTTATGATCCGATTGGCTCATTTTCGAACTTGACCTTTTATTTTATTTTTATGGGCGTTACAAACGGAGTGACAAAATTAATATACCCCGTTTACGTTTTTAAACATAGGGGTATAAAAATGTACTCGATTTGCGCAGATTTCCCTGGCCTCATTAGCATGTAATATATCGAAATAACACCTCCGGACCTATTGGATCATACTATGCGTGGTTGAAACTAAATTTTGGTGGGAATCAATTGAAAAAAAATCAAGGTAGAAGCGAGATATAAGCAGGTAAAAATGGCTAAAATGGCTAAAATGAAGAAAAATGCAAACTTCAAAGCGCTATAACTAGGCAACAAATGGTCAAAACTGATCGTTCTGGGTCGCAAAATGTTGGAAATTGAGTAAACAAACAAAATGCAACCCGGGAAGTTAGAAAATATTATCGGTTGTCAAAGTTATAAGCCCAAGAAGATGCTGTAAAAAGGCTTAAATACGTATGCATATATCAATGAATAATACATTTATAGTCCTTTACTTTGGGTTTTGCAATTTTTTACTAAAAAGTACGTATTATTACAAAGAGAATGGCGTAAGAACGAGTTTGAAATCTTATTTCTACGCCGAGATATGATTTTTTTAACACATGGCCTAAAACAGTTGTTTTTTGAGCTTTGCTAGTGTACCGTAGAGCAGGGGCGGTGGTTCCGAAATTTGAAATCTATGAAAATCATCTAGTATTCATGCCAACTGTCGATGATCAACCTGGCGCAGCGATTCCGGAGACCCGTGGTGACGCTGATTTGGCGAAATTTCATGGAATTACCCATATATATTTATATTTCTTAAATTTTTTGATTTTATAATTTTTTTCCAGATCACAAAAACGATGTTTGCTGTTCAAAATCAAAATCCCGAATAATATATACGTATTTACATATTTATTTATTTATGTATTTATTTATTTATATATTTATTTATTTATATATTTATTTATTTATTTATATATTTATTTATTTATATATTTATTTATTTATATATTTATTTATTTATATATTTATTTATTTATATATTTATTCATTTATATATTTATTTAATATATTTATTTATATATTTATTTTTTTATATATTTATTTATTTATATATTTATTTATTTATATATTTTTTTATTTATATATTTATTTATTTATATATTTATTTATTTATATATTTATTTATTTATATATTTATTTATTTATATATTTATTTATTTATATATTTATTTATTTATTTATATATTTATTTATTTGTATATTTATTTACTTATATATTTATTTATATATTTATTTATTTATATATTTATTTATTTATATATTTATTTATTTATATATTTATTTATTTATATATTTATTTATTTATGTATTTATTTATTAATATATTTATATATTTATTTATTTATATATTTATTTATTTATATTTTTATTTATTTATATATTTATTTATTTATATAATTATTTATTTATATATTTATTTATTTTTTTTATATATATTTATTTATTTATATATTTATTTATTTATGTATTTATTAATAATATATTTATTTATTTATATATTTATTTATTTATATATTTATTCATTTGTACATTTATTTATTTATATATTTATTTATTTATATATATATTCATATATTTATTTATTTATATATTTATCTATATATGTATAAAAATAAGTTGCATTGTCTATGAAATTGGTTTTCTCTGTAATTAGTCAACGATTTTATTTCTGGAAATTTCCCATGAAGGTGACGTCAATACGAAGGTTTTTTTGTATAAATGGTCTTTGTATGTGTATTGGTTCATGAATTACAGGCATTTTAGTGAACTTATACAACAATACAGGTGTGAACAAATACAGGTATGGGGAAATATTTACAAATGGGGAAATATTTGCAAGGGAAATTGGAAATAAATAGAATATTGGAATAATTTGCCAAGTCTCACTTTAGTTTGTATTTGCGCGAAAAATATAGGAATGGTAAAAATTGTCCATACCCCTCTTTTTCCATACCCCCTTTTGCCGCCCACAAATCAATAAAAATGCTGTATTTAAGACGGTTTTGGTCGTATTAGACTAAAATTTGGTAAATAAGTTCGTATGGTTACTGTCGTCAACTATACTAAAACTGGGCGTGGTCTTACTATATATATACGCCCACTTTTCAGAAATCATTATTATTCCTGAGTTGTACATGTTTTGAAAGTGAAACTTGATATGTAGATGCTATGGGCCCAAGAGGCCATTACCTATATATTTGAGCGAACATTAGACAAATTTATGATATCGAATTGCTTTGGAACTTATTGTCGTATAACAATGAAGGTCTTTCTACTGAGAAACTGGCACGAGCATTCGAAAACGGGGCGTGGCTCCACCCATATAAGCCAAATTTACAATACAGAATAGCTATAGAAGTAAAAGTCACAGAACATTGAAACTCAGAATATAAATATCATTTGGTGATTTCCTTCTACTAGAAAAGGTGACATGCATTGGATAAGGGGGTGTGTCTCCACCTAAACTAGCTACCCAAAAAAAAAAACTCAAAAAAATTGAAATTAATACAACCCAACATTTCAAGCCATTTTCATCCTTACATCTTCATGTTTGACCCTCTAAATTGACTGTTAACTATTGGCAAGTGTAGTAAGGGCATAATTGAAGCGAAGCTTTTTACGTCTCGTTCTGCGATTTGCTAGAGTGAAATCAGAAAAAACGACACTATTTTCCGACACCTTTTTTCTTAGAATTGATATTGTTTTTGCTTGCATCAATTGAACCAGAAAATGTTAAATTAAAAATAATTTCTTGCCCGCTGCAGGAATTGAACCCACAACTCACAGTTCTATCGTTTGTTGGTACTTTCCTCTAACCATTACGCTAAAACCCTTTCTTTCATAACTTTGTTGATTCAGTGATAAACATTAGCTAAAGCTATGTTTCAGCAGATCACTATAATCTATTACTTTAAGAAAGGATTGTGTGTTGGCTATTCTAGGACTGTGTATTGGCTAGCCAACCGACAAAAGTAGCAAACAAAAGGAACTAGAGCAAAGATAACTAAATTTACCGAGCTATGGTTTGAATCTTCGGTTTGTCCATGCGAACTAAAAGACCTAACGAACTAAAAGAACGAACGAACTAAAAGAAATATTCACTAAGGATTGTGTATTAGATGTTGTTTCTACTTCCTACTAAAGGTCGTTATAAATATCGTTAAAAATAAACAACCTGTAAGTTAATTAAATTGTAACAAAATTAATGATTTTTGTATATTTATTCCCTACAACTGAACAGGGGGCTTTAAGGGAGGGCCGAAGAGGGTTAATGTATATGATATATATACTTTGTTATTTTAAAGTTTTGAATTTAAAAATTATTTTAATCGAAAAAACGCTATTAAATTGATCAAATCTATGAATTTGCGAAAATGCTTCGCTTCTCTCGTGTGTCCAGTGACGCACCTGTGTTTTTTTTCTTTGCTTGCTTTTCGACAGTATTTTTTTTTATTTTTGAATATATTTTAATCAATTAATTTTTTTATTTCATATACTACGTTACTTTATGGGGGTGGAGGGAAATGTTTTTGAAATGCACTACGAGGAGTACCGGAGGGGGTAAAAAAAAAATTTAAAATCGGTCACGTAATTTATAAACGACCCCTATGTTTCAAGTACGAGATGGTGAAGAAATAATAACGCTGAAGGCATTGCAACATTTTCCGGTACTTATCTAGATAAGGTGCAGCAAAGCGCACCGGGAAAAAGCTAGTTTATTTATATATTTATTTATTTATATATTTATTTATTTATATATTTATTTATTTATATATTTATTTGGATGGAGAATGGGATAAATTTATTCCATACTATACATTTGCATACAATACAACTCTACATGTAGGTTATTGTTCATATGAATTAATTTTTGGAAAATTACCGATTCTACCGAATGATGTAATAAATGATAAAAGTAAAATCTATAATATAGATGACTATGTTAACGAATTAAAAATTCGATTAAGTACTTCCATAAAAAAAGCTAGAGATATTATTAAAATGGTAAAAAAGAAAAGAAAAATCAATTATGACAAAAATTAAGGAGATTTTCCAAGAAGGAGATTAAGTATTAGTAAAATTAGAATGTAGAAAGAAATCACAAAGCCCATGTCATGGACCTTATAAAATTGTACATAGAGAAGGTAAGAACTCAATAATAGAAATTAATAATAAAAACATGAAATTTTGTTTTTTTATTTTTTTATTTTTTTATTATTATTTATTTATTAATTATTAATCCCATTGCTACAAAGATCAGCATGAAGAACTTTACCATTTAAAGCTTTGGTCACAACAAGTAGATTAGATTTAGATATTTAATCAAATTACAAAGACTTATATTATAATACTATACTATAATACGGAAATAAAAGGAAAATTAAAAATTACACAAAAATTAATTATAAAATATTAAAAATTAAAACGATTAAGAGAAAAAGTTGTTGCACTGACATGACATAAAAATTTGTTAACTGATTATTAAGAATTCTTGAGAAAAGTTAATAATTTGTTTTTGAAAGCTTTCGCGTTGCTTATGAGTCTTATGTTATTTGGCAATAAGTTCCAGAGGCGTGTAGCATAAACGAAAAATTGACGTTCTGACATTAAGGTCCGGTGCTTAATTGGTTTGATGGAGAAATAAAGGGTTGATATTGAAAAAGTTAGCTTTTTGTATAAGTATTATGGTGCTTTGGTGTAAATGATTTTATGTAATAATGTTAGCGTTCTGTAATTAAGCAAAGAACTAAAGGTAATGGAATATATTTGTTTGGACATATGGGAAACATGACTATAGCGCCTTATTCCATATACATATCTAGTGATGTTATTGAAAACTCTGTTTAACTTTTGTTAATGTATTGCATCGCAATTATTGTAAATTTCACAACCATACAACAGAGTGGGGACTATAAAGGCTTTAACCAACAAGATTCGAATATTTATTGGAATAAAGTACTGAGTCGACCATAATGCACGAAGCATTCCGTAGACTTTATTAAAGACAACACCAAGATTTTTTGCTTATGTTACAAAAGGAATGTTGACGTTATTAATCATTACTTTTGGAATTTTTGCTTTTTCCCCAGTTATTAACTCGCTGTAAGTTATAATTTAACTAAGAGATTGTTAAATTAATAGTTTCAGGCGTGCATGACATATATAACTGCACATCGTCTGCATACATATGAATTTCGCAAGTGCTCAACACCGTTGGTAGATCATTGATGTAAATTGAAAAAAGGAGAGGGCCTAAAACTGACCCCTGAGGCACTCCCCGTTTTAGTTCTACGAATTTAGATGTTGCATCTCCGCAGCAAACTGCTTGCCGTCGTTCACTCAGATAGGACATGATAAAATTAGCAGCACTCGTGTCGAATCCATACATCAACGTCAGTTTTGTGACAAGTATCTCGTGATTCACTGTGTCAAAGGCTTTTGAGTGATCGAGCAGGGTTAAAAAAGTAACTTTGTTATCATCTATAGCAATCCTTATTGCTTCAGCTACATCAGTAAGGGCTGTTATACATCCACGTTGCGATCGGAAACCAGATTGCTTTTCAGAAATTAATTTGTTTTTAATTAAAAAGTTGTTTATTTGTTTATACATAAGTAACTCTAATACTTTTGAGATATATGGTAAGATTGCAATGGGGCGGAACTCATGGTCAGTCTTCGGAATGGGCAAAATCTTGGCTATTTTAAAGCCAGCAAGGAACTTACTAGTGGTAAGGCATGTGTTCAAAATATGTGTCAGGAATCGCAATAGTTTAGGCAACAAAGCCTTGATAAATACCGGATGGATCATATCCAGACCCACTGCGTTAGACTTTATTGCAAGGAAGCTTTCAAGTACACCGGATTCATCAACACATGAAAAACTAAATTTTGCACCATTATAGGCAAGATTCGTTAGATCTTTGTAAGGGTTTGAGGTTACAGAAGGCACATTTATATTAACAAATTTTAAATTCAGCTCATATTGAATGCCATATAATAAGTTTAAATGGATTATAAAAATTTTTATAACTATTGCATTAGTATTAAAACGCGACTAACGCAATAGAAGCCTTGGTTTGTAGAGCGAGGCTTTAAAACTCGGCAGACGAGCAATTGATGCCCTTATTGAGTTCAGTGAAATGACAAGAGAGTTCAAGTATCAAACTGTAACTTAGATAAAGAATCAAGAAAACCAACTGCATTTTCTACATCAAACGGTCACTATCAGCTTAAACGATTACCTTTTGGTCTTAAAATTTCATCAAATAGTTTCCAACGTATGCTAATAGCACTTTCAGGTCTCGATAGTAAAGCATTTTTATATGTAGACGACATCATAATTTTTGGATGTAGTTTGAAACATCACAATGACAATCTGAGACAGGTATTTGAACGTTTATCAAAATCAGTTTAAAATTAAACGCTAAAAAATGTGTATTTTTAAAGTCAGAAGTTGTTTATTTAGGTCATCTAATAACAAAAGAAGGTATTAAAACAGACCCAGCAAAACACAAAGCAATTCAAAATTATCCAATACCTAAAGATGCTGACGAGGTAAAATGATTTGTAGCTTTCTGTAATTACTATAGACGTTTCATAAAAAATTTCGCTAAATTAACAAAATGTCTGAATGATCAAACAAAGAAAGGAAAAATATTTGAATGGACAGACGAATGTCAACAAACTTTTGACATATTAAGACAAAAATTAGTTAGTTCACCAATATTACAATATCCAGATTTTGAAAAACCTTTCATTTTAACGACAGATGCTTCAAATTATGCTTTAGGTGCAATCTTATCACAGGGAGAAATAGGAACAGATTTGCCAATAACCTATGCTAGCAGAACTTTGAATAAACACGAAATTAATAAACCCGTGATAGAAAAAGAATTACTTGCTATACATTGGGGCATTGAATTCTTTAGACCATATTTACATGGTAGAAGATTTATAGTAGTAACTGACCACAGACCTCTTGTTTCACTTTTTACACATAAAAACCCTTCTTCTAAATTAACTAGAGTACGGATTGATTTATCAGACTATGACTTTCAAATTGTATACAAAAAAGGAAAAATTAATACAAATGCTGATGCATTATCTAGAATTAAGATAGATTCTGATATGCTTAAAAACATGATTCCAATAGAAGACGATTATACCAAACCAACAAAAATCTTAGCAATTACGCGTGGAATGAACGCAAAGGGTAAAACAACTGAAAACAACTCAGATGAGAAAGACATATCCCAACAACAAAAATATACGGACATATGGGAATGTACTTCATTACAAGATATTAAAAATGTGCACAAATTGAAATTTAAAATTAATACCGGTATAAATATAAAATTCAATAATGATAAATTAAATGGTACCATTGAATGTGTAAATAATAGCTATCATATGAATATTAGTGATGATCTTGCAAAATACGTTTTGTTTCTAGAGAAGCTGATAATCTATATGCATAAGCAGAATATTAAAGATCTCGCATTAGCTAGCGACGATGAAATTTTTAAACTGATATCAGTAGAATATATGAAAAGAATTTTTGATGAGGTATACCAAAGATTAATAAAATCTAAAAAATATAAACTTATTATATGGCGATCCTGCCATACTTAGCTGGAATCCTTCTGTTTTTAAAGTAAACATTTTTTTTAATGGACGAAGAATTTCATAGGCTTTTTGACGATTTGGTTAACAGACTGGCAGTGGAGGAGTACAATCCCACTGAAGGCGTGGAAATTCAAAAACCACCTTACGTCCCTATCCCAAAACATTGTGGACCTCAGCCATTAACAATAGAAAAGTATCTAGAGAGAAACAAGTCAAAAAAACAGCGTCCAGTACAACCGATAACACCAATCAAAAAGAAGGTGAAGTGCGGTAAGAGGAAGCGGCTAAATAGAGAAAAGGCAGAATTAAGGCGGTTAATAGGCCTTAGCAGTGGACCGGAAAAGAAATTATTTTATAACAAATTAAAAGAATTAGAAAAAACAAGCATATAAATAAATAAAATATTATAATGGGTTGGTGGAGTAAAATTAGTAACGCAATTTTATTCGCAATTGCGGGTTATGAAATAGGCAACAATACTCAAAAACCCAAAGAAAGTAACGATAAAGAACATTGGATTTTGGTATCAGCTATAATTTTCATGTTAATTTTGATTATATGCATTTCAAAATTAAATAGTTATTATAAAAGTTATGTTAATAAGAAAGTAAACAACAATATTGTTTAAATAGTGTCACGTAAAATTAAATATTAAATCAAATTATAAAAAAAAAAAAAAAAAATAATAAAATGTTTTGTAAATGGACAATTTTGTTTGTTGACTAAAATCATCACTAATTTGAGAAAAACAGGTAGCAAAGGATATACTAACAAAACATTAATTTTAAAATTAGAAGAGGTAGAGCTAATTAAAAAACAATTTATAGAATTTAAAGAATTCATAGAATGTAGCACTGGTAAGGAAATAAAAAAAGAATTCATAGAGAAATTTTACAAATATTATGAAAGAGCAAAGACATTATTAGAACAAAAATTAAAAAAATTAGACACAGATTCAACTCACAGCATGTCAGATTCAGAAAAAGGGACTGAAAACTCAAACTTAACTCCTGAAAATTCAAGTTCAAGTTCAAATTCTACAGTTAAAATGGCATCATTCAGTTTAGAACTATCATTAAAAAGTATACCAGAATTTTCTGGAAATTTTAAAGATTTAACATCATTTTTAAAAATAGTTGAAAAAATTTACAATTCTTTAACAACTGACGCGAAAATACAACTCATAGATTTTGTCATTAATGTGAAATTAACACCAAGTGTTAGAACAGCTATAACTGCTAGCAAAATTATTGATTTCAATAGTCTTAAAAATTCACTTCAATCAAGATATAAGTCTACAAAAACAATAGCACAAATACAACTAACTTTGAGTAAATTCATGCAAAAAAACATGAAAATACAAACATATAATGAAAAGCTTTTAGAAATGATTGCAGAACTGAATGAACTGCAAATAAACGAAATACCACAATGCAATGCTACACAGAAAAACACGATTATTTCTCTTAATAACACTCATGCATTGAATATATTTAAAAATGGTCTTAATGCAGATATTAAGCCAACAATTTTTGCTTCTAAACCAAAAGACTTGAATGAAGCGGTACAACTAGCAATAGAACTAGAAAAAGACTTTGCTAGTAATGAAAATCAATATATTAAAGAAAGCTTCTCTTTTCAAAAGGCGTGTCAATTTTAGAATGAACTACGTGTAGGGGTTCTCACAATTTGATTGAAGTATCGTTTTAAAGTTCGATCGCGCAAAGAATTTATTATTGTCATAGTATTTTAATAAATCAATTGATTTAAATATCTATGTACATTTTTATTAGAAATAAATTTATAAATATGTAACTTAATGTAGTAGTCTATAAGAGTGCCACTCTGATTGATGAAATAAATAAATAAATAAATAAATAAATAAATAAATAAAGTTACTATATATCAACTTTAGAAGGGATCTGTAAGTACCCTATATATAAAAATCTCGTTTATACGTAAAAATATCAGCTCAGAGGTAAGAAAAATATATGACGGCCTTAGAGAATTGTTATTTTAAAATAAAATATATCTTTCGTTTAAGCTGATAAATTTCATCAAAACATTTCAAAAAAACATCGACACGGAATTTTTGTCGATGTTTTTATAAAAGTGGCAGTATTTTTACATTCAAAAAGGTGGCAGCATTGGTACCGCACTCAATACATGTTGCTGTCTTTTTTTTTCTTTTTTGTGGACCGGGAAAAAAGAATCAATTCTCTTCTCCAATATAGATTCTAGAATTGATTATTTTTAACACCCCATCGGAAAAAAGATGCAATTTTATATAAAAAAAAAAATCAATTCTCTTCTCCAGTATAGATTCTAGAATTGATTATTTTTAACATGCTGATGTCCTACAAAGAATAGTACATTCTTTTCTCGCTTCAAGTGGAATCGCTACAGAATCGTTTTTTTTCACTTTTTAAATAGATTCTTTTCATATATGTAATCATGGTTGAATAAATTAGGTTGTCTCGTGGCTGATCGTACTCTCTTCTCAGTACACATAATTGTCAAAATCAATGAAAAGCTACAACAACAATTTCATCGGCTTTGCATGTTATCAATTTACGCATTCAGATTTTGTATGAGTTGTCAACTTCGATTCGACATTTATTGGAACTCGCTCTCACCCATGCGACAACCTTATTTATTAAACCATGTATGTAATACTTCAATATTGGCAGCAAACTAAATTTTTCATGAGTTTCAACTACGAAATCAAAGAGAGATAGCCTACATAAGATTTTGTTGTTTGTATTAGTATATTTGAATATACTACTACTATACGTCAATGGGCGGTTGTTAAGAAAAATGTCTACCCAAACATAAAACAAAACAAAGCATACATATTTGTTTTGCATAAATGATAGGTATGCACCATTATAAAACAATTATAAGACCAACGCGTGAAATATGATAAAAATTTAAAAAGAAAAATTCAAGCCAACAAAATTTAAACCATAAAAATTGAAACAACAGAAATTTAAAATGAAATTTTTGACAATGAAAGCACCGCTCCTGAGTTTTTTTGTTATAAAATTAAATTTCGAGTACATAAAAAAAAAAACCAAAAATAAATAAATAACTGGTCATTTTAGCCATTGAAAGGAATTTGACCTAGCTTCTTATGATCAACTGTGTTGTGCGTGTTATTAAGTTTGTACACAATTGACCGAGAACCGGACCTACAGGCTTAACGCCGACTCCGAACGGCGATGAACGGAATGTTCTTATTCTCAGTTAGCTTTACATGGCATTTTGATTACTCTCTGAGGTTTGCCATTGTCTGCAGAGAGGTGGCGGCCGTACAGAAAAATCATTTTATAGAGGCCACTTTTAACCAACTACGCCACGGACGCCACAAGTTCGGGTACATTCACAGTACAGTGTACTGCCAATATAGAAGTATTACATATATGATTATTTTAAATAAAATGTATTAACTTTCGGAAATAAGGAACCAAATCAAAACAGACTGATGCTTTTCTCACTTATACCAGAATTTGTTTTAGAATCAGTTCGTTTTTCACTTATCAAAAAAGCAAGCAAGGAACCTAAAAACATTTTATATATTAGAAATAATTATATGGATCGCAATCGATTATGGCTGGAATAAAAACGAAACAGTAAACTTTTGCTTGATAGATTCCAATTCATAGGATTTGCTATAAATGTATATATTCTTTGGAATACATTCTAAAATGTTAGCAATAGAATTCATTCTATTTACGATTTTTGTTTCTAGAATCCATTTTCGTTTTGCCGGTGGGACGCTGACGTCCTACAAATAGTAGTACATTCTTTTCTCGCTTCCATATGAATAGCTACAGAAATCGATTCTTTTATTCACTTTTTAAATGCATTCTTTTAAATAAAAAGTATTCATTTTCGGAAATGAGAAAACAAATCAAAACAGACTGTTGCTTTTCTCACTTATGCCAAAATTTGTTTGGTTGATATATTCGTTGATATATTGGTTGATATAAACTTTTGATTGATATATTCCAATTCATATGTTTTGCTTTAATTTATATATTCTTTGTAATACGTTCTAAAATGTAAGTAAAATGTAAGTAAAATGTAAGTAAATGTAAATGTACATTTTTTTTTAATCAATTCTCATTTTCCCGCTGGGTTGTTGACTTTTATATATGATGCTCAAAAAGAGTTTGAAAGTAGAGCTTTTGTCTCACAGCGATTTTGACATATTGTTCTATCTCATATATTCGTCAACATTAGAGTGCTGATATATTGTTATATGAGCGAGAAAATATATAGAGGAAATTAAATTTCAAAATAAAAAAACTCAGGAGCGGTGCTTCCATTGTCAATAAATTTTATTAGAAATTTTTGTTGTTTGAATTTTTTGATTAAAATTTTGTTTGTTTAAATTTAATCATATTTCAGGCGTTCTTATAATTGTTTTATAATGATGCGTACCTGTGATTTAGGAAAAACAAATATGATTTGTTTTCTTATATGTTTGTGGCAAACGTTTTCATAACAACCGCCCCTGTGACGGTTTGACTTTTTATTTTTTGTGTAGTAATTTTCATATATTCAAATATACTAACACCAACAGCAACATCTTATGTTGTTATGGCTGTCTCTCTTTCAGAGATTTCAGAGTTGGAATACAGAAGTATTACATATACATACATATGTTCTACCTTATTATCTTTGGGTACAACCTTTTTTTGAGATGCACAGAGCTGTAATGAGAAAATTTTTTCTCTCTGAGAATAAGAATAAAGAAATTGTATGGTTATTCTCTTTGAATTTTAATTAATTATTTAAACAATGTTTATTAAATTTATATATCCCATGTCCCAACTGGGCACCATAGCTATCCTAGAGAAAAAGAGTTTTTGAAATAGCGCCTGCCATTCTCAAGCTTTTCGCAGCCGAACATACGTGAGTCTTCTTTTATATAATAGTATAGATGATAACCAATCAAAGCACAATTTCCACATAGTCGATGATAATTTTCCAATACCAACGGACGGAATCTTAGGAAGAGATTTTTTCACAACATTTTTATGCAAAATTGATTATGAAACATTCACGATTTCATTAGTTTTACAAGAAACAGAAATTACAATTCCCATGAAATCTAGAATAAATAGAGATTACTACATTAAAATAGAAAAACGATCTGAATTAATATATCCAATACAATTAAATTTAACAGAATATAGCATTATTTTAAGTAAAGAATTAGAGTCAGGAATTTTTGTAGGAAATACAATAGTTCCAGGAAAAGGCATTAGTCATGTTAAATTTCTAAATACAACAGATGAAGATGTAATATTAAAAAATATTAATTTTGAAATAGAACCATTAAATAAATACGTTTTTCTCACTAAATCACAAAATCACAATAAACAAAATAATAAAGACAGATTTAGCAAACTATTACAAACGTTGAAAATTGACAATAATGACAGTAAAGCAACGGATGAGTTGATAATAATTTTTAAAGACTATCAAGACATATTCCACTTAGAAGGCGACGTTTTAACAGCAAATAACTTTTATACACAACATCTTAATTTAACCGATAAAACACCAGTTTACATTAAAAACTATAGACTTCCACAAACTCAAACTCTGCATAAGCAGAATATTAAAGATCTCGCATTAGCTAGCGACGATGAAATTTTTAAACTGATATCAGTAGAATATATGAAAAGAATTTATGATGAGGTATACCAAAGATTAATAAAATCTAAAAAATATAAAAACCTTAACTTGAATATCATCTTGTATAAACCCTTGCAGTACATTAAAAGTAAAAAATTACAAAATAAATTGATTGAAGAATTCCACAACGCACCATTATCAGGACACTTAGGCATTCGAAAGACTGTACTTAGACTCAAACAAAGATATGTTTGGAAAAATATGAGAAAAATGGTTAGAGATTACGTTGTAAATTGCGATAAATGTTTAAGAAACAAGCAAACGAAACATATTAAGGAAGAAATGAATATCACCAATACCCCAAGTACTAGTTTTGAAATAATAGAAAGAGATACAGTAGGACCATTAAGAATTTCTAATAATTATAGATATATATTAACAATGCAATGCATATTAACAAAATATGTTGTAGCATACCCTATAGAAACAAAAGAAACGAAAAATATAGCTAAAACTCTGGTAGAACAGTTTATTTTGAAATATGGTTGCTTTAAAGTATTAAAATCTGATAGAGGCACTGAATTCAAGAACGAATTAATGAATGAAGTATGCAAACTATTAAATATAGATCAAAAATTCTCAGCACCATATCACCATCAATCTATAGGAACGCTAGAAAGAAATCACAGAGTATTAAATGAATATATATTAAACTTTGTTGAAGATTTAGAATGGGACAAGTGGATACCTTACTATACATTTGCGTATAATGCCACACCTCATGTAAATGACAATTATTCTCCATACCAGTTGATTTTTGGCAAATTACCAACTCTGCCCACAGACGCATTATGCACTAATACTAAAGTTTATGATTTAGAAAATTATGCTAAATAACTTAGGACTAGGATTAAGAGAGCATTAGATAACGCTAAAAATTTAATAAATATAGCGAAAGAAAAATCAAAATTAGAATATGATAAGAAAATTATAAAAAGTTTTTTTGATGTAGGAGACTTAGTACTAGTAAAACTAGAAAGTAGAAAGAAAAATCAGAGTCCCTACATTGGTCCATATAGAATACTGGAAAGACAAAATTGTAATTCAATATTAGAAATAAATAATAAAGAAAGAGTATTCCATAATAACTCATTAAAATTGTATAAAAAGAATAAACATCCCTGCAAGACAAGTACTGGTTAAATGATTCGTTATTTAACCAATAGTGCTGTCGGAAATTTCGGTTAGTCTGTAGAACAAAGTTTCTATCAGTTTGCTAAGGGCAATGTGAAAAATCTAACCGAAACTCATGCATAAGTGTGATTTCATATCTCTTTCTTACGCAAGTATTTCAATTTCTTGCCGAACACAGCTGCTCTGCTCACACTAACAACAAATTCCGTAAAGAATTTCATAACAAACTCAGCTGTGTACTTAAGTACGCAGTTAGCGTCTCGCAAAACCTTTCCACCATAGTGTAGTGGTTAGAGCGCTGGCTTTTAACGCAAACATGCGCGGGTTCAAACCCTTCACCAAATAAAGCCAAATTTTTTTCTTGTAATTTTGTTTAGAAATGTTTTTTTTCTTTTTTTATTAATGGGTAGTATTTACAAAAGATACATTTTAGTAAAATATTTAAAGAAAATAAAAAAACAAAGCCACAGAGAATAACGCTGTTATTTTCTATTCTAGCAAGGAAATCTTGTTTTTCTTTAGAAAGAATGATGTGTTGGTTTATATGTCTATTTTTAATCACTTTTCACTTTTGAGCTATATTTTATTAAATAAACTCAATTGAAAAATCTTTATGCCTCGTGCGATATTTGAACCCCGGTCCTCTGTCATATAAGTTCCATATTCTACCCACTGCGCCACGGCCACTATCATTTACGTTGGTTATTTTAGGATATTATTTATTGCGTGACTTACACTTTCACCTCTTAAAGTTTTTTTCACACCCTCAGCTTGTTTGCTGCGTAATTTAATGTTTATATTGTTGTCTCACTCTGACAAAATTGACAAGAGTGAAATAACTGAGAATGTATTAGTTTTTGCTGCAAATGTTGTGATTGTGTTCGAGTTTCAGTTAGGCATGTCTTGCAGGGATAATAATTAAAAAAAAAAAAAAAAATTTATAAAAATAAAATACATATATATTCTTAAAATAAATAAAATAAGAACGTATCAGACACATTTACATTTATAATACTTTAACAAAACAATACATTAACTATATAATAAAAAAAAAAAAAAAAAAAAATCAGAACTATTAATTTGTATTCAGATTTAAATTTATTCAAAATCTCATCAATTTTATCTTAAGGGTAAGGGTGTGATGTACAGTCATTTTAGTTTTTCCACAAAAACGTCACACAATATTTTTGTAAGAAAAAAAAACAAAAAATACAAATTGTTAAAATTGTTATAATAAGTTTAAATGGATTATAAAAATTTTATAACTATTGCATTAGTATTAAAACGCGACTAATGCAATAGAAGCCTTGGTTTGTAGAGCGAGGCTTTAAAGCTCGGCAGACGAGCAATTGATGCCCTAATTGAGTTCAGTGAAATGACAAGAGAGTTCAAATATCAAACTGTAACTGATTTTTATTTAAAATTTTTTAACTTATATACTAACTTACAAATTATCTAGAAATTATCTGACACATCTTGCATTTCATTCATATGTCCAAAATGCCCTATGTAACATGGTGTTCAACTTTTTGTTCATGTTACAAATGCATATACTGATTGATTGACTGATCAGCATAGTCATCAATTTTATACAAATTGCATTTCCCCTATTTATGATATTTGACATATAGAAAGAAAAAGTAATTTGACTTGCTATTGTTTACCCCTTAAGTACGGTCAAGTACTCAAGCAATGAACTGTATGTGCAGCAAGTAAAAATACTCATGTTTCACTTCGCAGTAGGTATTTGGGCATACGTATGAAATGTTACCATATGAGTCATAATATTTATGTGTGTCATAAATATAGAAAACAATATTTTAAGAATTTGTTTTCTTGGTTGTTTAACAATTTGTATTTTTTGGTTTTATTTTCTTACAAAAATATTGTGTGACGTTTTTGTGGAAAAACTAAAATGACTGTCCATCACATCATCCAGCTCATTTATATTCAGCCAATTTCACAATAATATGTTACAGAAATTTGTTAACAATTAAGAATAGAATTAAATGGCCAAATTAAAATTAAGTTAAGTTTTAAGTAATTGTAAAAATAATTACCAAGCAATAAAATATTAAAATGATTAAACAAAATAAGAATTAAATTTAGATTGAGAATAAAATTTGTTAAGTGCAAGTAACACTGGTTTAGAGCCAATATGTACAATGAATACCACTATCCTTTTCTCATGTGAAATCGGTCGCTAATTCCGAAAAAATTTTTATTTTTTTTTCTGTCACTCCGTTTTCGAGATATTGCCCACTGTAGGGTTTTCAACGAAAAAAAAAGTTGGTTCCACTTAATTGCATATATCTCAAGAACCAACAATAGTAATCAAACAAATGATATATCAAATAAAAGCTTATAAAATACAGACAATGCCAACATCATTTTTTAGTCGAGCTGTTAGTTTTGGAATAAATTCAATTTTCGGGGGAAAAAATAATTGCAAATTTTGTTAAGAAATCAAAATATTTAGTTACTTTTGATATTTTTTACTAAAAGCCTGTATTTTTCCGAAAAAAAGAAGCTATTGCTGAAAATCTATTGAGAAATGAAAAAGTTGTGTTTAATTTACCGAAAGCACCCAAATTATGTTATTGCCATAAATTTTATTGTCATATAAATTGGGTTATTGTAATATAATTTTTTATTTTCCATTTTTATTGTTCATAAGAATCAAATCAAGTCTTTTGCGAAAGAAAAGAAAAGAACGAACAGGCTACAATAAAAACAGGTAGGCTCACGACTGAGAGTGCAAACGTCGATACCGTCACAACAAAACACCTGATTTCGACACTTATGGCTATAAGAAAGAGATTAGAGTCAGTCGTGAACCTACCTGTTTTTATTATACCATGTAAACGTAAGTATTTTGTTTTTTGACAGTTTCAGCAGTCGCGCTCTCAGTCGTGGACTTACCTACTATTTATTGTACCATATCTGCAGCGCTTTCGAGCTGTATAAAAGCAAAAACATTCTTGCATTATACCAAAAAACGTGGCAAACAATCGAACGCACAATTTGTAACGAAAGAAAATAATAAAAATTAAGATAAACTTAAAAATAAAATGAGTAAAAGACTGCGAGAATTCCAGTGTAAAAACGACCCAAATATTTTCTGCTACGTGTGCAGTGAATTTACTTTCGAAAAGGATCGACTCAATTTTACGAATTTACTGCAAATGTCATATCTTCATTATTTTGTTATTGCGGCTGAGAACATTGGTGAATCATGGACGCCAAGTATTTTGTGTCAATCGTGCAAATTAATATTGTCTGAATATTGCTCGGGCAAAAACGATCTGGAGACAACCGTTTTGCCACCTAAACGATTGCTATTTTTGTCTGGCCAAAGTGACTGGCGTTGGAAGAAACAAACGATTGATATACGCCACTTACCCGACTGTTCCATTGCCAGTGTCTCATTCTGATGATGTTCCATATCCTACTTGTCCCGATTCAACACGTGAAAACAATCGAAAATCCTTAGATTCAGTGGAGTCGGAAGGAACCACTGGTGGTAGTACTATTTCAACTGAAAGCAAACTCACGTTTTATCGCAAGCGCAACTGAATGATTGGATAAGAGATTTGGAACTGTCAAAGGAAAAATCGGAATTGCATGCTTCTCGTATGCAACAATTCAACTTTTTGATACCCGATGTTAAGGTGACATACTACAGAAATCGTGAAAAGCCGTTTGCTATACACTTTACTAAGAAGGACAATATCTGCTATTGCGAAGACATTCCTGGCTTATTTAATACCTTCGGTCAGCCGCACGTTCCCAAAGAGTGGCGTTTGTTTATTGATGGCAGCAAACTGAGCTTGAAGGCGGTATTACTGCATAAGGAAACAAAAAGCCATCGATCCCGATCGCACATGCAGTCAACACAAAGGAAACGTACGAAGAAATGACGAAGCTATTGACATGTATAAAATATGAACAACACGACTGGAAAATATGTTCTGACCTCAAAGTCGTTGGTATGCTTTGTAGTTTACAGAGTGGCTACACAAAATACTGCTGTTTTCTCTGCAAGTGGGACAGTCGAGTACGTGAACACCACTATTACAATAAGGACTGGCCAGAAAAATTTGAGTCGAAAGTTGGAGAGAGCAACGTCAAAAACGTTCCACTCTTCAAAAAGGAAAACCTAATTCTCCCACCGCTGCACATCAAACTTGGACTTATGAAAAACTTTGTCAAGCCGTTAGACAAAGAAAGCGAAGCATTCACATATTTGAAAACAATTTTTCCAAATCTTTCTGATGCCAAGATAAAAGAAGGTGTCTTCGTTGGACCGCAAATATAAAAGGTGTTAAAAGATCTTCAATTCGCAGAACTATTGTCACCAGTTAAGGCAGAGGCGTGGGATTCTTTTAGGACGACTGTTTCTAGCTTCCTCGGGAACAATAAAAGTGAATCTTACGAGAAAATAGTCAACGAGTTGCTCAGGAACTATAAAAAAATGGGCGTAAATATGTCTCTGAAAATTCACTTTCTGCACTCCCATTTGAATTTTTTTCCGAAGAATCTCGGTGACGAACATGGAAAAAGAATCCACCAACAGATAAAGGCAATTGAGAATCGGTTCAAAGGATTTTGGGACGAAGGAATGATGGGCGACTATTGTTGGTTTCTCATCAGAGAAACCGATCCCGAATTGAATAAACGACGAAACAAGAATCCTAATCATTTTGAATTTTTTTTTTTTTTTTTTTTTTTTTTTTAAATACTTTATTTCATATCAAAACTAAAGTAAATAATAATAATTCATAAAAAAATAATAATAATTCAAGGTATGTAATAATTATAGACAAGTGTAACAACAATAGTTCAAATTATTTACAATACTATAATTTTAAATATGAAACAGTAAAGTACATTCTGTTGTCGAAGACAAGTGGCGAATGCACTAATTGCTCAAAAAAAAAAATATATTGGAAAAGAATAATATTGATGGAGAGCTCATGAAATTAAAAATTTAAAAATAATAAATAGCAAAAATTATATAGAAAAGATTGTGTATAAAAGATGGAATTTAATAACCAATATTCAAATTATAACAAAGGGCGGAAAATGAAATCAATATTCGTATGATCCAAAGAGAAAAGCCATTTTTTTAAAGAATTCAAAAATAAGGTTTTAACTCTCTCGCATCTAAGACTTTCTGGCAGTGCATTAAACAAACGAGGTGCTGTTACGTTATAGAAACGTGTGAAGTGTGTTTTAAAAATTGAAGTAACATTAACAAAGTTTCCATTGTTAGCTCGCAGATTATAGTTTTCCTGGAATCTCACTGAATAAAACCCAGAGTTATCGAAAAACATTTTCAAGACTTTATAGTAGTTAAGATGCCTTAACGGAAGAATCTCGAGAGATCGGCATAAACCAAAACTGGGCGTTCTACGATTAACTTTGCACATAATTCTTATTGCATGTTTTTGCTTGATGAGTAAAGGCTTTGTTTTATTAAAGTATGCGCCACCCCAACATGATAAGCCATACAGTATTTTCCAATTTATCAGACCATTATACACCAAATTTAGAGCTGCCTGCTGACAGTATAGACTAAGATGGTAAAGATGTCTCACAACTTTGTCAAGGTATTGTTTCAAGTAGTATGTGTGGTTATTCCATGTATGCTTATCGTCCAAAATAATACCTAAGTATTTAAAATTGCGCACAGATTCAATTCTAAAGCATTTTTTGCTGCAGCTTATATTTTCATTAAAACTATTAAAGCTCTGGCAAGGAGAATATAAACAATACCGCAAGCAATTGGGCGAATTATAAAATATTGGAACTTGTTTTTTGTTAAATATGAATTTTGTTTTGTTGCTAATTAAAAGTTTATGTTCTGCAAACCACCTCCTTAATACGTCAAAGCCATTATTAACAGCAAAGAACATTTCCAGAAGATCACTATTAGAATAGGATAAAGCCGTATCATCAGCGAAAGCTGTAATTTTACCATTAAAAGGTTGGATAAATAGCGAATTGATATAGACTAAGAAAAGAATGGGTCCTAAAACAGAGCCTTGTGGCACCCCTAACGATCCACCATATCAAACGCCTTCGTGATGTCTATGAACAAGGTAGCAGGCACTTCAGAGTTATTTATGCTGTTGTATAATTCACCAGTTAATTTTAATAGTGCTGTTTCAGTAGATCTGCCATTTCTAAAACCAAATTGAGATCCGTTAAGAGAATGAGTACTGTCAAAAAAAGATAAAAAAATAAAAAAAAAAATAAATAACTGGCCATTTCAGCCCTTGAAAGGACTTTGACCTAGCTTCTTATGATCAATTGTGTTGTGCGTGTTATTAAGTTTGTACACAATTGACCGAGAAATGGACCTACAGGCTTAACGCCGACTCCGAACGGCGATGAACGAAATGTTCTTATTCTCAAGAAGCTTTACATGGCATTTTGATTACTCTCTGAGGTTTGCCATTGTCTGCAGAGAGGTGACGGCCGTACAGAAAAATTATTTTAATTCAAATAATTTTCTGTCGCTGCTGGGGTTCGAACCTGGGTCTCCAGGTTCGTTGACATAGCGGCCACGCACGTTAACCAACTACGCCACGGACGCCATTATCAAAAAAAGATAATATCCTCAATTTTACGCCTCGCTCAAAAATCTTTGAAAATACAGATAAAATGGATATTGGACGATAGTTATTTAAGTTCATCGTGTCTCCTTTTTTATGGAGCGGCATAACCACTGCAGTTTTCAGAGCTTCTGGAAATATTCCTAACTTAATACTAAGATTGAAGATATAACATAGAACATCGGAAATATGGAAAGATATATTTTTTAGTACTAGACTGGAGATTTTGTCAAAAGAAACAGAAGTAGATGTTTTTAGTGAAGATAAAAACAGTAAATGGTTGAAAGAAAAAGCTTTCCGACTGACTATTTTCTTGTAAAACTGTATTATCAAACGCAAATACAAACTTATTATTTGTTGATTCTTGATACGAACTTATATTGGAAAAATAATCATTAAATATATTAGCTACTTCCAGAGGATCAGACACTCTTGCGTCATTACTAATTAATTCAATATCGACAGTAGAAAAATTTAAAATTTCGTTCACAATACGCCATTCTTTTTTGGAATTGCCAGCATTTGCAGCTAAACGGTTTTTATAGTAGTTGTCTCTACAAAGTGGAATTTCAGTTAAAAGCTCAGCGCACAATCGATCATAGTATCTTTAAAGTCTTAAGTTGTTCGGATGCCTCTTGATACGTTCGCAGAGCAGTTTTTTCTTTTTAATTTTATTAAATAACGCAGTGTTCATCCATGGCTTTATACATGTTAAATTTTTCTTTTTACTTAGTTGTTGAGTGCAATTAAAAATATGAAATTGAAGTTTCATAAGAAACAGATTGAAAGCAATAGATGGATCTTGCGAGTTGAAAACTTCATCCCAAAACTCAAAATTTAACCTTGCTCTTAGGGCGTTAAAATCAATTTTATCGAACTCTAAAGTTTCTGATTGAAAAAAAAAATTATATACAATAGAGTGGAACGAATTTTTAACCTCATGGGATTCATATATTTTTGAAAACTACGAGTAAAAAAATAATTTTCTTCATTTTTAGTTTTATTCTGCGTAAAGCAAATTTTTTGGATTTCAGAAAAAAAGTCTAACAATGAAATATATATAAACCCTTGGGCGCAGTCAAAAGTTATGTCGTAGAAAAAAAAAATAAAGATGAAGAAATTTTTTTTTTAAGCGTAGTTTTCAAAAATATATGAAGCCCATGAAGTTTTTTTGCTTCCATACATTTCGTTCCACTCTAATATACAATGTAGAAAACAATATAAATGATTTAAGGGAACAATAAAAATTATTAACAATAATTATGTACAATTTAAATGATGAAAAAATAATGTAAATTATTAAAAGAACAATAAAAACTAAGAATAAAGGATTTTATTACAACAACCTTTAGTTTTCATTTATTTATATGACAATAAAATAAGTCGAAATGCATAAATAGATAATCACACAATTTGGGTGCTTTCGGTAAATTAAACACAACTTTTTCATTTCTCAATAGATTTGCTTCAACAATAGCTTATTTTTTTCGGAAAAATACAGGCTTTAGTAAAAAATATCAAAAGTAAGTAAATATTTTGATTTCTTAACAAAATTTGCTACTATTTTTTTTTTTTTTTGGAAATTTTTCTGAAAAACAAGAAAAATCCCTGAGAATTGAATTTATTCCGCCAGAACTAACAGCTCGACCAAAAAATGATGCTGGCATTGCTTGTAGGAAATTTTATTAGTTTTTATTTGATATATCATTTGTTTGATTACTATTGTTGGTTCTTGAGATATATGCAATTAAGTGGAACCAACTTTTTTTTTCGTTGAAAACACTACAGTGGGCAATATCTCGAAAACGGAGTGACAGAAAAAAAAATAAAAATTTTTTCAGAATTAGCGACCGATTTTACATGAGAAAAGGATAGTGACATTCATTGTACAAACAACTTTTCGTTATTTGTAAACCAGTGTAATCAACAAATTTTAAAATAGATATGACTTTAATAATATTACTATATAAAAGATCTAAAATATAAGCAATACAGATTAAAAATATTAAAAGCCAAATGAGTTTTACCAATTAAACAAAATATGTATGTGGCAGTCAACATACATTTTATTATAAGCGTAACATGTTTCATACTTAATTTCATTTTAAGGCAACCGTTCATTTTAATACGGAAAATGCAACCCTGTGCCGTTCATTTTTCTACTTTTATATTTTGCATATATTTTCTTTCACTTTGGCTAAAACTTGAGAACATACGAATCGTAACTTTTGATATCATTTAATAATAAATAAAATTATAATTTCGAGTTCAAGATACGCCTTTTTATTCCAACCATTGAGAGAACGCCAAAGTGGTGACCCCGACGTGATCTTGAAACGATAAATTTATTTCCAATTTCTCTCGCCATCATTCGCACATCTAAGGTTATGAACGATCAGCCCGTAGAAGGTAACGACAACCAAGGCCCAGCACCAGGTGCCATTCAATCCGCTGACATCGAAGAAAATGCATACGTTATTGCTGTTGCACCCCCAAGAATAAACCCACCAAATATGACCTCGTCCAACATCGAGTCGTATTTCATGTCGCTCGAGTTCTGGTTTGCTGCTTCAGGCGTAACACACGATATGAAAAAGTTCAATTTAGTCATGGCGCAAGTTCCGCCCAACAAATTGACCTAGCTCCGCACCATCATTGACGCAACTCCACAGCAGGTGGAGTTCAGGTACGAGTACATAAAGCACGAACAGGTACGAGTACATAAAGTTAATCAGTCATTTCGCAGACAGCCAGCAGCGGCGCTTGCAGCACGTGCTATCAGACATGCCACTAGGCGACCGCAAGCCGAGCCAACTTTTTAACGAAATGAAGAGACTTGCAGGCGAGTCGCTAAGCGAGATGGTACTGCTTGACTTATGGACATCGCGACTTCCACCACACGCTCAAGCAGCGATCATTGCATCAAAAGGGACAGTGCCGATAAAATCACCATCGCAGACGCAATCGTTGATTCAATGAGCCTGCGCCACATCAATGCTGTCGAATTGTCGTTATCGAAAACACCATCCGCACCTTCGCCAGGACAGGCATCAACGTCCAGCTGCAGCCTTGAGTCGCTGCAATTTGAAATCGCCCAGCTTACAAAAAAGTTTGATGAAGTTATGTCCCGACGCGGTCTCGATCGTTCTCGCTCTCATTCTCGCGGCCATAACAACCGCTCTTCGCCACATCGTACGACAAGCTCAACTAGCCATTCAACTGACAACATATGCTATTATCATCGCACGTACGGTTCCAGGGCACGCAAGTGCAGAGCCCCATGCAGTTTTCAACAATGACTCACATTAACTAAACGTGCGCCCGAGCTCGGCGGCCGCTCTGGCGCGGCCTCTATATTCCGCCTTCAGGTAGCAGACACCAGCACAAATTTGCAGTTTCTTATAGATACGGGCGCTGACGTGTCTGTAGTACCAAAGGGCTCACGTTTAGTTAAGGTCAAACCTACATCAATGCAGTTGTTCGCAGCGAATGGCACGCCGATCAAAGTCTACGGTAAAGCCCTTCTTAAAGTTAATTTAGGCCTGCTGTTGTGACCCGCACAACATTACCCTGTACACTTTGTACACCCTTATCATGTGCACACCGACCTCACACCAAGCCAAAGCCATAAATCGATTCCTACGAACCAATCAATAAATTAAATTTTATTGTTACTTAAAAAACATCAAACTAAATTTACTGCTATCCTTTCCATGAACGACCAAGACCCAATTCAAGTACGGTGACTCGAATTGCTGGCGCTTATGAAAATATGATCTAATTTTAACACACGGTTAAAATTACCAAAACAAACAAAATCATTGCTTGCTTTTAGTTGTCAAGTGTTTCCGACCACGACGTCGGCGACAACAAAAAAAAAAAGCAAAACAATGAATTGTTTTGGGTGCATCGGCATTAGCCTGCATGATCAGCATAATAGCGATCATTTACCTGCCCTAGTTGCTGCGCTGCTCGCAAAGTGCAATGCCTGCAGCCACGCAATATGTAAGGCGTACGTGATTACGTACCGCCAAAGGGGAAGTAATATGTAAATTATGTAAGGAATTTTATGAATGATATGTAATGTTTTTATTGGGTAGAATCGATACATAATTTCCACTTATTGGAAATTATGGAAATTGTGGGAGGTTTCTGGAAGAAAGGAACCCATTGGAAAGTGAAGATTTTGCTTTATAAACCCGAGACCGGCGTAGAAACGAACAGAGAGCAGCAGCTGCAGAAAGCACTAACTTATAATTACTAAGGTCGCAGCCTCGCCTAGACAGCGGGCCTTGTAGTAAAATTATTAAATAACAATTATTAAAGTTGCAGCCACGCCAAGACAGCGGACTTTAATAATCAAATAAAAGAAACCATAACACTAAAACTATAAAAAAGTCTTTTACTCGCTCTCCCGTCTCTGGTCTCTCTTCTCCTTGCGGAAAGCACGGAGGCCACGGACGTTAAATACAACATTTGGTGGCAGCGGTGGGATACAACTCCCTTAAACCAACAAAAAGGAAGAAACATCCTTTTAATAACAAAAAAAAATATAATATAATACAAATATTTTTTAAAGTCAAAAAGCGTACCGAGGCTTCGACATCGGCAGTTTTTATTGTTTAAAAGTAAAAAAAAAAAAAAGTGAAGAAAAGCGTACCGAGGCTAAAACATCGGAACAGTGAAAAAAAAAAGTGAAATTTTAAGAGGAAAGCCCAGGTTAACCAGCTTTAAGACGTGAAGTCTCCTGGCCCATCAAGAAGCCCAGGATAACCAGCTATAAGGCTACTAAGAGCCTCCTGGCAGCAACAACATCAAAAAAAAAAAAATATTCCACAAAAGCATCATCAGCATCAGCATCAACAGCATTCAACAGCAACAAACAGCTTTAACAGCATCAACAGCATCAACAGCATCAACAGCATCAACAGCATCAACAGCATCAACAGCATCAACCGCTTCAACAGCATCAACAGTATCAACGACGCAACTTTGACAGACTTCAGGAGCAAACAGGAAAAAAAAAGAGTACCATAGTAAGCAAAAGTCTAAATTTTTATAAAAAAAAAAAAAATAAATATACAAATATATATATATACACGAATTTATAAGTAGGCAATATTTGATTTAAAGTTTCTTAAAAAAAAAAAAAAAAAGCAAAATTAAGATTTATGTACAATTGAAAGTTTTTGTGAAAAACAGAGAATTGAGTTATACACACATTTCTGCTCAGAAATCTATTAAAATTTTTTCAAAATTCGTACACGTCAACGCGCGGCTAAGGTAGTTCAGAACTTTGCTTCTCTACCATTTTTCGATTCTTCTTTTCGTTCTGACGCGGAAGATCCTGAGTTTTTAAATATGGATCTTAAATTCACTCTAAACGATATTTACAATATCGTTCCGGTATTTAACGGCAATCCAGCCGATTTAAATAAATTTATAGCTTGCGGCAACATATTATTTTCGTCTGCTAAAACCGAGGCAGAGCACACATTTATCCTTGAAGTTGTAAAAACTCGATTGGAGGGCCCAGCCTTTGAACTCATCCAGTTCAAATCTTTTACCAAATGGAATGATTTGGTACGAGATTTGGAAAAAGAGTTCAAGGAAGAAAAATCGCGGACATCTGCCCAGAACGAACTACTCACCGCTAAACAACGATCAAATGAATCGATTAAAGAATTTGGTGAACGGGTAGGAAAGCTATTACATTCTCTAAATTCCGCTACTTTCGCTAGCACAGGTGAAGAATCAGTTAGGCAATATTTAAAATGTGAAAATGACCGATTAGCCCTTCAAGTATTCGAGGATGGCTTACGTAACCAAAACCTGCGTTTAATTTTAAAGGCACACAATGCACAAGACTTAAAGAAAGCCATCGCCTATGCTGAAGAGCATTCAGTGCGGCTCGAAAAAACTCCTCAATTTTCACCAGCAAAGTTAGGGCACACGCAGGAAACTTGTTATAGAAAAAATAATGCTTCCAACTCCAACAACACTTCTAATTTTCGCTCCCAAAATATTCAAAATTTTTCTAATATCAAAAAGGAAATGCAATCAATATTTTGTACATATTGCAAACGGCCGAATCACACGTACCAAGAGTGTAGATCTCGACAGCGAAACGCTGGACATTTTCAGAATCGAAGAATTAATGATGGCTCAAATGCACACTACAACCCTTTCAGAGGTCAATACAGCCAACCTAACCAAGTGCATCAGACTAATAATTCATCGGGAAACGGAATAGCTCGGGAAGAAACCAGCGGCACTTCTCCCCGGATGCAGATAAAAGCCGATGTGCACCAAGCACAAAACTAAGCTACTCAATAATTATTCCTTTTTGTAGAGAGTCCGAAGAGCCGGTGCTGCGCATTAAACTCGAACCTTCACACAAACATTTAACTTCACTATTAGTAGACACAGGCGCTCAAATTAGCTTATTAAAAGATACTGAGCGAGAGTACATAATAA
The DNA here is from genome assembly GCA_943735915.1 of Pherbina coryleti. NCBI lineage: Eukaryota > Metazoa > Arthropoda > Insecta > Diptera > Sciomyzidae > Pherbina > Pherbina coryleti. Next base: position 111,830,320 of record OX030950.1, on the reverse strand, counting down.
ATAGACAAAGTAAACATACAGTATCAACAATTTCAGGTAATGCAATGCAAACTCTAGGGGAACAGATTAAATCAATAAATATCCCTTTTAATGACCAAATTATAACATTAAGACATAATTTTCATATTTTAAATAAAAATATTAATCTATCCTATGATGGAATTTTAGGGAGCGATTTTCTCACCACTTTTAACTGTAGAATTGATTTCAAAAATAAACATCTGGAAATACCAGTAGACTGCTCAAACGAGGCAGTTAATCAAAATAAACCACAAATAAATGATGAAAAAATCACAAAAGAGGAAAACAATGTGTTGCCTACGGGTAACAAAAGGAATTGTGAAAATAGGAGAGAGGAGCAGGAATATGCGCCGAATGGCCTAAGTCATATTGAGAATCCTCACCCTAATGTCTACGGGCCGCAATCTGTTACATTGTTACCTCAAAGTGAAAATAAAATCATCAAAAATATTGTGAAGGCAAATAAAGAGGAAACTAAGGCATTATTTTCGAATAATGAAAGGATTTGTAAAAACAGGATTGAGACAACTCAACCTGGTGTCTACGGGCTTCAATCCATTACCTTGCAACCTCGCTGCAAACAACTTGTTGAGATCCCTTTTGCTTATACAAAAGACGCAGTGATCCACAAGAAACAAATAAACCCAGGAGTATATTTGGCGGAATCCCTGGTACACCCAATAAAAAATAAAGTAAAAGTTTTTTTTTTATGAATACAACGGAAGAAATTAAAGAAATCAATTTAAACAAAATTCAATACGAGTGGGAAAATGTAGAAAATTACAACGAAATCAAATTAGATAAAACCAAAGATCTTATAAAGGGTAGATTAAATAAAATAGAAAGAAACATAGAACTAACGCACTGTAATAATGAGGAAAAGAAATCAATATTAGAAATTTGTAGGAATTATAATGACTTATTTTATTTCGAGGGAGATCACCTCACTTGTACTCAAACAGCAGAACATGAAATTATCACAGAGGCAAACAAACCTCCTTTATTTGTTAGACCATACAGACTTCCTGAAAGTCAGCGGCAAGAAATCCATAAGCAAGTCAATGAAATGTTGAACGATGACATTATTCGTGCAAGTTCGAGTCCATGGAACTCACCTTTGTTGTTAGTACCCAAAAAGGCAGACTCAGAAGGCAAAAAGCGCTGGAGAGTTGTTGTAGATTTTCGCAAACTTAACGATTTAACTGTCGGCGATGCATACCCATTACCAAACATAACAGACATATTAGATCAGTTGGGTAGGGCTAAATACTTCAGTACTCTAGATCTTGCAAAAGGCTTTCACCAGATTCCCGTCAAAGAATCTGACAAGTGCAAAACCGCATTCAGCACACCTTTCGGACATTATGAATACAACCGAATGCCATTTGGTTTAAAAAATGCGCCTGCAACATTTCAGAGACTAATTAATAATGTTCTAATGGGATTACAAGGATTCGAATGCTTTGTCTACGTTGATGACATTGTAGTTTACGGGTACGACTTAAAGGACCATAATAATAAATTGATTAAAATATTTGACAGACTGCGACAGCATAGTTTAAAGTTGCAACCAGATAAATGTAATTTTCTCAAACAAGAGCTCACTTACTTAGGCCATATCATTTCTGAAGACGGAATAAAACCTGATCCGGGAAAAATCAAGGTGGTAAAAACTTACCCCACGCCAATTAACGCAAAAGGAATTAAGTCTTTCCTAGGGTTTGCAGGTTATTATAGAAGATTTATCGAAAATTTTTCAAGTATAGCGAAACCACTTACAAAACTTCTGAAAAAAGATACTAAATTTAACTGGGATGCATTCTGCGATGAAGCATTTACAAAGTTAAAAGACAAATTAATCAATCCTCCAATATTAGCATATCCTGACTTTAATCAAGAATTCATAGTAACCACAGATGCGAGTGATGCAGGACTTGGAGCAGTTTTATCTCAAGGTATAATTGGAAAAGACAAGCCAATATGTTTCGCAAGTAGAACCTTGAACGATGCAGAGACACGCTATAGTACCACGGAAAAAGAACTGCTAGCAATTGTTTTCGCCGTCAAACAGTTCCGACCTTATATTTACGGTAAAAAGTTCACAATCTACACTGATCACAAACCACTGGAATGGTTAATGAAGCTAAAAGACCCAATGTCAAGGTTAGCCAGATGGCGAATTCTGTTATCAGAATATGAATATACAATCAAATATAAGGCAGGGAAAATAAATACAAACGCTGATGCACTGAGTCGCATAGAGGAAGAAAATAAAGTACTGGTCATTACAAGACAAATGGCACAACAAAATCAAAACAAAGAAACTCGAATACCAAATAATAAACAAAGCAAAGAAACACAAATGCCAAATGACCAGGAAACTCAAAAATACAAAATCATAGAAACCCAAGAACCAATTCTTTCAAATAAAGTATCAAAAACAAAAATACTAATATTACCAATCACAGAATCAAAAGAGGAAAAACTGGTAATGAAAATAATTCCAAATTTTATAAAACCAATAATAGGGGAAACGGAAGTCTACACACATGATAATGCTAGGTTATTAACAACCACTTTACCCATTCCATTTAGGATCTCAAAAGATCTAGAATTAGCGCAAAAGACTTTACAAAAAATTAAAAACGAAAATTGTAAACAGGATCAAGAAACAATCGCAATATCAATCCCCAACTTTAACTCCCAATTCAATGCAAATTTTAAAACTATACTTCAAGCCGTATTTCCAAATAAAACAATTTATTTACATACGAATTCGAGAACAATCGTAGAAAATGTTGAAGAAATAAACAAGATATTAAAGGAATACCATGAATCATCGTTCGGAGGACACCAAGGTATAAATAAAACAATGAAAAGAATTAAGAAAAAGTACTACTGGCCAACGATGAAAAAAGATGTTGAACTTCATGTAAGAAAATGCGAATCATGCCAGAAGAATAAGCTCAATAAATCTCCAAAAGTGCCAATGAAAATTACAACAACCAGCTCGACACCATTTGAAAGAGTAGCACTAGAGATAGTCGGCCCCCTTCCAGGGACATACAAGAGCAATAAATACATCTTAACTTTTCAAGATGACTTAACCAAATTCACTGAAGCCATACCTCTGGAAAACATAGAAGCGACAACAGTTGCACGGGCTTTCGTTGAACAGATACTTTGCAGATTTGGATTTCCAGATTCTCTACTAACTGACCAAGGAACAAATTTTTTAAGCGAACTTTTTAAAGAAATGTGCAAATTACTAAAAATTAAAAAATTACAAACAACGCCATACCATCCACAAAAAAATGGAGCACTTGAGCGAAGCCATCGCACTTTAGCCGAATACCTTCGACATTACGTAAATAATGATCCTTTAACTTGGGACGATTGGATACCATATGCAATATTTGTTTTTAATAATACACCACATAGCAGTACAAATTACAGTCCACATGAACTACTTTATGGATACCCAGCTAAGATTCCTTCCAGCTTACAAAAAGATCCATCTATAAACTATAATTATGAAAATTACGCTAACGAATTGAAAGCTCGATTACAACATGGATTTAAGATCGCTGGACAAACTTTAAAGGAAAAAAAAGAAAAATCTAAGGAATACTATGACAAAGGTGCAAAACCGAAAACATTTAACGTAGGTGAAAAGGTTCTAATTAAAAACCAAACTAGAAAAAACAAATTTTCGTCACTATGGGAAGGTCCTTTCGAAGTTATAAAAATAGTATCACCTGAAAATACTGCCATAAAAATTCGAAATAAAATCAGAGTGATACACAATAACAACCTCAAGCAATTTTCAGATTAAACACAACATTTGGTTGTTAAGAACACACACATATAAAAACACTTCATACACTTAAAAGCTCACATCAAGTTCACAACATTAATAAATACAAAAAATAAAATACATACTTTTGGCAAAGGAAACCTAAGGAAGAATATGTATTTTTCAGATGATCATGCTGATTACCTTAATAGCCTTGGCATCATATGCATACGCCTCTGTAAAAATAACGCCGATACGAAACAACCCAGGAATATATTTCGAAGAGATAGGAGACTTACAACTATACACAAATGAATGGACCATAGTCGCATACTACAATATAACGGATCTTACTCGAGGAATTTACAACATGGCAACTACAATTGAAAAAATAAACACAATCTGCAAACAAATACCTTCAGATAATGAGCTCTCTACAATATGCAACAGTACCGTCTTTGAAATAAATCACATAACTACAGAGCTTCGTCAAAAAATGGATGTTCTACAACCGAATTACCGATCCAAAAGAGCCCTATTTGGAGCAATTGGAACTATAGAAAAAACTTTATTCGGGACACTCAGCGAAGAAGATGCGGAACACTACAATGGTCAAATAGATAAATTAGCGAAAAATGAAAACCATTTACTTGATTTAATTAAACAGCAAACTCTGATTATAGAAACAACAAACAATATATTTAATAAATCAAAATCAAACTTAGATCATCAGGTCATTGCAATGGACAACCGGATAAATAACGTTCAGCAACAAATGGCATATATTTTAAAATCAAAACATGATGCCAGAGCACCCCTTCAAATGGAAGCTCTCACCTCTCTCACAACACTAATGTTAATGCGCTATCAAAACGTCGTGGACAACCTCCTCGATTTGATGTCAAAAGCCAAACATGGCAAGCCACATCCATCAATAATATCACCGGAACAACTACAACTAATACTTACAACTATAAGGAAATCTTTGCCCACTAATCTAAGGATTCCGCCTAACCTCAATAATAATATACTGACACTTTATCAAATTTCAACCATGCATTCAAAGATAATAGACAATAAAATCATTTTTAAAATAACAATTCCTTTACTATATAGTACTACATACCAAATTTATAACGTTATACCTTTTCCCACGAAACACTCAAATAAACTTATTTTTATAAACTCTAATATTAAACAAATTGCCATCGATTACGAAAGAGAACATTACTACGAGATCAACGCGAAAGAACTAACAAATTGCATCAAAATGGATATTAAACAATATCTATGTCACGCAGAACATCCCGTATACACGGTAAACGAACAAAACACAAACTGTGTAGTCAGTCTACTTACAAGCGAGCAAATGCCACAAAACTGCGATATCAGAAAGGCAGATGTGGGTATAATCTGGATACAACTTGCTCAGGCAAACCGATGGATATACTCAACAATAGGCACATACCAAATAAATGTCATATGCTAAGAAAAAATTACACCTATGACCTTGACTAGCTCAGCTATAATTGACCTCGACGAGAATTGCTATATAAAATCAAAAGACCTAACTCTAAGAAGCTCAAGTATCAAAACAACAAAAATTAACAATCACTACGTTCCGCCATTAAACATAACTAAATATATTCAGCCACAACAGGAAAACAGCTTTCAAACAGATATTCCGAAACAAACGGTTTTTCTCGATACTGCAAATCAGCGAGAGGAATTGGAAAAACTTTCCACTCTGATAAAGAATGAAAAATCGGCGGAAAAAACCGACATTAACCAGGCAAACTCGCATGATGTGCATCACTACAGACTGATCTACGGAATTTTGATCGTTTTAACCCTTTGTGCGGGTTATAAAATATACATATGTCACGCACATAAAAAGAACAAAAAATCCATAACAACGGAAATTACAGAAGGCAACTACGCCAAGCCAAGGTTTGTCTTGCCTACACAAGCATAAAAAGAAGAAAAAAAACAAAATATATATATAAAAAAAAAAAAAAGGAAGGGAATAAGACAGAAACACACACTAAGCAAAAATTTTCCTCAAAAAAAAAAAAAAAAATATAATAAAAAAAAAAAAAAAATAAATGACTACGCAAAATTTTCTTCCTCGCTTTCATATAAAAGCCTGAAAAAATTAACAAAATTTACAGTCAACAATTAACTAATATGGACAGTACACCTATGACAAACGAGGCTAAAGTCAGGGCGATGAAAATGATCTGGTCCTACATGGGACGGAGAGATCGGGAGCCCACGGCCAGCGACTTCGACAATTTAGACACGCTAGAGGAGGACACTCTAGCGTGCATCCAGGCCACTAAGGAGCTCCAAACTATGGAAAAGATCGCCACTACAAAAGCTTGCCCAGTCCTCAACGACGATGAGGAAACACAAGAAGTTCCTACGGAACTAATCAAGGAATACGAGGAGGCGCTCCGACAACAAAAAAAAAGGGAGACGCGCATCTGGGATCCCCAATAATGCACTTAAAGATTAAAAGAAATAAAAATAAATAAAATAAAAAAAAAAAAAATGTTTACTATAAATTAAATTTGCGTTCTCATTTTTTATCAAGTTTAGTGGTCTATCTTGATTAGGTTTTGTACATCTTGCAGGTGAGGTAGAGAATTTTCAAGCCATAGATTTAAATACATTTTTCAATTCGTTCAAAATTATAAAAGTAAAACTTCATTAAAAGTTTAAACGAGCGTTGCCATTACCAATTCATTTTGTTTGAACGGGCGTTGCAGTTAAATATCGGGCGTTAAGTATCGGACATCAAATATTAATTCGAATAATCGAAAAGTAAAAAAAAAAAAAAACAAAAACTTTCAATCACAAAAAAAAAAAATAATTTTTTTTTGTTATTATTAATTCAAACTAGAAACAAACATGATTATAAAAAAAAAAAAACAAAAAACAAATTTTTACTCACACAATATGTATGTATATTCGCAAATCAAATTATTTACATTATTTTAAGAAGTTTAATTATGATAAATTCACATAGTATATATATAAATAAATAGAAAAAAAAAAATAAATATCTATATAAACACGAAAAAAAAAATGTATATAATCACACTAATCATGTAATTAGACTTATTAGCTGATAGATATCTTTATTATTCTCACTTAATTACGAACAAATTGTTAATACTCTATGTTCCTTTCTGCTCACCGGTCAACAACGCGACAGAAAATTTTTCAACCTCTTCAAGGAGAAAAATTTTCTTTTATAAGGGGGGAGGGATGTTGTGACCCGCACAACATTACCCTGTACACTTTGTACACCCTTATCATGTGCACACCGACCTCACACCAAGCCAAAGCCATAAATCGATTCCTACGAACCAATCAATAAATTAAATTTTATTGTTACTTAAAAAACATCAAACTAAATTTATTGCTATCCTTTCCATGAACGACCAAGACCCAATTCAAGTACGGTGACTCGAATTGCTGGCGCTTATGAAAATATGATCTAATTTTAACACACGGTTAAAATTACCAAAACAAACAAAATCATTGCTTGCTTTTAGTTGTCAAGTGTTTCCGACCACGACGTCGGCGACAACAAAAAAAAAAAGCAAAACAATGAATTGTTTTGGGTGCATCGGCATTAGCCTGCATGATCAGCATAATAGCGATCATTTACCTGCCCTAGTTGCTGCGCTGCTCGCAAAGTGCAATGCCTGCAGCCACGCAATATGTAAGGCGTACGTGATTACGTACCGCCAAAGGGGAAGTAATATGTAAATTATGTAAGGAATTTTATGAATGATATGTAATGTTTTTATTGGGTAGAATCGATACATAATTTCCACTTATTGGAAATTATGGAAATTGTGGGAGGTTTCTGGAAGAAAGGAACCCATTGGAAAGTGAAGATTTTGCTTTATAAACCCGAGACCGGCGTAGAAACGAACAGAGAGCAGCAGCTGCAGAAAGCACTAACTTATAATTACTAAGGTCGCAGCCTCGCCTAGACAGCGGGCCTTGTAGTAAAATTATTAAATAACAATTATTAAAGTTGCAGCCACGCCAAGACAGCGGACTTTAATAATCAAATAAAAGAAACCATAACACTAAAACTATAAAAAAGTCTTTTACTCGCTCTCCCGTCTCTGGTCTCTCTTCTCCTTGCGGAAAGCACGGAGGCCACGGACGTTAAATACAACACTGCGCAGAGAGTTTTTATGGACCTTTGTCATCGCAGAAGTGTCAACAAGCTTAATTGGCGCCGATTTTATAAGCCATTTTGGACTTTTAAGCGACCTCAAACGAAAACGCCTCATCGACAATACTACTGCTCTTGTGTCAACAGGTAAGATTGCGCGCGTAAGTTATTTTACAATCAAAACATTTTGTGCTACGACACCGTATGCAGATCTACTCAGAGAATTCCCATCGATAACACGAATTACGCAACCTGGAACTGCTGTGCAAACATCAGTTGTTCATCGAATACATACAAACGGACATCCAGTTTTTGCTCGACCAAGCCGCCTGTCACCCGAAAAACTTACTGCTGCCCGTGCAGAGTTCCAGCACCTGATGAAACTGGGCATTTGCAGGCCATCGAGTAGTAGCTGGGCCAGCCCGCTCCACATGGTGCCAAAGGCTGATGGTTCGTGGCGGCCATGTGGGGATTATAGAGCGTTGAACGCAATTACGGTTCCTGACAGATACCCGCTGCCCTACTTACAGGGTTTTGCGACAATTTTGCACGGAAAGACCATATTTTTCAAGGTCGACCTGCAAAAAGCCTTTCATCGGGTGCCCGTCCATCCAGATGATGTATCCAAAACGGCTATAACGACGCCTTTTGGGCTGTAAGAATTTAGTTTCATGACATTTGGGCTACGCAACGCCGCTCAAACCTTTCAGCGCTTGCTCCACGAAGTTGTCCGAGGTCTAGAGTATGTTTTCCCGTACATGGACGATTTGTGCATAGCATCGTCGTCGCCGGAGCAGCACAAAATCCATTTGCGTCAAGTTTTTGAGCGGCTTAAGCGCTACAATCTCGCGATCAACATATCCAAATGTGAATTTGGCAAAACAGAGCTAAGATTTCTGGGACACCTAGTGTCCGCTCACGGTATTCGCCCCTTACCTGAGCGTGCAGAAGTCATCAAAAATTTTCAAAAACCGTCGACTGTGAAAGAGCTAAAAAGCTTCCTTGCTGTAATAAATTTTTACAGGCGCTTTATACCGCGGGCCGTTGAGGCTCAGGCGCCGTTGTATACGCTCATACCAGGGAACGTGCGAAACGATAAATCCTCCCTCGTTTGGTGTGACGAAACGTCCGCCGCATTCGAAAGATGCAAGTGCCAGCTCGTTGATGCAACTATGCTTGCGCATCCTGCCAAAGATGCTGATTTATCTCTTTGGGTCGACGCATCTAATATTGCTGCTGGTGCCGTACTCCACCAGGTGGTCGGCGGTAAAATCGAACCACTCGGGTTCTTCTCAAAGAAATTTGAGAAAGCGCAGCTTCGGTACAGCACGTATGACCGTGAACTTACGGCTATATATCTTGCGGTACGACACTTTAAGTTCATGGTGGAAGGTCGATCATGTCACATTTATACCGATCACAAGCCGATCACCTTTGCGTTTCATCAGAACCTGGAAAAAGCGTCAAGCCGTCAAGTCCGACAGCTGGATTTCATTGGCCAGATCACCACCGATATTCGTTACATTGAAGGCAAAGAAAATGTGACCGCCGATCTGCTCTCCAGGATAGCATCGCTGGAAATGGTTCCCTTAACAAACTTTGACGAGCTCGCCGATGATCAATTAAATGATGCAGAGATTCGAGACTTCTTGAAGCCAGGTAATTCGAGTGGCACAATTAAGCTGAAACTTTTTACTATTCCAGGCAGCTTCAAGCAGCTATACTGCGATTGTTCGACCAACAAAATCAGGCCCTTTGTTACAAAAAACTTTAGAGAAAAGTTTTTGAAAGCAACGCACAGCTTGTCGCACCCTGGAACGCGAGCAACAGCCAGATTAATGACGCAGCGATTTGTCTGGCCAAATATTCGATATGACAGCATATCATACGCTAGACGATGTCTTCAGTGCCAGAGATCGAAGGTAACTCGACATACCTATACGCCACTCGCTCGTTACCCAGAAATCGAAGGCCGTTTTCAACACATTAACATCGATTTAGTTGGTCCATTCCCTTCAAGCGGTGGATATCGTTATTGTCTTACAATAGTAGACAGGTTCACCAGGTGGCCCGAAGCTATTCCGATCCCCGACATGAACGCCACTACAACGGCGGAAGCACTAATTCGAGGTTGGATATCGAGGTTTGGAGTGCCTACCCGAATAACTTCAGACCAAGGTCGGCAGTTCGAAAGTTCACTTTTCGAGGAACTTATGCGAACCCTGGGTGTAAATCATCTTAGGACGACGGCCTACCACCCTCAGTCCAACGGTATCGTGGAAAGGTGGCATAGAACCTTAAAGGCAGCCATTTTGTGCCATAACCCCAACCGATGGACCGAACATCTTCCAACAATTTGGCTTGGCTTGCGCACAACCTACAAAGAGGACATAAAGGTGACACCAGCAGAGTTAGTGTATGGCACAACGTTGCGAATTCCATCCGAGTTTCTTATCGAAGACACGAACAACAAGGTAGAAACTGAACTTGTCACTGAGCTGAGGGAAACTATGCGTACCTTGCGTGCGCCCAACACATCTTGGCATTCAAGAAAACCAGTCTTCGTTCACCAAGACCTCGACAAGTGCACTCACGTTTTTTTACGAAATGACTCAATACGACCATCGTTATCTCATCCTTATGATGGGCCTTTCGAAATTTTGCAGCGAGCTGAAAAATTTTTTAAGATCAGTATTAATATCAGATTAAAGTGCGTTTCCATTGACAGATTGAAACTCTTCGAAACTCCAGTTCCACCTATCACTTTGACTTCTGTGCAGACACCATCGGTTACAAGATCCAGACGCCATGTTACAATACCATCAAGATTTTTGTGAACATGGTCTTTTCTAAATGGGGGGTACTGTAGCAGTCAACATACATTTTATTTTAAGCGTAACATGTTTCATACTTAATTTCATTTTAAGGCAACCGTTCATTTTAATACGGAAAATGCAACCCTGTGCCGTTCATTTTTCTACTTTTATATTTTGCATATATTTTCTTTCACTTTGGCTTAAACTTGAGAACATACGCATCGTAACTTTTGATATCATTTAATAATAAATAAAATTATAATTTCTAGTTTAAGATACGCCTTTTTATTCCAACCATTCAGAGAACGCCAAATGTATATAACATATAAGCATATACTTTTCCTAAGCTCCTCTATCTTAAAAATTTATCTTTGCAAGTAAATTTTCGCTTAAGGGTGAGGGTGAGTATACTTACATACCTACATACGTAGCTACACAAATCACCACACAAATACAAAGATTTTCTTATTCCACAATCAGAAAGCCACAAACAAAATTATTTTTGACAAACTCTAAAATAAAAATCCCTCAAATGTTAACGTAAACAAAAACGTTGAACTCAAATTATTTTCAATGCATGTAGCACCCTTTACGCTTGTGCCGCTAGATATCGCACAAGCATGATCGCGACAGCGGGTGTTGTGTTACAAACGCACTTGAATGAGAAACACAGCACAACAACAACAAGCTAATTAATTGAGTTAGTGCTAACTTCTTTTAAAGTCAAGGCCATAAATTCGGTCAACCAATTATTATTGGTAATGATTATGAATTTGGGGGGAAATGTGAAGATTTTTGTCAAACTAAAACTGATTGGTCAACAATAGTTATTTTAAATATTATTTGGTAAATATTGGAAAATAAGGAGGAGTTCTGGAAATAGTAGTAAGATAGTTTTAAGAAAAATAGTGCTAAATTTACTTTATAAGCCCAAGAATTAATGAAATAAAAGGAGACTTAATCAGTACTTGAAATTGGCTCTAGAGCAGAGAAGGGCACGAACCTCAAATTTGAGGAATGACGTCACATTTCTGTATACACATATAGCAGTCAGCGTTGATCAGCAGAGCTCAGTATGCTGCGAAACTTCACTAGTTCGCGTTCGTCTGTTTCGCTTTTTTATATGATTTTTTATGCTCTTCTCTGCTTTAGGTACACTGTAAAACAATCGACATGGAATTTGAAATGGAATGCTTTTTTAAATAAATTTTTTTCGTTAAATGCTAAAAATGAGTTGGAATGCTTGCTGTGTGACAAAAGAACTGCTGGTAATCGAATAGACAATGCAAGAAGGCATTATAAAACATTTCATTCAAAATTTGGAAAAATTAGCAATGATGATCGCAGGCAGTTATTTATCATATTGAATCAAAGTTTCGCTGATTCTGTGGTTGATAATAATGTACAACCTGACCTTAATTTGATAAATTTTGAAACTTATAAACTTAAAGAGTCATATGTTGTGGCTTCAGCTTTAGAAACACAATGCAAACCCCTTGATGATGGGCTATATATAAAAAAAAGTTATGAAGTCTGTACTTCATTAAATTATATTATTTGAAAGTCCCTTAACTTGCACTATTGAACACTTTTCAAAGGATATACAAGCGGAGTTAATGGGTTTGCGAAATAATGGCATTGACTTTTGGAGACATATTGATGAGTCGATTTATCCGAATGTTATGGAAAGTATATACAAGCTTTGCTCAATGTTTGGAAGTACGTACATTTGTGAAAGTTCGTTTTCTTATTTAAAAATTATCAAGAGCAAGATTCGTAACAAATTATCAGACGAACATCACTCAAACTTGATGTTAATCAAATGCTGCGAAGAAGAATTAAATTTAGACGAGCTGATCGAATGGGATCATAAACACAACAATGTGTAAAGTTTGCATGACTAATGTAAATTTTAGTTTTATTTATTTTTTGCCTTTTCTGCACAACCGCAGCTTTCAGTGTAGCAAGCTGAGTGCGACACATATACATTGACATAATGTCGGTGTGTGGTGTGCCCATCTCTGCTCTAGAGCCTAAAGATCTTTTTAATCCTCAGCAAAAGAGCGGCTTTTTAGCCATAAACATAAACACCAAAGGTTGATCACGATGCAGTCATCGAGATAGCCTCAACAAAAAATAAAATAGAACAATTAAAATACAGTTAGAAAATGTATTACATGGCGATCCTGCCAAATAAATTTATTACAATTTATGTATTTATTTATTTATTTCTATATTTATTTATTTATTTATATATTTATTTATTCATTTATATATTTATTTATTTATTTATATATTTATTTATATATTTATTTATTTATATATTTATTTATACATTTAATTATTTATATTTTTATTTATTTATATATTTATTTAATATTTATTTATTTATTTATATATTTATTTATTTAATATTTATTTATTTATTTATATATTTATTTATTTACTAAGTAGCTGACTAAGGCAAACGTTGTTTTGCCCAAACTAATTATTCGATGTATCTAGATTTTTCAACAGTTGGTGTAGATGAGTTAAACTGAAAAGTAAAAAAGCTTAATTTCTAGAATTTTATTTTTTCCCAAAATGACGATAAATTAAATAATTCGTGTTGAAAAAATCAAGTATTTTTCGCACACCTTTTGATTTTATTAATTTTTGTCATACTGTTTTTATAAAATTTTTTTTTTAAAAATATATTGTAGCGGCTCTCTGCGCGGCCTTATGACGTCATGAATTTGTGGTCAATTTTTGTCATGTAGACTATGATCCAGCCTTTCCTAAAGTATTATATTTTTTACCGTTGCATCTATGCATTGCGCGTTATTCCATGTAACAAATTTAAATTTTCGTTGCTTAGGCTGTTCTCTCCGCATTCCGGTGACGTCTTTAATTTTTTATTTATTTGTGTCATAAAGTCAAAGAATTAACCTTTACTGTCATCTCATTACTTTTATCATAACACCTATACTAATTGACTAACAATTCCATGCAACTTCCATAAATTAAAAAAAAAAATTTTTTTCAACTTTTTTTGAAATCTGCGCGGTAAAACGTAACGTTTTCACATGAAACAACAAACACCGAAAGTACATATAAAAGAATCTGTTATATAAACACTTCATATTTTCACCTATCAACTAAACCTCTGTACGAGTGCGCTTGAAATACGTTTCAAAGCACTCGTTTGTAGTGCAAGCTTTTGCTATGTTTTGCTCTCATCAATGAAATCAAGCCTAACACTACTGTTGTAGAAGAAAAAAAACACTTCTTTTCAATTTGGTTGTTCGTTGATAACTGACTGAGCTGAACTTCAATTTATTTCATTAGAGTTAAGGAGAGTTGAAATTAATACAATTCATGAGAATAAAGAGAGTTTAGTACATACAATTTAATACATTAAATTCAATTAAAGCTTTATACCGTAAACATGGTTTGCTTTCAATAGCATTTGAGAAAATAGTACTAATAATAAAGTGATTATTATTTATCGATAAAAAAATGTTATTTATGAGGTTATATTGACTATTTACTTTAATATTTTAAAAATAATATTATAATCAATTAATTCTGCTCAAACATACTCCGCCCGTTGAATGGTTCACCTTTCAATCACCTTCAGAGGGTAATGGTGCTAGTTTGTGGATTGACCGTCGTAGTAACCCTCTTTTAGTCTTCAGATCGACAACTCTAACTCGTCCATCTGTACCGCAAATAGTTCGAACAATACGACCCAACACCCATTGTTGTGGGGGAGTGTTATCTTCATGTATGAGTACCAATTGTCCTACTTCGATGTTTGCTTCAGGTTTAAGCCATTTTGAGCGTTGCTGAAGATTTAGTAAGTAGTCTCGTTGCCACATTTCCCAGAACTGTTGTTTTAAAAATGTTACACGTTGCCACCGTGTTAAGTAAGACGTTTTACTGCAATCAAACTGCTGGTCTGGTGCTGCTAGCAGTGCTCTTCCATTAAGCAGATGGGCAGGTGTCAGCGCTTCGCAGTCTGCGGGGTCGTCCGATGTTGGAGCAATAGGCCGCGAGTTTAATATCGCTTCTACCCCAATAGCGACAGTCTGGAGTTCTTCGAGAGTTAAGTTTGCCTGAGATACGTTTTTAAGCAGCAATGTTTTTGTGGACTTAACAGCTGCCTCCCAAAGCCATTCAAAGTGAGGGGCTCGGGGAGGTATGAAAATGAAATCGAAGCCTGTTCTGATGCTAAAGTTGACTGCACTTGACTGCACATCTTTGTTGAAAAATGCTTCTTGAAACTCTTTTAGCTTTGACTGGGCACCAACGAAATTGGTGGCGTTGTCGCAGTATAGTTTCTCTGGTACACCTCTGCGACCTATAAAACGTTTAAGACATAATAAAAAACTGTTAGTGGACAAGTCTGAAGCTGTTTCTATATGAACTGCTTTTTAGGAGAAGCATACAAATACTGCTAAATAAGTTTTGTAAAGTGAAATCCACACCGAAATCCACAGAAATCCACACCGCATATAAGAAAAGTGCTATGTGCTTTTAACCTGTCAGCGGGCAAATCGCCCATGATTTGTTGCATGAGCTTGGGCTTGTAATGATAGCAGTGAACACATCTGTTCACTATTTTTCGTACAAGGTGTCGAGCATTTACAACCCAAATTTTTTGTCGCAGAAGCCCGATAAGTACTTTTGGCCCAGCATGTAGTTGTTGCCGATGAAGGAATTCAAGATACAAAGTTGTAAAACGATGCTCTTTCGGAAGAAGAGCTGGGAATCGTGCATCATATGGGATAGTTGCTTTTGAGAGACGACCGCCGACTCTCAGTATGTATACCTTGCTGTTGCTTAGCTGCATCTCGTGTAGAAAAGGTGATAGCTTTTGCACAGCTGCGGAAACTGGTTTGTTAGTAAGCAAGTTGTTTATTTCAGCACCGTAGAATTCTATTTGGAGCAACAATTTTCCAAAACGTGTTTTCCAACTCATCATGTGGTATGTGAATAACATCTTTTGGCTTAAGTTCCACTTTACATTAAACCTTATTGAAAGTTCGCCAAACGTATGAGGCGATTCGGAGAATTCGAATGTATGAAGAATTTCTAGTGATGATTTCATTAATTATACATCCAGTGGTGCTACTGTTACTGCATTTGAAAACATATCATTTTCGGCGCTCCTTATTAACTTCATCACCGCAAGGTTCAACTTCATGAACGCTTCCAGGCCATTCTGCCACATCCTTAGCTAGAAATTCTGGACCCGAAAACCATATAGTATTTGGTAATTCCAGAGCGCTGCATCCACGCGAGACAATGTCAGCTGGATTGGACTTTGTTGGTACGTATCGCCATGAAATTCCTTCTGGGATCTCTTGCACTTCTGCAACACGATTAGCTACAAAACATGTCAGCGATGAGGAGTGCATCTTAATCCATTGCAATACGATTTGAGAATCGGTCCAAAAGGTTATTTTCGAAGAATCCGTTATAAGTTTGTGCCGTATTGTTTGCCAGGTTCGCGCTAAAAGTAAGGCTGCACAAAGTTCTAGCCTGGGCAATGATTGTGCCTTTATGGGAGCTACCTTTGACTTAGCGATTAGAAGAGTTGTTTTTATTTGATTGTTTAGCCTAGCTCGAATATATATACAGCATCCGTAAGCGCGTTTTGATGCGTCTGCGAATCCGTGTACTTCGCAGCCGTTAGAGTTTGAAAAATTAACATAACGTGGGGTTTCTATTTTATTAATATGGATTAGATCCTCCTTTATCTGAAGCCATAACGAGTTTAGATCGGATGGAAAGGGTTCATCCCATTCTATCTGCTTCATCCAAGTTTCTTGCAGCAAGATTTTGCAACGAATTACGATTGGGCTGAGTAGACCGAGAATATCATAGAATATCGAGATAACACTGAGCGTTTTGTGGCAGTTTCAAGATCTGGCAAATTGTAGCGATAACAAAAATTGTCAATCCTTGGTTTCCATGTCATACCTAATGCTTTAGTGCATGGTTCTTCACCGATGTTTATAGCAATTTCGTCACCAGAATTTGGCAGTAGTTTCGCGTGATTCGAATTCCATTTAGTTAAACGCAAGCCGGCGGATTCCAAAATACTAACAACTTGTGATTGCTTTTCTTGAAGTTCGATTAATGAACCAGCACCCGTCAGCAGATCGTCAACATAAAAGTCTTCTCGTAACACTGCTGATCCTATCGGATAGGTATTCTCATTTGTATCAGCCAAAAAGAAAATACATCGTATTGCGAGAAATGGAGCTGAGCTCATTTCATAAGTAATAGTGTTAAGTTGATAAGTTTGTAAAGTTTGGTTGGGTTCATTACGCCATAGAATTAATTGAAAATTTCGGTCACGTTCATCAACTACAAACTGCCGATACATCTTTGAGATGTCTGCTGTTCGCGCATATTTATGTAAACGAAGCGAAAGAAGAGTTAAAATAAGATCTTGTTGAATTGTTGGACCCACTAAAAGTATTTCATTCAACGAATGATTTGTTGACGTCCGTGCTGACGCGTCAAAGACGACACGTAATTTCGTAGTCAAACTTTCTGGTCTGACCACGCAGTGATGTGGTATAAAATAATGCGGCTTAGTGAAATCAATTCTGTTTTGTGGTGACATATGACCTAGTGAGGCATACTCCTTTAAAAAGTCAGCATACATGCCCTTTAGAATTGGGTCGCGTTGCAAACGGCGCTCAAGAGACAAAAACCGTTGTTTAGCAGTTTCAAATGAATCACCAAGAATGCTCGGAGAAGTTTTAAAAGGTAGCCTGACTTGCAATCGGCCATCATCTTTTACAGTAATGGTTTTGAGAAAGTGATTTTCAGCCTCTTCTTCTTCTGTTGATTTTGAATTTATTGGTTTGCTGAACTCTTCGATTTCCCAAAATCGTTTCAACATCGTGTCCAGCCCAGTTGTTTGTGATTCTATCGCTATGTGGCATATCGCTACATTGGCGTTGGTTCTTGGTTCAAAATTACCACCTACAACCCATCCGAAAACTGTGTTGACTAAGCGTGGAAGTTCTGGGCCTAATGATACGTTTCCATCAAGCAAGAGTTCAAAAAACACTTCAGAACTGATAAGTAAATCTATGCGCTGAGGCTTATCGAAATTAGGGTCAGCGAGAGGCGTTTGATCAGTGACTTTCCATTTTTTTATATCTATTTGTTCTCCGGGCTGCATTGCAGCTATAGATTTCGTTACGGTAAATCGAGCTGTCCACTCGAAATCAGTTATACGCGATTTTATAGAAGCAAAAACGAAATGTGTCAAATTAGTACGAATGTCTGCAATGCCGGAGACTTCTTGATTTGAGTGCTTAAATTTTAATCCTAGACGCTTGGCAGCTTCTTCTGTTATGAAATTTAGTTCAGAGCATGAATCAAGTATTGCTCTTATGGGTTCCAAAAGGCCATATTTGTCTTTGATAAATATCAGGGCTGTTGGTAAAATTGTTCTTTGGCGTGTACGAGTAATCAATGAAACTGGAGTGCTATGCGAAACCTGATTTTGAGCAGCGCCGGAAGTCGAAGGTAGGTCTGCGTTTACAGATTGAGAAGGCGAATTGAAAATATGCAAATGAGTATGATGTGATAGATGACAAACTTTACAACGTGATTTGGAATTGCATTTAGATACTGAATGACCTTTACGCAAACAGTTAATGCAAAGTGATGAGCGCTTTACGAAATCAAATCTCTGCGCAACTAAAAGGGATATAAAAGTGGAGCAAGTGCCCAACGCATGATTTGGACTATTGCAATATGCGCAATTCGACTTAGCATTAATAAATGTAGCCCTTTTGGAACCATGGTTTTGTTTGCTTTGGTTTTCCTTTTGTTTGACAAGAGCGTCTGAAGTTTTGATATTATTCTCCAACGATTGGCAACGGCGACTTAAAATTGTATAGCAGTCGTCCCAAGTAGGTAGGTTTTCGAAATCCTGCCTTTCATCGTATTTGGATCTAGATTCGATATCAACTTTAGATAAATCCATGTGAATTATAAATGAGTCCAAAACATCCGCTTCTGAGCCCAGTGATAATAATGACCCACGCAATGCATAAACTGTATCTATTATATTGCGCAGCATAGCAGAATCAGCTTTTGTTACAGCAGATAAATTGAAAATAGCAGTGATATGGTCGCGAAAAATGAGAACCTTGTTGTCAAAACGTTCTTTTAAACGAGCTAAAACTTTTGGATAGTTCTCTTCTGTGACTTGAAATGGTTCGACGACGGCAAGAGCTTGATCGGAGAGACAACTTAAAAGATAATTAAACTTGTCGATAGCTAGTATGGGTTCATCATGAACTAGGTTGTTAAACGTTGAAATAAAACGCTTATAGTCGCTATACTTGCCATCGAATTTTGGTAGTTTCAAGTTTGGTAGTCGATGGGAACTAGAAAATCCTGCTGAAGTATTGTGAATAGTGGTATCTAATACGCTGGTCCTACACTTCTTATTGAGAAATGACAGAATTACTGCTTTAGCCGAGATGTACAAATCTTCAATATCAGTCCTAGTCAAATCGTTTTCATTTAGTCTTTCGATTTGTCCCTGTATGTAGCTTAATTGTTTGAAATAAGACTCTAATATTTGCAAGCGGCATTCAAGAATTGTTGCATCACTATTATCTGCTTCTTTCTCAACCTTTGTTTTCATGCTTGTGATAATTCTTTTAAGCGCAGTGCGTTGCTGCTTGAGAGCTGTAAGAGCTGAAGGATCAGGAGTGGCGGTGGAGCCAGCGTCCGAAGGATCAACCATTTTTTTTTTCCGGTTAACAACAAGCGAATTTAAGAAATATAAAATTGATATTTAATGTTATGTATGAACGCGTTTATGTATTGCAGTAACAGTAGATCGAACCAGCAAAAACCTTTGAACTATGATAGCAGAAATTTAAACAACAATGCGAAGAATGCGGTCTTGCACATATATACAGCAAATTTGTAGGTGTGATTAAAATGTTTGGCTTACTGTGAATCTCCCGTTTGGTAGCGCAGCTTGAAGTCAACGTGCAGTTGCGGAGACGTTGCAGAGACGTTGCGTTTGTAGAGCGTCGAAGTTAACAGCAAAGATGTGTTTGGTTTGTCAAAGAATGCAGCAGCAGCGAGGCCAGCAGAGGTGTTAGCAAAAGCGATGAAACATACAGCAATGATTATGTGTGTTCTCCAGCTGTGCGCTACGCATGCGAATATGCAGCAGCGATGCCCACAGTGGACATTTAGAAGAACGATGAAAAATCTGCAGCGATCTGCAAATGCGAATAAAATAAGCAACAAATTTTAAATTAAGATTGGGTGAGCTTGTGCTGGTAATAAATGCAGCAAGCTAACAGAGTTCTAAAAAGCGATGTTCTGACTACTACAATTGATTGATCTACTGCAGTGACAACAGTAGAGGCCTTTGGTGACTATTTTTTCCTTATTAGCTTAAACCAGGCAAAAAAGAGCAGCGTGGTCATGTGCTTACGTCACGCACGACGAATAATTTGCAGCTAGGCACGATGAACGACGAGTAGAGCTGCACGCAGCAGTGCAACGATGTGGTGATGCTATGCGCGACGGCGAGTTCGCCACAAGTAAGATGTAACTGCAATGTGCGCAGCAGCAGAGGCGCACGCAGCGGTGCAACGATGTGGTGATGCTATGCGCGACGACGAGTTTGCCACAAGTAAGATGTAACTGCAATGTGCGCAGCAGCAGAGGCGCACGCGGCGGTGCAACGATGTGGTGATACTATGCGCGACGACGAGTTCGCCACAAGTTAGATGTGACTGCAATGTGCGCAGCAGCAGAGGCGCACGCAGCGGTGCAACGATGTGGTGATGCTATGCGCGACGACGAGTTTGCCACAAGTAAGATGTAACTGCAATGTGCGCAGCAGCAGAGGCGCACGCGGCGGTGCAACGATGTGGTGATGCTATGCGCGACGACGAGTTCGCCACAAGTAAGATGTGACTGCAATGTGCGCAGCAGCAGAGGCGCACGCAGCGGTGCAACGATGTGGTGATGCTATGCGCGACGACGAGTTCGCCACAAGTAAGATGTGACTGCAATGTGCGCAGCAGCAGAGGCGCACGCAGCGGTGCAACGATGTGGTGATGCTATGCGCGACGACGAGTTTGCCACAAGTAAGATGTAACTGCAATGTGCGCAGCAGCAGAGGCGCACGCAGCGGTGCAACGATGTGGTGATGCTATGCGCGACGACGAGTTCGCCACAAGTAAGATGTGACTGCAATGTGCGCAGCAGCAGAGGTGCACGCAGCGGAGCAACGATGCACGACGGTGATGCTATGCACGACGACGAGTTCGCCACAAGTAAGATGTGACTGCAATGTGCGCAGCAGCAGAGGTGCACGCAGCGGAGCAATGATGTGGTGATGCTATGCGCGACGACGAGTTCGCCGCAAGTAAGATGTGACTGCAATGTGCCCAGCAGCAGAGGTGCACGCAGCGGAGCAACGATGTGAACAATATAATACCGTTTTAACTGCGCACTGAATACTCCGTTGTGGCTATGATGCAATTTTGACTATGTGATGAGTGCGAAAATCCAGGTGGCAGTTACCCAGCCTGCATCAGCATATCCAACGACGAATGTTGATATAAATCCACGAGTAGTGAGTTTCGATGACGGTTAACATAGAAAAGTTAAGTCCAGTTGGATATCCACGTGTAGAAAATCTGCTCGGTATATGGCCAAACTTTTCGACAGCTTATCCAACAACAATTATACGAATAAATTAACGAGCAGCCGAATTTCAAAGAAAGCACCGATTAATGATTTGTTTAAAATAAATTAAATTAATTTTCTAATTTTGGACATCAAGTCCTGTCACGGTCGCCAATTTTATGTTGTAGAAGAAAAAAGACACTTCTTTTCAATTTGGTTGCTCGTTGATAACTGACTGAGCTGAACTTCAATTTATTTCATTAGAGTTAAGGAGAGTTGAAATTAACACAATTCATGAGAATAAAGAGAGTTTAGTACATACAATTTAATACATTAAATTCAATTAAAGCTTTATACCGTAAACATGGTTTGCTTTCAATAGCATTTGAGAAAATAGTACTAATAATAAAGTGATTATTATTTATCGATAAAAAAATGTTATTTATGAGGTTATATTGACTATTTACTTTAATATTTTAAAAATAATATTATAATCAATTGATTCTGCTCAAACAACTACAAAGAGCACTCGTCGCTTGAGCAGAACAAGAACAAACTAAAACCAAAGCAATGTTAGGCACGATTCGAAAAAGAAGTGTGCACTGACTAGAAAGTTATGTTGTTATGTACACAACAGCAGAACGCTTGGAGTTATGCTGTCTTTGAATAGTTTTGGAAGTAAATGCCGTATAACAATGAAACTCAATATGTATGGAGTTCTTACTTGGTGATATCCTTCTACTAGAAAGTAGAATATGGGAAGTAGGGTACTGGGATGGGGATTTGACAAATGGGTGTGGCTCCGATCCAAATAATTCAATGAAGTGGAGGAAAAACTTAAGCGTATTAAGACTGTTTAGAGTTCTGTAGATTTCGTGTTTAGCCGTTTTTGGGGGTAGCTGACTTCGAATCTGATTTCAGAATTTTAAAATTAAAGATGGTGGATAGGGTTGCCACCTAATTTTTTGTAGTTTGAAAAATTCGGTGCTGGGGTGAGCACTAGTTAAAAATTGGTCGCTGAATCCGAATCCGATGTCAGATGTTCAAAAGTATGATATTTTAACAATAGGGTTGCCACCTAATAATATGTTGCTTTTTAAAGAGTTTTAAACATTATCTAACAGTTTTAGAGGGTCGCTGATTTCGAATCTGATGTCAGAATTTTAAAATTCAAGATGGCTGATAGGGTTGCCACCTAATTTTTTTTTATTTTTACGAATTAGATGCTGGGGCGAACACTAGGAAAAATGGGTCGCTGAATCCGAATCCGTTGTCAGAATTTCAAAATTATGAAATTTTTAACCCTATAGGGTTGCCACCTAAAAATATGCTTTTTTAAAAGTTTTAATCACTATCCTACAGTTTTAGGGGGTCGCTCATTTCGAATCTGATGGCGGATTCTGATGATCTGATTCGGATTCAGCGACCCATTTTTACCTAGTGTTCGCCCCAGCACCGAATTCGAAAAATAAAAAAAAATTAGGTGGCAACCCTTTCAGCTATCTTTAATTTTAAAATTCTGACATCAGATTCGAAAACAGTGACCACCCTAAAACTGTTTTACAATGTTTAAAACTCGTAAAAAATACATTGTTTACATTGTTAAAAATTTTATAATTTTAAAATACTGACAACGATTTCGGATTCAGCGACCTAGTTTGACCTAGTGTTCGCCCAAGCACCGAATTCGTAAAAATAAAATTTCTATTTGCGAATGGTAGAAATAATTACTTCGCCAAGGTTCTGTTGTGTTAGGTGTGATTGGTGCATTTTCCGCTGTTAGTAATTGTTCTGTTAAAGCAAACCGAGAACATGGTTTGATTTGAAGCTGACGAGTGCTCTGCAGTGTTCGTTTGTTATCATTAAATGACTTGGATACGCTCTGCTTGACTAACAGAGTTCTGTCAAGCTCTGAACTCTGCACTGTTGGATCTACTGTTGTGGAAAAAACGAGTGCATTTGTGCAGAGGTTTACTATCAACTAACGCGCACATACTTTTCCAACTATAGATAAAATAAGACATTCTGCTATTGCTGTATAGATAATTAATCCTATTCTGCGCAAAACAGAAAAAATTCTGTTATTCTGTTATGATTTCCCATACAAATTTTTTAGCTGTCAAAAAATCGACTATGCGTTCTAAATTCATATTCTGCATGACAAAATCTGTTAAAAACCATAACAGAATAACAGAACGATTTTTGAGTCTTTTATGATAACAAATTTATATTAAAGTGACATTAAATTTCTGAAATGGAAATTTTTTTTTGGAATATCAATAAGAAATGCTGAAAAATTCCAGTAAACTAATTGTTAAGTTTAAATATATGCATATGTTTGTGTTAAATTTAATTTTTTTAGAAGAAACCATCGAGCAACTCTACTAGAGTTGCGGCTTAAAAGCAAACCATTCGAGCTTCCTGATGTGCGCTTTGTGCAGCTATTTCGACTGGACAAGGTAAATGCTCGACTGCCCATGAACATGAATTGGAATCAATTGTGGAACATCCAAAGTCTGTGATCACTATTACAGCCGTAATCTTTAAGCTATCATCACGAAATTTGATATTTAAGCTTTTATCTTTTATTTTTATTAATATGCACTCAATTTGCAATTTTGCATATGAACTTTTATATTTAACATGTACTTTGAGTATGAAATTCAACCATCGAATAAAAACCACAACTACCTCCCATTCAAAGTAACTTTATCAAAAAACAAAAACGATAGTTACATAGTTTTTCTATTTCTATTGAAACTATGACGAAAATGTTTTTACAAATAAACATTTTATTGGCTGCTTAAGACTTATATACTTTGGTTTTTTGGCCCAGTCGAAGATCGTTTCTTACTACTTTTAAATATTTAAGATCTATAAAAACATTTTATTCTTAAACTTGCATTTATAGTGTTCATAACACTGAATAAACATTTATAAAATTTAAGTATAAAATACCAAACACAAATGCTTTATCGTAATGGGTTCATTACGATAACTCCAAGCGGAAAAAATCATACGGTCAGCCTGGCCAAACCAAAATCGCCACTGAAGTCGAATATTCACAGGGACCAATTGGGCGTGTTGTGATATGAGCTGCTACAATCGGGTGAAACCATCACAGGAGAACACTACCGAACTCAATTGATGCGTTTTAGCCGAGCATTGAAGCAAAAACGGCCTGAATACGAGCAAAGCCACGACAAGGTAATTTTGCAATATAACTCTCGGGCACATGTTGCGCAGCCGTTCAAAACATTCCTTGAAAAGCTGAAATAAGAAGTTCTACTCCATCCGCCGTATAGCACAGACATTGCCCCTTCTGACTACAATAAGGCCAACGGCAATAAGGCCGAATTGGCTTTATTTCCTTTTTAAAGGGAAATTGTGAATTCGGTGTTATATCCATTTGAAAAGGAAATAAAGCCTAAAAAAAATTCAGCAAAATGGTAATAAGGCCGAAAAATAGTTTTTGCAAACTAAACATTATTTTTTATTATTACTTTTAATAAAAAGTACGCACCCTGTAGTCTGTTGTTTCAAAAGTAACTGGACTCAGCGTAGGTACTCAATTTGCAAGAAATATTGAATATAGAAATATAGCCTAAAATATTGGGTATTTATTCATAATGAATAATTATCAAAAAATACGATGAACGATCGCCCAAACGAAAGAAAGAAGATATAAGGATCCAAATTAAATGCCAAATTAAAATATGAAAAAACGCCCGAATTTTAGTTTATAGCAAAAAGTTAAGAAATTTCAAACTCGTTATGATAAAATGGTTTGCTCTTGTACGGAAGGTAAGAGAATAACATTTCGTATAAAGGCAAATCATTTTATCATAAAAAAAACACCATTTTACCTTATCCGGAGATATGGTTACGTCTATGGACCCTTTGTTCATGGAATAACATCAAAAACAAATTTCAAACTCGTTATGATGAAATGATTTGCCCTTGTTCGGAAGGTAAAAAAAACAACATTCCTTATAAGGGCAAATCATTTTGTCATTTTAAGTTCATCGGGCTTAAATTCCGGGAGCCCAAAAAGATACTGCATTAACCGTTAACTTTCTTAACAATTTTTTTGATCACAAGTTAAGCAAAGCAAAATCGCTACAAAAACAACTTCATGGAAACCTGTTAATTCTGTTCTACATTGTGAATGATCGCAATTTAGTCGAAATGAACAATCGCCCAAAAATTAACTAAATGGGCGATCACTTAAAGCGAAATTATTCGGCCTTATTGCCGTTGGCCTTATTGCACCCCACCGCGACAGACAATAAACCGTCAAACTTGAAAAATATCCTTTAACTCTTTCAACGCCAGTGGTTTAAAAACTGTACCAGCTGATTTCACTGTTTTGCGCGAAGATGGTACAGTTTTTAAACCACTGGTACATTTCGTTGTAAATGTGTAAATGAAATAAAAATGTGTAAATGAAATAAAAATGTGTAAATGAAATAAAAATATAAAAATGACCAAAACCAAAAAAAAATTTTTTGCCACTTTAAGGGCTAAAATATTTCAAAATATTTGTCGCTGAAAGGGTTAACAGATCAATTCTGTCGCGGTAACGTTAATCTTGTTACCGTAGAAATTCACCTTTTAGTAACTTGAATAGGTTACTTGAACAAGCGTTACCGGTGAATATTGTCCCCCATCTGTTTAAGTGGTAACAAGCAAAACAGAAGACATTTTTTAGCTTGCATTAAAAAAGTGCTCGTGTTTTGAGTAATTAATTTAATTTTAAAATCCTCACATCGAATTCAGAGCAAATAAAAATAAAAAAACTATGTCAAATCACTGTTGCTGCTTCTTCAGGACTTTTCAATGAATAAATATTTATAGCAATTCACTGTGTAATATTAATTTACATAAAATTAATATATAAATTAAATATAGATAACACCGCAGCTGCGCCGGCGTAGTGCGTGTATATTTCCTGGCAAGAAAAACAAATATTATATAAAAAGTTAACATAATGCAATTAATTCTATGTATTTACTTCTCACTTTCCATTGTTCATATTTCACCACACAAAAGAGAGAGCTTCATTTCAATAAGGTGAGTGTACGACTGTTGAAAGCGTTACCGAGTGCACAGAATACCAATTTCTAAGACCGGTAACAAGTTTCGGTAACAATATTGCTGTTACCGGTAACCCACAGAATCGATCTGTAAAACTTTTTTGAACGCCAAATATTTATTTCTTTATATTTTTTTTATTTGTGTGTATTTATTTCTTTATTTATTTTTTCATTTATTTATTTCTTTCCTTATTTTTTATTTAGTTCCTTATTTATTTCTTTACTTATTTCCTTTTTTATTTCTTTACTTATTTCCTTATATCTTTTATAAAACTTATGAATTTATTTCTTTATTTATTTGTTTATTAATTAATTGATTAATTAATTGATTAATTAATTAATTTATATAATTAAATAATTTATTTATTTATTTATTTATTTATTTATTTATTTATTTATTTATTTATTTATCTATTTATTTATTTATTTATTTATTTATTTATTTATTTATTGATATTGAAAACAAATTTTTTGAGCTTTAGGCCAAGCATAGCATGTTGACAACAAGACAACATGAAATACAAAGAAGGCAACAACCAACAACAACAATAACGGCTCTGTATAGAGAAAATCACACAGCTCTATACAGACTGTTTCGTTGGCCGCTACACCAACTCATCAGTAGCGTTTGCGTGACTTTAAGCTTGAGGGGATCACAGTGTTTATTTATTTATTTGCTTATTTATTTATATATTTATTTATTTATTTTTATACCCCCACGTTTAAAAAACGTAAATGGGGGTGTATTAATTTTGTCACTCCGTTTGTAACGCCCATAAGGAGGCGTGGTAGGTATAGAAAGGTATATATATTCTTGATCAGCATCACCACCCGAGTTGATTTAGCCATGTCCGTCTGTCTGTCCGTCTGTCTGTGATCACGATTACAGTCTTAATTTTAAAGCTATTATCACGAAATTCAATATATAAGCTTCTATCTAAAAAATGAAGGTTAAGTTCGTAAATGAGCCAAATCGGATGAAAACCACGCCTACCTCCCATACAAAGTGACTTTATCAAAACGGTAAAATCTCTTAGAATTCAACAAAAATGAATATATGGACTTGCAATTTTGCATATGAGTTTTGATGTTCAAAATACATTCTAAGTATGAAATTCAACAAAATCGGACGAAAACCACGTCCACCTGCCATTATAACGTGTACTATGTGTATGGAATTCAACCAAATTGAGTGAAAACCACGCCTCCCATACAAAGCGACTTTATCAAAAAACAAAAGCGAATATTTTCTGTTAAAAATATAACGAAAACGTTTTTACAGATAAACATTTTATTGATGGCTTATGACTTTGAATATACTTTGGTTCGGCCGTGGGGGTATTTTAACTTCGGACCAGTCGAAGATCATTTCTTACTAGTTTATTTATATCTACTTATTTCTTTATTTTTTAATTTAAATATTTATCTATTTATTTTTAAATTCTTTATTTTTTTTTCTTAATTAGTTTCTTTATTTATTTTAGTTTTTGATTTAGTTTTTTCCTTTTTTTATTTATTTCTTTATTTGTTTCTTTATTTATTTCTTTACTTAGTTCTTTATTAGGTTCTTTATTATTACTTTCTTAATTTCTTTATTAATTTTCTTATTTATTTCTTTATTTATTTCTTTATTTTTTATTTATTTCTTTACTTAATTTGTTTCTTTATTTATATCTTTATTTATTTAGTTAACACTGAGGACGATTCTCACAAGGCAACGCGTGAGGGTCAAGGGGGCGATCTTCACATGGCAACGTGTCTGACTGCCTCAACCTGGTGAGGCCAGCATTATCCATGTCGAACTCGTCTCAAGTCGACTCAAACCTCTACGTGGTGTCCTCTAGAAACGGCAAACTGGCAACCGTTAGTTTGACGGCTAATCTGAGCGGCGGGCTCCCTGCCTTTAAAGGGTTGTGCGTTGGGTTTGAATCCCGCCACGTAAGAACAAATTTCGATGAAAAATATAAGAAAAAAGATGAAAATGATCCCCAAATCTGATGACGACTGAAACGAAAAACTGACAATGATTTACGGATATGCACTTGGAACGTCCGAACCCTTAAAGGCTAAGTCGCAAAGGGGCGTTAGGTCGGTCGCGCTTTGACCGTACTTTGATCGTACTTTGGTAAACTTTACGGGATGAACTGTTAAAACGCCCGATCTTATAATTTTGGAATCATATGTCGCGTTAGCATGTCGTGCGTTTGCCACTAAGATGATGCCACTGTACGCAGTCAAACCAAAAAAATCCCACCAAGTCTGAAATCCCCAAATCACAATGTATGTGGTAGAAGTGCTCAACTGCTCTGAAGAAATATTTAATCGCAGCAACCAAGCAGATGTATCATTTAAAAAATTGTTGTTCCGAAAAATTGCTGACTAGTATTTAGTATGGCATTTTCCATTCAAAATTAGAATACGGTCTGGCATGTTGGGGAGGTACGCATAATAATAAAATTAATCCCCTACTAACTGCTCAAAAACATGTCATTCGCATTATATGTAAAAGAAATCGGCTTGAAAGTAGTCTACCCCTATTTAAACAACTTAATATATTGCCTGTAAAACATTTGTATTTTTATCTAGTTCTGAAAATATTTTTTATTAGGTCCGGCTATCTGACAAATAGATGTTACTCAAATTATAACTTAAGAATAAATCACCTTAATATGGTTCAAGTTCCGCCACATAGCGTGCAACACTTTTTATTGTTTTATACGTCTATAGCCCCCAGGCTGTTCAACTGCCTTCCAAGCAACATAAGGTGCCTTCGTAATAAATTTGCTTTTTTAAAACAGATGAAGTCGTGGCTTTTTGATTTGTCCTATCTAGATGTCTATTGTCTACTTAATATAACTATCTAATAACTAAATACATAAGGTTCTATTGTCAAATTTAAATTAAAATTTTCTATTCGTATAATAAAATTTGTATCTTAATTTATTTTAAATGACCCCATGTATATTATATACTTTTATACTTTGTTTAAAAACTGCATTCGCTTCTAGTTCCTTGAGTATTACAGAAAGCAGGCTTAACATTATTATTTAATTACTTATGATATAATTGTTATTGTAATATTGTATTGGAATAAATAAATAAATAAATAAATAAAATAAATAAATAAAAAAAAAAAAAAGTACATGATGTCTGTATTTCTTTATTCATTTTAGCTATCCATATTTTAATAGCCGTCGCTATCAATAAATAAATTATATGCTATTATATGCTTTATTATTTATATAATAAAGAAAATAATTACAATTTATTATGTTTTACAAATAAATGTTTCTGCATATCTAACCAGCGTAGTAGTTATATTATTTATATAATAAATAAACATCTGTACTTTACGCTGTATTACATTGCTGAAGATTAACAAAAATAATAACAAACGAAAAAAAAACTAAAGCAACTGATATCTATTTATATACGTACAAATTTACATACATATAAACAACAGCAGCATCAACAACACACGTACAAATTTACATACATATAAACAACAACAACAGCATCAACAACAACACAAGCAGGTACTGAAAAATATTCGCTTCAAACAAAGCAACAACCGTAACATAAGCAGCCACTGATGTTATGAATGATTTATCTAGTAAAAAAGTTAAAATTAAATTACATTCAATACAAAATATTTTGATGAAACAACAAATCTCATGCAAACATGGCTTTACTACTGCAACTCATTAATATATTTAGGTAACTCAATGAAAATACCACCCTGCGCTATCGGCAAATGTCAAACGCGCTACCGGATTGAACACTTCTCAACTTTTTTCAGCAGCTCGCGCTTTGATCGTACTTTACCCCTTCTTACGAGATTCGACGATATTTACGATACAAAGTACGATCAAAGCTTGAGGTCGAATTATGGATTGCTTCATAACAACTCGTTGTTTCTACTTTAGCTGTCAAAGCGCGACCGACCTAACGCGCCTTTGCGATTTGGGTATAATTGGGATGGTGCCTCTATCCAACTGATACATATCTTAGAAAGATACAAAGCTGATATCACTGTAATCCATGAAATGCGATGGAAGGGACAGGGTTGCTCACGGCAAGCATCCTCTGATCTACTACAGCGACCATGCGGAGAAGCACGAATTTGGATGTGGATTCGTGGTTGACAAGAGACTACGGCATCATGTCCTGTGATTCACACCTGTGAACGAACGACTTGCCATAATCCGTTTCAAGGCAAGATTTTTCAACATAAGCCTGATTTGTGCGCACGCTCCGACAGAAGATAAGGACGATGAGACCAAAGACAACTTCTACGAGCGCCTTGAAGAGGCCTATGAGCGCAGCCCCCGCCACGACATAAAAATCGTGCTTGGTGACTTCAACGCCAAGGTGGGAAAAGAAAATATCTTTGGTCCGACAGTTGGAAAGTTCAGCCTCCATGACAATACCTCCGATAACGGAATGAGGCTGATTGACTTTGCCGCAGCGCGAAACATGGTCGTTAGTAGCACTAGATTCAAGCATCTCAATATTCATAAAGCAACGTGGCTGTCTCCTGATCAAAAAACGCGCAACCAAATTGATCACGTTTTGATTGACGGAAGGCACTCTTCCAGTGTTTTAGATGTACGCACGATCCGTGGTGCCAATATAGACTCGGATCATTATCTTGTCGCAGGCAAGATGCGTACACGCCTGTGCGCAACCAAGAATGCGCGCAATCCAGCACAGAGAAAGCTAGACGTCGAAAAGCTGCAATCAAAATCAAAGCAAACAGCCGACGACTTCGCTACTCGACCTTCACTCCTGCTTCAAGAAAGCACTCCTCCGATCGACGATATATGCGCGCAGTGGAATCATATTTCCCACTCAATCCGTACGGCTGCCGAAGAGGTGATTGGCTATCACCGCCCTCGCCGAAACCAGTGGCACGACCAAGAGTGTCGCGACGCCACTGCAGAAAAAGACGCCGCCTACAAAGCCACCCTGCAGTCGGTTGTAACGCGTGCTGCTAAAGAGCGATACAAAGAGAAGAGGAGCGAAGAGAGACGCATTTTCAGGCGAAAGAAAAGGGAAGCGCAAATGCGTGAGTGCGAGAAAATTGAGATGCATGGCGACAGGAATGAGGTCCGAAAATTTTTCGAAAAAATAAGACGCCTGGCCGATGGTTTCAAGACCGGGGCCTCTTCCTGCAAGGATGAAAATGGGAATCTAGTGACAGATATCCAGAGTACACTGATGATGTGGAGGGAACACTTCTCTAGGCTTCTGAATGGCGACGACGACAACAATCCCGCCAATAGAGATGATATTCCGGAATCCCCAATTTTGGACGACAGCGTTGAAGTTCCGCTGCCCGACCATAGTGAAGTCTTGAAAGCTATAGCTCGGCTTAAAAACAACAAAACCACAGGAGCCGATGGCTTACCTGCTGAGCTCTTCAAGAATGGAGGCGAAGCTCTTTTTAAATGCATTCATGAGCTTCTATGCAGAATATGGTCGGAAAAATGCATTCCAAACGATTGGAACCTCAGTGTGCTCTGCCCAATCCACAAGAAAGGCGATCCCACAATTTGCGCTAACTACCGTGGGATAAGCCTTCTTAATATCGCATATAAGGTCCTGTCGAGCGTACTATGTGAAAGATTGAAGCCCATCGTAGACCAGCTGATTGGACCTTATCAGTGTGGCTTCAAACCTGGCAAATCCACCATAGACCAGATATTTACGCTACGACAAATCTTGGAAAAGACCCTAGAAAAACAAATCGACACACATCGTCTTTTTGTCGATTGCAAAGCCGCCTTCGACAGTCCAATAAGGAATCATCTATATTCCACCATGTCTGAATTTGGTATTCCTGCAAAGCTCATCCGACTTTGCAGAATGACACTGAGCAACACCAGCAGCACAGTTAACATCGGAAACGACCTCACTCCTCCATTCGATACCAAACGAGGTTTTAGACAAGGTGATTCCTTATCGTGCGACTTTTTCAACCTAATGATGGAGAAGATCATCCGAGCCGCTGATTTGAGACGCAGTGGCACTATATTCTACAAAAGTATTATGCTGCTGGCGTATGCTGATGATATCGATAGCATTGGCCAGAATACGCGCGAAGTCAGTGCAGCATTCTCCAGATTAGCGAAAGAGTCAAGTCGAATGGGTCTTGTAGTGAATGCAGATAAGACGAAATACCTAGTGTCAACAAATAAACAGTCCCAGCGTCTTGGAAACCACGTCACTGTTGACAACATCTCCTTCCAGGTCGTTACGGACTTCGTCTACCTGGGATCCAGCGTAAACTTTCAACGATATCAGTATTGAGATAAAGCGAAGGATAACTCTTGCCAACAGGTGTTACTTTGGGCTGAGTAGGCAATTGAGAAGCAGAGCCCTCTCTCGACGAACAAAACTCACGCTCTATAAGTCACTAATCATGCCCGTCCTATTATATGCAGCACAAACCTGGACGTTGAGCAGTTCTGATGAAAAGACTTTGGGAGCCTTCGAGAAAAAGATCCTTCGTAAAATCTTCGGTCCAATCTGCGTCAATGGCGAGTACCGAATTCGATGGAACCACGAGCTGTATGAGCTGTACGCTGACATTGACATAGTTAAACGCCATGATACAATTATACAGGTAGCATTGATAAGTATAGATTTTCTCAGCAGCAAGGAAACGACCATCTGTCAAAAACAGTTGTTCGTGGAACAAGAATTAAACGAATGTAAAAATAAATAAATTCCGCAAAATATGTGCGTTAAATACACAATTATAATAATGAAAGTTGTGAAAAAATAATGTGTGATATGTGTTTAACGTATTCCAGCCGTGGTGTTTTAATTTTAATTGAAAACTTCTTCAATTTCGTCCACATGCATCTGCAGCTGCTGAGGTTGCTGCACTTAAACGTTTTCAACCTTTTTTTTTATGTTTGCACTTAATAACATTAAGTTTACAAATTATTTTCGTTCTAGTAATAATAACTCACTATTGATTTAATAAAATAGGCAATATTTTGTAAGAAAATGTTTGGTTATTTGCAAGCGCTGAAACATAAACAATGGCGAAAACATAAGAAATAATTGAACGCTCTCTTTCTTGACTTTTTTTTTGACAGATGCTCGTTTCCCAAGCAACTGTCAATACTACCTTGTATTATTATACCATGGTTAAACGCATTAAAATCGAGCGGCTTCGCTGGCTAGGTCATGTGCGAATGGAAAACGACGCTCCAGCGAAAAAAATATTCGATTCAGTGACCGGTGGTGGTCAACGCAGAACAGGACGCCCACATCTTCGTTGGAAGGATCAGGTGTTGGATGACCTGACCACGCTTGGTGTTTCCAACTGGCGCCAGCTAGCGCAAAACAGAAATGGCTGGCGCAATTTCTTATATGAGGCCAAAACCGACTTACGGTTGTAAGCGCCAGATAAGTAAGTAAGTGTTTACAAAAAATACTTAAATCAATTTTATTTAAAATGTTAAAAAGGTTAAAAAATACGAAATTTTCTACAGCAAATATTTTAAAAATGGCTTTGTTTATTTTTAAATAATTTTAATTATTGGAGTCAATAGAAATTCGAAAAAACTTAATTAAATGATGAAAAATAACGATTTTTATTCATTTTTCTGATCAGTGGAGTCAGCGAAAATTTTACCCTTAATTGCATGTGTTTATAGACACCATGTAAAATCATCGTAAGACTTATGATTCTTTTTATTGTAATTATTGTTAGTTTAAGAATTGAATATTACAATAAAACAAACTGCATTAAAAAATATTGTCTGGTTCAAAAGTTATAAATTTTTGGACACAACTGCTCTTAAAAGTGCACTGTGGGGCGGCGCACAATCAACCACTTTGTTGTTTTTTCACTAAATTTAATCACTTTTCGAGATCTTTGTTTTTTATTTTCGAGCCCCACGTTGGGCTCCAATTTTCGCGGCACTTTTTAACTTAATTTTAAGTTTAATAAATGTTACGCGATCGTGAATTTAGGCACTCAAATTAAACTTTTGTTTTTCGTTTTCGTGATTCGTTTGTTTTTTTTTTCTGGATTCTAAGTGCACAATAGTGCCGACGACCAGTGTTGCCACCTGCTCAGCGGAGACGGTTGTGGGTATTTACACCACGAAGCTTGAAAAAAAATCAATGATGCAGGTGCGTTTGATAAGACTTTTTAATCAAAGTCTTATCAAACTTAAACACAGCGGAACAAAAAAATAAACAAAATGATAAAAAAAATATTATAATAAAATATTACGATTTAAAAAAAAAATAGAATTAAAAAAAGGATTCCACACAAAAAAATTAAACGTTAGTTTAATATCGTAACCAATTATCATGGAACCCAACGGGATATTGCCTCATTCAAAATTCACGCCTCGGACCAGGATTATGAAAAGATGATGTGCAAGGACTTTTGTGTTTTCTTCCGGGAATTCATTCCACGTCCTAGTACAGTCTTCTCAGCAGATAATTTGAATAATACCAAAGATGCCACTATTGTGCCTGGAATTGTGCCGCTGATCAATAACCAACAGATGCCTGCTATCATGTCTTCTTATCCAAAAAACGATTAAGTATTATACCATTAAGTAATGTTAATGTAAAGTCTTTTGATACTATAGATAAACATAATTACTCTTTATACTACCAGAATGTTAGTGGAATTAGAACAAAGCTTCAAGAACTGTTCCTAGCTTCTGTTTCATTGGAGTTCGATATCATTGTTTTTACTGAAACCTGGCTATCTGACTGTCACTTGACATCTGAATTGTTCAATGGAACCACCTATAATATCTATCGTAAAGATCGTTGCTTGAATTCCTCCGGACTAACTCGTGGTGGTGGTGTTTTGATAGCAGTTCGTAATGGCCTATCTAGCGCTCAAATCGTACTGCCATCTAATAACCTTCCAAGCCCTGTAAATTTTGACATTGATCAATTATTCGTTAAAATTTCAACTGAATCAGAGTTCGACCTATTCGTTATAGTAAGCTACATACCACCAAGGAGTACTTGGGATCTATATAATATTCATTTGGAAAATTGCAAATTTTTGCTCGAGAATTTAATTCATTCTCAACATATCATAATCACCGGTGATTTTAATCTAAGCAATATTATATGGAAGTTTGACTATGATGAAATGCATCTTATGCCCACAAATGTAAACAATGATATCGAATCTTCCTTCGTAGACTTTTTCTCTCAATATGAATTGTTACAGATAAATAATATTCCTAATGATTTGAGTAGAATATTAGACTTAATATTTATTAATAATGATCTCAACGTTAACATACTACTACACCTATTACTACTAAACCTACCTACTACACCTATTTTTAGTAAAACATTACACCATGTTCCTTTGTTAGTTGAACTTTGAACTTTTCACTATCAAAAACCTCTACATGGAATCAGCTATTATAATGATTACAGTAAAACGAACTTTGATGCAATGAATAATTATCTTCAACTTGTAGCTTGGAATGATACCCTATCTTAAATGAACTTGGAATTAATGTATGACAAGTTTTTAGAAATATTTGACGATGCAATAAACTTATTTGTTCCAAAAAAAGTTATTCATTTTAATAACAACCCACCTTGGTTCAATAAAAGGCTTTCAAACCTAAAAAATGTTAAACATAAAGTATATAAGCGTTTCAGAGAAGCCAGAACAGATCATCAATTAAAGTTATATTACCTTCAGCTTCAAAGGCAATTCGACACACTCAACAACTTCTTATATAGCTCATCTTCTTATATATAAAAATCAAATGCGTGTGCGTTAGTCTTGCTAAGGCTCAGAAACGGCTTGGCCGATTTTAATAATTCTTTTTTTGTATTATTTGTCTTAATACAGATGTGGTTTAGAAAAAAAAGAAAATTACAAAAACTCGAAGGAACAGCAGAAAAATCGAAAAAATCGAAATTGATAATTTTGTATGGGAATTGCCACATCAGACTACTTTAAATAGCCAACAAATCTGAACGGCTGAACGGATTTAACTCAAATTTTGCACACACATTACTTGAATCCTAGATAAGGTTACAGCATACTTAGTTTTAACCACGCCCCTTCTTCCGCCCCTTTACAAGAATCGCAAATTATCCTACTAGCGTACTTTTATTAGCGAAACTGTTCGTCTAAATAATCAAAAGAAAATTCTCTTATTGTAACACCTAAAGCATTCACATATCTTCAAAATTGCACAACATTTAAGTACATCGTCTTTTTCTAATAACATCGTTTCCTTAGAATAACAAAAAACTATCAGAAATTCGTATTTCCTACTTTCGATGAAAATAACTCCGTCGTTTTTGAATATAGGAGAGTATTCAGGAGTATTCAATATAGGAGTGAATATTCAATTTCTTTTCGTTGATAAATTTAATTTAAGCACTTAATAAACCCCTATTTGAAGAAAGCTCCAACATATTCACTTTTTACTCCAAAAAGAACACAAAAGCTGTCATTTCAATAAATAAAAAAAATTTAATGATTTTTATATATTATTTGTTTGCCCATTGTGAGGATCGAGCCTTAGACTACCTCATGGCTTCAAAACTGACGGTTGAGCTGACTTCTTTTATTCAAATTGAAATGTACTACAAAAATTTCCTAATAGAATTTGCAATAAAATGATATGACAGCACAATCTTCTGAAATCGAATTATAGCAGCCTATTATATTTTTCTTAGACAAAAACGAATCGTGTTTTTATCTTCTATTTTCTGAATATTTAATTATCAATTTCCGTGCGTTGGTCTTGCTAAAACTCGGAAATGGTTCGGCCGATTTTAATAATTTTTTTTTGTTCGCCACAATACTGATGTGGTGTAGGAAAAAAGAAAATAAGGAAGGAAAAGAATCGAAAGAATTGAAATTGGTAATTTTTCGTGTCGTACAGTGTTCATTACAACTCCAAGGAGGGGACGAGCCTGACATAGGTCTACGAAATCAGTGAAATGCTCGGCGAGCTAATACACGTGTAAGCAACACAGCAGCGAGTGACGGATAATGAAAACAATTAGATTGTCATGTCGGAATAAGTGTCATATATAAACAAAACAGAGTGGCATACATAAGAACCCTTCTTTTTTGTTTTTTTTTTTGTTTTCGTTTCGGAATTTCCTCGGAAAAATCGATGTTCCATACATTTTGTATGGAAAAATTAAAAAATAAAAAAAAACTCGATTTTAATTTCATAATTCGAAATGCAATTTCTGCACAATTACATTCGTTCAAATCAGTTGGTTGTGTCCAGACGAAGCAACCAATTATCGAATAGTGTTCCTGAATTCATTGGTTTGCAAGGATTACCACCATATAATGTACCACTGAAGGTTGTATCTGTTATTATCATGCTTCGGAGCCTCAATCAATCCAATTCTGCAAGGGAACAAAATTGGTCGTGAAGCAACTCAAGAATAATGTTTTTCAAGCAAAGATGAACGCATTTGAGTAGGCCAATTCAAAGGTGAGGAAGTGCACATTTCAAGAATTCAATCAATGAATCACAAGGCCAATCTTTGGAATTAATTATGGCACTGTGTGCTGGATTAAATCAAATCTTAACTAATTTTATACCTTAAGAATAAAAATAACATACGAGTAATAACATAATATATAATGTATATCAAGATAATGGAGCGCAAAGCAGTACGATCATATAAAGAGAGAGAGCAAGTAGACTATGCAAATGCAGCTTATTTTACACCTGTAGCATGGAGGTGCATTCAGTTTTTTAGATATAAATAAGCGGACGGAAGTTCCGCTCACAAAATTATATGGAAACAATATAAATGTTACGCAAATAAATGTTAGTGCAAAACAATGTATGTCTTAAATTATTTGTAAAAAATGTATGTATAGCTATATGTCTATAACTATTAACCTTGAATTTCCAAGCTTCTTGCATGGCTTACAATATATGACATGTTCGCGTGTTGAAAAGCCTCCATCTTTGTTTACTTTTGCTAATGTTGTCTATCAAAAAGCATTGAATTGATCTGACATGTGATTCCCTCAACCTCCTTACATTCCGTGTAAATAAGGGATATTAGAGTGATTCATTCAATTAATAATTGAAATACAATTGGCACCATTTGTTATCGATCGTGAATGTTCGATACAAAATTAATTTCGGGTGGGATCGTGATTGCTCGGAATTATTTCAATAAAAAAATCAATTCAGGGCGGGACGAAGTTTGCCGGGTCCTCTATTATAATAATAAAAGAATGTTCTTTGTTTGCTTTCTGATCAACAACTTAACTTTATTTTGTAATTTAACTTAACTCTAACTTATTATAATAAGCTTTTATGAAAAAGGTTAGCTTAATATCAGCTTTAACCAAGACCTTTTCTCATTTTACATAAATGCAGCTGTGGAGAGCTTAGAGCAAAGCTTAATAGATTGCTTTCTGCATCTCTTTAAAAACAAAGCATAATATGGTGCTATAAAATAAACAATAATGAGTTCTTAATATAAGACGGATCAATCTTAGTTAGGGGTGTAAAGACATAATATTGCAATAATATGACTATATATAATATAATTCGAGATCCACAATATGCGGAAATCTGAAAAAAAAAATCAAAAATAACAATTATGTATTATAAACTTTGCTGAAGACAAAAGCGCCCCATAAGTGCATTAAAGAGTGAAAAAATAATGCGCCCCTGAAGCAATGTTTGCATTTTGACAACTGTGGTCGCATCAAATTGGCGCGAAATCTTTTTTTTACTGAGAAGGCTGTTTACAAGCGAATGCTCATAAATGACGAACGCTCATAAATGTCAAAAAACACACTCTGTCTCGCTCGCTCAATTTACGAATCGGCCACAGTTCACGTACACTGTATGTGTAGACAACACCACTTCCTTATATTTTAGTTATTTGCCATAGAGCCCGAACAGAACCAAAGCAGCTATCGGTTGTCGTGTGCGCTGTGCAACAAAAAACATGCAAATCAATACAGCCGCCAAAAATTAAATGGCGGTAGAAAGCCGCGACGGAAAAACGCCAGAATAGTATCAATTCTATTTTTTCTATGACGGCTGGCGGATCTCTCTTTGAGTGGCGTAAGTGCTGGCATATTTAAGCTAAGAATTTTCTATTGGCTGTGTTTAGTGTTATTTTCTTAGTTTTTACCAAGAATGATAGAAACCAGATTACGCGTTCCGCAAACGAGAGAGAGAGAGCATTAAATAGGTAGCAACCTTAAACAAGAATCATGCGCAAAGCAAACAGAAACATCAAATGTTGGCTTTATATTTCATGTAATTGTGTAAAATTTATATAAGTTAGAGAGTTCAAACATGAATTTTTCTCCCAGTGAGGATCAAGCAGACCAACAAGTGCTTACATCAACATTGTACGATCAGTACTTTATCCACACCAAAGGCTCAAAAAAAAAATAAATAACTGGCCATTTCAGCCCTTGAAAGGACTTTGACCTAGCTTCTTATGATCAATTGTGTTGTGCGTGTTATTAAGTTTGTACACAATTGACCGAGAACCGGACCTACATGCTTAACGCCGACTCCGAACGGCGATGATCGGAATGTTCTCGTTCTCAAGAAGCTTTACATGGCAATTTGGTTACTCTCTGAGGTTTGCCATTGTCTGCAGAGAGGTGGCGGCCGTACAGAAAAATTATTTTAATTTTAATTCAAATAATTTTCTGTCGCTGCTGGGGTTCGAACCTGGGTCTCCAAAGTTCTTTGACATAACGGCTCAAAGTGTGACCTAAAAACGCTATCAACCGCCGCACAGTGCACTTTTTAGACCAGTTATCTGTCCGAAAATAAGTAAAATTAAAAAAAAACATGCTTAGAATTAAATAATTTTTTTTTTTAATTTCACTTAGAATTTTCCATAGTTTTTTAATCTGGTTCTTATTTGCATCTATCTTGCATCGTTTTAAAGATATTGGGTGTCAAATATGTAACTTTTTTCAAAATTTTACAAAATTGTCGAAAGTGAACTTTTCTTCGATTTGGAACCAGCTCGGGGGAAAGTGTTTAAATATTTTTAAAAAATTTAGTTTTTGTCTAAATAACGAGTGTATAAAATATCGAAAATATTGAACGAAATCGCCGTAGCTTTTATGATAAATTTACAAAAATTACGAATGAAAAAGCATTTTTTCTTATGAATTTTTAAATGCTTCACATTATTTTTCGTTTGCTTGCGTGCGTTTGGTGTTTTGTAGCTGAAAATTGTAAGGCTGCGAACATAGTGCATGTGTATGAGCAGAGCAAACATATTAAAGCAATAAAGAACGCATCTCTTTTGCACCAGAATTCAATTCTTGACCAATGTAAAAGGTTTCGTCAAGTCTTAAAGAGAACCTCAAAAAAACTTGATTTCAAGTCTTGACCAATGTAAAAGGGGTCAAAACGAATAGAAAAAGTAGCGGGATAACGAACGAACACGTCCGTGGCGCCCGTGGTAGTTGGTTAAAGTGCGTGGCCGCTATTTCATCGAACCTGGAGACCCGGGTTCGAACCCCAGCAGAGACAGAAAATTATTTGAATTAAAAGAATTTTTCTGTACGGCCGCCACCTCTCTGCACACAATGGCAGACCTCAGAGAGTAATCAAAATGCCATGTAAAGCTTCTTGAGAACAAGAACATTCTGTTCATCGCCGTTAGGAGTCGGCGTTAAACAAGTAGGTCCGGTTCTCGGTCAATTGTGTACAAACTTAATAACACGCACAACACAATTGATCATAAGAAGCTACGTCAAAGTCCTTTCAAGGGTTGAAATGGCCAGTTATTTATTTTTTTTTTTTTTAACGAACGAACACAAAACGAATTGGGCGAAGAATTGACGGTACGGTCAATTTTTTCTTTTCCTTTTGTTACGATTCCCGCACCCTTGAACACCAGACTTGATCGTCAACTATTAACTTGTATAAACCGGGACTTACTTAAGAGTTATTATTTATGTACATAGATATATCTTTTAGAATTGGAAAATGAGAAGTTATCACTTCTATCGTGTGGTCATAGGCACACACCTTTTTTTTTTTTTGAAGACATGCTTGCGATTGCTTGTTGCTACACTTTAAGCACGAACTTGACTTTAATTTTCGTCTTCTTTTGTTTTATTTAATTGTTGGAATGTACTCTCAGAATTTTGTTCACGTTACACAAGTTTGCACTGTTCACTCTTTAGAGTACTCAACATAAAAAATTTGACGTCCTTGCGGGACTCCGGCAGTAATTACTTTTAATTACTCCGGAGTTAAAACGTTCAAGTTGAACAACAAAGACACGATTAGTCAGGAAACTTTGAATCATCTTTATTAGATACAAGGGACATTGTAACGTGCTTAATTTGTACAGAAGACCGTTGTGCCATAAGGAGTCAAAAGCTTTCTCAATATCTAAAAATACCACACCGGTGGAAAGCCTATTGATTTTATTCGCCTTAATGATATTAACTACTCTTTTGATCTGATCTGTTGTACTATGCCCGGCTTTGAATCCAAATTGAAACTGGCTTATAACATTGGTATTATCAGTAAATCTTTTAAATCTTACAAGAATTATTTTTTCAAAATTTTTACCAAGACAGCTCAACAAACTTATAGGCCGATAGCTGGAAGGTATTTTCGGATCTTTGTTCTGTTTTAAGATCGGTACAACTTTAGCTTTTTTAAAACACATCGGAAAATGTGTTGTGCCAAAACGCAGACAAAAATTAAAGATTCCAACTACAAGGAGTATAGCAGCATCTGGAATATTTTTCAGAATAACATTGTTAATTCCATCGAAACCGGGAGCTTTCCGATTTTTTTTGTTATTTATTAAACACCTTATTTCTAGAGCATCTGTTAGAGTACTGAAATATTCATTAGTAAAATTGTTTGCCGCTAATTCACTAACGAATGAACTGACTTCCCTGTCAATGCTATGCGTTAAAGAAGATGACGTTAAAAATACTTTTGAAAATTGATCTGCCAAAGCGATTGCCTTTTCCTCATGACTATTTACTTCACAGTTATCTACAACTAGGGATGGAATGGATTTCTTCTTTTTACTGAAATATTTAGACAGTTTCCAGAAATTTTTCTTGCCTTCCTTAAGAGATGATAAAAAGTTAGACCACTGCTCGTTCCTTTGCTTGCTATTATGATAAGATATCAATTGATTTAATTGTTTAATTATTGCCATATAACATGTTTTTTCATTTAAAATGCCACTTCTTTGAAATTTTCTTCTATACATGTTTCTTGTGGATATAAGTGACGTACATAGTTCTGACAAACGCAATGAGTTATGCCTACGTTTTTTATATGAAAGCTGTTCTAATCTAGTCTTTTCTAGAATGTTTAAAAAACAAGAGATTTGAGATTCGATATTGGCAAGCGAGGGATCTTCATTTAATAAAATACAGGATATGATTTCACCGTTCACAACACTCTTAAAGTT
The DNA here is from genome assembly GCA_943735915.1 of Pherbina coryleti. Classification (NCBI taxonomy): domain Eukaryota; kingdom Metazoa; phylum Arthropoda; class Insecta; order Diptera; family Sciomyzidae; genus Pherbina; species Pherbina coryleti. The sequence goes on along the minus strand of OX030950.1, from coordinate 111,787,255 downwards.
CACCCAATTGGTATTGTGGTAATCGGGTCAATACTCTTCAGACTCAAATAAGGGCTCATTAATTTAAAAATTGATTCGAGCGTGATCCGAGTTCAACTCACAAGAAAAAACATTTAAGTTAGAAAAATTCATGCTAGAGTTTGACAAAAGCAGGTCCACAGTTGAGGAGTGTCTATAGCTTACATTTTGTGGCAATCTTGTAAGGCTTAGAGGATAATAGATAAAATAGTTAGATAAATTTTGATGATCAAACAAAACTCGTCCGGAGCGATTTGAGCTTCTGCAATTCCAGCTGGTATGATGAGCGTTGAGGTCGCCAAGAAGAAAGAAGTCGTTACTGGCTGACGTGAGAAGACTTAGATCGGTTAGAAAATCGTTGGTGTACCTTGGGCAGTATGCAGAGATGAAGTTTACATTTTTGTTGTTGATTTTCACAGTAATACAAATATTTTCAATTGACTTCGTTGGAAATGATTTTTGTGTTCCATGGTCGATACCGCAACGTATAGCAATCGCAACACCACCACCGAAAGTTTCTCTGTCTTTCCTGTAGATATTACATCCAGGAAGTCGAAATTTATGTTGAGACGGTCAAAAAGTCTCGTTTAACAGAACTATGTCAATAGACTTATTTGTTAAAAAATTGAGAAGTTGAGTTGACGAATCGAACGTTTTAATGCATTGTCAATTCCAATGCATTATATGAAGACTGCTTGATATTTTAACATTATATCGCATATTTAAGCATGTTCATAATAACATTGAGTTGCTCCAATTTTGGCTTACATTTTTGAAGATCTGTTATAGCTTTAGTAAAAATGTTAAAAAGCTCATCTGTTGAAAAGAGATTATTTTCCTGTGAGGTTGGCTTGGACATCTTGAGTGCATCTGCATAATTTCCTTTGGTTTGAGTTGGAAAGGAACGACTTTCAACTGCTTCCGGGATAATCAGTGGGAAAGTAAAATTTTCAAACTGGACTGTACTAGGATCGACCTTACTCCGCTTAGTTGTTAGACGATTTCTCAGCACGACAAGGGCATTTTGGATCATCCGCAGTCTCCACACCATGTTAGGTATACCATCAGTTCTAACTAACTGAACCCTAAAAATGGAAGTGTGGAAAAAGGGAGGAGCTAAACAGCTAAAATAACAACAACTTTAATATGCTCTGATAGCGGTAAACCGCTGTGATCGAATTTCGAAGATGCACATGAATAAAGGCTATGCCTAAAAGTATGATACGATCTAGGTTAACTTGATACAGGGTGCATCAGAGTAGATAAGAACTCAGTTACAAAATTCCAGCGTTCTCTGCCAAAAACAAATTCCGGGTAACTTTCTCGGAATATTGGCAGTATAAGTAGAACTAAAGTAGCTTGAGTGGATCACAGTGTAAAGTCATACAAAGGCTACTGATGAGTTGATGTAGCGGCCAACGAAACAGTCTGTATAGCCAAGCTGTGTGATTTGCTCTATACAGAGCCGTTGTTGTTGTTGTTGGTTGTTGCCTTCTTTGTTCTTCATGTTGTCTTGTCAACATGCTTGGCCTAAAGCTCAATAATTTGTTTTCAATATAAATTGTTTTGTAATTATTTGGTACAGAAAAGAGGCACTTTAAATTTTATTTGGACTTGCTTTCGAATTCCGCTCAAAAATTTTCACAAAAACTAGCAGGACTTTCACAAATTATTCACTTAGCTAACGCACTAAGATTAAATGTTTAGTTTAAATATTTTTTCTTTAATTAAAATGTTCACTTTCACTCATAGAAACTTCAACTTTTAAATTGTTTATCAATGATAATGTGATTTCAATGTTGCTCTTCTTCTTTGCCTTTCTTATTTCACACTGATCGGATAAGTTCAGCATTTCACACCGAATAAGCGGTGTAAAAAATGTATATATCCGCTCACCGGTGTGAATTTATCTTGGAAATTTTTTAGTGTGTAGAAAAAATCTGAAGGGGAAGGACCTCACTCCTCCATTCGATACCAAACGAGGTTTCAGACAAGGTGATTTCCGTGCGACTTTTTCAACCTGATGATGGAGAAGATCATCCGAGCTGCTGATTCTAGACGCAGTGGCACGATATTCTACAAAAGTATTATGCTGCTGGCGTATGCTGATGATATCGATATCATTGGCCATAATACGCGTGAAGTCAGCGCAGCATTCTCCAGGTTAGCGAAAGCGTCGAGTCGAATGGGTCTTGTAGTGAACGCAGATAAGACGAAATACCTAGTGTCAACAAATAAACAGTCCCAGCGTCTTGGAAACCACGTTACTGTTGACAACATCTCCTTTGAGGTTGTTAAGGACTTCGTCTACCTGGGATCCAGCGTAAACCCTTTCAACGATGTCAGTATTGAGATAAAGCGAAGGATTACTCTTGCCAACAGGTGTTACTTTGGGCTGAGTAGGCAATTGAGAAGCAGAGCCCTCTCTCGACGAACAAAACTCACGATCTATAATTCACTAATCATGTCCGTCCTATTACACAGTACGACAGTGGTTGGTACACATGAGAAATGTTAACAGAATATGAAAATAGGCTTAAAATAAAGAAATACGTGTCTCGGCGATTTGCTGTAGCACGTCAGAATTTTGAGAAAATCGATTTTAAAGATTCGAAGGATCGTGGAGGTTCACTTGTAACGTAGTACTATTATAAAAAGTTCTATAAAAACAGAATGGGTGAACCGATTTAAGTGCTTGAGCCAGTTTTGAAAAGGGAATTAAATTTGAATTTGTTTTTATAAAAAAAAAAGCGCTAGATGGCGCTTTAATTTTCATGTAAAATTAAAAAATATCCAAAAATGTAATGTAATTCAATGTAATGTAAATGTAATGTAAAAATACAAAAATTAATATGATATCTTAACTATTATTTTGTGTCAAAAATGTTGGTCGTTTAGTTTTTCGTGTGTAAACTTCAGGTTTTGTATCACGGCATAATTGTATCCAACAATATTCAGCAAGCATGTGAGTCATGTCTTTTCCTTTGAAACGATTTTCTATTGTAACAATATCTTCTTCATGGAAGCGTTCTCCATGCTCATCGCTTAAATCACCCAAATTTGAAGGAAAAAAGTCTAAATGGTTGTGCAAAAAATGAATTTTTAAAGACATGTTAACTTTCATTTCACCATAAGCTGAAACCATTTCTTTAACAATATCTTTGTAGTTATCCGCTTTCTTAAAATACAAATATTAAAATATAAGTAATGTTCTATAAATAGAATCTTTCTAAAACTTCAGCACAAGTGCGTGAAGTAAGAAAAGCTGAACGTATTGTAATGGAAAAAAACCATTCATACGTGAGAGAGAGAGAGAAGGAGGAAAATGAGAGAAGACTGCAATTAGTGACAAAGTAAAAAGGTTGGTCGTTGGCTTAGAACGTTAAGGCGCAGATAAGAAGTAATGACAATCTTCGAAACAATCGACCGCCATATGGTTCAAATCCCAGACGACTTGTTTTAATTTTTTCTAATTGCAGAAACCCCGATCTGTAAGCTCGTTGAAATTGAATAATAATATTTTTAGTTTGATCTGGCTCGGAGCCCCGAATCGCTGAATCAAGCAATTCCCGGCCAGCGAAAAAGATTCTACTTTAGTTATTGGATTTCAAATCAACAACATTGTACACAGAACCAAAAACGTACTTAATAACAAAGAAAAAGTTCTTTGTCCCAATGTATTATACATTAAAATTGGTCCAAAGTACGAGTTCCTTGATTCAATGAATCTTTGTTCTTACGACATTTCTTTGATATGTTATGAAGAAAAATGATTAATTAATGACACATACAACTGTTACAATAAGTTAGTCTGTCCTTAGAAATTTTAAAACAATATCAAGATATATTTTAAAAAATCAGTTTCTTATTGAGATAAAATTCTCTAATGGGTTTTTAGATATTACAACACAAGAACTGGAACAAAATTTTAATGAACACGAACAATGAACTGTTCCTTAAAATTAAAAACCACGATTCATTGAACCAAAGAATTTGTTCTTTGGGGCAATGAATAGTTCTTAAAAACCAATGAATTTCGCTTTATGAACGAGATTCTTTGATTTTAAGAACAATATTTGGTTCAGTGTATTTTTAATGAATTTCGTACATTTTTTGGATATTTTTTAATTTTACATGAAAATTAAAGCGCCATCTAGCGGAAAAAAATGTTTTTTTTTATAAAAACAAATCCAAATTTAATTCCCTTTTCAAAACTGGCTCAAGCACTTAAATCGGTTCACCCATTCTGTTTTTATAGAACTTTTTATAATAGTACTACGTTACAAGTGAACCTCCACGATCCTTCGAATCTTTAAAATCGATTTACTCAAAATTCTGACGTGCTACAGCAAATCGCCGAGACACGTATTTCTTTATTTTAAGCCTATTTTCATATTCTGTTAACATTTCTCATGTGTACTAAAAAAAAATTGATTTTGTCGTACTGTGTTATATGCAGCACAAACCTGGAGGTTGAGCAGTTCTGATGAAAAGACTTTGGGAGCCTTCGAGAGAAAGATCCTTCGTAAGATCTTCGGTCCAATCTGCGTCAATGGCGAGTACCGAATTCGATGGAACCACGAGCTGTATGAGCTGTACGCTGACATCGACATAGTTAAGCGCATTAAAATCGAGCGGCTCCGCTGGCTAGGTCATGTTGAGCGAATGGAAAACGACGCTCCAGCGAAAAAAATATTCGATTCGGTGCCCGGTGGTGGTCAACGAAGAAGAGGACGCCCACATCTTCGTTGGAAGGATCAGGTGTTGGATAACCTGACTACACTTGGTGTTTCCAACTGGCGCCAGCAAGCGCAAAACAGAAATGGCTGGCGCAATTTCTTATACGAGGCCAAAACCGACCTTCGGTTGTAAGCGCCAGATAAGTAAGTAAGAAAAAATCTGATTCAAAATATGAGAATAAAAGCAAACCAGAGATCGGAAGAAATTGTTATAACTCCAAAAGCTCCTGCACCGCTTTCGGTGTGTTATGCCAGCCACTATAGGGTGCAGGAGGGTCCTTCTCAGCTCTACTGTACGAAAACAAAAGTAAAAATAATGTACTAAGCCATGGTGTAATAATAATAAGGTGTTAGTGAATTTTTGACAACACCAAGAATAGCTTTCTTTCTGTCAAAAAATTGAGAGCGAAAGAGAGGAGCCGTTGATAGTTGTCAAATTGTGTTATTTGTTCGAGTTGCTAGATGTTGATGTGTTATAGTTTTTATAGGTTATTGTGCGAATAAAGTTTAAATAAATATTTAATTCAGTTAATTGTGCCGTGTTGTGTTGACAAAAAGTTATTGCAGTTGTCTTATCCCATTTGCCAAGTTCGCCATTGAATGGAAAACGTGCGCTGGAAGGTGCCACCGACATGAAGCTTTGGCCAGCATCCAAATTGTCTTGCATTCACATCGACTGCTTCAAGAAAATATCGAATGCCATGAAAGAAAGTTCAATACCTCAACTGATAATAGCCATCAAAAGAAGTGGACATTAAGGCGTATCGAATTACAATTTTTTTTCGAATTTCACATTCTAAGAGGTCTCAAAAGTTGCATGGGTTTGTCAAGATCACCCAAAAAAATGTTTAAAGAAAAAAAAAGGATGTCTTCCTGCCCCGCAAGGACAAAAATAACGACCTTAAAATGCTTTGACTTTTATACAAAAAACCACATATGTCTTAAAGCAGAAGTAAGTATAGGCTTAAACTAACAATATATTGGTAAACACGATGCCACTCACGATTTTTATCCACAGCTGTGTGAAGGATATTCGAAGCTAAAGTTGTAATCGAGATAGCACAGAACTTTTGATTGTTACCCAATAGTCTAAATTTTGGTGCTATTTATTATACTGTTTTCCTTAAATAATGGGCTTGAGCTGGCTGCAGCTAATGTCATAAATAAACCAAAAGCTAGCTCAAGTTCTATCAAATGCTTAATTTAGGCAAAATGACTTGAGCAGCGCTCGCCTTTATGTCATAACTACTTTTCACATTTGCTTTGAAAAATTCAACATTTTCTACATCAATTTGTTTTGTTCGTTTGAATTTATAATTATTAGAATAGATTGCGGAAATAAATTTATAAATAAATTAAAACAAACGATTCCTTACGGAGCATTCGATTTGAATCGCTCTGGCTGCAGCCAGATCAAGTTAACGAAACTTGACAAAAAAGCTGGCTCGAGCTATAGCTCTAACCAAAATAGACGAAACGAGACGATTGCAACTTGCCGAACGTTTGCATTCGTTACGTCTGTTTTGACATTTAACCCAAAATGAAACAAGTTCCTCCAATCATCTGAAAAAAGAAGGAGACTACCTGCACAGCTGTTGTTGACGAGTTGAGACGCTAAAAGTTCGGTTGTTAAGGAACAGAACGTCTCGTCAAACCGTTACGTTTAGTTTCGATTAGTTTACGTTCGTTCATTTTGGGTTACAACATTGAAATGCATTCAAGCGAACATTTTCGTCCTCACTTGTTATGGAGCAAATCGTCTGTTTTGGTTAGGCCTTATTATAGTTTGTACGCATCATTTCTATGTAGTCGTATAAAATTTGACATAAGCTGCAGCCAGCTCGAGCCTATTATGTTTGGGCCTTGAGTCTTTTATAATATCAAAGCCGTGTGGACATTATTAATTCGTTTATTAACATGGTATAATAATACAAGGTAGCCATGGCATAATAATACAAGGTAGCATTGACAACTGCTTATTTTCTCTGCTACAAGAAAACATCTCCTGTCAAAAACAGCTTTTTGTGTAAATCAATCTGTAGCTGCTGTGGTTGTTGTTTTTTTCACTTCAACGTTTGTGTTTTCAATGGCGGATTGTGAGCGCTCTTTTTTGAGTATATTTTTGACAGGAGATGGTTTCCCAAGCAACTGTCAATGCTACCTTGTATTATTATACCATGGTTTATTGATTTACTGAATAATAGGTCTGTTTCCGTACTCTACACTGTGTACGATTTGTGTAAGATGTGTGCAAGAGAGTAAAAACGAAATGTGAGAATAGTTGCAAAAGTAAGTTTCAAGCACAAAACAGCTGATTTTGACTGCAGACGGCACCACAAAATTTAAAACACTTTCCCTCAAATTATTAAAAGTCATTTTGAATGCAAAACTGAACAATTACTTAATTTTTATTTATTACTATTTATTTATTGTACGTAAATTTCTTTTTAGGCACACAATTTGTGAGTTTATTTATCGCAAAACATAAACAATTATGAAATGTAATTTGACATTTGCTTCTTCTTATTGATGCTTATTCTTCTTGATGCTTGTTCTTACTTTACTCGAAGTCTCGAGTTCTAGCACTCTCTGTGCACTTTGTGTGCTCGAGAGAGCGATTTTATGCTTGTTCTTCTTCTCCCATTTTAAGCACAGAAAGTACGGAAACAGAAAATAGCGTCTCACAAGTTACACAGTGTGCGTACGGAAACAGACCTAATATGTGTTTAATTTTTCGTTTGTTGTTTATGTAGAAATTGTCATCGCTTATGTTCAGTACTCTGTTGATGAAGTTTTTTGCCGTGTTGATTATAGTCTTTTTAGGATGTTTAGAATAAAAGTTAATGAGACGTCCAGACGCTGTTGGTTTTTGATACCAATCTGATTTTATTATATTATTGATCCTTATGAATTTTGCGTCTAGGTATGGTAGTTGTCCGTGGTATTCTTTTTCAATCGTGAATTTAATGTGTCTGTGGCAAGTGTTTAAACTTGTTAATGTTATGTCTATTTTGTCCGCTTTTACGATGCAAAATATGTCATCCACATACTTTGTTAGTAGTCTGGGTTTATGTTCTATTTTGTCCATGAAGATGTCTAGAATTTCTTCCATCACTATGTCCGCAATAATGGGGGATATTGGCGATCCCATAGGCATTCCTTTTAATTGACTGTGTGTGTTGTTTTCAAACTTAAAGTAATTGTTTTCTTTTAAGCAAAATTTTAATATGTCCATAAATAGTTGTTTAGGTATCTTTGTGTGTTTTTTTATTGTATCCCATTTCTTGTCTATAGTTTTTATGGCGAAATCCACTGGAATGCTAGGAAAGAGTGCTTCTACGTCAAAGGAAACCATTAGTTCATCGTCACATATGTAGCTATTGTTGATTTTATTCTTTAATTCTACTGCATCTTTAATGTTATATATGGAATCTGTCGTCACGTTTTTTAATATCTCTGATACGTATTTACATAAACTATATGCAGGTGAATTTATTGATGAGCAGACCGGTCTAAGTGGCATGTCTTGTTTGTGGATTTTTGGGAGTCCATAAATTCTCGGAGCAGTTGCATTGTATGTTGTAAGTTTGTGTTTTTCTTGTATCGTTATGAATTCCCTCTTAAATAATTTTTCAACTAGAATGTTGTTTTTTTGTTGTAGTGTTGTTGTTGGATCTCTTCTTAGTGTCTTGTATGTTTCACTGTTTCGTAATATTGCACGCATACCCAATTCGTAATCTGTTTTTCTCATCGCTACCGTCTTTTTTCCTTTGTCTGCTTCCACAATAATAATATCCGTGTTTGATTTTAAAAACTCTCTTGTTGTTTGTGTTAAATTCATTATGTATTTGTCTCTTGCAGTTAGTCGTTTTTCTCTTAAATGTCTATCTATTAATGTCGTTAGTCTCACTCTAGCTATATCTTGCTCTTCTTTATCGTCTAAAGTTCTAATGCAGTCTTCTCCTTCGGCGATTACATTAAACATTGGAAAATGTTGTTTGTGCGATGGTAAGGCGAACTTCGGCCCATGCGCGAGTAGCCATTGTACCTCGTTGGGTATAATTTTGTTGGTTTTGTTCACAAACCATTCGTTAGTTATGTTGTGGTTGATGTTGAGTTTTAGCATTAGTTGTTCTCTTAGTGTCTTAAGTTTATTATTATTTCGTTTTGTTATTTCTTGTGTTTCTATCGTGGTTAATGTTGTGTTATCCTCTTCAATCCCGCACCAAGATATGCAATGAAAAAATAACTTTAAATGCATTATTCTTACTAAATAGGGTCTAGTTAAGATATTTCTGAAAAAAAAAATAAAAAAATATTTTTGATAAGTAATAGTTTTTAAGTGTGCACATATGTGGACGTCCGTGGCGTAGCTGGTTAAAGTGCGTGGCCGCTATGTCAAAGAACTTTGGAAACCCAGGTTCGAACCCCAGCAGCGACAGAAAATTATTTGAATTAAAATTAAAATAATTTTTCTGTACGGCCGCCACCTCTCTGCAGACAATGGCAAACCTCAGAGAGTAATCAAAATGCCATGTAAAGCTTCTTGAGAACGAGAACTTTCCGTTCATCGCCGTTCGGAGTCGGCGTTAAGCATGTAGGTCCGGTTCTCGGTCAATTGTGTACAAACTTAATAACACGCACAACACAATTGATCATAAGAAGCTAGGTCAAAGTCCTTTCAAGGGCTGAAATGGCCAGTTATTTATTTTTTTTATTACATATGTGGTCAACGGGTGACAATGCATAAAAAATCAAGTCATAATTTTTCAGCTTTCAGATATACTTAATTTTAGTTAAAAAAGAAAAATATACTAATTCATTTAAAATATTTTACAAAGGAAACCTTCGAACTCCCTTTTACAATTCCGAATACGGCAGATAATAGATTAAGATAGAATTTCTATATATATTTTTATGATTTTTATGGTATTTTAGAAAGCAATTGTTACCATTTACGCAAAGATACAACTTACATTTTGTGCACATTGTACGAGTTCTTGAAGTGCAGCCTGAATTTCGACATCTGGATGCATTTTTTGACTCAACAAATTCTGGAAAATGCTCAAAACCATCGAATCATTCCTCCATAATTAGCGGAATTGTCACTTTCCTGCGCTTCGCACATTCATGGTTAAACTGTGATCTTATGTTAGATCTCGAATGCTTTGAGGCACACGCTTCCTGCGCTGTGCTAGAAAAGCCTATCAAGGCGTTGCCTACATATATTTTGTAATCAATAAGTGATATTTTTTTTACCTTTTGAGCATTCTGCAGTCTGATATGCATTATCCAGCAGTTTACAATTATTGAATCCACGAAATGATTGAAGGCTCTTACTGTCCATTTTCTTGTACGCAAATAACAGCGATACAATGAAACGTAACGGTCACAGAGGTCTACTCCACCCATATACTTATTGTACATGCTGACAACGGCTGGTTGAGGTAATGCAATTCTAGAAGAATGCTCTTTGGATCACCGCTGACATTCAACTATTGGCTGAGCTCCAATAAACGAAGATAAAAGGAGCACACTTTTGTTGTCCTTCCATTTTACTGCTGTTACTTGTTCGTCTTCTCGTACCCATTCATCCCAGTCTCCTCTCTTCAAAAGTTTGTCATTTTTAAATTTATTTATAACAGGTCCGATGAGATTTTTCATTACTGTTTCAGTTTAATAAAGATCATTTCTTCTCAGTACTTCAATACTTTTTAAGCTCGTAAAAAACCTATCTGTATACCCGATATGACATTAGTAAGAAGCTTAACGATAGCTCCTCCTTAACCAAGCTGTTTCATTTCAAAGTCATCTACTGATCCTCTACCAGTATATATATGGAAGTTCAATACTAAACCGTCACTGGCAGCAAGAATGAAATTCTTCAGACCAAGTGGATTTGGTTTTGCAGGCATATACTGCCGAAATGTGCATCGTCCTGAAAATGGGATCATCTGTTCATCAAGTGATGTATGATATGGAATGGGCAATGTCTTACATTTTTTTAAAATAGGTTCAAGAAATGGTCTAATTTTCCAAAGCCGATCCGACTTGCAATTTTCGTCATCTGCAGAAAATCGCAGAAATCGACGAAGCTGTCGCAATCTTTTTCATTATCGGATAGTTCAGCATCGCTATTATTTAAGAAGTTTTCTACCTCTTTGGCACTGAGCTTCTTAGTTATATTTATAATTTTGGTTCGAAATTACAATCTTTGAAATTGGAATTGAGAAATAGTTTGAGAAAAGTGGAAGAAAACTGCACACAAATTTTACTATTTTTGTTTGCAAAATCATCCAAAGTACACGTACGTGGTAACGGCAAACTTGGGTTTTTTACATATTAACACCCACAGTACACGTATGTGGACATCGTCTACAGACTGATTACTTTCACAGTTTTTAGTTTTTTTTTTTTATTCACAACACACAAGCACAGTTTTATTTGTATTTAACTATTCTTTCACTTTTTTGCAAGAATTTCTTTATTTTTTAACACTTTTTTGCTTACCATTCAGAGGAGCCTTGTTACGCAACATATTTGCAAAAATAACATAAAAAAACGCGCCAAAAAAGGTAAACAGAGAAATTAAAGGAGAGCTAATGAGAGAGAATATTTTCTCTATCTATCGAGCCAATATTTAAATGAAATAATGACAAAACAGCAAATATTTGAATACAAAACCTTTTGTCCACATATGTGACCATTTTACCCGAAGAGGTTATGGGCGAAAATAACTTCAGCATCTTCTGTGCACACTTTTTCGGTTATGGCGGCAACTGTTTTGTTTCTTTGTAGCATCTTTTCTTTTAATAGTTTGTGTTTATATGTTATTAATTGGTTTAATATTTTTTGTTGGAATTTTATTGTTTGTTTTTCTATTGTTTTCGTTAATTCCGGTGGTAGTTTGTTATTATAAGTTTGTGTCGGAAATATTTTGTGAACATTTTTTGTTGTATTGTTAATAAAATTTGGAATTATTTGTTGTTTTCTGCATTTAATTAAAAAATCGATTGAACATTTTAAGTTGCTTAGTGCTTTGCTGATTTGTCTGTGTTTATTTATGATTTTCTTCGTGCTGTTTCCATATTTTTGTTTCAGATCTGTGTAAGTTGGTACTTGCGTACATGTTGGCGTGCCTTCCATGTTGTTAATTATTGATGTTGTCGGCCTTTTAAATCTTTTTTTATTAATTTTTGTATTTTTTGTAGGCTTTGGCCGTATTAAAATAAAAACTTGTTTATATTTTTATTTTTATAAATTTTTATTTTCGTCAATATTTCGACTAAATTTGTTAGTCATCCTCAGGACCTACAAAATATATGAAAAAACACATTTACATAAACAAATCTTAAACATTACTTTTAACACAATGAAAAACAACGAATAACAACAATTAAACATTAAACAAGTTATTTAAAAATTAATTATTTATTTATTACCCGTGGCAATAAAGGGTACTTGGTTAAAGCTGCTCTCGTCAACTAATGTTTTGTTGTATAATATACGTATAATATACGTGTAACAACAAAAAACCGGAGCTGTTTTCAAAAAATTTTTTTAGGTATAAGAAGTTATTATTTTTTTTTTTAAATTTATACAGGTTATTGTGCATAAAAAATACTTTATAAAAATATTTTTTTTTTTTTAAAATACAGTTCTAGCTTTTATATAGAAAGCGCTGAAAATGGCATTGAAAAAAAAGACATCCAAAACGGTTCGATGGATATGGCCTTTCCCCATGTATCGGAAACAAAAAAATCACATGACATTTTAAAGCGTAGACCTTATATTAAGCATCCCCCCTACGCAAGACCCCCGGGGTTTTTTTTTTTAAATTATGGCGGAAGTTGAAGTAAAAAGTTCAAAAAATATATACATTTTCGCGCTTTTTTGTTTATATAAAAAAAAACAAAAATAAATCGATACTTGAATTTAGGGGGGATGCTTAAAGCACAAAATTACGAACAAAATGCAAAAAAAATAATTGAAATTGAACCAATAGATTTCGAGTTATCTATCGAACCGTTTTAAAAAAACTAGTTTCGAGGAAATCGCGTTTAAAGTTTTTTATTTGTTGTATGGAGCTAGACATAGGTTTACGAAAACCGTTATAATTTCTGTTTTTTCTTAAATATCGATTTAAAAATGTGTTTGTATATTCTTTAAACTATAAAGAACACATTAAACAAAAAAAAAATTTTATTTTTTCGCGAAAAATTTACACGTATATTATACCTTACTACGCAATGTACAAGCCTATCATTATCAGTGAGATTTCTGACTGCACTCTACTTCTTCGCACACGGTTCTTACCAAAATTGTGTTGGAAATCTTTGTGTCCAACCAATGAGCCAGTCTTCAGTTTCTAGAAGTTTATATGAAATTGCAAAATTACTTATTGGAGTAAAAGGGAATGAAGTAAGATTTGCCAGTACTTATGAAGAGCAAGCTGCAATCAAAACTGAGTAATTTATATAATGATTTTCTTTATAATGGCTTCTATTTATTAATTCTTTCTTATGTAACTTGCAGATTCCACCGAAGCTTTGGAATAAAAAGCACTTTGGTTGCATTAATTGCACTCATATGGCATCGTTGCACCATCTGCAAATAATGCTGAAACACCTTTGACTCTATATATGAACCGAAAAGAATATTACAGTATTAATGTTGAAGCGGTAAGTTATTTGTAATCCCATTATACATGTATATTTCTAACCCAGATTTGCGATCACCGCCTAGTATTTACATCTGTAAATGCTAAATATCCAGGTTCCTGCCATGATTCGGGTATTTGGGCAACATCATTGGTGAAAACTCATCTCATGAGAAATCACAAGAAGTAAAACAAACTTCATGCAAAGAGCCGCAATACCATCGAAAAGGCGTTTGGTGTATTAAAGTCCCGCTTCAGATGCTTATCCAAACATCGTGTGCTCCATTATTCACACGAAAGGGCAGCAAACATTGTAAATGCTTGTGTGATTTTGCACAACATAGCAATGAAGGCAGGAGCGCCTGTTGAAATTGATGAAACGGAAACTGTCCAACCGGAGACTTCATTCAGTGGAAGAAACTCTTCAAGTGTTACTAACCACTTAAGAGAAGGAAGCACTTCATTCAGTGAAAGAAACTCTTCAAGTGTTACTAACCACTTAAGAGAAGCAGACATCGTTCGCCGTAGATATATTTATACTCTTTAGAAATATAAATAAACTAAGCACTGCATCCATCACATTTTTCTATATCAAAAATAAGTACTGGTAAGAACCGTGTGCAAAGAAGTAGAGTGCAGTCAGAAATCTCACTGATAATGGTGAACTTGTACATTGCGTATCAAATTAAGATAGCTCCTGAATGAGATTCCAGCATACTATCTTCCATAGTCGAAAATCCCTGACAAACTGCTTGTCGCTTAAGGCCCAGTTTCAATTTTTTGAGTAAAAAACGGGCTTGTTTGAATGCCTGTATTTTTTTTTATTTTATTAAATATCTGAAATATTTTTATTTCAGTCTTAGATTAACAATTTTTTTTTGTTTTTTTTTTTTTTTAGCCATATTTACGGTTGTACAGCATGTAAAAGTTGAGGTCGCGAACATGAGGCCTCTTGCGGCTTGCAAGATATCACCTCAGGTGATTTGATAAAAAAAACAAAAACCCAAAATTTTATAACAGTCTTGTGCGTGAACCAACAAAAAGTGTAAAATTAAAAAAAAAAAATAAAAAATGCCGCATAAAAGAAAAAAATTATATTTTTCATACACGAAATTGGACCTCATAAATAAAATAAAAAGCAGAAAAAATATTTTTTTATTTGATTTTTTGGTTCACGCACTGTGTATTTAATTATTTTACAAAATGAAAAAAGATTTAAGTTAATCGGACATATACTTTTCGAGTTAGAGCGCAAGCCGTTTCAAAAATATCATTTCGAGAAAAACGCGTTTTAAGTTTTTTTTTTACTTTTAAAGTTTAAAAATAATATTTTAGGCAAAACATACTTACTTATGATGGATCATCGATTCCTGGGGCATATAAAAGTCCATATACATCCTTATAAATTTCTTCTTGTTCAGCTAGAGCTACCTTTTTGGCCATTCTTGCTATTATGGCTGCTTTCAGCTCTCCTACTGTATTGAATTGCATGCTTTCAGCATAAATTTGACGGACCAGGATTCCAAAACATTTACCATTGGATTGAGGTCAGGTGAGCATGCCACTCATTCCAACAATGTGACACATGCCATCAATATTAAATTTTTTAATTTAAACATCAAAACTAAATCAAATATTAATGAGAGCCAATAATCAAGCTGTCTTATAGAATTGCAACAAGGTGTATGTCTTAAACGGCTTTGAATTTTATTCTGAATTATTTTTACACATTCTTAGGATGTTTTTGAAAATAATAAAAAAAAAGTTCGAAAATTTCTAAAAAAAAAAAATTAAAACTGGGCCTTAAAGAAAATGGGTCAATTTCATCCCGAAGGCGTTTTAAATTATTAAATACTAGTGATAGCCCCCGGGAGTACTCATCTAAAAACCATGCGTACTTACCCACTGTATGTATTTTGAATTCGAAATAAAACTAATAATATATTTTACCATAAAATTGTTTTCTAACTTTTTAATTAAAAAATTTCTGGATAAACTATATTTAAACAATAATCACTTCTCTCGCTGGTGAGTCTGCCCGGAGGTTTTCGGCTACTGCCGAACAGGGCCACGGTCTTTGAAGCAGTGGTGAGCTGGACCCCAAACTTCCGGCACCTGGCGAATCAAGTCCCACGCTTGCAGTCAGCGGTGAGCTGAACCCCAAACTTCCGGTACCTGGCAAATCAAGTCCCACGCTTGCAGTCAGCGGTGTGGTGGACACCAAACTTGCGGCACCTGGTGAAGCAAGTCCCACGCTTGCAGTCAGCGGTGAGCTGGACCCAAAATTTGCGGCTCCCGGCGAAGAAAGACCCACGCTGATGGTCGTGCCGGCGAACAATCCACAACCATCGGTGTTTGCGAAAATGTCTAAAACTTAAAATTAAAATTTTTTTAGCTTCACTAGCAATTTTCTTTATTTTCATTTTACCTCTATTCCCAAGGTGAAGATTCCTGTCACACCATCAACAGCAGCAGCACCGAATGTGCTTAATGCACTCTACTCAAAATCGGAGAGCATTCGTCTGCTGCATGGGCCACCGCCAGTAAGTTGCTGCTCGCTCTTTTTTTTCGAGCACGAGCACCCAGCTGACTTCCAAACGCCTAAGTTCTGTAAAATTATAAAATTTATTAAAGGCATATTTTTTAGTTTCCTCTTTCCATTTAGCCGGGGTTCTAGTTGGACCCCTCTTTGCGTTCAGATTTGCAGCAATATCTGCCCACAAATCTCTCAACTGCGTCGGCGATCGCGGGTCGTTCCTGTCGGCCAAAAGTTGCGGATGCTTTTTGCAAAAATCGACGTAGAACAGCAGCTGCTCCTGCGTCGTTCGCTCAAATTTTGGATGCCTGTTTAAAAAATAGCAAATGAAATTTTAAATAAATAAAGAATTTATAAATAACTTACTTTTTAAGATTACCCATTTCGTTGCAAGATCAAATAAATTAATAGAAAACAGCTGTTCTTTGACATTTCGATTTTCACCATGCGTGGTGAACTTTAACAGCTTTTTAGAGCTTTCAAATTGTTAACGATTTGCCAGAATACGAAAATTTACTTAACATAACAAGAACATTAACAAGAACTTCTTTACAATTCCTTGTTATATTAAGGGGAGCCACGCAGCCAGAGGCCGAAAAAAAAGGTCATGTTTGTGAATTTTTTTAAGGAAACCTATGGGATATTTTTAAATGAGTGTTTTTATACCTAAAAATATATACATTCAAGAGTATTTTTAGTTTTTTTTTTATTAAAAAAAATTTAATATTAAGGTCGATACAGCAGTTTTTGTAGAGCGCTCTGAAAAAAAGGTGAAATGCGGTGACCAAGATTGCTCCTCCTTAATTCATCTGAAACAAAAAAATGAAATATACTATTAAAGAAGAGACTTAAAACTCGTACTTGTCATAGCCGTTTTTGAAAATATTGATTTTTCACAAAATGGCGGACTTTCCAACGTAAAAAAACGATTTTCGACCAAAAATTCGTCATAGTTTTGCCTATAAAAAATGAACGAATCTAAAAAAAAAAAAAAATCCTATGACAAGTACGAGATTATTATGTGTACAATAAACCTGCGAAAAAATCAAAACGATCGGTTCACTGAGCTTCGAGAAATCTTGGTCACCGACTTTGAAAACATGGTTTCGAGAAAACGCGTTTGAAAATAAGCGCCAGCACTGCGCGCTCTAGAAGGCGGTTCACTCAGTAGGCTATAACTTTGTTATTTTTTGAGATATTGACTTGAAATTTTCACCACATATTCTTGAGACTTAAGGCTTTAAGAAAATGAAATTTTGAAAAAAAAAAGTTCTGACTGCGTATCTCCCCTTAACAAGCAGAATAGAGCTGTAACACATCGTCCTATAAGTCCCGAGACTAACTACTAAATAGGTGGCACATCTAACAAAATAAAGATATAATAGTTCCAACTTTTAAACAATACGTGTAAAAATTTCATGACAATCTAACGTTTTGTTCCGAAGTTGCAGTGATTTAAGTGACGCTACTGTTGATATTTTCAAAATAATGGATTCAAAGCAATTCCGTGTGTTGATTTATCACTGTTTTTTTTTTTTATGGGAAAAAATACCGTCCAAGCTGAGCAATGGCTTCGAAAGTTTTATTCGAATTATGCTATTTATTATGCTGAGTTTAAACTTGGTCGTTCAGACACAAATGATGCTGAACGTTCAGGACGCCTAAATGAGGCAGTTGTTCCACAAAACAAAAAAGTACACAAAGTGGTATTGGTCGACCATAAAGTGAAGGAGCGCTCAAGTGCACAAGAAAAAGCGATAGTAGAATTGTAGATCCGCAGTTTTTTGACGTACGTGTATTTTGTTGTTGTAAACTGCAATTCTGCATTTCTGCATTTGTACACAGCTAGGTGCACCCGATCGTGAATACCCCTAATGAGTTTGGGTAGTACCAAAAAATTTAAAATTTTCAGTGTTTTTTTTTATTAATTTTATTTATGTCTTTAGTTGTATAATTGATTTTATCCCTTCACTTTTAATAGTCAGAACTACTCTTCATTTTTATTTAACGGTTAAAAACATTTCAAAGAACCGTTACAAAAAAATCTGTTTCAAAAATCGATTTTTACAAGTTGTGCGTGCGCAAATAAAACTAGAATATTTACTGTAGAATTATCTTTTTACTCTTAATTTGATTTAGTTTATGCAGTTAAAAACAAAGTAATATTTGTTTATTTCAGAATCTTGTAAAACAAATGGAACTATAACAAATTACAATCGCTTTCTTGAGGAGTTTGATGGTGAAGAAAGTTTATATCCAAAAAAGGGTCAAAAACCAGTTTATTACGAAAATAAAATTCTTGGAAACACATGTGACAATTTCAAGTTAGGAGTCTGCCTTACAAACAATAGCTTTAAATTGTATACTGAGTTTTATTCCTCAGACGTAATCATAGCATCACCTTTAGCAATTCGCAGGATGATTGGTGCTCCCGGGGACATTGAACGAGACTTCGACTTCCTTAATTCCATTGAATTACTAGTCTTCGACGAAGCAGATATTTTCTTAGCTCAAAATTGGGATAACATATTACATATATTAGATCATATGCATCTAAAGCCTATGACTAATCGAACAACGGATTTTTCCAGAGTTCGTTCTTGGTGTTTAAACGAATTATCTCAGTTTTATCGGCAAACACTCTTGTTCTCACATCATGACCTTCCTGAGCTACGATCACTTTTTGAAAACAGATGTCTTAATTACAGTGGTAAAGTTCACATTTCCAATCCAAATTTGGTTGGTTCTATTCAAAATATCTTTGTCAATATTCCACAAACTTTTTATAAAATCAATACAAGTAGTTTTCAGAATTCATTTGATTCTCGGTTTATATATTTCACCCAGGAAATTTTACCAAAATTCAGAAAACCATGTATGTCGCACTGTATGGTCTATATCCCCAGTTACTATGATTTCATTCGCGTTCGAAACTATTTCAAACAAGAATCAATCAACTTTGTTCAGATATGTGAATATACTAAGATCCAAAAAAAGACCAGAGCACGTGATATATTTTACCATAGCGGATCACAATTTCTGCTTTATTCCGAACGGTCGCATTTTTACCAACGAGCTCAGATAAAAGGAATTCGACACTTGATAATATATCAGTCGCCTACTTGGCCAAACTTTTATGCTGAAATAATAAATTTAATGCACGAATCCAATCAAAATGCTCGCGACGGGCTTGGGAGCTTTATGAGCATAACGGTTTTATACACAAAATACGACATGCTTCAAATTAATGGCATATTAGGAAGCGAAAATGCATTAAAACTTTTAAAATCTAGGAATGTTACACATATGTTTTCATGTAGTAAATAATTTGTTATTTATATTGATAAGTTTATATGTTTGAAGGAAATATCAATAAAATGTTTTATTTCTTGCATTCTTATTTGAATCTTGCTTTGATTGTATTTACCAAAAACGCCGACGGGTACCAAAACTTTTCATAGAAAATGTTTGGTAATGATGTCGATTAGCCGTCTTTTGGTATGGATTATTCATGGATGGGTCTACATATGCATGTATGAATAGGTAAGTCATAATATGCCACTTACTTCTCTATAACCTGTAGCGACTTCCTGTTTCCCAGGATCTATAGCTGAGATAGATCAGCGAGTGTCCAGGGTCGTACAATTATTTATAAATATGAGACACTGATTTGGTTTCAATATCAGCCCTATTCTAGGATCCGTCGTAATAAATCTACGAACGTAAGCCTACGCTACGAATATGAAAAATTTGCTATGCTAGGTTCCGAACAAAACAAAGTGGAATGTTGCCTCATTGATATTTAATTTCGAAAATTCTAAAACAGCTGTTTTTGACAAGAGACATGAATAAAATTATAAAAAAATGATTATTTAATGTGTTAAGTTTAATGATTTTTAAATAAAAATGATTTAAGGGAGTACTCCTGGTTGGAAGGCTGTTTTTGGACCCTTTTTGAAAAATTTCTCATTTGAAAACGCAGAGTTATTTAAATTCTGTTTTTTTTTATTGTGTAAAGAACATATTAAATTAAGTAAAATTTTTTTTCATTTGTACGAAGACTGTTCAAACAGTTGTTGGGCGTCGAAAATAAAGGTATGCTGCTTGCGGCCCGGATGACTCGACTTTGGATCATCTGAAATGGAAAAAGTAAACGGCGTTAGATTCAGTACAGATGTAATTCTGGTCCCTACCTCAATCATAATTTTGCGATTATTTTTTACAAAATGGCGGTCATTGAAAAATGTAAAACCGATTTTGGGTCTTTTTTTTTATAGTTTAGTGTAAAAAAAAAGATGCAGTTTCGACTATGTCGTAACACAAGACGTAGAATTATTCAATTCGCTTTTGATGACACCTTTTTTAAAAACTATTTAGCAAACTATTTATTCCATACACCTGAGCATATGACCTTAAAAAGAGTGCCGGAGAGGGTTAATATGTATGACCGACCTCCATTACTTTTGCAAAAGGAACATTTTTGCCTTTAACACCTATTCTCTCCGACCACTCCTTAGAGGGGCTCCCATACAAATTTTATGGTTTTTGTATATTTATTCCATACACCTGAGGATATGACCTTCAAGAGAGTGCCGGAGAGAGTTAATATGTATGACCGACCCCCATTACTTTTGCAAAGGAACATTTTTGACCTTGAAACCTATTCCCTCTGACCACTCCTTAAGGTGGCTTCCATACAAATTTTATGGATTTTGTGCTGGAAAGGGTTAATATGTATCACTGACCCCCATTACTTTTGCAAAAGGAGCATTTTTGCCTTTGACACCTATTCCCTCCGACCACTCCTTAGGGGGCTCCTATACAAATTTTATGGTTTTTGTATATTTATGCCATACAGCTGAGCATATGACCTTTAAGAGAGTGCCGGAGAGGGTTATGTATGACCGACCTCCATTATTTTTGCAAAAGGAACATTTTTGCCTTTTACACCTATTTTCTCCGACCACTCTTTAGAGGGGCTCCCATACAAATTGTATGGTTTTTGTATATTTATTCCATACACCTGAGGATATGACCTTCAAGAGAGTGCCGGAGAGAGTTAATATATATGACCGACCCCCATTACTTTTGCAAAGGAACATTTTTGACTTTGACACCTATTCCCTCCAACCACTCCTTAGGGGGGCTTCCATACAAATTTTATGGATTTTGTGCCGGAAAGGGTCAATATGTATCACTGACACCCATTACTTTTGCAAAAGGAGCATTTTTTCCTTCGACACCTATTCCCTCCGACCACTCCTTAGGGGGGCTCCCATACAAATTTTATGGTTTTTTCGATAAAACCGGAAACTGTCGATAAATAGGTAGCAAGTTTAAGCAAACAAAAACATCAAATGTTGGCTTTTTATTTCATGTAATTGTGTAAAATTTATATAAGTTAGAGAATTGTAACATGAATTTTTGTCGCATTGAGGATCAAGCAGACCAACAAGTGCTAACACCAACATTGTACGATCAGTACTTTAGGCCCACCATAGGCTCAAAAAGTTATATAAATACCGACACCTGATCACTATCAACCACCCTACTTACCTCCGAGAATGACGTATTCTACGTCAAAATAGTAAAAAATTGTTAAAAATTGTGATTGAGGTAGGGACCAGAATAGTGACAAATCTGCGTCGATTGCACTTAGTTTCATCAAAATCGGTTCAGTAGAACCGGAGAAAAGTGGCTTTGAAGTTTAAAAACGTGATTTTGAAAAAACGCAAAGAAAATTTTAGGCAATAATACTTTTTTTTTTTTGTGAAATACATGTATCAATCTGCAATGCAAGCTCCATAAAGAACTCCTTTCTCTTCTTCAAAAAATGAGGACTCAGCGGCTTTTTGTGCCCTTCGGGCAGTTCTACCTTCTTTTGATGCGGCCAGAGCTCTGGCTTCGGACCTTTTCAATCGTTCTTCGTTCCGAGACATGGCGAAATCATATGTGACGTTGCCAATCGGGATGCCCATTAGGTTCATTATTTGAAGAATTGGCAAAAAACCTTTGTTAAATATGACAGTTGCAATATAATTGGCAATCTCAATAGTGCGTGCGCCGGTATGCACATGCTTCGGTGAGAATGACCACAGCACTGCGTTGAAAGATTCGTTGCTGTTTTGTGGTTCAGAGCCAAGGCATCTGTTCAACAAATCATCGGCTGACAGTGCTTCGTAAATAGGTCTATTACTTCCTGGACTCTCTGATTTAGTGGTGCATACGTATGCTTGAAGCTGTCGATTGTCCCTTCTGGTACCGCTTTTTGCCAGGCGCACCAGCTCGACGCACCGGTCGGACAGTTTTGGTGCTGAGGAGCTTCATCAGTTAAGATTTTGTACAAAAACTTTGCCCAAACAGCCTTCTTCATGTCAGCAACCGACTCTGGATGACGACGAATAGCGAGGCCATAATATGTTGTTAGTTCAGAGATGACTTTATCTGTGAGTTTGCCTGCATCCTTGCCGCCAATGCCTCTATTCTCTTTTTTTGGCCTTACGGATTCTGGTGCCCATTCTTTTTTGCACGTGCGATAAACATTCTTTTTTTTCGACGATTGGGTCGCCATTGTACGGATCGTCATCTACAATAGCTTTGAATGTTTTTGAGTCGCCATCGCCGATATACTTGCAGTATTTTACGCCATGCTTCTGGACTGATATGGCGAACATTCCCTTTATCGCATCCACCTCCATCTTTCCAGAGCTTCCATGATAGTTGCCACGGCATTCCTCTTCGTGGTCTTCAATCCAAATTTCATATGCCAGTGGGTCTTCTTCTTTCTTAGCTTCCCAATAGTTGCAACTGTTGCATACGCTGGACTTTATAACAGAGTCGACTATTTTTTACTGTATTTGCCGATTAACGTTGTAGCGCCGTATAGTAAAGAAAAGCCACGTTTTTTCAAAGTGCGATCACCTGATACGGTAAACATTGTTGGGCTGCATTGTGGATCTGCTGTGACCATGGCATCTTTCTCTTCTTTCGCGTCTTCTGAAAGAGTGTATCCATAGATCGCGCTTGCAGCTGTTTGAAAGTTCTCCAGGGCAGTGAAGTATAATGAGTTACCCACACCTCTGCCAATGTCCATGAGGCCACAAAACGTGTTAATGGCTTTTGGCCCAATGCCTTAAAGCCTCATGGTAAAAATAAAGCGCCGGTTCATCAAATAAGATTTGCCAACCAAAGACGATGAAAAAATGTATGTAGTGGTAGTATTCCAACTGCAAGCGCAGTGAACACCAATTTTTAAGTCAATTCCATACGGCGATGCTTTTTTAAACTCGATTTTTCCTTCGCATTTGGCACATATCACCAGATTAGAAATCGCCGAGAAAACTATAAAACTCCAAAATGCAATTCTCTGTTTTGTTGTCAATGCTTATGGCTTTGTTTTCATTATTTGTAAATTTTTTTGCCAATGTTCTTGTGAATTCGGTGTCCTCTTCTTTTTCGTGTTGGTTACCACGAAACTGGTGTTTCAAGGGACGAGTTTTTCGATAGCTACCAGTGCTTCTTTTATTTTTATTTCTATTACTTTTTCTATCCATTGTCTTAAGCACAAACAAATATTTTTATCAAAACTGTATGCGCGCGAATTATGGTGTTGAATTAAAACGAGAATGTTTTCATTTCATTTTGTCTTTATTCCCCCACTTCGATCTTAAGACTAACTTAAAAGATATCTTATGAACTAAAAGTACCCTCCAGGAAATGCGAGTAGTATAATACTAGCGTTTTACTAGTGCCAATTGCACCAGTATTAGTTCTTTATAATACCCCTGGCAATGCAATCTTCTGTAGAAAATTAACATTGCGTGAGGGCGGAAAAGCACTAGTTCACACTTGAACTATCGCTATACTAGTGCCCGGGGAACCAATTGGGTATATTTGCTGTAGTTAAGTACTACTTCCCTTGCAGGAGTATATTCAACCCAAATGGTGGTAATTATTTTTGCCAAACCTTCGTTTTCCTGGTTTTTTAAGAAAGAGGCAGAATTTTTCATTGTATATTTATTTAATAAAAATTATTTCATTTCCATTTCAATATTTAACAATATTTATCTTAAAAAAACAAACAAAAAAGCACCAATTTCTCCAAGACTGGCTAAACCTTTTCATTAAAAATTAACAAAACATTGAAAACATTAAAAATTACATTTCACTCAGATATATTTTCTTTTGACTTGATTTTGTTACTTCGCTTGCTTTTAAAATATTTTATCTTCTGACGTTGAAAAGCTGATCTTAATTTTTGATCCGATTCATCAGTAAATGCAGATATGGCATCTTAAAATAAAAAAAATACATATGGATTAATAAACCCTTAACGCTTAAATGAAGAACTTGTTTACCTCTTAATAAATTAATAAATTTTGTTTCAAAAA
Organism: Pherbina coryleti; assembly: GCA_943735915.1. NCBI lineage: Eukaryota > Metazoa > Arthropoda > Insecta > Diptera > Sciomyzidae > Pherbina > Pherbina coryleti. The sequence continues at coordinate 111,762,913 of OX030950.1, read as the reverse complement.
CTCATTTCTTCAATTTTTCGCGAAACTTCGGCTTTGGTGACGCTTCTAAAAATTCTTCGAAATGCGTTCATTTCCAGCTTCTTCATTGAGATTTTCCTGCATATTTTCACCTGCACTAAGTCTTTTATATAAATTTATTTGATGCCTCACTTTTGCTTTATATGATTTGCGTTTCATATTTTTTATTTTTACCTTTTGAAATATTTTTGTTCCGGATTTTTTTTTTTATGTTAGCACGCGCACAAAACTTAGCATACTAAATAGTATGTATACAAAATTCAATGCAAGAGCTGCGCAAACATGTCTGTCTCACTCACACTAAGGGTTGTCGGCGCTCCCAAATCGGTACACAGTAAAATGGGTAGTGATGGGCACATCAATAGTTTTTATCTCTTTCACTCTTTTATCGAATTTGTGCGAACACGCATGTCTATGGGCTGCCAAGCACTGATGAACATACAATTTTACGCGTTATAGGAAAGTTGATCTCCATTTGCACTAGTTATTAAGTATCTGGTGAAAGTACTAGTGCCTTTTTGGAAATTTACCCGCAGCTTCCTGGAGAGTAGCTTCACTTAGTATGCTGTTGCACATTTGTTGCTGTTTTCTACATTAGATAAAAGAATATTATTTCATGGTCGCAGTTCGGTGCATGCAAAAATGCGCCGAATCAGCGTCTTAACTTATTTTAGCAAATGTGAGGGATCTCAGGTTGCGTTGGGAACGTAACTCCTCCCCTCATAAATTGAGGACTCTCCTGAGTCCTAATAAGAGTACAAAACAAAATTGATAAGTATATATTTTTTCTGATATCATTTATAACATAAATTAATTTTTAGGGTGAGTAGAGTACTTATCAAGAATAGATTCAACATCTGGTTTGATTTTTAACATTTCAATATTTTCGTTAATCATCTGTTTTTCTGTAGGTGGCCTTGGGATTTGGTTTGAGATTTTGATTTTAAGTTGTTTTTGATTCTTACGAAGTAGAATGACTAAAGCTAATACTGCTGTTATTATAACTATTGTGGAAAACCCAATTGCATAATTTACATTTTTATGAATTTTAAGTTCTTCAATATATCTTATATTATCAAAATGTTCCAAAATTATTTTGTTAAATTTTATCTGTTCTATTTCAGTAAAGTTAACATCTTTTTCGTTGTCATAGGAATATGTTTCTTCCACTTTTTCTCTTTTATTTTGGAAGGTTTGGTTCTTAATATTTATCATACAATTGTTAAATGAAATTAGACAATTTTTACTTAAAGTAAATTTTCTATCATTACAATTTTGAAACAATTCGATTTTATCTGCATTTTTAACTACAATAGTATCATCTTTTATTTCTTCTATATGTAGTTTTTTGTTAAAATTGGGATATCTCAAGATAGGAGGGTTTGTTATAATATCTTTTAGTTTTTCAAAGGACACGATGAAGTTGGGATCATTAGCATTTATTTTAGAATTTTTCTTTAGGAATTTTGTGAGTGGTTGGGCGATTTTGGCATAATTTTTTACAAACCTTCTGTAAAAACCAGTAATGCCTAGGAATGACTTTATCTGCTTCTGGGTTGTAGGTAGTTTTAGTTTCTAAATTATTTCGACCTTGGCACGATTTGGTTTTACACCTTCAGGTGTTAAGATGTGACCAAGATATTCAGTTTCCTTTAGGAGAAAACTACATTTATTTACCTGAATTTTTAGGTTTGCTTCTTTCAGCTTATTTAAAATTTTTTGGATACTTAAGATATGTTCTTTCAATGACGTGCTAAAAATTAGTATGTCATCGAGGTAAACTACGCAAATTTTATTTATGTAGTCCCTCAAAATGGAATTCATCAACCTTTGGAAAGTTGATGGTGCATATTTTAGTCCAAACGGCATTCTGACGTATTCATAATGCCCGAATGGAGTTGAGAAAGCGGTTTTGTGCCTATCAGTAGTTTTTACTGGAATTTGGTTCTAAGTGGAAAACCCTTTGCTAAGTCTAGCGTTGGGAAATATTGGGCTTTCCCGAGTTTGTCTAGTATATTTTCTATATTTGGCATGGGAAACTTGTCGCTGGTTGTAACCTCATTTAATTTCCTATAGTCTATTACTATACGCCATTGTTTTTTTCCCGAACTATCTGCCTTTTTTGGTACTATCCAAAGGGGGCTTTTGAAAGGGGAATTGCTCTCTTTAATTATGCCTTGCTTTAACATTTGCGATATTTGTCTTTCTATTTCTCTTTTGTGTACTTGGGGGTATCTATAGTTTTTGCAGTTAATTGGGGAATCGATTGTTGTATTAATTTTATGTGTTACTATATCAGTCGCTGTTAGGTGGCTTTCTTCTGTGTAAAATAAATCTGTGTACTTATTAAGTAACTTTTCAATTTCATATTTTTCTTCTTTATTTAAATGGTTCAGGTTAAATAAAGGTTCATTAGTTGCTTCTAAAGTATGTATTTCGTCTGCAATGTAAGGAAATTTTCTATTTTTGAATAACAATGTTTGATTATTAATGGTCAGAATCTCATTTTCTAAGTCAACCTTAGCATTAAGGGGTACTAGAAAATTTACTCCGATTATAGCATCGTATTTGCAACCAGTAAAATTAGCGACCTTCCAGGAGAAGGTTCCTGAGACATTAAATTCTCTAGGTATTGGTGTAATGATCCTGGTTGATATTTGAGTTAGCCCATTTATGGTCTTATACCAAAGTGTATTTGGCAAGGGTTCTTCATTAAAGGTGGTAAAAATATTTGGCTTAACGATACTAGTGTCTGACCCCGTATCAATCAAACATGTAAGTTTACTTTTTCCTATAGTAATATCTACTAGCGGTAATTTTGGCGTGGAGGCCCTGGGGAAAAATTTACATCATTTTCTACTACATTTCCTACTTCCATGGGCTCAAGACTTGGACTTCGAGTGTTATTGCGATTACTATTTTTTGAAATTCCTGTATTTCTACTCTGGCCTGAATTATTGTAGTAAGGCTGGTGCTGTCTTAAATATTGACCAGAATTGTCAGAATGAGTTTGGGTAGTCCTTAAATTACTAGTATTGTTTGAGAAATTGCTATAATTATGCTGATTTTGACCATTTCTATAATTGAAGCGATTCTGGGCGGGCCTTGAAAATCCCGAATTCGTTCTTAAATTGTTGTTAGCTTGGTGCTGGTCAGGTCTGTTATTATTGTTATTTTGGTACTGTTTAAAACGGAAATTTTGATTATCGCTTTGCTTTTCAGTATAGTTATTTGAATTATATTGCCGAAAGTTTTGTATTTTATTTTGAGAATAGTTAAAATTATCAGTGTGTTTTTGATTGTACTTATTATGACTACCTTTGCTGTTATTAAAAATTTTATGATTTAAATAAATAGTTCTATAGTCATCTAGAAGCTTAAGTTTGTTAAATTTATCAAATATTTCTTTAATTGTTTTTTCATTGTCGATATGGGCTCGAAATTGGCCATCGATTTTTTCTAATATTAACTCGACTAGGTCTCTGTCAACGTTATTTGGACTATATATATTTGGTTTATTTTCGTCAAATTCATATATCTCGTTTATTTCATACTTAGATTTTAAAAATACATCTAAAAGTTCTCTAAGATTTCTAACCTTTATAATTCTGCAGAAGTTGAAAATCTCTGAATAAGATTTGGTTGGCCGGAAATGTTGTTTTAGATTCCGTTTAACATCTTCCCATGATGGATTGTTTCCTAGTTGTCTTATGCAACTGCCTGCCTCTCCGAGTAACTTCTCGTTGATAACAATTTGAATTCCATATTCGTATAGTTGCTGGTTGGTGCCGCATAGGTTTATTACTTGTTCCACAAATTTTATAAATGCTGTTAAATGGTGTCCCTTTCCAAAAGGTTTTAGCTGCCTGAATTGTTCGATGATGTGTTTTGGGCTCCATGTAAATACTCCTTGCTGTTGTTGATTTTGTAACTGAATATTTTGCATCTCTATTTGTTGATTTTGTAGCTGCACCGTTGCTTCCTGCTGCTTCAGTACGGCTTCTGAATGTTCTATCCTTTGCTTTAATTGTTCTTCAGCTGCCATTTCTTCGTAATTGATGTTTCTATTTTCGTCGTATGATTTATCACGTTTTTTACTCATAAATGTTATTTTTAGAAGTTTCGTTTTTATATGGACTCTTTGGAGCCAAATTTTAGTTTATTTAGATCACTGAAATTTTTAGTTTATAAAAAAATCACTGTATTCTTAACAATCGATCACTGACTCTTGAGAGCTTAACTTAAATGTTCGAACTAGTAATCTCTTTAGAGTTACTAGAAACCCGACTGCGCCAATTATGGTGTTGAATTAAAACGAGAATGTTTTCATTTCGTTTTGTCTTTATTCCACCACTTCGATCTTAAGACTAACTTAAAAGATATCTTATGAACTAAAAGTAGCTTCACTTAGTATGTATGTATAAACAAACATAAGTATGTTTATACACACATACATTTGTTGCTGTTTTCTACATTAGATAAAAGAATATTATTTCATGGTCGCAGTTCGGTGCATGCAAAAATGCGCCGAATCCGCGTCTTAACTTATTTTAGCAAATGTGAGGGATCTCAGGTTGCGTTGGGAACGTAACTCGCGCGCGTCCGGTTTATAACTCAATTCAAAGTGAACTAAACGCTGCCAACATTCGAATACTTAAGCTCTAAAATGTGTATTCATTTATTTTTAAAATGCGTATACAAACAAGTTATTACCTACTAAAGAACGCGTTGAACGAAATTCGGTGGTTGCTTCAAACTGTTGCATTAAAAAAAAAAATTAAGTAAATCGCATTTTGGCGAAAACATTGCTAGACAAAAAAGGCCATATCTCCTAAAGGATTTTGAATTTCAAAAAACCCGATATGCTCGAATTTTAGGACGATATTCTCAAATACCCAATAGGGTGTTTCATTTTTCCAAAAGTTTGATTTTCATGTGACTTTGGTTTTCCGCTGAGGCTTACTGACACAAAAGACATGTACGCCAAATTTCATGAAGATTGAAGAATATTTAGGGGTTGCACATGTTGGTCACTCTTATCTCACACTACTGAAGAATGTATGTCATATTGAAATGTTTTGTGATAGTGTATTTTTTCGATTTTCATGTGTGTTTTTATGTTTTTTTGCAGGTAAATAATTGAAATTGAAAATGGAACCCAAAAGAGGTATTTGGCTATTAGAAAAAGTGTCCATTTCTGATTTTTAGGAGCTCGCCTCCCTTCAAAGGAACAAGTACTATTAGTTTTTATTTGTCATCACAAGAATAACAAAGAAAGCTAAATCTACCAGTGCTAAACTACAAGAAGTGTGGAGAAAAGCAAATATTCGAGTAAAGACGGAAGATAATATCCGATGTGGTATAAAAAAGCACTACAAAGACTCAAAATTTGTGCAAGGAGAAGTCAAGAATTACATAAAAAGCAGATATGAAACGAAAGACATGGAAAGACCTCGACGAATTATTTGATATTTCTCGGCAACATGTGATGGATCACCCAGACGTTTTACGAGAGAATAAAGACTTTCTTATGTCGCAAAGAGAAGATCGTATGAGTTCGTTAATGAGTGGAGTGGAAACGTACACCAAGAATGCGAAAAAACAGCAAAAAGAGACTTATAAGAACAAACACTATAAGGGCATTGCGGAAATCAATAAGGCAGTTATACTGGAAGACTCATCCCCATCATCATCAGCATGATGATAACGCTCCATTTTTAGTACTACACTGGGATAGCAAACTGTTGCCCTCAGTTACCCATGGAAATGTCAACTGGAAAAGACTATGAACATTTGCTTGGGGTACCTGTTGCCCTGAAAGGTACAGGTGAACAAATGTCTGAAGTTGTTATTAGAGAAGTAGACTGGATCGGACTGCGAGATAAAGTCATAGGAATGTCATTTGACACAACGGCGTCAAACGAGGGCTTAATTCAGGGAGCATGCGCCAGAATAGGACAGGAACTCAATCGAAGATTGTTGTGGTTGGCTTGTCGCCATCACACCCATGAGTTGATATTGAAAGGAGTTTTTGAAGAGTGTTGTAAATCACCATCTAGTGTCGTGACATCCCAATTTTGCGGAAATTTCAAAATCTATGCGACTCGCTTGATAAGAAGGCTTATATGATAATGTTAGATGCAGAGAGTTCCGTTGATGGCTTTTTAGAAAAACAACGAGCGACAATGGTTAACTATATCCAAAATGTCCTAGAAATGGAAGTCACCCAAGAGAGGACTACAAAGAGTTATTACAACTTTCACTCCTTTATCTAGGTTGGAAAGAAAGCGGCTTCAGTTTTAGGACCCCAGGCGCCTTACATCAAGCGTGGAGGATGGGTAAGGCAATATATGCTCTGAAATTGGCCTGTTAACCAAACAGTTAAGTATGCCTAAACGAGAATTGAAAGGAATGAAACGAGTTGCACATTTTGTCAGCCTAGTATACGTTCACTTTTGGCATGAAGCAACTGTTTGTCGATGGACTCCAAAGAATGATCTGGATATGCTACAGCTTTTGAGCACTTACCTCGATGCCGACGTCAAAAAAAGTGTTCTCACGGTTTTTAAGAGACAAATTTGGTATTTGTCAGAAACAAACGTAGGATTGGCATTTTTTGATGAACGTATTACTCAGGATGTCAAGGAAAATATGTTCAAAAATTTAGAGACTAAACCTGCAAAGGAAAGATTTAGAGACTAGTTTTTGAAGGAAAAGATCTGAGTCATTTCGTTACCATGAAAACAAAGAAGTTTTTTAATTGTTTAGAGTCCACGACGTTACTGAATACTGTGGTGATTCTCTAAAAAGATATGTGGATGCTCTTAAGGTTGTCAAAGACACTGCAGAAAGAGGAATTGCTTTGATTTAAAAGTTTAACGATTCAGCCAGAGATGAAAAATAAAAACAGTTTTTGTTGAGAGTCGTCGAACATCACAGGGAAAAAGTGCCCAAGTGATCGAAACAAGGAATTGGGTCGTACAAAGTTGATTAATATAAAACCTTTCTCTTCTATTATAATTTCACTTAATTTTAACTTCTATATCAATTTTATTAATGTCGGAATTTGGCTTTCATTTTTCAAAAGTGCTCAATGTGTGCAATCTCTAAATGTAATCCGATCTTCTTGAAATTTGGCATAGATAACGTTTATATCACTGAGACTCGGGGGGCGAGCAAAGTCTGCAAAAAAAATAAATTTTATTTTTTGCCTAACAAAATGAAACACCCTAATATCCAAGCTATAAAAATATGCAAAAAAAAAAAATCGAAAAAAATTTTTGCCAACCAGGAATACTCCCTTAAAATAAATTCCTTTGGAATTTAAACTTTTGGACAGCATGAGGAGGATATGCTCCAAAGAAGAGCTATGAAAGTTCTGTAAAAAGTGTAGCGAGATTACAGCGATCCTTTTGAAATGGATAACGATATGTAGGTAGTGCACATTCCAAAGCACTTCCACATGTAGGTAGTAAGTGCTCGACTTGGTAGATGGAAAACTACCAGCCGCAACCACGCAACTGACGGTGGAAGACGAAGTTTTTGTTTCGAAAGAGTATATTCCATCTGTGTCTGAATTGCGGCAATCGTCATCGAGAAAAATCGTTTTAAATATGTCAATTATGTCCATCAACTTGTTTTGTAAACTATCAGGCATGCCGCGAATTGACTCCAGATTGGATTATTTTCCTCCGCAACGAATTGGCCAGTTTTCAAAATAAGCGTTTTTGCAGCAAGAAATGTACCTTCAAAATCCATTCAACACACTTTCAGGGAATTTCGACACAAGTTTGGGATTGTGTTGACATTGGTGTAATGAACCCTTTCTTACGTTTGAATAAGAAACGTTTTAAAATAGTTTCAATTCAATTTCATTCATTAAAAACCCATTTTTTTTTTGTTAATTTAAAGCCGAAATACTTACATATTGTGGCAGCCGTGGCGCAGTGGGAAGAGTACGTGACCCATACGCCAGAGAACCCTAGTTTAATTTCCACCTGATACAAAAAGTTCTTTCAAATTGAATTAATTTTTCTGTTCGGTCGTCACCTCTCTCCAGACAATGGCAAACCTCAGAGAGAAAATAATGCCATGTAAGGCTTCTGGATAACATGCCGCGTTTCCATGCGATCTTCTATGATCTTCTCCTATCCCATATCACATAATACTTCCTATAAAGAGCGAGATGCATATATGACATTCTAGCTATAAACGTTTGACATGCCATATTAGTAAACAAATAAATTAATTTATGTTTCAAAATGATTTGATTTTCTACGGATCAATTACAGTACCCGTCCTGTTTCGATGGAAGCGCCATTCACTAGAGTTTTCTCGGAAACTAAAAAAGCAGCAGAATCTTCTCTTATGTTATATAAAATGATGAAAAAGCCTTTTTATGAACAACCAAGCATTACCAACAATAGTTCGATGCAAAAAAGAGCTCGTCAATAACCCAACAATCTGCTAAAAATTGTAGCTATTCGGATGAGAATCATCAGTGTGCATTAGACCGTACCACCTCCTATGCAAAAAAAAAAGTACGCCGTATACTAGCGAATATGACGTATTTTTGCAAGACAATTACGAAGGAAATTTTTTTTTTGACCGAACGTAGGGCTCGCGCATTGACATATAACTTCATATCTCTGGTGTTTACAGTCGGATTTTAAAGTTTGGTATATCAATGTTTTTTTTCTCAATGAGACCAATATGACTTCTATAGATGACTTATGCCGAACGTAGGGCTCCCTTTTTTCATTTTCATCATATCTTCGGTAGAAAAAGTCTGATCATATTGAATGACATGTTTTTGTCTGAAAAAGACCAATTATTTTTTCTCCAAAATAAAAAAAAAAAATATTCCTACAAGTCCTTGGAAGGCCTTAAATTGATTTTGATGAATTTTAAAGCTCGCAAAAGAATAAAAAATTGCGAGTGACTTAAATAATACCAAATTACCAACGGAGTATGATGTTATAACTTTTTTATTGTATCTCCGGCATAACAGTGATAAAAGTCGAAAGTTGTATGTTTTAAAACAAGAGGCTGTTAGAAATGTAATCGTTTTGTGGCAATGCGCCGGCATACCAATTATAACCCTAGCGGCGGTTCGGAAACGTGTTGATGTACTTGTGAATAACAAGTACATCAATACAATTTCTAAAAATCGATTGAGATATAACGTGAATGCTTGAAATAAATTGATTTCGCGTTGTATGTGTGGCATTGAAAGCAACAATCCGTGTAGTTGCAACACCTCAAATAAAATTCCAGACGCAGCATAAATTATCTTTATTGATCAGTGCGGTGCAAGATCAATAGCATTAGGTGATGTCTATGAAACAGTGTCGATGAGAACTACCACTGTAGAAGTAAGGTCAGTTGCTGCAACATCGAATGCGGTGTACTCTGCCAGCGTTGGGTACGAGCCAGATAGTGAGGACGAAGAGGAATTTGAACAAAACGTAAGCGAATCTCAGAGGATACAAAAAATACAAAAAAATATAGTTCTGCTAGGGATCGCAGCGACACATCAGTTCGCTTAGGTGCATTGCTTGCGACCATGTTAATAAAAGATTTTCAATTTTCGATTGCTGCAAAATCTGAAGAGGGTTCATCTTAAACAGCAGAAAAAATCACTCAATTCTAGGATGGGCTTGTGATGGTTTGCTAACGTGTATTTCGTTTGATAAAAAAAAGAGCCAACTTTAAAAAGATTTACGGAGGCAAATGTGACGCGTAACGTTGTTGTGAATGAAGAGCATGTTTCCATTGTGAAAGAGCCAAATTCAAAATCCATCGGCTATGCTACGCCCGCTGACAGCACTGTAGTAGGTATCCAGAGGAGCATCGTGGAATATTTGAATAAAGAAAATTATAGCATGGATCATTTAATTGCAATTAGTTGCGACGGAACCCTTCCAACACCGGCTACAAAGGAGGAGTTATTGCAAGAATGTGAAAAAATAAAATAATAATACATTGTATATTTAATGAATCACAACAAAAATAGTGTCGATACCTTTTTTGGCATTGGCGTTACAGATTTTTTATTCTTTTACGAGCTTTAAAATTCATCAAAATCAATTTAAGGCCTTCCAAGGACTTGTAGGAATATTATTTTTTTTTTATTTTGGAGAAAAAAATAATTGGTCTTTTTCAGACAAAAACATCGATATGTCATTTAATATGATCAGACTTTTACTACCGAAGATATGATGAAAATGAAAAAAGGGAGCCCTACGTTCGGCATAAAATTTTCAAAAATTTTTTAAAAATACTTCTGCTGGAAATATCGATATACTTCCTGACCAAAAGATAAATGATATTTTAAGGGCTTTATTTTTTTAATATTAGGGTGGCACATTAGGGGTAAGTACTAGAACGGAACACCTGAGGTCAATGACTTCTATAGAAGTCATATTGGCATCATTGAGACAAAAACATTAATATACCAAATTTTAAAATCCGACTGTAAATACGAGGGATATGAAGTTATATGTCAATGCGCGAGCCCTACGTTCGGTCAAACAAAATTTTTTTTCGTAATTATCTTGCAAAAATACGTCATATTCGCTGGTATGCGGCGAAATTTTTTTTTGAGGTACGGTCTAGTGTGCATATAACCAATTATAATCTATACAACACCATTCTGATACGAATATAAAGGGTGATTTTTTTGAGGTTATGATTTTCATGCATTAGTATTTGACAGATCACGTGGGATTTCAGACATGGTGTCAAAGAGAAAGATGCTCAGTATGCTTTGACATTTCATCATGAATAGACTTACTAACGAGCAACGCTTGCAAATCATTGAATTTTATTACCAAAATCAGTGTTCGGTTCGAAATGTGTTTTATCGACAAATTTTGTTCAGCGATGAGGCTCATTTCTGGTTGAATGGCTACGTAAATAAGCAAAATTGCCGCATTTGGAGTGAAGAGCAACCAGAAGCCGTTCAAGAACTGGCCATGCATCCCGAAAAATGCACTGTTTGGTGTGGTTTGTACGCTGGTGGAATCATTGGACCGTATTTTTTCAAAGATGCTGTTGGACGCAACGTTACGGTGAATGGTGATCGCTATCGTTCGATGCTAACAAACTTTTTGTTGCCAAAAATGGAAGAACTGAACTTGGTTGACATGTGGTTTCAACAAGATGGCGCTACATGCCACACATCTCGCGATTCTATGGCCATTTTGAGGGAAAACTTCGGAGAACAATTAATCTCAAGAAATGGACCGGTAAGTTGGCCACCAAGATCATGCGATTTGACGCCTTTAGACTATTTTTTGTGGGGCTACGTCAAGTCTAAAGTCTACAGAAATAAGCCAGCAACTATTCCAGCTTTGGAAGACAACATTTCCGAAGAAATTCGGGCTATTCCGGCCGAAATGCTCGAAAAAGTTGCCCAAAATTGGACTTTCCGAATGGACCACCTAAGACGCAGCCGCGGTCAACATTTAAATGAAATTATCTTCAAAAAGTAAATGTCATGGACCAATCTAACGTTTCAAATAAAGAACCGATGAGATTTTGCAAATTTTATGCGTTTTTTTTAAAAAAAAAGTTATCAGGCACTTAAAAAATCACTCTTTACTAGTGTCCGACCGAATGTGAAATTTTGGCCGAAGCCGAATGTTCGGCCAAGTGGAAGTATTCGGCCGAATACCGAAGCCGAATATTAAAAAATTTTTTTTCAAGTACAAAAAATGATGAAATTTAGTACTGGCTTTCGTTATTTTAGTAAATAAAAAACGGCAATTTTAAGTTCGAGTTAAAAGCATTATTTTTATACCCCCATGTTTAAAAAACGTAAATGGGGGTATATTAATTTTGTCACTCCGTTTGTAACGCCCATAAGGAGGTGTGGTAGGTATGGAAAAATATATATATTCTTGATCAGCATCACCACGCGAGTCGATTTAGCCATGTCCGTCTGTCCGTCTGTCTGTGATCACGATTACAGCTGTAATGTTCAAGCTATCTTCACGAAATTCTATATTTAAGCTTTTATCTAAAAAACTAAAGTCAAGTTCGAAAATGAGCCAAATCAGATGAAAACCACGCCTACCTCCCATATAAAGTGACTTTATCAAAACGGTAAAATCTCTTAGAATTCCACAAACATTAATGTATGGACTTGAAATTTTGAATTTGATATCAAATATACACTCTGAGTATGAAATTCAACCAAATCAAATGAAAACCAAGCCTTCCTCCCATACAAAGTGACTTTATCAAAAAGCTAAAATCTCTATAAATTCCACAAAAATTAATATATGGACTTGAAATTTTGCATATGAACTTTGATATATGACATGTTCTCTGTGTAGGAAATTTAACGATATCGAGTGAAAACCACGCCTACCTCCCATACAAAGTGACTTTATCAAAAAACAAAAGCGAATATTTTCTGTTAAAACTAAATAAAGAGTGATTTTTTAAGTGCCTGATAACTTTTTTTTTAAAAAAAACGCATAAAATTTGCAAAATCTCATCGGTTCTTTATTTGAAACGTTAGATTGGTCCATGACATTTACTTTTTGAAGATAATTTCATTTAAATGTTGACCGCGGCTGCGTCTTAGGTGGTCCATTCGGAAAGTCCAATTTTGGGCAACTTTTTCGAGCATTTCGGCCGGAATAGCCCGAATTTCTTCGGAAATGTTGTCTTCCAAAGCTGGAATAGTTGCTGGCTTATTTCTGTAGACTTTAGACTTGACGTAGCCCCACAAAAAATAGTCTAAAGGCGTCAAATCGCATGATCTTGGTGGCCAACTTACCGGTCCATTTCTTGAGATTAATTGTTCTCCGAAGTTTTCCCTCAAAATGGCCATAGAATCGCGAGATGTGTGGCATGTAGCGCCATCTTGTTGAAACCACATGTCAACCAAGTTCAGTTCTTCCATTTTTGGCAACAAAAAGTTTGTTAGCATCGAACGATAGCGATCACCATTCACCGTAACGTTGCGTCCAACAGCATCTTTGAAAAAATACGGTCCAATGATTCCACCAGCGTACAAACCACACCAAACAGTGCATTTTTCGGGATGCATGGCCAGTTCTTGAACGGCTTCTGGTTGCTCTTCACTCCAAATGCGGCAATTTTGCTTATTTACGTAGCCATTCAACCAGAAATGAGCCTCATCGCTGAACAAAATTTGTCGATAAAAAAGCGGATTTTCTGCCAACTTTTCTAGGGCCCATTCACTGAAAATTCGACGTTGTGGCAGATCGTTCGGCTTCAGTTCTTGCACGAGCTGTATTTTATACGGTTTTACACCAAGATCTTTGCGTAAAACCTTCCATGTGGTCGAATAACACAAACCCAATTGCTGCGAACGGCGACGAATCGACATTTCACGGTCTTCAGCAACACTCTCAGAAACAGACGCAATATTCTCTTCTGTACGCACTGTACGCATTCGTGTGGTTGGTTTAATGTCCAATAAAGTAAACTGAGTGCGAAACTTGGTCACAATCGCATTAATTGTTTGCTCACTTGGTCGATTATGTAGACCATAAATCGGACGTAAAGCGCGAAACACATTTCGAACCGAACACTGATTTTGGTAATAAAATTCAATGATTTGCAAGCGTTGCTCGTTAGTAAGTCTATTCATGATGAAATGTCAAAGCATACTGAGCATCTTTCTCTTTGACACCATGTCTGAAATCCCACGTGATCTGTCAAATACTAATGCATGAAAATCATAACCTCAAAAAATCACCCTTTATAACGACTATATACTTTGGTTCGGCAGTGGGGGTATTTTAACTTCGGCCCAGTCGAAGATAATTTCTTAAGGTTTCTGCCTGATTTCTGTCAGCATTGCATTTCTGTTGCTTTTACGACTAGATATGAAATTGATTAAATTTCTTTCATTTCATTTTGCTGATTTATAATATTTTTGTAATTGATTCAGTAACGTCAGGATGACATAGAAGATATTTAAATCGATTTTCGTTCTAGTCGAGAAAAGCTATAGAAATTTAATACTGACTGAAATCTCGTAGAAAATTTCTAGCGTAACTCCGACCGAAAGCAAATGAGACGGTCGGATAAAAGTAAAAAATGCTCAAACATTTTTCAGTTTCTGCCAGTTCGTTCAACATGTGCGATCTTATCAACCCGTGTCGGTCGGACCATAATACATGATTACAAGGTAGGGTCGTATTGGAAAGCAGGGTGAGCTAGTTGTCAAAATCAGCTGTTAGTTTTTAGTTTTTCTAATTGTTGTTGTTGCTTTTTTCGTTTGACGTTTGTAGCTTCTACAGCTTTGTTGTTGCAAAATTGGTCATTTGAGCAGCCATCTTAAAATGAGCTTACCTTGTAATTGTATCATGTGTCGGACTCACTGCATTTACCATTTGAATAAAGTTTTCAACGAGCGAAAGGCGCCTGCTACACGTTCAATATTTATTGTTATATTTGGATCGCGATCCATATTGATGGATTTCAAAATATTTAAATAATATGCGATATGTGGATCACAATCCATCAATATTACATAATACACGTTCAATAAATATCACGATACTGCATATTGATCAATATACATATATTGAACGTGTAACTGGCGCTAAAAACAACTTATGGAAGAACAGAAGAAAGAGAAAAGCAAAACCAACAAGTGTTTCAAGCATGGAATTTCGAACGGAATTCATCGTATTATACTGAAATTTTGCTAAGGAATTATAAAATTATTTTTAGTTATTACAAAGCAAAAATATTCGACCAAAACATTCGGCTATTTAGGCCGAAGCCGAAGTCGTAGCCGAAAGTTAAAAAATCGGCCGAATATGCCGAATACCGAAGCCGAATATTCGAACAAGTTCATCATTTTGCTGTAATTAAATATTGAATCATTCATTATTGAATCATAAACAGAATTCGCAAAAAGATATTGCTTATTAAATATTGGAAGAAAACAAGTTCCATAAATTTATAAGCAAAAATTGCAAAAAAAAAAAAAATACAAATAAAAACAAAGGAAAAACACGAAATTCAATAAACAGCACAAAATTAAAAATATACATAAAAACGTCTTGTAAGCCACCATTCATAAAATAGAAATCATTCTTCAGTAAGAGCTGCATCTTTTCTTAAACACAGTCCATCCAAAACGCAGCTCGTCCAAATGCTGCGTTTCAGAATACTGAATGATAAGCATCTTTGCGTTTATTGCGCTTTTACGCGCTATAACATGTTTACATTAATATTTGGTGAAATATTAATACACGTTCAAATTTTCATTAAAAAAAAATTATTTGAATAAAATATAAATTATTGTGGACTCTGTAGCTTTCTGGTTTGATGAAGAAGATTGTGAGCATAAAATGATTCATCGGAAAATCATAAGGGATAAGTCAAACATCATGGAACTTAGTGATAAAAGGTAAGAAAGTTTGGAAATTTATGTTGTTCATGTGAGGTAATTGTTAACTTGCAGCTTTGTGCATTTTCGACTATCGAAGGACGCATTTATGTATGTTTTAAATAACATCCACGATAATCTTCAAGTACCAATACGATCAACGTCAATTCCAGCAATAATAAAATTAGGAGCGACACTAAACTTTCTTGGTCAAGGCGGATACCAACATCAAATTGGTCAAGACTTCCACGCTGGGCTAGCCCAACAAACAGTATCTTGTTGCATTTCAGAAGTTTGCGGTGCCATTGAAAAGATTCTGTGCTCAAAACACATTAATTTTGAAATGACTGCTGAAGAAATGAATGAGGCAAAAAAAAACTTTTTCTTGAAGTCAGGGATTCCACGAGTCATTGCTACTATAGATGGAACGCATATCCAGATGATAAGACCAAGTAGAAGTGAACATCTGTTTTTTAATCGTAAATTAAAGCACAGCATAGCAATACTCGTGAAATAAACGTCGTGGGGTAAACACGTATAACTCTTCGCGCTCTTATTTTATTAGTTAATTTCCAATTAATAACCTGTTTTAAGCATAAAATGTCTTGCATATGTGGTCAAAAAGTAGATCGTGGTCAAATAAAGGTAAAATGTATCCGCTGCAATGGTTTCTTTCACGGGAGCTGCATACATTTGAAGGCAGATGATATCAAATTTATACAAATCAATAATATTTTTTATACGATTCATGCAGAAATCCGAGACGTGCCTCTCTTCGTTCTCCTCCACATACTTCTTTAGCAAACGTAGCAGTAGTAGTTGGAGCTGAAAAGATTCCAACCAAAAAAACTACGAAATAGAATCTGCTCTCGCAATCAGCTGACCATCAACAACCAAAAGTAACCCAACTTCATACACAACAACAACAACAACAACAACAACAACAACAACAACAACAACAACAACAACAACAACAACAACAACAACAATGATCTGAAAAGGTTTCCGCCAAAAAAACTACCCAAGAGAATCTGCCATCTCAATCAGCTGACCACCAAAAACTGAAAATAACTCAACTACAAACACAACATCAACAACCACATCCACAACATCAACAACCACATGCACAACATCAACAACCACAACAACAACAACAACAACAACAACAACTATAACAGCACCTACGAATGCAGGAACGTCAGCAACAACAGAAGATCAACAAAAATAGTGAAATACATGATGTAATTAACAAGGTGGTAGTGAATTTTTCACCACACACTCAATTTTGCTGAATCTGTCAAAAAATTGTGACATAAAGAGAGGACCTGTTGGTAAGTGTCAAATTGTTATTTGTTTTGTTTGCTTGCTAGTGGTAGTTCTAGCTAAAAGTAATAAACAGCAATTATATGTAGTTTTGTTGGATTTACATAAAAATTATTGAAACTGTGAAAAACTAGAGCCGAATATGGAAACACACTGTAATTGGCTGCAAGTGGCAACTAAGGTGTCAATCCTGAACGATTAAACGTCAAATTTTTTGCTTACTCTTGTAGTGCTACTTTGTGCCAAAGATAACAAGATGGGAAACTTAAGAAACATAACCTCAAAAAAGGTTTGCATGTATTAGTGCGACGAAAAATCAACCCTGAATTTTACTCTTGTTCTTCATCGGCCGCAAACTCTCAAAGAAATCACTTTGCAACCCCTGAAAATAATGCAAATAATCTATTTATTATGATTTAAATATTTAAGTTGAGTTGCAATAAACTGTTTGCAACCAAAACTGATCACTAAGTCCCTTTATTTTAGTCCATACATGCGTTTAAAGTTTGCCAATTTCTTCAGTTGTTGTATTTGTCAACATTTTTTGAAAAATTTTTATTTTACACAAACCCCCGCTATTTTACACAAACCCTCACTATTCGAGGTGAAATTTAAAGAAGGAACGCTCTTGTTCTTCTTCTGCTATCTTCTGCTGAAACTTCGTTTACAAACAAGAAAAATAATGTATGGATTGAGTGTTTGAACAAATCTTTAAGTTGTGTTACAGGAATCTATTTAACACTCAAGTAATTACATGCATTTTCTTATTTTATTCTTAATCGCCAAACAAAGTTTGCAAATTTTGGCACTTGTTGTATTTGTAAATGGCTTTTTACTTTCACCACGGTCGTTTTGTAAAAGTTCTGTTATTTTTCATCCCATCAGAGTTGTCAACTATCATTGTTTTCTTTGAAAATTTGCTTGGTTGGAATTAATATTGCTTTGGTGAACTAGCATTTGTTTTATCTACAAAATTTGTAAAATTGCTTTGTGTTGGGGAAAAACTGTACCAGACCAAAAACAATAGGAAAATAAAAGATCACGGTTTGCAAGTTAAACTGTTCGTGATAACTTTATTACAAAGACTTCAACAAAGTTGCAGACAGTTTTGCTTTATATAGTCTTGTTAGAGAAACTCAAACCAAAGCGATTCATCTATACTATTATATAAAATGAAAGTGAACATTTTTTGTGTCCGCAAAACTCCAGAAGTAATGGTCCGATTTTTTTGAAATAAATTTTAAAATATCATATTTGTGCTACAAAAGGTTCATTGGTTCTTTTCTTTACGAAATTTCAATAATAAGTATCTTTAATTAAAGTGTTAAGTTTTTTAAAAAATCATCCACAATGCCATGCATTGCTTGATCGTTAGCTTTTCATGCGTTTGTGCTGCGAGAGCTTCAATAAACTGCATGTTGCTCTCTACTATACTCTTTTTGTTCTCAGCAAGCACAAAACAACAAAACAAACAAACAAATACATATGCATACATACTTTGCTGCGCTTAAGGCCCCTATTAGGTACGACAACTCAACTTAAGTTGACGTGAGTTAAGACACCTCAACTGAACTTTTTTGCCATATTATGCATAACATACATTTTCAGTTGAGCTGTGGTGTAAAATTGCTGTTTCTATTGGAGCATGATTACACCGAAATTTTGACACTTTCGTTGAAATCAATCAGCTGTTCGCATTAATTTCAATTTTTGTGTATATGTATTTTGTTCACAAGTAATAAAGCAAGGAAATAATAGTATAGAGCAGGAGTGCCCAAAACTTTCTTATGGAAGTGCAAACACTAATACATATAAAATCCTGCAACCTTTCGTAAACGAAAGCATACTATGTTAGACAACAACAAAATCTACGTAGAAGATCACTGTCACCAAAATGTACCAACAAAGCATACGAAAGTGTTGTTGCTTGCACTTCGGTATAAGCAACGAAAAAAGATCAAAAACAAAAAAGACAAATTTGTTTGTGTATTTTGTATTGCTTAGTGCGGAGTGCTGTGTGTGTATATTAGAATACACAGCCTATGCCTAAGTGCTTTTACAAAAACAAATGTGCACCAAGTGCATAGGGCTTGGGCACCTCTAAAGACGCTATACAACTAGCTCAAAGCAGATGTAAGTTTTTGACAGTTTTTACACTCGAGACATAGTTGCATTGTTAAACCTAATACCACAAAAAATACATACACATCTCTGAGATACATACTTGTCAGTCGATAGACACATATGTACCTCAAATGTGTAATAGACAATACAAATTTACAAATTACACACTCAACTTAAGTTGAGTTGTCGTACCTAATAGGGGCCTAAAGCTAATTGGATCGAAATACATTCTAATATGTTCAAAGTAGTTTTGATGTGGAGAATTAATCTAACACAGTTTTGTTTAAAAGGGATTCACTGACCACCTTTAGCATGTTGAGGATTTTTTTGATGAGAATGAGATTCAATCCGACTTGATGTATGTATGTATGTACGTATGTTTATTTGTTTCGCTGCATGCAACTTTTCTACACATGTTTTGACGGTGGTTTTCCTGTAATTTATAAATGAACAAAAGGAACAAACGCCTGAATTTTTACTTAATAGAATTGACATTGTGTGATTCAATAAGTTTTTTTATATATAAACAAGAGAACTGGGACGGACATGGAAATAGGAAAAACCCCATGATCATAGGAAAAGGGGTTATGGCTTCGACCACACAAGTCAAATTTTTGATATTGAATAGTTTTGGAACTAAACGTCGCATGACAATAAAACTCAGTATGGAGTTACTAATTGCCAAAGTTTTTCTACTGGAAAACCGGTTTGTGCATTGGAAAAGGGGGTGTGGCCCGATTCTCTATATAGAATAGCTATGGAAGCTTAAATCACAGGACATTGAAAGTCATAATGGAATTGTCACCTGGGAGTGATGTTCTGCTACTGGGAAACTGTAACGGGCAGTGGAACATGAGCGTGGTATCAGACTAAGGGATTAATAAAAGTTTTGAATTTACTTATCATTTCCAATATGCTTGCTGGGTGCAGCAACGCGCGCCGGGTATCGCTAGTATTATATATAATGTAAATAATACCAGCAAATACTTATATACTATGTAAGTAAAAGAGAATACAATCTAACAAAACTTCTCTCAAAACTGTTTGTAATAGTTTATTAACAATTCAATGTATTTATATATGTTTTTCAATTCATTTTTTTTTATGATTTAAGGCCTAGCTTAGTACTGAATTCATTATGTTTTATTTTCTTTAATTTTTTAGTAAAAATATCTGCTATCATATTAAAAAATAAAAAAATAAATAACTGGCCATTTCAGCCCTTGAAAGGACTTTGACCTAGCTTCTTATGATCAATTGTGTTGTGCGTGTTATTAAGTTCGTACACAATTGACCGAGAAATGGACCTACAGGCTTAACGCCTACTCCGAACGGCGATGAACGAAATGTTCTTATTCTCAAGAAGCTTTACATGGCGTTTTGATTACTCTCTGAGGTTTGCCATTGTCTGCAGAGAGGTGGCGGCCGTACAGAAAAATTATTTTAATTCAAATAATTTTCTGTCGCTGCTGGGGTTCGAACCTGGGTCTCCAGGTTCGTTGACATAGCGGCCACGCACTTTAACCAACTACGCCACGGACGCCACCTGCTATCATATTAGCAGTTGAAATATACTTAAGAATAAGAAGCTCCTTCTCTACAACGTCGCGAACGTAATGAGCTCTTATATCAATATGTTTTGTTCGGTTATGAAAGGATTTTTCGCCAACTTCTGAGCACTAAGATTGTCGCTGAAAAGTTCCGTTGGTCCACTCACTAATGCATCGAAGCCCATCTCCTTCAAAAAACGCCGCAGGTATACAATTTCTTTTGATGCGGCCGACAGGGCAACGTATTCTGCTTCAGTACTACTGAGGGCGATGGTTGACTGTTTCTTACTTTCCCACGAAATGGCTGCACCAGCAAGGAAGAACGCAAAGCCGGTGTATGTTTTTCGGTCACAGCTTCCTCCCCGCTTCCTACCGCTCTGAAAATATTCAAGTTTGAAATTTATCGTGGTGTTTAAGTACCTCAACATATGTTTTGCGGCATTTAAATGTTCAACATGGGGATTAGTATTAAACTGTGCAAGTTTAAAAACAGAATGAACGATATCTGGTCTTGTACAAATACCCAAATAAGTGAGCGAACCAAATAAGTGAGTGTACGAATGATTGGTATTGCTTTAAGTCCACCTTGGCGCATTGTGAACAGTCATCACACTTTTTGAAATTTGAGCCAGGCTCCAAAGGCGTAGTACAACTTTGCATTCTGTCATTCCAAAATCAGCTAAAAGTTTCCGAATTAGTTGTTGTTGCGAAATTTGGATTCCGGTCTGTCCTCTAGAAATTTCAATGCCCACAAAATGATCAATCGGACCCTTATCGATGCTTTAAAATTTTTGACTAATTTTGGATTTAATATTTTCCAGCCTCTCAAAATTAGAACACGCTAGTAGGATGTCATCCACGTAAACAGCAACGATGTTTATTTCATTCGACTGATGCAACACTTATACACAAGCATCGCCGTTGCACTTTAAAAAACCAATTTGCCGCAGAAAACAATCCAATTCTGTGCTCCAATTGCGACCAGATTGCTTTAACCCATATATCGCCTTTCTCAATCTACATACTTGATTTTTCTCGTTTTGGTTAATAAAACATTCAGGTTGAAGCATATATATTCTTCTATGAGATTGCCATTCAAGTATGCAGATGATACGTCCATCTGGTGAACAAAAAGGTTAAACTCAGCAGCTAAAGCAAGAATGAGTCGTATGGAGGAATATCTTACTACTGACGAGAACACTTCTTTATAGTCGACTCCATATCGCTGACTGCATCCTACAAGTCGTGCCTTATATCGCACTATGTCACCTTTCTTATCACGTTTAATGTTAAAAACCCATTTGCACTTTATAGGGTGGCAGTTATTAGGAGCATCCACAAGATCCCAAGTCTTGTTCTTCATAAGAGAATTGTATTCTGAAATCATGACTGCTTTCCATTTGTCAGCGTCAGACCGTTGCAATGCCTCATTTACCGTTAGTGAATTAGATGACGTAGTTTTTGCATTACTCATAAAATTGGCTTCAGGCGGACTCATCGCCTTTCTTGGACGTAGCTTGGCCGATAATCTAAAAGATGTGCATCTTTTCCATTAAAAACTTTTTCACCTTCGGTATGATTGTCAAACTCATGTGTTGATAACAGCTGACAACCTGTAGCATTCAGGTTACTTCCTTCACCAACAGCAGCAGCAACGTCAGCAACATTTTCAGCTTCAACAACAACATCTTCGGTAACCTCCCCAGAACCTGCGTTGATTTCAGATCCAATAGCATCGTTGTATTCTTCTTGGTCTGAAGTACCGGCTTCTTGCTTTGTCAAAAAATAATTTGCATCTACACTCACATCATTAAAATCTTTAATAAGTCCGGAACAGTTATCCATTGGAATATGAGTGGCTGTAGAACCACAATTTTTAATACGTAAGAATCGTACATCTCTTGCTATAACCACAGTTCTTCGTTGTGGATTATAAAGCCTGTATGCTTTCGAATCAATTGCATAGCCTACCATAATGCATTCGACTCCCTTAGCTGCAAATTTAGACTTCCGAGGCAGTTTGTCCAAAACAATACATTTTGTGCCAAATACTTTCAGATGCGATACGTTTGGCTTTCTACCGCTCCATGCCTCGTGTGGCGTCATATTAGATAGCAATTTCGTAGGTGATCGATTTCGCAAATATACCGCGGTGTTTATGGCTTCAGCCCACAATGATTCCGGCAGTCTTGAATCAATGAGCATACATCTACCCATCTCGACTAATGTTCGATTAACGCGTTCAGAAATACCGTTCTGCTGCGGTGTGTAGGGTACGGTCAATTGCCTACGAATGCCTTCTTGCACAAAAAAATTGTCAAAATCACGATTTAAACATTCTTTGCCATTATCCGAATGGAAAACTTTTATTTTTTTACCCGTTTCAAGTTCCACAGATGCTTTAAATTTTTTAAATGTCTCGAAAACATCACTTTTTCTTTTAATAAAATAAACAAAAGTTTTTCGGCTGAAATCATCAACAAATGAAACCATATACTTTGCACCGCTAAGAGAAGGAGTGTGCATAGGCCCACAAACATCGCTATGGATAATATCTAAAATGTTTTCACTGTACTGATTTGCATATTTTTGAAATGGCAAAGCACAAATTTTTCCCTTTAAACAAATATTGCACTCAACTTTTTTAATGTTTTTTAAGTCCATTCCGCGCACCATATTATTTTTCGATAATAATTCCATGCTTTTAAAATTTAAATGTCCGAACTTTCGATGCCACTCTACAACGTTTGTAGAATTAGCCAAAGCCGCGCACAACATGTTGGTTTTTTGTTCATAAATAAACAAATCACCTTCTCTTCTTAGTCTCATAACTTCTAGACCGTTACCATGTGAAATGATTCTCGCGAGATCTTTACCGAAATTTACTTTACACGCTGCCGTTAACTTACTCACGGAGAAGAAATTAGCTTTTAAGTCGGGAACAAATAGTACATTATGTAATGATAGTTTTGTAGTTCTTGTCTCTATGTATACAACGCCGACACCTTCGGAGTAGATAAATTTGTGTCCCGCTAGTTCAATTTTTTCTTTGTGAGCAGTCATAGTGGAAAACAACGATTTATTGCAGCATATATGACAAGTCGAACCACTGTCGAGAATCCATGTATTACTATTAAGTTCAATGCCAATATTAAAGAGATTTAGCATTGCACAGTTAATGTTCGGCTTCCCTGTGGCTGCAAACTGACAAGAGGCTGCATAGTGCCCTCTCTTTTGGCATTTAAAACATTTACCTCGGAGTTTCACTGATTTAGTTTGCTTGTGATACTTTTGTTTATAAGCAAAAAATGCAGCTTCCCGCGGCTCATCGATCATGAGTTCACTCTCCCGCCGCTTTTCCTCCTCCAGCAACTTCGACTTAAGATCCATTGAATTTGGTAATATGTCCCTAGATTCGATGGCAATAATAAAATTATCATAGCTTTTTGGCAAACTACAGAGCATGATAATAACGAGCAATTCATCTTTTAATTTTATCTCCATCTCTACGAGTTTTTCAAACAAATCAAAAAACTTATTCAAATGTTCTGACATTGATCCTCCCTCGCTCATTTTTAGATTCACCAGCGTTTTAAAAATTGAAACCTTTCGCGCAGGACCACGAGGTGAGTGGACTTCTTGTAGCTTCTTCCAAGCTTCACTGGAAGTTTTCGCATTCTTCACGTGGAGCAACTGGGTTGATTTTATTGACAACATTATTGTCGCAATCGCCTTTTCATCCTTCAATTTCCATGCGGCTAACGCATTGTCCTCAGTAGGGACAGCCTTTATCCCTGACACATAGTCCCATAAATCACAATGAACCAAAACAGATTTCATTAGGATTTTCCATCCGTCATAGTTAGATTCATCTAACTTTTCAATTTGGTGTAACCCGGAACTCATTTCGAAGTAAATATTAAATAGTAAAAAGTAATTTTTTAAAAATTTTTATTTCGACGAGTCTGGGCCCATAACCTTTGTTGGGGAAAAACTGTACCAGACCAAAAACAATAGGAAAATAAAAGATCACGGTTTGCAAGTAAAACTGTTCGTGATAACTTTATTACAAAGACTTCAACAAAGTTGCAGACAGTTTTGCTTTATATAGTCTTGTTAAATATATATATACTTATGCGAACAAGAGAAACTCAAACCAAAGCAATTCATATTATATATAATGTAAATAATACCAGCAAATACTTATATACTATGTTAGTATAAGAGAATACAATCTAACAAGGGATTATGTATTTGCGTAATATATTAAGTTGAAAGTCATGATGATGTTCGTTTAACTATTTCAGCGCCAGTGGTTTAAAAACTGTACCAGCTGATTTCACTGTTTTGCGCGAAGATGCAAAAACCACTGATAAAAACTGTATTATCAGTGTAAAAATACAGATAAAAACTGTATTAAACCACTGGTACATTTCGTTGTAAATGTGTAAATGAAATAAAAATATAAAAATGACCAAAACAAAAAAAAATTTTTTGCCACTTTAAGGGCTAAAATATTTCAAAATATTTGTCGCTGAAAGAGTTAACTATTTGACGGTGTTTGCCACAGAGTAGGCTTCAGTGAATATTTGTTCCAAGAAATTAAGGGAATTGCACCATAATCTTGCTGCATCAACTGCAATAGTGATATACTTGTTGGTCTTTTCATTAGAATTAGATCATATTTTATACTTAAATTTTTCAATCGGGATCTATCTGAGCCAAATTTTAAAAATAAATTTGTATGTGTTTTACTTACTTACTTACTGACTTTGCCGCTTTACATTGTCCTACTATGTGTTACGACAAGTGAGATAGAAAGTATAACCGAATCTTATCACACTGTCATTTTTTAATTTTTGTGTAAAGAAATTACTTTTTGTCTTTTAGACTATCTCACAGAGTCACATCGCACTTTCATTCAATAAAAATTAAAAAAATGAAAATTCTTAAAATGAATCGGGACATAGCAGCTTTGTAAGCATTATAAGTGTAATTTGTGCATTAAAAATAAAAGCAGTCATTATTTTGCTTGCTTTTAAACATTGTATGAAATGTAGCTTGCAGCTTGGTGATTTCCAATAAATTATATTCGAAGAAATCTTTTAAAACTCATCTCTGGTCGGATAGAATCTGTGATGGAATTAGAACCAAACCTAAAAATGAAAATGTAGAACGACATGTCAAAAAAATTAAAACAGGTTCGAACACACTTTGTTTTTCGTTGTTTACACCATCCTATATTCTATCACACATGAAAATTTTGACATGTCGTAACACACAGTAGGACAATGTAAAGCGGCCTTTACTGATACTTATAAGTCATTGTCACTTATTTAATCTTATATATACATTTGATTTGATTCATTGGAGTTCAAAGCCAATAAAATATGTTTTAAGCCTCAAGAGGTTATAATTATTGTATGAATTCTTTAAAGTATTTCATTACATAATTTTTGGGTGACATAGGCCTGCAGGGGAACCGAACACCCAAAAAAATCGGTAACGCATCAAATTGCATACCTAAAAGGTTGTGTGGAAATGCAATTCAATTTTATTGACGTTTATTTTTCCATATGTCACATATTATCCCATATATTTGCCATAAATATTATTTTTTCCATTTATGTTCCTACGGTTGCTCAGTCCGCAAACTTTTAACTCCAATTTCTATCATTACTTATACTTTCTGAATTTACGGGAATACCTGTTACATTTATAGAAATATTCCGAACACTTAATTTTGACTCATTTAGCAATAAGAAATTATGAGCAATATTTGAATATTAAAATTATGAATCAATTAAGTTTACAAACTTATATATTTTGACTTCCGTAGACCCAATTGATTTCCTATGATCATCGTTGTAGATTTTTAAGAGAAATTTACGCATAGCTATCCTAAAACAGATATAATAATTAAAAACCTAATAAAAAGGAAAAATTTAAAGCTATCTAAAAAAGATAAATTGGAAACACTACTTCAAACAGACGAATGGAAAAAAACATTTCATTCATAAATTCACCCAGCTGATATTATTAACCTTTACGTTACATGCACAAATTTTTTGCTTTTCGTAAGGAAATAATGTGGTTTTTTTATGTATAAAATCTTATTGAACATGAAGCTAAAGCACAAAAATAAATATTTTTATCATATATAAGAATATTTAGAAAACTTTAGATATTTTTTGTTTTCGTTATAAAGCCAATCAATAAGAAATGTGTTGGAAGGGTTAAGGAACGTAACCCGAAACTGACATATTCACCTCACTATTTGTGGTGAAATTGGGTCTCTCGTATGTGTGTTTACTTTTTGCTATTTCAGATTCCCCACAGAAGTTTCCCATCTTGTTATCTTTGCTTTGTGCTACTGTGCTAAAAGTGCTGCTTTTAATAATTAATTTCTATTTAAATCAATTAAAATAAAGAAAGAAAACATCCGAATATTGAAAAAGAACACGCGAATTTTATACTGAGTATAAAATCATGCCGGGTGCAAAGCGCCGAAGCATAAAAACTAAAAAGCTGGTGTGTGGTCAATGCAAATTACAAGTCTCTTAAAATGATGATGCAATTCAATGTGTGAGAGAACGATCCATGCTCAGTGCACCGAAGTGGATAAACGGCAATTTCAACTATTGCTGAATAAGGAGACTATGGAGTACGTTTGTCGTCTTTGCCAAAAGACGGAAAGCACATCAATTGCTGGCGACTTAGGTGAAATCAAAACAAAGCTATGTCAACTGGATGATATCAAAACTACTATTCAAGTGATGGCCTCCCAGGTCCAAGAAATCATAACTGGAGCATGATACAATTACAAGGTAGGCTCATATTGGAGAGCAGGGTGCGCTAGTTGTCAAAATCAGCTGATAGCTTTTATTTTTTCTTTGTTGTTGTTGTTGCTTTTGTCGTTTGACGATTGTGGCTTCTACAGCTTTGTTGTTGGAAAATTTCACAATTGAGCAGCCATTTTAAAATGAGCCTACCTTGTAATTGTATCATGAACTGGAGTAGCTGCAAACAAGAAAAAACTCGATATAGTCGAGAAAGAGAACGCTCAAATCATAAAGATGTGATATTGGAACTGTCCAGGAACATTGACACCGAGATTATGGAACATCATATTGATTATGCTTACTTTATGCAACGAAGTAATAAATATCCAAACGGAAAGAACTTTGTTGTTGTAAGGTTCACTAATAAGCAATATAAATTAAAGTTAATAATAGCAAAGGCAAAGTTGAAGCAAAATGAGCAACTAAAGAATGTCTACATAAATGATTTCCTCAGTAGAGAGACTGTCGAGCTGTTCAATTACGCGAAATCTCTAAAATCGATTGGCTTCAAATCTGTTTTTTGTAGAGCAAGCAAGGTCTTTGCTAAGAAGAGCGAGGATTCTCAGAAAAACTTTTTAAAATCAATGGACGATGTGGATAAGCTTTTGTTAAGCTCGACAAGTAAGACACATCCAAAGCAGGCAAAACAACAAAAAAAATACTCAAAAAACTCAACAAATTGATTCTGATAATAGTGAAGGAATAGAATCCTACTTATCACCATTTTAGTAATAAATATAAGTTTTTGAACCTTTTTTTCTGAATCTTTTATCTATATTTTTCTGAATCTTTCTCTGTATCTCTTTTCTATACTAGTAACTATGAGCAATAATCAGTATTTTCAAAACATAAAAAGTTATAAACATTATTTAAAGATCATTTCATACAATTATATAAATATTACCTCTGTTAATATTAGAAGCGTATCATCTATCACAAAATTTAACAAATTTAGAAGCATGTTAAGTAGAATGCCAAACTTACCTGGTATTATAGCAGTCCAAGAGACGTGGTTTTGTACTACAAATATTCAATTATATATCATTCCTGGCTTCAGCAACGTACATTGGTGCAGACAAGATGGTTATGCTGGAACGTACATACAATGAGGTTTGCAATCGAAGTCAAAACTTTGTCGATTTCATAGTGATTAGTTTACCCGACATTAAAATAAATAATAAACCGCTTCAATTGATGTCTTACTACAGGTCGCCAAAATGTTCTAAGGACGACTTTTTACAAATAATGGAAGAAACAGCGAATAGTATAGCAGGTAAGTCCTGTGTATTGATGAGAGACTCAAATGTGGATCTTTTAAGTCAAAATTCCAATCGCTACTCACTTATTAACACCTTAAGATCTTTTAATCTAGTAAGCTGTCATAGTTTGGTTACACGTCCGATAAGTGGGACATCAATTGATGGCATATTCAGTAATATCACTGAAAATATTTCAGTTATTGAATGTTATTGATTGTGATTTAACAGACCATAATATTGTAATATGTAAGTTGAAGACTCACTTTAAGACGAAAGAATATGTGGAAAGTAAAAAAATTAATTTTGATAAAAAATCGTACAAAAATTATCTAACCCAGGGTTTAACTTTGTTTGTTTTGACGCCGATGGCCCGGAAATGACCAAAAAATTTATAAATACTTTGACAACAGCCGCGAATCAAAGTACCACAGAAATTACCAAGAAAAAACTCATCAAATACGAATTAAAACCTTGGATTAATAAAAACTTAAAATCGTTAATTCTGCTAAAAGAAAAATTACTTAAAAAAAGGAGAAAAAACCGAAAGGATAAGAACCTCTGCATTAAAATAAAAAGATTAAGTAAGGTTATTAAAACTGGTATTAGGAACTCCATGAATGATTTTTATTGCAACAAATTAGAGATGGTGAAACATCGCCCTAAGAAGACCTGAAGATTTATAAACAATACGTTAGGTAGAAATGCAAAAACGTATATAAATCTGTTGAATACTGAAGGCTCTCCAATCACGAGTGATTTAGTTAAGGCAAATGTTTTCCACGAAAACTTTGCTACCTCGGTCGAAAAGCTTCGTGATAAAATAGATGTGTTTAACGATGACGATTTTGTATCATACGGTGCTATTCCTCAATCTCAAAACTGCTTTACGTTAGAAAAAGTTACTTCTTTGGAGGTTAAAAACATCATCTCTGATTTGAATATGCGCAAAATTCCAGGCCATGATAACGTAACCTCGATGATGCTTTTAGACTGCAAACAGATTTTTTCGCCAATTTTGAGCACAATATTTAATAAAATTTTAGAAAGTTCAATTTATCCGGATATATTAAAAATTCATAAAATAGTACCAATTCAAAAAGTGCCATGTGCCGCAACAGTTAACGATTTTTGCCCAATAGCAGTTTTACCCATTATAGATAAAATATTCGAGAAATTAATATGGAAGCAACTAGTTAAATATTTAAAAGATCAAAAAGTAATATTTAGCCATCAATTTGGATTCATGGAAGGGTCAGGCACGGAAGAAGCTTTTGTTAATGCTGTTAATTTTATATATGACGGTCTGGACAAAGGAAGTAGCGCAGTTGCAGGAATGTTCTACGACTTTACGAAGGCATTTGACCTTGTAGATCATGACATTTAAATAACAAAGCTTGCTCGGTATGGCGTCAGGGACAAAGAATTAGGGCTATTTCGTAACTTCTTTCAAAATCGTAAACAATTCGTGCAAATTGGGCTTGACAAAAGCGCATCAATACCAGTTAAATATGGAGTCCCTCAAGGTAGCGTCCTAGGCCTAATTTTGCTTTCTGTTTACATCAACGATATCAAAAACTTAATGGTAAATTGTGGTAGTCTTAATTGTTTATGTTCGCTGACGACATGTGTTTGTTTTGTCCATATAAATGCGAGTTGGTAGTAAAAACACAAATGAAAGGGATGCTGCATTAATTTCAGAGTTTGCGCGCCTGAATAAATTGGTTCTAAACGCATCAAAAATAAAGTTGGTAAGGTTTCGACCGTATATGCGCTCGAGTGATGAATGTTTCAGTGTCTTGGTCAGTGGAGAGCATGTGAAGGAAACCGATACGGTAAAATATCTGGGAGAACATTTTTCGAGAAACTTGTCTTGGGACCACCACGTCCAGTGCTTAAAAGGAAAACTGTCGTCTGCAATTGGTGTCATGTATAAATTTAGAAATAAGCTAAATACAAAAGCGAAAGTGTTGATTTACGAAGCCTTGGTTCACAGTCATCTTTCGTATCTCCCAATTATTTATGCGTCAAATAGGAGTAATGAATTAAAAAGTTTGCAAACAACGCAAAATCGAGCGCTTAAAGTGGTCTTCAACTTACATAACAGACATCCAACATTAACCCTCTACAAGGATTTTTCGAAAACGGTCCTTCCGATTATGGGTCTATATAGACAACAACTGCTTGTTTTTATTTTTAAAAATCTGCGAGGTATTGGGAACCACGTTTTAAAATTTTCTATAAATCAAAGTAACTTTAATACAAGAAACGCGACAAGTTGAAAACAACAAGATGTCGTTTAGAACTTACAAAACAAAGAATACAAATACAATAAACTTCGTTTCGAATTAAAAAATAAAGAAACAATTTCAACTTTTAAAAAAAAATCTTAAATCATATCGCTTAGAAAAAATAGATACGTTTCTAATATAAAATTGCAAAGTTTTGAACTTATAAGTACAATGTAAATAATAAAAACCAGAATAATTTTTTGTTAAGTAATAATTATTTGAACTAATGTTAAGTTGCCCTAAAGCCTCTATAAAGCCTTCATGGCGCTGAGGCAAAAGTGAATTGTTGTATATATATATGTTTTGTTTTGAATAAATAAAATTAAAAAAAAAAAGTATGGATGATCTGGCCATGTAGTTCCACAATACCAAAAGCAGCAATAAGCTGATCCTATTAAAATCTTCGAGGAAATCTACGATAGCTGTATCACAATCCGTACGGGTGGTGCTTCAAGAATCCAGCTCTTTATCTTGAGCTGCCGGAGAAGTAGTTTAATCAATTTGAGGTTTAGTTTAATATTTGATGGTTTTTTATTGGCTAATAGCTTTGCTTTATTTACAACGCGAGCCAGCGTAGTCCGCCACGCACAGCGTCTTAGCAATTTTTTATTCTTATCCATGTTTTTTGCACGTTTATAATCAATCAAATTATACTTTCGCAATAAGCAGAAATTTCACAAACTATGTTTTGCTTAAAATATGCAATCAGCTGTTTTTGACAGATCGAGAGTTCATTTTTGTGAGAGAGGTATAAAATTCACTACCACTTTGTTAATTAGACCATGGGGAAATACATCTGACATCCGACTTCAGAGGTCGTGGTGAGTTTGCCGAATAGTAGTCATCAATAGATTCAAGTGGAGGGAATCAACCTGTCGTAACGATGGAGCTTCTCTTTAATGAAATTTTAGCAATAAAGAATATGCATGTAAACATGCTCTCTTTGAATGCCTCTTTACAATAAGAGAAAAAGGTTTACAATAAGAGAAACAGGAAAAGATCGTTTACCTCCAACAAGAAGTGAACTTATTCAAACAAAAACATGACAACATTATTAAAATTATGGGTGTGCCCAATTTAACTCAGATCAATGCTTTAGATAGCACGCTAAAAGTGTTTTCTACAGGGTTAAACATTAATATTTCAAAACAACAAGTTGGTGATTGCTTTGTAAAAAAGATTAAAAAACATCGCTCCTCATCTTTGGCTGCGACCCGCGATATTTTATACGTCAAATTTGTGTCTCGTATTACAAAAAAACTAATACTAAAAGAAAAATTTAAAAACAGAAAAAAAACTTAACTCTAAGCTTTTTGATGGTGGCCAGAAATTAACTAGTATTTTTATAAACGATAGTCTATCTCGTGAAAAAAGAAAGATTTTAAAAGCATGTATGAGTTTAAAAAAGGAGAAAAAATACAAATTTGCGCTGTGATTTTATTTATAATTTGTGTAATTTTACAGAATTAAATCATCTTTAACTTATGAATTTTGCATTTTTCATATTTAACACCATTTTAAGCGAACATGTCAATTGCTTGCTCTAAAACTTTACATAGTAAAAAAATAAATTTAAAAGGCTTAAGCCATGGATTTCTGTAAATCTTGTGAAAAATATTCAGCGCAAGAACAAATAATATAAGACAAATGTAAAGTACCCCGGTAATTTGAGTAAAATAGCTGAATACAAAGCTCTTTGTAAAGATATATCATTCGAAGCTACTCAATGTAAAAATAACTACTACTTCAATGAGTTTATTAGAGTAAAAGGTGATATAAAAAAAGAATGGCAGCTTGTAAATTACATATTGAATAAATCTTCACCTTAGGAAGAAATTGGTAATATATCTGTAAATGAAGTTATTATCTCAGACGCATATGCGAAAGCAAAAGCGTTCAATGAATTTTTTGTCTCTATAGGCAGCGATATTGCTTCAGAAAAAAACTTTAACAACCGATTTTGTAAATGTTTAGGCAAGGAACAATCCTCACCTGCAAAGCTTTTCGAACCTTTCTCATCCTTAGAGATATTTAAAATAATAAAATCTGTGAAAAACTCTTACTCACAAACTGAGAACAGTTTTTCCAGTAACTTTTTAAAAAGATTATTTACAATATTGTTGATGTCCTCTGTTATCTAGTGAATAGCAGTGTAAATGCGGGTGTTTTTCCTGATTTACTAAAAGATGCTGTGGTAATTCCTCTATTTAAAAAAGGTGACAGATCAGTATTCAATAACTATAGGCCTATCTCACTACTTCCCGTCTTTTCGAAAGTTTATGAAAAAGCTGTCAAAATGATGACGATAAGAAAGTGAAGTGTAGAACTTGCAATGAGTATTTTCACTGTCACTGCGTCAATATTAAAAAATAGGACCTGGTGTTTATACAAAAACATAAACAATCGTTCAAATGTCAAAATTGCTCTCGACGCAAGTCAATCTGCTCCCCGCCGATCACTCCGCAGACAAACCATCTGTCAACAACACGGTCAGACTTAGTTGGCAAAAAGGCTACACCACCAACATCCGCACAAATAAGAGAGATCAACGTGAGTAACACCGGTAAACTCAATACACCGACAACTTGTCAAACACTGCTCACTTCGGCATCTCTCTTCAAACTTATCGATCAGAAGCTGGAGCAGCAGAACTCCCTGATGAAAATACGTCTTTCTAAACTAAGTGAGTCGATTGCCACTCAAATCAATGAAAACTTCACTTCTGCCCTTAAAGAGAGTGAAGACAAAATACTAAGTGAATTGCGCAAAAATGTGCGCGAAATAAATTCTGAATTGTCGGTTGTAACGGAAAGAGTTACTCAGCTGGAAAATTTAGCAGTTGATATTGGAACATTCAAGAATGACATGAATGTTCTTAAAATAGAGGTTGAGGAACTAAAACGCCAATTATCTAAGCAGGTAACGCTGCTATCGCTTGTGACCTTAAGCTTAATGGAGTCCCTCACGCTGCTGGTGAAAATCTCCGAGGTATTTTAGACTGCATATGCACCTCAGTAAAAATTCAACCACCTCACGTAAAGAGTATTTTTCGTGTCAAACCGCTTAATCAGCAGAACACCCCTCTGGACACAACGATTATTGTCAAATTTGAAACGGCCTCTGATAGAAACTTTGTGTTAAACTCCATCTCAAAATTCAGACGCGAAAGCAAGGGTCTGTTACGTCTACACCAAGCTACTGCAACAGCTACAACAACAGCGCTAATGCTCCCGAGGACCAACTTTAAATACTCTACAATGGATGCTCTTTGGTCTCCTTACCAGAGGAACTGCTATCTATCTACAGGTGTCTCCACACGATCACTTAATATCTCTGTCTTTTTTATCTTTAAGAGTTTAGTTACCTCTCATTTTTCTGTTTTTTCTGTTTTTAAAAGCAAGTCTGTAATAATCCGTACAATGATATATGTTTACTCCTTTTTTCTTCTACTGCCTCGAAACTTACTTATCTGTTATTTATCTCCCTTTTCTCTGTTAATATTAAATAGTTTATATATCTATTATTTGTATGTTCTAAAAAGCAATACTATCCCAGCAGAAAAGTGGACCAAATTTGAAATAGTTCTGAACTAGTTCCAAAAAGGACCAGTACTAGTTCCACCACAATACCCTTTAACATTGAACGAACTGACGCTTTTTGCGGGTTGATGTCATAGGAAAAGACAATTGTCCCCAGAAATACTCCTTTTTCCCTATATTTGAACTAGTTGCATTAGGAACCTTCTTAAACTGGTTGCTTTCGCAGTAGCCTGAAAGTGGTTCTTTTTTAACTAGTTTTAAAGTGAACATATCAAAAGTGTAAGAATTTTGTGCAATGGAAAGGTCCTAAAGATCTCATTTGTGCCATTTTTTCCATCCACAATCCAGAAAACATTTTGTCTATAAACATTTTTTTTTAATTATTTTTTCTTGTGCGCAGCAAATTTTAAAAAGTAGCCAGAACTCGTTTATTTTTGTCAGCAATACATACTTTTGAAAACAAAAGCAAAGATAACTGTTTTACACTGAACGCCTTTTGTACTTTTTCAGATCTACTGCAAACTGCGCTAGAAATTAACTAGTTCACTTTTTCAATTGACTCCAAAATAACTGCTGGGATATTAATCCGCACAATGATATATGTTTATTTATTTTTTCAGCTTACATATAATTTAATAATTTGTAAAAATGCCCTCCTTTTTTCCGTCGAACTGAGTGTTTCTAAGTGCGTTGCGTTAGTTCCTGCATTGAATGTCGTACAATTTAACAATGTGTTCGGCACATAATCAATCATGTAGTTCCAAAGACAATACCTTTGCTTTAGTTCGCATTCTCAGTAAGCAAAAGGCTGGCCTTAAGGTGTGTCATATGAATGCACAAAGTTTGAACAATAAGATTGAAGAATTCAGGAAGAATTTGGTATCAGGTGTAGACCAAATCGCAACATTGACACCCATAGTTTTCTCGGTGAAATCGAGTCATTGACGCTTTCATATTCCGACAAAATCATCTGCGGTGATTTCAACAGTAACCTCCTGGAGGAATTTCATCTTATCAATGATATGAAATCTTTAGGACTTTCTTCAGCAAACATCTCTACACCGACACACTTCTCGAATAGTAAAAATACCTTACTCGACCTTTTTTTTTGTGAGTGACACAAGTAAAATCAAGCTCTATGATCAATTATCCGCTCCCATGTTCTCCAAACATGATCTTATTTTTTTAATATATGATTTTCAATTGATTCCACAAGAATAAAGGGTAATCTTTCGAGACTTCAAAAACGTTGATTATTCGTCCTTGTCTGTTGAAGTCGACAATATAAATTGGTCCATTATTTTCTCTATCCCACACGTAAATGATAAAGTGCGGTTTCTTGAAAATAAAATAAAACATTTGTTCAACACATATGTTCCCTTAAAAACCAAAAATATTCAGCACAACCAGCCACCATGGTTTTCCAACCGAATTAAGACCTTAATCAGAAAACGTAACGCGGCTTTTAATAGGTGGAAACGTTTCAAGGTGCCTGAATTCTATGAGCATTTTAAAATTTTGAGGAGGGACGTCGTTCGTGAAGTATCAGCTGCTAAGCTGCCACACTATGATGATAAATTTCCTCATGCCTTGAACAGTAAGCAGAAATGGAACATGATATGCGTAATCGGTCTAGGCAAAAGTGCTCTTCGCGCTAATGAAAATGTTGATGTTAATGAGCTCAACAAAAAATTTACCGATATACTTATGCCAACCCCAAACCTAGATTTTTATAATCAAATTGGTCCACTCGTTTCACTTCCTTGCTTTAGTTTTTCTTGCGTTGACCACACGGAAGTTCTACAGAGTTTCTTAGCTGTAAAGTCGAATGCAATGGGTTTTGATGATATGCATCCAACTTTTATCAAGCTGCTTCTCCCAAAGCTGCTGCCATTCCTTACACACATCTTCAACTCAATACTAACCACTTCTGAGTTTCCCTTTAGCTGGAAAAAAGCAAAAATTGTTCCCATCCCCAAATCGTGCAATGATTACCGCCCAATTGCAATTCTGTCCTATCTCTCAAAAGCTTTTGAAAACATAGTGAATAAGCAAATTAACGTTTTTACACAGGAAAACACACTTCTGTCTGATTGCCAGTCAGGTTTCCGAGCTAAGCGTGGGTGCGTTACTGCTTTGCTTGAAGTAACTGAGGAAATTAGATCAAATATTGACTGTAGCAACGTAACTCTTTTAGTTCTTCTAGACCATTCCAAGGCCATTGACACAGTTGAACACGGTGTGCTAAGTGCCAAACTAAAAAAAAACTATTCAATTTCTCTTCAACTGCTATAAAACTTCTGATGTCATACCTTGTAGACAGATCGCAGGCTGTAAAAATAAACAATACCTATTCAAATTTTTTACCAGTTACCAGAGGCGTACCCCAGGGTTCTATTTTGGGACCACTGCTTTTTTCTCTGTATGCAAATGACTTACCACAGGTCCTACAGCACAGCAAGATGCATTTATATGCCGACGACGTGCAGTTGTATATATGTTGCCCACATAAAGATATGACACAGTACGTAGCTTTGCTAAACGCAGACTTAGCTCGCGTCAATGAATGGGCGTTAATCAATGGTTTATGCTTAAACCCAAAAAAATTAAAATGCCTGATAATTTCAAGGAAACCTGTACAAACACCTATTCCCAGGATAGTTATTAATGCTTCCAGCATTGAGGTAGTCAAATCCGCAAAGAACTTAGGACTTACGTTTAACAGCACCCCGACCTGGTCAAATCACATCAATGAACTGCTTGGAAAAACGTATGGTATGCTTCTCAACCTCTGGGCTACCCAACACTTCACACCTTTAAACGTTAGAATGCTTTTAGCAAAAACTTATTTCGTTCCAACACTTATGTATGGGTGTGAAATTTTTGCAGCCTGCGACTCGACAAGTCGGGGTAAACTCAACGTCTTATACAACAATATTGCACGATATGTTTTTACATTAAAGCGCTCTGATCGAGTCTCGCAGTTTGCAATGAAAATCTCCAATGTGTCTTTTGACTCCCTTTTAAAAATAAGAGTTTTAATTACTTTACATAAAATAATAACAACACTAGAGCCTGAGTATTTGTTTAAAAGACTAAGTTTTCTGACTAAGTCTTTGGAACTCGCTCCCCCATCATATTCAGATAATAAAAAGTGCAGCGCAGTTCAAGAATACATTAACACAGTTTTAATCAAGTTCAAGATAATAATTTAATAATCTTTACATATTCTATTAAAATTATTATTTTTGTTTTTTCTCTCCTATTACCTATCAGAAAATTTCTGTACGGATTAAACTTAAGCTCAAACTCAAACTTAAACTTAAACTTAAAATTTAAAATTCAGGATTAATTTTCAATTCAATTTCAATAATAATAATTAATTAATCAATTAATTAATTAATCAATTAATCAATCAATTAATTAATTTTAATTTTTAATTTCTATTTTCACCTTTCTTTTCTATTACTTTATACTTCCTATCACATAATCTTTGCACGGATTAAATCATAAATCAAAAATCAAAATTAAATTTAAATTCAAAATTAAAATTAATTTTAGTTCATTTAATTTAATTTCGTGAAATTACTGTTTAATTTAGGCTTAATTTTTAACTTCTATTTCACCATACTTATATTTTTTCTTTTTTGTTATTATTTTTTTATACTTAGCTGCATTAGTTTTTATCTTTATTCATTCTATTATCTCTCAATTAAAATTTTACTTAATATTAAGGCATATAGAATAAGTTATATAAATTCAATTTAAAATAGTATAAAATTGTCGTATAACTATTACTTATGTTACGGTGCTTATCATAAGACTTTTATGGCCATATTTTGTAAAACGCACGCAATCACGTCACTTCGGGTTTTCTTATCTGGTAATATATTTTAGTAGAAAATTTTTGAGTGAGAGAGAGACTTTGTTTTACTTCATATGAAAAAGGCATTGCCAGACTGAAAATCTTAACGCAAGTGACTGCGTTCGTTTTACAAAATATGGCTATTAGTCTTGTTAGCACTGCTATCGTACACTAAATAAATGAAATGAAATGAAATGAGAATGTTGAGTTTTTTAAAGACAAAATTCTTTAGTAAATGTCAATATGGGTTTCGTGAAGGCATGTCAACAGAAAATGCTCTCATTGATTTTTGTAATGTAGTCTATGCTGGTTTGAATCAGAATAAAGCCTCCGCAGCACTCTTTGTGGACATAACTAAAGTGTTCGACACAGTTGATCACAATATACTTCTGAACAAGCTATTTAAATGTGGATTCCGAGGATATATGCATGGTTGGTTTAAGTCTTACTTATCCAATAGAAGGCAAAAAGTAAAATTGGGAAATTTGCATAGTTTGTTTCTTAATATTAATATAGGTGTCCCGCAAGGTTCAGTACTTGGACCTTTACTGTTCCTTATTTTCTTTAACTCCATTTTTTCACTTAATTTCTCTAGCAAAGTAAAAGCATTTGCTGATGACATGGCTTGCATCTACACTAGTGACTCTTTTCAAAACCTAGCTGTAGAAATTAATCATGATCTAAACACTCTAAGACACTTGTTTTCAGCTCACAAGCTTGTTTTAAGTGATAAAACAAAGTTAATGTACTTTAATATATCAGGCATCGAACGTCATTTCGACAATTTCACTTTCCACAGCTCTGAATGTGAAAAATATTTTAAAGACAGGGTAACTTGTAGCTCTTCTGTCGTACCTCAAACCTATTATGCGCATAATTTGTGTTAAAATAAATGCTTTTCCATTGACTGGGTGAAGACATTTGAATATCTAGGTTTGCTTCTGGATTGGAAATTGTGCTGGATCAATCACATTAACTCTTTGAAAAAATATCTGATGGCTGCAAAAAGACAGCTACCACTGCCACTTAAAAAACTTGTGCAATAAAAATTTATTAACATGTATTTATTATGGATTATTCCACTCGAAACTGCAATATGGCATTGTATGCTGGGGAGGAACTAACTTAAACAAGTTAAGTCCATTGTTAAATAATCAGAAACATGCTATTCGCAATATTTATAATAAAGATCGTCTTGAAAGAAGCTTCCCATTGTTTTAATCTTCACAAATACTTCCGTTGAAACATTTATATTTTTTTAAAGTCTTAAAAGTGTTCTTTATTGGTTTATTGGTTTATTGGTTTATTGGTTATAAAAAACATCATTTGTATAATAAGAAACAAGTTCTTTTATAATACAACACAATTGGAATAATTGCAATAATAAGCGTATATACTTAAGTCTAAAATAATTAAATGCTTATGAAATAAAAAATTAAACTAAAGACACTTAAAGCAACTTAATTTCAAATAAATATTAAATTGGTAGAAAGGGCAAGAGAAAAAAATTAAGAGAAGGAATATATAGGATAGGAAGAGAATAATGTGGACAGTGTGAAGCATGACATGATCAATTAGAAAATAGGTAAAGAAATGGTTACAAATTACATTATCTTGAAAAATAGGAAAAAATGGCTTGTCTAAACATTCCGACCCCATCAATAGATTTAAGATGATTTGGAAGACTATTCCACAACCTTATCGCGTTGACGAAGAATAATCTTGAAGAATTCAAGAAGTTAAATCTAGGGATAATAAGCATACGACTTCTTTGTTGTTGACCAAACTGTAATTTCTCATATAGATAAGAAGGCATTTTTGAATTTATCAGCTTATGTAAGAAAATGCAGTTTCTGAAACTTAGGTAGTTCATTAAATCACAATCAAGGACGCTTTTATTGAATTGAGATATATGGTCAAACTTGCGAAGACCATACACATATCGGATGGCATGATTGAATGCCAGCTGAAGCTTTAGCTGAGAACTAGAATCCAGCTTACTGTAGACTAGCTCAGAATAAGTGATTATCGGAACAATAAGTTGAACCATAAGTTTCCTTCTGGTGCTCGTGGGTGTTAATTCAGCAGTAACTCTCAGATTGCGTAAAACATAATGCATCTTTCGCACCACATTATTAATATGTTCAGTGCATGTCAGAGAGGAGTTTATATAAAAGCCAAGACTTTTTGTACTGTTAGTTAACTCCAGCTTTTCAGAACCTAAATATAAATCAGGAATATCTTCATGAAAAACTTTACCTTTCGCAATAGGTAGCACAATAGATTTTAAAGCATTTAATTTAAGACAGTTACAAATAGCCCATTTATTGATAGAGTCTAGATCCTCATTAAGTCTGTAGACTAAGTCATCTAGAAGACCAATTCTGTTGGAGAGATATATTTGCACGTCATCTGCATAGGCATGCATTGTAGAGTGCTTGCAGACTCTAAATAAATCATTAATAAAAATTACAAACAGCAATGGACCAAGAACTGAACCCTGGGGAACACCACTAGACAGAAATTTATACTCAGAATATTTATTTCCAATTTTGACTCGCTGAACCCGATTTGACAAGTAACTACTCAAGAGGCTTATAGCACTATTACAAAAACCATATATAAACTTTAGTTTCGAACACAGTAAAGAATGATTCACTGTATCAAATGCTTTCGAGAAGTCAAGCAAGCAAAGAAGTGTTATATGTCCTTCATCATAAAAACTCCTTATATCGTCAAATATTTTCACAGTGGCAGCAGAAGACAACAACAACATCAACAACAACACTGCAGACTTTTTCTCACGCACTACCATTGCCATCGTCAAAATTAACCTCATCATCAATAACAAAAACAACAGCATCACTGCTTACCGCGCTTTTACCTCTACAGCAGCGTAGGGCACTCCATAGCTCACTGAGCTCTCTGCGATCGTAACTTTTTACATGTACACAAAGCTCACAACAGAAGAGAATATAATTCAGTCGTTCGCAGACTGTGATACTGTAAGGTCTATGTCGCTTTGCTCATATTTTATGTACACTCTTAAAAAAACCAACCTATTGGTTTGTAGATTCATAATATTTATGCATATATTTCTTTATTTTATAGAATTTCGTATTATTCTCATATATTAAGATTTCATATAATTCATACATACATACATATTACCTTTTATGATTCTTTGTATGGTTCATTCATATTCTTGTATTAATTTTTTAATAATTAATTTTTTTTTAATTACGCACTTACTTATTTCATTTACTAAATTATTATTTTCTTATATTTTTATTATTTTTATTTTATTATTTTTTATTTATTAATTTTAATTATTATTATATATTAAGATTTTATCATATTAAAATAATTATTCGTACATATTAAGGTTTCAAATAATTCATCCATACTACCCATTTAGATTATTTGCATTATTCATTCATATTACTTGTATTAATTAATTTCATAGAGGAAATAATGAAGTGTACCGATGACTAAAAATAAAAACATAAAGTAGAAAACAGAAACTTACAAATCTAATAATTGTGAAAACTATTTCGCTCAGTGTGCGTGATTCGAGAGCGCACTAATACTAACAAGACAAAATAAAATGTGACTGTGCTAGAATGCCCAGCCCTGCTCTACAGCTATAAGCAAAAATGTCACTTTCATCAATTGTGCGCTCTTCATCTTCGCCAACTGAGGTTGTAGCTGAGCTTGCACAGCGAGCCCTACCACCAGCATCAGCGACGCTTTTACTGCAGCATCATGAATCTTACTTTTCACCACCTACTCTTCTACCGTCTCTCATTTCATCATTGGAAGCTGCTTACACAATGTGCTCTTCGGTATCTTCGCCTCCTATATTGGTAGCTGAGCTCGCACCACGATCTCTACAGTCAGCAGCACCGAATTATGTTCACACTAATGGGCAGCAGTCTAATTATACAATTTATTACCAAAATGCTAGCGGCATTCGTACCAAATCTTCGAAATTCCTATTAGCGATGTCTAATCAAGAGTATGATATCGTTATTATCACTGAAACCTGGGTTCATGAAAACATTTGTAATGCAGAATTTTTTGGCAATTTCTACAATGTATTTCGCCTAGACCGTTGTTCTGCCATATCAGGTCGTGATAAAGGTGGTGGCGTTTTAATAGCTGTAAAAACTATTTTAATAATTTAAACAAAATATAATATTATCTTATAATAATAGGCTCATCGAACAGATTTGTGTACGAATAGATTTCATTGATAATAATTCTATTTACTTTTTCAATTCGTATATACCTCCAAATAGCTCTTATGAGTTGTATAAAAATAATTTTGATAACATAGTCTCTATTTCTGATTTATTACATGTGAACCAGCATATGTTTGTTCTAGGAGACTTCAACCTAGGTAATACATCGTGGATCTTCGAATATAAGAATTTAATGCTGTACAATTTAAATTCAAACATAGAAATTTTATTAATTCAATTTTTCCTATATAATGGATTCAATCAATTAAATTTTATTCTAAATGATTATGTAAAAATTTTAGACTTAATTTTTGTAACTACTGATTTAAAAGCTAATTGTGAACAATAATTGTAAACAGCTAATTGTGAATTAACTTTACAAGTTAAGTTCAGCTGACTTAACTCACTCTGGCCAGCTAAACTAAAGGAAATTTTGATTGTATTAACAACTTTTTAAGCTCTTCCAATAGCGATAAGTTTTTGTTTGCAATTTACTTATACATACCGGTAAATAAAGATATCTTATATAAAAAACCACCCTGGTTTAATGCACGTCTTTGTAACTTAAAATATGTAAAAAACAAAGCATTTAAAAAGTTCAAACAATCTAGTAGCAATTCCGATTATTTACATTTTATTCCACTGAGAAATGAATTTGATTTTTTACAGAAGTTTTTATATAATTTTCAATAAAAAATAAGTGAGCGGATTTGAGGTCAATTTTTAATAAATTATTTATTAATTCCAATATTGCGAACTCCGTTTGAGTTCATTATCAAGGACTAAAATTACAATACATATAATAAAACATTTTTGCCCAATTACAATTAATATTACTCACAATTATATAACAATTTTAAATTATTTCAGTAAATTAGACATTTAAGAACCACAACGAACAAAACCAAATTACACATTGAACAACAAAATTTGAAAAAATATTGCACATGTAGATTTTTCGCCTTGTAGTTGTCCAATGTTTTGATATTGATTTTGTTGTTATCGTTTTGTTTGTTGTTTTTAGCTCTGCTTTGTTAGTGTCTTTGAGTCTTTTTTGTTTTGATCAGATGTTTGTAAATGTGAGCGCAGTTGTCAGTGTCTGTCTTGTACTTGAGTCGTTTGTGTGTAGGTGTGTCAATTATGTGCAGCATCTCCAGAGTAAATCTAAGTGAGCAGTTCTTTTCTTGTTGTAGTATTTGTATATTGTCAAAATTGGGAGCGGGTCCAGTTCTACTACAGTGGGCTGCAAGTGCAGTTTTTTGTTCAATGGGTTTGTCATGTGCTTTTTGACCTGATTTATGTCCTGCTATTCTAGTCCGTAGTTTTGTCATAGTTGTTCCAACATATACTTTATTGCATACCTTGGATCCGTCACCTTCGCACGAAATTTGATATATCAAATACGATTTGTCATTTTTGTCAATTTTGCATTTTGTTGTGCTGAATAGTCGTCGTAGTGTATTATTAGTCTTAAACGCAATTATATTCGTCTTTATTGTACATGTCAGATTTTTTTAATTTTTCGGAATAACCCGGTAAGTATGTCAATGATTTATACATTTTAGATCTGCGCATGGTACAATAAAAACAATGTAGAAGCATTTCAGAGCGGCAGACTGCCGCAACTGTCAAAACGAAATTTACTGCCCATGGAAAATCTGAAAGCGATTATTTTTTTTTTTTTTGTTGTTATTCATTTTCAAATTACTATTGAAGGACAATTCTGGCTATGAGGAAGAGAGCGCAGTCCGAAAAGCGTCTACCTCTGTTATTCTACCATGGATCTGCGCAGGGCACTCCATAGCTCACTTAGCTCTCTGTGAGCGTAATTTTTCTCATGTACACAAATCTCACAACAGAAGAGAATATAATTCAGTCGTTCGCTGACGATGATGCTGTGAGGTCAATGTCGTTTTGCGCTGCAAATTTATTGATTTGTAGATTCATAATACTTATGTACATATTTTTTATTTTGTAGAATTTTATATTCCATATATATTAAGGTTTCATATAATTAATACACATTAGCTATTTAGATTTTTGTGCATTTTTCATTCATGTTGCTTATTACTTTTTAAGACTTTATTAAGAATTTTTAATAAAACAAAAACCGAAATTTTTAAACATATTTCAATATTTGGATCAACATATTGTTGCGAAAGTGCCTTCTTAATCGTGAAAGCTATTTTAAGCAAGCAACGCAACTTACTAAGCGATCAACATTTAGTAGATTTACTTAGAAAAAAATGCTGGAGTTTCGATGTTGACATAGAAGAAATAATGAATAATACCAATGACT
The DNA here is from genome assembly GCA_943735915.1 of Pherbina coryleti. NCBI lineage: Eukaryota > Metazoa > Arthropoda > Insecta > Diptera > Sciomyzidae > Pherbina > Pherbina coryleti. The sequence continues at coordinate 111,718,177 of OX030950.1, read as the reverse complement.
AAAAATAAAAACATAAAATAAAAATAAGAATTTACAAATCTTGATAATTGTGACAACTTTTTCGTTCAGTGTGCGTGATTGGAGAGCGCACCAATAATAACAAGAAAAAATAAAATGTGACTGTGTTAGAAAGCCCAACCCTGTTTTAGATGTATTGTCAATATATGTCAGAGAGGACAGATATAAAAACAACAATCATGCACCGGTATGGGCACCACTACATTTAAAGCTTCTGTGTTGTTTCTGTGCTTGTTTTTTGTCTTTGATTTGTTGTTGCGTTTTGTGTTGCTACATAAGACTTTGCTTTCAATTCTTACTCTCAGCGCTCCAAGAGCGCTCTCTGCCCATAGCTGATCATGCAACATATAACAGCAAAGATCAAGAAACAGCTAGAACAAGGCTAACTACAATCATGGTATAATAATACAAGGTAGCATTGACAGTTGCTTGGGAAACCATCTCCTGCCATCTCCTGGGAAACCATCACAATCCGCCATTGAAAACACAAACAATGTTGAAAAAGTTGAAGTAAAAAAAAAACAACCACAACAGCTGCCGATTGATTTACACAAAAAGCTGTTTTTGACAGGAGATGTTTTCTCGTAGAAGAGAAAATAATCAGTTGTCAATGCTACCTTGTATTATTATACCATGAACTACAATAATAGAAAAGCACAGCAGACACATACAATTATATTAAAGAGAGAAATTTGTCATAAGCACAGTGGACAAAACATGACTATTTCTAAAGTAAAATCAAGACATTTTAATTTTAAGTTCGGACAAGGGAAATAATACAGTGGCAATGAATAAATCGGAATATGATAAAAAAATGAAAATACTATTAACAGACATCACAACTTACCGAGAAAGAAAGACGGATCCCACTTCAATTTTACAAAAAAAGAGCAATGATATACTGTAGACTTTGCTTAAGGAAGGAATTATAACTAAACAAGAGAAATCAAAGATGACGACAAAAGCTGCAACAGCACCGAGGATATATGAACTGCCAAAAGTGTAGCAAGTATAAATATCCAGCAATAACTTTATACGATAGGCAATAAAAGAATCTGTTTAAAAATAGTTAAATAAGATTTTATTAACTTCAAGTGTACTGAATTTTTATAGAGATCAAAGAAGAATGAAAAAATGTAATAAAAGTATTAGAAAGGTTGCCACATCGAGTGAGCGTTCAGCTTAAAGCATCGTTCACATCCAATACTCCTCCTCGCTCACTCAACATTGCATAATTTACGTAAATATTGATGCTTTGTTAGAGCTAATGGCTTTGTTAGAAGATCTGCAGCCATTTCTTCGGTTGGGCAGTATTCGCATTCGATAATTCCCTTTTTGAGAGATAAGGTACAAGAAGATCTTTGACCATCTTGTACCTTATGTCAATGTGTTTGGTCTTATAAGAGAATTTGTCATCATTCACCAATCGCAGACAGCTCTGATTATCTTCAAAAATTGTTGTTGGTGACTCAATACTCACATTTAAGTCCTCTAGCAACTGCCGCAGCCATTTCGCCTCCTTTACCGCATCTGCTAATGAGATATATTCTGCTTCACAGGACGATGTAGCTACAATACTTTGCTTGTGACATGACCAGCTAATTGTCCCTCCATTTAAATAAAATATTCGTCCGCTATTTGATTTTCGTTCAATTCTATCGTCTGCCCATGTAGCATCTGCATAACCGATAAGCGCTGATTTCTCCTCCTGAATATTACTCAACTTAAGCTTCATTTTGGCTGTAGCCTTTAAGTATTTGACAACGCGTTTTAATTGAAGCCAATCCACGCTTGTTGGTGTCGAAGTTTTCTGTGCCAAAATGCTAACACTAGCCGAAATGTCAGGTCTCGTATTAACCGAAAGATAGAGTAAACGTCCAATTAATTTTCGGTACTTGACGTTACTTTCTAATGGCACTGATAACCCTGTTCGGTTATAGTTTAGTTCCATTGGGGTATTTGCTGGTTTTGCATCTTGAAGCCCAAAATCTATAGCAGTTTTCATAATGTATGCAGCCTGGCATAGTTCAAAATTCCCATTTTTATCTTGCGTTACTTCCATTCCTAAGTATTGCTTGATTGGTCCCAAGTCCTTCATATCAAAATGAGCGGTCAACGTTGCTTTGATTTCATTGATTTGATTTATTGTTGAACAAGTCACGATCAAGTCGTCAACATAAATAATGATGTAGCAGAATGCGTCATCGATTTTTCCTGAGTACAAGCATGGATCATTGTAACTTTGTTGAAAACCAGCTTGCATTAAAACGCCATGAAGTGCATTGTTCCAAGTCCTCGCAGCTTGTTTTAAACCATAAATACTTTTCTTAAGTAAGCAGACCTTTGATTCATTGCCGCTACTGTAACCGGGTGGTTGCTTTATATATATAGTTTCATTTAATTTACCATTTAAAAAGGCTGTTTTCGCGTCAAAGTGATGAACTTTCATTTTTGTTTTTGCTGCGACCGATAAAAGTACTCTAAATGGTGTGGTGTGAAGAACAACGGGAGCAAACACTTCATCATAATCCGTACCATATTTTTGTGAAAAACCTTGTGCCACGAATCTTGCCTTATAGCGTTGAATTCCACCGTCTGCATTTGTTTTAACCTTAAAAACCCATTTACTTCCGATTACTGCTTTTCCTGCCGGCAAATCTACCAACTCCCATGTTCCGTTTTTTTTTAAAGATTCAATTTCTTCTTGCATGGCACTAAGCCAATGCTCTCTTTCATCACTTCGGATCGCTTCCTCATAACTTTTCGGTTCATTGCTTTCTCTTACAATGCAAACTTCTTCAATTAAACGATTTGGACGAGTCCCTTTATTTGAACGTTGTGAAACACGATTATTTTGTGGAGCGTCTTCTTGATCATCATTAATAGTGGGCTCCTCCTGAAACTCTTGTTTGTGCTTCTGCGTACGTGAATTCTGTTCCGACTGATGTATCACTTCATTAGTTTTTGTCTTCGAAGCCGCAGTTATTTTTATTTTAACATTACCATCACTTTGTGTTCTGTTTTGATTTAAATCATTAAATTTTACGTCGCGACTTATAACAATCTTTTTAGTTTCAGGATTGTAACAACGAAATGCTTTGGATTTATCATCATACCCTAAAAATATCATCTCCGTTGCTGTATTGTCCAACTTGCGTCTTCTTTCTGTTGGTACATGAACAAAGCATTTGCAACCAAAAGTTTGAAGTTCATTTAAACTTGGCCTTTTTCCATACCAACGTTCAAAAGGTGTTGTGTTCGTCGCTCTTGTAATAACACGGTTCTGTATAAAGTTTGCTGTCGCTACCGCTTCACGCCAGAAGCTGTTTGGCAAACTTGCATCAATCAGCATACACCGAGCCATTTCAATAAGAGTGCGATTTTTCCTTTCTGCCTTACCGTTTTGTTGTGGGCTGTATGGGGATGTTAGCTGAGTTTTGATGCCTTCTGATTTAAAAAATTTTGTTATTTCTCTTCCTGTATACTCACCACCTCTATCCGATCGGATTATTTTTGGATTTCTTCCAAATTGTGTTTTGCAAAACATAACAAATTGTTTTAAGATTGTCTCAACCTCATCTTTGTGAGCTATTAAGCAAATAATTGCAAAACTGGAGTAATCATCAATTAGTGAAACTAAATATCTTTTACCACTCGGAGTTACTGCCTGCATCGGCCCACATACGTCAGTATGAATCAAATCTAATGGTGCCAATGATTCGGTCTTAGAATCCTTTGGAAATGGTAATCTTGACATTTTTCCTTTAGCGCATGTTTCGCAAACTTCCTTAATACCACATTCGACGATTTCCAAACCCTCAACCATACCAGTTGAATTCATTCTATGAATTGCTTCCGGATCGCGGTGTCCCATTTTTCGATGCCAAGAATGTATACATTTTTTGTTATGCTCGAGCACAGTGCACACTGCGTCTGGCTGACGCAAAACATACATTTCGCCGACTAAATCAGCCACTCCGACTTGTTGTCCATCGCTCTTGATTTCACAGAATCGGTTGCCAAATTCAACACGTAAACCGTTTTTTACTAAACGTCTGACTGATAGCATGTTACCGACCAAATTCGGTGCGTATAGAACCTCAGAAACCTTGGCTTTCGACATGCAGCCTCCCTCATTCAAAAATGTCACTTCTCCAGTGCCGATTCCTTCAACTTCTACTGCTTGACCATTCGCTAGTTCAACTGAACTCTTATATGTCCAATCAATGTTAGAGAAGAATTGTTTGTTATTAACGACGTGACGTGTTGCTCCGGAATCAATGATCCAACCATTCTGGTGTTTTGTGCTGACTGTGAACAAAAAATCTTTAACATCGTTGCATGAGTTACACGTACCTTGATAAGTTGTTTTTTCTTCGATAGTATTTATCCGGTGAGCACCTTTGCTGTTTTTGTTTACATCACGATCTGCGTGTTTTGCTTTCCATACTTTATACTTAGTACAATTTTGCTTAAAATGCCCTGGTTTCTTGCAGAAGAAACAAACGCTCACTCGCGCAACAGTCCTCAGTACAGCATCATTAGAATTATTGCTAACCGCATTGTGGTGTCGCTCATATTCCGCAATTATCTTCTGTTGCACCAAAGCGAATGTAACATCTTTTTCTTCGCGCGACTCTAATGCTGTAATCAATCCATCATAACTTTCTGGTAAACTGCTTAGAAGCATTGCAGTACTCCATTTATCTGACAACACTTCTTCACCAACGTCGCAAAGTTTTGTAAAAAGATCTTGCATTTGGCCAATGTGTGCTTTAGCATCACCGCCTTCCTCGAGTGTCAATGAACAAATAGATCGCATCAAAAATACCTTGTTTGTAAGCGTATTTTTCTCGTGATAGTTTTTTAAAGCTTCCCACGTGTCTTTAGATGTTTTCATCGAACGAATGTGAGCAAGCTGGTCATCCTCTACTAAAAGGCCAATGGTACCTCGAGCTTCATCATCCTTCCTTTCCCAGTCGTCGATATCTTTTTGGTTTTTAATTACACCAGCTGCTAGTACCACCTCAGGTCGATCACCAACAATCACCGATTTCCACAGATCGTGCTTTCTGAGCAGCAGCTCCATTTTAAACTTCCAATTTGCATAATTTGTGTTATTCAGTTTCGCAAGCTTGGGTTTCATCTCCGCCATTTTCTTGAAGGTAGAATATCTCAAAAAAAAAAAATGTATTTTCTTTACTTTATGATTTTCCTTAATTATTGCCTTCGCTTACTGGGCCCATAACCTGTAGCAAGTATAAATATCCAGCAATAACTTTATACGATAGGCAATAAAAGAATCTGTTTAAAAATAGTTAAATAAGATTTTATTAACTTCAAGTGTACTGAATTTTTATAGAGATCAAAGAAGAATGAAAAAATGTAATAAAAGTATTAGAAAGGTTGCCACATCGAGTGAGCGTTCAGCTTAAAGCATCGTTCACATCCAATAAAAAGTGCATAAAGAAGACATGCCACTGAGATCAATATGTTCTCATCATACAATTTATGTAAATATATTGTTAAGATTTTGAAAACTGTAACTAGGGATTCTATTTATAATGTAAAGGACGCGTATGGATTTTAAAAATAGACTAAAAGAATGCTCCATACATGACGATGAAACGATAGTATCATTTGACGTAGTTTCACTATTTCCAAGCATACCAGTTGACTTAGCACTTAATATTATTAACAGAAAATGGACAATTATCGAACAGTATACTAAAATGACCAAAGATACCTTTATGGAGATTCTAAAATTTTGCATTAGGGGTAACAGATACTTTAAATATGACGGGAGAACCTTCTTACAGCTCATAGGAATGCCAATGGGGTCCCCTGCCGCACCTAAAGTTGCTGACACAATATTAGAAGAATTACTTGACAAACCTTTGGAAGGACTTGACGTTAAACCAAGTATATTGACTAAATATGTTGATGACTTATTTGCTATAGTTAAAACTGACAAAATTAAGGATACCCTAGACAAGCTTAACACATTCCACAGACGCATAAAATTTACAACGGAGCAAGAAGACAAAGGAAAACTTCCATATTTAGAGGCCCTTGTAATTAGGAAAGAAAATACTTTAAAAGTTGACTGGTATCCAAAATCAACTGCTACTGGACGATTAATTAATTTTTATTCGAATTACTCTAAAAATACGAAAATTAATACCGCGAAAAATTTTATAAGATGGATATTGAGCATCAGCGACCAAGAATTTCACAAGGATAATATAAGAAAAATACTGACTGTTTTAATTTAATCATAAAAGACTAATTACATTAAAACTGAGTTGTCTTTCAATATATATTTTATTTTTATTTCACTTCTTTTACAATCTCCTCACACAAACGTGTCTCTATTTTTTTAGCTGTCAGAATGAATCGTGTTGACAGATTGCAGCAAATACTTAAACATACAAAATCTTCCTTTTTTCATTAATATAAATGAATTCAATGCCCTTAGATACCTTAAGTTGAAATAGAAATGGACATCCTGAATGAGAATATAAGTAAGTTTAATTTCTATGAAAATAACTGTAAAATATATATTTTCAGTTCAAATAAAGGAAAAACTAAAATAAAAAATAGCTACATAAAAGTAAGTATGATTTTGCTAAAAATCGAATTAATTTTCTTGACTGTTACTTCATTTTTTTTTTAATTACTTATATCGGATAGGTTTTCTTATTTCTCTTCCTAATCTTGTCATATACATATTTTCTTGATGTTCATTTACATTGTTACTTTTACAATTTTCCTGATTAACACATTCTTTACTATACTAAGTAAATGTTTAAATAGCCATTTTGCCTACGAGTATTTTCAATTTCATCCTCCAAATTATCCTCATTGAACTTTCTAATTATTTTTTGTGAATTATAATATTTTTTAGATGGATTGTGTTACGACGCTTCAACTTACCAAAACTGATCGCGAACCTTGTATGATCTGGGCTGGGGACACGAACCGACGATTTGTGCTGAGGACCACTGCTTTTTTTCGTTTTATAGCAATACTGTTTCTCCTGTTGTGTATTGAGGTCCTATTTTTGCAGTTTTATCGTAATATTTCTTCATCCGTTGTTGAGTTTCTGTTAACATCTTATGAACCAGTTTAGAATATTTATTCTGCATCTCATTATCAGGTGTCAGTGAAGATGTCCTCAGCTGTCTTCCAAAAAATATTTCTGCAAGAGAAAAATATACACGAGGAAGAGGAATACATATTTCGATTTAGTCGTTTGCACTGCCCGCTCACTCATACCATTTGACTTAGGGTAGTAAGGACTGCTGGTTACAATTTCAGCTTCAATCTTTTTAGCAAACATTCTGCATGCGAATGAGTTAACAGGCTGATTATCTGCTATTATCACTTTGGGAACACCAAATGTGGCAAAAAGCTTTCTTCACTGGTTTCTATTATTTCGACCCACTTTGAGAAATAGTCTTTAATTATAATTTAATTTTTTTCTGCGAAGTCGCAAAAGTTCCATCCAATCTTTTCCCATGGTGCTTTTGGAATTTCAAATTTTATCATCGGTTCTTTGCAATTAGACCTTTGAAATTTTGCACATACCGAGCACTTTCCGATAACCCCTTTGAAATCTGCATCCATTCCCGGCCAGTAGGCTAGTCATTTTGCCCTTAACAGCATTCTATTAATTCCGAAATGGCCCTTATCATGGATTCTATTCGTTAAATCTCTTCTTAATGCTTGCGGCACTAATAACAGGATCATTTATTAAGAAAAACCAAATCATTCTCCACTGAAATTTGATCTTTAAACTTCCAATATTCTTTAAGGGACTCGTCTTATTTAGTTTTGTCTGTTGGCTAGCCTTTTAAAAATAACCTTTTTAGCAGTTGTAAAACTGAATCCTTTTCCGTTTCGTATTTAATTTCCTGTAACCGAGGTTCTGCTACTGAAACGCTATGAACTATCTGATGGGCAATTCTGTTTTGTGGATCTGTTCAAAAATGGGTATTCTGTTTGTTCCTCTAATGCCGCCCTAGACAATGTGTCCGCTAAATGTAAATATTTTCTGGGCACAAAAATAACTTCCAGCTTATACCTTAGGAGTTTAATTCAAATTCGCTGTAGCCGAACTGACTGTAGCCGAACTGACTGTATTTGGTGCAACTGTTTTTTCATAATAGAAACCAATGGCTTGTGATCTGTTCGTACGTCCATAAATGAAATGATGGTATCGTTCGCATGCCGCCAAATGGCTAAAAATTCTACCCATTGAACAAAAAACTGCACTGTAGTAGAACTGGACACGCTCCCAATTTTGACAATATACAAATACTACAACAAGAAAAGAACTGCTCACTTAGATTTACTCTGGAGATGCTGCACATAATTGACACACCTACACACAAACGACTCAAGTACAAGACAGACATTGACAACTGCGCTCACATTTACAGACATCTGATCAAAACAAAAAGAATCAAAAGCAGAGCTAAAAACAGCAAAGACGATAACAACAAAATGAATATCAATTGGACAACTACAAGGCGAAGAATCTACATGTGCAATAGGGCGTATCGAATTACAATTTTTTTTTCGAATTTCACATTGTAAGAGGTCTCAAAAGTTGCATGGGTTTGTCAAGATCAGCCAAAAAAAATTTCAAGAAAAAACAAGGATGTCTTCCTGCCCCGCAAGGTCAAAGTTGTTTTTTGAGGAAAACAGTAAAAAATAACAACCTTAAAATACTTTGACTTTTATAAAAAAAACTACGTATGTCTTAAAGCAAAAGTAGGTAAAGGCTTAAACTAACAATATATTGGTTAACACGATGCCACTCACGATTCTTATCCACAGTGTCCTGTGTAAAGGATATTTGAAGCAAAAGTTGTAATCGAGATAGCACAGAACTTTTGATTGTTACCCAATAGTCTAAATTTTTGTGGTATTGATTACACTGTTAATGTATTCCTTAAAGTTACCGAATTAATAATTAGCATCATTTTTGCATATGCCTTTTCTTATTTTTGAGAAATGTATACTTGAATGCAATTTTTTAACTTTTTCAAAAAAATGAATATAAGATTTTATTTCTCGGGTACCAGAAATGGTACCGAAGAAACTTTTCACAATTTGGATTCTTCAAATATTCCTGAACAACACCCTGTCTAAAAGTTTTAATTTAAAATACCAGCTTAAGGCCACGATTTTATTAACTATTTTGATACTTAAACAAAAAAAACTTCCAAACATGAAATTAAACAATTTCATAAAAAAATATCAAAATAGAAAATAAAATTGTGGCCTTAAGCTGGTATTTTAAAATAATACTTTTAGACACAGTATTGTTAAGAAATATTTGAAGAATCCAAATTGAGCAAAGCTTCTTTGGTACCATTTCTGGTACCCGAGATATAAAATGAAATCTTGAATTGCATTCAAGTATACATTTCTCAAAAATAGGAAATTGCATATGCAAAAATTATGCTAATTATTAATTCGGAAAATTTAAGGAAAACACTAACAGTATAATCAATACCACCTAAATTTAGACTATTGGCTAACAATCCAAAGTTCTCTGCTATCTCGGTTTCAACTTTAGCTTTGAATATCCTTCACACAGGACACTGTGGATAAAAATCGTGAGTGGCATCGTGTTAACCAATATATTCTTAGTTTAAACCTATGCTTACTTTTGCTTTAAGACATACATAGTTTTTTTTATAAAAGTCAAAGCATTTTAAGGTCGTTATTTTTTACTGTTTTCCTCAAAAAACAACTTTGTCCTTGCGGGCAAGGAAGACATCCTTTTTTTTCCATAACATTTATTTTTGGGTGATCTTGACAACCCCATGCAACTTTTGAGACCTCTTAGAATACGATCTAAATTTTTCGATACGCCCTAATGTGCAATACTTAAGTGCAATATTTTTTCAAATTTTGTTGTTCAGTGTGTTATTTGGTTTTTTTCGTTGTGGTTCTTAAATGTCTAATTTACTGAAATAATTTAAAAATTGTTATATAATTGTGAGTAATATTAATTGTCATTGTGCAAAATTGTTTTAATATATGTATTGTAATTTCCCAATAAGCATTCAACTTGGTGATAAGAAGGAGATCAAGTTGAGCTCCAGTCTCTCTCTCCAATCTCAAGCGCTGAATCTCCAATGGATCTCAATTTGAGAACAACGGCATTCTCTAAGAAAATTGACGTTTGTTCTCCAGTTGAGATAAGGCTGGATCTCCACTTGACCTCCAACACATTTATCCAAGCAATGTCAAACCCAGTATTTTTATTCTACAACCCAGTATTTTAATTAAATTGGTTAATCGAATAGCTTTCCTATTCACACAGAAATACGCAGTCTGAAAATGAAAAGTAACAGATAAAAAAATAATTAATTTTTAAGTTAAAATATTTTATATTCAAGAAAATCTAACAAAATTAAATTACATACATTTGCATGTATACACGTACACTCTTAGATATGAAACTGTTAGAAAGGTATTTAATTGCATTTTGAAAGAGTTGCTTGAATATAAACATAAACATAATAGTAATTATTTTAAAAACATTTTATTTACATTTTTTAAACAAATAAAAATAATTCAGCCTGAAGACATTTTTAATTTCATTTAATTTAAAACAAGTTTCAAATTATTATTGTGACAAGAGTTTTAAACAAATTTTTTTATACATAGCTTGTTTGAAGAACAAAAGAATTATAAGAAATGTAATGAGATCATGAAAGTAAACAAGTAAACATAATAAAAATAGTTCAGCCTTAGAAAATTTTGGACTTAAAATTATTGGAATTTCATCATTTAATTTCAATTTACATAAGTTCGAAATTATTAAAAAGGTAAAAATATACGACTTTTTTATGATTAGAGTTTTAAGCAAACTTTCTATCTACAAAGTTAGTTTTTTGCAATAGTTCAGCCTTTTAGTAAGCCGGTTATTCGCCTGTTGAAAAAAAGATATGGATGTTTTTTGAAACTCAGCATCAGTTCCGGATGTATACTTGTGAAGGTAAGCCTCTGTACATAAAGGGAAATTTATACAATATATTACGTAGAGAGTTAAAATGAATGAAATTTAATAAATTAATCAAAAATATATATTGCGTTTAATAGCAGTAGTTATAATCAAGTGCTTGATTGCTTTCTTTTCGCCTGTTCCTTGCCACGAAAATTTTCTGGCAGCATTGTCAGTCATAATTCTTTTCCACGCTTCTTTTATGAAAGCTATTGTGCTGTTGCACGTAAGTGTTGTAAGTTCAGCAACCTATAATAATATTAAAATATTCGTTTTATGTTTTCATATATCGATTTTTTTATAATATTTGGTGAACTTACTAAATCTGCAAACTTTTCTTGCGAATTTTCAATTTCATTTTCAAATTCGTTGAATGCTTGGGTTGTCTGAAATGGTGTCTTAGGAAGTGCACATTGGCGACTGGTCACTTTTATGGATTGTGTTTGTGTGGTTTTAATTTCTTCCAAGATTCTTCTAAGCAATTTCTGTGTTGTTTCATGTTCTTAAATATTAAGAAAATAAATAGTAAATAATTAAATCAACCGTTTAGTTATATGGTTTGTTTACCTCCACGAAGTTTGGTTTTAACTTCTGCAATGTATGTTTTTAAAAACATCAAATCTGTAAATATATTTATTATAATGTAATACTGTAAGCTCGAGAAGAAAACATATTGAAGAGCTAGCGTTACTTTTATCTTTGAGTATATATATATAGAGAAACCACTTCAGCAAAACAAATTTAGGGAGTAACTCTGCCGCTTAGATGGCGCACTTACTCAACAATCGCTGAGATGCTGACACAGACTATGATTGAGGCAAATGATGCATAAAGAAATTTGTAAACATAAGTGTTTATGAGTAAGTATGTATGTTTGTATGTATGTGTGCACAAAACTAACAAAGCCTGTTGCTGTTGAAAAGATTTTATTTTTTACAGGAGTTTAGAGAGGAAAAAGTAGTCCATGATCTAGATTTAAATATCTAAAATTTTGAAAAATAATATGTCGATAAATCCTACATGTCGACAACTTTTGAAGTTATTTTTTTCATTCGGTTAATTTTGGGCATTTTTATTTCAGTTTTGTGATTTTTTAAGAAATTGTAAAAGCATAAATTTTGCCAGTTATTTTTGAAATGCAGTGAATTCTTCAAACAAATATGTGTTTTGAACATACTATTGTTCCAACGAATATTTTTATGCTTTTTATTTTAACAGAGATAAACATTAAATATAACATAAAAACAACTCCTTTTAAATAAAATAACAGAAAAGGCAAAAACATTTTTAAATAAAAAAAATTATGCGTACTTATAATTAATATACGTAATCTATTTATAAATAGGCGTAGGCAGAACAGTTAAGAACCATTTTCTGCCGTGTTTCTCAACCGATTTTGACAATTTTTTTTTCAAATCAATAAGAGTGGGCGTGGCACATCCCATATCCAAATTTGCGATATCGAATAGCTTTAGAGTTATAGGTCACACAGCTTCCGAAATTGGTATTCGACCACAAATCACACGTACCACTTCACTGGTTACATTTTATGGGCGTTGAAAAAGGGGCGTGGAACATTTCAGCAGCCCAAACTATAAGTCACAAATCAATGAAACTAGGTAGGAACTTCCTATTTGGTCGTGTTGTTTGACTGGAAAAATTGAACGAGCATTAGACAAGGGGGCGTGGCGCCACCCATACAATTTAAAGTTTTTATCTCGAATAGCTTTGGAAGTAAATGCCATATAACAATGAAACTCAATATGTGTTGGAAGTTGGTGATATCCATCTACTAGAAAATCGTCGCGCGCATTGGAAAAAAGGTTGTGGCTCTGCCCATATAAACCAAATTTTTGATATCGAATAGCTTTGAAAGTAAAAGTCATAGAACATGGAAACACAGAATGGAGTTTCTATTTTGTGATTTCCTGTCGGTGGTACATATGTTGCGATATGAGTTTGGTTATATTTCCACGTGAGTGAAGGAAGAAAAAAATGTATTCACTAAAAATACAAAAAAAAAAAAAAAATAATTTTTAAATGGTCGAATTTCGACCAAAGGCGACACTAGTATAATAAAATAAATAAAACTAGAATCGATATTATAAGATATTATTATTATATAGATCCCGGGGTATTAAAGATATTTTCGGGTCTCATTTAAAAAATAAATCCCATTTTTCCAATGAGAGGTTTTGCGACGAGTAAGTTGCGTCAGTATGTCAGTATATATCGCTCGTTTTCTTGAATAACGTTACAATCCAAAAAACATAAGAATTGAGTTAATTACACAGCAATATTCGTGTTACCATGATCTATGCTGTGTACAATTTTGGTAACGATATCTTCTTTAATTTTTGCAGAAAAATAGAATTTGTGATTCTATAATATCCAGTTTTTTTTGTCACTTTGTATGGATTAAACAATGTTCATTACAGTAGTACTTGTATATTTGATGTTTTGTCCATATTTTGAAAATGGTGAATTAATTTCCTTTGTCTGTTCAAAACTTAAAATGCTTCTCCTGAAAAATCTAATTTTTTGAGTTGTAACGTTATTGAAGAAAACGAGTGATATAATGTTCTCACAGGGACGCTTTTTTTTTAAAGAGTTGATTAATTTTGCTTGTAACCATATCTTCGACACTCTGTTTTTTGGCTTTTGGCGATCTGAAGATGTGCCATGGAATGCGTGAGTTTTGAACAAAGTTATTGGGATGTTTAGAAGAAAAAAAAATTAGTTTCGCCATTTTATTTTTTTTGACGTAGAATACGTCATTCTCGGAGGTAAGTAGGGTGGTTGATAGTGATCAGGTGTCGGTATTTATATAACTTTTTGAGCCTTTGGTGGGCCTAAAGTACTGTTCGTACAATGTTGATGTTAGCACTTGTTGGTCTGCTTGATCCTCAATGCGACAAAAATTCATGTTAGAACTATCTAACTTATATAAATTTTACACAATTACATGAAATATAAAGCCAACATTTGATGTTTTTGTTTGCTTAAACTTGCTACCTATTTATCGACAGTTTCCGGTTTTATCGACAAAACCATAAAATTTGTATGGGAGCCCCCCTAAGGAGTGGTCGGAGAGAATAGGTCTCAAAGGCAAAAATGTTCCTTTTGCAAAAGGAATGGGGGTCGGTCATACATATTAACCCTCTCCGGCACTCTCTTAAAGGTCATATGCTCAGGTGTATGGAATAAATAAACAAAAACCATAAAATTTGTATGGGAGCCCCCCTAAGGAGTGGTCGGAGGGAATAGATGTCAAAAGAAAAAATGTTCCTTTTGCAAAAGTAATGGGGATCAGTGATACATATTAACCCTTTCCGGCACAAAAACCATAAAATTTGTATGGAAGCCGCCCTAAGGAGTGGTCGGAGGGAAAAGGTGTCAAAGGCAAAAATGTTGCTTTTACAAAAGTAATGGGAGTTGGTCATATATATTAACCCTCTCCGGCACTCTCTTGAAGGTCGTATGCTCAGGTGTATGGAATAAATATACAAAAAACATAAAATTTGTATGGGAGCCCCCCTAAGGAGTGGTCGGAGGGAAAAGCTGACAAATGCAAAAATATTCCTTTTGCAAAAGTAATGGGGGTCAGTCAAACCTATGAACCCTTTCCGGCACTCTCTTAAAGGTCATATGCTCAGGTGTATGGCATAAATATACAAAAACCATAATATTTGTAAGGGAGCGCCCCTAAGAAGTAGTCGGAGGGAATAGGTGTCAAAGGCAAAAATGTTCCTTTTGCAAAACTAATGGAGGTCGGTCATACATATTAACCCTCTCCGGCACTCTTTTAAAGGTCATATGCTCAGGTGTATGGGATAAATATTTTGCTAAATAGTTTTTAAAAAAGATGTCATCAAAAACGAATGGACTAATTCTACGTCTTGTGTTACGACATAGTTGAAACTACTGTATCTTTTTTGAATTTGTTCGTATAGATTCTCAGCCCGGGTCGTCATAAAAGGGCTCATAAGTCTCTTCTTCTAAAGATATAGCCTTTAAATGAGGTGGTACATAATGAATTATGCTTGATCGAGCAATCGTTGGATGTTTGAATTAAAATACGGGTTAGCTTAGACTCGATATTTTGCTCTATACATGAACTTAACCCTTAAATGCCCAGCCTATCTTTTATGATACAACCGAGAAAATAAGCTATTTCTTTTAAAATATTGCAAAAATTAAATGCTGGATATGTAGTTTCACTCAGAAAATTGCAAGTATAAAACAAAAATTCAATTATTGGCATAACTTTGTTGGTTTGGGAACTATTGACCGTCAAATTCAAAAAATAGTTTTTTTTTTAATTTTTACGGAAAGTTCGCTTTTTGACATGAAATATCTTTTAAACTATTAACAATGTTTGAGTTAAAAAAATTACAAGTTAGTCTAGTTATCATAAAAGGAATCGTTTTCCGCGTTTTTGCCTTGAATTCCTACAACCAAGCTGATTGATGGTATACGTCGGAATACCCACTGTATCTTTTTGGATACAACCATGTTTTCGTTAATAACTTTTAAACAAAATTTTTTTCATTTTTCACAACATAATTTTTTTTTAATGAAATCGGTGTTATTGGGCATTTGAGGGTTAAAAGCCTTTCACAACAAAGATCCAAGCTATCTTCCGTACATGGGAAAATATTTGGATACTGAGTCGGTATGGAGGTTTTTAGAAGTTTTTTCATTATAGCTCGTTGAACTATACATGATGTATTTAAATCCTTTTCGCAAAATTTTATAGTTCCCTTTCCATATTGAGCCAAATTTTTTAATTCTTCATTGTCTGAATGCTTGACCCAAAGCATTCGTCTTTTATCAGTTGGCAAATGAAAAATGACAACGAACAACATGGTGTAGAAACATTGTAGCAATTTTTATGTACGCATTTTGATTTTGATTTTTTTCTTTGAAAATTTAATAGAAATATAATGAGTCGCACAACCAAACTCTATAAAAGTGCATATAAGAATTAAATGCTACACGCATGCGCTTGCCTCAGCAGCACAAAAACACAAAACACAAAAACAAACAAGTCGCAACTTAACGGGATCATACCGCACACACAACTAATGCGACAGCTCAACCAACAAAACAACACTGTGTGTGTGTTTGTGCATTGCTGTCTGTCTGTTCATTTGTATGTTTGATCAATGTCGATATTAAAACAAAAAAAATATACAAACCAGCGTAGAAATCTGAAAGTGGTGTATGTGGCGCCATCTAGTGCGAGAGTGACACAACTCAAAGTAATTTCTCTATATGTATATACTCAAAGCTTTTATATATATTTGTTTTAATTTCCATTAAATCTGAAAAGATAGTTAGTAAGAAATTAAATGTATGGAAAATGTGTATAACTTAAATGCGAGTAGTACCTTTTTTGGTGACAGGATCATTTTCTGCACAATTTCTTTTAATGAATGTTGATGCATTGTGGTAGAAAGTGTAATGTTAATTGGTATTGAAAAAAAATCAGATAAATTCATTACTTCCTGTGCTATCAACTCTATATTTCCATTGCAATGGTAAATAGATGCTATTTTAAATATTTTGTTTTTAATGGAATAAAAATTATTTGGTTTCTCCGTAGATAAAAAAAAGCTATTAGTGTTGATTGATTTTAAGTGCTCATTTTTTAATTTTGTACTATAAGCTATTTTCGCTGTAAAGTTAAGACTTTCCTCTATAAGGCGATTATATAATTGTGCAGCAACTTGAGTTCTTTTCCTGCATTTTTTTTTTTTCAATGACGACAAAAAATTTTCAAATTTAAAGGCACTAATTGATTCTAAGCTTCCATATTTTAATGCATCTGCTGCAAGGTGTGTTAAGCAATGAAAGGTGAATGTTAGAAAGAAGTCGTCATATAAAGTTGTAACGTTTTTAATGAATTCATAGAGCAGCTTTTCAGCACAAGCGTTATACTCTTTACAAAGCTTTTCATCCAATAAAATTCTTATGGCCAGGCTTAGCATTAAAAAGTGCGCGTATCTTTCATCGTCAAGAATATCATGCAGAACAAATATTCCAGTATAAAGTAAAAACATTCTTAATTCGGTTGCCTTATACCGTTCAAGATCATTTAAGCTACGCGTTCGCCTAGCAAATTCTTTGGGAATCTGATTGTATAAAAAAATTAATTTTGAATTTATTATGTTTATTTGTTCCTTTTTCAAGGAAAATATTTTCTTTTTAGTTTTAACCCACCCTACAAGCAAAGTCTTTAAAACGCCCAGACGAGTTTACTATATCTATTGGTAATCTCTCTATTGCAATAGGTTCCATCGTTCTGTGATGGTTGGAATGCAAACGCAAACGAAAATCCGAGTTTATTCGAGGTCTGTGTACTTCACAGCGAAATATCATTCTATGATTAAATGATTCACCTTTTTGGGTGCACTTAAGACAACTAAAATAACCAGTATGACCTTTTGTTTCGAGAACGAATGCTCTTGCGGGTGCATCGCAAATTATTGCGCGACAATTAACCTGGTAATGATTTCCTCTATGAATAAGCCCCGTTTTCATGAGGAGCTCCAATTCATCAACAAATCTCTTCAAGAATATGCTCGAATTTAAAGTTTTACTATGACCACAATAAGCTCCAACAACCATAACATCGGGAGTCCCATCCAAATTAATCAATATCGGCCATGTTTGCAAATTGGAACTTTTAGCCAAAGGAAGTCCATCAATATTGATGTTTAAATTTATGTCACCGTATTGGAATTAATTTTTTAATAAAAAATCAGTCAAAGCAGCCTCAACGCCATAGTGAACGTACTCGCCGCTTCCCAGAAGATCATTACCATGCCGAACCAATATTTGGAGCAACGAGTTTGTTGCAGCATTTGTAATATTGTTCTGCACAGCCCAGTTAGCCAATTCTACTCTCAGAGATTCTTTTGGACGTGCTTTTGAGCTGTGTTCATACTCCTCAGAGCTGCATTCCTCGTCGTCTGTGCTAAATTGCTCATATTCTGAGCTTTCTTCACAACCAACAAGGGTTGCAGCTTCTTGGAAAACTGATTCCCACAAGGAAGCAGATTGTCGGTCAGCAACTTCTCGAGCAGCGGCAGAAGTTGTTGGCTCTTCAAACTTATCGGATCTATCCGATAGCAAATTTATAATTTGCTGCACTTCTCTTTTTATTTTTTTACTCATCTTACCTTCAGAAATAACTTTTTTTTATTAAAACTTTAAAATTTAAAAACGCGGTTTTTCACAATTTCTTTTATTTAATTTCAACCAACAGCTGATCGCAGCATCGAAAGCATTGCCAAGCACATGCGAAATAGCTTGATTGCAGTTAAAAGGTATTGCCATAATGAAAAATAAGTTTCTCCAGCTTGTTTCTAGTTTAACTCAAAGGTATTGGAGTTGACTTGGATAATTGTGTTGGAGATCAAGTGGAGGTTGAACAATTTTTCCCACACGTTGGTGAAGCGAAATTTTCGTGCTTGTTGGGTTTAGTCCTTGATGATGAACTCCGACGGAGTTCGAAATATTGGAATTAATAAATAATTAATTCAAAATTTACCTCAAACCCGCTCACTCATTTTTTTTGAAAATTATATAAAAGGTCATTAAATACACAATCGTTTTTATATAATCAATATATTTTAAAGACTGAAACCTTATTAAAAAATAACCCGAAGGTTTTTTGGCTTTTACTTTACCGAAGCGTAAAACAAATGGCTTTCCAGCAAGCATGCGATTCAATGATCGAAAGTCTAATAATACCTTGGGATCATGCAATTTGTTCGCAAAATTTTTGCAGAGAACTTACTTAAAATATGATTATCCAGCAAATACTGAGTTTCTATACTTTGATACAGTCGGATACACCTAATCGATAACTTTGTAGTCACAGCAAAGGATGTTTCCGATGCAATTTCAAGTTTAAAACCAAGCTTCAAGCAAGAGGATGACGGCTTTTCCCCAATGTTTTTAAAAAATTGCATATTAAACATATTAAAACCAATTACATTCTTATTTAATCTGTGCTTTAAGTCAGGAAAATTTCTAGACGTCTGGAAAACTTGTTTATTTATACCCATTTTTAAATCTGGCGACCGTGGCGATGTATGTAATTACAGAGCTATTGTTAAGCAATCTACTTTTGCTAAAATTTTCGACCATATTATAAAAAACAAGATATTTGATCAGATTAATGAAGCTATAAGTAATGCTCAACACGGATTTATACCCGGCAGATCCACTTCCACGAATTTGATACTGATTACTAATTACATTGTGGATGCCATGATAGATCGTTGTCAACTTTATGTAGTTTCCACAGATTTTTCGAAGGCGTTTGATAAAGTCGATCGATTTATTGTTAAAATTAAAGAAATATGGGTTTTCGGATTTACTTATATAATTTTTTAGTAGTTTTTTAGCAAACAGCAGGCTCCTAGTTAAAATTGATTCAAATGTCTCCGAAGATGTAGTACTGGCTTCTTCCGTTATTCCTCAATGTACACACTGTGGACCTTTACTGTTTTTAATTTTTATAAATGATTTGCCTGGTTTATTAACGGCTTCTAAATGTTTGATGTTTGCCGATGATATAAAATTATTTCTGAAAATTTCTGATAATTCTGACTGCTTGTTGTTGCAAAACGACTTTAATATTTTTGGTAATTGGTGTTTAATAAATAATTTTAATTTGAATGTCAACAAATGCTCCATAGTTTCGTATACGAAATGTAGTAACCATATAGTTTTTGATTCGTTATCTAATAATAATCTAATTAATAATCGTTATCTAATATGCAAAAAAGAAAATAAGGACTTAGGTGTTATTTTTGATTCAAATCTTAGTTTCAAAATACATTATCAATATGTTATCTCTAAATCGTATGCTATGATGGGTTTCATAAAAAGAAATTCTCAAAGTTTTAAAGACCCTATGACTATTAACCCTTAAATGCACCGTGTATCTTTTAAGATACAACCATTCAAAAAATTCCTAAGGATACATTTTTGGTTTGATTTTTTTCAAATCGTTTCTATATTATTTAGAATATTATAAGTCTTAAATAAAAAAATAGTTTTTACTTCTATTTGTCATACTTTTTAAAAAAATTATGTACATAGTCAAAAAAATTTTTTGTTTTAATTAAATAAACACTATTTTTAACAGTTTAACTTCTAGGAACAGATAAATAATTTTGATTAGGAAAAAATACTGACTGCTTTCAAAACATATCCTTTAGTGATTTCAGTGGTTCGAAAAAATTTCGATCATTTGGCACCTCACTGGGCCACTTTAGTTGGTTGTATCTTTAAAGATACAGTGTGCACTCCCTGCAGCTTTTGATAATTTTAACTTTTAAAATAAATGAAGTTAAAATAAATAAATGATAAATGATTTATAGTTTAAAATAAATGATAATTTAAAATAAATGAATTAACAAAAATTTCATAACATATTTCTTTAAGTTTGATATATTTTAATAGGGATTTCAGATGTGTGTAAATTCACATTGTATCTTTATAGATACAAACACTTTTTTTAAAACAACTTTTTAAAAAAAAATTTTTTCAAAACTAAAAACGCTGTTTTTATTTTTACTCAATTTTACATAAAATTTTTCATATAAATCGGGGGCCTTGTGTATTTAAGGGTTAAATCACTTTATGTGTCTTTAATACGAAACATCTTTGATTACTGCTCAACAATCTGGGATCCATTTTATGCTTATCATTCAAACCGCATTTAAAAAATTCAAAAGCATTTTACTAAATACGCTCTTCAGAAGGTGCAATGGCCGGATGGCCTTCCTACTTTTTACGAAGCTAGACGTAAATTTCTTGGGTTGCAGTCTTTGAGTGATAAACGTGCATATTGTTCGCTTTTGTTTGTACACAATGTTCTTTCTGGAAAAATCAATTGTGATGATATTCGAAATCTATTCGTCAGACATATCTCAACAAGATCCTTAAGAAATCACCATTTATTTGATGATAGAATTCATAGAACTAATTAGTCCTTCAACGAACCTATTGCTATCATAGATTCATTCGATTATGTAATAATTTTTCCAAATTTCTTATTTTTAATGTTAGTTTAAGCGAATTCCGTTTACAATTATTCATTATTTTAAATTAGGTTAAGTATTAATTTTTGTAATAGTCTGTAAGATTATTACGGAAGCAGAAAAATTAACAATCGTTTTTAAGACACAGTGTTGCGATTTTAAGGTATATAAAGGGTGTTTTTTTTAGGGGTTTGTTTTTCGAATAGAGATGAAACTGGCATTTTGTGGTCAAATCTGGCAACTCTAATGTCATTTATGTTCAGTTTGGTTTGCCTTTTCATCATGAACAGGTTGACAAAAGAACAACGCTTGCAAATGGGCCGAAAATGAGATTGATCTCGATGCTGATTTTCATCGCAAAATTTTGTTTAGTGATGAGGCTCATTTTTGGTTGAATGGCTACGTCAACAAGCAAAATTGCCGCATTTGGAGTGAAGAGAATCCACATGAGATCCTTGAGACGCCATTACATCCACAAAAACTGACTGTTTGGTGTGCTCTATGGGCTGGTGGAGTCATTGGGCCATACTTCTTCCGAAATAATGCTGGAGAGTCAGTTACCGTTAATGGAGACCGGTATAGAGCCATGATAACCGACTATTTTGTTCCCGAATTGGATGGCATGAATGTGGATGAGTTGTGGTTCCAACAAGACGGCGCTACATGCCACACAGCGCACGTCACAATCGACTTATTGAAGGAAACATTCGATGAGCGCATAATTTCGCGGAATGGACCTGTCAATTGGCCACCAAGATCGTGTGATTTGACACCATTGGATTATTTTCTTTGGGGATATGTGAAGTCGCTCGTCTACGCCAACAAACCAAAAACGTTAGGGGACATGGATGCCAACATTCGTGTTGTTATTGCCGACATTCGGCCCTATATGCTCGAAAAAGTGGTTGAAAATTGGACCTGTGGAATTGGCTTTATTCGAGCCAGCCGCGGCGGCCACATGCCCGAAATCATATTTAAACATTAATGGCATAAAATTATCCTTCCAATAAAACCAAATTGATGGACATTAAAACGATTTTCTTGTGTTTTTTCTCTATTCGAAAAACAAACCCCTAAAAAAAACACCCTGTATATATATATAATATACGTGTAAATTTTACAAAAAATTTTTTTTGCTTAATGTGTTCTTTATAGTTTTAAGAATATGCATACACATTTTTAAATCTATATTGAAAAACAAAACAGAAGTTAAAACGTTTTTCGTTAACCTATGTCTAAACTCCATACAACGTAAATAAAAAACTTTAAACGCGATTTCCTCGAAACTAGTTTTTTTAAAACGGTTCGATAGATAACTCGAAATCTGTTGGTTCAATTTGAATGATTTTTTTTTTGCATTTTGTTCGTTATTTTGTCCTTTAAGCATCCCCCTAAATTCAAGTATCTATTTGTTTTTTTTTATAAACAAAAAAGCGCGCGAAAATGTATCTATTTTTTTAACTTTTTACTTCAACCTCCGCCATAATTAAAAAAAAACCCCCGGGGGTCTTGCGTAGGGGAATGCTTAATATAAGGTCTATGCTTTAAAATGTCCTTTAATTTTTTTGTTTCCGAGACATGGGAAAGGCCATATCCATCGAACCGTTTTGGATGTCTTTTTTTCAATGCTATTTTCAGCGCCCTCTAGATAAAAGCGAGAGCCGTATTTAAAAAAAAAAATAATATTTAATATGAATATTTGTATACGGCCTCTAATTATTTATATTGAAAACAAGTTTTTCGAGCTCTAGGCCAAGCATGTTGTCAACAAGACAACATGAAGAACAAAGAAGGCAACAACCAACAACAACAACAACGGCTCTGTATAGAGCAAATCACACAGCTTGACTATACAGAGTGTTTCATTGGCCGCTACACCAACTCATCAGTAGCCTTTGTATGACTTTACACTGTGATCCACTCAAGCTACTTAGGTTCTACATATACTGCCAATATGCCGAGAAAGTTACACGGAATTTGTTTTTGGCAGAGAACGCTGGAATTTTTGTAACTGAGTTCTTATCTACTTTTTGATGCATACTGTACTAAGGTTAACAACCTAGATCGTATCATACTTTTAGGCATAGCCTTAATTCATGTGCATCTTCGAAATTCGATCACAGCGGTTTACTGCTATCAGAGCATATTGAAGTTGTTATTATTTTTGCTGTTTAGCTCCTCCCTTTTTTCCCACACTTTCATTTTAGGGTTCAGTTAGTTTAACTGATGCTACACCTAAGATGGCGTGGAGACCATTTTTTTTTTTTTGTTATGAAAGACTTTGTTGTTTTTTTTTATGTGATAAACACACAACCAATCATTTATCTTAACATTTTTATGGGCGTGCTCTCCCAGAATATTTAATATTAATATTTGTATACGGCATCTAATTATTTATATTGAAAACATTATTTTTATTATTTATATTGAAACGAATTTCGAAGATGCACATGAATTAAGGCTATGTCTAAAAGTATGATACGATCTAGGTTGTTAACCTTAGTACAGTATGCATCAAAAAGTAGATAAGAACTCAGTTACAAAAATTCCAGCGTTCTCTGCCAAAAACAAATTCCGGGTAACTTTCTCGGCATATTGGCAGTATATGTAGAACCTAAGTAGCTTGAGTGGATCACAGTGTAAAGTCATACAAAGGCTACTGATGAGTTGGTGTAGCGGCCAATGAAACAGTCTGTATAGTCAAGCTGTGTGATTTGCTCTATACAGAGCCGTTGTTGTTGTTGTTGGTTGTTGCCTTCTTTGTTCTTCATGTTGTCTTGTTGACAACATGCTTGGCCTAGAGCTCGAAAAACTTGTTTTCAATATGAAAAAAATAATATTTTTATAAAGTATTTTTTATGTACAATAATATATTACCCTATATTAATTTTAAAAAAAATTATAACTTCTTATATCAAAAAAAATTTTTTTTTAAAACAGCTCCTGTTGGTTGTTACACGTATATAAGGCAATTTTTGGTTTCGTTTTAAGGATAAGATAGTTTTAAAGATGAATGCAAAAAAATGCACAACAAATTTTGAAAAAAAATTCCTTAAACTTTGTTTTAAAAACGGTTGTTACTTAAAAGAACAAGACTTTAAAACTAAAAACATTAATGCTACTATTTAGAGAACAAAAAAATTAAAAAAAAGGAGAAACAAGTTGTTAAGGAATAATTATGCCTGTTGCATACCCTGTGGCAGCACTTTAAGTTTCATTATCTTGACAGCTTACATTGCTGTCCTACTCATAAACTTTTTTGTCCTACTTTTTTACTTTTTGCATGTAAATTAAAAAGCGTGTTTGGTGTAACGCTTCGCTCAGCCTCACAGTGAGATTCATTAACAACTTGTGATATAATTCTTGATAAAAATTGAATTAAATTAACTTTAAAACATTAAACTTAAACTTTTCTTGTATTTGGTTTGATTTCCCATACATAAGTAATTAGGACTATTTTTTCATTTTAAACTTGTATATATCTGAAACAAATTTTAATAAATTGCTTAACTTTTGGTTTTCAATTTCAAGATTTGTGATCACAAGTTAAACATAAAAGTCGTCAATGGACGATATGGCGGAGCATCCCATGACTCACATGTATTTAGCCTTTCCCACGAACGGCAATATCTGAAGCAGAGATTTGAAAATGGAGACATGTCATCGTGGATTAGTGGTAAGTTTGATCCTATTCTTTTTTGTACAGCTATTCAAACTAATTTGTATTTTGATAATTAAGGTGGAACCACGGCTATCCTCTGCTTTCCTCTGGAACCACGGCTCTTAATGCCATACCGAAATGCTCCGGAAAATTCTTAAGAATGTAATTTTAATCAAAAATTTTCTGAAGCAAGATCAGCTATAGAGCGTGTGTTCGGAATATTGAAAGGGAGATTTCGATGCCTTCTTGCTGCTAGAGAACTTTATTATGCTCCGGAAAAAGTTGTGCAAATATTAAACGTATGTTGTGCACTGCATAATGTATCTTTAAAACATAATATTGAGCCACCAACTGATATCCCAATTGAAACACAAGAGTTCGCAAT
Organism: Pherbina coryleti; assembly: GCA_943735915.1. NCBI lineage: Eukaryota > Metazoa > Arthropoda > Insecta > Diptera > Sciomyzidae > Pherbina > Pherbina coryleti. Next base: position 111,693,023 of record OX030950.1, on the reverse strand, counting down.
TAACACCATTTATCAAACCGTTATTCTTGAAGATTCTTATTTTTCAAATATTGCTCAAAAGATAAGGGATGAAATAAAAAATATGTTCATACAAACAAACATAAAACAACAAACACACAAAACATACATACACGATAAAATATTAATTCATAATATATAAACAAAAATACACTAAGCAATCAAAACAATTTGCACATAAGAACGCAGTTTGTTGACACCAGCATAATTCTAGGCCAACGACATGTAATTCGTATTGTTAATCAGCTGAAATGTAACCAAAACAATATTGGCAAATTGGGTCACAAAAATAAGTGCAATAACCTGCGGTCATGAACTTCGTACTTATAGTGCAATGCAGCAATTTTATATTTGTTAATTTCATATTTATTTTAGTCTAAGTATTTTCCTTTAAATACTCTTATTTTTTGTCAATTTTCATTCAGTCGTTTTTAATAAATGTACATATAAACATTACTTACATTGTCTACATTCTTTAAAACATCAGATTGATTCTGTGACGACCCAAAACAAGCAGTCAATTTTGGGTGCACACGTTCTCCATCATCAAAGCAGAAACTGAGTTATTTTAGATTAAATTATTTATTATTATTATTATTATTTGCCTTTGAATTATTGTTATTCTATTATTGAATTGAATTACTGAATAATTAAGCTTTGTTAAATTAATTAAATTAGATATTGAATGTAACTAAGCACCCTGTGCCTACATAAACACATAGAATAAGGTATATATATTTTGTTGGTGTGAGCAGCGGTCAATGCGGCAAAAGAACAGCAAAGCTTATCATACGATTTCAACATTTCAACATAACATTGAGCATCAACCAGAGAAAGATAGAAACACACGTTGAAAACCAGTATTTCCCCTACCAACGATCTAAGCATAACACAAACAGTGCGACGCGAGACACAAGCAAAAATACAAATACAACTCGAGTTGCCAGAAAGCATAGCTGAACGAGAGACGCATGAAAAAAACAAATACAACTCGAGCTAACAGCAAGCATAGTTCAACGAGAGGCGCATGGAAAAAAACAAATACAACTCGAGTTACCAGCAAGCATAGCTGAACGAGAGACGCATGAAAAAAAACAAATACAACTCGAGTTACCAGCAAGCATAGCTGAACGAGAGACGCATGGAAAAAAACAAATACAGCTCGAGCTAACAGCAAACATAGTCTAACAAGAGGCTCGACTGAAGGAGTGAATTAATTGTACAGTCAGTAGCTGACGGACCATGAACCAAGAAATAAAGATCATGCAAAGAAAAGAGCCGCCATATTGTAAACAAAACAAAGCTGGTAGTTCTGACGTCATCGGTCACAAATTGTTTTGTTTACGTGTAGCGATTATATGTGAAAAATTATTTCTTGAAGTTTTAAAGAATTATAAGTGTTTATAATTCAGTAATTTTTTGTGTTTTTTATAAAAATGAAGTATGCTGTAGCGACGTGCAATAATTGCAACAGCAAAAAAAAATTACTTTAAATTTCGTTACTGCATGAAAATATAAACAAACAAAGTATTCACACACTTTTTTCGAGAATTAAACTTGTTAATTTTATAATTTTCCACTTTTATTTGAGTTTTCACATGTTTTGCATGAAAAACGTATGCAATATAGCTTTTTTTGTGACCGATGACGTGGCATGAAAAAAATACTTTTTTCTCGCACTGCTGATTGCTTGATCTTGTCTTGTTGGTTCATGCTGACGGACCACCAACCGAGGAGGAGCAACACCAAGAAAAGTAGCTGACGGACCACCAACCGAGAAGGAAGTTCATCGAAAAGGCTAGCTGACGGACCATCGGAGGAGGAAGATCATATAAATTTCGAGCAAACAAGAAGCTGAGGGCGAGGAACGCCAACACGGAGGATCGAGAAGGATTGACAGCGGAGGCTGAGGACAAAACCAAAGGTAGATATTTTTTTGTTGTGGGAAAAGTACTAGAGTATTTGCTAAGGCGCACCGTCAGGTCGCACGGGTGGTCAAGAAGTTAGGAAGCGCAACCGTCAAGTCGCTTGGTTGAGTCTTAGAGTGGTAGATTATTTGCTAAGGCGCACCGTCAGGTCGCACGGGTGGAAAAGTTCAAGCCAGGAAGCGCACCGTCAGGTCACAGTGTTCAAGCTCAAGAGCTATTGGAATATTTGCTAAGGCGCACCGTCAGGTCGCACGGGTGGGCAAGTGAAGGTTAGGAAGCGCACCGTCAGATCGCTTGATCGTGGACGTGACTTTACTAGGGTATTTGCTAAGGCGCACCGTTAGGTCGCACGGGTGGGAAAAGACACCTAGAAGGCGCATCGTCAGATTGCCCCAACATAACTCGAGTTTGACGGTCAGGGCATAAGTGTGTAGTCAGGGAAAAGTATAGAAACCGGACTAGCTCCAGAGACATTAGCCAAAGCGACATCTCCTGGTTCGCGAAGCGCACAGCCAACTTCTACCAACCGGATATCTCTCGCCGCACCAACACCACATCGCTCGCCACACCAACTTACTTTCATCTTCATTGTAAGAAACAGTAACTTAAAAAATTGCTAAACTATATTTTCAAAACAAATATCCCAGCTATAAATTTTTGTGACGAATCCTGGACAGCGGCTGAGCATATCTCAGCTATAGAGCCGGAAGACCGGCAGCTTCGTTACAATTCATCAAGCAAAATATTGGTTTAAGTGCCTGTATTTTGCCCATCAAAACATCAGTTGTGTATTGGTTCAAGTACCTATGCTCAACACTCGTCTAAATAGGTTTGCACCTAGTTAGACACAAAAATTCATTGGTGACCCCGACGTGATCGGAAGGATAACTGGTTCAAGTGCCAAGTATCCATCAATCTATTGATCACTAAACACAAAGACGGCCATTCATAAGTGACCCAGATGACACCAATCAAGTTCTCTACCTGTATACAGCACCTATATACCTGTATACAAAAAGGATCCAAAAGTTTGGAGGGATCTAAAATATTACAAACTACGGCTAAGCCAGCTTGAAGCCATACATGCCAAATTCAAGGCAAATCATATAGAGCTTAATAAAGTAAAGGATCGCAGTCACGAGTACTTTACTAAGGACTACTACACGCAGCTGACAGTGCTTTGCGAAAAATACGTAAAGCACTTTATGCAAGAGATCAACTACAAATTGGATACAGCTATTGATGAAGACAGTGCTGACGACAATGTTCGGAGACCGGAACAATGGGCATTAGGCGAAGAAATCTCAAACAAGGAGAATCTAACTAATGGTCTGATTAGAAAGGCCCACAGAAAAATGTCTCTCCTAGAGTCAAGGCTCTCTAACATTGGAGTCTTGGAAGGAATATCTTTACGATATTATGACCTAAAGATGGAATTTTTGAACCAACTATGGCATGACATAGCCATATTTGACGAACACATTTGGGAGCAACACTCCAATCCAGTAGCTTTAGGCTATGATGCAGAGAAATTTCATACACTTGAGCAAGCAGTGCATCTGAAAATAACAGAAATCACTTTAATGCTTAACCAACCCGTTCACCAGCACGAGTCTCACCCATCAAAGAGCACTATACCAATTCCAAAGGTGCAAATTCTGAAATTTGATGGGGATTACTTAAAATGGAGCCAATTCCACAACTTGTTTACTGATATAATCCATAAACAACCATTATCAAACGTAGAAAAAATGTGGCATCTAAAAACACAGCTTACAGGAGAAGCATCAGGCTTAATCAGTCACCTGGCTACTACTGATGAAAATTATGTCGCAGCATGGAAGCTACTAGAAGAGCGCTACAACAACAAAAGAGTATTGACGTCAACACTTATAAAGAAATTGGTAGATCAACCATCCGGAACTTCGAATATGGCAGCAGTCAAACACCTGCATGACACAACAAGGGAATGCCTACTGGCTTTAAATAATTTAGGCATCCAAACTGATTCATGGGATCCATTGCTGATTTATATTCTCATAAAAAAATTGGATCGAAGCACATACGTTCAATATGAACAATCAATTGTGAGGCCTAAAGAAATTCCCAAAATATCAGAATTTTTGGCTTTCCTCGAATTACAATTCCAAACCATGGAAACTATTGGACAACGAGAAAAACCAAAGGCGCCAATAAAGGTCTTCACATCATCAGCCGCACAAATGGACATCAAACTCTGTTTGTTATGTGGAAAGAAATTCCATCCCCTGTTCGCATGCGATAACTTCCTAAACCTCAAGGTGCAGGATCGTATAAAATTTGTACAAAAACACAAATTATGCCTGAATTGTCTAAAGTCAGGTCACGCAGCAGGACAATGTGCATGGCGACACTGTCCCAAGTAATCAAAAAAACACAATTCACTACTTCATCTTCAGCAACAAGAATCATCATTACATGGGATAAAGAATGAAGTTAAGGAAGATTCACCAGCAACTGTGGTAACAACTAATCATGCAATGAAAAACAACAAATATGTGCTGTTGGCAACAGCAAAAATTAAAGTTGTCGCAAACAATGGACAGGCCTGTGAAGTACGTGCATTACTTGATTCTGGTTCACAAATAAACATGGTGACACAGCGGCTCGTCAACAAGTTATCATTAACCACTACAAGGTCACAGCTTTCTATTGAAGGAATCGGACAACAAACAGGAACTTCAACTTCAAGAGTCAACGCTGCAATTCATTCACAAACAGAAGGCTTTTCAACAAGAGTAGAAGCCAATGTCATGCCAAAACTTATTTCTTCACAACCAACAAGGGACCTAGAAGTGACAAATTGGAATCTCCCAATTCATCTACGCCTGGCCGATCCCAAGTTCTTTAAGTCTGGAAGAATTGACATGATTATTGGTGCTGAGCTCTACCATAGCCTAATCCACCCCGAGCAGCTTACATTGAAAAGAAATTTACCACTCCTACAAAACACAGTTTTTGGATGGATTGTCATTGGAAAAACTGAAGTGTCGACAGAACCAATTGCAGCAGGCGCCGTAGCTACTATAGAAGATGAAAACTTGGACTCTATTCTTGAAAGATTTTGGCGAATCGATGATTTGAACACAGTCAGTCAGGCCATGACCCCTGTTGAAAATTGGTGTGAAAATCATTTTACTAATAACATAAGAAGAGATTATGATGGTCGTTTCATTACCCGTTTACTCTTTTATGAAAGTACAACGGCTCTAGGAAAATCGAGGGACATGGCTATTAACAGGTTTTTATCTCTCGAAAAAAGATTACACAGAGATCCGACCATACAAGCACAATACGTTAAGTTCATGGATGAGTACGAGTCGTTGAATCATATGGAAAAAATGTGGCCGAAAGATGTTCCCGATGTTCATTATTTTATTCCTCATCATTACGTACTAAAGCCAGATAGCAGTACCACAAAGCTCAGGGTCGTATTTGACGCATCAGCCAAAACGTCAAGTGGCAAGGCTTTAAACGATATATTGCATAAGGGCCCTATTGTTCAAAGGGATTTATTTTCAATGCTGCTGCGCTTTAGAACATACAGATACGTGTTTACAGCTGATATTGAAAAGATGTATCGACAGATTGGCATTCATGAGGAAGACACAGCTCAGCAGCTTATTGTGTGGCGGAAGGACCCAAGTGAAGTTATTCAATACTACCGGCTTAAAACAGTGACGTTTGGAAGAACATAAGCACCATATCTTGCTACCAAATGTCTCCAATATCTGGCAAAACAGAACATGGGTAAATACCCACAAGGTGCACGAACATTGCTTGAAGATTTTTATGTGGACGATTGTCTCAGTGGTGCCAATGATATCGCATCAGCTTTAGAATCTCAAACCCAACTTACACAAATTCTTCAAGAAGTTGGCTTCAAACTCCGGAAATGGTGCTCTAACAACTCAAGATTACTTGCAAACATACCTGTAGAGGATCAAGAAGTCAACCTGGATCTGGATGATAAGGCTACAAAAACATTAGGTCTCATTTGGCTACCAAAAACAGATCAACTATGCGGACGAGCTTACTTATCACAAGTTGAACAGATTACAAAACGCGGAGTAGCTTCAGACTTAGCACGAATCTTCGATCCATTAGGAATCTTTGGACCTGTAATCGTATCCGCAAAAATATTCATGGAAAAACTATGGAAGCAAGAATATGAATGGGATGAAAGGCTACCACATCAAATTCAACAAGAATGGCATCACTTCAGAGAAAACATATTGGAACTCAATAACTCAAAGGTACCCCGACACATATTTCATTCAAAACCTCACGTAAAGGTTCAGCTACGCATCTTTGCCAATGCCTCAGAACGAGCGTACGGAGCAGCTGTTTATGTGCGAACAACATACAAGGATCGAACCATAACATCGAACTTGCTCTGCGCAAAATCAAGGATAGCACCCCTAAAACTACAAACGCTTCCTCGATTGGAATTGTGTGCAGCAGTTTTAGGAGTTGAGCTTACAGAACGAGTGAAGCAGGATCTAAAATATCAAGATGTCCCAGCATTTTTTTGGTCAGACTCAGAAATAGTTTTGTCATGGATTAAATCATCATCAACTTCATTACACACTTTCGTCGCCAACCGAGTAAGCAGGATTCAAGAAATATCACACATCAATCAATGGCATCATGTCTCATCAAAAGATAATCCAGCTGACATAATTTCAAGGGGGATTAACCCTGAAAAATTCACCTCGTGTACTGCGTGGTTTTTCGGACCCTTATTTCTACATGGCAGCCAAGAGTCATGGCTTAAACCAACACCAAAACCTGCCGATACACCCAATGACATCGAAAGAAGAAAAACGACCACTGCATCGATAATAGCTTCTTCGTCAGCATCTTTGGAGGCGCTAATTTATGGAATCAACCACAAAAATTCATTTCGAACTTTGCAACGCACAGTTGCCTAAATGCTACGTTTTATTGAAAATCTAAAGAAACAAACAACAGCTCGGACAAATCATCTATCCACATGTGCATCAGAAATGAATAAGTCCTTAGTAGTTATAATCAGGACTATTCAAGTGGCAGATTTTAAGGATGAAATTAAAGAATTGCAAAAATACAAGCAGGTGAGAAATTCAAATCAACTTGTAAGCCTATGTCCGTTCTTAGACGATCAAAATGTAATGCGTGTGGGAGGCCGATTAGAAGCATCATCATTACCCTTTGACGAAAAACATCCAATTTTACTACCATACAATGATTCAATAGTAAAATTATTACTTACCATGGTTCATCAAGACAACAAACATTGCGGCCCGAAGGGCTTATTGGCAGCCTCGATGCAAAAACTCTGGATTGTAAGAGGAAAAACAATGGCACGTAATATTGTAAAAAACTGTGTGCGTTGCGTCAAAGCAAAACCAAAGCTCTACAGCCAAATCATGGGCAATCTACCAGCGGATAGAGTAACTGAATCATGGCCATTTCTAACAGCTGGTGTAGATTACTGCGGTCCAATATGGATCCATTACAAAATCCGTGGAAAACGACCTCAAAAGGCTTATATAGCAGTGTTTTGTTGTTTTGTCACGAAAGCAGTACATATGGAAATTGTTTCGGACCTCACTACTGATGCCTTTATTGGAGCACTAAAACGGTTTATCAGCCGCCGTGGAAGGTGCCAGACATTGTACTCTAATAATGCAACAAATTTTGTGGGTGCAAAAAATCAATTAAATGAATTGCAACAAGTTGTTTTCTCTAATTCAATTAGAAGAGAAAATTATCAAATCCTGCAGTGACAAGGGCATCGAATTTACTTTAGCAGTGTCTCTACTGCTTCTCTTACATATGAAGAACTAGAGACTGTTGTAGTTGAAATAGAGGCAATTCTAAACTCTAGGCCTCTCACCCCGTTGTCTTCAGACCCAAATGATATAGGAGCACTAACACCAGGTCACTTCATAATAGGAGAGCCACTCACCACACCAGTTGACTCAAGGACATCAGAAACAAGAAGATCACTTAAAACAAATTGGAAGTATGTGTCAGATATAAATCATAGATTCTGGACAAGATGGCACCACGAATACCTGCATGAGCTCCAACAAAGGTCTAAATGGAAGCATCCAACACCAAATATAAATGAAGGCACATTGGTAATCATAAAAAAGATTACGTTCCAGTCCTTCAATGGCCCCTTGGTCGAATTTTCCGAACCTATAAAGGAGATGATGGTTTTATTCGGGTCGTTGACGTTAAGACAGCTTCGGGCATATCCAAACGACCTATACATGAATTAGCTCCATTATTCACTGAAGAAGAAACAGAACAAAATAGAACCTGCAACAGTACTGACAAATAATCACAAGCGAAAAAGGTCACATCCACATGAAGATACCCCAAAAAACAAGTCAGCATCTCTCAGTAATGCTGGTTGCATTACTGATGTTGCTATTAGCAATGACCTCTCCAATTAGTACATCAAGATTTCGCAACAAGCCTGGCATTTACTTCGAAGGAATAGGTGCTGCACGGCTATCAACAGATATCTGGAAAATCATCGTATACAATGACCTTGCACCGTTTCATTACCAAATAAATTCGCTATCAGATGGAATCACAACACTCAGGAAGCTCTGCTTACACCCAACATCAGACATCTCATGCAGTTCACTCATTGATTATTTTCAAGTTACTGTCAACAATCTGCACCAGGAGGAAACCTTATTGTCATCAAATCGTCCTAAAAGAGGTGCGTTTAATATCATCGGAAACGTGGCCCACACTTTGTTTGGTGTTCTCGACTCAGACTATGCCGAACACATGTCAAACACCATAAATGAAGTCAAATTCAACGAAGAACATCTTCTAAAACTGTTGAAGAATCAAACGTCAATTATTGATTCCACAATCAACACTATAAAACAAGATGAATCAGATACATCCTCACGTTTGATTGAAATACAGCGTTTGATCAACGTGGACATAAACAAAATTGAAGACACAGCTGCTCAACTACGTTTGACTCAGCAACTGGCAGTTTTAATCACTCAACTCTATGGCTAGCACAGAATTGCAGCATACACAAGCAGATTTAATAAACATCTTAACGAACACTAAACATGGAAAAATAAGTCCACAGATCCTTACACCAAAACAACTTGCGAAGGAAATCTTGACTATCAAAGGACACTTACCCACTAGTTGGGCCCTTCCAGTCGAAGACAAGAACCTACTGGAACTTTATACCATTATGGATGTTAAATCTGGATTAACAAAAAATCACGTCATCTTTGAATTAGCTGTACCACTAGTTGATCATAATAAACTAGACCTATTTCTTATACATCCGATTCCAATAACAGTAAACAACACTATTGTGGCGATTAAACCCAACACCGAAATACTAGCAGTTAGCGGCCATCGGGATCAATACATTGCACTAAGCCGAGCCGAGGTTGAAGCAGCAACGTTGACTAGTGATGACATTTATTTAATAAGTAGGAAGCAAGCTACCATTGGAAGACAATCAAAGAAACTTGCTTGCGAGATTCAACTTTTTAACAACAAGACGTCCCAAATATGTGACCTAACAAAGTGCTCTGGGATGGTCTTGGTTAGTAAACAGGTCTAGTTCACATTTGCTGACTTCAGATAACGTAAGGTATGTTGCCTGTCTAAATGTGCACAGAAGTTCATTGTTGTTTAGTGCTAGGCAAGCATCCACTTCAGATTGAGGCAACGGGACATACTCGTCATGGTGCGGGCTGATTGCTAAATATACTGTAGATAATTGTACTGCGGATAGTGAACCGTTTATAACAGCTATGACGGGGGTGAGATGCAGTAGCTGAAATTCTTTGGAATCTTCTAAAGGAAGATCAATGCTGAATACAACGTGGTCCCTTGCAACTACTCCAGTAATCTTGATTAGTTGGTAGAACTTGAGCAAGTTATCCTGATGCATCGGCAGCTGCAAGTGTAATGGAAGATGATCCATCTTCTTAATCTTCAATACCTCATTATGCAGTTGTTGTGGAGTAAGCAACAGAGGGTTGAATTTTCCATGATGGCTGCCTATTAGAACATCCATAATTGAATCGTGCGTTCGTTGAAAATTGGATGCTCATTCGCACATTTGGGCAGGGGCTTCAAGATCTTATTTGGAGCTTCTGGACCGAATTCAACGACGTGCGATATATTTGATAGTCGATGAAAACATTTCGTCTTCTCTCAACTCTCTTGGGCATCGACGCAATGTTGGTTGCCTAAGCCTTATGTACAGATACTACCATGGGAAGTGTTCAAGGGAGATACATGACTTGACGCCATCAACTCGTGTGTTTTCCCGGTCCACTCGGGCAGCTCACCAAGCCCATCCCTTTACCATTGCCTTGATGCCCAATAGAACCTCGCATTACCGGGATAATTCGTTCTTTATTCGTACAGCAAAATTGTGGAACAATCTCCCTGCGAGCGTGTTCCCTGACAGTTTCGAGCTGTGTAAATTTAAAGCAAATCTTCACCGACACTACTCTATCTTTCCACCCTCCAACTAACTGTCACCCGTCTTCCGAATCAACACAATGCTTTCGCATTCATATGGGGCATCCCCTGAGCGTTGGTTTAGTCTAAAAAAAAAAAACTTTGCTTGTGTGTTTAGTTGGTTTGTCTTAATAATGTTGATTGTGGAGTCAATCAGCGATGTTTAATTTTTCATGAGTCTTTCCAAATGTATGTCGTTCTTCTTGAGTCCATTTATGGTTTCGGACATAGTTGCTTCGTAGTTTGAATCTAGCACTCCAAACAGTGAGTGAGCAATATTTCCAACTATGTCGATGGCACCTCGCTTAGATCTTCGAAGCGACAGTATGTTCAGTTTTTTGTTCAATTCGTCCCTTATCTGATCAAAGTAATTCAGCATTGGTTGGCATTTTGTGTTATTTGACGCATTGTCGCACAGTTTTTGCAAGGTTACTGTGCTATCATGTAGAATGTTGAGTTCGTCTTGATATGGTTTGAAGTCATAATAAACTAATATGTTCCAATTGGCTGTTCGTTTAATTGTGTTGAGTTGTTCAAAATAGATTCCTGGTTTGTTTGTGAATTCTGTAGTGTTAATGGGGCTGCATAATGCAACCGGCAGCAGAAGAAGGGCCAAAATGGTAAACAATAGTCTTGGATTGAGACAAGATCGTTTTCTTGGAGTAGCTTCAATGTCAAATAATGTAGTTTTCTTTATTCGGTGACGGGGAATTTTGATGATTAATGAGGTTTTTGAAGAATCTTGGATGGGTTCTTCTTCATCGTCATTGGATCGGTGTAGATGAAGGTTTTTAATGCGCTTCACCTGATTGTCGGTATCTTCATCTTCAGGAATAAAGGAGCTAGCCGATGAACTGACCGTTAAAATATTCCGTTTTGAGTTTTCACGTCGCAAACTCTCACTAAACCGTCGTCGCCCGTATAAATCTTAATGATTCGACACAGGGGCCATTTTAACACTGGGAGGATATCATCCTTAATGTAACCATTGTGTTGATCTGTATATTGCTTACAGGACCTTGCCACTTGTGTCGTTGTAATTTACATAGGTATTCCTTGGACCATCGCTGCCAGAAGTTATGTTTTTGTTCCGAAACTCTTTGCCATCGTTCAGTCATAACGATGCCTGGGCATAAACGTCAACATTTGATGTTAATTCTTTTCCGATGAGGAAGTGTCCAGGAGTAATCGCATTTAAGTCATTTGGGTTGGATGCGCTGGGCGTAAGAGATCGTGAGTTCAGGATGGCTTCGATCTCTATGAAATTGTTTCAAGTTCCTCGTACGTGAGAGAAGCAGTGGATACGTTTTTTACCAATAAGTGTTTTGCAGATTTTACTGCAGCTTCCCATAAACCTCCAAAATGTGGAGACCTGGGTGGAATAAAATTAAATTCAATTCCTTTCTCACTGCAAGCTCCGATAATTTCTTCTTTGAATGATTTTTTTCTGAATGATGTCCTTTAGTTCTTCAAGCTGGTTTTTTGCACCAACAAAATTTGTAGCATTATCACAATATAGTGCCTTGCAATGCCGTCTTCGTACAACAAATCTTTTTAATTCCCAAATGAAAGCATCTGTTGTTAATTCCGTTACGAATTATGGATTGCCTCTGTGGCAAAGCAGCAAAATACAGCGATATACGCCTTTTGAGGACGTTTTCCACGTGTTTTAAAATGAACCCAAAGTGATCCGCAGTAATCAACGCCAGAGTTTAAAAATAGACGAGCCGGATTAACGCGCGTTGATGGAAGATTTCCCATTACTTGTTGATACAATGTTGGCCTTGCTCTTGTGCATTTTACGCAATGCTGGACTACTGCTCTGGTTAAACTTTTGTAATGCTTGGGGACCGCAATGGTAGTTAACTTTGTGTATTCTTTCTATTAACAGTTTTACAAGTAGATAGCTGCCTGCTAAAATCATCTGATGTCTTGCATTGAATTGCTGTGATGATGAAGTTATTCGTCCTCCTACACGAATTATTCCTTCTTCGTCGAGGAATGGTGTGAGAGAGCTTAAGTTGTTTGTTTTCGGCACGAATTGTTCTTTTGTTAAAATCCTTTTCAGCTCTGGAAAATCAGATGCTTGAATCTGCCGTATGATAACTTTTAGTGCTGCATCAAGTTCCAGTGGTAAAAGCTGAAGACATTCTTGCCGAGCGCCTTTATGTTGTTTTGTGTGTCTTGCAAATCGTAACACATACCCAATGACTCGTTGTACATGTGAAAACGAATTCTTTGAATCAGTTGTTTAGACCCACGGATTCTATTGCGTGGCTACAGCAATGACTACGTTGTTTTCCCTTTCATCTTTGAATTCAGCCTTTTTTTCTAATTCACTTTTAAAGGGAGTTGACCACAGCGCCTTTGGTTGGTACAGGAACATTGGACCGTAACGCCACATACTGCAATTTAGAAATTCACGTGGTTTTAATCCTCTTGATAGGATGTCAGCAGGATTTTGTTTGGATGGAACATGACGCCATTGATCTGGGAGTGTCAATCGAAGGATTTTTGATATTCGATGAGCCACATAGATTGGTAGTATGACTGACTGATTGTCTAACCATGACAGCACAATCTGAGAATCGGTCCAGAAATATGAAACCTAGTCCTGACAACCTAAGTCAAGCCTTACTCTGGCCATGAGTTCGGCAGCTAAGAGTGCTGCACATAATTCAAATCTCGGAATTGTTTGTGTTTTGATTGTTGCTACTCGTGACCTTGAACATAACAAATTCATTTTAACTGTGTTATCCTTTTGGACTGACCTGATATATAACGCTGCCCCGTATGCCTTCTCTGACGCGTCCGCAAAAACGTGTAGTTGAACATCCTTGCAGTCTTGGTTGCACCAAACATGCCTAGTAACGGTTGCATTATCCAATGTAGATAGGTCTTCTCGGTACTGTACCCACTGGGTTTTTATGTCTGCGGGTAGTTCTTCATCCCAATTGAGCTTTAGTTGCCAAGCCCGTTGCAGCTGAATTGTTCCAGTTACCAAAACTGGGCCAACTGGTGTTGATTTGGCTGCATATGTTGGCCCTTATTCAAAACGAATCTGATTTTGGCAACCACAACAGACCTAATGTTTTAGTGGATTGTCTCTCTCCATATTCGAAATTGAGGTCAATGTCTTGATTTTCTGGTGCTATCTCACGCAACAGTTTTGGATGCTTTGCGCACCATTTTTTGAGGTTCATTCCTGCTTTGCTGAGAATGGTAATCAATTGTTGTTGGATCTGTAGAGCTTCATAGAGGGTGTCTGCACCTATTAGTCCATGATCAACGTAGAAATCGTTCTTCAGAGATGTCGCTCCGTATGGAAATTTATTCAAATTTTCATCTGCCAGTTTTGTCAAACAGCGCGCAGCTAAGTAGCTAAGTAAGCTGCTCTAGTGCCATATGTATCTGTATTCAACTGATAAACCTTCATCTTGTCTGTCGGGTTTTCTCGCCAAAAAATTAGCTGTACGTTTCGATCCTCCTTATTGGCCCAAATCTGGGATACATCTTTTCTACATCAGTTTTGAGAACGTACTTATGCATTCAAAACGAAGTAAAATTGAAAAAAGTTCACTCTGAACTTTGGGGCCGTTGAACATTACCTCGTTTAATAATGGTCTTGACTGGTTGTGTGCTGAAGCATCGAAGACCACTCGAAGTTTTGTGGTTGAGCAGTCTGGTCGAAGCGGTGAGGTATAAAGTAATGAGGAAATGTGAACACATTTGTTCTGACTTCTGACATTTCTCCTAACGCCTTATATTCTCTCATGAATGAAACATATTGCTCCCTTAATGAATAATCCCTTGCATGGCGTTGTTCAAGGTTCGTAAATCTTTTGTATGCTACTGCCTTGGAGTCTGCCACTGCTGACGAATGAACCTTTAAGGAAAATTTCACAACAAATGTTCCGTCACTTGCTCAAGTGGTATGCTGCAAAAAATGTGACCCACATAGCACTTCATCTTCGGTAAGTGATCTTTCTGAATCCGGTATTTCTTCCGATTCCCAAAATTTTAGAATTGCCTTTTCTAACTCCTTGGTTGAACAGATACCACATACTGCTTTGCTAGAACGCGCAATGTCCACATTACCAACCACAATCCATCCAAGCACGGAGTTCTGCAAACTTGGCAGATTGCCTGGCAATTTAGTACTCCATCAATGAGTAGCTGAAGTAAAAAATATTTCTGCTCCTAACAGACAAAAATATCTGTCTATAACAGACCTATCCTGGGGTTGGTCCCCGCCTTCGATATCAGGTGGTGACCTGGTTGGTCAGATACAATTTTTGGTATTATATGCGCGTCTACCACCTTGGAGAAGTTATTTAACATCGATTGAACCGGAATCGTTGTCTGATGTCGCATTTTTGTTTCATTTGCTCCCACGCCTTCTATATTGATAGATATTGGTCTGGACCTTCCGCCTAGTTTGTTCAGCAATCTGTTTGTTATTAGATTTATTTGGGATCCTGAATCCAACACTGCTCTGCACTCGATACTTTGGCCATTATTTGCGATTAGTGTAATGCGTGCTGTGCCGAGTAAGACGTTGGTTAGCATCACTGTTGGTCAATAGGCTGACTATATTTTTTGATTGCTCAGCTGTTGTTCCACAGTTTGATGACGATAGGTTCAGAGATTGATGCTTCAAATGCTTTCAAATTTTAAAAGAAGGGTTTTGGTTCCTTGAATGAATTTCCTTCTCGTTGTGCAGTAACGTGTTGTGCTTTTTTGAACATTTAGTACAGTGCCACGATTTACATGCGTCTGCTTGATTTCCAGGTCTGAGGCAGTTGACACATAGCTTGAATTCCTTGACCAAATTCCATTTTTTATTTAAATCAGCGGTGCAAAATGAATTGCTTGAATATATTTTATAGTTTGCCCTTTTTAATATTAGACAATTCTCATTAACTGATTCGGTCTTGGTCGCGGATGCGTGTCCTTGTTGTCGATGCTTCTCCTTTTCCTCGGGCTTCGAAGGACTGGAACCTGCGTTCTACGAACTTCAGAAACTCATCAAGAGTGACTAATCGTCTGTTGTTATCCAGGCTTTGCTCAAATGCTATTTGAGAGTCATGATCCAATTTTTGTATCAATAAATGAGTCAATACAGTATCCCAATGTTGAACTGGTTATGTCATGAAGTGCCTTTAACGAAGATGATGATTCTTTTCGAATCGCTGATTGCGACATTAGCTTGTTGAGCATTGATATCACTAGAAGTCTTTTATGGTCGTAACGAGTTGTGAGTCCTGTTGATGGAAGGTGTTTTATCAAATTTCTGAGTTCGCCATGCAGAGATGTTCTCAAGTAATGTATCTTTTTTGCATCACTTATAGCCGCATTGTGAACTAGTTCTGTGTACAAATCCTTGAATGTCACCCATTGCATGTAGTTGCCATAAAATCTTGGCAATGTTATTTTTGGTAAGGCAATGTCTGTGTCTGTTGACGTTGATCTTCTAGGTGATTGGAAGGTCTTCTCCACTGTCATGTGTCGATGGAGTTCGATCAGTGCTTCTTCTGCACTCGCCTCGAGTTCATAATATATCTGGAGGGTGTAGTCTCCAATGATGTCGTCATCAGTTAATTCCTACAGAGCCATATTTTTTGATAGATCCATCATATGTTGCTCGATTATTGTTGATTTAATTGTGTAATACGATGAAGGATGCTCTGTATGGCGTTGAGTTAGCACTTCATCCAAGCTTTGTCTTAGTGCTTGAATTACTGCATGCTGATTTCTTAGAAGCTTCCGACCTTCAGCGCTGTTAATTGGTAGATGAAGATCAGGATTCCGTTTTGCTGCTTGTGGTACATCCTGCATACCCTTTGATTGACTGGCCGCACCGTTGTCCAAATTTACGAGTTCCATTGCGTTGCTTTAAAACAGTCTAGTGTATGTCGTGACCATATCCTGAATCCTCTCACAATACCTTCTTGTAAAGTACTTGTCGTCGTCAGGCTTGCTTTCCAACGCCATTATCGCTTCATGATTGGAGTAAAATTCATATCCCCAGTTCTGCAGCCCATCCAATCGCTTTGAATAGTAGCTTGATATTTTTCGATCCTTAGAATCTTTCGAAAAATTGATTATTTGATATTCATTGATTGATATTCAATTTCCTTCCCCAAGACGTACTGGGCTTGAACCAATTGTTCAAATTTAATTTTATGGGATTCAACTGGTGCTCCTGTGATTTAATGTTTTTAGTTGTTTGACGAATTTATTCGCGGCGGACTAACGCGGTCACACGGCTAACGAATTTAAAATTTTACGCGTTTAAGTTTAATCCTTCTTAGCGGTTCACTAAAAGGATCACGTCGGGGTCACCAAAATTTTTATGTTTAAACACTTAAATGAGCCAACGGCACTTTAACCGTGACTTTTGAAGAATGATTGAATTAATGCAATAAATGCTAAGTGGAATCTACGGCACTTGAACCGTGACTCCTTGAGAGAATAATTAAACACTGGTTTTGTTGAAGGTTAAAACTATTCTGATTTATTAAGTTTAGTGCAAGATATTTATATAAAAGAAAATACACCAATAAACTACAATAATGAAGACAAAGAAAAAAATGCTTACGTTAATATAAAATTGCTTGCTTTTTCCCGGTGCGCTTTGCTGCACCTTATCTAGATAAGTACCGGAAAATGTTGCAATGCCTTCAGTGTTATTATTTCTAAACCATTTCGTACTTGAAACATAGGAGTCGTTCATGACCGCTTTTGAATTTTTTCCTCCCCCTCCGGTACTCTTCGTAGTGCATTTTAAAAACACTCCCCTCCACCCCCATAAAGTAACGTAGTATATTAAATAAAAAAATTAATTGATTAAAATATATTCGAAAATAGAAAAAAATAACTGCCGTAAAGCAAGCAAAGAAAAATTATGCCCTTACTACACTTGCCAATAGTTAACAGTCAATTTAGACGGTCAAACATGAAGATGTAAGGATGAAAATGGTTTGAAATGTTGGGTTGTATTAATTTAAATTTTTTCGAGTTTTTTTTTATTTTTGGTCACATTACTATATCTGAGACCCCCTCCCTCATTCGTTACTTATCGCAGTACATTTTAAAACCTCTCTCTCTACGAAATTGGTAGCGTAATTTATGAATGACCCCATAGTTACTGCGCAAATTTGAGCTCAATCGGCTCAGTAGTTTTGGAGTCTATAACATCGTTCTCTATTGTACATTTTTTGCATTTTGCATTTCCCAGTAGCAGGATATTACCAAGTAGTAACTTCATTCTAACTTCTATGTTCTTTGTCTTTAACTTCCATAGCTTTTCTGTGTCATAAATTTGGCTTGTATGGGTGGAGACACACCCCCTTGTCCAATGCATGTCACCTTTTCTAATAGAAGGACATCACCAAATGGTATCTACATTCTGAGTTTCAATGTTCTGTGACTTTTACTTCTATAGCTATTCTGAAAGCTATTCTAGAAAGACCTTCATTGTTATACGACAAAGCAATTCGATATCATAAATTTGGCCTGTGTGACCAAATTCCCCCTTGTCTAATGTGCGCTCAAATATATAGTAACTGCCTCTTGGGCCTATAGCATCTACATATCAAGTTTCACTATCAAAAGATGTACAACTCAGGAATAATAATGATTTCTAAAAAGTGGGCGCATATATATAGTTAGACCTCGCCCAGTTTTAGTATAGTTGACGACAGTAACCATACGAACTTGTTTACCAAATTTTAGTCTATTACGACCAAACCCGTCTTAAATAACATATAGCATTTTTATTGATTTGTAGGCGGTAAAGGGGGTATGGAAAAAAGGGGTATGGAAAAAAAGGGGTATGGAAAATTTTTACTATTCCTATATTTTTCGCGCAAATGCAAACTAAAGTGAGACTTGCCAAATTATTCCAATATTCCATTTATTTCCAATTACCCTTGCAAATATTTCCCCATATACACCATGTGTGCGCGCCTGTATTTGTTCACACCTGTATTGTTTATAAGTTCACTAAAATGCCTATAATTCATGAACCAATACACATACAAAGACCATTTATACAAAAAAACCTTCGTATTGACGTCACCTTTCATGGGAAATTTCCAGAAACAAAATCGACTCACGCATTATAGAGAACATCAATTTCATACACAATGCAACTTATTTTTATATATATAGATAGATAATCCTAACATCTTGATCTCAATGATCGATACTTTTCTATTCAAACTTTTTTATAGGTTCCCAGAACTGCTGCAGAATGGAAACTTGAAGCTAATGATTTTCAAACAGTATCTGGGTTTCCTCATTGCCTTGGCGCCATTGATGGCAAACATGTAGAAATAAAGAAGCCACCACATTCCGGGTCAATGTATTTTAACTACAAGAAAACGTTTAGTATAGTTTTAATGGCTGTCGTAAATGCAAGAAGTGAATTTCTTATGGTTGATGTGGGTAAAAATGGTCGAATTTCTGATGGTGGAGTTTTTTCTAGTAACACGTTTGCTGAAATGTTGGAAAACAACTCCCTTGGCATACCAAAAGAAGAGGTTATGAAAAATTTCCATATGTATTTGTCGCAGATGATGCTTTTGCATTGAAACCGAACATAATGAAGCCGTATTCCTGTACACCTTTGAGCTTGGAGCATATCAAATTTAATAAAAGATTGAGCTCAGCGTGTCGAAAATGCTTTCAGTATCCCAGCGAACAGGTTTCAGGTTTTACTTAAACCAATTAATTTAGCCAAGTCTTAAAAATTGTTCTAGCTTGCTGCTACCTACATAACTTTTTTAAAAAAAGAAGTTCCACATCATATGAAATGATATTGTCTACAGATAATGTTTCCTTGCCAATTGGACTAAGAATATTCGCAACAAATTTTCAGAATTTATTAATAAAACTTCTTAAACAAAAATAAGAGTTATTTAAAATGCACATTTAATTGACTTTAATTAAAGTTTTATTGATTTAAAAAAGAAATATTTCATGCTAGTGTAAGTGGATTGTATTGGCGTTTTAATGTAGTTGCTTTTGCACACTTTTTTGAACAATGTGTTGCTTAGAAGAATAACTTTTTTTGATTGTGGCGTTGGAGGCGAATTTTCCGGTGCACTCACATACTGCGTTGGCTGTGTAAAAGGCGTAGACGATCTTGAATAAGATGATGATGGCAAAGAGCAATTCACATACTGTGTAGGTTGAGTTAAAGGCGCAAAAGATCTTGAATAAGATGGCGAAGGCAAAGAACAAGCTACTAACTGTGTTGGCTGTGACAAAGGCGAAGAAGATCTTGAAGATGACGATGGCATAGAATAACCCATAAACTCTGTTGGCTGTGAAAAATCCGAAGATGATTATGGCATTGGAACAGTATTCATTGTTAGCTGGTTTAGCTGGCCTAGTATTAAAATGTCTTCAATAGCTTTTTTCGCCCAAATCCGCTGATCTCCAGCTAAGTTTCGATAGGAACATGCCCAGGATATGCCATATATTTCGGAATCATCTTGAACAATTTTTTTTTTGTGGATTGGACATATTATCTAAATGAGAACATGCTTTTTTCAAAAATATGTTTCTTGCATCTTTTGTACACTTCTTCTTCACCAGCACCTGACTTAGTGGAGTCTTTTATTTTATTTAGTTCGCGCCGATTTGTTTTGTTTCGCTTCAGTTTGTTTTTATACTCGTTGCTTTTCACCTTCCACAAAGCTGGATGCTGCTCGAAGAGCTGGAAAAATTCTTGCCAAGTCTCCCGGTTTGAAAAAAGCGCCATTTATGTGCTTTTTTATAATTTTTTTTTTTGTTAAAAATAGCTGTGGTTGACATTTGAGTCGACGATTCGTCCACACACTTTTTGATCGAGTTGCCAACTTGATGAGTTGCGTACAAGAAAATCAAAATATTTTAAATTTTCTTCAACCGACTCGACAACTGCCAAATAAATCAATTGACTACGCCACACACAAGTTGATTTTCTGATAGATCTGTCAAAATTGGTCGGTAAGTTGATAAGTGTATGGGGTTCACAATACCAATGGGCAGACAATTGTAGAGTCTAGGGGAAACTGAAGTATAGAAATGCAAAAACAACTGAAGTGAATGCTGAGGCACGGAGGCGAGATTCTGAGCGTTAATTCTTAAATTATAGTTTATAAAGTATCTGTTAAGCAAATAACCAGATTTAAGAAAGAATATTCTTAAGATTTTGAAAACCAACAGGTATTTTAAAGGTAAAATGTTTAGGTTTTTAAAAAGAATCAGACTACTTCAAGGCGTGGTCTATTGCACATTAACCGGATAGCATGTTTCTGTGAAATCAAAAGAGGATTTAATTTATTAGCGTTAAAATATTATACGTGTCACCCAACAAGCTAAATAATATTCCAATTTAGAAAAAAAGCCCATAGTATATGCATTTTAAAAGTTCATGGCAACAAAAGGTTTTCAACAGATACAAATGTCTAGTTGCAACCAACAAATACTTTTTAAGCGCTCGAGTATGCTCCGACCAGCTTATTTTATTATCAAGCAGTAATCCTAGGTATTTAAAACAATTAACACGTTCAATACGAAAACTCGTACGGCCGATTTCTTCACCGAGTATCAAAACGAGCTAGTCCGAGATCTTATTGGGACTAGGTTTCAAATTAATTTTCAGTCTTAAGAAAACTTAGTACTCTGCCATTTCTTCATATATTTGAAACTCAGATCGTTTTGTGAAGAGAGTATTAGGCATTGATACTTGGATTCACTTTACGCCAGTTTTATATCAAAAAATTTGACGTTAACTTGTCAAGTTTATTTAAATTCAAATAAAATTAAATTTTTTAAATTGTCAACATTTCTTATATAATAAAAAATTTTTGATTATTCAATATATCATTCAAAAGAAAATAAGAAAAAAGTAATGCAAGAAGTTCCTGCAAAAAAGTGCAGATCCACCAACTGGTCTCAGTCGGACACTGAGCTTTTGGGGACGCTTGTTGTGGAGCATGGGAGCATGGGAATACTCAACAAGCAAACAAATGCGACCACAAACAACCGGAAGAGAGCTGAATGGAAAATCATTTGCGAGCGATTTAATTCAAGCCCTTCGGTAAGTACATTGCAATTCTTTTGAGAGTATTTTTGTGTATGAGTTAAAAAAAAAAACTGCAATATTAAGCATTCGCTTTTTTTAATGCAGAGTCAGTGTCAAAGGGACGTAACAGCACTCCAAGCCCGCTTTAAAAAAATCATGCAAGCGTTACGCCTAAATGCAAAATTCGCTATAGATAACGCCAAAAAAACAGGTGGTGGTCCGGCTGAGCGGCCTAAATAAATAAAAAAATAAATAACTGGCCATTTCAGCCCTTGAAAGGACTTTGACCTAGCTTCTTATGATCAATTGTGTTGTGCGTGTTATTAAGTTTGTACACAATTGACCGAGAACCGGACCTACATGCTTAACGCCGACTCCGAACGGCGATGATCGGAATGTTCTCGTTCTCAAGAAGCTTTACATGGCAATTTGGTTACTCTCTGAGGTTTGCCATTGTCTGCAGAGAGGTGGCGGCCGTACAGAAAAATTATTTTAATTTTAATTCAAATAATTTTCTGTCGCTGCTGGGGTTCGAACCTGGGTCTCCAAAGTTCTTTGACATAACGGCTCAAAGTGTGACCTAAAAACGCTATCAACCGCCGCACAGTGCACTTTTTAGACCAGTTATCTGTCCGAAAATAAGTAAAATTAAAAAAAAACATGCTTAGAATTAAATAATTTTTTTTTTTAATTTCACTTAGAATTTTCCATAGTTTTTTAATCTGGTTCTTATTTGCATCTATCTTGCATCGTTTTAAAGATATTGGGTGTCTAATATGTAACTTTTTTCAAAATTTTACAAAATTGTCGAAAGTGAACTTTTCTTCGATTTGGAACCAGCTCGGGGGAAAGTGTTTAAATATTTTTAAAAAATTTAGTTTTTGTCTAAATAACGAGTGTATAAAATATCGAAAATATTGAACGAAATCGCCGTAGCTTTTATGATAAATTTACAAAAATTACGAATGAAAAAGCATTTTTTCTTATGAATTTTTAAATGCTTCACATTATTTTTCGTTTGCTTGCGTGCGTTTGGTGTTTTGTAGCTGAAAATTGTAAGGCTGCGAACATAGTGCATGTGTATGAGCAGAGCAAACATATTAAAGCAATAAAGAACGCATCTCTTTTGCACCAGAATTCAATTCTTGACCAATGTAAAAGGTTTCGTCAAGTCTTAAAGAGAACCTCAAAAAAACTTGATTTCAAGTCTTGACCAATGTAAAAGGGGTCAAAACGAATAGAAAAAGTAGCGGGATAACGAACGAACACGTCCGTGGCGCCCGTGGTAGTTGGTTAAAGTGCGTGGCCGCTATTTCATCGAACCTGGAGACCCGGGTTCGAACCCCAGCAGAGACAGAAAATTATTTGAATTAAAAGAATTTTTCTGTACGGCCGCCACCTCTCTGCACACAATGGCAGACCTCAGAGAGTAATCAAAATGCCATGTAAAGCTTCTTGAGAACAAGAACATTCTGTTCATCGCCGTTAGGAGTCGGCGTTAAACAAGTAGGTCCGGTTCTCGGTCAATTGTGTACAAACTTAATAACACGCACAACACAATTGATCATAAGAAGCTACGTCAAAGTCCTTTCAAGGGTTGAAATGGCCAGTTATTTATTTTTTTTTTTTTTAACGAACGAACACAAAACGAATTGGGCGAAGAATTGACGGTACGGTCAATTTTTTCTTTTCCTTTTGTTACGATTCCCGCACCCTTGAACACCAGACTTGATCGTCAACTATTAACTTGTATAAACCGGGACTTACTTAAGAGTTATTATTTATGTACATAGATATATCTTTTAGAATTGGAAAATGAGAAGTTATCACTTCTATCGTGTGGTCATAGGCACACACCTTTTTTTTTTTTTGAAGACATGCTTGCGATTGCTTGTTGCTACACTTTAAGCACGAACTTGACTTTAATTTTCGTCTTCTTTTGTTTTATTTAATTGTTGGAATGTACTCTCAGAATTTTGTTCACGTTACACAAGTTTGCACTGTTCACTCTTTAGAGTACTCAACATAAAAAATTTGACGTCCTTGCGGGACTCCGGCAGTAATTACTTTTTCTGTGGAGTTAAAACGTTCAAGTTGAACAACAAAGACACGATTAGTCAGGAAACTTTGAATCATCTTTATTAGATACAAGGGACATTGTAACGTGCTTAATTTGTACAGAAGACCGTTGTGCCATAAGGAGTCAAAAGCTTTCTCAATATCTAAAAATACCACACCGGTGGAAAGCCTATTGATTTTATTCGCCTTAATGATATTAACTACTCTTTTGATCTGATCTGTTGTACTATGCCCGGCTTTGAATCCAAATTGAAACTGGCTTATAACATTGGTATTATCAGTAAATCTTTTAAATCTTACAAGAATTATTTTTTCAAAATTTTTACCAAGACAGCTCAACAAACTTATAGGCCGATAGCTGGAAGGTATTTTCGGATCTTTGTTCTGTTTTAAGATCGGTACAACTTTAGCTTTTTTAAAACACATCGGAAAATGTGTTGTGCCAAAACGCAGACAAAAATTAAAGATTCCAACTACAAGGAGTATAGCAGCATCTGGAATATTTTTCAGAATAACATTGTTAATTCCATCGAAACCGGGAGCTTTCCGATTTTTTTTGTTATTTATTAAACACCTTATTTCTAGAGCATCTGTTAGAGTACTGAAATATTCATTAGTAAAATTGTTTGCCGCTAATTCACTAACGAATGAACTGACTTCCCTGTCAATGCTATGCGTTAAAGAAGATGACGTTAAAAATACTTTTGAAAATTGATCTGCCAAAGCGATTGCCTTTTCCTCATGACTATTTACTTCACAGTTATCTACAACTAGGGATGGAATGGATTTCTTCTTTTTACTGAAATATTTAGACAGTTTCCAGAAATTTTTCTTGCCTTCCTTAAGAGATGATAAAAAGTTAGACCACTGCTCGTTCCTTTGCTTGCTATTATGATAAGATATCAATTGATTTAATTGTTTAATTATTGCCATATAACATGTTTTTTCATTTAAAATGCCACTTCTTTGAAATTTTCTTCTATACATGTTTCTTGTGGATATAAGTGACGTACATAGTTCTGACAAACGCAATGAGTTATGCCTACGTTTTTTATATGAAAGCTGTTCTAATCTAGTCTTTTCTAGAATGTTTAAAAAACAAGAGATTTGAGATTCGATATTGGCAAGCGAGGGATCTTCATTTAATAAAATACAGGATATGATTTCACCGTTCACAACACTCTTAAAGTTCACCCAATTGGTATTGTGGTAATCGGGTCAATACTCTTCAGACTCAAATAAGGGCTCATTAATTTAAAAATTGATTCGAGCGTGATCCGAGTTCAACTCACAAGAAAAAACATTTAAGTTAGAAAAATTCATGCTAGAGTTTGACAAAAGCAGGTCCACAGTTGAGGAGTGTCTATAGCTTACATTTTGTGGCAATCTTGTAAGGCTTAGAGGATAATAGATAAAATAGTTAGATAAATTTTGATGATCAAACAAAACTCGTCCGGAGCGATTTGAGCTTCTGCAATTCCAGCTGGTATGATGAGCGTTGAGGTCGCCAAGAAGAAAGAAGTCGTTACTGGCTGACGTGAGAAGACTTAGATCGGTTAGAAAATCGTTGGTGTACCTTGGGCAGTATGCAGAGATGAAGTTTACATTTTTGTTGTTGATTTTCACAGTAATACAAATATTTTCAATTGACTTCGTTGGAAATGATTTTTGTGTTCCATGGTCGATACCGCAACGTATAGCAATCGCAACACCACCACCGAAAGTTTCTCTGTCTTTCCTGTAGATATTACATCCAGGAAGTCGAAATTTATGTTGAGACGGTCAAAAAGTCTCGTTTAACAGAACTATGTCAATAGACTTATTTGTTAAAAAATTGAGAAGTTGAGTTGACGAATCGAACGTTTTAATGCATTGTCAATTCCAATGCATTATATGAAGACTGCTTGATATTTTAACATTATATCGCATATTTAAGCATGTTCATAATAACATTGAGTTGCTCCAATTTTGGCTTACATTTTTGAAGATCTGTTATAGCTTTAGTAAAAATGTTAAAAAGCTCATCTGTTGAAAAGAGATTATTTTCCTGTGAGGTTGGCTTGGACATCTTGAGTGCATCTGCATAATTTCCTTTGGTTTGAGTTGGAAAGGAACGACTTTCAACTGCTTCCGGGATAATCAGTGGGAAAGTAAAATTTTCAAACTGGACTGTACTAGGATCGACCTTACTCCGCTTAGTTGTTAGACGATTTCTCAGCACGACAAGGGCATTTTGGATCATCCGCAGTCTCCACACCATGTTAGGTATACCATCAGTTCTAACTAACTGAACCCTAAAAATGGAAGTGTGGAAAAAGGGAGGAGCTAAACAGCTAAAATAACAACAACTTTAATATGCTCTGATAGCGGTAAACCGCTGTGATCGAATTTCGAAGATGCACATGAATAAAGGCTATGCCTAAAAGTATGATACGATCTAGGTTAACTTGATACAGGGTGCATCAGAGTAGATAAGAACTCAGTTACAAAATTCCAGCGTTCTCTGCCAAAAACAAATTCCGGGTAACTTTCTCGGAATATTGGCAGTATAAGTAGAACTAAAGTAGCTTGAGTGGATCACAGTGTAAAGTCATACAAAGGCTACTGATGAGTTGATGTAGCGGCCAACGAAACAGTCTGTATAGCCAAGCTGTGTGATTTGCTCTATACAGAGCCGTTGTTGTTGTTGTTGGTTGTTGCCTTCTTTGTTCTTCATGTTGTCTTGTCAACATGCTTGGCCTAAAGCTCAATAATTTGTTTTCAATATAAATTGTTTTGTAATTATTTGGTACAGAAAAGAGGCACTTTAAATTTTATTTGGACTTGCTTTCGAATTCCGCTCAAAAATTTTCACAAAAACTAGCAGGACTTTCACAAATTATTCACTTAGCTAACGCACTAAGATTAAATGTTTAGTTTAAATATTTTTTCTTTAATTAAAATGTTCACTTTCACTCATAGAAACTTCAACTTTTAAATTGTTTATCAATGATAATGTGATTTCAATGTTGCTCTTCTTCTTTGCCTTTCTTATTTCACACTGATCGGATAAGTTCAGCATTTCACACCGAATAAGCGGTGTAAAAAATGTATATATCCGCTCACCGGTGTGAATTTATCTTGGAAATTTTTTAGTGTGTAGAAAAAATCTGAAGGGGAAGGACCTCACTCCTCCATTCGATACCAAACGAGGTTTCAGACAAGGTGATTTCCGTGCGACTTTTTCAACCTGATGATGGAGAAGATCATCCGAGCTGCTGATTCTAGACGCAGTGGCACGATATTCTACAAAAGTATTATGCTGCTGGCGTATGCTGATGATATCGATATCATTGGCCATAATACGCGTGAAGTCAGCGCAGCATTCTCCAGGTTAGCGAAAGCGTCGAGTCGAATGGGTCTTGTAGTGAACGCAGATAAGACGAAATACCTAGTGTCAACAAATAAACAGTCCCAGCGTCTTGGAAACCACGTTACTGTTGACAACATCTCCTTTGAGGTTGTTAAGGACTTCGTCTACCTGGGATCCAGCGTAAACCCTTTCAACGATGTCAGTATTGAGATAAAGCGAAGGATTACTCTTGCCAACAGGTGTTACTTTGGGCTGAGTAGGCAATTGAGAAGCAGAGCCCTCTCTCGACGAACAAAACTCACGATCTATAATTCACTAATCATGTCCGTCCTATTACACAGTACGACAGTGGTTGGTACACATGAGAAATGTTAACAGAATATGAAAATAGGCTTAAAATAAAGAAATACGTGTCTCGGCGATTTGCTGTAGCACGTCAGAATTTTGAGAAAATCGATTTTAAAGATTCGAAGGATCGTGGAGGTTCACTTGTAACGTAGTACTATTATAAAAAGTTCTATAAAAACAGAATGGGTGAACCGATTTAAGTGCTTGAGCCAGTTTTGAAAAGGGAATTAAATTTGAATTTGTTTTTATAAAAAAAAAAGCGCTAGATGGCGCTTTAATTTTCATGTAAAATTAAAAAATATCCAAAAATGTAATGTAATTCAATGTAATGTAAATGTAATGTAAAAATACAAAAATTATTATGATATCTTAACTATTATTTTGTGTCAAAAATGTTGGTCGTTTAGTTTTTCGTGTGTAAACTTCAGGTTTTGTATCACGGCATAATTGTATCCAACAATATTCAGCAAGCATGTGAGTCATGTCTTTTCCTTTGAAACGATTTTCTATTGTAACAATATCTTCTTCATGGAAGCGTTCTCCATGCTCATCGCTTAAATCACCCAAATTTGAAGGAAAAAAGTCTAAATGGTTGTGCAAAAAATGAATTTTTAAAGACATGTTAACTTTCATTTCACCATAAGCTGAAACCATTTCTTTAACAATATCTTTGTAGTTATCCGCTTTCTTAAAATACAAATATTAAAATATAAGTAATGTTCTATAAATAGAATCTTTCTAAAACTTCAGCACAAGTGCGTGAAGTAAGAAAAGCTGAACGTATTGTAATGGAAAAAAACCATTCATACGTGAGAGAGAGAGAGAAGGAGGAAAATGAGAGAAGACTGCAATTAGTGACAAAGTAAAAAGGTTGGTCGTTGGCTTAGAACGTTAAGGCGCAGATAAGAAGTAATGACAATCTTCGAAACAATCGACCGCCATATGGTTCAAATCCCAGACGACTTGTTTTAATTTTTTCTAATTGCAGAAACCCCGATCTGTAAGCTCGTTGAAATTGAATAATAATATTTTTAGTTTGATCTGGCTCGGAGCCCCGAATCGCTGAATCAAGCAATTCCCGGCCAGCGAAAAAGATTCTACTTTAGTTATTGGATTTCAAATCAACAACATTGTACACAGAACCAAAAACGTACTTAATAACAAAGAAAAAGTTCTTTGTCCCAATGTATTATACATTAAAATTGGTCCAAAGTACGAGTTCCTTGATTCAATGAATCTTTGTTCTTACGACATTTCTTTGATATGTTATGAAGAAAAATGATTAATTAATGACACATACAACTGTTACAATAAGTTAGTCTGTCCTTAGAAATTTTAAAACAATATCAAGATATATTTTAAAAAATCAGTTTCTTATTGAGATAAAATTCTCTAATGGGTTTTTAGATATTACAACACAAGAACTGGAACAAAATTTTAATGAACACGAACAATGAACTGTTCCTTAAAATTAAAAACCACGATTCATTGAACCAAAGAATTTGTTCTTTGGGGCAATGAATAGTTCTTAAAAACCAATGAATTTCGCTTTATGAACGAGATTCTTTGATTTTAAGAACAATATTTGGTTCAGTGTATTTTTAATGAATTTCGTACATTTTTTGGATATTTTTTAATTTTACATGAAAATTAAAGCGCCATCTAGCGGAAAAAAATGTTTTTTTTTATAAAAACAAATCCAAATTTAATTCCCTTTTCAAAACTGGCTCAAGCACTTAAATCGGTTCACCCATTCTGTTTTTATAGAACTTTTTATAATAGTACTACGTTACAAGTGAACCTCCACGATCCTTCGAATCTTTAAAATCGATTTACTCAAAATTCTGACGTGCTACAGCAAATCGCCGAGACACGTATTTCTTTATTTTAAGCCTATTTTCATATTCTGTTAACATTTCTCATGTGTACTAAAAAAAAATTGATTTTGTCGTACTGTGTTATATGCAGCACAAACCTGGAGGTTGAGCAGTTCTGATGAAAAGACTTTGGGAGCCTTCGAGAGAAAGATCCTTCGTAAGATCTTCGGTCCAATCTGCGTCAATGGCGAGTACCGAATTCGATGGAACCACGAGCTGTATGAGCTGTACGCTGACATCGACATAGTTAAGCGCATTAAAATCGAGCGGCTCCGCTGGCTAGGTCATGTTGAGCGAATGGAAAACGACGCTCCAGCGAAAAAAATATTCGATTCGGTGCCCGGTGGTGGTCAACGAAGAAGAGGACGCCCACATCTTCGTTGGAAGGATCAGGTGTTGGATAACCTGACTACACTTGGTGTTTCCAACTGGCGCCAGCAAGCGCAAAACAGAAATGGCTGGCGCAATTTCTTATACGAGGCCAAAACCGACCTTCGGTTGTAAGCGCCAGATAAGTAAGTAAGAAAAAATCTGATTCAAAATATGAGAATAAAAGCAAACCAGAGATCGGAAGAAATTGTTATAACTCCAAAAGCTCCTGCACCGCTTTCGGTGTGTTATGCCAGCCACTATAGGGTGCAGGAGGGTCCTTCTCAGCTCTACTGTACGAAAACAAAAGTAAAAATAATGTACTAAGCCATGGTGTAATAATAATAAGGTGTTAGTGAATTTTTGACAACACCAAGAATAGCTTTCTTTCTGTCAAAAAATTGAGAGCGAAAGAGAGGAGCCGTTGATAGTTGTCAAATTGTGTTATTTGTTCGAGTTGCTAGATGTTGATGTGTTATAGTTTTTATAGGTTATTGTGCGAATAAAGTTTAAATAAATATTTAATTCAGTTAATTGTGCCGTGTTGTGTTGACAAAAAGTTATTGCAGTTGTCTTATCCCATTTGCCAAGTTCGCCATTGAATGGAAAACGTGCGCTGGAAGGTGCCACCGACATGAAGCTTTGGCCAGCATCCAAATTGTCTTGCATTCACATCGACTGCTTCAAGAAAATATCGAATGCCATGAAAGAAAGTTCAATACCTCAACTGATAATAGCCATCAAAAGAAGTGGACATTAAGGCGTATCGAATTACAATTTTTTTTCGAATTTCACATTCTAAGAGGTCTCAAAAGTTGCATGGGTTTGTCAAGATCACCCAAAAAAATGTTTAAAGAAAAAAAAAGGATGTCTTCCTGCCCCGCAAGGACAAAAATAACGACCTTAAAATGCTTTGACTTTTATACAAAAAACCACATATGTCTTAAAGCAGAAGTAAGTATAGGCTTAAACTAACAATATATTGGTAAACACGATGCCACTCACGATTTTTATCCACAGCTGTGTGAAGGATATTCGAAGCTAAAGTTGTAATCGAGATAGCACAGAACTTTTGATTGTTACCCAATAGTCTAAATTTTGGTGCTATTTATTATACTGTTTTCCTTAAATAATGGGCTTGAGCTGGCTGCAGCTAATGTCATAAATAAACCAAAAGCTAGCTCAAGTTCTATCAAATGCTTAATTTAGGCAAAATGACTTGAGCAGCGCTCGCCTTTATGTCATAACTACTTTTCACATTTGCTTTGAAAAATTCAACATTTTCTACATCAATTTGTTTTGTTCGTTTGAATTTATAATTATTAGAATAGATTGCGGAAATAAATTTATAAATAAATTAAAACAAACGATTCCTTACGGAGCATTCGATTTGAATCGCTCTGGCTGCAGCCAGATCAAGTTAACGAAACTTGACAAAAAAGCTGGCTCGAGCTATAGCTCTAACCAAAATAGACGAAACGAGACGATTGCAACTTGCCGAACGTTTGCATTCGTTACGTCTGTTTTGACATTTAACCCAAAATGAAACAAGTTCCTCCAATCATCTGAAAAAAGAAGGAGACTACCTGCACAGCTGTTGTTGACGAGTTGAGACGCTAAAAGTTCGGTTGTTAAGGAACAGAACGTCTCGTCAAACCGTTACGTTTAGTTTCGATTAGTTTACGTTCGTTCATTTTGGGTTACAACATTGAAATGCATTCAAGCGAACATTTTCGTCCTCACTTGTTATGGAGCAAATCGTCTGTTTTGGTTAGGCCTTATTATAGTTTGTACGCATCATTTCTATGTAGTCGTATAAAATTTGACATAAGCTGCAGCCAGCTCGAGCCTATTATGTTTGGGCCTTGAGTCTTTTATAATATCAAAGCCGTGTGGACATTATTAATTCCTTTATTAACATGGTATAATAATACAAGGTAGCCATGGCATAATAATACAAGGTAGCATTGACAACTGCTTATTTTCTCTGCTACAAGAAAACATCTCCTGTCAAAAACAGCTTTTTGTGTAAATCAATCTGTAGCTGCTGTGGTTGTTGTTTTTTTCACTTCAACGTTTGTGTTTTCAATGGCGGATTGTGAGCGCTCTTTTTTGAGTATATTTTTGACAGGAGATGGTTTCCCAAGCAACTGTCAATGCTACCTTGTATTATTATACCATGGTTTATTGATTTACTGAATAATAGGTCTGTTTCCGTACTCTACACTGTGTACGATTTGTGTAAGATGTGTGCAAGAGAGTAAAAACGAAATGTGAGAATAGTTGCAAAAGTAAGTTTCAAGCACAAAACAGCTGATTTTGACTGCAGACGGCACCACAAAATTTAAAACACTTTCCCTCAAATTATTAAAAGTCATTTTGAATGCAAAACTGAACAATTACTTAATTTTTATTTATTACTATTTATTTATTGTACGTAAATTTCTTTTTAGGCACACAATTTGTGAGTTTATTTATCGCAAAACATAAACAATTATGAAATGTAATTTGACATTTGCTTCTTCTTATTGATGCTTATTCTTCTTGATGCTTGTTCTTACTTTACTCGAAGTCTCGAGTTCTAGCACTCTCTGTGCACTTTGTGTGCTCGAGAGAGCGATTTTATGCTTGTTCTTCTTCTCCCATTTTAAGCACAGAAAGTACGGAAACAGAAAATAGCGTCTCACAAGTTACACAGTGTGCGTACGGAAACAGACCTAATATGTGTTTAATTTTTCGTTTGTTGTTTATGTAGAAATTGTCATCGCTTATGTTCAGTACTCTGTTGATGAAGTTTTTTGCCGTGTTGATTATAGTCTTTTTAGGATGTTTAGAATAAAAGTTAATGAGACGTCCAGACGCTGTTGGTTTTTGATACCAATCTGATTTTATTATATTATTGATCCTTATGAATTTTGCGTCTAGGTATGGTAGTTGTCCGTGGTATTCTTTTTCAATCGTGAATTTAATGTGTCTGTGGCAAGTGTTTAAACTTGTTAATGTTATGTCTATTTTGTCCGCTTTTACGATGCAAAATATGTCATCCACATACTTTGTTAGTAGTCTGGGTTTATGTTCTATTTTGTCCATGAAGATGTCTAGAATTTCTTCCATCACTATGTCCGCAATAATGGGGGATATTGGCGATCCCATAGGCATTCCTTTTAATTGACTGTGTGTGTTGTTTTCAAACTTAAAGTAATTGTTTTCTTTTAAGCAAAATTTTAATATGTCCATAAATAGTTGTTTAGGTATCTTTGTGTGTTTTTTTATTGTATCCCATTTCTTGTCTATAGTTTTTATGGCGAAATCCACTGGAATGCTAGGAAAGAGTGCTTCTACGTCAAAGGAAACCATTAGTTCATCGTCACATATGTAGCTATTGTTGATTTTATTCTTTAATTCTACTGCATCTTTAATGTTATATATGGAATCTGTCGTCACGTTTTTTAATATCTCTGATACGTATTTACATAAACTATATGCAGGTGAATTTATTGATGAGCAGACCGGTCTAAGTGGCATGTCTTGTTTGTGGATTTTTGGGAGTCCATAAATTCTCGGAGCAGTTGCATTGTATGTTGTAAGTTTGTGTTTTTCTTGTATCGTTATGAATTCCCTCTTAAATAATTTTTCAACTAGAATGTTGTTTTTTTGTTGTAGTGTTGTTGTTGGATCTCTTCTTAGTGTCTTGTATGTTTCACTGTTTCGTAATATTGCACGCATACCCAATTCGTAATCTGTTTTTCTCATCGCTACCGTCTTTTTTCCTTTGTCTGCTTCCACAATAATAATATCCGTGTTTGATTTTAAAAACTCTCTTGTTGTTTGTGTTAAATTCATTATGTATTTGTCTCTTGCAGTTAGTCGTTTTTCTCTTAAATGTCTATCTATTAATGTCGTTAGTCTCACTCTAGCTATATCTTGCTCTTCTTTATCGTCTAAAGTTCTAATGCAGTCTTCTCCTTCGGCGATTACATTAAACATTGGAAAATGTTGTTTGTGCGATGGTAAGGCGAACTTCGGCCCATGCGCGAGTAGCCATTGTACCTCGTTGGGTATAATTTTGTTGGTTTTGTTCACAAACCATTCGTTAGTTATGTTGTGGTTGATGTTGAGTTTTAGCATTAGTTGTTCTCTTAGTGTCTTAAGTTTATTATTATTTCGTTTTGTTATTTCTTGTGTTTCTATCGTGGTTAATGTTGTGTTATCCTCTTCAATCCCGCACCAAGATATGCAATGAAAAAATAACTTTAAATGCATTATTCTTACTAAATAGGGTCTAGTTAAGATATTTCTGAAAAAAAAAATAAAAAAATATTTTTGATAAGTAATAGTTTTTAAGTGTGCACATATGTGGACGTCCGTGGCGTAGCTGGTTAAAGTGCGTGGCCGCTATGTCAAAGAACTTTGGAAACCCAGGTTCGAACCCCAGCAGCGACAGAAAATTATTTGAATTAAAATTAAAATAATTTTTCTGTACGGCCGCCACCTCTCTGCAGACAATGGCAAACCTCAGAGAGTAATCAAAATGCCATGTAAAGCTTCTTGAGAACGAGAACTTTCCGTTCATCGCCGTTCGGAGTCGGCGTTAAGCATGTAGGTCCGGTTCTCGGTCAATTGTGTACAAACTTAATAACACGCACAACACAATTGATCATAAGAAGCTAGGTCAAAGTCCTTTCAAGGGCTGAAATGGCCAGTTATTTATTTTTTTTATTACATATGTGGTCAACGGGTGACAATGCATAAAAAATCAAGTCATAATTTTTCAGCTTTCAGATATACTTAATTTTAGTTAAAAAAGAAAAATATACTAATTCATTTAAAATATTTTACAAAGGAAACCTTCGAACTCCCTTTTACAATTCCGAATACGGCAGATAATAGATTAAGATAGAATTTCTATATATATTTTTATGATTTTTATGGTATTTTAGAAAGCAATTGTTACCATTTACGCAAAGATACAACTTACATTTTGTGCACATTGTACGAGTTCTTGAAGTGCAGCCTGAATTTCGACATCTGGATGCATTTTTTGACTCAACAAATTCTGGAAAATGCTCAAAACCATCGAATCATTCCTCCATAATTAGCGGAATTGTCACTTTCCTGCGCTTCGCACATTCATGGTTAAACTGTGATCTTATGTTAGATCTCGAATGCTTTGAGGCACACGCTTCCTGCGCTGTGCTAGAAAAGCCTATCAAGGCGTTGCCTACATATATTTTGTAATCAATAAGTGATATTTTTTTTACCTTTTGAGCATTCTGCAGTCTGATATGCATTATCCAGCAGTTTACAATTATTGAATCCACGAAATGATTGAAGGCTCTTACTGTCCATTTTCTTGTACGCAAATAACAGCGATACAATGAAACGTAACGGTCACAGAGGTCTACTCCACCCATATACTTATTGTACATGCTGACAACGGCTGGTTGAGGTAATGCAATTCTAGAAGAATGCTCTTTGGATCACCGCTGACATTCAACTATTGGCTGAGCTCCAATAAACGAAGATAAAAGGAGCACACTTTTGTTGTCCTTCCATTTTACTGCTGTTACTTGTTCGTCTTCTCGTACCCATTCATCCCAGTCTCCTCTCTTCAAAAGTTTGTCATTTTTAAATTTATTTATAACAGGTCCGATGAGATTTTTCATTACTGTTTCAGTTTAATAAAGATCATTTCTTCTCAGTACTTCAATACTTTTTAAGCTCGTAAAAAACCTATCTGTATACCCGATATGACATTAGTAAGAAGCTTAACGATAGCTCCTCCTTAACCAAGCTGTTTCATTTCAAAGTCATCTACTGATCCTCTACCAGTATATATATGGAAGTTCAATACTAAACCGTCACTGGCAGCAAGAATGAAATTCTTCAGACCAAGTGGATTTGGTTTTGCAGGCATATACTGCCGAAATGTGCATCGTCCTGAAAATGGGATCATCTGTTCATCAAGTGATGTATGATATGGAATGGGCAATGTCTTACATTTTTTTAAAATAGGTTCAAGAAATGGTCTAATTTTCCAAAGCCGATCCGACTTGCAATTTTCGTCATCTGCAGAAAATCGCAGAAATCGACGAAGCTGTCGCAATCTTTTTCATTATCGGATAGTTCAGCATCGCTATTATTTAAGAAGTTTTCTACCTCTTTGGCACTGAGCTTCTTAGTTATATTTATAATTTTGGTTCGAAATTACAATCTTTGAAATTGGAATTGAGAAATAGTTTGAGAAAAGTGGAAGAAAACTGCACACAAATTTTACTATTTTTGTTTGCAAAATCATCCAAAGTACACGTACGTGGTAACGGCAAACTTGGGTTTTTTACATATTAACACCCACAGTACACGTATGTGGACATCGTCTACAGACTGATTACTTTCACAGTTTTTAGTTTTTTTTTTTTATTCACAACACACAAGCACAGTTTTATTTGTATTTAACTATTCTTTCACTTTTTTGCAAGAATTTCTTTATTTTTTAACACTTTTTTGCTTACCATTCAGAGGAGCCTTGTTACGCAACATATTTGCAAAAATAACATAAAAAAACGCGCCAAAAAAGGTAAACAGAGAAATTAAAGGAGAGCTAATGAGAGAGAATATTTTCTCTATCTATCGAGCCAATATTTAAATGAAATAATGACAAAACAGCAAATATTTGAATACAAAACCTTTTGTCCACATATGTGACCATTTTACCCGAAGAGGTTATGGGCGAAAATAACTTCAGCATCTTCTGTGCACACTTTTTCGGTTATGGCGGCAACTGTTTTGTTTCTTTGTAGCATCTTTTCTTTTAATAGTTTGTGTTTATATGTTATTAATTGGTTTAATATTTTTTGTTGGAATTTTATTGTTTGTTTTTCTATTGTTTTCGTTAATTCCGGTGGTAGTTTGTTATTATAAGTTTGTGTCGGAAATATTTTGTGAACATTTTTTGTTGTATTGTTAATAAAATTTGGAATTATTTGTTGTTTTCTGCATTTAATTAAAAAATCGATTGAACATTTTAAGTTGCTTAGTGCTTTGCTGATTTGTCTGTGTTTATTTATGATTTTCTTCGTGCTGTTTCCATATTTTTGTTTCAGATCTGTGTAAGTTGGTACTTGCGTACATGTTGGCGTGCCTTCCATGTTGTTAATTATTGATGTTGTCGGCCTTTTAAATCTTTTTTTATTAATTTTTGTATTTTTTGTAGGCTTTGGCCGTATTAAAATAAAAACTTGTTTATATTTTTATTTTTATAAATTTTTATTTTCGTCAATATTTCGACTAAATTTGTTAGTCATCCTCAGGACCTACAAAATATATGAAAAAACACATTTACATAAACAAATCTTAAACATTACTTTTAACACAATGAAAAACAACGAATAACAACAATTAAACATTAAACAAGTTATTTAAAAATTAATTATTTATTTATTACCCGTGGCAATAAAGGGTACTTGGTTAAAGCTGCTCTCGTCAACTAATGTTTTGTTGTATAATATACGTATAATATACGTGTAACAACAAAAAACCGGAGCTGTTTTCAAAAAATTTTTTTAGGTATAAGAAGTTATTATTTTTTTTTTTAAATTTATACAGGTTATTGTGCATAAAAAATACTTTATAAAAATATTTTTTTTTTTTTAAAATACAGTTCTAGCTTTTATATAGAAAGCGCTGAAAATGGCATTGAAAAAAAAGACATCCAAAACGGTTCGATGGATATGGCCTTTCCCCATGTATCGGAAACAAAAAAATCACATGACATTTTAAAGCGTAGACCTTATATTAAGCATCCCCCCTACGCAAGACCCCCGGGGTTTTTTTTTTTAAATTATGGCGGAAGTTGAAGTAAAAAGTTCAAAAAATATATACATTTTCGCGCTTTTTTGTTTATATAAAAAAAAACAAAAATAAATCGATACTTGAATTTAGGGGGGATGCTTAAAGCACAAAATTACGAACAAAATGCAAAAAAAATAATTGAAATTGAACCAATAGATTTCGAGTTATCTATCGAACCGTTTTAAAAAAACTAGTTTCGAGGAAATCGCGTTTAAAGTTTTTTATTTGTTGTATGGAGCTAGACATAGGTTTACGAAAACCGTTATAATTTCTGTTTTTTCTTAAATATCGATTTAAAAATGTGTTTGTATATTCTTTAAACTATAAAGAACACATTAAACAAAAAAAAAATTTTATTTTTTCGCGAAAAATTTACACGTATATTATACCTTACTACGCAATGTACAAGCCTATCATTATCAGTGAGATTTCTGACTGCACTCTACTTCTTCGCACACGGTTCTTACCAAAATTGTGTTGGAAATCTTTGTGTCCAACCAATGAGCCAGTCTTCAGTTTCTAGAAGTTTATATGAAATTGCAAAATTACTTATTGGAGTAAAAGGGAATGAAGTAAGATTTGCCAGTACTTATGAAGAGCAAGCTGCAATCAAAACTGAGTAATTTATATAATGATTTTCTTTATAATGGCTTCTATTTATTAATTCTTTCTTATGTAACTTGCAGATTCCACCGAAGCTTTGGAATAAAAAGCACTTTGGTTGCATTAATTGCACTCATATGGCATCGTTGCACCATCTGCAAATAATGCTGAAACACCTTTGACTCTATATATGAACCGAAAAGAATATTACAGTATTAATGTTGAAGCGGTAAGTTATTTGTAATCCCATTATACATGTATATTTCTAACCCAGATTTGCGATCACCGCCTAGTATTTACATCTGTAAATGCTAAATATCCAGGTTCCTGCCATGATTCGGGTATTTGGGCAACATCATTGGTGAAAACTCATCTCATGAGAAATCACAAGAAGTAAAACAAACTTCATGCAAAGAGCCGCAATACCATCGAAAAGGCGTTTGGTGTATTAAAGTCCCGCTTCAGATGCTTATCCAAACATCGTGTGCTCCATTATTCACACGAAAGGGCAGCAAACATTGTAAATGCTTGTGTGATTTTGCACAACATAGCAATGAAGGCAGGAGCGCCTGTTGAAATTGATGAAACGGAAACTGTCCAACCGGAGACTTCATTCAGTGGAAGAAACTCTTCAAGTGTTACTAACCACTTAAGAGAAGGAAGCACTTCATTCAGTGAAAGAAACTCTTCAAGTGTTACTAACCACTTAAGAGAAGCAGACATCGTTCGCCGTAGATATATTTATACTCTTTAGAAATATAAATAAACTAAGCACTGCATCCATCACATTTTTCTATATCAAAAATAAGTACTGGTAAGAACCGTGTGCAAAGAAGTAGAGTGCAGTCAGAAATCTCACTGATAATGGTGAACTTGTACATTGCGTATCAAATTAAGATAGCTCCTGAATGAGATTCCAGCATACTATCTTCCATAGTCGAAAATCCCTGACAAACTGCTTGTCGCTTAAGGCCCAGTTTCAATTTTTTGAGTAAAAAACGGGCTTGTTTGAATGCCTGTATTTTTTTTTATTTTATTAAATATCTGAAATATTTTTATTTCAGTCTTAGATTAACAATTTTTTTTTGTTTTTTTTTTTTTTTAGCCATATTTACGGTTGTACAGCATGTAAAAGTTGAGGTCGCGAACATGAGGCCTCTTGCGGCTTGCAAGATATCACCTCAGGTGATTTGATAAAAAAAACAAAAACCCAAAATTTTATAACAGTCTTGTGCGTGAACCAACAAAAAGTGTAAAATTAAAAAAAAAAAATAAAAAATGCCGCATAAAAGAAAAAAATTATATTTTTCATACACGAAATTGGACCTCATAAATAAAATAAAAAGCAGAAAAAATATTTTTTTATTTGATTTTTTGGTTCACGCACTGTGTATTTAATTATTTTACAAAATGAAAAAAGATTTAAGTTAATCGGACATATACTTTTCGAGTTAGAGCGCAAGCCGTTTCAAAAATATCATTTCGAGAAAAACGCGTTTTAAGTTTTTTTTTTACTTTTAAAGTTTAAAAATAATATTTTAGGCAAAACATACTTACTTATGATGGATCATCGATTCCTGGGGCATATAAAAGTCCATATACATCCTTATAAATTTCTTCTTGTTCAGCTAGAGCTACCTTTTTGGCCATTCTTGCTATTATGGCTGCTTTCAGCTCTCCTACTGTATTGAATTGCATGCTTTCAGCATAAATTTGACGGACCAGGATTCCAAAACATTTACCATTGGATTGAGGTCAGGTGAGCATGCCACTCATTCCAACAATGTGACACATGCCATCAATATTAAATTTTTTAATTTAAACATCAAAACTAAATCAAATATTAATGAGAGCCAATAATCAAGCTGTCTTATAGAATTGCAACAAGGTGTATGTCTTAAACGGCTTTGAATTTTATTCTGAATTATTTTTACACATTCTTAGGATGTTTTTGAAAATAATAAAAAAAAAGTTCGAAAATTTCTAAAAAAAAAAAATTAAAACTGGGCCTTAAAGAAAATGGGTCAATTTCATCCCGAAGGCGTTTTAAATTATTAAATACTAGTGATAGCCCCCGGGAGTACTCATCTAAAAACCATGCGTACTTACCCACTGTATGTATTTTGAATTCGAAATAAAACTAATAATATATTTTACCATAAAATTGTTTTCTAACTTTTTAATTAAAAAATTTCTGGATAAACTATATTTAAACAATAATCACTTCTCTCGCTGGTGAGTCTGCCCGGAGGTTTTCGGCTACTGCCGAACAGGGCCACGGTCTTTGAAGCAGTGGTGAGCTGGACCCCAAACTTCCGGCACCTGGCGAATCAAGTCCCACGCTTGCAGTCAGCGGTGAGCTGAACCCCAAACTTCCGGTACCTGGCAAATCAAGTCCCACGCTTGCAGTCAGCGGTGTGGTGGACACCAAACTTGCGGCACCTGGTGAAGCAAGTCCCACGCTTGCAGTCAGCGGTGAGCTGGACCCAAAATTTGCGGCTCCCGGCGAAGAAAGACCCACGCTGATGGTCGTGCCGGCGAACAATCCACAACCATCGGTGTTTGCGAAAATGTCTAAAACTTAAAATTAAAATTTTTTTAGCTTCACTAGCAATTTTCTTTATTTTCATTTTACCTCTATTCCCAAGGTGAAGATTCCTGTCACACCATCAACAGCAGCAGCACCGAATGTGCTTAATGCACTCTACTCAAAATCGGAGAGCATTCGTCTGCTGCATGGGCCACCGCCAGTAAGTTGCTGCTCGCTCTTTTTTTTCGAGCACGAGCACCCAGCTGACTTCCAAACGCCTAAGTTCTGTAAAATTATAAAATTTATTAAAGGCATATTTTTTAGTTTCCTCTTTCCATTTAGCCGGGGTTCTAGTTGGACCCCTCTTTGCGTTCAGATTTGCAGCAATATCTGCCCACAAATCTCTCAACTGCGTCGGCGATCGCGGGTCGTTCCTGTCGGCCAAAAGTTGCGGATGCTTTTTGCAAAAATCGACGTAGAACAGCAGCTGCTCCTGCGTCGTTCGCTCAAATTTTGGATGCCTGTTTAAAAAATAGCAAATGAAATTTTAAATAAATAAAGAATTTATAAATAACTTACTTTTTAAGATTACCCATTTCGTTGCAAGATCAAATAAATTAATAGAAAACAGCTGTTCTTTGACATTTCGATTTTCACCATGCGTGGTGAACTTTAACAGCTTTTTAGAGCTTTCAAATTGTTAACGATTTGCCAGAATACGAAAATTTACTTAACATAACAAGAACATTAACAAGAACTTCTTTACAATTCCTTGTTATATTAAGGGGAGCCACGCAGCCAGAGGCCGAAAAAAAAGGTCATGTTTGTGAATTTTTTTAAGGAAACCTATGGGATATTTTTAAATGAGTGTTTTTATACCTAAAAATATATACATTCAAGAGTATTTTTAGTTTTTTTTTTATTAAAAAAAATTTAATATTAAGGTCGATACAGCAGTTTTTGTAGAGCGCTCTGAAAAAAAGGTGAAATGCGGTGACCAAGATTGCTCCTCCTTAATTCATCTGAAACAAAAAAATGAAATATACTATTAAAGAAGAGACTTAAAACTCGTACTTGTCATAGCCGTTTTTGAAAATATTGATTTTTCACAAAATGGCGGACTTTCCAACGTAAAAAAACGATTTTCGACCAAAAATTCGTCATAGTTTTGCCTATAAAAAATGAACGAATCTAAAAAAAAAAAAAAATCCTATGACAAGTACGAGATTATTATGTGTACAATAAACCTGCGAAAAAATCAAAACGATCGGTTCACTGAGCTTCGAGAAATCTTGGTCACCGACTTTGAAAACATGGTTTCGAGAAAAACGCGTTTGAAAATAAGCGCCAGCACTGCGCGCTCTAGAAGGCGGTTCACTCAGTAGGCTATAACTTTGTTATTTTTTGAGATATTGACTTGAAATTTTCACCACATATTCTTGAGACTTAAGGCTTTAAGAAAATGAAATTTTGAAAAAAAAAAAGTTCTGACTGCGTATCTCCCCTTAACAAGCAGAATAGAGCTGTAACACATCGTCCTATAAGTCCCGAGACTAACTACTAAATAGGTGGCACATCTAACAAAATAAAGATATAATAGTTCCAACTTTTAAACAATACGTGTAAAAATTTCATGACAATCTAACGTTTTGTTCCGAAGTTGCAGTGATTTAAGTGACGCTACTGTTGATATTTTCAAAATAATGGATTCAAAGCAATTCCGTGTGTTGATTTATCACTGTTTTTTTTTTTTATGGGAAAAAATACCGTCCAAGCTGAGCAATGGCTTCGAAAGTTTTATTCGAATTATGCTATTTATTATGCTGAGTTTAAACTTGGTCGTTCAGACACAAATGATGCTGAACGTTCAGGACGCCTAAATGAGGCAGTTGTTCCACAAAACAAAAAAGTACACAAAGTGGTATTGGTCGACCATAAAGTGAAGGAGCGCTCAAGTGCACAAGAAAAAGCGATAGTAGAATTGTAGATCCGCAGTTTTTTGACGTACGTGTATTTTGTTGTTGTAAACTGCAATTCTGCATTTCTGCATTTGTACACAGCTAGGTGCACCCGATCGTGAATACCCCTAATGAGTTTGGGTAGTACCAAAAAATTTAAAATTTTCAGTGTTTTTTTTTATTAATTTTATTTATGTCTTTAGTTGTATAATTGATTTTATCCCTTCACTTTTAATAGTCAGAACTACTCTTCATTTTTATTTAACGGTTAAAAACATTTCAAAGAACCGTTACAAAAAAATCTGTTTCAAAAATCGATTTTTACAAGTTGTGCGTGCGCAAATAAAACTAGAATATTTACTGTAGAATTATCTTTTTACTCTTAATTTGATTTAGTTTATGCAGTTAAAAACAAAGTAATATTTGTTTATTTCAGAATCTTGTAAAACAAATGGAACTATAACAAATTACAATCGCTTTCTTGAGGAGTTTGATGGTGAAGAAAGTTTATATCCAAAAAAGGGTCAAAAACCAGTTTATTACGAAAATAAAATTCTTGGAAACACATGTGACAATTTCAAGTTAGGAGTCTGCCTTACAAACAATAGCTTTAAATTGTATACTGAGTTTTATTCCTCAGACGTAATCATAGCATCACCTTTAGCAATTCGCAGGATGATTGGTGCTCCCGGGGACATTGAACGAGACTTCGACTTCCTTAATTCCATTGAATTACTAGTCTTCGACGAAGCAGATATTTTCTTAGCTCAAAATTGGGATAACATATTACATATATTAGATCATATGCATCTAAAGCCTATGACTAATCGAACAACGGATTTTTCCAGAGTTCGTTCTTGGTGTTTAAACGAATTATCTCAGTTTTATCGGCAAACACTCTTGTTCTCACATCATGACCTTCCTGAGCTACGATCACTTTTTGAAAACAGATGTCTTAATTACAGTGGTAAAGTTCACATTTCCAATCCAAATTTGGTTGGTTCTATTCAAAATATCTTTGTCAATATTCCACAAACTTTTTATAAAATCAATACAAGTAGTTTTCAGAATTCATTTGATTCTCGGTTTATATATTTCACCCAGGAAATTTTACCAAAATTCAGAAAACCATGTATGTCGCACTGTATGGTCTATATCCCCAGTTACTATGATTTCATTCGCGTTCGAAACTATTTCAAACAAGAATCAATCAACTTTGTTCAGATATGTGAATATACTAAGATCCAAAAAAAGACCAGAGCACGTGATATATTTTACCATAGCGG
The DNA here is from genome assembly GCA_943735915.1 of Pherbina coryleti. NCBI lineage: Eukaryota > Metazoa > Arthropoda > Insecta > Diptera > Sciomyzidae > Pherbina > Pherbina coryleti. Next base: position 111,649,188 of record OX030950.1, on the reverse strand, counting down.
ATCACAATTTCTGCTTTATTCCGAACGGTCGCATTTTTACCAACGAGCTCAGATAAAAGGAATTCGACACTTGATAATATATCAGTCGCCTACTTGGCCAAACTTTTATGCTGCAATAATAAATTTAATGCACGAATCCAATCAAAATGCTCGCGACGGGCTTGGGAGCTTTATGAGCATAACGGTTTTATACACAAAATACGACATGCTTCAAATTAATGGCATATTAGGAAGCGAAAATGCATTAAAACTTTTAAAATCTAGGAATGTTACACATATGTTTTCATGTAGTAAATAATTTGTTATTTATATTGATAAGTTTATATGTTTGAAGGAAATATCAATAAAATGTTTTATTTCTTGCATTCTTATTTGAATCTTGCTTTGATTGTATTTACCAAAAACGCCGACGGGTACCAAAACTTTTCATAGAAAATGTTTGGTAATGATGTCGATTAGCCGTCTTTTGGTATGGATTATTCATGGATGGGTCTACATATGCATGTATGAATAGGTAAGTCATAATATGCCACTTACTTCTCTATAACCTGTAGCGACTTCCTGTTTCCCAGGATCTATAGCTGAGATAGATCAGCGAGTGTCCAGGGTCGTACAATTATTTATAAATATGAGACACTGATTTGGTTTCAATATCAGCCCTATTCTAGGATCCGTCGTAATAAATCTACGAACGTAAGCCTACGCTACGAATATGAAAAATTTGCTATGCTAGGTTCCGAACAAAACAAAGTGGAATGTTGCCTCATTGATATTTAATTTCGAAAATTCTAAAACAGCTGTTTTTGACAAGAGACATGAATAAAATTATAAAAAAATGATTATTTAATGTGTTAAGTTTAATGATTTTTAAATAAAAATGATTTAAGGGAGTACTCCTGGTTGGAAGGCTGTTTTTGGACCCTTTTTGAAAAATTTCTCATTTGAAAACGCAGAGTTATTTAAATTCTGTTTTTTTTTATTGTGTAAAGAACATATTAAATTAAGTAAAATTTTTTTTCATTTGTACGAAGACTGTTCAAACAGTTGTTGGGCGTCGAAAATAAAGGTATGCTGCTTGCGGCCCGGATGACTCGACTTTGGATCATCTGAAATGGAAAAAGTAAACGGCGTTAGATTCAGTACAGATGTAATTCTGGTCCCTACCTCAATCATAATTTTGCGATTATTTTTTACAAAATGGCGGTCATTGAAAAATGTAAAACCGATTTTGGGTCTTTTTTTTTATAGTTTAGTGTAAAAAAAAAGATGCAGTTTCGACTATGTCGTAACACAAGACGTAGAATTATTCAATTCGCTTTTGATGACACCTTTTTTAAAAACTATTTAGCAAACTATTTATTCCATACACCTGAGCATATGACCTTAAAAAGAGTGCCGGAGAGGGTTAATATGTATGACCGACCTCCATTACTTTTGCAAAAGGAACATTTTTGCCTTTAACACCTATTCTCTCCGACCACTCCTTAGAGGGGCTCCCATACAAATTTTATGGTTTTTGTATATTTATTCCATACACCTGAGGATATGACCTTCAAGAGAGTGCCGGAGAGAGTTAATATGTATGACCGACCCCCATTACTTTTGCAAAGGAACATTTTTGACCTTGAAACCTATTCCCTCTGACCACTCCTTAAGGTGGCTTCCATACAAATTTTATGGATTTTGTGCTGGAAAGGGTTAATATGTATCACTGACCCCCATTACTTTTGCAAAAGGAGCATTTTTGCCTTTGACACCTATTCCCTCCGACCACTCCTTAGGGGGCTCCTATACAAATTTTATGGTTTTTGTATATTTATGCCATACAGCTGAGCATATGACCTTTAAGAGAGTGCCGGAGAGGGTTATGTATGACCGACCTCCATTATTTTTGCAAAAGGAACATTTTTGCCTTTTACACCTATTTTCTCCGACCACTCTTTAGAGGGGCTCCCATACAAATTGTATGGTTTTTGTATATTTATTCCATACACCTGAGGATATGACCTTCAAGAGAGTGCCGGAGAGAGTTAATATATATGACCGACCCCCATTACTTTTGCAAAGGAACATTTTTGACTTTGACACCTATTCCCTCCAACCACTCCTTAGGGGGGCTTCCATACAAATTTTATGGATTTTGTGCCGGAAAGGGTCAATATGTATCACTGACACCCATTACTTTTGCAAAAGGAGCATTTTTTCCTTCGACACCTATTCCCTCCGACCACTCCTTAGGGGGGCTCCCATACAAATTTTATGGTTTTTTCGATAAAACCGGAAACTGTCGATAAATAGGTAGCAAGTTTAAGCAAACAAAAACATCAAATGTTGGCTTTTTATTTCATGTAATTGTGTAAAATTTATATAAGTTAGAGAATTGTAACATGAATTTTTGTCGCATTGAGGATCAAGCAGACCAACAAGTGCTAACACCAACATTGTACGATCAGTACTTTAGGCCCACCATAGGCTCAAAAAGTTATATAAATACCGACACCTGATCACTATCAACCACCCTACTTACCTCCGAGAATGACGTATTCTACGTCAAAATAGTAAAAAATTGTTAAAAATTGTGATTGAGGTAGGGACCAGAATAGTGACAAATCTGCGTCGATTGCACTTAGTTTCATCAAAATCGGTTCAGTAGAACCGGAGAAAAGTGGCTTTGAAGTTTAAAAACGTGATTTTGAAAAAACGCAAAGAAAATTTTAGGCAATAATACTTTTTTTTTTTTGTGAAATACATGTATCAATCTGCAATGCAAGCTCCATAAAGAACTCCTTTCTCTTCTTCAAAAAATGAGGACTCAGCGGCTTTTTGTGCCCTTCGGGCAGTTCTACCTTCTTTTGATGCGGCCAGAGCTCTGGCTTCGGACCTTTTCAATCGTTCTTCGTTCCGAGACATGGCGAAATCATATGTGACGTTGCCAATCGGGATGCCCATTAGGTTCATTATTTGAAGAATTGGCAAAAAACCTTTGTTAAATATGACAGTTGCAATATAATTGGCAATCTCAATAGTGCGTGCGCCGGTATGCACATGCTTCGGTGAGAATGACCACAGCACTGCGTTGAAAGATTCGTTGCTGTTTTGTGGTTCAGAGCCAAGGCATCTGTTCAACAAATCATCGGCTGACAGTGCTTCGTAAATAGGTCTATTACTTCCTGGACTCTCTGATTTAGTGGTGCATACGTATGCTTGAAGCTGTCGATTGTCCCTTCTGGTACCGCTTTTTGCCAGGCGCACCAGCTCGACGCACCGGTCGGACAGTTTTGGTGCTGAGGAGCTTCATCAGTTAAGATTTTGTACAAAAACTTTGCCCAAACAGCCTTCTTCATGTCAGCAACCGACTCTGGATGACGACGAATAGCGAGGCCATAATATGTTGTTAGTTCAGAGATGACTTTATCTGTGAGTTTGCCTGCATCCTTGCCGCCAATGCCTCTATTCTCTTTTTTTGGCCTTACGGATTCTGGTGCCCATTCTTTTTTGCACGTGCGATAAACATTCTTTTTTTTCGACGATTGGGTCGCCATTGTACGGATCGTCATCTACAATAGCTTTGAATGTTTTTGAGTCGCCATCGCCGATATACTTGCAGTATTTTACGCCATGCTTCTGGACTGATATGGCGAACATTCCCTTTATCGCATCCACCTCCATCTTTCCAGAGCTTCCATGATAGTTGCCACGGCATTCCTCTTCGTGGTCTTCAATCCAAATTTCATATGCCAGTGGGTCTTCTTCTTTCTTAGCTTCCCAATAGTTGCAACTGTTGCATACGCTGGACTTTATAACAGAGTCGACTATTTTTTACTGTATTTGCCGATTAACGTTGTAGCGCCGTATAGTAAAGAAAAGCCACGTTTTTTCAAAGTGCGATCACCTGATACGGTAAACATTGTTGGGCTGCATTGTGGATCTGCTGTGACCATGGCATCTTTCTCTTCTTTCGCGTCTTCTGAAAGAGTGTATCCATAGATCGCGCTTGCAGCTGTTTGAAAGTTCTCCAGGGCAGTGAAGTATAATGAGTTACCCACACCTCTGCCAATGTCCATGAGGCCACAAAACGTGTTAATGGCTTTTGGCCCAATGCCTTAAAGCCTCATGGTAAAAATAAAGCGCCGGTTCATCAAATAAGATTTGCCAACCAAAGACGATGAAAAAATGTATGTAGTGGTAGTATTCCAACTGCAAGCGCAGTGAACACCAATTTTTAAGTCAATTCCATACGGCGATGCTTTTTTAAACTCGATTTTTCCTTCGCATTTGGCACATATCACCAGATTAGAAATCGCCGAGAAAACTATAAAACTCCAAAATGCAATTCTCTGTTTTGTTGTCAATGCTTATGGCTTTGTTTTCATTATTTGTAAATTTTTTTGCCAATGTTCTTGTGAATTCGGTGTCCTCTTCTTTTTCGTGTTGGTTACCACGAAACTGGTGTTTCAAGGGACGAGTTTTTCGATAGCTACCAGTGCTTCTTTTATTTTTATTTCTATTACTTTTTCTATCCATTGTCTTAAGCACAAACAAATATTTTTATCAAAACTGTATGCGCGCGAATTATGGTGTTGAATTAAAACGAGAATGTTTTCATTTCATTTTGTCTTTATTCCCCCACTTCGATCTTAAGACTAACTTAAAAGATATCTTATGAACTAAAAGTACCCTCCAGGAAATGCGAGTAGTATAATACTAGCGTTTTACTAGTGCCAATTGCACCAGTATTAGTTCTTTATAATACCCCTGGCAATGCAATCTTCTGTAGAAAATTAACATTGCGTGAGGGCGGAAAAGCACTAGTTCACACTTGAACTATCGCTATACTAGTGCCCGGGGAACCAATTGGGTATATTTGCTGTAGTTAAGTACTACTTCCCTTGCAGGAGTATATTCAACCCAAATGGTGGTAATTATTTTTGCCAAACCTTCGTTTTCCTGGTTTTTTAAGAAAGAGGCAGAATTTTTCATTGTATATTTATTTAATAAAAATTATTTCATTTCCATTTCAATATTTAACAATATTTATCTTAAAAAAACAAACAAAAAAGCACCAATTTCTCCAAGACTGGCTAAACCTTTTCATTAAAAATTAACAAAACATTGAAAACATTAAAAATTACATTTCACTCAGATATATTTTCTTTTGACTTGATTTTGTTACTTCGCTTGCTTTTAAAATATTTTATCTTCTGACGTTGAAAAGCTGATCTTAATTTTTGATCCGATTCATCAGTAAATGCAGATATGGCATCTTAAAATAAAAAAAATACATATGGATTAATAAACCCTTAACGCTTAAATGAAGAACTTGTTTACCTCTTAATAAATTAATAAATTTTGTTTCAAAAACTCATTTCTTCAATTTTTCGCGAAACTTCGGCTTTGGTGACGCTTCTAAAAATTCTTCGAAATGCGTTCATTTCCAGCTTCTTCATTGAGATTTTCCTGCATATTTTCACCTGCACTAAGTCTTTTATATAAATTTATTTGATGCCTCACTTTTGCTTTATATGATTTGCGTTTCATATTTTTTATTTTTACCTTTTGAAATATTTTTGTTCCGGATTTTTTTTTTTATGTTAGCACGCGCACAAAACTTAGCATACTAAATAGTATGTATACAAAATTCAATGCAAGAGCTGCGCAAACATGTCTGTCTCACTCACACTAAGGGTTGTCGGCGCTCCCAAATCGGTACACAGTAAAATGGGTAGTGATGGGCACATCAATAGTTTTTATCTCTTTCACTCTTTTATCGAATTTGTGCGAACACGCATGTCTATGGGCTGCCAAGCACTGATGAACATACAATTTTACGCGTTATAGGAAAGTTGATCTCCATTTGCACTAGTTATTAAGTATCTGGTGAAAGTACTAGTGCCTTTTTGGAAATTTACCCGCAGCTTCCTGGAGAGTAGCTTCACTTAGTATGCTGTTGCACATTTGTTGCTGTTTTCTACATTAGATAAAAGAATATTATTTCATGGTCGCAGTTCGGTGCATGCAAAAATGCGCCGAATCAGCGTCTTAACTTATTTTAGCAAATGTGAGGGATCTCAGGTTGCGTTGGGAACGTAACTCCTCCCCTCATAAATTGAGGACTCTCCTGAGTCCTAATAAGAGTACAAAACAAAATTGATAAGTATATATTTTTTCTGATATCATTTATAACATAAATTAATTTTTAGGGTGAGTAGAGTACTTATCAAGAATAGATTCAACATCTGGTTTGATTTTTAACATTTCAATATTTTCGTTAATCATCTGTTTTTCTGTAGGTGGCCTTGGGATTTGGTTTGAGATTTTGATTTTAAGTTGTTTTTGATTCTTACGAAGTAGAATGACTAAAGCTAATACTGCTGTTATTATAACTATTGTGGAAAACCCAATTGCATAATTTACATTTTTATGAATTTTAAGTTCTTCAATATATCTTATATTATCAAAATGTTCCAAAATTATTTTGTTAAATTTTATCTGTTCTATTTCAGTAAAGTTAACATCTTTTTCGTTGTCATAGGAATATGTTTCTTCCACTTTTTCTCTTTTATTTTGGAAGGTTTGGTTCTTAATATTTATCATACAATTGTTAAATGAAATTAGACAATTTTTACTTAAAGTAAATTTTCTATCATTACAATTTTGAAACAATTCGATTTTATCTGCATTTTTAACTACAATAGTATCATCTTTTATTTCTTCTATATGTAGTTTTTTGTTAAAATTGGGATATCTCAAGATAGGAGGGTTTGTTATAATATCTTTTAGTTTTTCAAAGGACACGATGAAGTTGGGATCATTAGCATTTATTTTAGAATTTTTCTTTAGGAATTTTGTGAGTGGTTGGGCGATTTTGGCATAATTTTTTACAAACCTTCTGTAAAAACCAGTAATGCCTAGGAATGACTTTATCTGCTTCTGGGTTGTAGGTAGTTTTAGTTTCTAAATTATTTCGACCTTGGCACGATTTGGTTTTACACCTTCAGGTGTTAAGATGTGACCAAGATATTCAGTTTCCTTTAGGAGAAAACTACATTTATTTACCTGAATTTTTAGGTTTGCTTCTTTCAGCTTATTTAAAATTTTTTGGATACTTAAGATATGTTCTTTCAATGACGTGCTAAAAATTAGTATGTCATCGAGGTAAACTACGCAAATTTTATTTATGTAGTCCCTCAAAATGGAATTCATCAACCTTTGGAAAGTTGATGGTGCATATTTTAGTCCAAACGGCATTCTGACGTATTCATAATGCCCGAATGGAGTTGAGAAAGCGGTTTTGTGCCTATCAGTAGTTTTTACTGGAATTTGGTTCTAAGTGGAAAACCCTTTGCTAAGTCTAGCGTTGGGAAATATTGGGCTTTCCCGAGTTTGTCTAGTATATTTTCTATATTTGGCATGGGAAACTTGTCGCTGGTTGTAACCTCATTTAATTTCCTATAGTCTATTACTATACGCCATTGTTTTTTTCCCGAACTATCTGCCTTTTTTGGTACTATCCAAAGGGGGCTTTTGAAAGGGGAATTGCTCTCTTTAATTATGCCTTGCTTTAACATTTGCGATATTTGTCTTTCTATTTCTCTTTTGTGTACTTGGGGGTATCTATAGTTTTTGCAGTTAATTGGGGAATCGATTGTTGTATTAATTTTATGTGTTACTATATCAGTCGCTGTTAGGTGGCTTTCTTCTGTGTAAAATAAATCTGTGTACTTATTAAGTTACTTTTCAATTTCATATTTTTCTTCTTTATTTAAATGGTTCAGGTTAAATAAAGGTTCATTAGTTGCTTCTAAAGTATGTATTTCGTCTGCAATGTAAGGAAATTTTCTATTTTTGAATAACAATGTTTGATTATTAATGGTCAGAATCTCATTTTCTAAGTCAACCTTAGCATTAAGGGGTACTAGAAAATTTACTCCGATTATAGCATCGTATTTGCAACCAGTAAAATTAGCGACCTTCCAGGAGAAGGTTCCTGAGACATTAAATTCTCTAGGTATTGGTGTAATGATCCTGGTTGATATTTGAGTTAGCCCATTTATGGTCTTATACCAAAGTGTATTTGGCAAGGGTTCTTCATTAAAGGTGGTAAAAATATTTGGCTTAACGATACTAGTGTCTGACCCCGTATCAATCAAACATGTAAGTTTACTTTTTCCTATAGTAATATCTACTAGCGGTAATTTTGGCGTGGAGGCCCTGGGGAAAAATTTACATCATTTTCTACTACATTTCCTACTTCCATGGGCTCAAGACTTGGACTTCGAGTGTTATTGCGATTACTATTTTTTGAAATTCCTGTATTTCTACTCTGGCCTGAATTATTGTAGTAAGGCTGGTGCTGTCTTAAATATTGACCAGAATTGTCAGAATGAGTTTGGGTAGTCCTTAAATTACTAGTATTGTTTGAGAAATTGCTATAATTATGCTGATTTTGACCATTTCTATAATTGAAGCGATTCTGGGCGGGCCTTGAAAATCCCGAATTCGTTCTTAAATTGTTGTTAGCTTGGTGCTGGTCAGGTCTGTTATTATTGTTATTTTGGTACTGTTTAAAACGGAAATTTTGATTATCGCTTTGCTTTTCAGTATAGTTATTTGAATTATATTGCCGAAAGTTTTGTATTTTATTTTGAGAATAGTTAAAATTATCAGTGTGTTTTTGATTGTACTTATTATGACTACCTTTGCTGTTATTAAAAATTTTATGATTTAAATAAATAGTTCTATAGTCATCTAGAAGCTTAAGTTTGTTAAATTTATCAAATATTTCTTTAATTGTTTTTTCATTGTCGATATGGGCTCGAAATTGGCCATCGATTTTTTCTAATATTAACTCGACTAGGTCTCTGTCAACGTTATTTGGACTATATATATTTGGTTTATTTTCGTCAAATTCATATATCTCGTTTATTTCATACTTAGATTTTAAAAATACATCTAAAAGTTCTCTAAGATTTCTAACCTTTATAATTCTGCAGAAGTTGAAAATCTCTGAATAAGATTTGGTTGGCCGGAAATGTTGTTTTAGATTCCGTTTAACATCTTCCCATGATGGATTGTTTCCTAGTTGTCTTATGCAACTGCCTGCCTCTCCGAGTAACTTCTCGTTGATAACAATTTGAATTCCATATTCGTATAGTTGCTGGTTGGTGCCGCATAGGTTTATTACTTGTTCCACAAATTTTATAAATGCTGTTAAATGGTGTCCCTTTCCAAAAGGTTTTAGCTGCCTGAATTGTTCGATGATGTGTTTTGGGCTCCATGTAAATACTCCTTGCTGTTGTTGATTTTGTAACTGAATATTTTGCATCTCTATTTGTTGATTTTGTAGCTGCACCGTTGCTTCCTGCTGCTTCAGTACGGCTTCTGAATGTTCTATCCTTTGCTTTAATTGTTCTTCAGCTGCCATTTCTTCGTAATTGATGTTTCTATTTTCGTCGTATGATTTATCACGTTTTTTACTCATAAATGTTATTTTTAGAAGTTTCGTTTTTATATGGACTCTTTGGAGCCAAATTTTAGTTTATTTAGATCACTGAAATTTTTAGTTTATAAAAAAATCACTGTATTCTTAACAATCGATCACTGACTCTTGAGAGCTTAACTTAAATGTTCGAACTAGTAATCTCTTTAGAGTTACTAGAAACCCGACTGCGCCAATTATGGTGTTGAATTAAAACGAGAATGTTTTCATTTCGTTTTGTCTTTATTCCACCACTTCGATCTTAAGACTAACTTAAAAGATATCTTATGAACTAAAAGTAGCTTCACTTAGTATGTATGTATAAACAAACATAAGTATGTTTATACACACATACATTTGTTGCTGTTTTCTACATTAGATAAAAGAATATTATTTCATGGTCGCAGTTCGGTGCATGCAAAAATGCGCCGAATCCGCGTCTTAACTTATTTTAGCAAATGTGAGGGATCTCAGGTTGCGTTGGGAACGTAACTCGCGCGCGTCCGGTTTATAACTCAATTCAAAGTGAACTAAACGCTGCCAACATTCGAATACTTAAGCTCTAAAATGTGTATTCATTTATTTTTAAAATGCGTATACAAACAAGTTATTACCTACTAAAGAACGCGTTGAACGAAATTCGGTGGTTGCTTCAAACTGTTGCATTAAAAAAAAAAATTAAGTAAATCGCATTTTGGCGAAAACATTGCTAGACAAAAAAGGCCATATCTCCTAAAGGATTTTGAATTTCAAAAAACCCGATATGCTCGAATTTTAGGACGATATTCTCAAATACCCAATAGGGTGTTTCATTTTTCCAAAAGTTTGATTTTCATGTGACTTTGGTTTTCCGCTGAGGCTTACTGACACAAAAGACATGTACGCCAAATTTCATGAAGATTGAAGAATATTTAGGGGTTGCACATGTTGGTCACTCTTATCTCACACTACTGAAGAATGTATGTCATATTGAAATGTTTTGTGATAGTGTATTTTTTCGATTTTCATGTGTGTTTTTATGTTTTTTTGCAGGTAAATAATTGAAATTGAAAATGGAACCCAAAAGAGGTATTTGGCTATTAGAAAAAGTGTCCATTTCTGATTTTTAGGAGCTCGCCTCCCTTCAAAGGAACAAGTACTATTAGTTTTTATTTGTCATCACAAGAATAACAAAGAAAGCTAAATCTACCAGTGCTAAACTACAAGAAGTGTGGAGAAAAGCAAATATTCGAGTAAAGACGGAAGATAATATCCGATGTGGTATAAAAAAGCACTACAAAGACTCAAAATTTGTGCAAGGAGAAGTCAAGAATTACATAAAAAGCAGATATGAAACGAAAGACATGGAAAGACCTCGACGAATTATTTGATATTTCTCGGCAACATGTGATGGATCACCCAGACGTTTTACGAGAGAATAAAGACTTTCTTATGTCGCAAAGAGAAGATCGTATGAGTTCGTTAATGAGTGGAGTGGAAACGTACACCAAGAATGCGAAAAAACAGCAAAAAGAGACTTATAAGAACAAACACTATAAGGGCATTGCGGAAATCAATAAGGCAGTTATACTGGAAGACTCATCCCCATCATCATCAGCATGATGATAACGCTCCATTTTTAGTACTACACTGGGATAGCAAACTGTTGCCCTCAGTTACCCATGGAAATGTCAACTGGAAAAGACTATGAACATTTGCTTGGGGTACCTGTTGCCCTGAAAGGTACAGGTGAACAAATGTCTGAAGTTGTTATTAGAGAAGTAGACTGGATCGGACTGCGAGATAAAGTCATAGGAATGTCATTTGACACAACGGCGTCAAACGAGGGCTTAATTCAGGGAGCATGCGCCAGAATAGGACAGGAACTCAATCGAAGATTGTTGTGGTTGGCTTGTCGCCATCACACCCATGAGTTGATATTGAAAGGAGTTTTTGAAGAGTGTTGTAAATCACCATCTAGTGTCGTGACATCCCAATTTTGCGGAAATTTCAAAATCTATGCGACTCGCTTGATAAGAAGGCTTATATGATAATGTTAGATGCAGAGAGTTCCGTTGATGGCTTTTTAGAAAAACAACGAGCGACAATGGTTAACTATATCCAAAATGTCCTAGAAATGGAAGTCACCCAAGAGAGGACTACAAAGAGTTATTACAACTTTCACTCCTTTATCTAGGTTGGAAAGAAAGCGGCTTCAGTTTTAGGACCCCAGGCGCCTTACATCAAGCGTGGAGGATGGGTAAGGCAATATATGCTCTGAAATTGGCCTGTTAACCAAACAGTTAAGTATGCCTAAACGAGAATTGAAAGGAATGAAACGAGTTGCACATTTTGTCAGCCTAGTATACGTTCACTTTTGGCATGAAGCAACTGTTTGTCGATGGACTCCAAAGAATGATCTGGATATGCTACAGCTTTTGAGCACTTACCTCGATGCCGACGTCAAAAAAAGTGCTCTCACGGTTTTTAAGAGACAAATTTGGTATTTGTCAGAAACAAACGTAGGATTGGCATTTTTTGATGAACGTATTACTCAGGATGTCAAGGAAAATATGTTCAAAAATTTAGAGACTAAACCTGCAAAGGAAAGATTTAGAGACTAGTTTTTGAAGGAAAAGATCTGAGTCATTTCGTTACCATGAAAACAAAGAAGTTTTTTAATTGTTTAGAGTCCACGACGTTACTGAATACTGTGGTGATTCTCTAAAAAGATATGTGGATGCTCTTAAGGTTGTCAAAGACACTGCAGAAAGAGGAATTGCTTTGATTTAAAAGTTTAACGATTCAGCCAGAGATGAAAAATAAAAACAGTTTTTGTTGAGAGTCGTCGAACATCACAGGGAAAAAGTGCCCAAGTGATCGAAACAAGGAATTGGGTCGTACAAAGTTGATTAATATAAAACCTTTCTCTTCTATTATAATTTCACTTAATTTTAACTTCTATATCAATTTTATTAATGTCGGAATTTGGCTTTCATTTTTCAAAAGTGCTCAATGTGTGCAATCTCTAAATGTAATCCGATCTTCTTGAAATTTGGCATAGATAACGTTTATATCACTGAGACTCGGGGGGCGAGCAAAGTCTGCAAAAAAAATAAATTTTATTTTTTGCCTAACAAAATGAAACACCCTAATATCCAAGCTATAAAAATATGCAAAAAAAAAAAATCGAAAAAAATTTTTGCCAACCAGGAATACTCCCTTAAAATAAATTCCTTTGGAATTTAAACTTTTGGACAGCATGAGGAGGATATGCTCCAAAGAAGAGCTATGAAAGTTCTGTAAAAAGTGTAGCGAGATTACAGCGATCCTTTTGAAATGGATAACGATATGTAGGTAGTGCACATTCCAAAGCACTTCCACATGTAGGTAGTAAGTGCTCGACTTGGTAGATGGAAAACTACCAGCCGCAACCACGCAACTGACGGTGGAAGACGAAGTTTTTGTTTCGAAAGAGTATATTCCATCTGTGTCTGAATTGCGGCAATCGTCATCGAGAAAAATCGTTTTAAATATGTCAATTATGTCCATCAACTTGTTTTGTAAACTATCAGGCATGCCGCGAATTGACTCCAGATTGGATTATTTTCCTCCGCAACGAATTGGCCAGTTTTCAAAATAAGCGTTTTTGCAGCAAGAAATGTACCTTCAAAATCCATTCAACACACTTTCAGGGAATTTCGACACAAGTTTGGGATTGTGTTGACATTGGTGTAATGAACCCTTTCTTACGTTTGAATAAGAAACGTTTTAAAATAGTTTCAATTCAATTTCATTCATTAAAAACCCATTTTTTTTTTGTTAATTTAAAGCCGAAATACTTACATATTGTGGCAGCCGTGGCGCAGTGGGAAGAGTACGTGACCCATACGCCAGAGAACCCTAGTTTAATTTCCACCTGATACAAAAAGTTCTTTCAAATTGAATTAATTTTTCTGTTCGGTCGTCACCTCTCTCCAGACAATGGCAAACCTCAGAGAGAAAATAATGCCATGTAAGGCTTCTGGATAACATGCCGCGTTTCCATGCGATCTTCTATGATCTTCTCCTATCCCATATCACATAATACTTCCTATAAAGAGCGAGATGCATATATGACATTCTAGCTATAAACGTTTGACATGCCATATTAGTAAACAAATAAATTAATTTATGTTTCAAAATGATTTGATTTTCTACGGATCAATTACAGTACCCGTCCTGTTTCGATGGAAGCGCCATTCACTAGAGTTTTCTCGGAAACTAAAAAAGCAGCAGAATCTTCTCTTATGTTATATAAAATGATGAAAAAGCCTTTTTATGAACAACCAAGCATTACCAACAATAGTTCGATGCAAAAAAGAGCTCGTCAATAACCCAACAATCTGCTAAAAATTGTAGCTATTCGGATGAGAATCATCAGTGTGCATTAGACCGTACCACCTCCTATGCAAAAAAAAAAGTACGCCGTATACTAGCGAATATGACGTATTTTTGCAAGACAATTACGAAGGAAATTTTTTTTTTGACCGAACGTAGGGCTCGCGCATTGACATATAACTTCATATCTCTGGTGTTTACAGTCGGATTTTAAAGTTTGGTATATCAATGTTTTTTTTCTCAATGAGACCAATATGACTTCTATAGATGACTTATGCCGAACGTAGGGCTCCCTTTTTTCATTTTCATCATATCTTCGGTAGAAAAAGTCTGATCATATTGAATGACATGTTTTTGTCTGAAAAAGACCAATTATTTTTTCTCCAAAATAAAAAAAAAAAATATTCCTACAAGTCCTTGGAAGGCCTTAAATTGATTTTGATGAATTTTAAAGCTCGCAAAAGAATAAAAAATTGCGAGTGACTTAAATAATACCAAATTACCAACGGAGTATGATGTTATAACTTTTTTATTGTATCTCCGGCATAACAGTGATAAAAGTCGAAAGTTGTATGTTTTAAAACAAGAGGCTGTTAGAAATGTAATCGTTTTGTGGCAATGCGCCGGCATACCAATTATAACCCTAGCGGCGGTTCGGAAACGTGTTGATGTACTTGTGAATAACAAGTACATCAATACAATTTCTAAAAATCGATTGAGATATAACGTGAATGCTTGAAATAAATTGATTTCGCGTTGTATGTGTGGCATTGAAAGCAACAATCCGTGTAGTTGCAACACCTCAAATAAAATTCCAGACGCAGCATAAATTATCTTTATTGATCAGTGCGGTGCAAGATCAATAGCATTAGGTGATGTCTATGAAACAGTGTCGATGAGAACTACCACTGTAGAAGTAAGGTCAGTTGCTGCAACATCGAATGCGGTGTACTCTGCCAGCGTTGGGTACGAGCCAGATAGTGAGGACGAAGAGGAATTTGAACAAAACGTAAGCGAATCTCAGAGGATACAAAAAATACAAAAAAATATAGTTCTGCTAGGGATCGCAGCGACACATCAGTTCGCTTAGGTGCATTGCTTGCGACCATGTTAATAAAAGATTTTCAATTTTCGATTGCTGCAAAATCTGAAGAGGGTTCATCTTAAACAGCAGAAAAAATCACTCAATTCTAGGATGGGCTTGTGATGGTTTGCTAACGTGTATTTCGTTTGATAAAAAAAAGAGCCAACTTTAAAAAGATTTACGGAGGCAAATGTGACGCGTAACGTTGTTGTGAATGAAGAGCATGTTTCCATTGTGAAAGAGCCAAATTCAAAATCCATCGGCTATGCTACGCCCGCTGACAGCACTGTAGTAGGTATCCAGAGGAGCATCGTGGAATATTTGAATAAAGAAAATTATAGCATGGATCATTTAATTGCAATTAGTTGCGACGGAACCCTTCCAACACCGGCTACAAAGGAGGAGTTATTGCAAGAATGTGAAAAAATAAAATAATAATACATTGTATATTTAATGAATCACAACAAAAATAGTGTCGATACCTTTTTTGGCATTGGCGTTACAGATTTTTTATTCTTTTACGAGCTTTAAAATTCATCAAAATCAATTTAAGGCCTTCCAAGGACTTGTAGGAATATTATTTTTTTTTTATTTTGGAGAAAAAAATAATTGGTCTTTTTCAGACAAAAACATCGATATGTCATTTAATATGATCAGACTTTTACTACCGAAGATATGATGAAAATGAAAAAAGGGAGCCCTACGTTCGGCATAAAATTTTCAAAAATTTTTTAAAAATACTTCTGCTGGAAATATCGATATACTTCCTGACCAAAAGATAAATGATATTTTAAGGGCTTTATTTTTTTAATATTAGGGTGGCACATTAGGGGTAAGTACTAGAACGGAACACCTGAGGTCAATGACTTCTATAGAAGTCATATTGGCATCATTGAGACAAAAACATTAATATACCAAATTTTAAAATCCGACTGTAAATACGAGGGATATGAAGTTATATGTCAATGCGCGAGCCCTACGTTCGGTCAAACAAAATTTTTTTTCGTAATTATCTTGCAAAAATACGTCATATTCGCTGGTATGCGGCGAAATTTTTTTTTGAGGTACGGTCTAGTGTGCATATAACCAATTATAATCTATACAACACCATTCTGATACGAATATACTAGTGTCCGACCGAATGTGAAATTTTGGCCGAAGCCGAATGTTCGGCCAAGTGGAAGTATTCGGCCGAATACCGAAGCCGAATATTAAAAAATTTTTTTTCAAGTACAAAAAATGATGAAATTTAGTACTGGCTTTCGTTATTTTAGTAAATAAAAAACGGCAATTTTAAGTTCGAGTTAAAAGCATTATTTTTATACCCCCATGTTTAAAAAACGTAAATGGGGGTATATTAATTTTGTCACTCCGTTTGTAACGCCCATAAGGAGGTGTGGTAGGTATGGAAAAATATATATATTCTTGATCAGCATCACCACGCGAGTCGATTTAGCCATGTCCGTCTGTCCGTCTGTCTGTGATCACGATTACAGCTGTAATGTTCAAGCTATCTTCACGAAATTCTATATTTAAGCTTTTATCTAAAAAACTAAAGTCAAGTTCGAAAATGAGCCAAATCAGATGAAAACCACGCCTACCTCCCATATAAAGTGACTTTATCAAAACGGTAAAATCTCTTAGAATTCCACAAACATTAATGTATGGACTTGAAATTTTGAATTTGATATCAAATATACACTCTGAGTATGAAATTCAACCAAATCAAATGAAAACCAAGCCTTCCTCCCATACAAAGTGACTTTATCAAAAAGCTAAAATCTCTATAAATTCCACAAAAATTAATATATGGACTTGAAATTTTGCATATGAACTTTGATATATGACATGTTCTCTGTGTAGGAAATTTAACGATATCGAGTGAAAACCACGCCTACCTCCCATACAAAGTGACTTTATCAAAAAACAAAAGCGAATATTTTCTGTTAAAACTAAATAAAGAGTGATTTTTTAAGTGCCTGATAACTTTTTTTTTAAAAAAAACGCATAAAATTTGCAAAATCTCATCGGTTCTTTATTTGAAACGTTAGATTGGTCCATGACATTTACTTTTTGAAGATAATTTCATTTAAATGTTGACCGCGGCTGCGTCTTAGGTGGTCCATTCGGAAAGTCCAATTTTGGGCAACTTTTTCGAGCATTTCGGCCGGAATAGCCCGAATTTCTTCGGAAATGTTGTCTTCCAAAGCTGGAATAGTTGCTGGCTTATTTCTGTAGACTTTAGACTTGACGTAGCCCCACAAAAAATAGTCTAAAGGCGTCAAATCGCATGATCTTGGTGGCCAACTTACCGGTCCATTTCTTGAGATTAATTGTTCTCCGAAGTTTTCCCTCAAAATGGCCATAGAATCGCGAGATGTGTGGCATGTAGCGCCATCTTGTTGAAACCACATGTCAACCAAGTTCAGTTCTTCCATTTTTGGCAACAAAAAGTTTGTTAGCATCGAACGATAGCGATCACCATTCACCGTAACGTTGCGTCCAACAGCATCTTTGAAAAAATACGGTCCAATGATTCCACCAGCGTACAAACCACACCAAACAGTGCATTTTTCGGGATGCATGGCCAGTTCTTGAACGGCTTCTGGTTGCTCTTCACTCCAAATGCGGCAATTTTGCTTATTTACGTAGCCATTCAACCAGAAATGAGCCTCATCGCTGAACAAAATTTGTCGATAAAAAAGCGGATTTTCTGCCAACTTTTCTAGGGCCCATTCACTGAAAATTCGACGTTGTGGCAGATCGTTCGGCTTCAGTTCTTGCACGAGCTGTATTTTATACGGTTTTACACCAAGATCTTTGCGTAAAACCTTCCATGTGGTCGAATAACACAAACCCAATTGCTGCGAACGGCGACGAATCGACATTTCACGGTCTTCAGCAACACTCTCAGAAACAGACGCAATATTCTCTTCTGTACGCACTGTACGCATTCGTGTGGTTGGTTTAATGTCCAATAAAGTAAACTGAGTGCGAAACTTGGTCACAATCGCATTAATTGTTTGCTCACTTGGTCGATTATGTAGACCATAAATCGGACGTAAAGCGCGAAACACATTTCGAACCGAACACTGATTTTGGTAATAAAATTCAATGATTTGCAAGCGTTGCTCGTTAGTAAGTCTATTCATGATGAAATGTCAAAGCATACTGAGCATCTTTCTCTTTGACACCATGTCTGAAATCCCACGTGATCTGTCAAATACTAATGCATGAAAATCATAACCTCAAAAAATCACCCTTTATAACGACTATATACTTTGGTTCGGCAGTGGGGGTATTTTAACTTCGGCCCAGTCGAAGATAATTTCTTAAGGTTTCTGCCTGATTTCTGTCAGCATTGCATTTCTGTTGCTTTTACGACTAGATATGAAATTGATTAAATTTCTTTCATTTCATTTTGCTGATTTATAATATTTTTGTAATTGATTCAGTAACGTCAGGATGACATAGAAGATATTTAAATCGATTTTCGTTCTAGTCGAGAAAAGCTATAGAAATTTAATACTGACTGAAATCTCGTAGAAAATTTCTAGCGTAACTCCGACCGAAAGCAAATGAGACGGTCGGATAAAAGTAAAAAATGCTCAAACATTTTTCAGTTTCTGCCAGTTCGTTCAACATGTGCGATCTTATCAACCCGTGTCGGTCGGACCATAATACATGATTACAAGGTAGGGTCGTATTGGAAAGCAGGGTGAGCTAGTTGTCAAAATCAGCTGTTAGTTTTTAGTTTTTCTAATTGTTGTTGTTGCTTTTTTCGTTTGACGTTTGTAGCTTCTACAGCTTTGTTGTTGCAAAATTGGTCATTTGAGCAGCCATCTTAAAATGAGCTTACCTTGTAATTGTATCATGTGTCGGACTCACTGCATTTACCATTTGAATAAAGTTTTCAACGAGCGAAAGGCGCCTGCTACACGTTCAATATTTATTGTTATATTTGGATCGCGATCCATATTGATGGATTTCAAAATATTTAAATAATATGCGATATGTGGATCACAATCCATCAATATTACATAATACACGTTCAATAAATATCACGATACTGCATATTGATCAATATACATATATTGAACGTGTAACTGGCGCTAAAAACAACTTATGGAAGAACAGAAGAAAGAGAAAAGCAAAACCAACAAGTGTTTCAAGCATGGAATTTCGAACGGAATTCATCGTATTATACTGAAATTTTGCTAAGGAATTATAAAATTATTTTTAGTTATTACAAAGCAAAAATATTCGACCAAAACATTCGGCTATTTAGGCCGAAGCCGAAGTCGTAGCCGAAAGTTAAAAAATCGGCCGAATATGCCGAATACCGAAGCCGAATATTCGAACAAGTTCATCATTTTGCTGTAATTAAATATTGAATCATTCATTATTGAATCATAAACAGAATTCGCAAAAAGATATTGCTTATTAAATATTGGAAGAAAACAAGTTCCATAAATTTATAAGCAAAAATTGCAAAAAAAAAAAAAATACAAATAAAAACAAAGGAAAAACACGAAATTCAATAAACAGCACAAAATTAAAAATATACATAAAAACGTCTTGTAAGCCACCATTCATAAAATAGAAATCATTCTTCAGTAAGAGCTGCATCTTTTCTTAAACACAGTCCATCCAAAACGCAGCTCGTCCAAATGCTGCGTTTCAGAATACTGAATGATAAGCATCTTTGCGTTTATTGCGCTTTTACGCGCTATAACATGTTTACATTAATATTTGGTGAAATATTAATACACGTTCAAATTTTCATTAAAAAAAAATTATTTGAATAAAATATAAATTATTGTGGACTCTGTAGCTTTCTGGTTTGATGAAGAAGATTGTGAGCATAAAATGATTCATCGGAAAATCATAAGGGATAAGTCAAACATCATGGAACTTAGTGATAAAAGGTAAGAAAGTTTGGAAATTTATGTTGTTCATGTGAGGTAATTGTTAACTTGCAGCTTTGTGCATTTTCGACTATCGAAGGACGCATTTATGTATGTTTTAAATAACATCCACGATAATCTTCAAGTACCAATACGATCAACGTCAATTCCAGCAATAATAAAATTAGGAGCGACACTAAACTTTCTTGGTCAAGGCGGATACCAACATCAAATTGGTCAAGACTTCCACGCTGGGCTAGCCCAACAAACAGTATCTTGTTGCATTTCAGAAGTTTGCGGTGCCATTGAAAAGATTCTGTGCTCAAAACACATTAATTTTGAAATGACTGCTGAAGAAATGAATGAGGCAAAAAAAAACTTTTTCTTGAAGTCAGGGATTCCACGAGTCATTGCTACTATAGATGGAACGCATATCCAGATGATAAGACCAAGTAGAAGTGAACATCTGTTTTTTAATCGTAAATTAAAGCACAGCATAGCAATACTCGTGAAATAAACGTCGTGGGGTAAACACGTATAACTCTTCGCGCTCTTATTTTATTAGTTAATTTCCAATTAATAACCTGTTTTAAGCATAAAATGTCTTGCATATGTGGTCAAAAAGTAGATCGTGGTCAAATAAAGGTAAAATGTATCCGCTGCAATGGTTTCTTTCACGGGAGCTGCATACATTTGAAGGCAGATGATATCAAATTTATACAAATCAATAATATTTTTTATACGATTCATGCAGAAATCCGAGACGTGCCTCTCTTCGTTCTCCTCCACATACTTCTTTAGCAAACGTAGCAGTAGTAGTTGGAGCTGAAAAGATTCCAACCAAAAAAACTACGAAATAGAATCTGCTCTCGCAATCAGCTGACCATCAACAACCAAAAGTAACCCAACTTCATACACAACAACAACAACAACAACAACAACAACAACAACAACAACAACAACAACAACAACAACAACAACAACAACAATGATCTGAAAAGGTTTCCGCCAAAAAAACTACCCAAGAGAATCTGCCATCTCAATCAGCTGACCACCAAAAACTGAAAATAACTCAACTACAAACACAACATCAACAACCACATCCACAACATCAACAACCACATGCACAACATCAACAACCACAACAACAACAACAACAACAACAACAACTATAACAGCACCTACGAATGCAGGAACGTCAGCAACAACAGAAGATCAACAAAAATAGTGAAATACATGATGTAATTAACAAGGTGGTAGTGAATTTTTCACCACACACTCAATTTTGCTGAATCTGTCAAAAAATTGTGACATAAAGAGAGGACCTGTTGGTAAGTGTCAAATTGTTATTTGTTTTGTTTGCTTGCTAGTGGTAGTTCTAGCTAAAAGTAATAAACAGCAATTATATGTAGTTTTGTTGGATTTACATAAAAATTATTGAAACTGTGAAAAACTAGAGCCGAATATGGAAACACACTGTAATTGGCTGCAAGTGGCAACTAAGGTGTCAATCCTGAACGATTAAACGTCAAATTTTTTGCTTACTCTTGTAGTGCTACTTTGTGCCAAAGATAACAAGATGGGAAACTTAAGAAACATAACCTCAAAAAAGGTTTGCATGTATTAGTGCGACGAAAAATCAACCCTGAATTTTACTCTTGTTCTTCATCGGCCGCAAACTCTCAAAGAAATCACTTTGCAACCCCTGAAAATAATGCAAATAATCTATTTATTATGATTTAAATATTTAAGTTGAGTTGCAATAAACTGTTTGCAACCAAAACTGATCACTAAGTCCCTTTATTTTAGTCCATACATGCGTTTAAAGTTTGCCAATTTCTTCAGTTGTTGTATTTGTCAACATTTTTTGAAAAATTTTTATTTTACACAAACCCCCGCTATTTTACACAAACCCTCACTATTCGAGGTGAAATTTAAAGAAGGAACGCTCTTGTTCTTCTTCTGCTATCTTCTGCTGAAACTTCGTTTACAAACAAGAAAAATAATGTATGGATTGAGTGTTTGAACAAATCTTTAAGTTGTGTTACAGGAATCTATTTAACACTCAAGTAATTACATGCATTTTCTTATTTTATTCTTAATCGCCAAACAAAGTTTGCAAATTTTGGCACTTGTTGTATTTGTAAATGGCTTTTTACTTTCACCACGGTCGTTTTGTAAAAGTTCTGTTATTTTTCATCCCATCAGAGTTGTCAACTATCATTGTTTTCTTTGAAAATTTGCTTGGTTGGAATTAATATTGCTTTGGTGAACTAGCATTTGTTTTATCTACAAAATTTGTAAAATTGCTTTGTGTTGGGGAAAAACTGTACCAGACCAAAAACAATAGGAAAATAAAAGATCACGGTTTGCAAGTTAAACTGTTCGTGATAACTTTATTACAAAGACTTCAACAAAGTTGCAGACAGTTTTGCTTTATATAGTCTTGTTAGAGAAACTCAAACCAAAGCGATTCATCTATACTATTATATAAAATGAAAGTGAACATTTTTTGTGTCCGCAAAACTCCAGAAGTAATGGTCCGATTTTTTTGAAATAAATTTTAAAATATCATATTTGTGCTACAAAAGGTTCATTGGTTCTTTTCTTTACGAAATTTCAATAATAAGTATCTTTAATTAAAGTGTTAAGTTTTTTAAAAAATCATCCACAATGCCATGCATTGCTTGATCGTTAGCTTTTCATGCGTTTGTGCTGCGAGAGCTTCAATAAACTGCATGTTGCTCTCTACTATACTCTTTTTGTTCTCAGCAAGCACAAAACAACAAAACAAACAAACAAATACATATGCATACATACTTTGCTGCGCTTAAGGCCCCTATTAGGTACGACAACTCAACTTAAGTTGACGTGAGTTAAGACACCTCAACTGAACTTTTTTGCCATATTATGCATAACATACATTTTCAGTTGAGCTGTGGTGTAAAATTGCTGTTTCTATTGGAGCATGATTACACCGAAATTTTGACACTTTCGTTGAAATCAATCAGCTGTTCGCATTAATTTCAATTTTTGTGTATATGTATTTTGTTCACAAGTAATAAAGCAAGGAAATAATAGTATAGAGCAGGAGTGCCCAAAACTTTCTTATGGAAGTGCAAACACTAATACATATAAAATCCTGCAACCTTTCGTAAACGAAAGCATACTATGTTAGACAACAACAAAATCTACGTAGAAGATCACTGTCACCAAAATGTACCAACAAAGCATACGAAAGTGTTGTTGCTTGCACTTCGGTATAAGCAACGAAAAAAGATCAAAAACAAAAAAGACAAATTTGTTTGTGTATTTTGTATTGCTTAGTGCGGAGTGCTGTGTGTGTATATTAGAATACACAGCCTATGCCTAAGTGCTTTTACAAAAACAAATGTGCACCAAGTGCATAGGGCTTGGGCACCTCTAAAGACGCTATACAACTAGCTCAAAGCAGATGTAAGTTTTTGACAGTTTTTACACTCGAGACATAGTTGCATTGTTAAACCTAATACCACAAAAAATACATACACATCTCTGAGATACATACTTGTCAGTCGATAGACACATATGTACCTCAAATGTGTAATAGACAATACAAATTTACAAATTACACACTCAACTTAAGTTGAGTTGTCGTACCTAATAGGGGCCTAAAGCTAATTGGATCGAAATACATTCTAATATGTTCAAAGTAGTTTTGATGTGGAGAATTAATCTAACACAGTTTTGTTTAAAAGGGATTCACTGACCACCTTTAGCATGTTGAGGATTTTTTTGATGAGAATGAGATTCAATCCGACTTGATGTATGTATGTATGTACGTATGTTTATTTGTTTCGCTGCATGCAACTTTTCTACACATGTTTTGACGGTGGTTTTCCTGTAATTTATAAATGAACAAAAGGAACAAACGCCTGAATTTTTACTTAATAGAATTGACATTGTGTGATTCAATAAGTTTTTTTATATATAAACAAGAGAACTGGGACGGACATGGAAATAGGAAAAACCCCATGATCATAGGAAAAGGGGTTATGGCTTCGACCACACAAGTCAAATTTTTGATATTGAATAGTTTTGGAACTAAACGTCGCATGACAATAAAACTCAGTATGGAGTTACTAATTGCCAAAGTTTTTCTACTGGAAAACCGGTTTGTGCATTGGAAAAGGGGGTGTGGCCCGATTCTCTATATAGAATAGCTATGGAAGCTTAAATCACAGGACATTGAAAGTCATAATGGAATTGTCACCTGGGAGTGATGTTCTGCTACTGGGAAACTGTAACGGGCAGTGGAACATGAGCGTGGTATCAGACTAAGGGATTAATAAAAGTTTTGAATTTACTTATCATTTCCAATATGCTTGCTGGGTGCAGCAACGCGCGCCGGGTATCGCTAGTATTATATATAATGTAAATAATACCAGCAAATACTTATATACTATGTAAGTAAAAGAGAATACAATCTAACAAAACTTCTCTCAAAACTGTTTGTAATAGTTTATTAACAATTCAATGTATTTATATATGTTTTTCAATTCATTTTTTTTTATGATTTAAGGCCTAGCTTAGTACTGAATTCATTATGTTTTATTTTCTTTAATTTTTTAGTAAAAATATCTGCTATCATATTAAAAAATAAAAAAATAAATAACTGGCCATTTCAGCCCTTGAAAGGACTTTGACCTAGCTTCTTATGATCAATTGTGTTGTGCGTGTTATTAAGTTCGTACACAATTGACCGAGAAATGGACCTACAGGCTTAACGCCTACTCCGAACGGCGATGAACGAAATGTTCTTATTCTCAAGAAGCTTTACATGGCGTTTTGATTACTCTCTGAGGTTTGCCATTGTCTGCAGAGAGGTGGCGGCCGTACAGAAAAATTATTTTAATTCAAATAATTTTCTGTCGCTGCTGGGGTTCGAACCTGGGTCTCCAGGTTCGTTGACATAGCGGCCACGCACTTTAACCAACTACGCCACGGACGCCACCTGCTATCATATTAGCAGTTGAAATATACTTAAGAATAAGAAGCTCCTTCTCTACAACGTCGCGAACGTAATGAGCTCTTATATCAATATGTTTTGTTCGGTTATGAAAGGATTTTTCGCCAACTTCTGAGCACTAAGATTGTCGCTGAAAAGTTCCGTTGGTCCACTCACTAATGCATCGAAGCCCATCTCCTTCAAAAAACGCCGCAGGTATACAATTTCTTTTGATGCGGCCGACAGGGCAACGTATTCTGCTTCAGTACTACTGAGGGCGATGGTTGACTGTTTCTTACTTTCCCACGAAATGGCTGCACCAGCAAGGAAGAACGCAAAGCCGGTGTATGTTTTTCGGTCACAGCTTCCTCCCCGCTTCCTACCGCTCTGAAAATATTCAAGTTTGAAATTTATCGTGGTGTTTAAGTACCTCAACATATGTTTTGCGGCATTTAAATGTTCAACATGGGGATTAGTATTAAACTGTGCAAGTTTAAAAACAGAATGAACGATATCTGGTCTTGTACAAATACCCAAATAAGTGAGCGAACCAAATAAGTGAGTGTACGAATGATTGGTATTGCTTTAAGTCCACCTTGGCGCATTGTGAACAGTCATCACACTTTTTGAAATTTGAGCCAGGCTCCAAAGGCGTAGTACAACTTTGCATTCTGTCATTCCAAAATCAGCTAAAAGTTTCCGAATTAGTTGTTGTTGCGAAATTTGGATTCCGGTCTGTCCTCTAGAAATTTCAATGCCCACAAAATGATCAATCGGACCCTTATCGATGCTTTAAAATTTTTGACTAATTTTGGATTTAATATTTTCCAGCCTCTCAAAATTAGAACACGCTAGTAGGATGTCATCCACGTAAACAGCAACGATGTTTATTTCATTCGACTGATGCAACACTTATACACAAGCATCGCCGTTGCACTTTAAAAAACCAATTTGCCGCAGAAAACAATCCAATTCTGTGCTCCAATTGCGACCAGATTGCTTTAACCCATATATCGCCTTTCTCAATCTACATACTTGATTTTTCTCGTTTTGGTTAATAAAACATTCAGGTTGAAGCATATATATTCTTCTATGAGATTGCCATTCAAGTATGCAGATGATACGTCCATCTGGTGAACAAAAAGGTTAAACTCAGCAGCTAAAGCAAGAATGAGTCGTATGGAGGAATATCTTACTACTGACGAGAACACTTCTTTATAGTCGACTCCATATCGCTGACTGCATCCTACAAGTCGTGCCTTATATCGCACTATGTCACCTTTCTTATCACGTTTAATGTTAAAAACCCATTTGCACTTTATAGGGTGGCAGTTATTAGGAGCATCCACAAGATCCCAAGTCTTGTTCTTCATAAGAGAATTGTATTCTGAAATCATGACTGCTTTCCATTTGTCAGCGTCAGACCGTTGCAATGCCTCATTTACCGTTAGTGAATTAGATGACGTAGTTTTTGCATTACTCATAAAATTGGCTTCAGGCGGACTCATCGCCTTTCTTGGACGTAGCTTGGCCGATAATCTAAAAGATGTGCATCTTTTCCATTAAAAACTTTTTCACCTTCGGTATGATTGTCAAACTCATGTGTTGATAACAGCTGACAACCTGTAGCATTCAGGTTACTTCCTTCACCAACAGCAGCAGCAACGTCAGCAACATTTTCAGCTTCAACAACAACATCTTCGGTAACCTCCCCAGAACCTGCGTTGATTTCAGATCCAATAGCATCGTTGTATTCTTCTTGGTCTGAAGTACCGGCTTCTTGCTTTGTCAAAAAATAATTTGCATCTACACTCACATCATTAAAATCTTTAATAAGTCCGGAACAGTTATCCATTGGAATATGAGTGGCTGTAGAACCACAATTTTTAATACGTAAGAATCGTACATCTCTTGCTATAACCACAGTTCTTCGTTGTGGATTATAAAGCCTGTATGCTTTCGAATCAATTGCATAGCCTACCATAATGCATTCGACTCCCTTAGCTGCAAATTTAGACTTCCGAGGCAGTTTGTCCAAAACAATACATTTTGTGCCAAATACTTTCAGATGCGATACGTTTGGCTTTCTACCGCTCCATGCCTCGTGTGGCGTCATATTAGATAGCAATTTCGTAGGTGATCGATTTCGCAAATATACCGCGGTGTTTATGGCTTCAGCCCACAATGATTCCGGCAGTCTTGAATCAATGAGCATACATCTACCCATCTCGACTAATGTTCGATTAACGCGTTCAGAAATACCGTTCTGCTGCGGTGTGTAGGGTACGGTCAATTGCCTACGAATGCCTTCTTGCACAAAAAAATTGTCAAAATCACGATTTAAACATTCTTTGCCATTATCCGAATGGAAAACTTTTATTTTTTTACCCGTTTCAAGTTCCACAGATGCTTTAAATTTTTTAAATGTCTCGAAAACATCACTTTTTCTTTTAATAAAATAAACAAAAGTTTTTCGGCTGAAATCATCAACAAATGAAACCATATACTTTGCACCGCTAAGAGAAGGAGTGTGCATAGGCCCACAAACATCGCTATGGATAATATCTAAAATGTTTTCACTGTACTGATTTGCATATTTTTGAAATGGCAAAGCACAAATTTTTCCCTTTAAACAAATATTGCACTCAACTTTTTTAATGTTTTTTAAGTCCATTCCGCGCACCATATTATTTTTCGATAATAATTCCATGCTTTTAAAATTTAAATGTCCGAACTTTCGATGCCACTCTACAACGTTTGTAGAATTAGCCAAAGCCGCGCACAACATGTTGGTTTTTTGTTCATAAATAAACAAATCACCTTCTCTTCTTAGTCTCATAACTTCTAGACCGTTACCATGTGAAATGATTCTCGCGAGATCTTTACCGAAATTTACTTTACACGCTGCCGTTAACTTACTCACGGAGAAGAAATTAGCTTTTAAGTCGGGAACAAATAGTACATTATGTAATGATAGTTTTGTAGTTCTTGTCTCTATGTATACAACGCCGACACCTTCGGAGTAGATAAATTTGTGTCCCGCTAGTTCAATTTTTTCTTTGTGAGCAGTCATAGTGGAAAACAACGATTTATTGCAGCATATATGACAAGTCGAACCACTGTCGAGAATCCATGTATTACTATTAAGTTCAATGCCAATATTAAAGAGATTTAGCATTGCACAGTTAATGTTCGGCTTCCCTGTGGCTGCAAACTGACAAGAGGCTGCATAGTGCCCTCTCTTTTGGCATTTAAAACATTTACCTCGGAGTTTCACTGATTTAGTTTGCTTGTGATACTTTTGTTTATAAGCAAAAAATGCAGCTTCCCGCGGCTCATCGATCATGAGTTCACTCTCCCGCCGCTTTTCCTCCTCCAGCAACTTCGACTTAAGATCCATTGAATTTGGTAATATGTCCCTAGATTCGATGGCAATAATAAAATTATCATAGCTTTTTGGCAAACTACAGAGCATGATAATAACGAGCAATTCATCTTTTAATTTTATCTCCATCTCTACGAGTTTTTCAAACAAATCAAAAAACTTATTCAAATGTTCTGACATTGATCCTCCCTCGCTCATTTTTAGATTCACCAGCGTTTTAAAAATTGAAACCTTTCGCGCAGGACCACGAGGTGAGTGGACTTCTTGTAGCTTCTTCCAAGCTTCACTGGAAGTTTTCGCATTCTTCACGTGGAGCAACTGGGTTGATTTTATTGACAACATTATTGTCGCAATCGCCTTTTCATCCTTCAATTTCCATGCGGCTAACGCATTGTCCTCAGTAGGGACAGCCTTTATCCCTGACACATAGTCCCATAAATCACAATGAACCAAAACAGATTTCATTAGGATTTTCCATCCGTCATAGTTAGATTCATCTAACTTTTCAATTTGGTGTAACCCGGAACTCATTTCGAAGTAAATATTAAATAGTAAAAAGTAATTTTTTAAAAATTTTTATTTCGACGAGTCTGGGCCCATAACCTTTGTTGGGGAAAAACTGTACCAGACCAAAAACAATAGGAAAATAAAAGATCACGGTTTGCAAGTAAAACTGTTCGTGATAACTTTATTACAAAGACTTCAACAAAGTTGCAGACAGTTTTGCTTTATATAGTCTTGTTAAATATATATATACTTATGCGAACAAGAGAAACTCAAACCAAAGCAATTCATATTATATATAATGTAAATAATACCAGCAAATACTTATATACTATGTAAGTATAAGAGAATACAATCTAACAAGGGATTATGTATTTGCGTAATATATTAAGTTGAAAGTCATGATGATGTTCGTTTAACTATTTCAGCGCCAGTGGTTTAAAAACTGTACCAGCTGATTTCACTGTTTTGCGCGAAGATGCAAAAACCACTGATAAAAACTGTATTATCAGTGTAAAAATACAGATAAAAACTGTATTAAACCACTGGTACATTTCGTTGTAAATGTGTAAATGAAATAAAAATATAAAAATGACCAAAACAAAAAAAAATTTTTTGCCACTTTAAGGGCTAAAATATTTCAAAATATTTGTCGCTGAAAGAGTTAACTATTTGACGGTGTTTGCCACAGAGTAGGCTTCAGTGAATATTTGTTCCAAGAAATTAAGGGAATTGCACCATAATCTTGCTGCATCAACTGCAATAGTGATATACTTGTTGGTCTTTTCATTAGAATTAGATCATATTTTATACTTAAATTTTTCAATCGGGATCTATCTGAGCCAAATTTTAAAAATAAATTTGTATGTGTTTTACTTACTTACTTACTGACTTTGCCGCTTTACATTGTCCTACTATGTGTTACGACAAGTGAGATAGAAAGTATAACCGAATCTTATCACACTGTCATTTTTTAATTTTTGTGTAAAGAAATTACTTTTTGTCTTTTAGACTATCTCACAGAGTCACATCGCACTTTCATTCAATAAAAATTAAAAAAATGAAAATTCTTAAAATGAATCGGGACATAGCAGCTTTGTAAGCATTATAAGTGTAATTTGTGCATTAAAAATAAAAGCAGTCATTATTTTGCTTGCTTTTAAACATTGTATGAA
Organism: Pherbina coryleti; assembly: GCA_943735915.1. Taxonomy (NCBI): domain Eukaryota; kingdom Metazoa; phylum Arthropoda; class Insecta; order Diptera; family Sciomyzidae; genus Pherbina; species Pherbina coryleti. The sequence continues at coordinate 111,619,309 of OX030950.1, read as the reverse complement.
ATGTAGCTTGCAGCTTGGTGATTTCCAATAAATTATATTCGAAGAAATCTTTTAAAACTCATCTCTGGTCGGATAGAATCTGTGATGGAATTAGAACCAAACCTAAAAATGAAAATGTAGAACGACATGTCAAAAAAATTAAAACAGGTTCGAACACACTTTGTTTTTCGTTGTTTACACCATCCTATATTCTATCACACATGAAAATTTTGACATGTCGTAACACACAGTAGGACAATGTAAAGCGGCCTTTACTGATACTTATAAGTCATTGTCACTTATTTAATCTTATATATACATTTGATTTGATTCATTGGAGTTCAAAGCCAATAAAATATGTTTTAAGCCTCAAGAGGTTATAATTATTGTATGAATTCTTTAAAGTATTTCATTACATAATTTTTGGGTGACATAGGCCTGCAGGGGAACCGAACACCCAAAAAAATCGGTAACGCATCAAATTGCATACCTAAAAGGTTGTGTGGAAATGCAATTCAATTTTATTGACGTTTATTTTTCCATATGTCACATATTATCCCATATATTTGCCATAAATATTATTTTTTCCATTTATGTTCCTACGGTTGCTCAGTCCGCAAACTTTTAACTCCAATTTCTATCATTACTTATACTTTCTGAATTTACGGGAATACCTGTTACATTTATAGAAATATTCCGAACACTTAATTTTGACTCATTTAGCAATAAGAAATTATGAGCAATATTTGAATATTAAAATTATGAATCAATTAAGTTTACAAACTTATATATTTTGACTTCCGTAGACCCAATTGATTTCCTATGATCATCGTTGTAGATTTTTAAGAGAAATTTACGCATAGCTATCCTAAAACAGATATAATAATTAAAAACCTAATAAAAAGGAAAAATTTAAAGCTATCTAAAAAAGATAAATTGGAAACACTACTTCAAACAGACGAATGGAAAAAAACATTTCATTCATAAATTCACCCAGCTGATATTATTAACCTTTACGTTACATGCACAAATTTTTTGCTTTTCGTAAGGAAATAATGTGGTTTTTTTATGTATAAAATCTTATTGAACATGAAGCTAAAGCACAAAAATAAATATTTTTATCATATATAAGAATATTTAGAAAACTTTAGATATTTTTTGTTTTCGTTATAAAGCCAATCAATAAGAAATGTGTTGGAAGGGTTAAGGAACGTAACCCGAAACTGACATATTCACCTCACTATTTGTGGTGAAATTGGGTCTCTCGTATGTGTGTTTACTTTTTGCTATTTCAGATTCCCCACAGAAGTTTCCCATCTTGTTATCTTTGCTTTGTGCTACTGTGCTAAAAGTGCTGCTTTTAATAATTAATTTCTATTTAAATCAATTAAAATAAAGAAAGAAAACATCCGAATATTGAAAAAGAACACGCGAATTTTATACTGAGTATAAAATCATGCCGGGTGCAAAGCGCCGAAGCATAAAAACTAAAAAGCTGGTGTGTGGTCAATGCAAATTACAAGTCTCTTAAAATGATGATGCAATTCAATGTGTGAGAGAACGATCCATGCTCAGTGCACCGAAGTGGATAAACGGCAATTTCAACTATTGCTGAATAAGGAGACTATGGAGTACGTTTGTCGTCTTTGCCAAAAGACGGAAAGCACATCAATTGCTGGCGACTTAGGTGAAATCAAAACAAAGCTATGTCAACTGGATGATATCAAAACTACTATTCAAGTGATGGCCTCCCAGGTCCAAGAAATCATAACTGGAGCATGATACAATTACAAGGTAGGCTCATATTGGAGAGCAGGGTGCGCTAGTTGTCAAAATCAGCTGATAGCTTTTATTTTTTCTTTGTTGTTGTTGTTGCTTTTGTCGTTTGACGATTGTGGCTTCTACAGCTTTGTTGTTGGAAAATTTCACAATTGAGCAGCCATTTTAAAATGAGCCTACCTTGTAATTGTATCATGAACTGGAGTAGCTGCAAACAAGAAAAAACTCGATATAGTCGAGAAAGAGAACGCTCAAATCATAAAGATGTGATATTGGAACTGTCCAGGAACATTGACACCGAGATTATGGAACATCATATTGATTATGCTTACTTTATGCAACGAAGTAATAAATATCCAAACGGAAAGAACTTTGTTGTTGTAAGGTTCACTAATAAGCAATATAAATTAAAGTTAATAATAGCAAAGGCAAAGTTGAAGCAAAATGAGCAACTAAAGAATGTCTACATAAATGATTTCCTCAGTAGAGAGACTGTCGAGCTGTTCAATTACGCGAAATCTCTAAAATCGATTGGCTTCAAATCTGTTTTTTGTAGAGCAAGCAAGGTCTTTGCTAAGAAGAGCGAGGATTCTCAGAAAAACTTTTTAAAATCAATGGACGATGTGGATAAGCTTTTGTTAAGCTCGACAAGTAAGACACATCCAAAGCAGGCAAAACAACAAAAAAAATACTCAAAAAACTCAACAAATTGATTCTGATAATAGTGAAGGAATAGAATCCTACTTATCACCATTTTAGTAATAAATATAAGTTTTTGAACCTTTTTTTCTGAATCTTTTATCTATATTTTTCTGAATCTTTCTCTGTATCTCTTTTCTATACTAGTAACTATGAGCAATAATCAGTATTTTCAAAACATAAAAAGTTATAAACATTATTTAAAGATCATTTCATACAATTATATAAATATTACCTCTGTTAATATTAGAAGCGTATCATCTATCACAAAATTTAACAAATTTAGAAGCATGTTAAGTAGAATGCCAAACTTACCTGGTATTATAGCAGTCCAAGAGACGTGGTTTTGTACTACAAATATTCAATTATATATCATTCCTGGCTTCAGCAACGTACATTGGTGCAGACAAGATGGTTATGCTGGAACGTACATACAATGAGGTTTGCAATCGAAGTCAAAACTTTGTCGATTTCATAGTGATTAGTTTACCCGACATTAAAATAAATAATAAACCGCTTCAATTGATGTCTTACTACAGGTCGCCAAAATGTTCTAAGGACGACTTTTTACAAATAATGGAAGAAACAGCGAATAGTATAGCAGGTAAGTCCTGTGTATTGATGAGAGACTCAAATGTGGATCTTTTAAGTCAAAATTCCAATCGCTACTCACTTATTAACACCTTAAGATCTTTTAATCTAGTAAGCTGTCATAGTTTGGTTACACGTCCGATAAGTGGGACATCAATTGATGGCATATTCAGTAATATCACTGAAAATATTTCAGTTATTGAATGTTATTGATTGTGATTTAACAGACCATAATATTGTAATATGTAAGTTGAAGACTCACTTTAAGACGAAAGAATATGTGGAAAGTAAAAAAATTAATTTTGATAAAAAATCGTACAAAAATTATCTAACCCAGGGTTTAACTTTGTTTGTTTTGACGCCGATGGCCCGGAAATGACCAAAAAATTTATAAATACTTTGACAACAGCCGCGAATCAAAGTACCACAGAAATTACCAAGAAAAAACTCATCAAATACGAATTAAAACCTTGGATTAATAAAAACTTAAAATCGTTAATTCTGCTAAAAGAAAAATTACTTAAAAAAAGGAGAAAAAACCGAAAGGATAAGAACCTCTGCATTAAAATAAAAAGATTAAGTAAGGTTATTAAAACTGGTATTAGGAACTCCATGAATGATTTTTATTGCAACAAATTAGAGATGGTGAAACATCGCCCTAAGAAGACCTGAAGATTTATAAACAATACGTTAGGTAGAAATGCAAAAACGTATATAAATCTGTTGAATACTGAAGGCTCTCCAATCACGAGTGATTTAGTTAAGGCAAATGTTTTCCACGAAAACTTTGCTACCTCGGTCGAAAAGCTTCGTGATAAAATAGATGTGTTTAACGATGACGATTTTGTATCATACGGTGCTATTCCTCAATCTCAAAACTGCTTTACGTTAGAAAAAGTTACTTCTTTGGAGGTTAAAAACATCATCTCTGATTTGAATATGCGCAAAATTCCAGGCCATGATAACGTAACCTCGATGATGCTTTTAGACTGCAAACAGATTTTTTCGCCAATTTTGAGCACAATATTTAATAAAATTTTAGAAAGTTCAATTTATCCGGATATATTAAAAATTCATAAAATAGTACCAATTCAAAAAGTGCCATGTGCCGCAACAGTTAACGATTTTTGCCCAATAGCAGTTTTACCCATTATAGATAAAATATTCGAGAAATTAATATGGAAGCAACTAGTTAAATATTTAAAAGATCAAAAAGTAATATTTAGCCATCAATTTGGATTCATGGAAGGGTCAGGCACGGAAGAAGCTTTTGTTAATGCTGTTAATTTTATATATGACGGTCTGGACAAAGGAAGTAGCGCAGTTGCAGGAATGTTCTACGACTTTACGAAGGCATTTGACCTTGTAGATCATGACATTTAAATAACAAAGCTTGCTCGGTATGGCGTCAGGGACAAAGAATTAGGGCTATTTCGTAACTTCTTTCAAAATCGTAAACAATTCGTGCAAATTGGGCTTGACAAAAGCGCATCAATACCAGTTAAATATGGAGTCCCTCAAGGTAGCGTCCTAGGCCTAATTTTGCTTTCTGTTTACATCAACGATATCAAAAACTTAATGGTAAATTGTGGTAGTCTTAATTGTTTATGTTCGCTGACGACATGTGTTTGTTTTGTCCATATAAATGCGAGTTGGTAGTAAAAACACAAATGAAAGGGATGCTGCATTAATTTCAGAGTTTGCGCGCCTGAATAAATTGGTTCTAAACGCATCAAAAATAAAGTTGGTAAGGTTTCGACCGTATATGCGCTCGAGTGATGAATGTTTCAGTGTCTTGGTCAGTGGAGAGCATGTGAAGGAAACCGATACGGTAAAATATCTGGGAGAACATTTTTCGAGAAACTTGTCTTGGGACCACCACGTCCAGTGCTTAAAAGGAAAACTGTCGTCTGCAATTGGTGTCATGTATAAATTTAGAAATAAGCTAAATACAAAAGCGAAAGTGTTGATTTACGAAGCCTTGGTTCACAGTCATCTTTCGTATCTCCCAATTATTTATGCGTCAAATAGGAGTAATGAATTAAAAAGTTTGCAAACAACGCAAAATCGAGCGCTTAAAGTGGTCTTCAACTTACATAACAGACATCCAACATTAACCCTCTACAAGGATTTTTCGAAAACGGTCCTTCCGATTATGGGTCTATATAGACAACAACTGCTTGTTTTTATTTTTAAAAATCTGCGAGGTATTGGGAACCACGTTTTAAAATTTTCTATAAATCAAAGTAACTTTAATACAAGAAACGCGACAAGTTGAAAACAACAAGATGTCGTTTAGAACTTACAAAACAAAGAATACAAATACAATAAACTTCGTTTCGAATTAAAAAATAAAGAAACAATTTCAACTTTTAAAAAAAAATCTTAAATCATATCGCTTAGAAAAAATAGATACGTTTCTAATATAAAATTGCAAAGTTTTGAACTTATAAGTACAATGTAAATAATAAAAACCAGAATAATTTTTTGTTAAGTAATAATTATTTGAACTAATGTTAAGTTGCCCTAAAGCCTCTATAAAGCCTTCATGGCGCTGAGGCAAAAGTGAATTGTTGTATATATATATGTTTTGTTTTGAATAAATAAAATTAAAAAAAAAAAGTATGGATGATCTGGCCATGTAGTTCCACAATACCAAAAGCAGCAATAAGCTGATCCTATTAAAATCTTCGAGGAAATCTACGATAGCTGTATCACAATCCGTACGGGTGGTGCTTCAAGAATCCAGCTCTTTATCTTGAGCTGCCGGAGAAGTAGTTTAATCAATTTGAGGTTTAGTTTAATATTTGATGGTTTTTTATTGGCTAATAGCTTTGCTTTATTTACAACGCGAGCCAGCGTAGTCCGCCACGCACAGCGTCTTAGCAATTTTTTATTCTTATCCATGTTTTTTGCACGTTTATAATCAATCAAATTATACTTTCGCAATAAGCAGAAATTTCACAAACTATGTTTTGCTTAAAATATGCAATCAGCTGTTTTTGACAGATCGAGAGTTCATTTTTGTGAGAGAGGTATAAAATTCACTACCACTTTGTTAATTAGACCATGGGGAAATACATCTGACATCCGACTTCAGAGGTCGTGGTGAGTTTGCCGAATAGTAGTCATCAATAGATTCAAGTGGAGGGAATCAACCTGTCGTAACGATGGAGCTTCTCTTTAATGAAATTTTAGCAATAAAGAATATGCATGTAAACATGCTCTCTTTGAATGCCTCTTTACAATAAGAGAAAAAGGTTTACAATAAGAGAAACAGGAAAAGATCGTTTACCTCCAACAAGAAGTGAACTTATTCAAACAAAAACATGACAACATTATTAAAATTATGGGTGTGCCCAATTTAACTCAGATCAATGCTTTAGATAGCACGCTAAAAGTGTTTTCTACAGGGTTAAACATTAATATTTCAAAACAACAAGTTGGTGATTGCTTTGTAAAAAAGATTAAAAAACATCGCTCCTCATCTTTGGCTGCGACCCGCGATATTTTATACGTCAAATTTGTGTCTCGTATTACAAAAAAACTAATACTAAAAGAAAAATTTAAAAACAGAAAAAAAACTTAACTCTAAGCTTTTTGATGGTGGCCAGAAATTAACTAGTATTTTTATAAACGATAGTCTATCTCGTGAAAAAAGAAAGATTTTAAAAGCATGTATGAGTTTAAAAAAGGAGAAAAAATACAAATTTGCGCTGTGATTTTATTTATAATTTGTGTAATTTTACAGAATTAAATCATCTTTAACTTATGAATTTTGCATTTTTCATATTTAACACCATTTTAAGCGAACATGTCAATTGCTTGCTCTAAAACTTTACATAGTAAAAAAATAAATTTAAAAGGCTTAAGCCATGGATTTCTGTAAATCTTGTGAAAAATATTCAGCGCAAGAACAAATAATATAAGACAAATGTAAAGTACCCCGGTAATTTGAGTAAAATAGCTGAATACAAAGCTCTTTGTAAAGATATATCATTCGAAGCTACTCAATGTAAAAATAACTACTACTTCAATGAGTTTATTAGAGTAAAAGGTGATATAAAAAAAGAATGGCAGCTTGTAAATTACATATTGAATAAATCTTCACCTTAGGAAGAAATTGGTAATATATCTGTAAATGAAGTTATTATCTCAGACGCATATGCGAAAGCAAAAGCGTTCAATGAATTTTTTGTCTCTATAGGCAGCGATATTGCTTCAGAAAAAAACTTTAACAACCGATTTTGTAAATGTTTAGGCAAGGAACAATCCTCACCTGCAAAGCTTTTCGAACCTTTCTCATCCTTAGAGATATTTAAAATAATAAAATCTGTGAAAAACTCTTACTCACAAACTGAGAACAGTTTTTCCAGTAACTTTTTAAAAAGATTATTTACAATATTGTTGATGTCCTCTGTTATCTAGTGAATAGCAGTGTAAATGCGGGTGTTTTTCCTGATTTACTAAAAGATGCTGTGGTAATTCCTCTATTTAAAAAAGGTGACAGATCAGTATTCAATAACTATAGGCCTATCTCACTACTTCCCGTCTTTTCGAAAGTTTATGAAAAAGCTGTCAAAATGATGACGATAAGAAAGTGAAGTGTAGAACTTGCAATGAGTATTTTCACTGTCACTGCGTCAATATTAAAAAATAGGACCTGGTGTTTATACAAAAACATAAACAATCGTTCAAATGTCAAAATTGCTCTCGACGCAAGTCAATCTGCTCCCCGCCGATCACTCCGCAGACAAACCATCTGTCAACAACACGGTCAGACTTAGTTGGCAAAAAGGCTACACCACCAACATCCGCACAAATAAGAGAGATCAACGTGAGTAACACCGGTAAACTCAATACACCGACAACTTGTCAAACACTGCTCACTTCGGCATCTCTCTTCAAACTTATCGATCAGAAGCTGGAGCAGCAGAACTCCCTGATGAAAATACGTCTTTCTAAACTAAGTGAGTCGATTGCCACTCAAATCAATGAAAACTTCACTTCTGCCCTTAAAGAGAGTGAAGACAAAATACTAAGTGAATTGCGCAAAAATGTGCGCGAAATAAATTCTGAATTGTCGGTTGTAACGGAAAGAGTTACTCAGCTGGAAAATTTAGCAGTTGATATTGGAACATTCAAGAATGACATGAATGTTCTTAAAATAGAGGTTGAGGAACTAAAACGCCAATTATCTAAGCAGGTAACGCTGCTATCGCTTGTGACCTTAAGCTTAATGGAGTCCCTCACGCTGCTGGTGAAAATCTCCGAGGTATTTTAGACTGCATATGCACCTCAGTAAAAATTCAACCACCTCACGTAAAGAGTATTTTTCGTGTCAAACCGCTTAATCAGCAGAACACCCCTCTGGACACAACGATTATTGTCAAATTTGAAACGGCCTCTGATAGAAACTTTGTGTTAAACTCCATCTCAAAATTCAGACGCGAAAGCAAGGGTCTGTTACGTCTACACCAAGCTACTGCAACAGCTACAACAACAGCGCTAATGCTCCCGAGGACCAACTTTAAATACTCTACAATGGATGCTCTTTGGTCTCCTTACCAGAGGAACTGCTATCTATCTACAGGTGTCTCCACACGATCACTTAATATCTCTGTCTTTTTTATCTTTAAGAGTTTAGTTACCTCTCATTTTTCTGTTTTTTCTGTTTTTAAAAGCAAGTCTGTAATAATCCGTACAATGATATATGTTTACTCCTTTTTTCTTCTACTGCCTCGAAACTTACTTATCTGTTATTTATCTCCCTTTTCTCTGTTAATATTAAATAGTTTATATATCTATTATTTGTATGTTCTAAAAAGCAATACTATCCCAGCAGAAAAGTGGACCAAATTTGAAATAGTTCTGAACTAGTTCCAAAAAGGACCAGTACTAGTTCCACCACAATACCCTTTAACATTGAACGAACTGACGCTTTTTGCGGGTTGATGTCATAGGAAAAGACAATTGTCCCCAGAAATACTCCTTTTTCCCTATATTTGAACTAGTTGCATTAGGAACCTTCTTAAACTGGTTGCTTTCGCAGTAGCCTGAAAGTGGTTCTTTTTTAACTAGTTTTAAAGTGAACATATCAAAAGTGTAAGAATTTTGTGCAATGGAAAGGTCCTAAAGATCTCATTTGTGCCATTTTTTCCATCCACAATCCAGAAAACATTTTGTCTATAAACATTTTTTTTTAATTATTTTTTCTTGTGCGCAGCAAATTTTAAAAAGTAGCCAGAACTCGTTTATTTTTGTCAGCAATACATACTTTTGAAAACAAAAGCAAAGATAACTGTTTTACACTGAACGCCTTTTGTACTTTTTCAGATCTACTGCAAACTGCGCTAGAAATTAACTAGTTCACTTTTTCAATTGACTCCAAAATAACTGCTGGGATATTAATCCGCACAATGATATATGTTTATTTATTTTTTCAGCTTACATATAATTTAATAATTTGTAAAAATGCCCTCCTTTTTTCCGTCGAACTGAGTGTTTCTAAGTGCGTTGCGTTAGTTCCTGCATTGAATGTCGTACAATTTAACAATGTGTTCGGCACATAATCAATCATGTAGTTCCAAAGACAATACCTTTGCTTTAGTTCGCATTCTCAGTAAGCAAAAGGCTGGCCTTAAGGTGTGTCATATGAATGCACAAAGTTTGAACAATAAGATTGAAGAATTCAGGAAGAATTTGGTATCAGGTGTAGACCAAATCGCAACATTGACACCCATAGTTTTCTCGGTGAAATCGAGTCATTGACGCTTTCATATTCCGACAAAATCATCTGCGGTGATTTCAACAGTAACCTCCTGGAGGAATTTCATCTTATCAATGATATGAAATCTTTAGGACTTTCTTCAGCAAACATCTCTACACCGACACACTTCTCGAATAGTAAAAATACCTTACTCGACCTTTTTTTTTGTGAGTGACACAAGTAAAATCAAGCTCTATGATCAATTATCCGCTCCCATGTTCTCCAAACATGATCTTATTTTTTTAATATATGATTTTCAATTGATTCCACAAGAATAAAGGGTAATCTTTCGAGACTTCAAAAACGTTGATTATTCGTCCTTGTCTGTTGAAGTCGACAATATAAATTGGTCCATTATTTTCTCTATCCCACACGTAAATGATAAAGTGCGGTTTCTTGAAAATAAAATAAAACATTTGTTCAACACATATGTTCCCTTAAAAACCAAAAATATTCAGCACAACCAGCCACCATGGTTTTCCAACCGAATTAAGACCTTAATCAGAAAACGTAACGCGGCTTTTAATAGGTGGAAACGTTTCAAGGTGCCTGAATTCTATGAGCATTTTAAAATTTTGAGGAGGGACGTCGTTCGTGAAGTATCAGCTGCTAAGCTGCCACACTATGATGATAAATTTCCTCATGCCTTGAACAGTAAGCAGAAATGGAACATGATATGCGTAATCGGTCTAGGCAAAAGTGCTCTTCGCGCTAATGAAAATGTTGATGTTAATGAGCTCAACAAAAAATTTACCGATATACTTATGCCAACCCCAAACCTAGATTTTTATAATCAAATTGGTCCACTCGTTTCACTTCCTTGCTTTAGTTTTTCTTGCGTTGACCACACGGAAGTTCTACAGAGTTTCTTAGCTGTAAAGTCGAATGCAATGGGTTTTGATGATATGCATCCAACTTTTATCAAGCTGCTTCTCCCAAAGCTGCTGCCATTCCTTACACACATCTTCAACTCAATACTAACCACTTCTGAGTTTCCCTTTAGCTGGAAAAAAGCAAAAATTGTTCCCATCCCCAAATCGTGCAATGATTACCGCCCAATTGCAATTCTGTCCTATCTCTCAAAAGCTTTTGAAAACATAGTGAATAAGCAAATTAACGTTTTTACACAGGAAAACACACTTCTGTCTGATTGCCAGTCAGGTTTCCGAGCTAAGCGTGGGTGCGTTACTGCTTTGCTTGAAGTAACTGAGGAAATTAGATCAAATATTGACTGTAGCAACGTAACTCTTTTAGTTCTTCTAGACCATTCCAAGGCCATTGACACAGTTGAACACGGTGTGCTAAGTGCCAAACTAAAAAAAAACTATTCAATTTCTCTTCAACTGCTATAAAACTTCTGATGTCATACCTTGTAGACAGATCGCAGGCTGTAAAAATAAACAATACCTATTCAAATTTTTTACCAGTTACCAGAGGCGTACCCCAGGGTTCTATTTTGGGACCACTGCTTTTTTCTCTGTATGCAAATGACTTACCACAGGTCCTACAGCACAGCAAGATGCATTTATATGCCGACGACGTGCAGTTGTATATATGTTGCCCACATAAAGATATGACACAGTACGTAGCTTTGCTAAACGCAGACTTAGCTCGCGTCAATGAATGGGCGTTAATCAATGGTTTATGCTTAAACCCAAAAAAATTAAAATGCCTGATAATTTCAAGGAAACCTGTACAAACACCTATTCCCAGGATAGTTATTAATGCTTCCAGCATTGAGGTAGTCAAATCCGCAAAGAACTTAGGACTTACGTTTAACAGCACCCCGACCTGGTCAAATCACATCAATGAACTGCTTGGAAAAACGTATGGTATGCTTCTCAACCTCTGGGCTACCCAACACTTCACACCTTTAAACGTTAGAATGCTTTTAGCAAAAACTTATTTCGTTCCAACACTTATGTATGGGTGTGAAATTTTTGCAGCCTGCGACTCGACAAGTCGGGGTAAACTCAACGTCTTATACAACAATATTGCACGATATGTTTTTACATTAAAGCGCTCTGATCGAGTCTCGCAGTTTGCAATGAAAATCTCCAATGTGTCTTTTGACTCCCTTTTAAAAATAAGAGTTTTAATTACTTTACATAAAATAATAACAACACTAGAGCCTGAGTATTTGTTTAAAAGACTAAGTTTTCTGACTAAGTCTTTGGAACTCGCTCCCCCATCATATTCAGATAATAAAAAGTGCAGCGCAGTTCAAGAATACATTAACACAGTTTTAATCAAGTTCAAGATAATAATTTAATAATCTTTACATATTCTATTAAAATTATTATTTTTGTTTTTTCTCTCCTATTACCTATCAGAAAATTTCTGTACGGATTAAACTTAAGCTCAAACTCAAACTTAAACTTAAACTTAAAATTTAAAATTCAGGATTAATTTTCAATTCAATTTCAATAATAATAATTAATTAATCAATTAATTAATTAATCAATTAATCAATCAATTAATTAATTTTAATTTTTAATTTCTATTTTCACCTTTCTTTTCTATTACTTTATACTTCCTATCACATAATCTTTGCACGGATTAAATCATAAATCAAAAATCAAAATTAAATTTAAATTCAAAATTAAAATTAATTTTAGTTCATTTAATTTAATTTCGTGAAATTACTGTTTAATTTAGGCTTAATTTTTAACTTCTATTTCACCATACTTATATTTTTTCTTTTTTGTTATTATTTTTTTATACTTAGCTGCATTAGTTTTTATCTTTATTCATTCTATTATCTCTCAATTAAAATTTTACTTAATATTAAGGCATATAGAATAAGTTATATAAATTCAATTTAAAATAGTATAAAATTGTCGTATAACTATTACTTATGTTACGGTGCTTATCATAAGACTTTTATGGCCATATTTTGTAAAACGCACGCAATCACGTCACTTCGGGTTTTCTTATCTGGTAATATATTTTAGTAGAAAATTTTTGAGTGAGAGAGAGACTTTGTTTTACTTCATATGAAAAAGGCATTGCCAGACTGAAAATCTTAACGCAAGTGACTGCGTTCGTTTTACAAAATATGGCTATTAGTCTTGTTAGCACTGCTATCGTACACTAAATAAATGAAATGAAATGAAATGAGAATGTTGAGTTTTTTAAAGACAAAATTCTTTAGTAAATGTCAATATGGGTTTCGTGAAGGCATGTCAACAGAAAATGCTCTCATTGATTTTTGTAATGTAGTCTATGCTGGTTTGAATCAGAATAAAGCCTCCGCAGCACTCTTTGTGGACATAACTAAAGTGTTCGACACAGTTGATCACAATATACTTCTGAACAAGCTATTTAAATGTGGATTCCGAGGATATATGCATGGTTGGTTTAAGTCTTACTTATCCAATAGAAGGCAAAAAGTAAAATTGGGAAATTTGCATAGTTTGTTTCTTAATATTAATATAGGTGTCCCGCAAGGTTCAGTACTTGGACCTTTACTGTTCCTTATTTTCTTTAACTCCATTTTTTCACTTAATTTCTCTAGCAAAGTAAAAGCATTTGCTGATGACATGGCTTGCATCTACACTAGTGACTCTTTTCAAAACCTAGCTGTAGAAATTAATCATGATCTAAACACTCTAAGACACTTGTTTTCAGCTCACAAGCTTGTTTTAAGTGATAAAACAAAGTTAATGTACTTTAATATATCAGGCATCGAACGTCATTTCGACAATTTCACTTTCCACAGCTCTGAATGTGAAAAATATTTTAAAGACAGGGTAACTTGTAGCTCTTCTGTCGTACCTCAAACCTATTATGCGCATAATTTGTGTTAAAATAAATGCTTTTCCATTGACTGGGTGAAGACATTTGAATATCTAGGTTTGCTTCTGGATTGGAAATTGTGCTGGATCAATCACATTAACTCTTTGAAAAAATATCTGATGGCTGCAAAAAGACAGCTACCACTGCCACTTAAAAAACTTGTGCAATAAAAATTTATTAACATGTATTTATTATGGATTATTCCACTCGAAACTGCAATATGGCATTGTATGCTGGGGAGGAACTAACTTAAACAAGTTAAGTCCATTGTTAAAAAATCAGAAACATGCTATTCGCAATATTTATAATAAAGATCGTCTTGAAAGAAGCTTCCCATTGTTTTAATCTTCACAAATACTTCCGTTGAAACATTTATATTTTTTTAAAGTCTTAAAAGTGTTCTTTATTGGTTTATTGGTTTATTGGTTTATTGGTTATAAAAAACATCATTTGTATAATAAGAAACAAGTTCTTTTATAATACAACACAATTGGAATAATTGCAATAATAAGCGTATATACTTAAGTCTAAAATAATTAAATGCTTATGAAATAAAAAATTAAACTAAAGACACTTAAAGCAACTTAATTTCAAATAAATATTAAATTGGTAGAAAGGGCAAGAGAAAAAAATTAAGAGAAGGAATATATAGGATAGGAAGAGAATAATGTGGACAGTGTGAAGCATGACATGATCAATTAGAAAATAGGTAAAGAAATGGTTACAAATTACATTATCTTGAAAAATAGGAAAAAATGGCTTGTCTAAACATTCCGACCCCATCAATAGATTTAAGATGATTTGGAAGACTATTCCACAACCTTATCGCGTTGACGAAGAATAATCTTGAAGAATTCAAGAAGTTAAATCTAGGGATAATAAGCATACGACTTCTTTGTTGTTGACCAAACTGTAATTTCTCATATAGATAAGAAGGCATTTTTGAATTTATCAGCTTATGTAAGAAAATGCAGTTTCTGAAACTTAGGTAGTTCATTAAATCACAATCAAGGACGCTTTTATTGAATTGAGATATATGGTCAAACTTGCGAAGACCATACACATATCGGATGGCATGATTGAATGCCAGCTGAAGCTTTAGCTGAGAACTAGAATCCAGCTTACTGTAGACTAGCTCAGAATAAGTGATTATCGGAACAATAAGTTGAACCATAAGTTTCCTTCTGGTGCTCGTGGGTGTTAATTCAGCAGTAACTCTCAGATTGCGTAAAACATAATGCATCTTTCGCACCACATTATTAATATGTTCAGTGCATGTCAGAGAGGAGTTTATATAAAAGCCAAGACTTTTTGTACTGTTAGTTAACTCCAGCTTTTCAGAACCTAAATATAAATCAGGAATATCTTCATGAAAAACTTTACCTTTCGCAATAGGTAGCACAATAGATTTTAAAGCATTTAATTTAAGACAGTTACAAATAGCCCATTTATTGATAGAGTCTAGATCCTCATTAAGTCTGTAGACTAAGTCATCTAGAAGACCAATTCTGTTGGAGAGATATATTTGCACGTCATCTGCATAGGCATGCATTGTAGAGTGCTTGCAGACTCTAAATAAATCATTAATAAAAATTACAAACAGCAATGGACCAAGAACTGAACCCTGGGGAACACCACTAGACAGAAATTTATACTCAGAATATTTATTTCCAATTTTGACTCGCTGAACCCGATTTGACAAGTAACTACTCAAGAGGCTTATAGCACTATTACAAAAACCATATATAAACTTTAGTTTCGAACACAGTAAAGAATGATTCACTGTATCAAATGCTTTCGAGAAGTCAAGCAAGCAAAGAAGTGTTATATGTCCTTCATCATAAAAACTCCTTATATCGTCAAATATTTTCACAGTGGCAGCAGAAGACAACAACAACATCAACAACAACACTGCAGACTTTTTCTCACGCACTACCATTGCCATCGTCAAAATTAACCTCATCATCAATAACAAAAACAACAGCATCACTGCTTACCGCGCTTTTACCTCTACAGCAGCGTAGGGCACTCCATAGCTCACTGAGCTCTCTGCGATCGTAACTTTTTACATGTACACAAAGCTCACAACAGAAGAGAATATAATTCAGTCGTTCGCAGACTGTGATACTGTAAGGTCTATGTCGCTTTGCTCATATTTTATGTACACTCTTAAAAAAACCAACCTATTGGTTTGTAGATTCATAATATTTATGCATATATTTCTTTATTTTATAGAATTTCGTATTATTCTCATATATTAAGATTTCATATAATTCATACATACATACATATTACCTTTTATGATTCTTTGTATGGTTCATTCATATTCTTGTATTAATTTTTTAATAATTAATTTTTTTTTAATTACGCACTTACTTATTTCATTTACTAAATTATTATTTTCTTATATTTTTATTATTTTTATTTTATTATTTTTTATTTATTAATTTTAATTATTATTATATATTAAGATTTTATCATATTAAAATAATTATTCGTACATATTAAGGTTTCAAATAATTCATCCATACTACCCATTTAGATTATTTGCATTATTCATTCATATTACTTGTATTAATTAATTTCATAGAGGAAATAATGAAGTGTACCGATGACTAAAAATAAAAACATAAAGTAGAAAACAGAAACTTACAAATCTAATAATTGTGAAAACTATTTCGCTCAGTGTGCGTGATTCGAGAGCGCACTAATACTAACAAGACAAAATAAAATGTGACTGTGCTAGAATGCCCAGCCCTGCTCTACAGCTATAAGCAAAAATGTCACTTTCATCAATTGTGCGCTCTTCATCTTCGCCAACTGAGGTTGTAGCTGAGCTTGCACAGCGAGCCCTACCACCAGCATCAGCGACGCTTTTACTGCAGCATCATGAATCTTACTTTTCACCACCTACTCTTCTACCGTCTCTCATTTCATCATTGGAAGCTGCTTACACAATGTGCTCTTCGGTATCTTCGCCTCCTATATTGGTAGCTGAGCTCGCACCACGATCTCTACAGTCAGCAGCACCGAATTATGTTCACACTAATGGGCAGCAGTCTAATTATACAATTTATTACCAAAATGCTAGCGGCATTCGTACCAAATCTTCGAAATTCCTATTAGCGATGTCTAATCAAGAGTATGATATCGTTATTATCACTGAAACCTGGGTTCATGAAAACATTTGTAATGCAGAATTTTTTGGCAATTTCTACAATGTATTTCGCCTAGACCGTTGTTCTGCCATATCAGGTCGTGATAAAGGTGGTGGCGTTTTAATAGCTGTAAAAACTATTTTAATAATTTAAACAAAATATAATATTATCTTATAATAATAGGCTCATCGAACAGATTTGTGTACGAATAGATTTCATTGATAATAATTCTATTTACTTTTTCAATTCGTATATACCTCCAAATAGCTCTTATGAGTTGTATAAAAATAATTTTGATAACATAGTCTCTATTTCTGATTTATTACATGTGAACCAGCATATGTTTGTTCTAGGAGACTTCAACCTAGGTAATACATCGTGGATCTTCGAATATAAGAATTTAATGCTGTACAATTTAAATTCAAACATAGAAATTTTATTAATTCAATTTTTCCTATATAATGGATTCAATCAATTAAATTTTATTCTAAATGATTATGTAAAAATTTTAGACTTAATTTTTGTAACTACTGATTTAAAAGCTAATTGTGAACAATAATTGTAAACAGCTAATTGTGAATTAACTTTACAAGTTAAGTTCAGCTGACTTAACTCACTCTGGCCAGCTAAACTAAAGGAAATTTTGATTGTATTAACAACTTTTTAAGCTCTTCCAATAGCGATAAGTTTTTGTTTGCAATTTACTTATACATACCGGTAAATAAAGATATCTTATATAAAAAACCACCCTGGTTTAATGCACGTCTTTGTAACTTAAAATATGTAAAAAACAAAGCATTTAAAAAGTTCAAACAATCTAGTAGCAATTCCGATTATTTACATTTTATTCCACTGAGAAATGAATTTGATTTTTTACAGAAGTTTTTATATAATTTTCAATAAAAAATAAGTGAGCGGATTTGAGGTCAATTTTTAATAAATTATTTATTAATTCCAATATTGCGAACTCCGTTTGAGTTCATTATCAAGGACTAAAATTACAATACATATAATAAAACATTTTTGCCCAATTACAATTAATATTACTCACAATTATATAACAATTTTAAATTATTTCAGTAAATTAGACATTTAAGAACCACAACGAACAAAACCAAATTACACATTGAACAACAAAATTTGAAAAAATATTGCACATGTAGATTTTTCGCCTTGTAGTTGTCCAATGTTTTGATATTGATTTTGTTGTTATCGTTTTGTTTGTTGTTTTTAGCTCTGCTTTGTTAGTGTCTTTGAGTCTTTTTTGTTTTGATCAGATGTTTGTAAATGTGAGCGCAGTTGTCAGTGTCTGTCTTGTACTTGAGTCGTTTGTGTGTAGGTGTGTCAATTATGTGCAGCATCTCCAGAGTAAATCTAAGTGAGCAGTTCTTTTCTTGTTGTAGTATTTGTATATTGTCAAAATTGGGAGCGGGTCCAGTTCTACTACAGTGGGCTGCAAGTGCAGTTTTTTGTTCAATGGGTTTGTCATGTGCTTTTTGACCTGATTTATGTCCTGCTATTCTAGTCCGTAGTTTTGTCATAGTTGTTCCAACATATACTTTATTGCATACCTTGGATCCGTCACCTTCGCACGAAATTTGATATATCAAATACGATTTGTCATTTTTGTCAATTTTGCATTTTGTTGTGCTGAATAGTCGTCGTAGTGTATTATTAGTCTTAAACGCAATTATATTCGTCTTTATTGTACATGTCAGATTTTTTTAATTTTTCGGAATAACCCGGTAAGTATGTCAATGATTTATACATTTTAGATCTGCGCATGGTACAATAAAAACAATGTAGAAGCATTTCAGAGCGGCAGACTGCCGCAACTGTCAAAACGAAATTTACTGCCCATGGAAAATCTGAAAGCGATTATTTTTTTTTTTTTTGTTGTTATTCATTTTCAAATTACTATTGAAGGACAATTCTGGCTATGAGGAAGAGAGCGCAGTCCGAAAAGCGTCTACCTCTGTTATTCTACCATGGATCTGCGCAGGGCACTCCATAGCTCACTTAGCTCTCTGTGAGCGTAATTTTTCTCATGTACACAAATCTCACAACAGAAGAGAATATAATTCAGTCGTTCGCTGACGATGATGCTGTGAGGTCAATGTCGTTTTGCGCTGCAAATTTATTGATTTGTAGATTCATAATACTTATGTACATATTTTTTATTTTGTAGAATTTTATATTCCATATATATTAAGGTTTCATATAATTAATACACATTAGCTATTTAGATTTTTGTGCATTTTTCATTCATGTTGCTTATTACTTTTTAAGACTTTATTAAGAATTTTTAATAAAACAAAAACCGAAATTTTTAAACATATTTCAATATTTGGATCAACATATTGTTGCGAAAGTGCCTTCTTAATCGTGAAAGCTATTTTAAGCAAGCAACGCAACTTACTAAGCGATCAACATTTAGTAGATTTACTTAGAAAAAAATGCTGGAGTTTCGATGTTGACATAGAAGAAATAATGAATAATACCAATGACTAAAAATAAAAACATAAAATAAAAATAAGAATTTACAAATCTTGATAATTGTGACAACTTTTTCGTTCAGTGTGCGTGATTGGAGAGCGCACCAATAATAACAAGAAAAAATAAAATGTGACTGTGTTAGAAAGCCCAACCCTGTTTTAGATGTATTGTCAATATATGTCAGAGAGGACAGATATAAAAACAACAATCATGCACCGGTATGGGCACCACTACATTTAAAGCTTCTGTGTTGTTTCTGTGCTTGTTTTTTGTCTTTGATTTGTTGTTGCGTTTTGTGTTGCTACATAAGACTTTGCTTTCAATTCTTACTCTCAGCGCTCCAAGAGCGCTCTCTGCCCATAGCTGATCATGCAACATATAACAGCAAAGATCAAGAAACAGCTAGAACAAGGCTAACTACAATCATGGTATAATAATACAAGGTAGCATTGACAGTTGCTTGGGAAACCATCTCCTGCCATCTCCTGGGAAACCATCACAATCCGCCATTGAAAACACAAACAATGTTGAAAAAGTTGAAGTAAAAAAAAAACAACCACAACAGCTGCCGATTGATTTACACAAAAAGCTGTTTTTGACAGGAGATGTTTTCTCGTAGAAGAGAAAATAATCAGTTGTCAATGCTACCTTGTATTATTATACCATGAACTACAATAATAGAAAAGCACAGCAGACACATACAATTATATTAAAGAGAGAAATTTGTCATAAGCACAGTGGACAAAACATGACTATTTCTAAAGTAAAATCAAGACATTTTAATTTTAAGTTCGGACAAGGGAAATAATACAGTGGCAATGAATAAATCGGAATATGATAAAAAAATGAAAATACTATTAACAGACATCACAACTTACCGAGAAAGAAAGACGGATCCCACTTCAATTTTACAAAAAAAGAGCAATGATATACTGTAGACTTTGCTTAAGGAAGGAATTATAACTAAACAAGAGAAATCAAAGATGACGACAAAAGCTGCAACAGCACCGAGGATATATGAACTGCCAAAAGTGTAGCAAGTATAAATATCCAGCAATAACTTTATACGATAGGCAATAAAAGAATCTGTTTAAAAATAGTTAAATAAGATTTTATTAACTTCAAGTGTACTGAATTTTTATAGAGATCAAAGAAGAATGAAAAAATGTAATAAAAGTATTAGAAAGGTTGCCACATCGAGTGAGCGTTCAGCTTAAAGCATCGTTCACATCCAATACTCCTCCTCGCTCACTCAACATTGCATAATTTACGTAAATATTGATGCTTTGTTAGAGCTAATGGCTTTGTTAGAAGATCTGCAGCCATTTCTTCGGTTGGGCAGTATTCGCATTCGATAATTCCCTTTTTGAGAGATAAGGTACAAGAAGATCTTTGACCATCTTGTACCTTATGTCAATGTGTTTGGTCTTATAAGAGAATTTGTCATCATTCACCAATCGCAGACAGCTCTGATTATCTTCAAAAATTGTTGTTGGTGACTCAATACTCACATTTAAGTCCTCTAGCAACTGCCGCAGCCATTTCGCCTCCTTTACCGCATCTGCTAATGAGATATATTCTGCTTCACAGGACGATGTAGCTACAATACTTTGCTTGTGACATGACCAGCTAATTGTCCCTCCATTTAAATAAAATATTCGTCCGCTATTTGATTTTCGTTCAATTCTATCGTCTGCCCATGTAGCATCTGCATAACCGATAAGCGCTGATTTCTCCTCCTGAATATTACTCAACTTAAGCTTCATTTTGGCTGTAGCCTTTAAGTATTTGACAACGCGTTTTAATTGAAGCCAATCCACGCTTGTTGGTGTCGAAGTTTTCTGTGCCAAAATGCTAACACTAGCCGAAATGTCAGGTCTCGTATTAACCGAAAGATAGAGTAAACGTCCAATTAATTTTCGGTACTTGACGTTACTTTCTAATGGCACTGATAACCCTGTTCGGTTATAGTTTAGTTCCATTGGGGTATTTGCTGGTTTTGCATCTTGAAGCCCAAAATCTATAGCAGTTTTCATAATGTATGCAGCCTGGCATAGTTCAAAATTCCCATTTTTATCTTGCGTTACTTCCATTCCTAAGTATTGCTTGATTGGTCCCAAGTCCTTCATATCAAAATGAGCGGTCAACGTTGCTTTGATTTCATTGATTTGATTTATTGTTGAACAAGTCACGATCAAGTCGTCAACATAAATAATGATGTAGCAGAATGCGTCATCGATTTTTCCTGAGTACAAGCATGGATCATTGTAACTTTGTTGAAAACCAGCTTGCATTAAAACGCCATGAAGTGCATTGTTCCAAGTCCTCGCAGCTTGTTTTAAACCATAAATACTTTTCTTAAGTAAGCAGACCTTTGATTCATTGCCGCTACTGTAACCGGGTGGTTGCTTTATATATATAGTTTCATTTAATTTACCATTTAAAAAGGCTGTTTTCGCGTCAAAGTGATGAACTTTCATTTTTGTTTTTGCTGCGACCGATAAAAGTACTCTAAATGGTGTGGTGTGAAGAACAACGGGAGCAAACACTTCATCATAATCCGTACCATATTTTTGTGAAAAACCTTGTGCCACGAATCTTGCCTTATAGCGTTGAATTCCACCGTCTGCATTTGTTTTAACCTTAAAAACCCATTTACTTCCGATTACTGCTTTTCCTGCCGGCAAATCTACCAACTCCCATGTTCCGTTTTTTTTTAAAGATTCAATTTCTTCTTGCATGGCACTAAGCCAATGCTCTCTTTCATCACTTCGGATCGCTTCCTCATAACTTTTCGGTTCATTGCTTTCTCTTACAATGCAAACTTCTTCAATTAAACGATTTGGACGAGTCCCTTTATTTGAACGTTGTGAAACACGATTATTTTGTGGAGCGTCTTCTTGATCATCATTAATAGTGGGCTCCTCCTGAAACTCTTGTTTGTGCTTCTGCGTACGTGAATTCTGTTCCGACTGATGTATCACTTCATTAGTTTTTGTCTTCGAAGCCGCAGTTATTTTTATTTTAACATTACCATCACTTTGTGTTCTGTTTTGATTTAAATCATTAAATTTTACGTCGCGACTTATAACAATCTTTTTAGTTTCAGGATTGTAACAACGAAATGCTTTGGATTTATCATCATACCCTAAAAATATCATCTCCGTTGCTGTATTGTCCAACTTGCGTCTTCTTTCTGTTGGTACATGAACAAAGCATTTGCAACCAAAAGTTTGAAGTTCATTTAAACTTGGCCTTTTTCCATACCAACGTTCAAAAGGTGTTGTGTTCGTCGCTCTTGTAATAACACGGTTCTGTATAAAGTTTGCTGTCGCTACCGCTTCACGCCAGAAGCTGTTTGGCAAACTTGCATCAATCAGCATACACCGAGCCATTTCAATAAGAGTGCGATTTTTCCTTTCTGCCTTACCGTTTTGTTGTGGGCTGTATGGGGATGTTAGCTGAGTTTTGATGCCTTCTGATTTAAAAAATTTTGTTATTTCTCTTCCTGTATACTCACCACCTCTATCCGATCGGATTATTTTTGGATTTCTTCCAAATTGTGTTTTGCAAAACATAACAAATTGTTTTAAGATTGTCTCAACCTCATCTTTGTGAGCTATTAAGCAAATAATTGCAAAACTGGAGTAATCATCAATTAGTGAAACTAAATATCTTTTACCACTCGGAGTTACTGCCTGCATCGGCCCACATACGTCAGTATGAATCAAATCTAATGGTGCCAATGATTCGGTCTTAGAATCCTTTGGAAATGGTAATCTTGACATTTTTCCTTTAGCGCATGTTTCGCAAACTTCCTTAATACCACATTCGACGATTTCCAAACCCTCAACCATACCAGTTGAATTCATTCTATGAATTGCTTCCGGATCGCGGTGTCCCATTTTTCGATGCCAAGAATGTATACATTTTTTGTTATGCTCGAGCACAGTGCACACTGCGTCTGGCTGACGCAAAACATACATTTCGCCGACTAAATCAGCCACTCCGACTTGTTGTCCATCGCTCTTGATTTCACAGAATCGGTTGCCAAATTCAACACGTAAACCGTTTTTTACTAAACGTCTGACTGATAGCATGTTACCGACCAAATTCGGTGCGTATAGAACCTCAGAAACCTTGGCTTTCGACATGCAGCCTCCCTCATTCAAAAATGTCACTTCTCCAGTGCCGATTCCTTCAACTTCTACTGCTTGACCATTCGCTAGTTCAACTGAACTCTTATATGTCCAATCAATGTTAGAGAAGAATTGTTTGTTATTAACGACGTGACGTGTTGCTCCGGAATCAATGATCCAACCATTCTGGTGTTTTGTGCTGACTGTGAACAAAAAATCTTTAACATCGTTGCATGAGTTACACGTACCTTGATAAGTTGTTTTTTCTTCGATAGTATTTATCCGGTGAGCACCTTTGCTGTTTTTGTTTACATCACGATCTGCGTGTTTTGCTTTCCATACTTTATACTTAGTACAATTTTGCTTAAAATGCCCTGGTTTCTTGCAGAAGAAACAAACGCTCACTCGCGCAACAGTCCTCAGTACAGCATCATTAGAATTATTGCTAACCGCATTGTGGTGTCGCTCATATTCCGCAATTATCTTCTGTTGCACCAAAGCGAATGTAACATCTTTTTCTTCGCGCGACTCTAATGCTGTAATCAATCCATCATAACTTTCTGGTAAACTGCTTAGAAGCATTGCAGTACTCCATTTATCTGACAACACTTCTTCACCAACGTCGCAAAGTTTTGTAAAAAGATCTTGCATTTGGCCAATGTGTGCTTTAGCATCACCGCCTTCCTCGAGTGTCAATGAACAAATAGATCGCATCAAAAATACCTTGTTTGTAAGCGTATTTTTCTCGTGATAGTTTTTTAAAGCTTCCCACGTGTCTTTAGATGTTTTCATCGAACGAATGTGAGCAAGCTGGTCATCCTCTACTAAAAGGCCAATGGTACCTCGAGCTTCATCATCCTTCCTTTCCCAGTCGTCGATATCTTTTTGGTTTTTAATTACACCAGCTGCTAGTACCACCTCAGGTCGATCACCAACAATCACCGATTTCCACAGATCGTGCTTTCTGAGCAGCAGCTCCATTTTAAACTTCCAATTTGCATAATTTGTGTTATTCAGTTTCGCAAGCTTGGGTTTCATCTCCGCCATTTTCTTGAAGGTAGAATATCTCAAAAAAAAAAAATGTATTTTCTTTACTTTATGATTTTCCTTAATTATTGCCTTCGCTTACTGGGCCCATAACCTGTAGCAAGTATAAATATCCAGCAATAACTTTATACGATAGGCAATAAAAGAATCTGTTTAAAAATAGTTAAATAAGATTTTATTAACTTCAAGTGTACTGAATTTTTATAGAGATCAAAGAAGAATGAAAAAATGTAATAAAAGTATTAGAAAGGTTGCCACATCGAGTGAGCGTTCAGCTTAAAGCATCGTTCACATCCAATAAAAAGTGCATAAAGAAGACATGCCACTGAGATCAATATGTTCTCATCATACAATTTATGTAAATATATTGTTAAGATTTTGAAAACTGTAACTAGGGATTCTATTTATAATGTAAAGGACGCGTATGGATTTTAAAAATAGACTAAAAGAATGCTCCATACATGACGATGAAACGATAGTATCATTTGACGTAGTTTCACTATTTCCAAGCATACCAGTTGACTTAGCACTTAATATTATTAACAGAAAATGGACAATTATCGAACAGTATACTAAAATGACCAAAGATACCTTTATGGAGATTCTAAAATTTTGCATTAGGGGTAACAGATACTTTAAATATGACGGGAGAACCTTCTTACAGCTCATAGGAATGCCAATGGGGTCCCCTGCCGCACCTAAAGTTGCTGACACAATATTAGAAGAATTACTTGACAAACCTTTGGAAGGACTTGACGTTAAACCAAGTATATTGACTAAATATGTTGATGACTTATTTGCTATAGTTAAAACTGACAAAATTAAGGATACCCTAGACAAGCTTAACACATTCCACAGACGCATAAAATTTACAACGGAGCAAGAAGACAAAGGAAAACTTCCATATTTAGAGGCCCTTGTAATTAGGAAAGAAAATACTTTAAAAGTTGACTGGTATCCAAAATCAACTGCTACTGGACGATTAATTAATTTTTATTCGAATTACTCTAAAAATACGAAAATTAATACCGCGAAAAATTTTATAAGATGGATATTGAGCATCAGCGACCAAGAATTTCACAAGGATAATATAAGAAAAATACTGACTGTTTTAATTTAATCATAAAAGACTAATTACATTAAAACTGAGTTGTCTTTCAATATATATTTTATTTTTATTTCACTTCTTTTACAATCTCCTCACACAAACGTGTCTCTATTTTTTTAGCTGTCAGAATGAATCGTGTTGACAGATTGCAGCAAATACTTAAACATACAAAATCTTCCTTTTTTCATTAATATAAATGAATTCAATGCCCTTAGATACCTTAAGTTGAAATAGAAATGGACATCCTGAATGAGAATATAAGTAAGTTTAATTTCTATGAAAATAACTGTAAAATATATATTTTCAGTTCAAATAAAGGAAAAACTAAAATAAAAAATAGCTACATAAAAGTAAGTATGATTTTGCTAAAAATCGAATTAATTTTCTTGACTGTTACTTCATTTTTTTTTTAATTACTTATATCGGATAGGTTTTCTTATTTCTCTTCCTAATCTTGTCATATACATATTTTCTTGATGTTCATTTACATTGTTACTTTTACAATTTTCCTGATTAACACATTCTTTACTATACTAAGTAAATGTTTAAATAGCCATTTTGCCTACGAGTATTTTCAATTTCATCCTCCAAATTATCCTCATTGAACTTTCTAATTATTTTTTGTGAATTATAATATTTTTTAGATGGATTGTGTTACGACGCTTCAACTTACCAAAACTGATCGCGAACCTTGTATGATCTGGGCTGGGGACACGAACCGACGATTTGTGCTGAGGACCACTGC
Source organism: Pherbina coryleti (assembly GCA_943735915.1). NCBI lineage: Eukaryota > Metazoa > Arthropoda > Insecta > Diptera > Sciomyzidae > Pherbina > Pherbina coryleti. The sequence continues at coordinate 111,593,001 of OX030950.1, read as the reverse complement.
TTTTTTTCGTTTTATAGCAATACTGTTTCTCCTGTTGTGTATTGAGGTCCTATTTTTGCAGTTTTATCGTAATATTTCTTCATCCGTTGTTGAGTTTCTGTTAACATCTTATGAACCAGTTTAGAATATTTATTCTGCATCTCATTATCAGGTGTCAGTGAAGATGTCCTCAGCTGTCTTCCAAAAAATATTTCTGCAAGAGAAAAATATACACGAGGAAGAGGAATACATATTTCGATTTAGTCGTTTGCACTGCCCGCTCACTCATACCATTTGACTTAGGGTAGTAAGGACTGCTGGTTACAATTTCAGCTTCAATCTTTTTAGCAAACATTCTGCATGCGAATGAGTTAACAGGCTGATTATCTGCTATTATCACTTTGGGAACACCAAATGTGGCAAAAAGCTTTCTTCACTGGTTTCTATTATTTCGACCCACTTTGAGAAATAGTCTTTAATTATAATTTAATTTTTTTCTGCGAAGTCGCAAAAGTTCCATCCAATCTTTTCCCATGGTGCTTTTGGAATTTCAAATTTTATCATCGGTTCTTTGCAATTAGACCTTTGAAATTTTGCACATACCGAGCACTTTCCGATAACCCCTTTGAAATCTGCATCCATTCCCGGCCAGTAGGCTAGTCATTTTGCCCTTAACAGCATTCTATTAATTCCGAAATGGCCCTTATCATGGATTCTATTCGTTAAATCTCTTCTTAATGCTTGCGGCACTAATAACAGGATCATTTATTAAGAAAAACCAAATCATTCTCCACTGAAATTTGATCTTTAAACTTCCAATATTCTTTAAGGGACTCGTCTTATTTAGTTTTGTCTGTTGGCTAGCCTTTTAAAAATAACCTTTTTAGCAGTTGTAAAACTGAATCCTTTTCCGTTTCGTATTTAATTTCCTGTAACCGAGGTTCTGCTACTGAAACGCTATGAACTATCTGATGGGCAATTCTGTTTTGTGGATCTGTTCAAAAATGGGTATTCTGTTTGTTCCTCTAATGCCGCCCTAGACAATGTGTCCGCTAAATGTAAATATTTTCTGGGCACAAAAATAACTTCCAGCTTATACCTTAGGAGTTTAATTCAAATTCGCTGTAGCCGAACTGACTGTAGCCGAACTGACTGTATTTGGTGCAACTGTTTTTTCATAATAGAAACCAATGGCTTGTGATCTGTTCGTACGTCCATAAATGAAATGATGGTATCGTTCGCATGCCGCCAAATGGCTAAAAATTCTACCCATTGAACAAAAAACTGCACTGTAGTAGAACTGGACACGCTCCCAATTTTGACAATATACAAATACTACAACAAGAAAAGAACTGCTCACTTAGATTTACTCTGGAGATGCTGCACATAATTGACACACCTACACACAAACGACTCAAGTACAAGACAGACATTGACAACTGCGCTCACATTTACAGACATCTGATCAAAACAAAAAGAATCAAAAGCAGAGCTAAAAACAGCAAAGACGATAACAACAAAATGAATATCAATTGGACAACTACAAGGCGAAGAATCTACATGTGCAATAGGGCGTATCGAATTACAATTTTTTTTTCGAATTTCACATTGTAAGAGGTCTCAAAAGTTGCATGGGTTTGTCAAGATCAGCCAAAAAAAATTTCAAGAAAAAACAAGGATGTCTTCCTGCCCCGCAAGGTCAAAGTTGTTTTTTGAGGAAAACAGTAAAAAATAACAACCTTAAAATACTTTGACTTTTATAAAAAAAACTACGTATGTCTTAAAGCAAAAGTAGGTAAAGGCTTAAACTAACAATATATTGGTTAACACGATGCCACTCACGATTCTTATCCACAGTGTCCTGTGTAAAGGATATTTGAAGCAAAAGTTGTAATCGAGATAGCACAGAACTTTTGATTGTTACCCAATAGTCTAAATTTTTGTGGTATTGATTACACTGTTAATGTATTCCTTAAAGTTACCGAATTAATAATTAGCATCATTTTTGCATATGCCTTTTCTTATTTTTGAGAAATGTATACTTGAATGCAATTTTTTAACTTTTTCAAAAAAATGAATATAAGATTTTATTTCTCGGGTACCAGAAATGGTACCGAAGAAACTTTTCACAATTTGGATTCTTCAAATATTCCTGAACAACACCCTGTCTAAAAGTTTTAATTTAAAATACCAGCTTAAGGCCACGATTTTATTAACTATTTTGATACTTAAACAAAAAAAACTTCCAAACATGAAATTAAACAATTTCATAAAAAAATATCAAAATAGAAAATAAAATTGTGGCCTTAAGCTGGTATTTTAAAATAATACTTTTAGACACAGTATTGTTAAGAAATATTTGAAGAATCCAAATTGAGCAAAGCTTCTTTGGTACCATTTCTGGTACCCGAGATATAAAATGAAATCTTGAATTGCATTCAAGTATACATTTCTCAAAAATAGGAAATTGCATATGCAAAAATTATGCTAATTATTAATTCGGAAAATTTAAGGAAAACACTAACAGTATAATCAATACCACCTAAATTTAGACTATTGGCTAACAATCCAAAGTTCTCTGCTATCTCGGTTTCAACTTTAGCTTTGAATATCCTTCACACAGGACACTGTGGATAAAAATCGTGAGTGGCATCGTGTTAACCAATATATTCTTAGTTTAAACCTATGCTTACTTTTGCTTTAAGACATACATAGTTTTTTTTATAAAAGTCAAAGCATTTTAAGGTCGTTATTTTTTACTGTTTTCCTCAAAAAACAACTTTGTCCTTGCGGGCAAGGAAGACATCCTTTTTTTTCCATAACATTTATTTTTGGGTGATCTTGACAACCCCATGCAACTTTTGAGACCTCTTAGAATACGATCTAAATTTTTCGATACGCCCTAATGTGCAATACTTAAGTGCAATATTTTTTCAAATTTTGTTGTTCAGTGTGTTATTTGGTTTTTTTCGTTGTGGTTCTTAAATGTCTAATTTACTGAAATAATTTAAAAATTGTTATATAATTGTGAGTAATATTAATTGTCATTGTGCAAAATTGTTTTAATATATGTATTGTAATTTCCCAATAAGCATTCAACTTGGTGATAAGAAGGAGATCAAGTTGAGCTCCAGTCTCTCTCTCCAATCTCAAGCGCTGAATCTCCAATGGATCTCAATTTGAGAACAACGGCATTCTCTAAGAAAATTGACGTTTGTTCTCCAGTTGAGATAAGGCTGGATCTCCACTTGACCTCCAACACATTTATCCAAGCAATGTCAAACCCAGTATTTTTATTCTACAACCCAGTATTTTAATTAAATTGGTTAATCGAATAGCTTTCCTATTCACACAGAAATACGCAGTCTGAAAATGAAAAGTAACAGATAAAAAAATAAATAATTTTTAAGTTAAAATATTTTATATTCAAGAAAATCTAACAAAATTAAATTACATACATTTGCATGTATACACGTACACTCTTAGATATGAAACTGTTAGAAAGGTATTTAATTGCATTTTGAAAGAGTTGCTTGAATATAAACATAAACATAATAGTAATTATTTTAAAAACATTTTATTTACATTTTTTAAACAAATAAAAATAATTCAGCCTGAAGACATTTTTAATTTCATTTAATTTAAAACAAGTTTCAAATTATTATTGTGACAAGAGTTTTAAACAAATTTTTTTATACATAGCTTGTTTGAAGAACAAAAGAATTATAAGAAATGTAATGAGATCATGAAAGTAAACAAGTAAACATAATAAAAATAGTTCAGCCTTAGAAAATTTTGGACTTAAAATTATTGGAATTTCATCATTTAATTTCAATTTACATAAGTTCGAAATTATTAAAAAGGTAAAAATATACGACTTTTTTATGATTAGAGTTTTAAGCAAACTTTCTATCTACAAAGTTAGTTTTTTGCAATAGTTCAGCCTTTTAGTAAGCCGGTTATTCGCCTGTTGAAAAAAAGATATGGATGTTTTTTGAAACTCAGCATCAGTTCCGGATGTATACTTGTGAAGGTAAGCCTCTGTACATAAAGGGAAATTTATACAATATATTACGTAGAGAGTTAAAATGAATGAAATTTAATAAATTAATCAAAAATATATATTGCGTTTAATAGCAGTAGTTATAATCAAGTGCTTGATTGCTTTCTTTTCGCCTGTTCCTTGCCACGAAAATTTTCTGGCAGCATTGTCAGTCATAATTCTTTTCCACGCTTCTTTTATGAAAGCTATTGTGCTGTTGCACGTAAGTGTTGTAAGTTCAGCAACCTATAATAATATTAAAATATTCGTTTTATGTTTTCATATATCGATTTTTTTATAATATTTGGTGAACTTACTAAATCTGCAAACTTTTCTTGCGAATTTTCAATTTCATTTTCAAATTCGTTGAATGCTTGGGTTGTCTGAAATGGTGTCTTAGGAAGTGCACATTGGCGACTGGTCACTTTTATGGATTGTGTTTGTGTGGTTTTAATTTCTTCCAAGATTCTTCTAAGCAATTTCTGTGTTGTTTCATGTTCTTAAATATTAAGAAAATAAATAGTAAATAATTAAATCAACCGTTTAGTTATATGGTTTGTTTACCTCCACGAAGTTTGGTTTTAACTTCTGCAATGTATGTTTTTAAAAACATCAAATCTGTAAATATATTTATTATAATGTAATACTGTAAGCTCGAGAAGAAAACATATTGAAGAGCTAGCGTTACTTTTATCTTTGAGTATATATATATAGAGAAACCACTTCAGCAAAACAAATTTAGGGAGTAACTCTGCCGCTTAGATGGCGCACTTACTCAACAATCGCTGAGATGCTGACACAGACTATGATTGAGGCAAATGATGCATAAAGAAATTTGTAAACATAAGTGTTTATGAGTAAGTATGTATGTTTGTATGTATGTGTGCACAAAACTAACAAAGCCTGTTGCTGTTGAAAAGATTTTATTTTTTACAGGAGTTTAGAGAGGAAAAAGTAGTCCATGATCTAGATTTAAATATCTAAAATTTTGAAAAATAATATGTCGATAAATCCTACATGTCGACAACTTTTGAAGTTATTTTTTTCATTCGGTTAATTTTGGGCATTTTTATTTCAGTTTTGTGATTTTTTAAGAAATTGTAAAAGCATAAATTTTGCCAGTTATTTTTGAAATGCAGTGAATTCTTCAAACAAATATGTGTTTTGAACATACTATTGTTCCAACGAATATTTTTATGCTTTTTATTTTAACAGAGATAAACATTAAATATAACATAAAAACAACTCCTTTTAAATAAAATAACAGAAAAGGCAAAAACATTTTTAAATAAAAAAAATTATGCGTACTTATAATTAATATACGTAATCTATTTATAAATAGGCGTAGGCAGAACAGTTAAGAACCATTTTCTGCCGTGTTTCTCAACCGATTTTGACAATTTTTTTTTCAAATCAATAAGAGTGGGCGTGGCACATCCCATATCCAAATTTGCGATATCGAATAGCTTTAGAGTTATAGGTCACACAGCTTCCGAAATTGGTATTCGACCACAAATCACACGTACCACTTCACTGGTTACATTTTATGGGCGTTGAAAAAGGGGCGTGGAACATTTCAGCAGCCCAAACTATAAGTCACAAATCAATGAAACTAGGTAGGAACTTCCTATTTGGTCGTGTTGTTTGACTGGAAAAATTGAACGAGCATTAGACAAGGGGGCGTGGCGCCACCCATACAATTTAAAGTTTTTATCTCGAATAGCTTTGGAAGTAAATGCCATATAACAATGAAACTCAATATGTGTTGGAAGTTGGTGATATCCATCTACTAGAAAATCGTCGCGCGCATTGGAAAAAAGGTTGTGGCTCTGCCCATATAAACCAAATTTTTGATATCGAATAGCTTTGAAAGTAAAAGTCATAGAACATGGAAACACAGAATGGAGTTTCTATTTTGTGATTTCCTGTCGGTGGTACATATGTTGCGATATGAGTTTGGTTATATTTCCACGTGAGTGAAGGAAGAAAAAAATGTATTCACTAAAAATACAAAAAAAAAAAAAAAATAATTTTTAAATGGTCGAATTTCGACCAAAGGCGACACTAGTATAATAAAATAAATAAAACTAGAATCGATATTATAAGATATTATTATTATATAGATCCCGGGGTATTAAAGATATTTTCGGGTCTCATTTAAAAAATAAATCCCATTTTTCCAATGAGAGGTTTTGCGACGAGTAAGTTGCGTCAGTATGTCAGTATATATCGCTCGTTTTCTTGAATAACGTTACAATCCAAAAAACATAAGAATTGAGTTAATTACACAGCAATATTCGTGTTACCATGATCTATGCTGTGTACAATTTTGGTAACGATATCTTCTTTAATTTTTGCAGAAAAATAGAATTTGTGATTCTATAATATCCAGTTTTTTTTGTCACTTTGTATGGATTAAACAATGTTCATTACAGTAGTACTTGTATATTTGATGTTTTGTCCATATTTTGAAAATGGTGAATTAATTTCCTTTGTCTGTTCAAAACTTAAAATGCTTCTCCTGAAAAATCTAATTTTTTGAGTTGTAACGTTATTGAAGAAAACGAGTGATATAATGTTCTCACAGGGACGCTTTTTTTTTAAAGAGTTGATTAATTTTGCTTGTAACCATATCTTCGACACTCTGTTTTTTGGCTTTTGGCGATCTGAAGATGTGCCATGGAATGCGTGAGTTTTGAACAAAGTTATTGGGATGTTTAGAAGAAAAAAAAATTAGTTTCGCCATTTTATTTTTTTTGACGTAGAATACGTCATTCTCGGAGGTAAGTAGGGTGGTTGATAGTGATCAGGTGTCGGTATTTATATAACTTTTTGAGCCTTTGGTGGGCCTAAAGTACTGTTCGTACAATGTTGATGTTAGCACTTGTTGGTCTGCTTGATCCTCAATGCGACAAAAATTCATGTTAGAACTATCTAACTTATATAAATTTTACACAATTACATGAAATATAAAGCCAACATTTGATGTTTTTGTTTGCTTAAACTTGCTACCTATTTATCGACAGTTTCCGGTTTTATCGACAAAACCATAAAATTTGTATGGGAGCCCCCCTAAGGAGTGGTCGGAGAGAATAGGTCTCAAAGGCAAAAATGTTCCTTTTGCAAAAGGAATGGGGGTCGGTCATACATATTAACCCTCTCCGGCACTCTCTTAAAGGTCATATGCTCAGGTGTATGGAATAAATAAACAAAAACCATAAAATTTGTATGGGAGCCCCCCTAAGGAGTGGTCGGAGGGAATAGATGTCAAAAGAAAAAATGTTCCTTTTGCAAAAGTAATGGGGATCAGTGATACATATTAACCCTTTCCGGCACAAAAACCATAAAATTTGTATGGAAGCCGCCCTAAGGAGTGGTCGGAGGGAAAAGGTGTCAAAGGCAAAAATGTTGCTTTTACAAAAGTAATGGGAGTTGGTCATATATATTAACCCTCTCCGGCACTCTCTTGAAGGTCGTATGCTCAGGTGTATGGAATAAATATACAAAAAACATAAAATTTGTATGGGAGCCCCCCTAAGGAGTGGTCGGAGGGAAAAGCTGACAAATGCAAAAATATTCCTTTTGCAAAAGTAATGGGGGTCAGTCAAACCTATGAACCCTTTCCGGCACTCTCTTAAAGGTCATATGCTCAGGTGTATGGCATAAATATACAAAAACCATAATATTTGTAAGGGAGCGCCCCTAAGAAGTAGTCGGAGGGAATAGGTGTCAAAGGCAAAAATGTTCCTTTTGCAAAACTAATGGAGGTCGGTCATACATATTAACCCTCTCCGGCACTCTTTTAAAGGTCATATGCTCAGGTGTATGGGATAAATATTTTGCTAAATAGTTTTTAAAAAAGATGTCATCAAAAACGAATGGACTAATTCTACGTCTTGTGTTACGACATAGTTGAAACTACTGTATCTTTTTTGAATTTGTTCGTATAGATTCTCAGCCCGGGTCGTCATAAAAGGGCTCATAAGTCTCTTCTTCTAAAGATATAGCCTTTAAATGAGGTGGTACATAATGAATTATGCTTGATCGAGCAATCGTTGGATGTTTGAATTAAAATACGGGTTAGCTTAGACTCGATATTTTGCTCTATACATGAACTTAACCCTTAAATGCCCAGCCTATCTTTTATGATACAACCGAGAAAATAAGCTATTTCTTTTAAAATATTGCAAAAATTAAATGCTGGATATGTAGTTTCACTCAGAAAATTGCAAGTATAAAACAAAAATTCAATTATTGGCATAACTTTGTTGGTTTGGGAACTATTGACCGTCAAATTCAAAAAATAGTTTTTTTTTTAATTTTTACGGAAAGTTCGCTTTTTGACATGAAATATCTTTTAAACTATTAACAATGTTTGAGTTAAAAAAATTACAAGTTAGTCTAGTTATCATAAAAGGAATCGTTTTCCGCGTTTTTGCCTTGAATTCCTACAACCAAGCTGATTGATGGTATACGTCGGAATACCCACTGTATCTTTTTGGATACAACCATGTTTTCGTTAATAACTTTTAAACAAAATTTTTTTCATTTTTCACAACATAATTTTTTTTTAATGAAATCGGTGTTATTGGGCATTTGAGGGTTAAAAGCCTTTCACAACAAAGATCCAAGCTATCTTCCGTACATGGGAAAATATTTGGATACTGAGTCGGTATGGAGGTTTTTAGAAGTTTTTTCATTATAGCTCGTTGAACTATACATGATGTATTTAAATCCTTTTCGCAAAATTTTATAGTTCCCTTTCCATATTGAGCCAAATTTTTTAATTCTTCATTGTCTGAATGCTTGACCCAAAGCATTCGTCTTTTATCAGTTGGCAAATGAAAAATGACAACGAACAACATGGTGTAGAAACATTGTAGCAATTTTTATGTACGCATTTTGATTTTGATTTTTTTCTTTGAAAATTTAATAGAAATATAATGAGTCGCACAACCAAACTCTATAAAAGTGCATATAAGAATTAAATGCTACACGCATGCGCTTGCCTCAGCAGCACAAAAACACAAAACACAAAAACAAACAAGTCGCAACTTAACGGGATCATACCGCACACACAACTAATGCGACAGCTCAACCAACAAAACAACACTGTGTGTGTGTTTGTGCATTGCTGTCTGTCTGTTCATTTGTATGTTTGATCAATGTCGATATTAAAACAAAAAAAATATACAAACCAGCGTAGAAATCTGAAAGTGGTGTATGTGGCGCCATCTAGTGCGAGAGTGACACAACTCAAAGTAATTTCTCTATATGTATATACTCAAAGCTTTTATATATATTTGTTTTAATTTCCATTAAATCTGAAAAGATAGTTAGTAAGAAATTAAATGTATGGAAAATGTGTATAACTTAAATGCGAGTAGTACCTTTTTTGGTGACAGGATCATTTTCTGCACAATTTCTTTTAATGAATGTTGATGCATTGTGGTAGAAAGTGTAATGTTAATTGGTATTGAAAAAAAATCAGATAAATTCATTACTTCCTGTGCTATCAACTCTATATTTCCATTGCAATGGTAAATAGATGCTATTTTAAATATTTTGTTTTTAATGGAATAAAAATTATTTGGTTTCTCCGTAGATAAAAAAAAGCTATTAGTGTTGATTGATTTTAAGTGCTCATTTTTTAATTTTGTACTATAAGCTATTTTCGCTGTAAAGTTAAGACTTTCCTCTATAAGGCGATTATATAATTGTGCAGCAACTTGAGTTCTTTTCCTGCATTTTTTTTTTTTCAATGACGACAAAAAATTTTCAAATTTAAAGGCACTAATTGATTCTAAGCTTCCATATTTTAATGCATCTGCTGCAAGGTGTGTTAAGCAATGAAAGGTGAATGTTAGAAAGAAGTCGTCATATAAAGTTGTAACGTTTTTAATGAATTCATAGAGCAGCTTTTCAGCACAAGCGTTATACTCTTTACAAAGCTTTTCATCCAATAAAATTCTTATGGCCAGGCTTAGCATTAAAAAGTGCGCGTATCTTTCATCGTCAAGAATATCATGCAGAACAAATATTCCAGTATAAAGTAAAAACATTCTTAATTCGGTTGCCTTATACCGTTCAAGATCATTTAAGCTACGCGTTCGCCTAGCAAATTCTTTGGGAATCTGATTGTATAAAAAAATTAATTTTGAATTTATTATGTTTATTTGTTCCTTTTTCAAGGAAAATATTTTCTTTTTAGTTTTAACCCACCCTACAAGCAAAGTCTTTAAAACGCCCAGACGAGTTTACTATATCTATTGGTAATCTCTCTATTGCAATAGGTTCCATCGTTCTGTGATGGTTGGAATGCAAACGCAAACGAAAATCCGAGTTTATTCGAGGTCTGTGTACTTCACAGCGAAATATCATTCTATGATTAAATGATTCACCTTTTTGGGTGCACTTAAGACAACTAAAATAACCAGTATGACCTTTTGTTTCGAGAACGAATGCTCTTGCGGGTGCATCGCAAATTATTGCGCGACAATTAACCTGGTAATGATTTCCTCTATGAATAAGCCCCGTTTTCATGAGGAGCTCCAATTCATCAACAAATCTCTTCAAGAATATGCTCGAATTTAAAGTTTTACTATGACCACAATAAGCTCCAACAACCATAACATCGGGAGTCCCATCCAAATTAATCAATATCGGCCATGTTTGCAAATTGGAACTTTTAGCCAAAGGAAGTCCATCAATATTGATGTTTAAATTTATGTCACCGTATTGGAATTAATTTTTTAATAAAAAATCAGTCAAAGCAGCCTCAACGCCATAGTGAACGTACTCGCCGCTTCCCAGAAGATCATTACCATGCCGAACCAATATTTGGAGCAACGAGTTTGTTGCAGCATTTGTAATATTGTTCTGCACAGCCCAGTTAGCCAATTCTACTCTCAGAGATTCTTTTGGACGTGCTTTTGAGCTGTGTTCATACTCCTCAGAGCTGCATTCCTCGTCGTCTGTGCTAAATTGCTCATATTCTGAGCTTTCTTCACAACCAACAAGGGTTGCAGCTTCTTGGAAAACTGATTCCCACAAGGAAGCAGATTGTCGGTCAGCAACTTCTCGAGCAGCGGCAGAAGTTGTTGGCTCTTCAAACTTATCGGATCTATCCGATAGCAAATTTATAATTTGCTGCACTTCTCTTTTTATTTTTTTACTCATCTTACCTTCAGAAATAACTTTTTTTTATTAAAACTTTAAAATTTAAAAACGCGGTTTTTCACAATTTCTTTTATTTAATTTCAACCAACAGCTGATCGCAGCATCGAAAGCATTGCCAAGCACATGCGAAATAGCTTGATTGCAGTTAAAAGGTATTGCCATAATGAAAAATAAGTTTCTCCAGCTTGTTTCTAGTTTAACTCAAAGGTATTGGAGTTGACTTGGATAATTGTGTTGGAGATCAAGTGGAGGTTGAACAATTTTTCCCACACGTTGGTGAAGCGAAATTTTCGTGCTTGTTGGGTTTAGTCCTTGATGATGAACTCCGACGGAGTTCGAAATATTGGAATTAATAAATAATTAATTCAAAATTTACCTCAAACCCGCTCACTCATTTTTTTTGAAAATTATATAAAAGGTCATTAAATACACAATCGTTTTTATATAATCAATATATTTTAAAGACTGAAACCTTATTAAAAAATAACCCGAAGGTTTTTTGGCTTTTACTTTACCGAAGCGTAAAACAAATGGCTTTCCAGCAAGCATGCGATTCAATGATCGAAAGTCTAATAATACCTTGGGATCATGCAATTTGTTCGCAAAATTTTTGCAGAGAACTTACTTAAAATATGATTATCCAGCAAATACTGAGTTTCTATACTTTGATACAGTCGGATACACCTAATCGATAACTTTGTAGTCACAGCAAAGGATGTTTCCGATGCAATTTCAAGTTTAAAACCAAGCTTCAAGCAAGAGGATGACGGCTTTTCCCCAATGTTTTTAAAAAATTGCATATTAAACATATTAAAACCAATTACATTCTTATTTAATCTGTGCTTTAAGTCAGGAAAATTTCTAGACGTCTGGAAAACTTGTTTATTTATACCCATTTTTAAATCTGGCGACCGTGGCGATGTATGTAATTACAGAGCTATTGTTAAGCAATCTACTTTTGCTAAAATTTTCGACCATATTATAAAAAACAAGATATTTGATCAGATTAATGAAGCTATAAGTAATGCTCAACACGGATTTATACCCGGCAGATCCACTTCCACGAATTTGATACTGATTACTAATTACATTGTGGATGCCATGATAGATCGTTGTCAACTTTATGTAGTTTCCACAGATTTTTCGAAGGCGTTTGATAAAGTCGATCGATTTATTGTTAAAATTAAAGAAATATGGGTTTTCGGATTTACTTATATAATTTTTTAGTAGTTTTTTAGCAAACAGCAGGCTCCTAGTTAAAATTGATTCAAATGTCTCCGAAGATGTAGTACTGGCTTCTTCCGTTATTCCTCAATGTACACACTGTGGACCTTTACTGTTTTTAATTTTTATAAATGATTTGCCTGGTTTATTAACGGCTTCTAAATGTTTGATGTTTGCCGATGATATAAAATTATTTCTGAAAATTTCTGATAATTCTGACTGCTTGTTGTTGCAAAACGACTTTAATATTTTTGGTAATTGGTGTTTAATAAATAATTTTAATTTGAATGTCAACAAATGCTCCATAGTTTCGTATACGAAATGTAGTAACCATATAGTTTTTGATTCGTTATCTAATAATAATCTAATTAATAATCGTTATCTAATATGCAAAAAAGAAAATAAGGACTTAGGTGTTATTTTTGATTCAAATCTTAGTTTCAAAATACATTATCAATATGTTATCTCTAAATCGTATGCTATGATGGGTTTCATAAAAAGAAATTCTCAAAGTTTTAAAGACCCTATGACTATTAACCCTTAAATGCACCGTGTATCTTTTAAGATACAACCATTCAAAAAATTCCTAAGGATACATTTTTGGTTTGATTTTTTTCAAATCGTTTCTATATTATTTAGAATATTATAAGTCTTAAATAAAAAAATAGTTTTTACTTCTATTTGTCATACTTTTTAAAAAAATTATGTACATAGTCAAAAAAATTTTTTGTTTTAATTAAATAAACACTATTTTTAACAGTTTAACTTCTAGGAACAGATAAATAATTTTGATTAGGAAAAAATACTGACTGCTTTCAAAACATATCCTTTAGTGATTTCAGTGGTTCGAAAAAATTTCGATCATTTGGCACCTCACTGGGCCACTTTAGTTGGTTGTATCTTTAAAGATACAGTGTGCACTCCCTGCAGCTTTTGATAATTTTAACTTTTAAAATAAATGAAGTTAAAATAAATAAATGATAAATGATTTATAGTTTAAAATAAATGATAATTTAAAATAAATGAATTAACAAAAATTTCATAACATATTTCTTTAAGTTTGATATATTTTAATAGGGATTTCAGATGTGTGTAAATTCACATTGTATCTTTATAGATACAAACACTTTTTTTAAAACAACTTTTTAAAAAAAAATTTTTTCAAAACTAAAAACGCTGTTTTTATTTTTACTCAATTTTACATAAAATTTTTCATATAAATCGGGGGCCTTGTGTATTTAAGGGTTAAATCACTTTATGTGTCTTTAATACGAAACATCTTTGATTACTGCTCAACAATCTGGGATCCATTTTATGCTTATCATTCAAACCGCATTTAAAAAATTCAAAAGCATTTTACTAAATACGCTCTTCAGAAGGTGCAATGGCCGGATGGCCTTCCTACTTTTTACGAAGCTAGACGTAAATTTCTTGGGTTGCAGTCTTTGAGTGATAAACGTGCATATTGTTCGCTTTTGTTTGTACACAATGTTCTTTCTGGAAAAATCAATTGTGATGATATTCGAAATCTATTCGTCAGACATATCTCAACAAGATCCTTAAGAAATCACCATTTATTTGATGATAGAATTCATAGAACTAATTAGTCCTTCAACGAACCTATTGCTATCATAGATTCATTCGATTATGTAATAATTTTTCCAAATTTCTTATTTTTAATGTTAGTTTAAGCGAATTCCGTTTACAATTATTCATTATTTTAAATTAGGTTAAGTATTAATTTTTGTAATAGTCTGTAAGATTATTACGGAAGCAGAAAAATTAACAATCGTTTTTAAGACACAGTGTTGCGATTTTAAGGTATATAAAGGGTGTTTTTTTTAGGGGTTTGTTTTTCGAATAGAGATGAAACTGGCATTTTGTGGTCAAATCTGGCAACTCTAATGTCATTTATGTTCAGTTTGGTTTGCCTTTTCATCATGAACAGGTTGACAAAAGAACAACGCTTGCAAATGGGCCGAAAATGAGATTGATCTCGATGCTGATTTTCATCGCAAAATTTTGTTTAGTGATGAGGCTCATTTTTGGTTGAATGGCTACGTCAACAAGCAAAATTGCCGCATTTGGAGTGAAGAGAATCCACATGAGATCCTTGAGACGCCATTACATCCACAAAAACTGACTGTTTGGTGTGCTCTATGGGCTGGTGGAGTCATTGGGCCATACTTCTTCCGAAATAATGCTGGAGAGTCAGTTACCGTTAATGGAGACCGGTATAGAGCCATGATAACCGACTATTTTGTTCCCGAATTGGATGGCATGAATGTGGATGAGTTGTGGTTCCAACAAGACGGCGCTACATGCCACACAGCGCACGTCACAATCGACTTATTGAAGGAAACATTCGATGAGCGCATAATTTCGCGGAATGGACCTGTCAATTGGCCACCAAGATCGTGTGATTTGACACCATTGGATTATTTTCTTTGGGGATATGTGAAGTCGCTCGTCTACGCCAACAAACCAAAAACGTTAGGGGACATGGATGCCAACATTCGTGTTGTTATTGCCGACATTCGGCCCTATATGCTCGAAAAAGTGGTTGAAAATTGGACCTGTGGAATTGGCTTTATTCGAGCCAGCCGCGGCGGCCACATGCCCGAAATCATATTTAAACATTAATGGCATAAAATTATCCTTCCAATAAAACCAAATTGATGGACATTAAAACGATTTTCTTGTGTTTTTTCTCTATTCGAAAAACAAACCCCTAAAAAAAACACCCTGTATATATATATAATATACGTGTAAATTTTACAAAAAATTTTTTTTGCTTAATGTGTTCTTTATAGTTTTAAGAATATGCATACACATTTTTAAATCTATATTGAAAAACAAAACAGAAGTTAAAACGTTTTTCGTTAACCTATGTCTAAACTCCATACAACGTAAATAAAAAACTTTAAACGCGATTTCCTCGAAACTAGTTTTTTTAAAACGGTTCGATAGATAACTCGAAATCTGTTGGTTCAATTTGAATGATTTTTTTTTTGCATTTTGTTCGTTATTTTGTCCTTTAAGCATCCCCCTAAATTCAAGTATCTATTTGTTTTTTTTTATAAACAAAAAAGCGCGCGAAAATGTATCTATTTTTTTAACTTTTTACTTCAACCTCCGCCATAATTAAAAAAAAACCCCCGGGGGTCTTGCGTAGGGGAATGCTTAATATAAGGTCTATGCTTTAAAATGTCCTTTAATTTTTTTGTTTCCGAGACATGGGAAAGGCCATATCCATCGAACCGTTTTGGATGTCTTTTTTTCAATGCTATTTTCAGCGCCCTCTAGATAAAAGCGAGAGCCGTATTTAAAAAAAAAAATAATATTTAATATGAATATTTGTATACGGCCTCTAATTATTTATATTGAAAACAAGTTTTTCGAGCTCTAGGCCAAGCATGTTGTCAACAAGACAACATGAAGAACAAAGAAGGCAACAACCAACAACAACAACAACGGCTCTGTATAGAGCAAATCACACAGCTTGACTATACAGAGTGTTTCATTGGCCGCTACACCAACTCATCAGTAGCCTTTGTATGACTTTACACTGTGATCCACTCAAGCTACTTAGGTTCTACATATACTGCCAATATGCCGAGAAAGTTACACGGAATTTGTTTTTGGCAGAGAACGCTGGAATTTTTGTAACTGAGTTCTTATCTACTTTTTGATGCATACTGTACTAAGGTTAACAACCTAGATCGTATCATACTTTTAGGCATAGCCTTAATTCATGTGCATCTTCGAAATTCGATCACAGCGGTTTACTGCTATCAGAGCATATTGAAGTTGTTATTATTTTTGCTGTTTAGCTCCTCCCTTTTTTCCCACACTTTCATTTTAGGGTTCAGTTAGTTTAACTGATGCTACACCTAAGATGGCGTGGAGACCATTTTTTTTTTTTTGTTATGAAAGACTTTGTTGTTTTTTTTTATGTGATAAACACACAACCAATCATTTATCTTAACATTTTTATGGGCGTGCTCTCCCAGAATATTTAATATTAATATTTGTATACGGCATCTAATTATTTATATTGAAAACATTATTTTTATTATTTATATTGAAACGAATTTCGAAGATGCACATGAATTAAGGCTATGTCTAAAAGTATGATACGATCTAGGTTGTTAACCTTAGTACAGTATGCATCAAAAAGTAGATAAGAACTCAGTTACAAAAATTCCAGCGTTCTCTGCCAAAAACAAATTCCGGGTAACTTTCTCGGCATATTGGCAGTATATGTAGAACCTAAGTAGCTTGAGTGGATCACAGTGTAAAGTCATACAAAGGCTACTGATGAGTTGGTGTAGCGGCCAATGAAACAGTCTGTATAGTCAAGCTGTGTGATTTGCTCTATACAGAGCCGTTGTTGTTGTTGTTGGTTGTTGCCTTCTTTGTTCTTCATGTTGTCTTGTTGACAACATGCTTAGCCTAGAGCTCGAAAAACTTGTTTTCAATATGAAAAAAATAATATTTTTATAAAGTATTTTTTATGTACAATAATATATTACCCTATATTAATTTTAAAAAAAATTATAACTTCTTATATCAAAAAAAATTTTTTTTTAAAACAGCTCCTGTTGGTTGTTACACGTATATAAGGCAATTTTTGGTTTCGTTTTAAGGATAAGATAGTTTTAAAGATGAATGCAAAAAAATGCACAACAAATTTTGAAAAAAAATTCCTTAAACTTTGTTTTAAAAACGGTTGTTACTTAAAAGAACAAGACTTTAAAACTAAAAACATTAATGCTACTATTTAGAGAACAAAAAAATTAAAAAAAAGGAGAAACAAGTTGTTAAGGAATAATTATGCCTGTTGCATACCCTGTGGCAGCACTTTAAGTTTCATTATCTTGACAGCTTACATTGCTGTCCTACTCATAAACTTTTTTGTCCTACTTTTTTACTTTTTGCATGTAAATTAAAAAGCGTGTTTGGTGTAACGCTTCGCTCAGCCTCACAGTGAGATTCATTAACAACTTGTGATATAATTCTTGATAAAAATTGAATTAAATTAACTTTAAAACATTAAACTTAAACTTTTCTTGTATTTGGTTTGATTTCCCATACATAAGTAATTAGGACTATTTTTTCATTTTAAACTTGTATATATCTGAAACAAATTTTAATAAATTGCTTAACTTTTGGTTTTCAATTTCAAGATTTGTGATCACAAGTTAAACATAAAAGTCGTCAATGGACGATATGGCGGAGCATCCCATGACTCACATGTATTTAGCCTTTCCCACGAACGGCAATATCTGAAGCAGAGATTTGAAAATGGAGACATGTCATCGTGGATTAGTGGTAAGTTTGATCCTATTCTTTTTTGTACAGCTATTCAAACTAATTTGTATTTTGATAATTAAGGTGGAACCACGGCTATCCTCTGCTTTCCTCTGGAACCACGGCTCTTAATGCCATACCGAAATGCTCCGGAAAATTCTTAAGAATGTAATTTTAATCAAAAATTTTCTGAAGCAAGATCAGCTATAGAGCGTGTGTTCGGAATATTGAAAGGGAGATTTCGATGCCTTCTTGCTGCTAGAGAACTTTATTATGCTCCGGAAAAAGTTGTGCAAATATTAAACGTATGTTGTGCACTGCATAATGTATCTTTAAAACATAATATTGAGCCACCAACTGATATCCCAATTGAAACACAAGAGTTCGCAATTAACACCATTTATCAAACCGTTATTCTTGAAGATTCTTATTTTTCAAATATTGCTCAAAAGATAAGGGATGAAATAAAAAATATGTTCATACAAACAAACATAAAACAACAAACACACAAAACATACATACACGATAAAATATTAATTCATAATATATAAACAAAAATACACTAAGCAATCAAAACAATTTGCACATAAGAACGCAGTTTGTTGACACCAGCATAATTCTAGGCCAACGACATGTAATTCGTATTGTTAATCAGCTGAAATGTAACCAAAACAATATTGGCAAATTGGGTCACAAAAATAAGTGCAATAACCTGCGGTCATGAACTTCGTACTTATAGTGCAATGCAGCAATTTTATATTTGTTAATTTCATATTTATTTTAGTCTAAGTATTTTCCTTTAAATACTCTTATTTTTTGTCAATTTTCATTCAGTCGTTTTTAATAAATGTACATATAAACATTACTTACATTGTCTACATTCTTTAAAACATCAGATTGATTCTGTGACGACCCAAAACAAGCAGTCAATTTTGGGTGCACACGTTCTCCATCATCAAAGCAGAAACTGAGTTATTTTAGATTAAATTATTTATTATTATTATTATTATTTGCCTTTGAATTATTGTTATTCTATTATTGAATTGAATTACTGAATAATTAAGCTTTGTTAAATTAATTAAATTAGATATTGAATGTAACTAAGCACCCTGTGCCTACATAAACACATAGAATAAGGTATATATATTTTGTTGGTGTGAGCAGCGGTCAATGCGGCAAAAGAACAGCAAAGCTTATCATACGATTTCAACATTTCAACATAACATTGAGCATCAACCAGAGAAAGATAGAAACACACGTTGAAAACCAGTATTTCCCCTACCAACGATCTAAGCATAACACAAACAGTGCGACGCGAGACACAAGCAAAAATACAAATACAACTCGAGTTGCCAGAAAGCATAGCTGAACGAGAGACGCATGAAAAAAACAAATACAACTCGAGCTAACAGCAAGCATAGTTCAACGAGA
Source organism: Pherbina coryleti (assembly GCA_943735915.1). Classification (NCBI taxonomy): domain Eukaryota; kingdom Metazoa; phylum Arthropoda; class Insecta; order Diptera; family Sciomyzidae; genus Pherbina; species Pherbina coryleti. The sequence continues at coordinate 111,573,833 of OX030950.1, read as the reverse complement.
GGCGCATGGAAAAAAACAAATACAACTCGAGTTACCAGCAAGCATAGCTGAACGAGAGACGCATGAAAAAAAACAAATACAACTCGAGTTACCAGCAAGCATAGCTGAACGAGAGACGCATGGAAAAAAACAAATACAGCTCGAGCTAACAGCAAACATAGTCTAACAAGAGGCTCGACTGAAGGAGTGAATTAATTGTACAGTCAGTAGCTGACGGACCATGAACCAAGAAATAAAGATCATGCAAAGAAAAGAGCCGCCATATTGTAAACAAAACAAAGCTGGTAGTTCTGACGTCATCGGTCACAAATTGTTTTGTTTACGTGTAGCGATTATATGTGAAAAATTATTTCTTGAAGTTTTAAAGAATTATAAGTGTTTATAATTCAGTAATTTTTTGTGTTTTTTATAAAAATGAAGTATGCTGTAGCGACGTGCAATAATTGCAACAGCAAAAAAAAATTACTTTAAATTTCGTTACTGCATGAAAATATAAACAAACAAAGTATTCACACACTTTTTTCGAGAATTAAACTTGTTAATTTTATAATTTTCCACTTTTATTTGAGTTTTCACATGTTTTGCATGAAAAACGTATGCAATATAGCTTTTTTTGTGACCGATGACGTGGCATGAAAAAAATACTTTTTTCTCGCACTGCTGATTGCTTGATCTTGTCTTGTTGGTTCATGCTGACGGACCACCAACCGAGGAGGAGCAACACCAAGAAAAGTAGCTGACGGACCACCAACCGAGAAGGAAGTTCATCGAAAAGGCTAGCTGACGGACCATCGGAGGAGGAAGATCATATAAATTTCGAGCAAACAAGAAGCTGAGGGCGAGGAACGCCAACACGGAGGATCGAGAAGGATTGACAGCGGAGGCTGAGGACAAAACCAAAGGTAGATATTTTTTTGTTGTGGGAAAAGTACTAGAGTATTTGCTAAGGCGCACCGTCAGGTCGCACGGGTGGTCAAGAAGTTAGGAAGCGCAACCGTCAAGTCGCTTGGTTGAGTCTTAGAGTGGTAGATTATTTGCTAAGGCGCACCGTCAGGTCGCACGGGTGGAAAAGTTCAAGCCAGGAAGCGCACCGTCAGGTCACAGTGTTCAAGCTCAAGAGCTATTGGAATATTTGCTAAGGCGCACCGTCAGGTCGCACGGGTGGGCAAGTGAAGGTTAGGAAGCGCACCGTCAGATCGCTTGATCGTGGACGTGACTTTACTAGGGTATTTGCTAAGGCGCACCGTTAGGTCGCACGGGTGGGAAAAGACACCTAGAAGGCGCATCGTCAGATTGCCCCAACATAACTCGAGTTTGACGGTCAGGGCATAAGTGTGTAGTCAGGGAAAAGTATAGAAACCGGACTAGCTCCAGAGACATTAGCCAAAGCGACATCTCCTGGTTCGCGAAGCGCACAGCCAACTTCTACCAACCGGATATCTCTCGCCGCACCAACACCACATCGCTCGCCACACCAACTTACTTTCATCTTCATTGTAAGAAACAGTAACTTAAAAAATTGCTAAACTATATTTTCAAAACAAATATCCCAGCTATAAATTTTTGTGACGAATCCTGGACAGCGGCTGAGCATATCTCAGCTATAGAGCCGGAAGACCGGCAGCTTCGTTACAATTCATCAAGCAAAATATTGGTTTAAGTGCCTGTATTTTGCCCATCAAAACATCAGTTGTGTATTGGTTCAAGTACCTATGCTCAACACTCGTCTAAATAGGTTTGCACCTAGTTAGACACAAAAATTCATTGGTGACCCCGACGTGATCGGAAGGATAACTGGTTCAAGTGCCAAGTATCCATCAATCTATTGATCACTAAACACAAAGACGGCCATTCATAAGTGACCCAGATGACACCAATCAAGTTCTCTACCTGTATACAGCACCTATATACCTGTATACAAAAAGGATCCAAAAGTTTGGAGGGATCTAAAATATTACAAACTACGGCTAAGCCAGCTTGAAGCCATACATGCCAAATTCAAGGCAAATCATATAGAGCTTAATAAAGTAAAGGATCGCAGTCACGAGTACTTTACTAAGGACTACTACACGCAGCTGACAGTGCTTTGCGAAAAATACGTAAAGCACTTTATGCAAGAGATCAACTACAAATTGGATACAGCTATTGATGAAGACAGTGCTGACGACAATGTTCGGAGACCGGAACAATGGGCATTAGGCGAAGAAATCTCAAACAAGGAGAATCTAACTAATGGTCTGATTAGAAAGGCCCACAGAAAAATGTCTCTCCTAGAGTCAAGGCTCTCTAACATTGGAGTCTTGGAAGGAATATCTTTACGATATTATGACCTAAAGATGGAATTTTTGAACCAACTATGGCATGACATAGCCATATTTGACGAACACATTTGGGAGCAACACTCCAATCCAGTAGCTTTAGGCTATGATGCAGAGAAATTTCATACACTTGAGCAAGCAGTGCATCTGAAAATAACAGAAATCACTTTAATGCTTAACCAACCCGTTCACCAGCACGAGTCTCACCCATCAAAGAGCACTATACCAATTCCAAAGGTGCAAATTCTGAAATTTGATGGGGATTACTTAAAATGGAGCCAATTCCACAACTTGTTTATATAATCCATAAACAACCATTATCAAACGTAGAAAAAATGTGGCATCTAAAAACACAGCTTACAGGAGAAGCATCAGGCTTAATCAGTCACCTGGCTACTACTGATGAAAATTATGTCGCAGCATGGAAGCTACTAGAAGAGCGCTACAACAACAAAAGAGTATTGACGTCAACACTTATAAAGAAATTGGTAGATCAACCATCCGGAACTTCGAATATGGCAGCAGTCAAACACCTGCATGACACAACAAGGGAATGCCTACTGGCTTTAAATAATTTAGGCATCCAAACTGATTCATGGGATCCATTGCTGATTTATATTCTCATAAAAAAATTGGATCGAAGCACATACGTTCAATATGAACAATCAATTGTGAGGCCTAAAGAAATTCCCAAAATATCAGAATTTTTGGCTTTCCTCGAATTACAATTCCAAACCATGGAAACTATTGGACAACGAGAAAAACCAAAGGCGCCAATAAAGGTCTTCACATCATCAGCCGCACAAATGGACATCAAACTCTGTTTGTTATGTGGAAAGAAATTCCATCCCCTGTTCGCATGCGATAACTTCCTAAACCTCAAGGTGCAGGATCGTATAAAATATGTACAAAAACACAAATTATGCCTGAATTGTCTAAAGTCAGGTCACGCAGCAGGACAATGTGCATGGCGACACTGTCCCAAGTAATCAAAAAAACACAATTCACTACTTCATCTTCAGCAACAAGAATCATCATTACATGGGATAAAGAATGAAGTTAAGGAAGATTCACCAGCAACTGTGGTAACAACTAATCATGCAATGAAAAACAACAAATATGTGCTGTTGGCAACAGCAAAAATTAAAGTTGTCGCAAACAATGGACAGGCCTGTGAAGTACGTGCATTACTTGATTCTGGTTCACAAATAAACATGGTGACACAGCGGCTCGTCAACAAGTTATCATTAACCACTACAAGGTCACAGCTTTCTATTGAAGGAATCGGACAACAAACAGGAACTTCAACTTCAAGAGTCAACGCTGCAATTCATTCACAAACAGAAGGCTTTTCAACAAGAGTAGAAGCCAATGTCATGCCAAAACTTATTTCTTCACAACCAACAAGGGACCTAGAAGTGACAAATTGGAATCTCCCAATTCATCTACGCCTGGCCGATCCCAAGTTCTTTAAGTCTGGAAGAATTGACATGATTATTGGTGCTGAGCTCTACCATAGCCTAATCCACCCCGAGCAGCTTACATTGAAAAGAAATTTACCACTCCTACAAAACACAGTTTTTGGATGGATTGTCATTGGAAAAACTGAAGTGTCGACAGAACCAATTGCAGCAGGCGCCGTAGCTACTATAGAAGATGAAAACTTGGACTCTATTCTTGAAAGATTTTGGCGAATCGATGATTTGAACACAGTCAGTCAGGCCATGACCCCTGTTGAAAATTGGTGTGAAAATCATTTTACTAATAACATAAGAAGAGATTATGATGGTCGTTTCATTACCCGTTTACTCTTTTATGAAAGTACAACGGCTCTAGGAAAATCGAGGGACATGGCTATTAACAGGTTTTTATCTCTCGAAAAAAGATTACACAGAGATCCGACCATACAAGCACAATACGTTAAGTTCATGGATGAGTACGAGTCGTTGAATCATATGGAAAAAATGTGGCCGAAAGATGTTCCCGATGTTCATTATTTTATTCCTCATCATTACGTACTAAAGCCAGATAGCAGTACCACAAAGCTCAGGGTCGTATTTGACGCATCAGCCAAAACGTCAAGTGGCAAGGCTTTAAACGATATATTGCATAAGGGCCCTATTGTTCAAAGGGATTTATTTTCAATGCTGCTGCGCTTTAGAACATACAGATACGTGTTTACAGCTGATATTGAAAAGATGTATCGACAGATTGGCATTCATGAGGAAGACACAGCTCAGCAGCTTATTGTGTGGCGGAAGGACCCAAGTGAAGTTATTCAATACTACCGGCTTAAAACAGTGACGTTTGGAAGAACATAAGCACCATATCTTGCTACCAAATGTCTCCAATATCTGGCAAAACAGAACATGGGTAAATACCCACAAGGTGCACGAACATTGCTTGAAGATTTTTATGTGGACGATTGTCTCAGTGGTGCCAATGATATCGCATCAGCTTTAGAATCTCAAACCCAACTTACACAAATTCTTCAAGAAGTTGGCTTCAAACTCCGGAAATGGTGCTCTAACAACTCAAGATTACTTGCAAACATACCTGTAGAGGATCAAGAAGTCAACCTGGATCTGGATGATAAGGCTACAAAAACATTAGGTCTCATTTGGCTACCAAAAACAGATCAACTATGCGGACGAGCTTACTTATCACAAGTTGAACAGATTACAAAACGCGGAGTAGCTTCAGACTTAGCACGAATCTTCGATCCATTAGGAATCTTTGGACCTGTAATCGTATCCGCAAAAATATTCATGGAAAAACTATGGAAGCAAGAATATGAATGGGATGAAAGGCTACCACATCAAATTCAACAAGAATGGCATCACTTCAGAGAAAACATATTGGAACTCAATAACTCAAAGGTACCCCGACACATATTTCATTCAAAACCTCACGTAAAGGTTCAGCTACGCATCTTTGCCAATGCCTCAGAACGAGCGTACGGAGCAGCTGTTTATGTGCGAACAACATACAAGGATCGAACCATAACATCGAACTTGCTCTGCGCAAAATCAAGGATAGCACCCCTAAAACTACAAACGCTTCCTCGATTGGAATTGTGTGCAGCAGTTTTAGGAGTTGAGCTTACAGAACGAGTGAAGCAGGATCTAAAATATCAAGATGTCCCAGCATTTTTTTGGTCAGACTCAGAAATAGTTTTGTCATGGATTAAATCATCATCAACTTCATTACACACTTTCGTCGCCAACCGAGTAAGCAGGATTCAAGAAATATCACACATCAATCAATGGCATCATGTCTCATCAAAAGATAATCCAGCTGACATAATTTCAAGGGGGATTAACCCTGAAAAATTCACCTCGTGTACTGCGTGGTTTTTCGGACCCTTATTTCTACATGGCAGCCAAGAGTCATGGCTTAAACCAACACCAAAACCTGCCGATACACCCAATGACATCGAAAGAAGAAAAACGACCACTGCATCGATAATAGCTTCTTCGTCAGCATCTTTGGAGGCGCTAATTTATGGAATCAACCACAAAAATTCATTTCGAACTTTGCAACGCACAGTTGCCTAAATGCTACGTTTTATTGAAAATCTAAAGAAACAAACAACAGCTCGGACAAATCATCTATCCACATGTGCATCAGAAATGAATAAGTCCTTAGTAGTTATAATCAGGACTATTCAAGTGGCAGATTTTAAGGATGAAATTAAAGAATTGCAAAAATACAAGCAGGTGAGAAATTCAAATCAACTTGTAAGCCTATGTCCGTTCTTAGACGATCAAAATGTAATGCGTGTGGGAGGCCGATTAGAAGCATCATCATTACCCTTTGACGAAAAACATCCAATTTTACTACCATACAATGATTCAATAGTAAAATTATTACTTACCATGGTTCATCAAGACAACAAACATTGCGGCCCGAAGGGCTTATTGGCAGCCTCGATGCAAAAACTCTGGATTGTAAGAGGAAAAACAATGGCACGTAATATTGTAAAAAACTGTGTGCGTTGCGTCAAAGCAAAACCAAAGCTCTACAGCCAAATCATGGGCAATCTACCAGCGGATAGAGTAACTGAATCATGGCCATTTCTAACAGCTGGTGTAGATTACTGCGGTCCAATATGGATCCATTACAAAATCCGTGGAAAACGACCTCAAAAGGCTTATATAGCAGTGTTTTGTTGTTTTGTCACGAAAGCAGTACATATGGAAATTGTTTCGGACCTCACTACTGATGCCTTTATTGGAGCACTAAAACGGTTTATCAGCCGCCGTGGAAGGTGCCAGACATTGTACTCTAATAATGCAACAAATTTTGTGGGTGCAAAAAATCAATTAAATGAATTGCAACAAGTTGTTTTCTCTAATTCAATTAGAAGAGAAAATTATCAAATCCTGCAGTGACAAGGGCATCGAATTTACTTTAGCAGTGTCTCTACTGCTTCTCTTACATATGAAGAACTAGAGACTGTTGTAGTTGAAATAGAGGCAATTCTAAACTCTAGGCCTCTCACCCCGTTGTCTTCAGACCCAAATGATATAGGAGCACTAACACCAGGTCACTTCATAATAGGAGAGCCACTCACCACACCAGTTGACTCAAGGACATCAGAAACAAGAAGATCACTTAAAACAAATTGGAAGTATGTGTCAGATATAAATCATAGATTCTGGACAAGATGGCACCACGAATACCTGCATGAGCTCCAACAAAGGTCTAAATGGAAGCATCCAACACCAAATATAAATGAAGGCACATTGGTAATCATAAAAAAGATTACGTTCCAGTCCTTCAATGGCCCCTTGGTCGAATTTTCCGAACCTATAAAGGAGATGATGGTTTTATTCGGGTCGTTGACGTTAAGACAGCTTCGGGCATATCCAAACGACCTATACATGAATTAGCTCCATTATTCACTGAAGAAGAAACAGAACAAAATAGAACCTGCAACAGTACTGACAAATAATCACAAGCGAAAAAGGTCACATCCACATGAAGATACCCCAAAAAACAAGTCAGCATCTCTCAGTAATGCTGGTTGCATTACTGATGTTGCTATTAGCAATGACCTCTCCAATTAGTACATCAAGATTTCGCAACAAGCCTGGCATTTACTTCGAAGGAATAGGTGCTGCACGGCTATCAACAGATATCTGGAAAATCATCGTATACAATGACCTTGCACCGTTTCATTACCAAATAAATTCGCTATCAGATGGAATCACAACACTCAGGAAGCTCTGCTTACACCCAACATCAGACATCTCATGCAGTTCACTCATTGATTATTTTCAAGTTACTGTCAACAATCTGCACCAGGAGGAAACCTTATTGTCATCAAATCGTCCTAAAAGAGGTGCGTTTAATATCATCGGAAACGTGGCCCACACTTTGTTTGGTGTTCTCGACTCAGACTATGCCGAACACATGTCAAACACCATAAATGAAGTCAAATTCAACGAAGAACATCTTCTAAAACTGTTGAAGAATCAAACGTCAATTATTGATTCCACAATCAACACTATAAAACAAGATGAATCAGATACATCCTCACGTTTGATTGAAATACAGCGTTTGATCAACGTGGACATAAACAAAATTGAAGACACAGCTGCTCAACTACGTTTGACTCAGCAACTGGCAGTTTTAATCACTCAACTCTATGGCTAGCACAGAATTGCAGCATACACAAGCAGATTTAATAAACATCTTAACGAACACTAAACATGGAAAAATAAGTCCACAGATCCTTACACCAAAACAACTTGCGAAGGAAATCTTGACTATCAAAGGACACTTACCCACTAGTTGGGCCCTTCCAGTCGAAGACAAGAACCTACTGGAACTTTATACCATTATGGATGTTAAATCTGGATTAACAAAAAATCACGTCATCTTTGAATTAGCTGTACCACTAGTTGATCATAATAAACTAGACCTATTTCTTATACATCCGATTCCAATAACAGTAAACAACACTATTGTGGCGATTAAACCCAACACCGAAATACTAGCAGTTAGCGGCCATCGGGATCAATACATTGCACTAAGCCGAGCCGAGGTTGAAGCAGCAACGTTGACTAGTGATGACATTTATTTAATAAGTAGGAAGCAAGCTACCATTGGAAGACAATCAAAGAAACTTGCTTGCGAGATTCAACTTTTTAACAACAAGACGTCCCAAATATGTGACCTAACAAAGTGCTCTGGGATGGTCTTGGTTAGTAAACAGGTCTAGTTCACATTTGCTGACTTCAGATAACGTAAGGTATGTTGCCTGTCTAAATGTGCACAGAAGTTCATTGTTGTTTAGTGCTAGGCAAGCATCCACTTCAGATTGAGGCAACGGGACATACTCGTCATGGTGCGGGCTGATTGCTAAATATACTGTAGATAATTGTACTGCGGATAGTGAACCGTTTATAACAGCTATGACGGGGGTGAGATGCAGTAGCTGAAATTCTTTGGAATCTTCTAAAGGAAGATCAATGCTGAATACAACGTGGTCCCTTGCAACTACTCCAGTAATCTTGATTAGTTGGTAGAACTTGAGCAAGTTATCCTGATGCATCGGCAGCTGCAAGTGTAATGGAAGATGATCCATCTTCTTAATCTTCAATACCTCATTATGCAGTTGTTGTGGAGTAAGCAACAGAGGGTTGAATTTTCCATGATGGCTGCCTATTAGAACATCCATAATTGAATCGTGCGTTCGTTGAAAATTGGATGCTCATTCGCACATTTGGGCAGGGGCTTCAAGATCTTATTTGGAGCTTCTGGACCGAATTCAACGACGTGCGATATATTTGATAGTCGATGAAAACATTTCGTCTTCTCTCAACTCTCTTGGGCATCGACGCAATGTTGGTTGCCTAAGCCTTATGTACAGATACTACCATGGGAAGTGTTCAAGGGAGATACATGACTTGACGCCATCAACTCGTGTGTTTTCCCGGTCCACTCGGGCAGCTCACCAAGCCCATCCCTTTACCATTGCCTTGATGCCCAATAGAACCTCGCATTACCGGGATAATTCGTTCTTTATTCGTACAGCAAAATTGTGGAACAATCTCCCTGCGAGCGTGTTCCCTGACAGTTTCGAGCTGTGTAAATTTAAAGCAAATCTTCACCGACACTACTCTATCTTTCCACCCTCCAACTAACTGTCACCCGTCTTCCGAATCAACACAATGCTTTCGCATTCATATGGGGCATCCCCTGAGCGTTGGTTTAGTCTAAAAAAAAAAAACTTTGCTTGTGTGTTTAGTTGGTTTGTCTTAATAATGTTGATTGTGGAGTCAATCAGCGATGTTTAATTTTTCATGAGTCTTTCCAAATGTATGTCGTTCTTCTTGAGTCCATTTATGGTTTCGGACATAGTTGCTTCGTAGTTTGAATCTAGCACTCCAAACAGTGAGTGAGCAATATTTCCAACTATGTCGATGGCACCTCGCTTAGATCTTCGAAGCGACAGTATGTTCAGTTTTTTGTTCAATTCGTCCCTTATCTGATCAAAGTAATTCAGCATTGGTTGGCATTTTGTGTTATTTGACGCATTGTCGCACAGTTTTTGCAAGGTTACTGTGCTATCATGTAGAATGTTGAGTTCGTCTTGATATGGTTTGAAGTCATAATAAACTAATATGTTCCAATTGGCTGTTCGTTTAATTGTGTTGAGTTGTTCAAAATAGATTCCTGGTTTGTTTGTGAATTCTGTAGTGTTAATGGGGCTGCATAATGCAACCGGCAGCAGAAGAAGGGCCAAAATGGTAAACAATAGTCTTGGATTGAGACAAGATCGTTTTCTTGGAGTAGCTTCAATGTCAAATAATGTAGTTTTCTTTATTCGGTGACGGGGAATTTTGATGATTAATGAGGTTTTTGAAGAATCTTGGATGGGTTCTTCTTCATCGTCATTGGATCGGTGTAGATGAAGGTTTTTAATGCGCTTCACCTGATTGTCGGTATCTTCATCTTCAGGAATAAAGGAGCTAGCCGATGAACTGACCGTTAAAATATTCCGTTTTGAGTTTTCACGTCGCAAACTCTCACTAAACCGTCGTCGCCCGTATAAATCTTAATGATTCGACACAGGGGCCATTTTAACACTGGGAGGATATCATCCTTAATGTAACCATTGTGTTGATCTGTATATTGCTTACAGGACCTTGCCACTTGTGTCGTTGTAATTTACATAGGTATTCCTTGGACCATCGCTGCCAGAAGTTATGTTTTTGTTCCGAAACTCTTTGCCATCGTTCAGTCATAACGATGCCTGGGCATAAACGTCAACATTTGATGTTAATTCTTTTCCGATGAGGAAGTGTCCAGGAGTAATCGCATTTAAGTCATTTGGGTTGGATGCGCTGGGCGTAAGAGATCGTGAGTTCAGGATGGCTTCGATCTCTATGAAATTGTTTCAAGTTCCTCGTACGTGAGAGAAGCAGTGGATACGTTTTTTACCAATAAGTGTTTTGCAGATTTTACTGCAGCTTCCCATAAACCTCCAAAATGTGGAGACCTGGGTGGAATAAAATTAAATTCAATTCCTTTCTCACTGCAAGCTCCGATAATTTCTTCTTTGAATGATTTTTTTCTGAATGATGTCCTTTAGTTCTTCAAGCTGGTTTTTTGCACCAACAAAATTTGTAGCATTATCACAATATAGTGCCTTGCAATGCCGTCTTCGTACAACAAATCTTTTTAATTCCCAAATGAAAGCATCTGTTGTTAATTCCGTTACGAATTATGGATTGCCTCTGTGGCAAAGCAGCAAAATACAGCGATATACGCCTTTTGAGGACGTTTTCCACGTGTTTTAAAATGAACCCAAAGTGATCCGCAGTAATCAACGCCAGAGTTTAAAAATAGACGAGCCGGATTAACGCGCGTTGATGGAAGATTTCCCATTACTTGTTGATACAATGTTGGCCTTGCTCTTGTGCATTTTACGCAATGCTGGACTACTGCTCTGGTTAAACTTTTGTAATGCTTGGGGACCGCAATGGTAGTTAACTTTGTGTATTCTTTCTATTAACAGTTTTACAAGTAGATAGCTGCCTGCTAAAATCATCTGATGTCTTGCATTGAATTGCTGTGATGATGAAGTTATTCGTCCTCCTACACGAATTATTCCTTCTTCGTCGAGGAATGGTGTGAGAGAGCTTAAGTTGTTTGTTTTCGGCACGAATTGTTCTTTTGTTAAAATCCTTTTCAGCTCTGGAAAATCAGATGCTTGAATCTGCCGTATGATAACTTTTAGTGCTGCATCAAGTTCCAGTGGTAAAAGCTGAAGACATTCTTGCCGAGCGCCTTTATGTTGTTTTGTGTGTCTTGCAAATCGTAACACATACCCAATGACTCGTTGTACATGTGAAAACGAATTCTTTGAATCAGTTGTTTAGACCCACGGATTCTATTGCGTGGCTACAGCAATGACTACGTTGTTTTCCCTTTCATCTTTGAATTCAGCCTTTTTTTCTAATTCACTTTTAAAGGGAGTTGACCACAGCGCCTTTGGTTGGTACAGGAACATTGGACCGTAACGCCACATACTGCAATTTAGAAATTCACGTGGTTTTAATCCTCTTGATAGGATGTCAGCAGGATTTTGTTTGGATGGAACATGACGCCATTGATCTGGGAGTGTCAATCGAAGGATTTTTGATATTCGATGAGCCACATAGATTGGTAGTATGACTGACTGATTGTCTAACCATGACAGCACAATCTGAGAATCGGTCCAGAAATATGAAACCTAGTCCTGACAACCTAAGTCAAGCCTTACTCTGGCCATGAGTTCGGCAGCTAAGAGTGCTGCACATAATTCAAATCTCGGAATTGTTTGTGTTTTGATTGTTGCTACTCGTGACCTTGAACATAACAAATTCATTTTAACTGTGTTATCCTTTTGGACTGACCTGATATATAACGCTGCCCCGTATGCCTTCTCTGACGCGTCCGCAAAAACGTGTAGTTGAACATCCTTGCAGTCTTGGTTGCACCAAACATGCCTAGTAACGGTTGCATTATCCAATGTAGATAGGTCTTCTCGGTACTGTACCCACTGGGTTTTTATGTCTGCGGGTAGTTCTTCATCCCAATTGAGCTTTAGTTGCCAAGCCCGTTGCAGCTGAATTGTTCCAGTTACCAAAACTGGGCCAACTGGTGTTGATTTGGCTGCATATGTTGGCCCTTATTCAAAACGAATCTGATTTTGGCAACCACAACAGACCTAATGTTTTAGTGGATTGTCTCTCTCCATATTCGAAATTGAGGTCAATGTCTTGATTTTCTGGTGCTATCTCACGCAACAGTTTTGGATGCTTTGCGCACCATTTTTTGAGGTTCATTCCTGCTTTGCTGAGAATGGTAATCAATTGTTGTTGGATCTGTAGAGCTTCATAGAGGGTGTCTGCACCTATTAGTCCATGATCAACGTAGAAATCGTTCTTCAGAGATGTCGCTCCGTATGGAAATTTATTCAAATTTTCATCTGCCAGTTTTGTCAAACAGCGCGCAGCTAAGTAGCTAAGTAAGCTGCTCTAGTGCCATATGTATCTGTATTCAACTGATAAACCTTCATCTTGTCTGTCGGGTTTTCTCGCCAAAAAATTAGCTGTACGTTTCGATCCTCCTTATTGGCCCAAATCTGGGATACATCTTTTCTACATCAGTTTTGAGAACGTACTTATGCATTCAAAACGAAGTAAAATTGAAAAAAGTTCACTCTGAACTTTGGGGCCGTTGAACATTATCTCGTTTAATAATGGTCTTGACTGGTTGTGTGCTGAAGCATCGAAGACCACTCGAAGTTTTGTGGTTGAGCAGTCTGGTCGAAGCGGTGAGGTATAAAGTAATGAGGAAATGTGAACACATTTGTTCTGACTTCTGACATTTCTCCTAACGCCTTATATTCTCTCATGAATGAAACATATTGCTCCCTTAATGAATAATCCCTTGCATGGCGTTGTTCAAGGTTCGTAAATCTTTTGTATGCTACTGCCTTGGAGTCTGCCACTGCTGACGAATGAACCTTTAAGGAAAATTTCACAACAAATGTTCCGTCACTTGCTCAAGTGGTATGCTGCAAAAAATGTGACCCACATAGCACTTCATCTTCGGTAAGTGATCTTTCTGAATCCGGTATTTCTTCCGATTCCCAAAATTTTAGAATTGCCTTTTCTAACTCCTTGGTTGAACAGATACCACATACTGCTTTGCTAGAACGCGCAATGTCCACATTACCAACCACAATCCATCCAAGCACGGAGTTCTGCAAACTTGGCAGATTGCCTGGCAATTTAGTACTCCATCAATGAGTAGCTGAAGTAAAAAATATTTCTGCTCCTAACAGACAAAAATATCTGTCTATAACAGACCTATCCTGGGGTTGGTCCCCGCCTTCGATATCAGGTGGTGACCTGGTTGGTCAGATACAATTTTTGGTATTATATGCGCGTCTACCACCTTGGAGAAGTTATTTAACATCGATTGAACCGGAATCGTTGTCTGATGTCGCATTTTTGTTTCATTTGCTCCCACGCCTTCTATATTGATAGATATTGGTCTGGACCTTCCGCCTAGTTTGTTCAGCAATCTGTTTGTTATTAGATTTATTTGGGATCCTGAATCCAACACTGCTCTGCACTCGATACTTTGGCCATTATTTGCGATTAGTGTAATGCGTGCTGTGCCGAGTAAGACGTTGGTTAGCATCACTGTTGGTCAATAGGCTGACTATATTTTTTGATTGCTCAGCTGTTGTTCCACAGTTTGATGACGATAGGTTCAGAGATTGATGCTTCAAATGCTTTCAAATTTTAAAAGAAGGGTTTTGGTTCCTTGAATGAATTTCCTTCTCGTTGTGCAGTAACGTGTTGTGCTTTTTTGAACATTTAGTACAGTGCCACGATTTACATGCGTCTGCTTGATTTCCAGGTCTGAGGCAGTTGACACATAGCTTGAATTCCTTGACCAAATTCCATTTTTTATTTAAATCAGCGGTGCAAAATGAATTGCTTGAATATATTTTATAGTTTGCCCTTTTTAATATTAGACAATTCTCATTAACTGATTCGGTCTTGGTCGCGGATGCGTGTCCTTGTTGTCGATGCTTCTCCTTTTCCTCGGGCTTCGAAGGACTGGAACCTGCGTTCTACGAACTTCAGAAACTCATCAAGAGTGACTAATCGTCTGTTGTTATCCAGGCTTTGCTCAAATGCTATTTGAGAGTCATGATCCAATTTTTGTATCAATAAATGAGTCAATACAGTATCCCAATGTTGAACTGGTTATGTCATGAAGTGCCTTTAACGAAGATGATGATTCTTTTCGAATCGCTGATTGCGACATTAGCTTGTTGAGCATTGATATCACTAGAAGTCTTTTATGGTCGTAACGAGTTGTGAGTCCTGTTGATGGAAGGTGTTTTATCAAATTTCTGAGTTCGCCATGCAGAGATGTTCTCAAGTAATGTATCTTTTTTGCATCACTTATAGCCGCATTGTGAACTAGTTCTGTGTACAAATCCTTGAATGTCACCCATTGCATGTAGTTGCCATAAAATCTTGGCAATGTTATTTTTGGTAAGGCAATGTCTGTGTCTGTTGACGTTGATCTTCTAGGTGATTGGAAGGTCTTCTCCACTGTCATGTGTCGATGGAGTTCGATCAGTGCTTCTTCTGCACTCGCCTCGAGTTCATAATATATCTGGAGGGTGTAGTCTCCAATGATGTCGTCATCAGTTAATTCCTACAGAGCCATATTTTTTGATAGATCCATCATATGTTGCTCGATTATTGTTGATTTAATTGTGTAATACGATGAAGGATGCTCTGTATGGCGTTGAGTTAGCACTTCATCCAAGCTTTGTCTTAGTGCTTGAATTACTGCATGCTGATTTCTTAGAAGCTTCCGACCTTCAGCGCTGTTAATTGGTAGATGAAGATCAGGATTCCGTTTTGCTGCTTGTGGTACATCCTGCATACCCTTTGATTGACTGGCCGCACCGTTGTCCAAATTTACGAGTTCCATTGCGTTGCTTTAAAACAGTCTAGTGTATGTCGTGACCATATCCTGAATCCTCTCACAATACCTTCTTGTAAAGTACTTGTCGTCGTCAGGCTTGCTTTCCAACGCCATTATCGCTTCATGATTGGAGTAAAATTCATATCCCCAGTTCTGCAGCCCATCCAATCGCTTTGAATAGTAGCTTGATATTTTTCGATCCTTAGAATCTTTCGAAAAATTGATTATTTGATATTCATTGATTGATATTCAATTTCCTTCCCCAAGACGTACTGGGCTTGAACCAATTGTTCAAATTTAATTTTATGGGATTCAACTGGTGCTCCTGTGATTTAATGTTTTTAGTTGTTTGACGAATTTATTCGCGGCGGACTAACGCGGTCACACGGCTAACGAATTTAAAATTTTACGCGTTTAAGTTTAATCCTTCTTAGCGGTTCACTAAAAGGATCACGTCGGGGTCACCAAAATTTTTATGTTTAAACACTTAAATGAGCCAACGGCACTTTAACCGTGACTTTTGAAGAATGATTGAATTAATGCAATAAATGCTAAGTGGAATCTACGGCACTTGAACCGTGACTCCTTGAGAGAATAATTAAACACTGGTTTTGTTGAAGGTTAAAACTATTCTGATTTATTAAGTTTAGTGCAAGATATTTATATAAAAGAAAATACACCAATAAACTACAATAATGAAGACAAAGAAAAAAATGCTTACGTTAATATAAAATTGCTTGCTTTTTCCCGGTGCGCTTTGCTGCACCTTATCTAGATAAGTACCGGAAAATGTTGCAATGCCTTCAGTGTTATTATTTCTAAACCATTTCGTACTTGAAACATAGGAGTCGTTCATGACCGCTTTTGAATTTTTTCCTCCCCCTCCGGTACTCTTCGTAGTGCATTTTAAAAACACTCCCCTCCACCCCCATAAAGTAACGTAGTATATTAAATAAAAAAATTAATTGATTAAAATATATTCGAAAATAGAAAAAAATAACTGCCGTAAAGCAAGCAAAGAAAAATTATGCCCTTACTACACTTGCCAATAGTTAACAGTCAATTTAGACGGTCAAACATGAAGATGTAAGGATGAAAATGGTTTGAAATGTTGGGTTGTATTAATTTAAATTTTTTCGAGTTTTTTTTTATTTTTGGTCACATTACTATATCTGAGACCCCCTCCCTCATTCGTTACTTATCGCAGTACATTTTAAAACCTCTCTCTCTACTAAATTGGTAACGTAATTTATGAATGACCCCATAGTTACTGCGCAAATTTGAGCTCAATCGGCTCAGTAGTTTTGGAGTCTATAACATCGTTCTCTATTGTACATTTTTTGCATTTTGCATTTCCCAGTAGCAGGATATTACCAAGTAGTAACTTCATTCTAACTTCTATGTTCTTTGTCTTTAACTTCCATAGCTTTTCTGTGTCATAAATTTGGCTTGTATGGGTGGAGACACACCCCCTTGTCCAATGCATGTCACCTTTTCTAATAGAAGGACATCACCAAATGGTATCTACATTCTGAGTTTCAATGTTCTGTGACTTTTACTTCTATAGCTATTCTGAAAGCTATTCTAGAAAGACCTTCATTGTTATACGACAAAGCAATTCGATATCATAAATTTGGCCTGTGTGACCAAATTCCCCCTTGTCTAATGTGCGCTCAAATATATAGTAACTGCCTCTTGGGCCTATAGCATCTACATATCAAGTTTCACTATCAAAAGATGTACAACTCAGGAATAATAATGATTTCTAAAAAGTGGGCGCATATATATAGTTAGACCTCGCCCAGTTTTAGTATAGTTGACGACAGTAACCATACGAACTTGTTTACCAAATTTTAGTCTATTACGACCAAACCCGTCTTAAATAACATATAGCATTTTTATTGATTTGTAGGCGGTAAAGGGGGTATGGAAAAAAGGGGTATGGAAAAAAAGGGGTATGGAAAATTTTTACTATTCCTATATTTTTCGCGCAAATGCAAACTAAAGTGAGACTTGCCAAATTATTCCAATATTCCATTTATTTCCAATTACCCTTGCAAATATTTCCCCATATACACCATGTGTGCGCGCCTGTATTTGTTCACACCTGTATTGTTTATAAGTTCACTAAAATGCCTATAATTCATGAACCAATACACATACAAAGACCATTTATACAAAAAAACCTTCGTATTGACGTCACCTTTCATGGGAAATTTCCAGAAACAAAATCGACTCACGCATTATAGAGAACATCAATTTCATACACAATGCAACTTATTTTTATATATATAGATAGATAATCCTAACATCTTGATCTCAATGATCGATACTTTTCTATTCAAACTTTTTTATAGGTTCCCAGAACTGCTGCAGAATGGAAACTTGAAGCTAATGATTTTCAAACAGTATCTGGGTTTCCTCATTGCCTTGGCGCCATTGATGGCAAACATGTAGAAATAAAGAAGCCACCACATTCCGGGTCAATGTATTTTAACTACAAGAAAACGTTTAGTATAGTTTTAATGGCTGTCGTAAATGCAAGAAGTGAATTTCTTATGGTTGATGTGGGTAAAAATGGTCGAATTTCTGATGGTGGAGTTTTTTCTAGTAACACGTTTGCTGAAATGTTGGAAAACAACTCCCTTGGCATACCAAAAGAAGAGGTTATGAAAAATTTCCATATGTATTTGTCGCAGATGATGCTTTTGCATTGAAACCGAACATAATGAAGCCGTATTCCTGTACACCTTTGAGCTTGGAGCATATCAAATTTAATAAAAGATTGAGCTCAGCGTGTCGAAAATGCTTTCAGTATCCCAGCGAACAGGTTTCAGGTTTTACTTAAACCAATTAATTTAGCCAAGTCTTAAAAATTGTTCTAGCTTGCTGCTACCTACATAACTTTTTTAAAAAAAGAAGTTCCACATCATATGAAATGATATTGTCTACAGATAATGTTTCCTTGCCAATTGGACTAAGAATATTCGCAACAAATTTTCAGAATTTATTAATAAAACTTCTTAAACAAAAATAAGAGTTATTTAAAATGCACATTTAATTGACTTTAATTAAAGTTTTATTGATTTAAAAAAGAAATATTTCATGCTAGTGTAAGTGGATTGTATTGGCGTTTTAATGTAGTTGCTTTTGCACACTTTTTTGAACAATGTGTTGCTTAGAAGAATAACTTTTTTTGATTGTGGCGTTGGAGGCGAATTTTCCGGTGCACTCACATACTGCGTTGGCTGTGTAAAAGGCGTAGACGATCTTGAATAAGATGATGATGGCAAAGAGCAATTCACATACTGTGTAGGTTGAGTTAAAGGCGCAAAAGATCTTGAATAAGATGGCGAAGGCAAAGAACAAGCTACTAACTGTGTTGGCTGTGACAAAGGCGAAGAAGATCTTGAAGATGACGATGGCATAGAATAACCCATAAACTCTGTTGGCTGTGAAAAATCCGAAGATGATTATGGCATTGGAACAGTATTCATTGTTAGCTGGTTTAGCTGGCCTAGTATTAAAATGTCTTCAATAGCTTTTTTCGCCCAAATCCGCTGATCTCCAGCTAAGTTTCGATAGGAACATGCCCAGGATATGCCATATATTTCGGAATCATCTTGAACAATTTTTTTTTTGTGGATTGGACATATTATCTAAATGAGAACATGCTTTTTTCAAAAATATGTTTCTTGCATCTTTTGTACACTTCTTCTTCACCAGCACCTGACTTAGTGGAGTCTTTTATTTTATTTAGTTCGCGCCGATTTGTTTTGTTTCGCTTCAGTTTGTTTTTATACTCGTTGCTTTTCACCTTCCACAAAGCTGGATGCTGCTCGAAGAGCTGGAAAAATTCTTGCCAAGTCTCCCGGTTTGAAAAAAGCGCCATTTATGTGCTTTTTTATAATTTTTTTTTTTGTTAAAAATAGCTGTGGTTGACATTTGAGTCGACGATTCGTCCACACACTTTTTGATCGAGTTGCCAACTTGATGAGTTGCGTACAAGAAAATCAAAATATTTTAAATTTTCTTCAACCGACTCGACAACTGCCAAATAAATCAATTGACTACGCCACACACAAGTTGATTTTCTGATAGATCTGTCAAAATTGGTCGGTAAGTTGATAAGTGTATGGGGTTCACAATACCAATGGGCAGACAATTGTAGAGTCTAGGGGAAACTGAAGTATAGAAATGCAAAAACAACTGAAGTGAATGCTGAGGCACGGAGGCGAGATTCTGAGCGTTAATTCTTAAATTATAGTTTATAAAGTATCTGTTAAGCAAATAACCAGATTTAAGAAAGAATATTCTTAAGATTTTGAAAACCAACAGGTATTTTAAAGGTAAAATGTTTAGGTTTTTAAAAAGAATCAGACTACTTCAAGGCGTGGTCTATTGCACATTAACCGGATAGCATGTTTCTGTGAAATCAAAAGAGGATTTAATTTATTAGCGTTAAAATATTATACGTGTCACCCAACAAGCTAAATAATATTCCAATTTAGAAAAAAAGCCCATAGTATATGCATTTTAAAAGTTCATGGCAACAAAAGGTTTTCAACAGATACAAATGTCTAGTTGCAACCAACAAATACTTTTTAAGCGCTCGAGTATGCTCCGACCAGCTTATTTTATTATCAAGCAGTAATCCTAGGTATTTAAAACAATTAACACGTTCAATACGAAAACTCGTACGGCCGATTTCTTCACCGAGTATCAAAACGAGCTAGTCCGAGATCTTATTGGGACTAGGTTTCAAATTAATTTTCAGTCTTAAGAAAACTTAGTACTCTGCCATTTCTTCATATATTTGAAACTCAGATCGTTTTGTGAAGAGAGTATTAGGCATTGATACTTGGATTCACTTTACGCCAGTTTTATATCAAAAAATTTGACGTTAACTTGTCAAGTTTATTTAAATTCAAATAAAATTAAATTTTTTAAATTGTCAACATTTCTTATATAATAAAAAATTTTTGATTATTCAATATATCATTCAAAAGAAAATAAGAAAAAAGTAATGCAAGAAGTTCCTGCAAAAAAGTGCAGATCCACCAACTGGTCTCAGTCGGACACTGAGCTTTTGGGGACGCTTGTTGTGGAGCATGGGAGCATGGGAATACTCAACAAGCAAACAAATGCGACCACAAACAACCGGAAGAGAGCTGAATGGAAAATCATTTGCGAGCGATTTAATTCAAGCCCTTCGGTAAGTACATTGCAATTCTTTTGAGAGTATTTTTGTGTATGAGTTAAAAAAAAAAACTGCAATATTAAGCATTCGCTTTTTTTAATGCAGAGTCAGTGTCAAAGGGACGTAACAGCACTCCAAGCCCGCTTTAAAAAAATCATGCAAGCGTTACGCCTAAATGCAAAATTCGCTATAGATAACGCCAAAAAAACAGGTGGTGGTCCGGCTGAGCGGCCTAAATAAATAAAAAAATAAATAACTGGCCATTTCAGCCCTTGAAAGGACTTTGACCTAGCTTCTTATGATCAATTGTGTTGTGCGTGTTATTAAGTTTGTACACAATTGACCGAGAACCGGACCTACATGCTTAACGCCGACTCCGAACGGCGATGAACGGAATGTTCTCGTTCTCAAGAAGCTTTACATGGCATTTTGATTACTCTCTGAGGTTTGCCATTGTCTGCAGAGAGGTGGCGTCCGTACAGAAAAATTATTTTTGATTCAAATAATTTTCTGTCGCTGCTGGGGTTCGAACCTGGGTCTCCAAAGTTCTTTGACATAGCGGCCACGCACTTTAACCAACTACGCCACGGACGCCACAAAGACAGCAGTTAGGGCTGAAATAAAAACCACCACTTCAGAGCCCATATATACGAAATGTTATCCTTATCCTGTCAACATGAGGGAGGAGGTGGAAAGACAAACTGTCGAACTGTTCAATGATGACATCATTCATCCATGCAAGAACCCATACAATTCTCCAAAATGGGTGGTTCCGAAGAAACCTAAGCCTTCTGAAGGAAAACAGTTCAGTTATAGATTTTAAACGGCTTAATGCTGTTGTAGTCTCCGACGCCTACCCAGTTCCCGACATAAATGCAACGCTAGTCAGCTTAGGTCATTCTAAGCAGTGTTGACAACAATTCCAAGCTAAAAAGCACCAACTTGAAAAAGAAAACGCGTAATTTTGAGAAAAAAGCACTAAAAAAGAAACCTTTTATAAAAGTAGATAAAATTAGTTACTACTTAGTTTAAACAGCAAAAACTTATGTAAAGTTGTCTGAGTATCGAGTGTATGATAAAAAACTTGCATTCTTTTTACTTACAAAGTATTTTTTTTTTTAGTATTGATTCAACTAAAAGCTTTTATGAAACTTTGTTGTTTTTTTTTAAGGTGAATTTATAATTTTTATTTCGAATTTTCATACAAAATAGAATTTCCTTAAGTTATCTTGTTTTATCTCGATATTTGTTTAATAAGATTTTATTTATTCTATAAGTACATATAGAAAATTTTCTTTATTGTATTATTTAAGTTTTGTAGGCTTCATACAAAATTTTCTAACTAAGCTGACTTACAAACTTTTAAATATTTTTAAAGCATTCAGTGATTGATCAGACTCATAAAGATTGGCAAAAGGCATTTTAAAACGCTACAAAAATATGCGTTCCTAAAATGATTTTTTTTACAAAAAATTATATAAAACATTTTATTTAAAATTTTTTCTAAGATATTATACATATAACCTCATGCGTCTTAATAGACATTATTTAAAAAAAAAAACCAACCAAACTTAAAAAAAATGCTTAAAAGTTTTCATATAATTTTCGAAAAATTTTTAAGCATTTAGTTTCTAAACGGAGTAGCCAAGTATGGCGTATTGGCGTACCCCGAATCGCCAACCAAAATATGCTTTCCAAAATCGCCCGCTTCGAATCGCTCACGTATAGCAGAATTTCTGAAAATTGTTTCATCGTGCATCGATCCTGCCCAACGTGCGACAATATTGTTGATTTTGAGATCAGAAGAAGATATTGTTTGCACATTGAGTGAAAAGTATCCTTTGCGGTTTCTGAAACCTTCACTCTGCATTGAGAAAGACCGATCGTATTCGAATACTAAATATTAACACATATACTCACCAATTGACCACCAGGTGACTGGATTCGAACGTGGGTACAATCAATGGCGCCGATTGTTCGGGGAAATTCAGCAAAATGATAGAATTCCGCTGCAGCTGCATTACGTTCACTAAATGTTGTCGGCATTTTTACATAAGTGGGCAGATGTTCAATGAGTGCCATACACACTCTTGGCAAAATCCTACTTACACTTGCCGCTGACACACGCATAACATCAGCAACTGTAATTTGCATGCTACCACTAGCCATGAAGTTCTGGAACTATATAACGTGATCTGATTTTAAAACATTAGTTCAAAAAAATTAAAACAAAAGAATAAAGAAATCACCGTGACTGTTGATGTTGCAGTCTTGGCCAGACTAAACTTAAAACCAACAGAAAAGTTTGTTTCGTCAGTCGGAATCGAGCGAAGAAATCGACGTCGTCCCATAAATTAATCGAGGTGCGAACAGGCATGCGATAGATCCTACGTTCACGAAATGGTGGATTTTCGTCCATTTCGAGCTCACGTAAATCGTCTCCAAAAATTGCATCACCATACATGTCCGGGTATAAAATGCGTCGGACGGGCATTTTTATATTCAACACTATATTGACGATTTACAAATTTGCACTTTAATTTTTGACACTTTTCAATCAAAATCAAATTTATTTTTTAAAGTGAAGAAATAAAAGAGCGCAAGTCCGAGTATTAAGCTTACTAGACTTCCGAATTCGGGAGACCAACTAATACTCAGTATCAGCTAGAACCGAGTTTCAAATCTGAGTATTTGCGCCTTAGTTCTCCCTGAAGAAATGATTTATTACTCGAGAGAGTACTAAGAAAAGGTCTAATACTCGGACTGACACTAGCTCTTTGTGAAGAAATCGGCCGTTAGACGAGCAACAGCAAGATTCGACATATGTTTGGAAGTTGTAAGTTGATACACAGACACTCTTACTATACAAAAATGTATTACAATTGCCGCTATGAAAGTAAAACTGTGCAGAGTCTACTTCTTTACCTATTGCATTAAAATGCATAATTCTGGTTTTATTGATAAGGACTAATAAGGACTTTGACTTTTTAATAACCATCCTAATTTCTTTAGCAATTACAATCAGTGTATAATTAATACATTTGATTTTAATGCTACTGTTTCGCTTCTTGTCTCTGAAGTCAAAGAGTTTAAATGTATAATCGGTGATTCCGCGCTCTTTTCTAATAAACAAACAAAGCCAAAGAGTAATTTCGCCTCATCTTAAAACTCTTATGCTGAAGTCTTGAGTAAATCAAATGTTGCTGCTTCGAGTGTTAGATCTTCGTGTCTTAGTTCCCCGACCTCGGCGTTGAATGCTGCTGCTGTTTCTTTTAATGTGCAAACACCAATTATTCCTAATGTTGTTTCACCAGCTGATCTACTTCTGCTACCTCTGCTGATGCGTCTGTTTATAATTCTTCTTTGTGTGGGGTCGCTGCTGCTGCTGATGATGCTGACTTAGTCTCACGCTCTTTGTCGAATCATGCCGTTATTCAAAATTCAGTTTCGCATGGTATTGTTGTAAATGATTTTGAAAATGTTGAAACTTACTCTGTTCTGGATTCTAATACTGTTTCTCTTTCTACTGAGAACAACGAACCTCAGTGGACAAAAGTAACAAGTAATAAAAGTAAAGCACGTACTCTTGTTGTTGGTCAAAACAATAATGCTGAGCTTGCTGTGTCTGTCAAAATGAGATGGGTGCACCTCTCGTCTTTTAAGCCGTCTGTTTTGGAAATTGATATAAAATATTTTGTTATGAAGCATACTAGCATTACTAAAGATAATATTTCGTGCTTTAAATTAATTAAGAAAGATGTTCAGTATGAATCTTTGAAATTTGTAAATTTTAAACTTGGAATTCCCTCTTCTATAATAATACTATACTATACTATAAATAATTAATATAATACTAATACTATAAATTGATTATAAATCCAGCTCTGTGGCCATGGGGTGTCAAAGTAAAAGATTTTCAGGTTTTTCAAAAAATGAGAAATCAAATGTCAGCTCCATAGTGAAGTCTTCTCAAATTTTGGGCCTGAGTGCCCTCAAAATATACTATCAAAATACTTCGGGTATCAGAACGAAATCTAACTCTATTTTTGCTGCAACTTCCCAGTGTGATTATGTTATTTACATTCTCACTGAATCTTGGATTAATAATACATTATAGTGAAGAGTTATTTGATTCTTCTATTTATGTTATTTATCGGAAAGATATTTATGTTAATTCTACCGGATTTTCACGTGGTGAAGATGTTTTAATTGCAGTAAATCGTGCTCTTGTTTCATCTTCTATTTTACTGACTAACTCAGATGTGCTTCTGGATCAATTATGTTTGCTAATTAAAAGCCAATCTGAATGCCTTTACATTGCTGTTTCCTATGTGCCACCGAATAGCACGCTTGATTTATATCGAATGCATGTGGATAATATATCAGAACTATGTGCGTCTTTCCCTTCTGAAAGTAGTCAACTGATGGTCTTCGGCGATTTTAATCTCAGCGGAATTGAGCAGATTGGTGCTAGCTATCTATCTCCATCGAATGTATCAAATGAAATTGAAATGTATGTTATGGATAATCTACTTGAGCTTGGTCTCATTTAAATCAATAATTTTTTCAATAGTTTAAATAGATTATTGAACTTAATTTTTATATCTTGTAACATTAAATTTAATATTTATTGTCACCAATTGGCCACGTCACATTATTTAAATTATATTGTTTGTATTTAAAGTTTGCCTTATGGCCACCCTGTGTGGGTATTTACTTATTTGTAAACTCATTGTGAACCGACCGCATTCTTTGTCGCTCTTTGTTATTTGACAGTTCGGCATAACTGCGCCATTTCAAGTAAATTCGTAAATCATAAATTCAGTCGTCAGGGAACAAAGACTGCGGTAAGACCACTTAACTATAAGATATCTTTTAATAACTTGTATTCCTTATAGAAATAAACCACACATACACGCATATATTTTTAACAAAGCAATAGTTTAATTCCGCTTAAAGGCCGTGTTCTCAAGTTAAACTCGCATTCCCTGGTCGACTCAGTCGCAGTCAGCGACACCTTTGAATTCTCTGGAACGATTGGTCTTCAGTGTGGTTAATTTTATTCGCGGCGTATTTTTTGCAGTCACACAGCTTTAGAATTTAAATTTCCACGGTTAATTATGTATTTTAATTTTTATTTTTGTGTAATATGTTTTTGGTGGTGTTCCTAAAAATGCCAAAGATAAGGCTTAAAAGTTTTGATGGCCAATTTTGCCGTACTGTTTGAAGAATAAAAAGAACTTAGATGTTTTAAGTCAAGTTTCATTCTCCTCTTTATTTCAAAGATCTTCAATATTTATAATAAAAATACCAGTATTAATTCTATTTATATTTATATATTCTTAAACTCCTTCCCATTATTCTATTCTCATATTGTTTCTTAGTTCAATTATGTTCTTAATAATTGTTCTTCTCTCACTTGCTCTTTGATTCCTCAGCTTGGAATTTTTGCTGCGCTTGCACTTGTGCAGCTAATAGGGTTAGCGAACACCAGTGAGCGTATTTCGTTACAATTGGCTGTGACGCAAAAACACAGTGACCTAATGACACTCGATAAGCGTTGGCACACGATCGAAAGAATGAATGAAAGAAAAACAATGAAAATATATTTTGTTACCAAATATGTAACGTACTGTAAGCTGGCTGTGCTATGACACTACACCCTTACCCTTAAGCGAAAAATTATTTCTTGAAATGATTTTTAAAGAATGGAGGATTTTAAGAATATTTTACATATTTATAAAGCTTAAATTATTTTTCTATACATGTTTGAATTATGTGTATATATGTATATGCAAAATATTTGTTTTTCTATATAATTCTATTTGGTTTTAATATATTTAAATAAATGTCTTTAGCGTGTATAAGTTTATAATATAATAATATTAATTTAGTGAAATGTTTGGATATACAATTGATAAGTTTATTTTTATGTTTATCTAATTATCTATTCTTCTTATGTATTCTTATATTTTGTAAACATTTTTGTTTTTGTTTTTTTTTTGTTTTTTTTTTTTTTTTTAGCTAGTTTTTGTATTTCTTTAATAAGTTATTGTGGAGTTCTTTTGGTTTGCCGTTTATTTCTACAACCGAGTTTACTCCTTTTCTATCAATAATTCTAAATGGTCCTTCATATGGGCTCTGTAGTTTTTTCTTATTTTCTACTCTTACAAAAACTAAATCTCCTATTTCTAATGATTGAGGCCTCATATTTTTATCGTAATCTATTTTTCTCTTATCCTTAACTTTGTTTATTATTTCTTTAGCTTTACTTATTGATGTTCTTAATCTTAGTTTCAATTCATTAGCGTAATTGTCTAAGTCATAAATTTTGTTTGTTTGCCTAAGTGTATCACTTGGTAGTGACGGCAATTTTCCAAAGACTAGCTCAAACGGAGAATAGTCTGTGTCAACGTGGGGTGTCGTATTGTATGCAAAAGTGTAATAGGGTATCCATTTGTCCCATTCATAATCGTCTGTGAAGGAAAGTATGTATTGATTTAGAACTCTATGGTTTCTTTCAAGAGCACCGATTGTTTGGTGATGATAAGGTGTTGAAAAAATTTGACGAGTGTCTAGTAATTTACAAACACTTGACATTAGCTCGTTTGTAAATTCTGTCCCACGATCGGACATAAGTGTTTTGAAACAACCGTACTTGAGTATTAATTGTTCGACAAGGGTTGATGCGACTGTCTTGGCGTCTTTGGTTGCAATTGGGTGAGCGACTACAAATTTTGTTAGCTCACATTGCATCGTTAAAACATATCTATATCCGTTTGATATTCTTAACGGACCTACAGTGTCAATTGATATTTTCTCAAAACTTGTCGCTGGTGTGTTTGTCAATACTAAACCTTCTTTAATGTGTTGTGTGGTCTTGTTTTTGTTGCATTTTTCACAGCTATTTATAAATTCTTTAATCATTTTTCTCATCCCTTTCCAAATATATCTTTGTTTTAGTTTTGAAATCGTTTTTCTAATTCCCATATGTCCTAATGTGCTTGAGTTGTGGAATTCTTCAATTAGTTTGTATTGTTTGAGCATGCTGTTTATTTGTATTGAAGCTTTATATATTAGTATTCGTATTGGCGAGACTTTATTATCTTTCAATGCATTGTATTTCTCTTTAAACATATTTATATCGATATTTTTAAAGATATAATCTTTATCACAAAGGGCTAGCTCCTTTATTTGTGATTTTCTTAATAAACGATGTAGCTTCTCCAACATCTCACCTAGGCGCGAAGGGTCATCGCTACACGTTATGCGCAATTTATTATTATATATATTTATGGCAAGCTTGCTATTATTCTCAATGTTGAATTTCAATTTCACCAATTTCCTTACGTCATTAAAAGATGTGCATTCCCATATATAGAGTTGGCCAGACTCATTAGGACATGTGTCTTTTAATATATCACTTCCTTGGAGGTGTTGACTCAGGTGGTGGGTACCATTTTCAATGTTATTTTCACTCGCATTGTTCTTAAATTCTTTGCTCCTTTCTTCTTTGTTAATTTGTTTTGCTTTGCTCCTTGTAACTACTAATACTTCTTCTTTCTCTTTATTTGTGGGAATTAAACTTTTGAGTATATTGCTATCGACTTTTATACGAGCATTTGTATTAATCTTGCCTTGTTTGTAGACAATTTCAAAATCGTAATCAGATAAGTCCAGTCTAATTCTCGTCATTTTAGATGATGGATTCTTGTGGGAAAACAACGAAACTAAGGGTCTATGGTCAGTGACTACTATAAACTTTTTTCCATAAAGGTAAGGCTTAAAAAAATTTATACTCCAATGTATAGCTAATAGTTCTTTCTCAATGATCGGTTTGTTTATGTCATGTTTTTGCAACGACTTGCTGGCGTACGATATTGGAAGATCGTGTCCAATTTCGCCTTGCGAAAGTACTGCTCCTAATGCAAAGTCAGATGCGTCAGTAGTTAAGATAAATGGTTTCTCAAAATTTGGGTATTGCAGAACTGGTGGGTTAAGTAGTTTTTGTTTTAAAGTGTTGAATGCTTTTTCGCATTCTTGTGACCAGATGAAAGGCGTCCCTTTCTTCAGTAAAGAGTTTAAACACTTTGCCAATGCTGCAAAATCGGGAATGAACCGTCTGTAATAATTGCAGAAAGCCACAAATCTTCTCACATCATCTGTATTTGCTGGTGTAGGGTAGTTTAAAACCGCCTGATTTTTTGCTGGGTCTGTCTTAATTCCTTTGTCTGTTATCAAATGACCAAGCTAAACCACTTCTGATCTTAGGAATTGACATTTGCTCGCATTCAATTTTAAGTTGTATTTTTGTAACCGCTCAAATACTTTTATCAAGTTTTGGTTGTGATGTTTCAAAGAACATCCAAAAACTATTATGTCATCTACATAGAGGAAAGCTTCTGAATTTAAACCACTTAAAGCTATTGTGAGCATTCTTTGGAAACTGTTTGAAGAAATTTTAAGTCCGAAAGGTAAACGTTTAAAATGGTAGTGATCTTGTGTAGAAAATGCAGTTAGTGGTCGTGAATTTTTGTCCAATGGTATTTGATGGAAAGAGCTTGTCATATCCAAGGTTGAAAAGTATTTGGCTCGTCCTAGCATGTCTAGGATGTCTTCCAGTCTTGTTAATGGAAATTTGTCATTAACCATCTTTTCGTTGAGTTTTCTAAAATCAACCACCAAGCGCCATTTCTTATTGTCATCATTACTTTTCTTTGGCAGTAATAACAATGGTGCGTTATATGGGCTTATTGAAGGTTCAATTATGTCGTTCTCTATTAGCTTCTTTACTTGTTTGTCTATCTCGTCATATTGAGTGTGAGGTAGTCTATAATTTTTTATGTATACTGGTGTTGTGTCTGATAGATTCAGTTTTTGCGTATAAAAATTATTTGTTGTAAGAACTTCTCCCTCAAGGTGGAAAATTGATTGATGTTTCTTAAATATGTCTTGTAATTCAGTTTCTGTGTTGTGGTCTAATTTCAGTTCAGTCATCAGTTTCTTGAATCGTTGTTCATTCATTTCTGTACTCTGTTTGTTGTAAGTTTTCATAACTGTATATTCGGTCAAATTCTTTAGTTTCGGTTTTATTTCGTTTAATATAACCTCTTTATCGTTTATATTTATAACTCTTATGTGACAAATGCCTTTAGAAGGTACTAGACAGTTTGCCAAAAATACACCTTTTTCGAGCTCTTGATTAAATACTACCAAAGAATATACAATATATAGAATGCGCATCTCATATAAGAAGAAATTTTGTTTGCGGGTCGTAATATTACGACCCGCTCTCCAACATTGCAACCCGTTCAAACCAAACATGACAACCCGCTCTCATATTCCATACCGCAACGTGTTGTGCTCATTGTTGATGTTGCACCATTGATGGTACATTGTTTTTGTTATTAAATCTGTCTGATGTGTTCGCTTGCTAAAGTCATGGTATGAAAGAAGGGAATCGGAATTTGTATACTTTTGCAACTTCGCGGGCGCAGCAATTTCTATCAAGCAATTTTCTAATTTATCGGTTTTCGATCAAATTAATTGCAATTATGCTTTTATAGTAATAAAAAAATTATCAAGTCCCATAAAGGACGGCAAAATATGTATTATAAAAATTCTTAATAAACGCATAAAAAACATTAATAAATAAAACACAAAAAAAAAAACACGGTATAAGAAACATTATATAGAGAAAGAATAAGAATAATAAGAATAGGAATAAGAATAAGAATAAGAATAAGAATAAGAATAAGAATAGGAATAAGAATAAGAATAAGAATAAGAATAAGAATAAGAATAAGAATACGAATAAGAATAAGAATAAGAATAAGAATACGAATACGAATACGAATACGAATAAGAATACGAATACGAATACGAATACGAATAAAGTTTGGCCGCACCTAGAAAAACAAAAAATTCTAGATTCGGAATCAGCGACCACCTAAAACTGTTAGATAATGTTTAAAACTCTTGAAAAAATATATTATTAGATGGCAACCCTATTGTTAAAAGATAGTAATTTTTAAATTCTTACATCGAATTCGGATTCAGCGACCCATTTTTACCTAGTTATAAAAAAACAAATCATTGTATGTTTGCATTTCATAATTTAACTGCAATAAAATATTTTTTTAATAAAAAATGGTTTTTGAAGTGATGTTAAAAAGTAAGTGAATTATGACTTTTCTTTAAACATGCACATATATGCTAGAAATTTTTTTTAATAAAATTCTCTATCACGTAAGAGGGCTTACTTTTTCTCTCCTATATAATTATTTCGAGATATAGGGCTTCAAATAAAAAATATGTTTATAAAAAACGAAACAAGTGATTTTTTGACCTGTTTTCGATCATAACAGCCATATCACTGATGCTATTGGCACATATTATGCCTTCAAATTTCCACCTGACTCTCCTCTACTACATGCAATTAAATTAAAATTCATTGACTGAACATGTAAGTTTTTACAAGCATTTATGTGAAGTATGTGTTCCCAATAATGGATTTTTTTGAATTTTCCCATTTACATAAAAAATTGGGGCCCATCGTAAAAATCATTACGATATTCGGATTCTATGGAATATTTTACTATAGAAAATGTTATTGCAATTAGTTGTGGAAAACCTTGTTGAGTAGTGTAATCTAGAATCATTGCCTATAAAAAAGTAAAAATAAGATAAATCCCTTTAAGAACCTGTAAATTTATAATTTCATTCAAAACTAGGCGATTTTATTTATTAAAATATCAAAACACAGAAAATGCTGAAAATTGAGAATTTGCATGATGACACACATACTTTCATAACAAAGCATAAACGCGATCAAACAAACACCAAGCATTTATGCTCTTCAGCATGTACCCCGCAACCTCTTTTCCAATCAACATCGAAACTTTCAATGTTCGCTTGCAACCGTCATCCGCATGCAACTTCTGTTTGATGTATCGTGCAACCAAGTTGTGCTCACTTTTGCGCTGAACCTTTTTCTTTTCTATTTTTGCTTGCATAAAAATATTGCTTTTGCTTTGGACGCGTCATATATACTTTTCTATACCTACCACGCCTCCTTATGGGCGTTACAAAAGGAGTGACAAAATCAATATACCTCTTTTACGTTTTTTAAACGTGGGGATATAAAAATGGCTGTTGCAAATGTACACATTTCAACCGTAGTCCAAATATGAGATATTGCATTTTTCTCGACATATTTGACCGATTGCTAAATGGTGGGAAGGAAATTTTAATATTAGGGGAATTTCTTTTTGATTTTTTGCAAGTCTGCATACAGCATTTAATGCCAGACTTCAGATTGTTTTTCTTTATTATATTTCTTGACATTATAACGACTTAACGCATTAGCAATTCATATAATAAAAAAATTTCAAAAAGGCCAGCAAAGCTACGAATGCCGATCATGCTAACAACATGATCGAGCTCAGAAAAACATTGTGTGCTTTATCAAACAACACCATTCCTGTTGCAACCGTTGGTTGGTTCCCTCAAAATGTTCGATGTTGCTTAATGCTGCTCACATCATATCTTCGTCTTGTTGCTACCCCCCGCATCAATGAGTAAGACAGAAAAATGTTTGCGTTTTGTAGCAAGATGCGCATTCTATATATTGTATATTCTTTGATACTACGCTGTCTTCTGCAATGTTTAAGTTTATTGGAAAAATAATTTCTGACCTAGGAGGTATTCTATAATTTGTCTGTTTCGGAAGTTTTGTTACTATGGGTACTATATAATCGGTGTTACCGATTGCAATTGTTATTGTGCATGTTTCGTAGTCTATTTTGCATATATATTTTATAAAAAAGTCTCTACCTTAAATTCCATCCGTAGAAATGGGAAAATCGTCACTCACTACTTGAAAATTATTTTTGAAACGGTGCTCTCCGAGGCACAATGTTATTTTCGTAACTCCTAAAGAGTCTACCTCATTTTTAGTTATACCTGATAATCTACATTTATTGTCAGGATCAATTTCAAAATTTGTGTTCGTTTTGCATATCGAAATATCTGCACCCGTGTCTAATAGGAATGTCAAGGCACGCTTTGTTTGCGCACATTTAAGTGTGATGAAATTGGTGAGATTCTCTGATATCATGTAAATTTTGTTTGCTTTTACATTTGGCCTTCCGGAGGCTCTTGATTTTTGTCCTCCGGGCCTTCCATGTTTCCCTGGTAGTTTACTGTTCGTACATAATGTCTGTGTCCATCTTGACTCGAGCGTCTGTTTATATTATTGTTGTACCTGCCTCTATTTCTATTATTGCCATAGTTGTTTCTATTGTTGTTCCCACGTTGAAAATTTCTGTCGTTGTTGTTATTGTGGTTGTTGTTTCGTTGGTTCATGTTGTTCATGCGTCTGTTGTTCCTGAAATTGTTATTATTTCTGTATGTATTTTGATAGTTATTTCTGCTAAAGTTGTTATGATGCTGATAATTTTGGTTTCTGTTTGTGCTTGCATTGTAGTTTAAGATCCGCAGACCGTTGTTTTGGTTATCACGTTCCACTTCTTGTGCGATATTTACTGCTGTATTTAAATCTTTGGGTTGGGCTGCAAAAAGTGTTGGTTTGATGGTGTCATCTAACCCATTTTTGAATATGGTCAAGGCATATTTTTCGTTCATTGTTTCTATGACTGTTTTCTGTTCGTTGGTTGCATTATTACCTAAATCGTTTATTTGTAGTTTGTTCAGTTCTGACATCAAATTTAAAATTTTGTCTTTAAAATTGTTTACCGTTTTGTTCTTCTGTGTGGTTGAGGACAGTTGTGTATGTATTTGAGCTATTGTTACGTTGCTCTTATATCTTTCTTGTAGTCTTGTTTTAAATTCTACGAATGTCGATGTGTTTGAGCCTAGCGCTGTTCGAACTACCGCACTAAGTTTTACACTTACTACAAACTCTAATAATGTTTTCTGAGCATTAGCTGTATATGAGTTGTGTAATAATTCTACTATCTTCAAAAATGGTTCTAATTCGCTGTGCTGTCCATTAAAGGTGGGTATGGCTTTAATAGCCGTTTCTATATTAAAAGTTGACATTTCTATATTGTTTCGATTTACAGTCTTCTTTTCTGGTGTATTACTTTGACTTTCAGTGTTGTGGCTATCTGTGTTTTTGCTATCTGTTAGCTCACTTTTTTCTATTAAAAACTGTTCTATTGCTCTAGCTATATCTTCGAAATTTTCTAAGTCTAATTTTCTTTTAGGGTTGTCTGACTTATCTATTGAGGTTCTTAGCTCATCTACTTTGTTCCTTATTTCATTAATGTATTTCTTTGTATATTCCTTACCTGGTGCCTTTTTTAATCTCCTTAATATTTCTTTTGCTGCATCTATTTCCATTTATATGTATATCGACGGAACATTGTATTTACATCTAATTTAAAAAGTTTTATTGTTCTTAAAACATTTTTGACACATTAAATTTGGTTCATGCTCTATGAAGCCTGATTTGATTAAATTTTTGTGACAATATTTGCACTTGAAGCATTCACGATGCCATGCTTTGTTTTTGTGTGCCATATATTTAATTTTTCCTATGTCTATGATTTTTTGTTGACAATTTTCACAATATTTGTCAAAAAGTTGACCAAAGCATCCTTGGTAGAAACAGTTGGTACCAAACCTTATCATTTTCGTATGTAAAAGTGCTTGATATATTTTTGTATTTATTGTGAATATTAAAATATTTTGTTAAACAGAGTTGCTGATGTTTCGCAGCATTTGTTTCCTAACATAATTTTTGTAATATCTATTAATTATATATAAAATTGTTGCAATCATAAATATTAAGCTAAGTGCTAGAATAAGATCATTGTATTTGCTGCTTTCACTTCTACTGCTGCTGTTGTTGTTGTTGTTAGTTGTTACGATTTCCTTGTTGCTGAACCATCCCATGGTTGCCGTAATTTAACTTTTCTATTTGTATTTTGTGTATTAATGCCCGTTTTAACTTTGCATCAGTTACCAACGGTAAAATACTATGTATTTCCGCAACGCGACGTCTAGCAATTACTCTTCGGCCTCCTCTGGGTCTTTTCGAAGGTTTATTTTCGGCTGCTGTTCGCTTCTGTACTGCGCGATCGTTTGTTTTTGCCGTTCAGTTCTGTCATCGGATCAGTTTGACAGGATCAGAAGGCAGGATCAATTTGCAGGATCGCCATGTAATATGTTTTTGGTGGTGTTCCTAAAAATGCCAAAGATAAGGCTTAAAAGTTTTGATGGCCAATTTTGCCGTACTGTTTGAAGAATAAAAAGAACTTAGATGTTTTAAGTCAAGTTTCATTCTCCTCTTTATTTCAAAGATCTTCAATATTTATAATAAAAATACCAGTATTAATTCTATTTATATTTATATATTCTTAAACTCCTTCCCATTATTCTATTCTCATATTGTTTCTTAGTTCAATTATGTTCTTAATAATTGTTCTTCTCTCACTTGCTCTTTGATTCCTCAGCTTGGAATTTTTGCTGCGCTTGCACTTGTGCAGCTAATAGGGTTAGCGAACACCAGTGAGCGTATTTCGTTACAATTGGCTGTGACGCAAAAACACAGTGACCTAATGACACTCGATAAGCGTTGGCACACGATCGAAAGAATGAATGAAAGAAAAACAATGAAAATATATTTTGTTACCAAATATGTAACGTACCGTAAGCTGGCTGTGCTATGACACTACATTTGTTTTTATGATCCTTTCGTTTTCATCAAAAGGATATCACGTCGGGGTCACCAACGTTTATTTATTTATTCATTGACGTCTATGGATTACAAATCCTTACAGACTACTTAAAAAATAATAATTTAACTTAAAGACTAAAAATAAAAAATAAGAAAAAGTTAAAAATTCAACAAATAGGAAAAAATATTAAATATTATATAAGACCAAAATATAATGATGAAACCAAATATTATATACGATACAATGAAAAAAGCAGTTTTTTAAAATACGATTTCGATTCAGAAAAATCTAAATTATTCTCCATAGTTAATTCATTGTACAATGTTAAAGCACGAGAAATAGGCTCATTACTAGCGTAAAGAGTTCTATGAATCTGAGAATGGAATAATGCATGATGCCGTAAAGTTCTTGCAGGAATATTAAAATTAACAGTTTTTAATAACTGGGCGCAGTCGATTTGACCTGATATAATATCATGGATAAATGTTAACGACTGAATTTTTCTTCTTGTCCCGAGAGTTTTTAAACACAAAAGCAAAATACGTGTTTCATAGGTTGGCAAAGTTTCACCAAAGTTCAAAGCACGAAGCGCAAAACGTGAGAATGATTTTTGGATTTTTTCTAATCGAGTGCAATGAACTAAATAGAATGGACTCCAAATAAAGGAAGCATACTCCAACCTTGACCTTACAAAATAATTATAAAGACAAATTAAAGTATGAGGCTCAGTAAACTCAGAGCTATTTCTACGCAAAAATGCGAGTAAAGCATAAGATTTGGGAACAATATAGTTAATATGATCAATAAAAGTAAGCTTATAGTAAAAAATAA
The DNA here is from genome assembly GCA_943735915.1 of Pherbina coryleti. Taxonomy (NCBI): domain Eukaryota; kingdom Metazoa; phylum Arthropoda; class Insecta; order Diptera; family Sciomyzidae; genus Pherbina; species Pherbina coryleti. Next base: position 111,537,759 of record OX030950.1, on the reverse strand, counting down.
CTCCTAAATCCTTAAAAGAATGAACCGTCTTTAAGGGAGTACCAGAGAGATTGTAATTAAAAATGAACACGTTATTGGTTCTCGAGTACGTCATTGAGACACATTTATTGAAATATAAAGGTAAACAATTTTTTAAACTGCATAAAAGTAAATTACTAAGATCACCTTGTAAAAGAGCAGCATAATTTAAATCAGAAATATTACAAAAAAGCTTTAAATCATCAGCATAAAGTAAAAATTTTACTGATTGAAAACAATTACTAACATCATTAATAAATAATGAAAAAAGCAAAGGTCCAAGAATGCTTCCCTGTGGGACACCCGAGGTGGCAATAAATTTATAAGATTTAACACCATTTATCTCCACGAAAGAAACTCTCTTTCGAAGATAAGACTGGATCCAAGTAAGAAAAATAGAATGAAAACCCATTTTAGAAAGCTTTGCTGAAAAATCCGTATAGAGAACATCAACTTGATGTCCAAGTTCAAAAGATTAAATGCAAAATTTCGAGAAAACTACTAAGTTTGTAACTGTCGATCTCCCAGCAAAAAAACCATGCTGTTCAGGGCAAATATGTCGTTTCACCAAGAAGAACAACCTATTTTTAATTACACTTTCAAAGAGCTTAGACACATTTGACAGCTTTGAAATGGGACGATAGTTTGATACATCATTCTTACTACCAGCTTTAAAAACCGGTGTAATAGAGGCCATTTTCCAACAGTTTATAAAACTGCCAGTACTTAAGGATGTATTGAAAATTACACATAAAGGTTTGGATAGAGAAAAAGCGCATTTATTCAGCAAAATAGATGAAATCCCATCATTATCGGCTTTAACCGAAATTTTAATTCTTGACATCGCATCAGAATCTCTTCATCAGTCAAAACAACTGTGCCAATGTTTAAAAATGAGTCTACATTATCAAGAATTGAAATATCAACTCCCGCATTGCCAATTACGTAATTGGACTTGAAAAAATCAGCAAATAGGTTAACCGTATCTTCAATTGTGAAAGAATGTAGTCCATTATAGTGTGTCGACGTAGGAAGGCAAGAACCATATTTTTTTGATTGAATAAAGTGCCAAAATGACTTAGGATTAACTTTAATATTGTTTTCACATCGTAAAATATATTGTTTATACAGAAATTTATTCAAAAAATTAAATTCTCTTGAATAATGAATGTACATCAAATGATACCTAGAATCATTAGTTGTCTTAAACAACTTTATATTTTTATTTCACAAATTTTTCAGTTTTTTTAGACCCTTTGTGTACCAAGGCAGTTTATAAACTCTGGGTGCAAAATGCGGGATATATTCAGTGCAAATAGAAAACAATTTGGATTTAAACAAATCAAAACAATCTGCCACAGTTCGATTTAAAAACATTTCAATCCAGTTAGAATTATTAAAAATGTTATTCAAGAGATCAAAATTACATAACAAAATTACATAGAACTCAAATTCTAGTACAAGAGGAACATGGTGCAAGTTAGGTGGAGAAACCGAGCTTAAACTTTCAGTTAAACTAGCTTTAAAATTTTTTGAAACAAAAATTAAATCTAAAATTTTTTCAAGAGAATTAATAAAATAATTAATTTTAATTAAATCAATGCTAAACAAACTATCAATTAAATTCATTTCATTAGTGAAATTAATATTAGATGGAATTAGCACGTCAGCAAAAAAACTCCAAACGATTTTTCTGAGATTGAAATCTTCCAGAAAGCAAAGATAACACTGTGCAACAATTTGAGGGTCATGCAATCTAACGGAGAAGCGACTAACGCATTTCGATAGTGCGGGTCTAGACCAACGAAACCCTAAAAGGGTTTTGCAAAGTTAGCTCGCTTTTAAATGTTATAGCCTTTGAAAGTTGAGGTGTTTTACTGTATTTTTCAATTAAATTTTTTATATAAAACTGGAAAGACATATACAAATGAAGCATAATCGCGAATACGTTGTAAACGACGAACGCTAGAAACGAAAGTCAATATAGAGATGCCAATTTTAACATCAACTAAAAAATGTTGATGCCACTTCTTCACGTAAATCGTAAAAAACTTTATAAAATGTGTTGCTAAAAGGGATGAGGTGTTTAATTGCTAAAGCGAAATTTTTCTGAAATAAACAAGGCTAAACTGTTGAATGGTAAGCTTTTTTAAAAACTCCAAAGTCGTTAAAATAATGTTGATTAATTTATGTTAGGTGTTGTTAATGGTCCAGATATACTGAATCTGAATCTTCAAATCTTGTGCTGGTTGATGAAGAACTTAAAGCGTGGCAATCTATTAAGGAAGTCATTACGAGATTTTTGGGAAAATATCGCTCTGAAAACTTCGAAATTTTCGTAAATCGTATGATGGATGCATTTTCGAATATTGGAGTAAACATGTTGTTGAAAATCCACTACCTACATCATTACTTGCAACACTTCAGCCAACAGTTACCAACAGAATCAGACGAACAAGGCGAACGATATCATCAGCTTGTGCTTCCTTTTGAGATAAGGTAAATATCTATTAAATTCGATTCTTGTTCATTACATTTTTTATCTATTTATTTAGGCATAGCGGAAAGCAATCTCCAGACGCAATACTTGCTGAAATTTGTTGGCGTAGTACAAAGATGTACGAATAACGAGATGAAGATTCAGACGAGGCATTAACAGAGCCTGATGTTAATGATTTCTTAGATGATTACGTTGCATCAGACAATGACTATGAAGAAATATAATAAAAACAATTACGACACAATAACAATACCTAAATTGTATTAAATTCTATGAATATGTTTAATAGTTGTGCTTACTTTGTAAGAAACGTTATGAAATGGATAGTTTAAAATTCTTAATATGGAAAACTCATATAATGTTGAAATTGATTGACATTTTTTCCTTATTTCTCTGAAGAAAGAAGTAAAAAATTATAAATATCATTCGAGTAATAAGCACTTAATTTTTTTAAAATAAGCTTCAAGAGGCAAATTTGCAATGCCTGTATCTCTTCAAAGCGAGCTAACTTTGCAAAACCCTTTTAGGGTTTTTTTACTATATGCTAGTACTACCAACCTGTGTTGGCGGATTCTCCGTTAGAAAATTGTGTTGCACAGTGTAATTATCCGCATTATTAAATGATGAATGTAATCGCACAATATTATCAACGTGGGAAGTATATAATTCATTTGAACTGTTGGGGGGTATATATGAAGCACAAATGTAAACAGCTCCTTTAGGATGATTAATTGAAACGCATAGTTGATCGAGAATCGAGTCACTATTCTGAAGTATTTGGATTGATGAGCAAAGAGTGCGTTTAACCGCAATCAAAACACCACCATCCCTATTGAGACCAGTTTTTACAGCATCTCTATCTTTACGATAAACTTGATACATGTTTGTATTAAAAAATTCAGCATCACAAAAATCAGCATTCAGCCACGTTTCAACAAAAAGAATTATGTCGAAATCACCTTCACAGCTCCAAAGAAAAATAAATTTCGCCTTTGTCCTAATTCCAGACATATTATTAAAAAATAATTTCAAATTTGTACGTAGACTATTTGCGTTATTATTATTTGATTCATTATTATTTGATTTTTTTTTTTATTTTTTTAATTATTTGATTTATTATTATTTGATAATGGAAACAGTGGGAGAGAATCAGCGAGATCAGCTGTTGATAAAATCTTCGAATCTCTAACTATTGATTCTGCACATTCCCATCTTCTTTCAATAAAAAAGATAAATTCCGTACTTTCACATCAGTCGGCCACAATGTTGGATCAAACACTTTGTTTAAATCACTCAGCTTTACTATTAATTTAAAACTGACTCTCTATTAATTTAAAACTGACTCTCTTTAAAATAGACTCATCCACATCTCTTTTAACAAGACGAATACATGCAATATCCTCTCTATGAATATTGGTATGCGCGCAGACATAATCAATAACATTACCAGCAGTAACAGTGGGCTTAAAGTAAAAGACATGTAGAGCTCTCTTTGAAACCGCAACATCCAGCTCATTGTTATTATTACGCCCCACAATACTTTTTCTGTAAAAAAGCATACAATACTTTTCTCTTTATTTTGGATATTTTTGTTTCGCTTTTTTTTCTGCACAGTGTTCCACTCAAAAGCTGTTGACACAGGCAAGGGAGTAGATAGGCTTTCCTCACGCTCACCCACAACTCCAACAACAAAGACAGTATGCACTGTAGCATTCGAAGCAGTCAAACGAGTTTTGGCATGTAAAGAAGAGCAATTAAATGAAGAGACATCATTATAAACGGCAACAGCAGCAGCAGCAGCAGAAGAGTCAAAGTTTACACCAAAAGCAGCACCAACGGGAAGAGATGCAACAGAAAGAGAGCGCAACTCAATTAAATTAGCATTCTGAGTATCAGCGCGTGCAATATCAAGACCGGGAGTAATTGCTGAGGTCAATGAACTCGTCGATAAAGAGCAAACTATCTTTGTTGCAATTGCATTCTTATTAGAATTTAAAGAGTTTTGAGTTATTAGCGATTTTAATTCTTTAACTTCTGCAACCAATTCCGTCACAATTTCACGGATATTAAAAGTTCCATTTAGACACTTGTCGCAATTAAATACAAAGTTAGGACAATTATTAAAAAAGTCAAAAGAATTATCATCAATTCTGGTACACGATCTATGAACTCGACCATAGCACACATTACACGGCAGCGCAGTTTCCGCAACCGAAATTATTTTATTGCAACTTAAGCAACGAGAACGCATGACTAACGCAGACGACAGTAGAATGTAGACTGAATGTTGAATACCTTATTACTATTGTCAATACAGGTGCGTGTACCAATATTGACCTAAGGGATTATTGAAGAATTGCACAGGAACTTAAATCTTGCAGAATTGTTGCTGTAGATGAAAATAATAAAAAACTGTGTTTTTATTTGTAAGTTGAGTTATTACTGCTGGTTTATTGTTTAGTGTAAGAGGTTTATATACATTTTTACTAGTGGTGCATTTGTAACAGTAACAGGAATAAAACGAAATATTAACTAAGTTGTTGTTGTTGTGATTCACCGTCAGCACAAATATGTTCCAGTTTTTAACGATGTTGAAATTAATAAGTATGTTAGTGGTGTAATTCTGCATCAGCAAAATATAAATATGGGTCAGGTGCTTACAATAACATCGATATTCAACAATGTGCAAATGCAGCATAACTGACTAACAAAGCTACCTTTAAGTGATGACACACATTTGTGGTTTGTTTATGTTGCGCGTTGAGTTGAATTAAGGTGGTCAGATGTATGCATCTGAACATATAGTATGTCAGCAACACAGTGACTTTCAGACAGTTGGCAAATTTGTTTGGAGTCACTGTGTCAGCGGGGTGGTCAACTGTGCTGCGAGTTACCCAGTTTTTAGTCGGTATAAGTGACGAACACATCAAATGGCCAGAAGGAAGTTATTTAAACGAAAACGTTGAGAAGTTTCATACAAAAAAACGTATTCCGGGCGTAATTGGAACAATCGATTGTACGCACATTGTAATTAAAGGACCAAAAGATCACAAGGAAATGTACTTCAATAGAAAAAAAACTTACAGTATTGTGCTTCAAGATGTGGTGGATGTCAACAAAAAGTTCAGTGACATAACTTGTGGGGAACCGGGATCGCTTCATGATTTCAGAGTCTTAAGAAGATCAAAGCTGTTCGAAGATTCAGAAAGACTTTATGAGGAAATGTATCCAAATGCATATTTCATCATCGGTAATTCGGCTTATCCGTCAACGAAATGGTTGGTTCCACCTTTTAAGGACTATGGAAATTTAAACGAAAGCCAACGTAAATTCAACAAACATTTCTCAACACGAATAGTAGTGGAAAATGCTTTTGGCCTACTTAAAGGGCGCTTTCGAAGACTACTTAAGTTTACTGAACAAACAGATCTGAAGATAATAAACAAAATCGTGGTCAGCGTATGTGTACTTTACAATATTTGTATTTCTTTTGATGACTTGTGTGATATCAACGAAGAAAATGCCTCAGAGACGTACGCAATTGAAGATGGAATTGAAGAGTCAAACCTGGATGCAATGATTTATAGAAGAGAAAACCTTTTTAATTACTTAAGGGGGGAAACGCAGTCAGACCTTTTGTATTTTCTTAAAGCCTTCAGTCTCAAGAATATGTGGTGAAAATTTCAAGTCGATATCTCAAAAAATAACAAAGTTATAGCCTAGTGAGTGAACCGCCTTCTAGAGCGCGCAGTGCTGGCGCTTATTTTCAAACGCGTTTTTCTCGAAACCATGTTTTCAAAGTCGGTGACCAAGATTTCTCGAAGGTCAGTGAACCGATCGTTTTGATTTTTTTTTTATTGTACACATAATAATCTCGTACTTGTCATAGGATTTTTTTTTTGCTTCGTTCATTTTTTATAGGCAAAACTATGACGAATTTTTGGTCGAAAATCGTTTTTTTACGTTCGAAAAACCGCCATTTTGTGAAAAATCAATATTTTCAAAAACGGCTATGACAAGTACGAGTTTTAAGTATCTACTTTAATAATATATTTAATTTTTTTGTTTCAGATGAATTTAGGAGGAGCAATCTTGGCATTTCACCTTTTTTTCAGAGCGCTCTACAAAAACTGCTGTATCGACCTTAATATTAAATTTTTTTTTAATAAAAAAAAAACTAAAAATACTCTTGAATGTGTATATTTTTAGGTATGAAAACTCTCATTTAAAAATATCCCATAGGTTTCCTTAAAATAATTCACATATATGACCTTTTTTTCGACCTCTGGCGGCGTTGCTCCCCTTAAGACAGCAAAATATTGTTTGAATTATTTATTATATAAATAAATACATATACATATATTTAAAATATATGCATATTTATTATATCACATTCAGTTTTTCTTTTATTTAAAAATTTAACACCTAAATGGAAAATACAGAAAAACAAAAAAAAAACTAAAAAGAAATTAAAAAAAAACAAAAAATTAAATTCAGTTTATTATAAAAAATAAAACTTCAAAACATAAAATAAAATTATGACGCAAAATAAGTTAAAGTAAAATGAGTTCAGTTAAGGGCCCGCTAAAGCCAAAAAACCAAAAGAAATTCACAAAAAAAACATACATTGAATTCAATTCATTATAAAGAAATAAAATTTAAAAACTTAAAATAAAAGTAATACGAAAAAAAGTTAAAATAAAAAAAATTTAAGTTAAGGGTCCACTAAAGTTTTTTAAGCTAAAAAAGTACTGTTTTAAAAGATTTGTTTTAAGTGACTGTTTACTTTAGGTAATTTTTGATTTTTGCATAAAACTGCGTTACAAAAATGAGCTTTTGTTCTTTCCTATGAACCAAATGTACATTTTCGTAAAGGAGATGAAAAATGAAAATACACGTGTACCGCCGTTTTTCATGTACACGTCAGAATTTTTTTTAAGTTTAAGTTCTGAGGTGCCACACAGTGGGATGGCTCCATACATTTGTTGGAAAAATAGAAGGAGCTGTTGGAATTTGATGAAACTTCATTTCTAAAAGTATAATGGTACGCTAGTTTTAAAATTGGTTTCAGTTTTTTTTTACCGGTTTCAGTTGGATAAAATTGAGTAATTTCGTTAATACCTAAATACTTTATATTTTTAATACCTAAATGTTTGAAAACGCAAAACGCGAGTAAAGAGTTATCAGTGCTTTATACGTTTTTTTATATTTTACAATTATCGTCCGGAATTATCGAAATTCGTACCAACATCCAGTGAACTTGGGATTGCAGCGCCGCATTTAGTAACGCAAGCCGACCTTTGTACGAGACTGCAATTTGTCGAGGAGAACAGCAGAACTCTTTGCATCGCGACTTAAGCAGTGGAATATAGTGGCAGCTGATTTTAAAATAACGGCCGCTCGTGATCGGCCATTCCATTTGAAAGATTTTTTAAGTTGCACGAAGATCGAGAAAAAACTTGGCTTATTGTTATGACGTTGACGCGATGTTCGCAAAAATCGGTTGCTCTCATATTTTAGAGGAGTGGCGACTTTTCATCAATGCAATAGTCAATAGCCGTGAAGCCATGCTGTCGATAACATCCATCCATCGGTTCAGATCGCACATACGATGTCATATGGCAACTAATATTAGAACTGATAAAGTACCAAGAGCACAACTGGAAAATATGCTGCGATCTGAAAGTGGTCGGATTACTCATGGGTGTTAAGCGTGAATTTCCAACCCACAAGTGCTTTTTGTGTACATGGGAAGGTCACAAAAGAGATCAGCATTACACTGAATTTAAGTGGAAGCCACGCATATGCTACAAATTAGGCGAAGACAGTATCGAGCATCTACCATTGGTGCAACCATCACAAATCATTTTGCTACCGCTACACATCAAACTTGGTCTCGTATCAAAATTTGCTAAAAAACTGTATCGTGAGGGCGACGCAATTTCGAGTTTGCGCAAAATTTTTCCGAAATTCAGTAACTTAATTGCTTAACATTTATGAATATGATTTAAGGTGTATTCAATGGTCCGTAGATAAAGAAATTAGTTGCAAGTGTTGAATTTGCCTCAAAATTTAACGCTGCCGAACAACGTGCATGGAAAGGCACAGTTGCCGTTATTGAGTAGATTCTGGGTAACAAACGACTGCCAATTAAAAAAATATTGTCGCAGAAATGATTTCGGCATATGACGAAATGTTCGTTTTCATGTCGCTAAAGATCCACTTCCTTCACAATCATCTAGATTTTTTTCCTGACGATTTAGTAGCTCATAGCGATGAACATGGCGAAAGGTTCCATCAGGACATTGCTACTATCGAAAAGCGCTTTAGAGGCCAACACATTACGCACATGCTTGGCAAATACTGCTGGTCTATTTGTCGCGATACTAATGCAAATGCATACAAACGCTAAAATAAAAGGCCCAAGTTTATTTAAAATAATTAATTTTTTTCAAACTTTCCGCTTTTTTCCACATAATTGAATTCATAACGGGCCATACTCATATTGTGAATTTTTACTGTTGTAAAAAAAATTAATGAAAAAATAAAAGCCACACCCGGTATAAAAAATGCATTTCTGATACCACTGCATTAAGTATTTAGGTATTAACAAAATTACTCAAAAAAAAAAAATCGGTTCTTTAACAAACCGAAACCGGTACAAAAAAACCGATACCAATTTTGGAACTATCGTACTATTATATTTTTAAAAATGAAGTTTCATCAAATTCCAACAGCTCCTTCTATTTTTTTCTAACAAATGTATGGAGCCATCCCACTGTGTGGCACCTCAGAACTTAAATATAAAAAAAAAATTCTGACGTGTACATGAAAAACGGCGATACACGTGCATTTTTGTTCTTCACACCCTTTCCGAAAATTTATATTTGGTTCATAGGACAGAATGTGTGTAACGCAGTGTAATAGTCATACACTTTTGAAAAATATTTTGTGAGTCTTTGGTTAACAAATATTAGTTACTAAAACAGGAATCAGTGAGTTTAGTGAAGCACCTGAATTATACGAGCTTTTCTGTTTTTTTCAATCTCAAGAAGTCTTGGGGCTCCAAAAAATTGTAGTCACCACATATTTCAGGGGCTTTACTAAACTCACTCATTCCTGTTTTAGTAACTAATATTTGTTAATGCAAAAAGTAAAAAATTGCCTAAAGTAAACAGTCACTTAAAAATAAATATTTTAAAACCGTACTTTTTTAGCTTAAAAAACTTAAGTGGGCCCTTAAAGTGAAAGATGCTTATTTGCGATTTGCAAATTTTTCTAGCAATGCCACCTTTTTTTGCCTCGAGCTCGCTGTCTTTCTGTCACTTCTCACTCAGCATATCTTTTAAATCCTCGATGGCCCTGCTTCTCGTTTTTTCTCTCCTCGGCTTCCAACTTTTTCAACTCGAGCTTTTTGTCATAGTAGACCTCTCGAGCGGGACGTTTTCTCTGCATTATTGGTGCTGAAGAAGATGGAGACAGTGCTGACGTGCTCGCAATTTGGGCAGAGTCTGATGACGATGTTGACGTCGAAGGTGTTCGTGATGATACCAGCAAAGGTAATGGGTGTGACGAGGGAGTGGTCGTTGTTGGCGATGATGATGGTGGTGGGAAGTCCACACTTGTCGATGCTATTTCAAACGACCTGTAGCCTACGTGCAGGGTGTGGTCGTTTGATATGATTGGACTGGTCCCATACAGCTCATCCATAAGCTCCATATATGGAGCAAAGCAGGGACTGGTACAAGTGCTGCGGTTATTGACACGTGCTGCTTTATATGCGTGGAGAAGGCTTCGCATCTTTGACTCCAAGCATAACGGTATCCTTTCTGAATTTTGGAAATAGAGTTTGTTAATTTAATTCGTTTTATATATTTTTTAAATGTACCGTTATAGACAACGACACCATATCTTCCAAAACGTTCGCGTAGGCCAATCGTTTTTTTTTTTGGGTGCTCGAACTCCGGTTTCCGGGCAAGGTAGCACCTCAAAAACCCAATAGTTTCCTCACGCGACCACCTCTTCCGTTGTTTTTCATGGCTTCTGAAATAAAAATCATGTTTTAATTTATAAATTTCTGAAAAATTTGTCAAAAATAATTTTACTTACGCCGGCTCCATTTTGTTTCGTTTTGTTTATATATACATAAAAAAAATGAGTTTGACATTTGCATGAAATTTCCTTAGGATTTTTTCAGAGCTTATTCACAATAGAGCAGTTTTCTTACTTTTCAACACTGCATATCAAGTCGGATATTAGTTTACCGAGTTGGCTGAACTCGTATAAATAACCGATTTTGTGTTGTTGTTTTGCATGTATTTAGTTATCCTACCTAGTGTTGTTTTGTAAGTCGGTAGCAAAAGAATGGGGCTATAGATGAAGAGCGGAAGGAAAAATCGATTCACCTAGGTTTCATCTCTAGGAAAAGTAGTTCTTGAGAGTTTTCACGCATGGAATAAATATCTTTATTTTCCTCTTGAATATGGTATGTTAATTATTCTAAGTCTCTTATGGTATTGGCAGTTCAGTGATAAGAGCTTCTGTCTGTCAATCTGATGATCATGAGTTCAATTCCAGATTGTAGAGTTTATGTGTATGAAAGAAGTGGAAGAGGCATGATAGCATTTTTCATGAATAAGCCTATCGTGAAAAGCGTTTGGTATTTAAAGCGCACCAAAACCGCTATGCGTGATGGCTTAAGTGCCTCGCTTGTTTTAGTCTTGGATTAGGAGTCAAGTTTTTTGAGAATCTAAATAAAAGATGAGAGCTGTAGCGGAATTCCCAAACGTATTAGCGATGCTTTTAGTTATCGTTAACTGGCCTTTTCTAAAAATTATTGCTAACTGATATTCGCAAAATCTATGTTAGCTATTTTTATCCTTAATTTTGACAGTTATTTAACGTAATTTGTGGCTAGCTTAGGCACGAATATTTTGGCGTCGCTAACTTAAAAAACAACGTTAAGCAATTGTTTTATATGAGTTGTGGTTTTATAATATATTAATAACTTACAAAAAAATGGCCACACAAAGAGGCATATGTTTACCATCAGGGTTAAAAAATTAAAATAAAAAATAATTCTATAAACCGTATTTTCAATAGCTTCTACGCTTTTATTTAAAGATTAAAAAAATAAAGAAAAGTTTTTAAGCTAAATAAATAAATTAACGGATAATAAGGCACATTTCAGAGCATTAATAATAAAAAATAATAATAAAAGTAAAATAATAAAGAAGTTATACCTATAATAGTTATAACTTCGTTGAAGGCAATCGCTCAAACGAAATCGACAGCCTCTCAATTGGAGAAGCAATTCGGTCGCAAGCAATTGCTTATGGCTACGATGCAGTTGCCTGCTGCTTGGCTGATTCAGCATGTATCTACCGAAAATGTCTCTCTAAGCTTTTGTAGCTTATATTGTGAATGCTACGTTTAAGCAATTTTGTCTCTAAGTACTGTTCTGAGAATACAAAATTCGTTATTGCAAACAACAAACGTCGAAGTTAACCATAACGATTTTTGTTATTCTTTTTGAGAATTCCACTACTGGTGAGCTCAGATAAAGTTTTCATTTAAATCTGCCTTTTATTTAAAAATGCTATATTTTATATACAATTTCTACCAGTATTTTCTTAAATTTAGTTTTTCCCCTATTTCCACAACACCTCCATAATTTTGCAATAATTTCCAAAATAAAATTTAAAAATCTATTGTAGACCAATCTGTTTCGTTCGATACAAATTCTCGTATTTCGCCTCAAATTCATAATCATTATCAATAACAATTGGTTGACTAAAATTATGGCCTTGACTTCAAAATGTCATTATCACTAGTTCAATCCTTTAGCTTGTTATTGTTGTGTTGTGTTGTGTTGTGTTATTCATGCAAATGCGTTTGTAACACGAAACTCGCTGTCGCAATCATGCTTGTGCGGTATCTAGCGGTACAAGCGTAAAGGAAAACGGAAACGGTTAGAGACAATGGATAATTTTTTTTTGTGAAGTAATACTCGCAAAAAATTCTTACAAACAATTTTTTATTAATTTTTAATATTTTTGATGTATGAAATTTTTTTTTGAAGTTTTTTACATTTTTATACCTGCTTCATCGTTACATTACATTACCTTATCCGATTATCTCCAAATTTTAACAGCATACTTTCCACATGCGTAGTTTTCGTGTGAACTCAAATATTGCAAAGATTTTTATGTTTTCTATATTTTTTGCACAAAATAAAAAAAAAAACTTGCATTTTTTACGATTTTTTTTTAATATTCATAATTTTTTTATTTTTTTTGCCAAACTTAAAAATTTTAGTTCATACGATAACCAACTCATATTATTTATGAATTTTGTTTTTTTTTGTTTTTCTGGGTGCTGCCAAACTTTAGTTACACTGTGTGTAATTTTTTAAGTCATGGCAAAATAACCATATACGGACACCACTACGTGATAAAAGACTAAAAAAAAAAAGACCCGTGTCTCCCAATTTTTCCCAAAGTTGGGGAAATCATTTGTCATTTGTTTTTTATTTACTTCAACATTGAGATACTATGCTATCTACGGTGTTAAGAATAATTCCCAGGAAGTTTATATGTTCTAGAAATTTGCTTATTGAGATCTTAGGTAAATTTTTGTAGTTGAGTGTTTCCTTGATTTTTGAACGGTTTGCTACCTATGGACCTGAACACGGGAAAAAAGGTAAAAAAAATCGAATTTTTTTAATTTTTTTGCGATTTTGATCTGGAAGGTGAAGTTTTTTTGATTTTATATGTTCGCAATTTTTGTTCTTTATGACAAGAGCTACAACTTTGCTTCAGAGAGTAAATCGAAATTCTGAACGGTTTGCAAGATATGAGCCCTAGAAAATGATCACTTTTTTGCGAAAATGATACCGAGGCCCCAAACCTTTGGCGGCCCATAAACAAAAAAGTGCATGACTTTGGGAAAAATTAGGAGACACGGGTCTTTTTTTTTTAGTCTTTTATCACGTAGTGGTGTCCGTATATGGCTATTTTTTTTCGTGTTGCACTGTGTTATTATACTAACCATCAGCTCTTTCCGATATCGACACGTCAATTTCAAATTAAAGTGTCATACATAACAAATGTTAAATATTAATAAAAAAATTTTTTGTAAATAATTTTTCAGTGTATTAATTCACCCTAAAAATATGTTTCCATTGTCTCTAATTAAAGTTTTGTTTTCCTTTTTTTTTCTATGAACTTAAAATATCAAATTGAAATTTTACACATGTATACTATACACAGTTAGTAACATTTTTATGAAAAAAAGCACAATTTTTTCAATGAAAAAGACCCCTGAAGTAATTAGAGCTCTTAAAAGTCCAAGAATTGTGAAAAATGGCCCGGTTCTGTTAAAAAATCCGGTTTTCGGAGAGCAATTTTAGACAAAATGTATTTAAATTTTTCTAATGCATTTCAAATTTATGAAAAAAAAAAAAACAAAAGTACCTACTTCTAGTTAAACTAGCTAAAGAATCTGATTCCGGACTTATATTTGACTAATTTCTATTTATATTTATTATACCCCCACGTTTTTTTTTATTTGATTTCGGAAATTTACGGATAAGAATAGTTTTAAAGAAAGTCAAAAACATAAATTCTGATACATGGGTTCTAGCGAGAACCCGAGCAGAGCTCGGTCGCCCAGGTACTTATAATAATAATAGAAAAATAATAAAAATTGATTACTTAACAAAAGAACAAGGAAGATTTCTCTAACCAGGCAATAAAAATAAGAAATAAAAAAAATCAAATATCTATGATGAAGAATTCGCAAAGAAGAGGATTGAGGTATTACCTACGTGTGATGCAGGGATTCGCAGGAAATGGGAAGAGGTACAAACGGACGCAGTAAGAAGCATAAGCCGTACCGAATTACATCAACAACCTATCGCCTACGGGCAGAGATCTATCACCTCACCACCTCAAGGCGAAAAATTAATCAAAAATAGAATAAAAGTTTAAGAAAATGAGAAAACCAAGCCATTATCTTCGAATAATGAAAGGATTTGTAAAAACAGGATTGATTCAACTCAACCTGATATCTACGGGCTGCGATCCATTAACTTGCAACCCCGCTACAAACAATTTGTAGGAATCACTTTTGAATATACAAAAGATGCAGTGATCCACAAGAATGAAGTAAGTCTAGGAGTATATTTGGCGGAAACCCTGGTACGCCCAACCAATAAAAAAGTTAAAATTCTCATGATGAATATTACAGAGGAAAGTAAAGAAACCAACCCGGGGTCCGCACCGGGTTCCACCACTTTAGGGGTGACACCATTTCGACATTTTTTTTAATTTCTCAAACAGAAAGAAAAAGGTACAAATACATTACGTTACAAAATATGTGTCCCATTTTGTCGCATTGAAATTATTTCTAACAATTTGTGTATCAGTAGCTTCATGCGAAAGGAGTTTTTCCAAGCTAAAATTAATTAAGACTTATTCATGGGACAGGCAAGGCTTTCCGATCTTGCTTTTTTATCCATTGAAAACGAGCTTGCAAGTAATATTGATTTCGATGAGGTTATTTCAAATTTTGCAGTTCTTAAAGTAAGAAAAGTTAGTTTTTAAGACAACGCCATTAATAAGATTTGTTTGTTTAACCTTATACCTACATATACAAATGTGTAGTACCAAATTGTAATTGGTACCAATGTGTATTGGTCAGGTACACATTGTGTACCTGAAAATGTAATTTTTTTTGTTTAATTTGTGTAATTTTTTTGTGTAAGTTTTCTTTTTTACCTTTTTTATGCCTACATATCTAAATATGTAGACTAGGGCGGGTCAATTTGTTCAGATGAGAGAAAACAAAAAATGCGTATAGCAGAAATGTAATGAATTCTTAAAAAATTTCCCCAAGAAACCATAGGTCTAAAATCAATCCCAATATCGCGCATATCGAGGTCAAAACTTGTCTATGAATTAAAAAACAACTGTATAGTTTAAATAGAAATTCTGACGAATAGTCCAAAATTGGCAGCGTATATCATTGATTTTGGACTTGTTGAAAAGGAAATTTTGCCAGCTCTTCGAATCTGAATTCATTTTAAAAATATATTTTCTTTTAAACCAAATATTGCCAATCTAATATTTTAATATTGTCAAAAATAAAACGATTTAAATTTACAAAAAATCTTTTATTGAATCAGTGCAAAAAGTGTAATCTTAGACTTATAAGTCTTGTTTGCTCTCAATGCGGGGTATTTTAGGTCGACTTTTTGCAGCTACTGCAAAACACGTCTAGATTTTTTTTCAATTACGCGTCGCGAAACACTTGAAAGTAACTGAACAAATCGCTCAGTTCTCTGAATTTGTGGGTCTAGCAGCGGCGGATCTTCAATCTCTAGATAACTTAGCATGTGCTCGTATGGAATGTTTGCGGTGAATGGAGGTTCGGATTAAATGCTGTCATCATCTATGTTTATCAAATCAACATAGTCTGAGCAATCAAAATTAATGCTATGCTTTTTAAAAGTCCTTAATACTGTTGGATCATAAAGCTTATTTCGATAATACAAAATTAATATTCTTGATTGCTCTTTCGCGAACTGGTTTTCTATCATCAAAGAGCATTGCCAATAAAACATTCTCTGGATGACCGAAATAGGCATTATTTTGAACTGCAGCGTTTACAATATCCCTTAGTTTTGGTGGCAAATATTGCGTTGACCGTATAAATTTTGCTAACAGTGCACTGCCGTAGACAACAGAACTATAATACTTTACATTAAAGTACATTGGTACATAAACTTTCATAATATAGTTTGCTAGAGTTTTTAAGTTGGTTTATGGCAAATTTGTAGTAACGTATAGTCGCAATAGTCTACTAGCTTTGGTCAGCCAACGAGAATGAACTATTTGCCCGGGTTTCATGCTGGCTAAATCTGCGGGACAGAAACCTTCAGACACGGCTTTGGCTAGTCGATAATGGCGTAGCCATGGAGGGAAAGGGGGAGAAGTTGCCTGAGATTTTCTGTTTAATCGATGGCTTTGAAAGTAGTTTCTATATGTAATTTCTTTTTAATATGTGGTTTTTCCTTTTTCTTTGAAGCTAGATGTGGTAAAAAGATATGGCAAAAAGAAATTTATAAGGCCTTGTCGCCCCCCTCTAATTTTCATCCTGCCTACGCCCTTGTTAGTCGATACAGATACTTCACATCTGTAGAAAGACCGTGTTCGTCTTTAGTATTTAACGGTAGAGGCATATTTCCAAACAAAATAGGTTGAAAATCAGATAAAATCTATAACAAAAAGTGGGTTGACTTAAAATAAAGTCCAATTATTTTAAAATTAGTATAAAACTACCTGTAACGTTCACAGGTTTCAATTGATTTTAAAATCCCCGCTAGCAGTTCTAGGTCCGCTTGTAGTCGACTTTTCCAATGCACCAAACAAGTGGCGAAAAGGTACAGAGTGTTTTTTTTAGGGGTTTGTTTTTCGAATAGAGATAAAACTGGCATTTTGTGGTCAAATCTGGCAACTCTAATGTCATTTATGTTCAGTTTGGTTTGCCATTTCATCATAAACAGGTTGACAAAAGAACAACGCTTGCAAATGGGCCGAAAATGAGATTGATCTCGATGCTGATTTTCATCGTAAAATTTTGTTCAGTGATGAGGCTCATTTTTGGTTGAATGGCTACGTCAACAAGCAAAATTGCCGCATTTGGAGTGAAGAGAATCCACATGAGATCCTTGAGACGCCATTACATCCACAAAAACTGACTGTTTGGTGTGCTCTATGGGCTGGTGGAGTCATTGGGCCATACTTCTTCCGAAATAATGCTGGAGAGTCAGTTACCGTTAATGGAGACCGGTATAGAGCCATGATAACCGACTATTTTGTTCCCGAATTGGATGGCATGAATGTGGATGAGTTGTGGTTCCAACAAGACGGCGCTACATGCCACACAGCGCACGTCACAATCGATTTATTGAAGGAAACATTCGATGAGCGCATAATTTCGCGGAATGGACCTGTCAATTGGCCACCAAGATCGTGTGATTTGACACCATTGGATTATTTTCTTTGGGGATATGTGAAGTCGCTCGTCTACGCCAACAAACCAGAAACGTTAGGGGACTTGGAGGCCAACATTCGTGGCGTTATTGCCGACATACGGCCCCATATGCTCGAAAAAGTGGTTGAAAATTGGACCTGTAGAATTGGCTTTATTCGAGCCAGCCGCGGCGGCCACATGCCCGAAATCATATTTAAACATTAATGGCATAAAATTATCCTTCCAATAAAGCCAAATTGATGGACATTAAAACGATTTTCTTGTATTTTATCTCTATTCGAAAAACAAACCCCTAAAAAAAACACCCTACATATATAGTTCATTAAAATGCAGCAAGCAAACAAACCAATGTAATGATTTTTCTAGAGCAATTTCAAACCTTCGTAGAATGCCATTACGGTATCAGTATTGCTTACTTCTCCATCGCAACAAATTCCAACCAAATCATCAAGAGATAAATTTGTTGTATGAAAGAACTCGTATAGTTGAGGTTATTACTTCCAGTTTTGTTTACTTTTTAAATACTAAAATGTGAAGAATGTAATAAAATAGTAAAAATGAAGAATTCAAATATAAAATTAAAAATGATCAAAACGTTTCTACGATGATTTTTACATTTTTGGCAATTTTTAAACATCAGGCTGGCAAAATTTGGCTTAAAAGCCAAAATATTTTTCAAATAAATTCAGATTGGGAGAGCTAGCAAAATTTCCTTTTCAACAAGCCCAAAATCAATGATATACGCTGCCATTTTTGGACTATTCTACAGTATTTTTATATAAAACTATGAAATCTATACACAAATTTTGACCTCAATATGCGCGATATTGGGATTGATCTTAGACCTATGGTTTCTTGGGGAAGTTTTCTCAGAATTCATCATAGATTACGTTTCTGCTATACGCTTGATCGCTAAAAAATTTGACCCGCCCTAATGTAGACACCTGAAAATGTTATATTTTTGTTCTGGTTTTTACAAATTCTTATTGTTTGTCATATGTTGTTTGTTTTTTTTTTCGGAGAAGATAAAGATAGTAATAAAAACACTTAATCTCATCGAATTGGTTTCTTTTTGCATTTAGAAATTTTTTATAGGGGTGACACCATGAGTATCCGCCCCGGGTGTCACTAAGCCTAGGAACGCCACTGCTTATGCTCACGGTGCTACTCTCTTTTCGGCAACAACTAATTACCCATACAGCTTTTTATTTCTTTAGAAATTTACACTGCGAGAAAATGTCGGGTCATTTTCGCATAAATTTTTGCAATGTGCGTGGACTGAGAACGAATTTTTTCTCGGTTTATAATAGCGATGAAAACCTCTGTTAAAGCTGACATTGATGGAATTTCTAATATTTTGCTGATAAATTGTGCGCTAGGCTTATCTGCGCCACTTTGCATGATCTTTAATGAATCATTGTCATCAGGTATTTTCCTTGAGTGTTGGAAAATTGCATCAATTACTCCGATTTTCAAAAGTGGTGTAAAGAATGACGTATCTAATTATCGTTCCATATCTAAACTCTCTAATATTTCTAAATTGTTTGAAAGCTTAATAAAAGAAAAATTATTCTTTCTAGTTAATCGTCACATTTGTCCTCAACAACATGGTTTTGTTGCAGGTCGTTCAAAGGTGTCAAACCTAGCTCTGTTTTTGGAGTACTGCATCTCATCTATTTCGGTAGGTAATAAAGTTGATGTACTTTATACTGACTTTGCCAAGGCCTTTGACAAAGTATCCCATAAGGTCTTAGTTGCTAAACTTGCCAAAATGGGGTGCCATTCAAACTTTTTAGAATGGATCAAAGCGTATTTAAATGCGCGACCGTGCTTTGTCACAATAAATAATGTTGCTTCTTATAAGTTCATTGCTACTTCCGGTGTTCCGCAGGGAAGCATTCTTGGACCGATATTTTTTATATTATTTATAAATGATATAAGTAAATGTATTAAAAATTCAAATTTTCTGCTATATGCCGATGACCTGAAATTATATAAACATGTTTGCAGTCTTACAGATGTTGCTTTACTGCAATCAGATCTGCAAAATGTTTTTAATTGGTGTCTTATTAATGGTTTACCTTTGAACCTAAAGAAATGTTTTCATCTCAGCATTGCAAAAACAACTAATGTTGTTATTTCTAGCTATAATCTTTTGGATTCACCCATTAAATTGGTTGATTCCATCCACGATCTGGGTGTGTTCTTTGATGCGAAGTTAACCTTCATTGATCACATAAATTTCATTGTTCCCAAAGCTTACTCGCTTCTGGCGTTCATCCGTAGGAATTGCTCTGAGTTTTCTGACCCTCAAACTGTGAAATGTTTGTATAACGTTTGTTAGGTTAAGGCTGGAGTATGCGTCGATAATCTGGAACCCGTGCTATGCAACGCATTCGTTTCGTTTAGAAAGAATTAAAAAATCGTTATCAAAACATATTTTACGTGGCCTAAATTTTGTAGACTTTATGCACCTCATATAATGCACGCTGCTTGCTGTTAGGCCTTAAATCCTTAGAAACTAGAAGGAAGATTCAGTCTATGATCTGCATATACGACGTTATTTCGGGTAATATTGATTGTTCGTCTTTACTGGAACTTATTAAGTTTAACGTTCCCTCAAGACAGTTGCGGCATTTTAAAATATTTTTCATACAAAATCATAGAACAAACTATGCAAAAAATGAGCCATTATCAAGAGCTTTGTCATTATTTAATGATTTAGAGGTAAATACTTATTCTGATTTCACTATTTCCAAAGATGCTTTTAAAAACCATGTAAATACTTTATTTGTATTTTAGTTATAATCTATTAACCTTATATTTTATTGTTATGTCTAGTCTGTAAGGAATTTATCCAAAGACTGAAATAAACTAAACTAAACTAAAGGCCCCAAATAATGGCACTGAGTGAGACCCAGGTGAGCGAAGAAGCAGATCCACTGGATTTTCATATACCTGGGTATCACTTACTGCCATTGTTTTCCCTGCATAGGGGCATCGCTCTTTACGTCAGAACAGATGTAGCGTATCAGTGCGAGCGGAACCTGAGCAACTCCAATCCTGAGTTCTGCTCCTTGTGGGTAAAATTCAGAGTTCGCTCTCATTTAATGCACTTCTGCTACATCTATAGAAGTCCGAATCTAGGGACTCTCTCTCTGATTCTATTACGCACATTTTGGGGTTGTTCCCTGACAGCGAGATCGTTGTAGCCGGCAATTTCAATGTCCACAACCCGGTTTGGTTATGCCACTCAGGGCAAACAACACCTGAGGGTCAATATGTTGAGCCCTTTGCTGAATCAAACCAACTGATTCAATTAGTGAAGGAACCAACTTTCATCCCTAAAGTTGGTCTGCAAAGCCATAAAATCTTAGACCTTTTTCTGACTTCGCATCATGAAAAATATGATGTGACTGTTCATGCACCTCTTGGTAATTCGGTCCACTGCATCATATCCGCTGCTTTTCCATATTCTAGCCTAAGCACTCCTACGCCCAAAGCCCCGAAGAGGATCGCTTGGTTTTATGGAAAAGCAAATGGGATTGCGTTAAATAATTTTTACCGCAATTTCAATTGGAAATTATGTTTCGTTGATAGAAATGTAAATGCCACGGCACTTATGGTACAAGAAATTATTTTATTGGGCATGCGGTCTTTCATCCCCAATAAAATGAGAAGCATTAAGCCTTAAGACCACTCCTGGTTTAATGAGACATGCAGGATTGCAGTCAGGTCCAAAGAGGAAGCCTTTCAGAATTGGCGTTCCAACAAGAATGCTGAAACTAGAAGACTTCGCATTAAGGCTAGGAATCGCTGTAATGCAGTTTTAAAACGCGAAAAGTTTCTTCACGAAACTCACATCAGAGAACAGGTTCTTCTCTGCCCCAAGGGGAGCAAAAACTTTTGGTCATTCGTTAAGAGAGTTAAAAATCAGACGCCTTCGTCGATTCCTGCTCTTTTAAAGGATGACCAAATCTTCAATGACTCGGCTGATAAAGCAAACCTTTTGGCTGGATTGTTTGCACAAAATTCCACAATCCCGGCTAGCAATCAGCCACCGCCCTCTGTAGAGAATAAAACGTTTGCAATGCAGGAGATACATTTTCGAACGAGAGCAGTTAAAAGAGTCCATGTAAACCTCAACATAAACAAATCTTCTGGCCCTGATGGTTTTAGCACCAATTGTGCTAAAAATGTATGCTTCTACACTGGCTCGACCTTTGCGTAACCTTTTCAACATCTCCTACAGGACAGGAGTATTTCCATCTTGTTGGAAGGTTGCGAACGTTCAGCCGGTACCCAAGAAGGGCGATGCCATGAACCCTGAGAACTACCGACCCATTGCGATATGCTCTACGCTCTCCAAAGTCATGGAGAGTGTAATAAACTTCCACCTAATGAATTATCTGGAGCGCAACGAATTGCTTAGTGACCGTCAATACGGCTTCCGAAGGGCTCGGTCTACTTGTGATCTCATGGCGTTCCTCACAGAGAAGTGGAACCAATGTGTTCACTCCTTTGGTGAAAGCAGGGTTGTTGCTCTGGATATTTCTAAGGCGTTTGACCGAGTGTGGCATAAAGCTCTCGTGTCAAAACTAATTGCATATGGTGTTGGTGGTAACTTTGCTCGATGGATCACGTGTTTTCTAAAAGACAGGTCGATTCGTATCGTGGTTGACGGCATTTCGTCTAGTGAACACGCCATTGGTGCTGGAGTACCTCAGGGTCGCCAACTTTGTTTCTGGTTTCTATCAACGACGTTCTGTCGTTGACTCATAACCCAATTCATTCGTTTGCGGATGACAGCAGCATTTGTCATTCATATTTTTTCAAAAAACGCCCGAGCTCTTTGGAGATTGAGAGAAAGAGGCAAAATATGAATGATACACTGCTTAATGACTTAGGAAAAATCTCTGAGTGGGGGCTAGCTAATAGAGTAGAGTTTAATGCAAGCAAGACCCAGTGTTGCCTCTTAACCCATAAACGAATGAATTGTCCCTTAGCTGCCCTCAATATGAATGGTGTAGATCTTGCTGAGTCAGATGCTCTTGACGTTCTGGGCATATCGACCAAATCTGATCTCCGTTGGAATGATCATATTTTCGATGTGTCGAAAGAAGCGGCCAAGTGTCTAGGTTTTTTAAAACGGGGAAAGAAATACTTCACTCCAACTGATCTACGCGTGATCTATACCTCATATATGAGGCCGAAAATGGAGTACAATTCGCACAATTTGGCAGGGGCTTATTTGGAGCTTCTGGACCGAATTCAACGACGTGCGATATATCTGATAGGGGATGAAAACATTTCGTCTTCTCTCAACTCTCTTGGGCATCGACGCAATGTTGGTTGCCTAAGCCTTATGTACAGGTACTACCATGGGAAGTGTTCAAGGGAACACGCCATCAACTCGTGTGTTTTCCCGGTCCACTCGGGCAGCTCATCAAGCCCATCCCTTTACCATTGCCTTGATGCCCAATAGAACCTCGCATTACCGGGATAATTCGTTCTTTAGTCGTACAGCAAAATTGTGGAACAATCTCCCTGCGAGCGTGTTCCCCGACGGTTTCGAGCTGTGTAAATTTAAAACAAATCTTCACCGACACTACTCTATCTTTCCACCCTCCAACTAACTATCACACGTCTTCCGAATCAACACAATGCTTTCGCATTTATAGGGGGCATCCAAAAAATTTTATTATAGCTAAATTATTTACCTATTCGTTTTTTTATGTATTGTTTGTACCTAACATTTTTTTTTAATTAATTCAGAACTAAATTAATTAAATTAATTATTAAATTAATTATCTAATTAAATTAATTAAATCAGAGATACTTGAATTCAATTTATTAAATTAAAATTTATCTAAAAATTTTTTGCTTGTGAGTTCGGTTAAAAAATTACCGCTTATAAAAATTTAAATTCCCAATTCGGTTCATCGCAAACTTATGAGGTCCACTGATGGTTTTTTTTGTGATAAATTTTTAAATGTTTTTTTTTTATCTGCAATAAAATACCCCTAAGCGAGCTCCTTTAGGTAGGAAAATACCGTAGAACAGAAGTCTGATTCATGATTGAAAAACGATCTTTATTTCGAAAAAGACCCATAGTTAATAATTGTTCCGAATTTCGATTTTAAACACAAAACAAAAAAAAAAAAAAAAGGAAACCTTTTTACAATTTTCACCAAATTTTATAATCTTTATATACATTGTTTTGTTTGTGGTTACCACTTTGAAATCTAATACAATACCCGTTATATGTATACATAAATTTTTATTCACCATTTTCCAAAAAAAAAAATATTGTAAATTCAAGCCATAATTATAATAATTCATAAATATAAAAAAATGTTTGTAAATTCAAGCCATAATTATATATCCTAGTTATAAGCCAATATATATATAAAAAAAAACTTATGAATTTCTTAGGCTATAGTTTTTACATAATTATATTTAAATTCTTATCTTTTCATACAATCTTTATCGATGATTTATATTATTCTTAATGTAACAGCTTCTTTTATTCGCGATTGGTAAATTGTCATTGTTTATTTTAAGCCCAAAGATAGTTTCTGAAATTTTTCTGAAAAGAAGGGGAGATAGTATAAGGGTTAATTTTTAAATAAATATGTAATTGTAAAAGAGAAAAAAAAAATGGTTTGCTAAATTAATTTGTGGTGGGGAGTAAATACGGGGGCCGTTCCTAAGAGGGTAATCATCAGGTGACATGGACATATCAAGGCGATTTCTCGTTGCTGATTCTTTTATGGGGTTATCTAAATTAAAATAAAATGGATGATAACTAAGGTTGGGTGGGCACGCAGCAGGATAAACATCTCCTGGTTCTCTTCGGTTTTTTTCTGTTTTTGAGTCGGTTGAGTAGTTAATTTTAGAGAATTTTTTTTGCTTCAAATTTCTTTTTGGTTCTATTTTATTTTGTTTTGGTTCCGGTTTTCCTTTTTATTAATAGTCGAGTAATTTGTTTATCTTTGCTTTTAGTTTTTCTTTTGATTCCAAATTTATTATTTTTTTTTGAGTTTTTATTTGCTTCCGGTGTATCCCGGAAGTTATTGTTGCTCCCTCGACCTGGCATGACGGGTTGAGAACTGCGCCCGTTAATTCTGAGCTGGTCGGCGCGGTCAGGCCAGGTACGATAGCTAGGGACACATAACAAACCATAAGAAAAATTATTTGAAATTGTGTTAAATTATCACAGAGCGCCATTTTTTCTAAGTGCCGAAATTACGCGAAGTTACGCCATTTTTAAAAGTTGGTAATTTGTGTTAATAAAATTGCATTTAATTTAACTTTAACGCTAATTAAAAAAAAAATCAAACGAGCGCGTAAAAAATTCATACAGAGTAAAAGTGGCAACAAGTTTGTTTAAATTTTCAAGTAATTTTCCTGGTGAGGAACCAAAGCTTTTTTGGCTCCTTTGTGTGTCGACTCTTTAGATTAAAAATACAAAAAAGATGAGTTTAGATTTTAAATTCTATTTATTAATAACGACTATGCAAAATAATTTATAATTAAGTTATTGAAAAGGCAAGTGTTGCGCGCACCGCTGTCGAAGAACTTCTGGTTAAAAGAAGAAGAGATGATTTGCCTGTGACCTAAGCAAGAAATTTGCTATAGGAATTCGTGCCTTAAATATCGTTTTTTATGCACGCACTTTCCTATGCTTAGTCGATTAGCGGTTGAGGTAATAGTTATTGTTGTTGTTTAATGCGTTTTGAGTGAAGCGAAGACGATTGTTGTTGTTGTTGTTGTTGTTGTTGTTGTTGTTGTTGTTGTTGTTGAATATATATTAGGCGAAGCGAAGACTTTGTTGTTTGTTGTTGTGGACTGTATAGTGATGACAAAGAGTAGGTGCGTGGTGGTGATGATGGCATTTTTGTTGGTATGATTTTTGTCATATAGATCAATGCGATGACGAAGAGTGAGCGAGGGTGGTGGTGGTGCCAAAGAGTGGGGTGCCTAAATCGAAGAAGTTTACCGAAAAGTGGCGTGATTGATTTTGTTTGCTACGCTGGGTACGAAAACAAGAATTTTGAGTGCCAACAACAACAATTATTGCTAGGCAGAATTAGTAATAGAGCTAGAATTAATTAGTTCAATTTACACCCAACGAAAAATAAAAGCCAACGTCAATAAAAAAAATGAGGAATTTTTGCAATCTTCAACATTTCCTTCATAACAAGTGGTTTAAGATAGTCGTTGCGGCAAACACACACTAACACGAAATCTGATCGATAGGAAAATATTTCTTTTATTAATCATAAAAATATTTGATTAGCTGCACCATACATATATTAACATTACATGTTTTTGTTAATATATCTGGTTTTTTAGGTTTTATCTTGCTGCACTTCGTTGTAGTATTGTTTTTTTTTTTTAATACAACATCGAACACACACTCACACACAATACAAATTTGTCCGTCTACACGTTTTGCAATTTTCTGCATAGTTTTTTAATTAAGAAACTATGAAAGTTATGTTGTTGAAAATTAACTTGTAAGTGAAACAAGTATTTTCATTCACCACCACAACACAATATTATTATAGCATTTAAATAATTTATATTATTCATAATTTCAAAAAAAAAAAAAACATATATATTGTGAAAGCATACAAAAGAATATGCATATATTTTGTTTACATTTTCGTTCACACACACGCACGCAAAAGTGATAGTTTTAGCAGAACGATTTGTCCGTCCATAATTTCTGCTCAGAGCAGAATCACTTGGTATTTTTTCTTTAAAATAATAATTTAATATAGCCAGCATTTGATCAATTACAGTTTGATTACCTTTAAATCACATCAAATTGCGGCTTTTTTCTTTTGCAGAGTTTCTTACACACACACACACGCATATTGAAGCATTTGCTCCATATTTTTCTTCGTAGCGTTTTAATTTTTTTTTGCAATATTTATTAAAAAAGTGTTGCCACCGTGGTCAAAAATTATCGCACCTATTGCGATTGTCATTTTAGGCCCTTTTTTTAAAATTCGGGAATTTAGCCCGAATTACCACCAAAGTAGCCCCAAGGCGTCATTTATAATATTTTTTATAAATTTTTTCGCGCTGTAATTTCTTTATACTATGCAAAGTTTTGATAAGATAGCTGTCGATCGAGAAAAATTTTATTTACACAAACAAAAGTTTCTACGTATTCGAAACCAATTGTAAATCGTTTGAAGTAGCTCCCGCGTGAAAATTTTTTTGCATTTGCTGTACGTTTTATGAAATATAAAAGTTTTCAAGACAATTTCCTATATTCTTAGAAAATTTGTTTCGATTTTTTTTTTCTATAATATTTCTACTTATTAGAAACAATTTCTACGAATTATAAAAAAATTTCAATAAAATTTTCTTCTTTTTAGAAAATTTGTTTCGATTTTTTTTTTGAAAATATTTCTACTTATTAGAAACAATTTATACGAAATATAAAAAAATTTTTCGATAAAAATTTTCTATTTTTTAGAAAGTTTGCTTCGATTTTTTGAAAAATATTTCTATTTATTAGAAACTTTTTCTACTTCTTCATTAAAGTTTAATTTTTTCTCCACATAAAAACAAAATATTTTTTTTCACTTTTTTTGATATTTTTTTTTTTTTGAGTTATAAAACTGGTGCGAGCACGACCTACGAAAACATGATGTAATATTATATGTCTGCGCATATAATAAACATCTGCTTTCAAAAAAACCTTCTTCACGCCTTCTATGGTTTAATACCAACAAAATGTTGGAACCTAGATTGATACGTGATAAAGAAGTAAACAAAAAAGCGCAACAACAAAATCTTTGCAGAATCAATGCAGTCAACTTTTTGAAATTTTGCGACTAGCAAAAGAGTAGAAAAACATTGCTTTGACAAAGCATAGCGCTTCTATAATTCCTCTTTGGTTTTATTGATCTTGCGCCTATTAGCTTGTCAAAGTTAGTGGACTGCTAGAACCACTGAGACTACTGATGAGTCGGAGTAGCGTCCGACGAAACCATGGTCTAGTCAGCTTGGTTTAGTTCTGCAAAGAACTTTGTTGTTGTAGCAACCTGTTACTTCATGAATTATTTGGCATTAAGCTCACAATATAATTCTTAAAAAATATGTTTTTTAAGAATTATAAAAGAAAAAAACAAATTTTTTTTTTTTTTTTTAAATTCTACTTATTAGAAAGTTTTTCTTTGTCGATTTTGTTGACAATTGAAACAATTTATACTCTATCGGAGCTCAATTGAATTTTCTACTTAGTAGAGAAATTTTCTGATTTATTTGTCGATTTTTATAGTCTGGTATTTTTCGATCAAAAATGGCAAAACTAACCTCGTTAATGAGAAATGCCGACACCATTTTTGATATGGAAAAAGACTTTAATGATATTCCTCAAGAAGAGCATACAATTTTCGCTCTAAGAATTCAAGAGGATGAATTAAAGTCTCAATGGACTAACCTTAAGATTTCATATGACGCTTGCTTGATAAAATTACTGGCAGCGAGTGGCGACGATGATGACAACTTCACCCTAGTAAAAGTTAAATACCGCTCATGTTATCAAACATATGTTCGATGTCTAGCAAAGATGAACGAACTGAGCGATAAGCTGTCCATGTCCAAAAAACGTAATGAAGTAGATGTTTCACGAGTTGAGCTACCAATGTCAGGCCATAATATCAATTTTTCGCCGTGTGATACTGAGATATTTCCTGGCAATTATCTAACGTGGCCTTCGTTCCGGGATATGGTTTCAGCCATTTACATTTCGAATAATCGGCTGACACCTGTCGAAAAACTTTTCCACCTTAATCAAAAAACCCGAGGAGAGGCTAAAGAGATTGTTCAAAAATCTCCTCTCACGCACGAAGGGTTTGCGACGGCCTGGCAAAACTTAACAGACCGCTACGAAAATAAACGGATTCTGGTGAATAGCCAACTGAAAGTTTTATTCAATCCGCCAACCGTTACAAAGGATGTTGGAAGTGACATTAAAAAATTACAGAGGGACATCAAAACCTGTATTTCAGCATTAACGATGCACAAAGTTGACATCTGCAATTGGGATGCGATATTTGCGTATCTTTGCTCAACGAAATTGCCCGAGACTACGCTCTCCTTATGGAGCAATCTATCCAAAACAAGTCCAAAATACCCAAATGGGCTGACTTGGATAAATTTTTGACAAGTCGTTTTCAAACGCTGGAAACTATCTGACTTTAGAGGCACGGTGCCAAAAGGGCAAAAACCCTTTTCAAATGAGAAGAAAGTCAGCACTTTCCAGGTCAACGTAATGCACAACAATTGCAGGCTGTGCAAAAATCAGCATCATGCGTTGAAGGTCTGTTAATGAGCGATCATCGACTGACAGGCGCTTCCATTATTGCCTGAACTGTCTGGCAACGAACCCCATTGCAAAAGCGTGTAAAAGCACTTTTAACTGCTCGACATGTGGACAACGATACCACTCGTTGTTACACAAAGAATTTTGAGGTGCAAATAATCAGGCGCTAGCGGTAATATTCAATCGTGCTTCGCCTCAAGTAGCAAAATTATTTTGCTAGGAACCACGATGATCAATAGTTACCATCGAGGAGCCAGTTACACAGCCAGAGCACTTATTGATTCTCGCCCGGAAGGTTCGTTTATTTCTGAGAGGTTGCAGCGACTTATTCATCGGGTTTCCGCTCAAGTATCAGGCCTTAATGTGCCTTAACCTATTGATCCAACCGTTCGGCTTACCACTAGCGCTCTCATACTGTCTAGGATCACAGGTAGTTTGCCTACATGCTCAGTGGGATCCACTGTTGCAGCAAGCTTTCCCAGAACTTGTTCTTGCTGAGAAACGGTTCCATTGTAGTGATCAAGTAGATGTGCACTTAGGTGGGGATGTGTACCCACAAATTTTGCTTGATTGTATCCATCGACATGTTCTTGGGTCACTTATTGCCCAAGAAACTATATTCGGCTGGATATTGACCGGCTCAGTTCCTACAATGTCGAACAATGCTCCCACCTTCTCCACTGTCGTATCGTATTTAGTGAGGTATGTAGTGGTATGTAGTAAGGTACTTGATCGGCAGTTAACAGCTTTCTGGGAGTAGGAAGAGGTACCAAAAAAGGAAGTGTCCAATAGTTCAGACCAATTCTGTGAGGACAATTACGCAAAGACAACCACGCGTAATAAAGACGGTCGCTATATGATGACCTTACCTTTTAAAGAAAGTTATCCACAGAGCACCTGTTTAGGTGACTCGCGTTATATATCGGTCCGTCAATTTCTCCGAAAAGAGGCGCGGCTGACAAAAAATATAGCCACCAAGTTGGAATACGATGGGGTATTGAATGAATACTTATTTTGCGTCATCACATGTACGTGGATGACGCACTGTCGGGAAGTCATGACGTAAAGTCAGCAGTCCAAGTTCGAACAAAATTGAAAAAAGCGGCCGAATCAGCGGGTTTCCCCGTGCGAAAATGGACGGCCAACTCCTATGAAGTGCTACGAGGGATCCCGAAGAGTCATCGGTTGCGTGAAGATTTCCTGGAGCTGGAGGACACGAGCAACGTAAAAACACTGGGCATTCGATGGAACGCCCTGTTTGACCTACTTCCATGCGCGTCCGTTAGACCAGGAAGGTACCTTTTCAAAACAAGAGGTTTTATCAGAGATCGCAAAACTTTTCGATCCTGCAGGGTGGTTGGCTCCGGTCGAAGTCATCGCAAAAATCCTGATGCAACAAGTATGGTTAGATGGCATCGGATGGGATGATAAGCTGATCCCGTCGACTTTGCAGCTTTGACAAGTTTTCTTGGAAAATTACCCTCACATCAGCAGTTTCCGGATTCCACGTTGGGTAGATTCTTCTCCGGAAAGCGTGCTCCAGTTTCACGGATTCTGCGATGCTTTGGAGAAAGCATATGGAGCCGCAATTTACATTCGTGTTCAGCACGTAAGCACGACGCGTACGCTGTCCATCTCCTCGTCGCGAAAACGAAAGTTGCACCAGTCAAGATGGTGTCGTTACCCAGGCTTGAGTTGTGTGGAGCACTTCTGCTAGCGGAAATGGTTGAATCGTTTCTAACTAATTTAGAAACATATAATAATGAGCTGTTCTTTTGGACAGATTCAACCATTGTGCTGGCATGGTTACGTAAACAGCCGTGCGCCTGGACCACTTTCGTGGTAAATCGTGTCACAAAAATCAGCGAAAAGGTAGGCACCGGAAAGTGGAGTCACGTGGATTCAGCCGACAATCCAGCGGATTTAGGAAGCAGAGGACTGGAACCACAGAACCTCAAGAATAGCTCATTGTGGTGGCATGGACCGGGATGGCTACATCTGGAGCCCAAGTCGTGGGCGAACAGCAGCAACGAGTATGATACAACGTTGGAAGCAAAATCGATTAAAGCTCATATAGCTTTTGCGAAAAACAATGATATTTTAGATCGGTTTTCTTCATTGCCTCGGGC
Organism: Pherbina coryleti; assembly: GCA_943735915.1. Lineage (NCBI taxonomy): Eukaryota > Metazoa > Arthropoda > Insecta > Diptera > Sciomyzidae > Pherbina > Pherbina coryleti. Next base: position 111,506,705 of record OX030950.1, on the reverse strand, counting down.
CTTGCGAGTTATACCGTACAAAGAATCATATTCTTTCACAGGACTCACCGAGCTCACAAAACTAATTTCTGTCATCAAGCTGTTCAAAATATCGCAGCAAGAGATTAAACAGGCGACTAGAAGAGTCGTTATTCAAAGCCCAAAAATGGGATACCTTGCTGAGTATACCCAGTTATCAGACAAAACTTTGATCGACTCGAAGAGTTCAATCTTAAACCTAAACCCTTTTTTAGATAGCAATAAGGTGCTTAGAGTTGACGGATGTTTGTCGGAGACGGAACACATCTCTTATGATGAACGTCATCCGGTAATTTTACCGAACGACTGTCAATTTTCTAAGTTGCCCGTGAAGTTCACCCATGAAATTTCCATTCACGGCTGGAACCAGCTTGTATTGCGACTTATTCGGATGCAATACTAGATTCCCAGAGTAAAAAATATGATTAAATCCATTATACACAACTGTAAGGTCTGTGTAATCGACCGCAAGCGGTTGCAGACCCAAATGATGGCATCCTTACCCCCAGAGTGAACAATATTATCTCGCCCGTTTGCGTCTACTGGAGTGCATTTTACTGGAACATTTGCTGTAAAAAATTATACGGGACTCGCATGTCTCATAACCAAAGGCTATATTTGTGTGTTTGTCTGTTTTGCGACGAAATATATTCATTTAGAGGCTACTAGCGATCTCAGCACTGCCACCTTTTTGGCAGCATTTTCGAGATTTGTCGCACGTAGAGGTTGTCCGAAGAAAATGTACTCGGACAATGGAACCAACTTTGTTGGTGCCTGGTGAGCCTCGAAAGAAGATTTTAAAACTTTTCTCAATAATTCAAAAGAGAAAGTGGTGTCCCAATTTGCCCAACAGCACTTAACTTGGGACTTTATTCCAGCAGGGGCTCCCCACATGGGAGGTCTGTGAGAAGCGGGTCTCAAAAGTTTTAAGCTACACTTCCGAAAAGTCGCATCAGACACGAAGTACACGTTTGCTCTCAACATTGCTGTCGTGTACCGAAGCATGTCTGAATTCACGTCCTCTCAGCCCCATGTCCTCAGATCCTAATGATCTCACATCGTTAACTCCAGTGCATTTTCTCGTAGGGGGGCCCTTACTGGCTCCGATTGAACTAGACATTGCTGAAAATCCAGTGTCCATAATCAATCGTTGGCAAAAGCTAAAGGCATTCAATCAGAAGCTCTGCCACATTTGGAAAAACGATTATCTGAAAAAACTCCATGAGAGACATAAATGGAAACATCCCCGAGAAAATTTAAAAATTGACGACTTGGTGGTTATCAAAGCGAACAACCTTGCTGTTACCGAATGGCAGTTAGGAAGAGTTGTAAAAACGTATTTAGGTTCGGACCACCTCGTCCGTGTCACCGATCTACGCACTGAACGCGGAATTATTACACGGCCCGTAGTTAAACTGATAGTTTTACCATCGTCTTTGTAGTTCAAATTATTCGTCCGTGTTGTTTTTTGTTGCGTGTTGTCCTTGCTCGTTCTTTCCGTTCCATCGAGGGGGAATTAATTTATTTAATTTCTTTCTTTTTTATTCAACAAAATGTCGAGCGTACAAGAAGCCTCTCCAGCACCAAAGAAGTGTCGCGTATGCGTGGCGCGTCACCCGTTGCGTTTCTGCAAGGCGTTCGTCGCGGGAAACGTGGCAGATCGACTGCGGCTGGTGCTGCTATTTAAATATTGTTCGAGGTGCCTTCCTCCCGACCATTGAACTGATAAGTGCCCCATCGCGGACGATGCGGTAAATGCGATGGAGAACATCACACCATGCTGCACCTGGGCCGGTCTAAAGACGAGAAAAAGTCGTCACCGCTCAAGGCGTAAGACGGGGTCAGGCGTCGTTCGTCTGAGCCTTATCGTCAGCGCAGGACGGGCGTCGAAGGGAGTGTTGCTGACCGGCTTTCCTTGCCGTCAGCATCGAGCATTGAGGGGCATTCGGCGATCAACAGAGAAGAAGACGACAAGATGCGACTAGGGCGATGCATTCAGAATGCCGAAGAGTCGCGCACGTTTCGGCCATCGCTGCAGGGCAGCATCGTGAAGTCTCACCCTACAAGGCACTCAAATCGGCAATCTCGCGTTTTGAAAAATGAGCTTCGCCATCGGGTGCAAGGACGAGCCCGCACCGGTCATCGCCACTCTAATAGTAGCGCGCAGCACCTGTTCTCGCCATCACCATTGCCATGTCGGTAACAGGTGACTTCGCTCCTCCCCACGACGGTCGTCAAGGTGATCGATAAAGGTCACATCCATCGGGTTCGTGTTCTGGTAGATACATGCGCCGAAATGTCCGTATTATCCCACTGACTTGTTCGTCAACTTGGGTTGTCAACGCGGATGGTTGGCTCACATGAGGTTTGCTCACTCACCCTCCGAGCGAACTATGAGTCTAACCACACGGTGACAGCCCAAGCGAAGGTGTTGTGGCGTTTCACGCGAATCACGCCGCGAGAAAGCTTGGACGCGTTTATCAGAGCACAGTTTTTGAATCTGATGCTTGCTGATCCCGACTTTTTTTATTCGTCACCGGTCATGGTGTTGGGAGCAGATGTCTTCCCAAAAATTATAAAGCCAAGGATGTGTCCAAGTAGTGTGGGGGGAATTGTAACGCAAAACACCATCTTCGGATGGGTGTTATCGGGCATTGTTTCCCAGTAGCGGTCGTAAAGAATAACAAAAAAGTCGTAGTTTTAATTTATTTATCTATGTAGATTTATATTTTATTCCAAAGCACTGAATATTCACTTATAATATCTAATAAATTATAACATGACACCGAAAAAATTAGACATGTTCTCAATAAATCAACCCCTTTTCACTAGCTTGAGGTATTTTAGAGTTATTTAAATTTATCTTACAGAAGTACTGCAAGAGGGCCGGCATGTTTAGGTCGCAACCCTAAATACAGTCGGTACAAGATTAATGTCTACAAAAAAGTAAGAGATCAAATACATACTTACCGACTCGTTCCAGTATCGATTATCGATAGCCGAACGAGTCCCTCGGTCAGTACCTCGGAGGAGTCTTCGTCTCCTTTAATGGCGGCTTCCTTCTTGAATCTTTCTTGTGATCAGCGAATATTTTTGCTGTCCATCTAAATATTTCTCCTTGTTATTCAGATCCACCTATTGGAAGAGAAAAAAGTAAGTTATAAATAAAACTAGTTACTATTAATACGAAATTTACTTACCGGTGTTTATTTTTCTTATGCTTCGTGAAACTGCGAGTAACTTCTTGGGCACTTATTGCACAAGACTTTACGAGCAAATTTAGGCTGACGGCACTTGATTAAAACAGCACGTATTGCAGCTTGAAAGCCAGCCTTAAAGTGAGAACTCACCAGGAACAACTTACCAATCTGTTTATATACAATTAAGGACCTCAAGAGATCAGGAATTAGCATAGGAAACTTTACAAAAAATTAAAAACAAAAATTTTAAACAGGATCCATCCATCCATTAAAGAATCCATCGCAATAGCAATCCCAAGCTTTAACTCCCAATTTAGTGAAAATCTTGAAACAATACTTACAGCGATATTTTTAAACACAACAATTTATTTACATGCAAATCAAAAAACAGTTGTGGAGAATGTTGAAAAAATAAACAAAATATTAAAGGAATACCATGAATCTCCGTCCGGAGGACACAAAGGTATAAATAGAGCAATGAAAAGAATTAAGAAAAACTACTACTGGCCAACGATAAAAATTGACTTAAAAAATTATATTAGCAAATGTGAATCATGCCAGAAAAGTAAGCTAAATACTTCTCCAAAAAAGCCGATAAAAACTACAACAACAAGCTCTTCACCTTTTGAACTGGTAGCACTAGACATAGTCGACCCATTTCCGGTTAATTATAAAAACAACAAATACATCTAAACTTTTCGAGATGATTTAACTCAATTTTACTGAAGCTGTACTTTTGGAAAACGCAGAAGCAACAACAGTTGCAGGAGCTTTTATAGAACAAATACTATGTTACAGCACAAATACCCAGACTCAATTCATACCGACCAAGGTACAAATTTATTGAGTGAATTATTTAAAGAAATATATAAATTGTTAAAGAATAAAAAACTATAAACTACATCATACTACCAACAAACAAATGGGGCACTTGAGCGAAGCCACATTAGCGGAATAACTCTGACATTATGTCAATAATGACACTCTCCCTTTCCTTTTGGCGTATCCCTGGTAAGGCCTCTAGCACTCGAGCCTAGTTCTGTCCGGAGCAGGTTAAATAAATTGATACTAATGGTAGAATCGTAAGAGGGTACAAGTCATCTCCTTGGATGGCTTATTTTTATTTTATCTTAACAAAATATTTCTTGTAATATTTTCTAATAATAATTCAATAATGTTTTGATTTTTCATTCCACTCTCCTTAGATTTCATAAGACGTCCGATTAAAAGTCTTATCAAACCCACCGGTAACATTGTATTTTGTTTTCATATAGCTTCATAGTGTAAAACCCACACCCGTCTCAACTGAGCAGGTGGCAACCTGCCGACACTATTGTGCGCGTATCAACTGTTCGCGTTTCAATTAAAGTAAAGTTAAATTTAACAACATTGAATTCGCGATAACTGGACAAACCATACGAAACAAAAAGAAATGTCTAAGGGATAGTACGACAAAGGTGTGAAGCCCAAAATATTTAACGCTGGAGGAAAAGTCTAAATTAGAAATCAAACTAGAACAAACAAGTTTTCATCACTGGGAAGGTTCTTTTGAAGTAGTTAAAACCATATCGCCTGAAAATACAGCAATAAAATTCGAAACAAAATTAAAGTCATTCACAATAACAACCTAAAAACATTCTCCGGTTAAAATAAAACAATTTTTGCATAACATAAAAAACGACATACACTTAAAGCCTTACACCTATACACCAATGAAAAAAAAATCTACAAATTTTTGGTAATTCAAGGAACATGTGTGTAACATATTTATCTTTTATATAATGTTGCTGTTTATTTTTATAATATTCAAACCAGTCGTATACGGAACAAAATAGTACCGTTAAACAATACTCCAGGAATATATTTCGTAAAAATTGGCGATCTACATCAACGAATGGACAATAGTATGCCACTATTGTCCATATCAGAACTTTCTCGAGAGATAAATAACATGAAAACAACAATAACCAATACAGTAGACGTCCAATATAACGAATGGTTTCTTGTCCAGCCTTTTCGTTAAATCGAAAAATTCGTTATATCGAATGAAAATTTTAAACAAAGAAATATAGTTTTTAGTAATTCAATTTTTATTTATATATTAATAAAATATTTGCATATTTTTTTTTTTTTTAAATTAATTTTTGAAAAAATTTAACAAACTCGTTTGTTTCTTAACGCTTTCCATTGATTTTTTGTGTGCTTCCTCTTGAAGCTCTTGTAAAAGATTGATTTTAGTGCAGTTTACATTATTTTCTGAAGCCCATTGTATAGAAGCCCTTAAGTGTTCTTTAAATCGAATGACAACAATTCGTTATATAGAATAGTCAATGACGAGATTTAACCGTTCGTTATATTGGACACTTGTTAAATCGGGTATTCGTTATATTGGACTTCTACTGTATTAATAAAATATGCGACTAAATTAAATCCGACAATGAACTCTTCACTATACCTGAGATAAACCATATAACATCCGAGTTGACACCAAAATTGAATGTGCTACAGCGAAATCATCGGTTCAATCGAGCACTTTTTGGTGTAATAGGGACAATTGAAAAAAATTTGTTTGGGACACTCAACGAAGAGGATGCCGAGCTCTGCAATTGTCAAATTAATAAGTTAAAAAACAATGAAAACAATTTGTTGGATTTAATAAAGAAACAGACACTAATAACAGAAGCAACTAACAATGTGTAAAATAAATCAAAAGAAAATCTGGACGACGAGGTCATTGCAATGGAATCGAATCAATTACATACAGCAGCAGATGAAATACATACTAAAATCAAGACATGAGGCGAGAGCACCCTTACAAATGGAAGCTCTAACATCACTTACCACGTTAATGCGTTAAGCTCTAACTGATGCGCTTCCAAAACGTTATTGATAATCTCCTCAATCTCATGTCCAAACCAAAACACGGCAAGCCACATCCATCCACGATATCTCCCCGACCATTAGCAACAATATCAACAACCATAAGGAAAACATTGGCAAGAAATCTAATAGCATCATTTTATAAATCCCTGCATATTACTTCACGCTGCGTTGTTAAAATTAGCAATTTATAAAACGCAACGCTTCACGCCGTGATCTTCAGCGTTGAGTTACGCAATAGCGTAGTGAAAACAGTACAAAGTTAGCATTTTATACAACGCTGCACTTGAAATTCGTTCACTTGAACTGTCACTTTCATCACTTGCTCTTGAGCTGCCGTTAGAACGAATAAGTTGGCATTGAAAGGGTAATAACTGTTTGTTTCACTCATATATTCTTAAATGTTGAAATATATCGTTTAAATATAGGTTAAAGACAGCAACAACGAACCAACAGTTCGGAATGTTGCTTAAAGAAATAAAAAACTACCGCAGGTAGCAAATGGTACGCCAGTGTTTGGCGTTTATATTGCAATTTCAATTTAATGATGGCTGAAGAGAGCAGCTGATATGGTTGCCAACAAGTCAGAATTTGGTGAATCTTAAATATTTCAAAGATTTGCAATAATGATTCTAGTTTTATTTTACATGTGACAACCCTAAACTGTTGTTGACTGACAGTTCACCGTGGTAACGTAACATAGCTAACGCAATAACGTAGTGATTAATAAAATGCAAATTTTTAATCCAAGTGATGCGCCGCGTTAGCGTTGCGTTTCATCACGGTGATTTATAAAATGATATCATAAGACTTTCCTCAAATTTTAACGATAACACTGGTTTACAGCCAATATGTACAATAGAACGTATCACCAAAACTAACCTATATTTGACCCCACCTCAATCGTTAGACATTTAAGACATTTTCAAAATAAATTATTTTTTTTTTTTTTAAATGGTCCCTATGGTGCTTTTTTCTTGTTTTCGTTATATCTTCTGTGTTTCTTGTCCGATCCCAAAGATTTTTCATATATGTGTTTATTGATTTTTTGATATTTTTTTCTGATTTTATTTTTTCGCAAATCTTGTTTTTTTTTAATTATCACCCACCTTATCTCAGTTGCTACTATGTTAACAAAATCTTAAAATAGCAAATAATTAAAGCTCACGAAAAATCATTAAGACCATGGAAACAAATGATATCCATAAAATTTATTTTTGGTGCAGTTCCGACCGATTTTATCCCAAATATAACACTTTCGAAATGTTCGTCACTCATACTCGACTTTTTATTAAACAAATAACTTGGCTTTTTCAATCACAACGGTTCTCATAAGACAATTAATAAAAGTCAATTATATCGAGTGTTGAAGATTGCAAAAACCTTTTATATTTGAAAGTTGATGTTTACTAGAATTGTAATAAAATCTCTAATTGTTTATTAAAGTTGACGATTATTTGTCGTTGAGAGTAAGTTTAACTAATAAAATCATGCTCTGTTACAAACTCTGCCCAACAGTAGTTGTTGTCGGCTTTAAATGACACCACCACCCCCCCAGCTCATCGTCGCTTCCATTCATGAACAAAAAATATTTAAACACTTTGTACCAACAACAAAAAACGCCATCACCACCACCAACTCTTCGTTTTCGCTATGCAGTCAACAAAAACAACAAACGTCTTCGCTTTGCTTGCATAATTGTTACAACAACAATAGCAACATACATAAATTCTTCGTCTTCGATTTTAAGCCCGTTCAAACCTAACAGATCGTATTCGCCAATTTGGTGGACCCAACCACCAGCCCTTTTTCCAATATGGCAGCACCACATACACTGAAATGATCGATTAGACCAAATTTCAGATCACTGATCCACCATGTCTTCAGTATTTTACTCAAGAGCAATTGACTGATCTACAGTACTTGGACGTCATTATTAAAATTCCTGGTGAGCATTATAGCAGATATTTTTTTTATGAAATAAATGATTAAATTTGACGTCATATATTAAATCGTATTTATCATGTTATATGTTTTGCACAGATTATCCTTGTCACTCCCAAAACACCACGCGTTACGTCCAAATTGTGCAAAAGTCGGCCACAGCAGTCACTGACGAAAATCGTTTAGGGCACATTTTCGCGAAGCTTGACAGCTTCGAGTGCTGCAACCACCTTGAATCCCGTAAAGATTTAGAAAATTAATAAAAATTCGAGTATAGGTGATGAACATTTCGGAATTGTTATTTTTGGGATAAAATCGTTTGGAACTGCTTCAAAAATGAATTTAATGGATATCATTTGTTTCCATGGTCTTAATGATTTTTTGTGAGCTTTAATTATTTGCTCTTTTTAGATTTTGTTAACATAGTAGCATAGAGAGATAAGGTGGGTGATAACTTAAAAAAAACAAGATTCGCAAAAAAATAAAATCAGAAAAAAATTGCAAAAAATCAATAAATACAATTATGAAAAATCTTTGGGATCGGACAAGAAACACAGAAGATATAACGAAAACAATAAAAAAGCACCATAGGGACCATTTAAAAAAAAAAATTTTTTTTTAAAATGTCTTTTAAATGTCTAATGATTGAGGCGGGGTCAAAATGGGTTTACTTCTTTTCCATACAAGGTGATACGGTCTAATGTACAATGAATGCCACTATCCTTTTCTCATGTAAATCGGTCGCTAATTCCGAAAAAATTCACTCCGTTTTCAAGATATTGCCCACTATAGGGTTTTCAACGAAAAAAATTGGATCCACTTAATTGCGTATATCTCCAGAACCAACAACAGTAATGATATATCAAATAAAAGCTAATAAAATTTCCTACAAACAATTCCAACATCATTTTTTGGTCGAGCTGTTAGTTTTGACGGAATAAATTCAATTTTCGTGGATTTTTCTTGTTTTTCAGAAAAAAAAATAGCTGCAAATTTTGTTGAGAAATCAAAATATTTAGTTACTTTTGACATTTTTTACTAAAAGCCTGTATCTTTCCGAAAAAAATAAGCTATTGTTGAAGAAAATCTATTGAGAAATGAAAAAGTTGTTTAAAGTGTTTAATTTACCGAAAGCACCCAAATTATGTTATTTTCATGTAAATAAATTGGGTTATTGTAATATAATTTTTTTATTTTCGAACAGGCTAAAATAAAAACAGGTAGGCTCACGACTGAGAGTGCAACCGTCAAAACCGTCACAGCAAAACACCTGATTTCGACACTTATGGCTATAAGAAAGAGAGCAGTGGTCGTGAGCCTACCTGTTTTTATTTTAGCCTGTTCGTTCTTATCTTTTCTTTCGCAAAAGATTTGATTTGATTCTTATGAATCAAATCATATTATATATATTATATATATATATATTATATATATATATACTCATGTTTACATATCATATCATATATATTATACCATGTAAACATGAGTATTTTGTTTTTTTGACAGTTTCAGCGGTCGCGCTCTCAGTCGTGGACCTACCTACCTTTTATTGTACCATATCTGCAGCGCTTTCGAGCTGTATAAAAGCAAAAACATTCTTGCATTATACCAAAAAACGTGGCAAACAAACGAACGCACAATTTGTAACAAAAGAAAATAATAAAAATTAAGATAAACTTCAAAATAAAATGAGTAAAAGACTGCGAGAATTCCAGTGTAAAAACGACCCAAATATTTTCTGCTACGTGTGCAGTGAATTTACTTTCGAAAAGGATCGACTCAATTTTACGAATTTACTGCAAATGTCATATCTTGAGTATTTTGGTATTACGGCTGAGAACGTTGGTGAATCATGGACGCCAAGTATTTTGTGTCAATCGTGCAAATTAATATTGTCTGAATGGAGCTGGGGCAAAAAACGATACATGAAATTTGATGTTCCGATGATCTGGAGACAACCGTTTTGCCACCTAAACGATTGATATTTTTGTCTGGCCGAAGTGACTGGCGTTGGAAGACACAAACGATTGATATACGCCACTGTCCCGACTGTTTCATTGCCAGTGTCTCATTCTGATGATGTTCCATATCCTTCTTGTCCCGATTCAACACGTGAAAACAATCGAAAATCCGTACATTCAGTGGAGTCGGAAGGAACCACAGGTGGTAGCATGGGCGTCCGCAGGAATTTTTCGAGGGGGGGCAAAAGTATGCATTGGTGTGTACGTTTATGAAAATGAGCCTGGAATGTTACCTATGAAATTTTATTGCCTGAGATTTTGGCAAACATTGTAAACACTGTTATTATATGAACATTTATATTTTTCAATTTAACTTCCAGTATAACGAACTTTTGGTTTACAAAATCATATTTACATTTATTAAATGTATTTAAAATAATTGTCCCTCGTTTTTAAATAAAGATCCGTGCAGACTGAAAAAGATATTTTCAAGTTATTTATTTTATATTGAAAACAAATTTTTCGAGCTCTAGGCCAAGCATGTTGACAACAAGACAACATGAAGAACAAACAGCATGAATCTGATAGCAGTAAGCCGATGTGATCGAATTTCGAAGATGCACATGAATTAAGGCTTTGCCTAATAGTATGATACGATCTAGGTTGTTAACCTTGGTACAGTATGCATCAAAAAGTAGATAAGAACTCAGTTACAAAAATTCCAGCGTTCTCTGCCAAAAACAAATTCCGTGTAACTTTCTCGGTATATTGGCAGTATATGTAGAACCTAAGTAGCTTGAGTGGATCACAGTGTAAAGTCATACAAAGGCTACTGATGAGTTGATGTAGCGGCCAATGAAACAGTCTGTATAGTCAAGCTGTGTGATTTGCTCTATACAGAGCCGTTGTTGTTGTTGGTTGTTGTTTTCTTTGTTCTTCATGTTGTCTTGTTGTCAACATGCTTGGCCTAGAGCTCGAAAAATTTGTTTTCAATATAAATAATAAGAGGCCGTATACAAATATTAATATTAGGTATTTATTTTATTTTATTGTCATTTAAAATAGCTTTTTTGATTTTTTTCTTTTGTTTGTATGAATGTGTGTGTGTGTATAATATATAAAAAGAGTGCATAATTCTCTTGTTTTTGTGTTTTAAAATTTTTTTATATTCGTTTTTCTTGAATGCTCGTTCAGTTATGATGTTTTTTAAGGTACTATTACCGTCTAGAACTTTTAAAAAATGAATTTTTGTTTTTTTACTTTTTTAGATTCTTTATACCTTCTGTAAAGAGTTTTTCTTACATTATAATGTTCTCCGGTTTTGTTATATCATATTTTGAATAAGTTTTAATACCGAAAAACTAACTGCGGGGCAGGAACGAAAAGCGTGCAAAAATTAAGAAGAAATCAACGAATTTACTTAGCGAAAAATAAGCGAAAACGATTTGATTGGTATGTGCAGCAAGAAGAGAGCAAATTTATTTTTTGACTGGCTTTTATAACAAAATAGTTAAGCTTTAATTACAGTTTGTGCAGTTACTTAGCTTGTATATCTGTTTTTATGTTATATTTTCTCCAAAGCAAACTTGGTCAGTTTAGATTAGGGCTTAAACATAGGAATAATTAGTGAACATATTTAATGGTATTTTTACATATTTTCAAATTTACAAATGTTAATGAGATTTAATGTATTGTTATTTGAAAAATATAAAGAATACAAATGAGATTTAAATCATACGTTGAAATGACCTTTGAAAGAAACCAGTAGTGCAAGCTTATAAACAGGTCCACGGATGACTCCTTTCGCTGTTCGCAAATCAACGACTCTAATACAGTTGTCTTTGCCCGGGATGATGTTGATGATTCGTCCCATTAGCCAGCGCAGTGGTGGGACATTATCTTCATGAACTATAACGAGAGCGCCCTTAGTGATGTTGGTTTGCTTGTTGGTCCACTTAGTACGAGTCTGAAGTTCGTTTAAATAGTCCTTTGACCACTGCTGCCAAAACCGTTGCTTAATAGCACTAATGCGAACCCAGTGTTCAAGGTGACTGATCTTTTTGTCTTGAGCTTTAAGTTAAGGGAGGGCCTTTAGCAAGCTCTACACTTTAGCGAGCACTGCGTCCTCCCACAATCCGCTGAAATGTGGTGCCCTGGGAGGGATGAAACAAAAATTTATAAATTCATTAGTGCAAAAGTTTTTTATTATATGTTGGTTTTTGGTGTCAAACATGAATTTTTTGACTTCTGATAGTTTGTTATTAGCGCCAGCAAAATTTGTGGCATTATCGCAGAATATATTGGTAGGAAGACTTCTTCTACCAATCATACGCTTTAAAGCTGCGATGAACGCTTCTGTTGACAGGTGCGACACAACCTCAATGCGGACAGCCTTTGTTGCGAAACATACAAAAATTGCAACGTATGTCTTGTATGGCACCTTTTCACGAATTCGGCCCACAAAAATCAACAGCACAACGAGAGAATGGACTGGATGGATTGAGACGCTCAACGGGAAGATTGCCCATAAGTTGTTGAAGCAAGCGAGACTTGTAGCGAATACAGTGTGTGCAGGAGTTCACAATGCGACGAGCGATATTCCTAGCGTTTATAATCCAGAAATTATTACGAATTAGGGCCACTAAGGCCTTTGCGCCGGCGTGATAGTTAGTGATATGCAGATGACGAACATATCCTTCAACGAATTCACTGTTGCTTGGTAAGATTATAGGGCGTTTTTGTCCATGTTTGCCAATTAAAGACGACCACCGACTTTCAGTAGATTGAATCCTCCAGTATCCTGTAGAAACGGATTAAGGAATTTTAGTGAACTTTGCAAATCAATGTTTTTCTTGAGTCGCCGAATGTTTTCTTCAAAATATTGTTGTTGCAAATTCCAGACAATGCAGTGTAGAGCGTTCTCGAGTTCCTGGGGGGAAAGGAATATAGAGTTACAATTTTTGTCAGATACATTGGTTAATTTCCTGTAATATCGAAACAGCCATGCTATGATGTGTAGAACTTTGATATGTGAACTAAACCTTTTTATTGTTTATAGAATATAGTTGAATTTGGGTGCGATGTGAAAAGTTGATTTCCTTTTTTCTTTCTCAATTTCGTTGAAATCTACCTTGTCGCACTTATCATCTGGCCAATGTTTTATATCGAGTTTCAAAAAGGATGGTCCAGTATACCAGATAGAGTCAGCGATCTCCGAAACCAAACAACCTCTAGAGACGATATCAGCAGGATTGCAGGTGGTTGGGACATGTCTCCAATTACATTCTGGAGTCAGATCTTGAATCTCCGATATCCTATTGCCAACAAACGCCGATAAGGTGGATGAGTGCAGCTTGAGCCAATAAAGGACAATTTGAGAGTCAGTCCACAAATAAACGTCCGAAACATAGTTGCTAAGAGATGATCTTGTCTTAGTGTAAAGTTGCGCTAAAAGTTGGGCTCCGCATAATTCCAACTTCGGCAATGATTTTTTCTTTGTGGGTGCAACTCTGGATTTGACAGTCAGAAGTTGAACAGAGCATCAACTACACGTAGATAAAGGCAACAACCGTATGCACGAAGCGATGAATCGCAAAAGCCATGTAATTGTATCGATTTAGGATGAACTGACAAGCAATATCGAGATACTCTAAGCGAAGGTAGTGGAGCCAAACTTTTTAGAAATTGTTCCCACGCAGTCATTAAAGCTTGGGGTATAGATTCATCCCAGTTTATTTTTAACAACCAGAGTTCTTGAACTATGATTTTTGCAACAATGAGTACAGGAGCTAATAAGCCAAGTGGATCAAACAACGATGAAGCTAACGACAAAATTTCTCTTTTTGTGATCATATCGGAATTATTTTTGGAATTGAATGAGAACAGTAGAACATCTTGATTTTGGTCCCATGTTATTCCTAAAGCACTTATTATAAATGCGTCATCTAGGTTTAAGCTTTTAATGGTCTTGTCATCTCTAAAATATGTATGATTAGAATGCCACTTTGCGAGCTCCATGCAGCCTTTTTTAAGAATATTAGAAACTTCAGATTTGATTTTAACGAGTTCGTTCAAAGTATCAGCCCCTGCCAAGAAATCATCCACATAGAACGCAGACTTAATGGCTTGGGCACCTATTTTAAATTCAGAAGCGTATTGGTCTGCAAGGTAGTGCAGACTGCGAACAGCGAGAAATGGAGCAGCAGCCGTACCGTAGGTTACAGTATTGAGCTTAAAGGTTTGAATTTGCTCATCTTCTGAATTTTTCCACAAAATATATTGGAAACAACGATATCTGGAATCCACAGCTACTTGTCGATACATCTTGACGATGTCAGCGGTAATAGCAAACCGATACAGTCGAAAACGAATAAGCAAAAGATACAATTCTTCTTGAATGTCCAACCATTAAGATTTCGTTCAAAGACCTTTGAGACGAAGTGTGACACGAAGCATCGAATACAACTCTTAATTTTTTTGATGTACTTGCTGGCTTTAAAACCGAATGGTGAGGTATAAAGTAGTGTGGTTCTTCAAGATTAGGATCTTCGACCAAGCTCATGTGTCCTAAATCAATATATTCTTTCATCTATTGAAATTTTGTATCAGTATCTCTAGCCAAACGACGTTCAAGACATGTGAACCTTCTTAATGCAGTATTATACGAAGAGCCCAGGGACGAAGGGGTATCTTTGAATGGCAATCTAACTACAATTCTTCAGTCTGGAGCGCGAGATACTGTTTTTGAATAAAATGCTTCGCAACTAGTTTCTTCATCAGTCCAACGATTAGTAGAGGCCTCAACTGATTCCAATTTCCACATTTGTTCTAATTGTTTATCTATTGCTTCTTCATATGAAAGCAGGCTAGTTGACAACGAAGAGGTGGAAGCAATTGCAGGTTTGTACCGACCAGATACGACCCAGCCCAGTAATGTTTTTTGAAGGGTGGGCAAATTGTTACCGAGTCGAATCTGACCGACAGATAATATCTCGAAAAAGCTTTCTGAACCTAGTAGCAAATCAATACGTTTAGACTTGAAGAAGTGCTCATCAGCCAAATGTGTAGTTGGTGGCAAGTTGCAAGATGAAATATCAATTTCTGATACAGGCTGATACGAAATATGAGACGTGATGCAAAACGAAAGAGGCAATTCCAAGTTTGTAAACCAAGATTTTATAGAGGTTGAAGTTTTGTGCTTAATACTGGATTGTGAGCTTCCAATGCTAAGAATTTGTATAGCGTGTTTTTCTCTCGGCAAACGTAGCCTCTGTGCAAAGTCTTGAAATTGACTTGCGAGCAAGAATCAAGTAAGGCTCGACCCATGTGTATCACGAACAGGAACGACAGCCGTGACAAGAATAACTTGATCCAACGATGAATTTCCCATATGGGTATGAACTGAGACGTTGGCTTCAGTTGGCGTAAAGTGGGAAGAAGTTGGATGTGATGGTGATTACGATGAAACTAGAGAATTGGGAAGTGATTCATTGCGATGTAAAAAAGTGTGGTGCGATTTCGAGCAGACCCTACATTTAAAAATGGATGGACATTTCGTAACTTGATGATTCTTAGAGAGACAATTTATACATAAACCAAGGCGTTTAACATTATCGAAACGTTCGGACACATCCATAGTCTTAAAACGAGAGCAGTTATTAATGGTGTGGTCAGCCCTTAAGCACAAGATGCCAGTAAGTTTTGTACAAGAAAAAGTATAACCCTGCCTATTACTCTTGTTTTTGTTTTTGCTGAAAGGCAATTTGTTTTCGGTTTGATTCAAATGAGTTGCAGTTCCGCTGATGGATTTTAAGTACTGGCAACGTCTTTCCAAGGTCTTAGAGCAGTCCTCCCAAGTAGGAATTTTAACGAAATTCAAAGAATATTTCCATTTTTTTGAGTATCCTCATCAACTTTTTTCATGATTAAATATATAAGCATAGCATTTGATATATCTTCTTCGCTACCTAGGGATGAAAGCGACCTATACAGAGCTGAAGCATTATCAACGAGACTCCTGAGTTGACCACAATTTCCTTTTGAGACCGAAGGAAGTTCAAATAAAGAAACTATATTTTCCATGAAAATTAATGTGCTATTATCGTAGTGATTTTTAAGCCTCTGAAGAGCCTTTGGATAACTTTCATTTGAAATCTGAAATGCCTTCACAGTCTCTAAGGCTTGACCTTGAAGGTAATTCAGTAAGTGGTTAAACTTTTCAATATTAGATAAGCCAGGCTCGCGATCAATTATTTGATTAAACGATGTTATGAAATTTTTGTACTCAGAGTACTTTCCATCAAAAAGGGGCAATTTCAACGAAGTCAGTTTGGTTGCTGAGACTGGAAATGTAAATTCTGTATCTGACAATGTATTGTTGTGCAAATCTTCACCTATCTGAGATTGAATTGATAGTTTAATCGAAACATATTTGTCGTCAAGATCACCACGAGTATTGTCATCTGGGTCTAGTTTTTCAATGTTCGTCTGATAAGTCAGAATTTGTTTAAAATAGGACTCGAGTATTCCTAAGCGGCATTTCAACTCAGTAGGTGAAAGCGCCTTCCCTTCCCCCTTTCGATTTATTTCAATTAAATTTTTTATACGAGTGATATTTTTCTTCGTGGTACTGCGCTGATGCTTATAATCTTCCAACGACATGATAATTACCAACGATAACGAAAAGAGCAAAACAGATTATAAGCTGACGGCAGAAGTGCAATGAGCAGAACAGAACTGCGCTGCTGCAGTTAGCGACGAAACGAAGAAAAAATAGCACAAACGAAGCTTAATGCTCTTAATTGAATTTGAAGGTGACGAAAAGAAGATCTGCGACGTATTAAACGACGAATATAAATATCGTAAATTATGTGGCGTCCGTGGCGTAGTTGGTTAAAGTGCGTGGCCGCTATGTCAAAGAACCTTGGAGACCCAGGTTCGAACCCCAGCAACAACAGAAAATTATTTGAATTAAAACAATTTTTCTGTACGGGCGCCACCTCTCTGCAGACAATGGCAAACCTCAGAGAGTAATCAAAATGCCATGTAAAGCTTCTTGAGAATAAGAACATTCCGTTCATCGCCGTTCGGAGTCGGCGTTAAGCATGTAGGTCCGGTTCTCGGTCAATTGTGTACAAACTTAATAACACTCACAACACAATTGATCATAAGAAGCTAGGTCAAAGTCCTTTCAAGGGCTGAAATGGCCAGTTATTAATTAATTATTAAAAAAATTATGACACGACAAAAAGAATATGTCAAAGTGATGCCTTGCTGCTAGTCACGACGAGAAAGCTTCAGTATATGACAAGCGAACTGGTTTTATCAGAGAGAAATATAAATATCGTAAATTCGAACATGAAAATACGAATGCGTCGAAGCGCTGCCTTGATGCTTGTGACGATGACGACGATTTTGCTACGACAGAGCTTCCAAAAAATTATGGTGTCTTATATGGAGACTATGGTATTTGATATAAAAAGACGTTATCCAAAGAAAACTAACTTTGGGTAATTTTTTCTTACTGATGGCTGCGCTAATCACGATGATGATGATATTTTTAATCTGATGATAATGTTGACCGAACCGAGATTCCGAAAGCGAATTTCTCATATGAATTTCTCATGAATGTCTTGTTTTTTCTTTTTTTATAGAACTTATTTTACCGAGCTTATTATTAGAACAAAAAATATTTAACAATTTAATTTTTGTCCTTGAGACTTCTACGCACTAGCACACTTTTCTTTCAATGGCCCTTAGTAGTAAAGAAATTCTAAGTCGAATTTATCTTAAACTCGACTTTAACGTTCAATTGGTTGTAATAATAACAAAAAGTCACTTCTAATTTAGAAAACATCTAATTTTATTCATATTATTTCACATGCACTTCCCCAAATTTTGTTTTAATTTTCAATTAAAAATTGCACGAGCCCCACGTTGGGCGCCAAAATATAAAGTTAGAAGAGTTTTTCTTACATTATAATGTTCTCCGGTTTTGTTATATCATATTTTGAATAAGTTTTAATACCGAAAAACTAACTACGGGGCAATAACCAAAAGCGTGCAAAAATTAAGAAGAAATCAACGAATTAACTTAGTGAAAAAATAAGCGAAAACGATTTGATTGGTATGTGCAGCAAGAAGAGAGCAAATTTATTTTTTGACTGGCTTTTATAACAAAATATTTAAACTTTAATTACAGTTTGTGCAGTTACTTAGCATGTTTATCTGTTTTTATGTTATATTTTCTCCAAAGCAAATTAGGGCTTAAACATAGGAATAATTAGTGAACATATATAATGGTATTTCTACATATTTCCAAATTTACAAATGTTAATGAGATTTGTATCTATATGTTATTTGAAAAATATAAAGAATACAAAGAATACAAATGAGATTTAAATCATACGTTGACCGAACACCTTCAATAATAACTGCATAAAATATTAAATCAAAGTTCGAAGCCAGTGCCGAGATATAACGACTCAATTGAAGCGCGCTCTCGGCCCCCAGGTGTAAAAAAAACTTCACACGCATTTTTCTCGAGTTTAGGTTTTTTAACTGGTGGACAGTTAATCTCCGGATCTACTAGGCCGTCTTTAATAAGCTTTGCAGCATTTTGTTTGTTTTTATATTCTGTGTGATAGTTTACCACAATTTGACCACAAAAAAAATATATAAAATTTTTGAGTCTGAAAAAAGGTCGAAAAAAAGCCGATTTTTTAAAAAAATTTTCAAATGTGTGCCATTTTTTTTATTTTTAATGTTTTTTCAATTTTTCTGTTAAACTATCACGTAAAAGCACTTCCTTTTTGTAACTCTTTTTGAATTTTATGTTTCAGACTTACCGTTCCAGAGATTAACTGTCCGCCATGCAGCAGTGTTTTTTGGAAAGAAAATTTGAGCGCCCTATATTAAATGTATAATTAACCCTTTCAGCATATTTGTTGCCATACGGCAACAGATTGCTTTGTGGCTCTGTTTCTAGTTTGGGACACCCCGCTTTTTAACAATACATTTTTAATAATAGATTGAAATGTGATGAAAAAGAAGAGAAAATCAAAAATACGAAAATTAATTTTTATAACATGTTTTTCAAAGTTATTCCGAGTGAACTCATGAGCGCGACCACGTGACTTCAAAAGAGAACAAATTAAAAAATTATATTTTTAAATATTTCCGAGAATTTTCTAAAGCTAAAGGTAATTAAATAAAATACTACGAATGTAAATGTAATTTACATTTTTAGTTAGAAAAAATATGTGATATTTATAGCGCGAGAAGTTTTTAAAATATTATTTGAATTTTTCTAAAAATTTTTGTAGTATCTATTAGGAAAGCAATACGGCTTTCAAACTTCATACTCATCTTATTTTAGTCAAAAACTGACCCTGAACGAAGTTTGGAATGTTTGGCATTGCCAGGGCTAATTTGGCACTGAAAGGCTATTAGAAAATAAAAATAAAAATCTTTTTTTCGAAATCTTCAAGAACTGTTTAATACTGTAAAAAAAGTTTGATAACCATACATAATAAAGAAAGTGAAAAAAAATTGTTGAATATGTTATTTTTTAGCATTCTAGACGGTAACAGTACCTTAATTAGATATGAATGTTTTATATAATTTTAAAAATATCTTTTGATTAGCCTTAGTTTTAATCGAATGTGTAACATTCAGTCTATAGAGGGTTGGTAGAATAATATTTATTTTTAAATCTTTTTGATGAGCTTACTTGGTGGTAAGCGAAAATAATTCTTAAAGGAAACCCACGCGCCTACACGGCTTTAACCAGGCATTAGGTAATAGCAAAGAATATACAATATATAGAATGCGCATCTTGGTACAAAACACAAACATTTTTCTGTCTTACTCATAGATGCGGGGGGTAGCAACAAGACGAAGATACGATGTGAGCAGCATTAAGCAACATCGAACATTTTGAGCGAACCAACCAACGGTTGCAACAGGAATGGTGGTGTTTGACAAAGCACACAATGTTTTTCTGAGCTCGGTCATGTTGTTAGCATGAGCGGCATTCGTAGCTTTGCTGGCCTTTTTTATTATATCGACTCATAACCGCCAAAATATCTTAAGCGCCAAAAAGAAAATTTTACAGGAGAAGGTTTTTTTTAATTATCTTTGCTATTAATTTTATCTTTTATCTCTTCTCTCTTTGCTATTAATTTTATTTTAATAATTTTATCTCTTATATTGATTAATTTCTTTTAGAGAATTTCATCTTAAGCGACACTTTGCTGTCATGAAAAATGTAAACAAACATGTAGTGTGTACTTAAGCTAAAATTGCTTTTGGTTTAAATTCATAATCTAATTTCGTACACCTATGAAATTTTGACAGACGATGTAAACCATCGCAAATTATCGATTTTCATCAAAAAACATAAATCGGATATTATGTCGCTTAAGATATTTTGGCGGTTATGAGTCGATATGAATTGCTAATGCGACAAGTCGGTATAATATCAAGAAATATAATAAAGAAAAACAATCTGAAGTCTGGCATTAAATGCTGTATGTAGACATGCAAAAAATCAAAAAGAAATTCTCCTAATATTAAATTATTCAACTTTCTTTCCCACCATTTAGCAATCGGTCAAATATGTCGAGAAAAATGCAATATCTCAGATTTGGACTACGGTTCAAATGTGTACATTTGCAACAGCCATTTTTATACCCCCACGTTTAAAAAACGTAAAAGGGGTATATTGATTTTGTCACTCCTTTTTTAACGCCCATAAGGAGGCGTGGTAGGTATAAAAAAGTATATACGACGCGTTCAAAGCAAAAGAAAGCAATATTTTTTATGCACGCAAAAATCGAAAAGAAAAAGGTTCAGCGCAAAACTTGGTTGCACAGCGCATCAAACAGAAGTTGCATGTGGATGACGGTTGCAAGCGAACATTGAAAGTTTGCATGATGATTGGAAAAGAGGTTGCGGGGTACATGCTGAAGAGCATAAATGCTTGGTGTTTGTTTGATCGTGTTTATGCTTTGTTATGAAAGTATGTGTGTCATCAATGCAAAATCTCAATTTTCAGCATTTACTAAGTTTTGATATTTTAATAAATAAAATCGCCTAGTTTTGAATGAAATTATAAATTTATAGGTTCTTAAAGAGATTTATCTTATTTTTACTTTTTTATGAGCAATGGTTCTAGATTACACTACTCAAAAAGGTTTTCCACAACGAATTGCGATAACATTTTCAATAGTAAAATATTCCATAGAATCCGAATATCGTAATGATTTTTTTCGATTGGCTCCAATTTTTTATGTAAATGCGAAAATTCAAAAAAATACACAATTGGGAACACATACTTCACATAAATGCTTGTAAAAACTTACATGTTCAGTAAATAAATTTTAATTTAATTGCATGTAAATAGTATTGGAGTCCGATGAACATTTGAAGGTATAATATGTGCCAATAGCATCAGTGATATGGCTGTTATGATCGAAATCTGGTCAAAAAATCACTTTTTTCGTTTTTTATAAACATATTTTATGTTTGAAGCCCTATATCTCGAAATAATTATATCGGAGAGAAAAAGTTAGCCCTCTTATGTGATAGAGAATTTTATTACAAAATTTTAAGTATAAACATGTTTAAAAAAAAGTCATAATTGACTAACTTTTTTAACATCAATTCAAAAACCATTTTTTATTAAAAAAAATATTTTTTTGCAGTTAAATTAAGAAATACATACATACAATGATTTGTTTTTTATAACTAGGTATAAATGGGTCACTGAATCCGAATTCGATGTCAGAATTTGAAAATTACTATATTTTAACAATAGGGTTGCCACCTAATAATATATTTTTTAAGAGTTTTAAACATTATCTAACATTTTTAAGGGGACGCTGATTTCGAATCTGATGTCAGACTTTTAAAATTTAAGATGGCTAATAGGGTTGCCACCTATTTTTTTATATTTTTACGAATTCGGTTCTAGGGCGAACACTCAGTATTCTTGTTCATATTCTTATTCTTATTCTTATTCTTATTCTTATTCTGATTCTTATTCTTATTCTTATTCTTATTCTTATTCTTATTTTTATTCTTATTCTTGTTCTTGTTCTTGTTCTTATTCTTATTCTTATTCTTATTCTTATTCTTATTCTTATTCTTATTCTTATTCTTATTCTTTTTCTTATTCTTATTCTTATTCTTATTCTTATTCTTATTCTGATTCTTATTCTTATTCTTATTCTTATTCTTATTCTGATTCTTATTCTGATTCTTATTCTTATTCTTATTCTTATTCTTATTTTTATTCTTATTCTTATTCTTGTTCTTGTTCTTGTTCTTGTTATTGTTCTTGTTCTTGTTCTTGTTCTTGTTCTTGTTCTTGTTCTTGTTCTTGTTCTTGTTCTTGTTCTTGTTCTTGTTCTTGTTCTTGTTCTTGTTCTTGTTCTTGTTCTTGTTCTTGTTCTTGTTCTTGTTCTTGTTCTTGTTCTTGTTCTTGTTCTTGTTCTTGTTCTTGTTCTTATTCTTATTCTTATTCTTATTCTTATTCTTATTCTTATTCTTATTCTTATTCTTATTCTTATTCTTATTCTTATTCTTATTCTTATTCTTATTCTTATTCTTATTCTTATTCTTATTCTTATTCTTATTCTTATTCTTATTCTTATTCTTATTCTTATTCTTATTCTTATTCTTATTCTTATTCTTATTCTTATTATTATTATTATTATTATATTTCTTATTATTATTTTTATTTATTTTTTCTTATTATTCTTATTCTTATTTTTATTCTAATTATTCTTATTTTTATTTTTATTTTTATTATTCTTATTCTTATTTTTAGTCTTATTATTCTTATTGTTATTTTTATTCTTATTATTCTCCTTCTTTCTCTATATAATGTGTCTTATGTCGTATTTTTTTTTTTTTTATTTATTTTTTATTACCAAAAAAGCATAATTGCAATTAATTTGATCGGAAACCGAAAAATCAGCTGCGCCCACGAAGTTGCGAAAGTATACAAATTCCGACTCCCTTCTCTCATCCCATCACTTTAGCAAGCGAACACAGCCAGGTTTGATAACAAAAACAATGCACCAGTAATGGTGCAACAACAACAATGCGCACAACACGTTGCGGTATGGAATATGAGAGCGGGTTGTCATGTTTGGTGTGAACGGGTTGCAATGTTGGAGAGCGGGTCATAATATTACGACCCGCAAACAAAATTTGTTCTTATATGAGATGCGCATTCTATATATTGGATATTCTTTGGTAATAGGTCGTTTTTCACTTTTTCATCGGGTTGAAAATCTTTTTATATTTTTTCGGCTTCCTTAGTTCCTATTGTTAAGCTCCCACTTAGCAATGGGAAAATTCTATCCTAATATCCAAAATTTTTTTCATAAAACCCAACATTCTCTTTTTTAGATTAGCTAGGTTTTTTTAATATTTATTCAAACAATTTTTTTTATTTCAGATATTAAATTATCTGTTTCGTTCAGAATCATTATTCGTTTAATTATCTATAGCTGGATTCATTGTGCTTTCTTCCCGGATTGCTCCAAATCGTCGGTGTCTTAAAACGCAAGAATGTTCGCTTTTGTTGTTCGCTCTCAAAAAGTTCATTGTAACATAATGTACACACTGAATTGGGTGCCAATTTTCTATTTTCAATTATTTTCTTCCGATAGCATTTTTGATACACTTCTTGAATGCTGCACTTAAAACGCGTTTTCTTTTTTTAAATTTTTGTTGCGCGTTAATTGTTGTGTATTGATTAATTTTATTGTATTGAATTAAATTATTTAGATTTTGCATCAAATAAACTTCTTAATTTTATAGCTCCATAACAATTGCATTATCATCATTTATCACTAAAGTATATATTAAATAAAAAAACATGGTGTTTTTGAGCTTCATAATTACTGTTAACGTGGCGTCCGTGGCGTAGTTGGTTAAAGTTGTGGCCGCTATGTCAAAGAACTTTGGAAACCCAGGTTCGAACCCCAGCAGCGACAGAAGATTATTTGAATTAAAATAATTTTTCTGTACGGCTGCCACCTCTCTACAGACAATGGCAAACCTCAGAGAGCAATCAAAATGCCATGTAAAGCTTCTTGAGAACGAGAACTTTCCGTTCATCGCCGTTCGGAGTCGGCGTTAAGCATGTAGGTCCGGTTCTCGGTCAATTGTGTACAAACTTAATAACACGCACAACACAATTGATCATAAGAAGCTAGGTCAAAAGTCCTTTCAAGGGCTGAAATGGCCAGTTATTTATTTTTTCATTTTTTTTAATTACTGTTAACCCGTTCAGATTATATAAGTATGTTCACAAGAGTTGTTTAATTTTTTTTCGGCTATAATTTTGTCGAAGATATTTGGTTAACAATTTGCTTTATTTAGGAGTTATCGTCGAAAAATTGCGAAAACAGCCCAAAAAATTAATATTTTTCGCTCAAACTATCTTTTTGAGCTTTTTAAGTAGTGTAGACACGTTCAGATCACATAAGTATGTTCACAAGAGTTATTAAATTTTTCTTCGGCTGCAATTTTGTAGAAGTATAGGAAAAATTTGGATTCCCTTCAAGTTATGCCCAAAAAAAACGAAAAAACTTAAAATTGTAAAAAAAAAAAATACAACAAATTATTGTACAAGTACGTTTTTTTTACATGTTTGTTTATTAAATTGTTAGCTACAACTTTGCCAGAGACAATAAGCCGATATTTCTTTTTCTGACGGAGTGATTGAAGAAAAACTGATAGTACCTTTTTTTTTGGCAAAATCACTAAAACCCACAATATAAAATGGGCCATAAAAATGAAACGGGCGCCAAACTCGCGAAACCGCGCTAGGGTTGTACTCACCACTAATCATAGCATCGAACCTATATAGTGGCATGCTGTTATTTTGTTCACTGTTGCACAGTGTTATTATTATTTATTATACATTGTTTACTATTTATAGCATATTATTTATTATTTCTCGTTAGTTTCTTCTTTCTTTATTTTTTATCATACAGTTATCTATTGAAAATTTTTTGTGTATTACTTATGTCTATTTTTGGTGTTTTTTTTTTATATATTTTTTATTTATTACATATTTTATTAGAATTATATATAAGAACAGATTAGATTTTGATTAGTAAAAATAATTGACAGTAGCTAGACTTGGGATGAGAATGATTTAATTCTCAATTCAAGTAAACTAATACTCGGTGAGGGTAAGTTATTTTTGCTCTCTCTTTGAGTGTAGTTAGATAACGACTTAGACATCGTTAGACTCAGACGACTAGACAACTGACTCAGACAGGACTTAGTGGCTTTTTGAAACCGACACGTCTCTAGCTCCCTTTGGCAAAGTGCGTTGACACTTTGTTTAAAATTATCAATATTGTTTTTAACAAAGGTTGCGGGCTGCCTCGCAACTTTTGGGAGGAACAAAGTGTTGATACACTTTGCCATTTACACATCGAAGAACTTCGTGTTGATTTCTGAAATAATATTATATATACAACACAATTAATAAAAACAATAGTTGCACAACAGACGATAGTTAGAGAACAAAATTGGTTGTTGATCGTTACTCAGGGCTGGTTATGCAAACGTAACGGAGCGTGTTGTACCACTACTCAAATTTGCTATATGAACAATGCACATAAGTAGTTAATGAAAACATAATAAAAAGTAATAAAACTCAGATAAAACTAAGTTTCGTACCACCTAAGAAATCAGAACTTAAGAGTTTAAAACTTTGTAACATATAAACAAAAATGTAACATATCGTCACCTAAAATGCAAAATAACGTAACATCACTTTTGATAAGTTTACAGGAGAAGCAAAAAACGATATAAAATTCAAACAACTTGAGATATTGAAACGAAATTTTCAAATCATATAACTTGGTTATTTTATATACACACAGGAAATAAAAATATATAAAATTTTTCAGTTGAGGGTGGGGGGGGGGCAAGTGTCCTCCCCCTGCACCCTCCTGTGGACGCCCTTGGGTGGTAGTACTATTACAACTGAAAGCAACACTCACGTTTTATCACAAGCGCAACTGAATGATTGGATAAGAGATTTGGAACTGTCAAAGGAAAAATCGGAATTGCATGCTTCTCTTAAGCAACAATTCAACTTTTTGATACCCGATGTTAAGATGACTACAGAAATCGTGAAAAGCCGTTTGCTATACACTTTACTAAGAAGAACAATATCTGCTATTGCGAAGACATTCCTGGCTTATTTAATACCTTCGGTCAGCCGTACGTTCCCAAAGAGTGGCGTTTGTTTTTTGATGGCAGCAAACTGAGCTTGAAGGCAGTATTACTGCATATAGGAAACAAAAAGCCATCGATTCGGACATGCAGTCAACACAAAGCAAACGTACGAAACAATGGCGAAGCTATTGACATGTGTTAAATATGAACAACACGACTGGAAAATATGTTCTGACCTCAAAGTCGTTGGTATGCTTTGTGGTTTACAGAGTGGCTACACAAAATACTGCTGTTTTCTCTGCAAGTGAGACAGTCGAGCACGTGAACACCACTATTACAAAAAGGACTGTTCAGAAAGAATTGAGTCGAAAGTTGGAGAGAGCAACGTCAAAAACGTTCCACTAGTCAAAAAGGAAAACATAATTCTCCCACCGCTGCACACAAACTTGAACTTATGAAAAACTTTGTCAAGGCATTAAACAAAGGAAGCGAAGCATTCACAAATTTGAAAACAATTTTTCCAAATCTTTCTGATGCCAAGATATAAGAAGGTGTCCTCGTTGGACCACAAATAAAAAAGGTGTTAAACGATCTTCAATTCACAGAACTATTGTCACTAGTTGAGGCAGTGGCGTGGGATTCTTTTAGAACGACTCTTTCTAGTTTCCTCGGGAACAATAAAAGTAAATCTCACGAAAAAATAGTCAACGAGTTGCTCAGGAACTATAAAAAAATGGGCGTAAATATGTCTCTGAGAATTCACTTCCTGCACTCCCATTGAGTGACGAGAGTGACGAACTTGAGGAAAGATTCCACCAACAGATGAAGGCAATTGAGAATCGGTACCAAGGGTTTTGGGACGAAAGAATGATCCGAAGAATGAAACCGATCTTGAATTGAATCCTAATGATTTTGAATTTCTGAATGAAAAAAAAAAATTAATATACAATGTAAAAAACAATATATACGATTTAAGAGAACAATAAAAATTACACTGTGCGACAATTTACGGGACAACTGGAATAACCTCAAATATCTCAATGGTTTCTTGCAGTGCATGGTCTATTTATTATACCCTCATACTCAGTTTTATCGGATTAGGTTAAATAAGAGAGAAATTCAAGGTCAAATTTCACCTTTAAGTCACGCATTTTTTCTTATAACTCTTAAACTAAATTCAAATCCTATGTAGTAACTGCATCTACATATTTGCAATGGATGGTTCTTAACATTTTGAGACCATTTATTGCTTAAAAAGTTACGTAAGGAGGTTAATATTTTCTACGAAAACAGGGCGCTTTTCTAAGAAAAAAACAAAATTTTCAATAGTTAAGTTACTTTGTATTTTTCTTCAAAAACAATCACATTTTGCTGAATTTTTGCATATACCTTAAGTAAAATAAAATAACCCACCTCTGAAAAGATCACAATTACATGTGCGCATCCCAAGATATTCGGATTCAAAGATTACTAAATATGGTAACTTCGTTAATGAAAGCCCTAGCGTAAAGTCATTCAGATGAAAATTATAGATCCAACAATTTTCTGTCCTCAACATTTTTACCGTAGGAGTTACCGTTTTAAAGATATGCGCGTAAATGTGTAATTACAACATATATGAAAAATTAAAACGGTTAAAATAAAAATTATTTTTATTTCTAATTCTCCCCAAGTTACAATTAAAACCAAAGTGTTCACCGAAAGTAAACTGCATAAGGCCACTGAACAACACAAAAATTAAAATTATAGAAATTAATATTTATGTTATTGTTATAATTTATTTGAAATGACTTCTTAAAATAAGGTTAAAAAGTAATGAATTGCTTAACCTTTTCATGATGGTTGCAACAAAATACACTCTTTAAAGCGTCTATTATTTTTTTTCATGCACTCTTTATATAAAAATGCATAAGCATAAGTATCTTTATATTATTGTAAAAAAAATAGAAATAACAGTAATAATAAGAACTTCTCCCTCTGGCATAAAATTCTGTGACGCAATGTGGAAATTGGCATCAGTTGTGGCAAAAACTGTCATAGATTTATAAAAACGTTGATTCCACTCGTATTATTCTCGCAAAGAAAAATGTACAGGAAGCCACGCGTATGGGAAGAATCCTGAGAAGACAGAGGCAAGTTAAAATTTTTGATTCAACAATTGATGATGAGGGTCCTGGATTAGATGATACTATGTAAGTTGAAAAAAATTTAATGTATACATAAATAAACTACTTTTAAAACTTTAAACGCATTCTTCTCGAAAAAGCTGTTTAAAACCGGTGGACAGCATTACTCGAAAAGTATGCTAAGGATCGCTATTTAATTTATTTCACTTATTAAGTAAATATGACCGGTACTTTTGATCGTTCGATTGTTGTTAGACAAACAGCTCTGAAAAATTGTATCCACCGCATATTTAAGGTACTTTACTAAACTACGGATTCCTGCTATATGGTTACATATTTGTTATCGAAAAATTCAAAAACTTTTCTTCAAAACATATATAATTATAATGTAAAAAACAAAATGTACCTAAAATAAACAGTAGCTTAAAAATAAAACTTTTAATACGAGGTTTTTTTCGTTAAAAAAACTTTAGTAGGCCCTTAAAGGCGACTACAGCCCAGCTAGACACCTAACTGTTAGATATGCAAATGAAATCATACGAGTAAGCTCACTATCATTAAAAGTAGGGGTGGGCAAAGTTACACAGCCGCAGCACGAGTAAGAATTGTAACCACCCCTAATTAAAAGAATATGCAATTCATTCTTTTTTAACTTTGTTTAAAGAAGTCATTTCAAATAAATTATAACAATAACATTAATATTAATTTCTATAATTTTAATTTTTGTGTTGTTCAATGGCCTTATGCAGTTTACTTTCGGTGAACACTTTGGTTTTAATTGTAACTTGGGGAGAAATAGAAATAAAAATAATTTTTATTTTAACCGTTTTAATTTTTCATATATGTTGTAATTACACATTTACGCGCATATCTTTAAAACGGTAACTCTTACGGTAAAAATGTTGAGGACAGTAAATTTTTGGATCTATAATTTTCATCTGAATGATTTTACGCTAGGGCTTTCATTAACGAAGTTACCATCTTTGGTAATCTTTGAATCCGAATATCTTTGGATGCACACATGTAATTGTTCTGACTTTTCAGAGGTGGGTTATATTATTTTATTTAAGGTATATGCAAAAATTCAGCAAAATCTGATTGTTTTTGAAGAAAAATACAAAGTAACTGAACTATTGAAAATTTTGTTTTTTTTAGAAAAGACCTGTTTTCGTAGAAAATATTAACCCCCTCACGTAACTTTTTGAGCAATAAATATTCTCAAAATGTTAAGAACCATCTATTGCAAATATTTAGATGCAGTTACTACATAGGATTTGAATTTAGTTTAAGAGTTATAAGAAAAAATGCGTGACTTAAAGGTGAAATTTGACCTTGAATTTCTCTCTTATTTAACCTAATCCGATAAAACTGAGTATGAGGGTATAATGTATAGACCGTGCACTATTAGAAACCATTGAAATATTTGAATTTATTTTTTCGTATCGCACTGTGTTATTAATAAGAATTATATACAATTTAAATAATGTAAAAATAATGTAAATTATTAAAAGAACAATGCAAATTAAGAATAAAGGATTTGATTACAACAACCTTTAGTTCTCATTTATTTATATGACAATAAAATAAGTCGAAATGTATACATAGATAATCACACAATTTAAGTGCTTTCAGTAAATTAAACACAACTTTTTCATTTCCCAATAGATTTTCTTCAACAATAGCTTTTTCGGAAAGATACAGGCTTTTAGTAAAAAATATCAAAAGTAACTAAATATTTTGATTTCTCAACAAAATTTGCAACTATTTTTTTTTTTTTTGAAATTTTTCTGAAAAACAAGAAAAATCCTCGGAAATTGAATTTATTCCGCCAGAACTAACAGCTCGACCAAAAAATGATGTTGGCATTGTTTATAGGAAATTTTATTAGCTTTTATTTGATATATCATTACTGTTGTTGGTTCTGGAGATATATGCAATGAAGTGGAACCAACTTTTTTTTTTTCGTTGAAAACCCTACAGTGGGCAATATCTCGAAAACGGAGTGACAGAAAAAAAAATTTTTTCGGAATTAGTGACCGATTTTACACGAGAAAAGGGTAGTGACATTTATTGTACAAACATCTTTTCGTTATTTGTAAACCAGATTATAATCCATTAACACTTCATCATATTAACACAATGCATTAAAAAATAAGAGATAACAAGATAACACTCCCACTTACATTTAAGACTGTATACCAAATTTCAAGATAATACCGTTCCCAACGTTACACGATAAATAACTCATTTTCATAAAATCCGATATAAAACAAATAGCAAAAAAAAAACAAAACGAAAGAGCACATTACTACGAGATTACAACCGAGGATAAATATTTTGATTCCTAAGATAAGTAGTAAGGATACTGTGACGACCCAAAACCAGCCGTCAATTTTGGGTGCACACGTTTTCCATCATCAAGCAGAAATTGAATTATTTTGGATTAAATTTATTATTATTATTATTATTTGCCTTTGAATTATTGTTATTCTATTATTTAATTGAATTACTGAAAAATTAAACTTTGTTAAATTAATTAAATTAGGTATTGAATGTAACTAAGCACCCTGTGCCAACATAAACACATAGAATAAGGTATATATATTTTGTTGGTGTGAGCAGCGGTCAATGCGGCAAAAGTACAGCAAAGCCTATCATACGATTTCAACATTTCAACATAAAATTGAGCATCAACCAGAGAAAGAGAGAAACACACGTTGAAAACCAGTATTTCCCCTACCAACGATCTAAGCCTAACACAAACAGTGCGACGCGAGACACAACCAAAAATACAAATACAACTCGAATTATCACCAAGCATAGCCTAACGAGAGGTACGACTGAAGCAGTGAATGAGTTGAAGAGTCAGTAGCTGACGGACCACCAACCGAGGAGGAGCAACACAAAGTCAGTAGCTGACGGACCACCAACCGAGGAGGAGCAACACAAAGTCAGTAGCTGACGGACCACCAAGCGAGGAGGAGCAACACCGAAAATAGCGGACGGAACACCAGGAGAAGAAAGCGGACGGACCACAATTCGAGGAGGATTTACAGCGGAGGCTGAGGACAAAAAAACTGAAGGTGAATAATTTTTTTGTTGTGGGAAAGGGAGTAGATTATTTGCTAAGGCGCACCGTCAGGTCGCACGGGTGGGCAAGAAAATAGGAAGCGCACCGTCAGGCCGCTTGGTAGAAGTCTTAGAGGGTTAGAATATTTGCTAAGGCGCACCGTCAGATCGCACAGGTGGGAAAGTTCAGGCCAGGAAGCGCACCGTCAGGTCGCAGTGTTCAAGCTAAAGAGCTATAGATTATTTGCTAAGGCGCACCGTCAGGTCGCACGGGTGGGAAAGTTCAGGTTAAGAAGCGCACCGTCAGGTCGCTTTATCGTGGACGTGACGTTATTAGAATATTTGCTAAGGCGCACCGTCAGGTCGCACGGGTGGGAAAAGACGCATAGAAGGCGCATCGTCAGATCGCCCCAACAAAACTTGAGGTTGACGGTCAGGGCATAAGTGTGTAGTCAGGGAAAAATATAGAAACCGGACTAGCACCACAGACATCAGCCAAAGCGACAACTCCTGGTCCGCGAAACGCGCAGCCGATCTCTACCAACCGGATATATCTCGCCGCACCAACACCACATCGCTCGCCACACCAACTTACTTCCGTATTTAATGTAAGAAATCGTAACTTAAAAAATTACTAAATAAAAATATATTTTCAAAACAAATATCCCACATTACAAATTTTTGTGACGAATCCTGGACAGCGGCTGAGCATACCTCAGCTATGGAGCCGGAAGACCGGCAGCTTCGTTACAATACTTAAAATTCAATTAAAACTAAAAATAACTTGCTATATTATTTAGATTTTCATTTAAATCATATTCATATTACGCTTTTATTTATCTGATATTAGTTTTTTATTTCTTTTTTTGTTTTAAAATTTTCTGTACTTCATGCCTTTTATTTTTGGTTGTGTGTGCTTTATTTTTAGTTATATTTTTTTATATTTTCGTGCCATTTTTTCATTCTTTTTTAGTACTTTGTTCTTTAATAAAATTTCATATAATTTTTGTACCTTGATTTCAGAATATTTTTTAATTGCTTTATTTTTTGTGCAGTCTTGCATTGCAAGTAATTATTTTTTATTTTTTTTTTTTTAGTGGCTAATTATTTTATTTTTTATTTAATAGTAATATTTAAATTTGGCTAGGTGCTGTGATCTAATGACTTTCGCACATATTCTATGCCATTAATGAATTCTATTGAGCGCCAGTAATTTTAAGAAGTGTCATGAATCTTGCTGCCAGTGTCAGTCTCTATTGTTACCCTATTATATTTTCCTATATTTTCTTTTTGTACAGAGCCTTTTGCTTCCCCTTAATTTGCTTGTCCCTCACGTATACAACTTCACCTTGTTGAAACTTTCTTTCACTTTTCCTTTTTTTATTTAGTCGGAGGTTTCTTGTCTCTTGGTTTTTCCTAATTTGTTCCCTAATCTCTTTGTGAACCCTACCACGAAAATCGGTCAGTTGTTGGTTATTTTTTGCATTCGGTTAAAGAAAATGTCGCTGGGCTTCCTCCTCGTTACTGAGTGTATCGTGTTGTTATAGTGATCAACAGCAATATATAGCAGCTCTTTTGGCCGAGTTTCTCCTTAATCCGGCGCGACACTTTTATTATTAATTTTCGTACGATTCATATTATTTGATTATTATCGAATTCTCGCGCGAACAGCTGATTCGGTTGGTTTTGTGGATTGTAAGTGCACAATAGTGCCACCTGCTCAGCAGAGACGGGTGTGGGTTTTTACCTCACGAAGCGAAAAAAGAAGGCAATGATGCAGGTGCGTTTGATAAGACTTTGATTAAAAACTTAAGCACACTGGGACAAAAATATAAACCGAACGATAAAAAAAATGTATTGTTATTATTATTAAAATATTACAATTTAAACAAAAAATATATGTAATTAAAAATATATGGTCGCACTCTAATTACGGGTCCAAGGAGATGACTTGGATCCGCTCACAATTCCACCGGTGGAATAAATTTATTTCACCTGCTCCAGATGGAACTAGGCTCGAGTGCGAGTTCGGACCTAACAAAGAACGTGCCAAAGCGAACACGGAGCAAAAAATATGCGCGGTAAGAAAAGAAACGAAAAAAGAAGCGCCGGACCATCGAAAGAAATCACTCTGCGTAGTGAACGCACCAACACACAAACAAATATACAATAATATAAAGGTACTCCCTGATTATTTTCTAGGTCCTGGCCTTTAGATCCTCCTCACGGTCCAGCGATGAAGTCCCAAATCCCACGGACTACGTCGGTCGTAGTGGAGTTCAATAGCGCATTCAGGAACCACTTTACTTAGATGTAAATATATATATATATATATTAAGGCGTAGTGAAATGTATGGGATCAGATTTTCGCTACGAAGCGGGACTGAGAAACTGAAAACTTACAGCATTTTAAGCAACATGGCCGAAAGATTCTGCTCTCCAACGAATTTCGAACCGCCAACTTTTCAAAAATAGCTTTTGATATGAATGCGTTTAATACATATTGGTTCAACAGGGTTTTTTGCTCATAAAAAGTAAACTATTGTTCTAGACCAATGCTGTATTGTGATAAGAAGATACCATTAAAAAATGGTTTTTGCAAAAATTTTTTTTCACCCACTATGGTCCTACCCTAAGATTTCTAAACGCAAGATACTGATTCTTAGGCTTATTGCTCCGGAACATGAGTACAAATTAGGTGACGTAATTTCAATGTTTAGGAAGTCTATAATCTAAAGATTATTTAAATATATGCAATCAAAAGTCACTGTGGGATTTATTTTAATTTTAATTTATTTCATATTTTTATTGCGAACAATAAAAATATAGAATATATTACACTGCGTGACCGATTCGACCTTTAAAACCTTTTCCGCCTAAATTCTTAAAAATTCCGAGAAAGGGACATCTTGTGATTATATCGCGACTAGTCCGACTTCACAATTCCATCACATTTTATTTTTAAAATTTTTAAAGTTAAAAAGTAGAAATTCTAGGATTTCGACTTTTAACAATTTTTTACATATGCTTAGGTTGCACTTTTACATATGCACTTTTGTCCAATAGAATTAAACGTTGCATTTAACAGTGTCAAAATATTTTTGAAAAAATATATAAAGTGGGTTTATCGCAATGGAGAAGTCAATTTTTCAAAAATTTTATACAAATGTTAGTTCTTCTTTATTTTTAAAAAAAAAGTAACCAACAAAAATCCTTAATTTTTTTACTGGAATCGTTAAATCTACTAAGTACCTTTCAAAAAAGTCTAAGATAGCTGAAATTAGTTGCAAATTGGGAAAATGACAGAAGATATCACAAGATTGCTGTGAGATAATTCTGAGTGTGTTAACGTTTGAAAAACTACTTTTTTGTGCTATTTCAATTGCAATTGTGTAATTTGAATAGTGAAAAGTGCATTGCGTATTTTCCAAATTTTTTTCGAAGGAAACTTTATTAGAGCTCTATGCTGTTGGTATATCCTGCGGTAAGTAAAATATTGTGTTCTTTGAGCAGATCAAAAAAGTGAAAAGTGTGTTTTCAGACTTTTATTATTCATGATGTGCGATAAAATAAACACTCTTTGTTACATGTGTGGTAGATATACACTAAAATCATATCGTCAAGCGATTTCAAATGAACTTCAAAACGATTATAAATCTTAATACAAACATTTTGATATACATATGTATTATTCGATAGTCTGAGTTACCTAGTTACCGAGATATATGCAATCAAAAATCACTGTGGGATTTATTTTAATTTTAATTTATTTCATATTTTTATTGCGAACAATAACACAGTGTGACGAAATCGACCAAAAAAAAAAAAGCACAACCAAACTTGATAGAAATTCTTAAAGAGGGACATGTTGTGAGTCCATCGCACTTGGTCTGACCTCGCAATGTCGTCACAATTTATTTTTAATTCGTTTTTAAAGTTGAAGGGTTCGATTTTTGTTGCGCCGACGTTCATTGAATTTTCACAGCTATTTGCCTTGTTGGAAATGAAAAACAAATTCCACTTCTTTTCAGTAGAATTTCACGTAGAATAAGGCTATATAAAAATAAATACGATAAAATACAAAATGAATCGTGTAGCGAAGCAAATTCTTAAATTCTTCTTTAATTTCATAAAAAAAAATTAGTGTTTCTATAAATTTAAATGATATAATGCTGCATGAATGACATTTTTTTTTTCACAAAAATTCATTGCACGTAAAAATACCTTTTCATTGAATCCAAAACAATCAATATCGGTTGAGATTGCAAGATCTATGTTGCAATGTTTTAGATGTATGTTGCTCATCATATTTTCTTTCCAATGAGCTAAAGATGTCCAAAATCGGTTAAGATTTGACAAAATGAGAGCATTTTGTATGATAGCAAACATATACATGGGAATCAGTGTTTTATGACGAAAAAAACAGTTAAACTGCCGCCATTTTGCCAATTCTCAACCGATATTGATGGTTTTGGATTCAATGAAAAGGTATTTTTACGTGCAATGAATTTTTGTGAAAAAATGTCATTCATGCAGCATTATTTCATTTAAATTTATAGAAACACTAATTTTTTATGAAATTAAATTTGATTAAATGGCAACAGTTTGAACGCTATGAACGCATATAAAAAATCGATGATTGTCGATTTAAAAAACACTTTCAAACTTCTGTCATTTTCCCAATTTGCAACTGATTTCAGTTATCTTAGACTTTTTTGAAAGGTACTTAGTAGTTTCAACGATTCCTGTAAATTAAGGATTTTTGTTGGTTACTATTTTTAAAAAAATAAAGAAGAACTAACATTTGTACAAAATGTTTGAAAAATTGACTTCTCCATTGCGATAAACCCACTTTATATATTTTTTCAAAAATTTTTTGACACTGTTAAATTCAGCGTTTGATTCTATTGAACAAAAGTGCATTTTGTTTTTAAATTCTCACAACCTAAGCATATGTTAAAAAATTGTTAAAAGTCGAAACGCTAGAATTCCTACTTTTTAACTTTAAAAATTTAAAAAATAAAATGTGATGGAATTGTGAAGTAGGACTAGTCGCGATATAATCACAAGATGTCCCTCTCTCGGAATTTTTAAGAATTTAGGCGGAAAAGGTTTTAAAGGTCGAATCGGTCACGCAGTGTAATATATTTTATATTATTATTGTTCGCAATAAAAATATGAAATAAATTAAAATTAAAATAAAACCCACAGTGACTTTTGATTTGACGATTGAAATGACGTCACCTTATTTGTACTCATGTTCCGGAGTAGTAAGCCTAAAAATCAGTATCTTGCGTTTAGAAATCTTAGGGTAGGACCATAGTGGGTGAAAAAAAAATTTTTGCAAAAACTATTTTTTTGATGGTATCTTCTTATCACAATACAGCATTGATCTAGAACAATAGTTCACTTTTTATGAGCAAAAAACCCTCTTGAACCAATATGTCTTACACGCATTCATATCAAAAGCTATTTTTGAAAAGTTGGCGGTTCGAAATTCGTCGGAGAGCAGAATCCTTCGGCCATGTTGCTTAAAATGCTGTAAGTTTTCAGATACCATTAAAAAAAAAGTTTATGCAAAATTTTTTTTCACCCACTATGGCCCTACTATAAGATTTCTGAACGCAAGATACTGATTTTTAGGCTTATTGCTCCGGAACATGAGTACAAATTAAGTGACGTAATTTCAATGGTTAGGAAATCTATAATCTAAAGATAATTTAAATACAAACATTTTCATTTATTATTCGATAGTCTGAGTTACAAAATGCTCAATGAATGTTCAATAGAATTAAACGTTAAATTTAACAATGTCAAAAGATTTTTGAAAAAAATATATAAAGTGGCTTTATCGCAATGGAGAAGTCAATTTTTCAAAAATTTTGTACAAATGTTAGTTCTTCTTTATTTTTTTAAAAATAGTAACCAACAAAAATCGTTAATTTTTTTTACAGGAATCGTTAAAACTAAGTACCTTTAAAAAAAGGCTAAGATAACTGAAATCAGTTGAAAATTCAATTGAGTTTCACTAGTCAAACCGATCGGTCGTGATAGTAATTAGCTCCGCTAGCCCACTTGCCGTTGTAAGCATAAAAAAAAAACCTTTAACTCCCCATTGTGCTGTGTAAATTCTGCAAAGTTACAACTTTTAATACAGCTTAAAACTTAAACAATTTAAATAATAAAATTATACCTAAGTGCTTTACTGCAATTTTGCAAAATAATAACTGTGTCAATCCAGTGCGAGTGAAAAAAAAAAAACAAAAACAATCCTAAACAAAAGCAAACCAAAACATAAGCCAAAACAAAAAAAAAAAAAAAAAAAAACAAAAAAAGCAATAAATAACTGCAAATCGGCAACAACGTTTTTTTAAAGCTATTAACCGATTGTAACCTAATTACGATTATAAATTAAAATAAAAGAAAAACAAATAAGGAACCAATACTTTTCAATATGGAAAACAACTGTGCTTCATCTCTTTGCACCGTGGAAGACCATAATGCACCAAAGGTGGTATGCAAGGGCCTGTGTGGGAAATCTTTTCACGGCTGTTGTATAGGCTTACCAAAGAGAAGTTTGACATATTTAAACGACTACCTTGCGAACTTTTCCTTTTACTGTGATGAGTGCAAGGACATCTCACTCTCGCACGTCCTTCTTGCAGTAAAATACCTCAGTGATACAACAAACTCACTACGGTCGGACACTAAACAGTGTGTAAAAAAAATAGTTGAGCAGGTCACGAAATTAAATGCAGTCTCAAGAACTGCAGAAGATCTGAACTGCTCTATTGAATCCTTAAAATCTGACCTTGATTCGAAAATATCTAAACTATCAAATAGCATGTTAAAAGTCACGAACTCCACAGCGGAGTTCAAACATAATATGTTCTTTTTCGAAACTGCGATAAATAACATAAATAATACAATATTACAAAATAATAAAACAACTGCGAATGAAAAAGAATTGATTAATAACATATCGGAAAATCTTGCACTTTTGAAAATAGATGTAGACACCATGATGCAATCTACTACAAGGGTAACTTCACCACCACCTCAGCAGCCAGATCCACTAATTGAAGTCTTATACCATAAGGTAAACGAAATTAGTGATGATCTTGAAATATTTCGGGAGTCGTTGGCGGAAATTACTGATTTTGTCAGATATGCTCCTGAACGTATTCAGAACACGTCAGAGTCTTCTCATCTTAATGCATCCTCTATATTTGAAGAAATGTTGGAAGCAGCCGATCATTCTCCACTGGTTCATTCTTTACGCTCACCACCGGTGTCTCTCTCTGACAAAGAAATTGAGCAACCTATAACTATTCCAGTGGCTTCACCGCGCAATTTAATCCATCAGTTCGGAACATCGTGGACATCATCTGAATGGGATAACCGGATCAAAAAACTGGAGAGTGTAAATGAAAGACAGAAAACTACTTTGTTCATTAAGGGTCTAGAAGTTAAGACTAACCAAAGAAATTTGGTGTTCCAATTTCTGACTGCATAAAGATGTCTTTTAAAGTAAGAAAATTCTGCAGTTTCAAATTTAAAATTCCTACTCAATATGCGTGGATGTTCCTCAACATCTCTGGTAGCAGTGTGATGCATGGAAAGTGGATAATTACCGAGTGGATTGACAACCCTGACAAGAAGTGGAAGACACCGAGATCTAGCAACATATATAACGATAACCATAAAATTAGAATTATTAGTAAGCCAAAAAATAATAATTATTTTAATTCTTATACATAATAGTAGTTCATCTAGAAAACCTTTGCCAGACAGTAACTGGTCTTATAAAACAAACGTCTTCCCTAAATTCTCTCCTTTTCCTAAACATACTTCAATTCCTTCCTCTTCTTCTGTCCATAAATCTTCAAAATCTAAACGTGTTTCATTAAATCTCAATCCAGAACCTAACACCCCCTTCAATAAAAATACGCCTAAAATCCCCAGTTCACCTTATTCTTCTCATAAATCATCAAAATCTAAACGTGTCTCATTTAACCTCAACCCAGAATCTAACTCCTCCGTCACTAAAAATACACCCGAAACCTCCAGTACACCCTATTCCAATTTCGTGCGCTCCCATACTCTAAACCCCTCGCCAACAGATCCAATCATAATTGAACCCTCGAAGCAACCTAGTAGTTCGAAGTCATTCTTAGACCCTCTTTTACCACCAAGAGTTAAACTTACTTTAAATTCTTACGCTGACACTGAGAGCAGATATGCCCTTTCTCGCCTTAGAGAGAGCAGTGTATATAATAATGTTCGTCTGTATCTCGCCTACATGCATAAGGCCCCAGATTCTACATGTATTGAAGGCAAGACCAAAACTAATCTCAAAATATTAATACAGCAAGAAGGTCTACCAACCGATGTTGATGGCTTGCGGAAATTATTTATTTGTTTTCACGAGCAACTCGGCGTGACGATCGATCAAGTCAAAGTGGATCTTGATACCTATGGCACTCACGTTAGGAATAAACATATCTCTCTTCTCCAAAAATCGCGTAAAGACCAACAACAATATTATCGTCCCTAACTCACCTGTTCTAAATATATTTTACCATAACTGTGGCGGCATCAGAACCAAATTAAACAAACTTTATGTTGACGCCAAATCATGTCACTTCAATGTTTTAGTATTTACTGAGACATGGTTAAATGATACCTTTAATAATGAGGAAATTCTTGACAGCAATTGGACTGTCTTTAGAAATGATCGGGATTACTCATCAACTGGTCTTTCCCGAGGAGGGGGGGTTCTCATAGCAACTCACAATTCTCTCTCAAGTGAGCTATTAGATACGCATACCCATAAACTCTTCGATCACCGAATAATAAGAGTCTGTTCAGGAAATAGTCTTTGTATGTACATAGGTGTCATTTACATTCCTCCCGGCTCAAGTGAAACAACATACAATGAGCTATGTGAAACGTTGTCGTCCTTTACCTCCACCTTAAAAGAGGAAGATAAGGTTGTTATTCTTGGTGACTTCAACCGTCCAAATATATCTTTTGTCATTGATGAAAATGACAATTATCTTCTTCCTGTAAACCTTTCTAGTACCATAGATTTCACATTACTTAGTACCTTTTATGGCAGCGACCTGCAGCAAGTTTCTTCTGTACAAAACCAAAATAGCAAATGGTTGGACCTGATCTTCACTAACTCGTATGATGAAGTGAAGGTTAGTCCATGCATTGAAGCAGAAAACTTATTTACTAACACTGTTCACCATACAGCCTTAACAGTTGTTTTCTCTGCTAACGACATTACTTTTACACAGTCTTATAATAACTCCATTGCGTACGATTACCTCAACGCCGATTACTCAAGTATAAAATGTTATCTAAATGCCCTAAACTGGAATAATGTTTTATCCAACATAGATGTAGACAGCACTGTTTCAAGATTTTATCAATACATTTTTACTGCTATTGAAAGGTATGTGCCAAAAATAAAAAAAAAGAATAAGCTTTCAGAGCCATGGCTAGACAAACATCTCAGGTTTTTGAGGAACCAGAGAAATAAAATTTACAAACTTCTCAAAAACACCGATAGT
Organism: Pherbina coryleti; assembly: GCA_943735915.1. Lineage (NCBI taxonomy): Eukaryota > Metazoa > Arthropoda > Insecta > Diptera > Sciomyzidae > Pherbina > Pherbina coryleti. The sequence goes on along the minus strand of OX030950.1, from coordinate 111,465,711 downwards.
GTAAGCGATGAACTGAAGCGAAGATATGACGAACTATCCAATGAGTTCTCTATCAAGTCAGAAGAAGCGTACAAGTTGTACATTAACCTTACCGGAGAGAAAATTGTCCAAGAGCCGAAAACATTTTTTGACTTCGTTAACATGAAGCGTAAATCTAGCGGCTATCCATCATCTATGTTTAAAAGTAATGTCTACTCCTCCAACCCTAATGAAATCATCAACTTATTTGCGGATCATTTCAAAGATGTATTTGGAGTACCTACAATTGAGCCTTTAGCTCCGTCTCGCTGTTCGAATACTTCACCCATTGTCTCTAACATCAGTCTAACTCAGGAAGAGATATATTTAGCCCTTAGGAGTCTTGTTCCAAAAAATGCTCCTGGTCCGGACCTTATACCCTCAAGCTTTCTAGTTCAATGCGTAGACCAACTTATCATCCCATTATATATTATTTTTAATAAGTCCTTGAAACTCGGTATTTTTCCATCCCACTGGAAATCCTCCCATCTAACACCCATATATAAAAGTGGTGATAAGAGGTCGGTTGAAAACTATAGGGGTATTGCCATATTGTCTGCTATCCCAAAACTTTTCGAAAAAGTTATATGTGAAAAACTAACATGCCTAGTTAATCCATTACTTAACGACCAACAACATGGTTTTCGCAGAGGCCGATCTACTACAACGAATCTGACAGTTTTAGTCTCTGATCTTCTTACTGAAATGGAAAAAGGACATCAGGTGGATGCAGTCTATACTGACTTTAGTAAAGCCTTTGATCGGCTGGATCATGAAATCCTAATTTTAAAATTGCAAAGGTTTGGTATATCGGGTTCTTTGCTAAATTGGCTAAGATCCTATCTCTGCGAAAGATGTCAGTTTGTTAAGTTTCAAGGAATCTTATCGAAAAAAATTTCTGTCACATCCGGTGTTCCACAAGGCAGTCACCTTGGTCCACTCCTTTTCAACATCTTCATTTCAGATTTATCAGAATTAAATTCCACATCTTATGTATGCAGACGACCTTAAAATATACCATGTCATTAAGTCTGAAGCTGATGCTTATTTTTTGCAGTCAAAACTGTTTGCTTTAGAGGAATGGTGTAATCGTGATAAGCTATATCTTAATGTTAATAAATGCTACGTTATAACTTTCTCCCGCAAGTTTCTTGTAATGAATAACTGTAACTCTCTTAATAGCATTGAAATTAACAGAGTTAACCATATCACAGATCTTGGTGTAGTTTTGGACAATAAGCTACGGTTCAATCTTCACTATGACAAAGTTTTATCTAGGGCTAATAAGCAGCTTGGGTTCATAAAAAGACGTGCTAAGGAGTTTAAAAATGTGTGGGTAACTAAGACTCTATACAGTGCACTAGTGCGCCCACTTCTTGAATATGCCTGCATTATTTGGAATCCTGCTTTTGAGTCACATAGTGAAAGATTCGAATCAATCCAAAAACAATTCCTGCTTTTTGCGCTAAGAGACTACTTTGATCCTCGTGATTTTAGAAGCTTGCCACCGTACAAACATAAACTCGGCCTTCTGAATTTGTTGCCTCTGTCATCAAGAAGAACGTTACTAAGTTCATGCTTTATCTTTGATGTTTTAACTGGAACTATTAACATCGAATATTTATCGAATAAGATAACATTCAATGATCCTGTAAGGTTAACTAGGCATACAAGACTGTTGAAAGAATACCAACACCATACAGTTTATGCATACAATGAACCCATTAATAGATGCTGTAGAATATTCAATAATATTAGCGACTGTTACTTACCCTCCATGAATAAATTCACCTTCAAGAGTACCCTTTCAAAATCGCTCTCCTCAAATTAAAACAAAACTAATCTTGCTATCTATTTCTTTAACTCAAATCCACCTTCCTCTTTTCCTTACCGTTAAATTAAAGTACTTCCCCATCTCTTTTATACCTCTTTGGTTCGTTCCCTATTAAGTATAAGCTATCACTACTAATTATGTACAATATACTAGTATGTAAGTACCTATTATTTTTACATTCCTTCTTGCCTTTTCTTTTTGACGTGTTCGTGAAATCATGTCATTTAGGTGGGCGGATTACGCCCACGTTGAATTGCATATCTTCGAACACCAAAAAAAAAAGGAAAGGGGAGAGAAAAAAACAAAAAAAAAAAAAAAATAAAACCTGTTAGTATAAGTAAATTGCCTTGTTTGGCCAATAAATAAATAAAATAAATAAATAAAATTGGGAAAATGACAGAAGTTTTAAAGTGTTTTTTAAATCAACAATCATCGATTTTTTTATATGCGTTCATAGCGTTCAAACTGTTGCCATTTAACCAAATTATAACGAATTTTGCACATATATGGCTTGTTAGAACGCACAAGCTAAATGCCACATTTTGCGATTCTAGTTTTTGTAGAAAATAAAAAAAGGGCGATATCTAACAAGATATCACAAGATTGCTGTGAGATAATTCTGAGTGTCTTTACGTTTGAAAAACTACTTTTTTGTGCTATTTCAATTGCAATTATGTAATTTGCAAATTATTTTCGAAGGAAACTTTATTAGAGCTCTATGCTGTTGTTATATCCTGCAGTAAGTAAAATAATGTGTCCTTTTGGCAGATCAAAAAAGTGAAAAGTGTGTTTTCAGAGTTTTATTATTCATGATGTGCAATAAAATAAACACTCTTTGTTACATGTGTGGTAGATATACTCTAAAATCATATCGTCAAGCGATTTCAGATGAACTTCAAAACGCTTATAAATCTTAATTCAAACATTTTGATATATTATTCGATAGTCTGAGTTACCTGGTTACCGAGATATATGCAATCAAAAATCACTGTGCGATTGTTTTTAATTTTAATTTATTTCATATTTTTATGCGAACAATAATAATATAGAATATATTATTGAACAAAATACAAAAATATCAATACGTAATTAAAATAATAATAAAGAGGTGGTTTATATAAAATGTCTTTTAGTTTCAGTACGAGGACGTTTTTCTCGTGATTCCGCAGATGTCGCAATATACCCCGGTGTCTGGTCAGTAGTAACATGTTTTGCAGCTCTTGTTGATCGATGAATTCAGTTCAGTGAGTGAATGAAATTTCAACTGAGTGTTAATTTTTCTCTAATATCGAACTTTAAATTCTAAAATCCACAATAAAAGGAGAGAAATTGCGTTTTTTTTTTTAAAAAAATATATATTAACCAGGTATCTCACTTGTATTTAAATTATCTATAAACTTCCAAAACATTGAAATAACGTCACTTAATTTGTACTCATGTTCTGGAGCAATAAGCCTAAAATTCAGTATTTTGCGTTGAGAAATCTTAGGGTAGGGCCATAGTGGGTGAAAAAAAATTTTGTAAAAACTTTGAAATTAAAGTGTACACACCAATGTATTTTAACATTAAATACTACAACTCCATTATATATGGCAGCGGCTTGTATTCAAATTTATTTAATGGAGTAACTATTTATCGGATACACAACGAAATATCGTTCGAAAAGCTATTTCAAACAATTCATATTATGCACATTCAGAAAATGTGTTGTTATCAATGCTTTTTGACGATAGAAAAGCTATTCGAGACATTGCGTACAATAAAACCATGCCAATAAAAATTTTTGAAGAGTAAACTGAACTAAGGGGATACACTAGACCACACATAAAATATAATTGTACCGATTATATAAACATGATCGATCTTAATAATCCCAATGAAGTTTTTGAGCAGCTGTTTACCAAACAGTTCACAATACAGCAACTAATGGATTATAAAGAAAGCGACGAAGTTATGTTCGTAGATCCTAAAATACTCTGCCACATTCAAAACACCGAAAGAAATGTAAAAGAAGTAACAAGAGCTGCAAAATATGTTACTACTGACCAAACACCGGGGTATATTGCGACATCTGCGGAATCACGAGAAAAACGTCCTCGTACTGAAACTAAAAGACATTTTATATAAACCACCTCTTTATTATTATTTTAATTACGTATTGATATTTTTGTATTTTGTTCAATAATATATTCTATATTATTATTGTTCGCAATAAAAATATGAAATAAATTAAAATTAAAAACAATCCCACAGTGATTTTTGATTGCATATATCTCGGTAACCAGGTAACTCAGACTATCGAATAATATATCAAAATGTTTGAATTAAGATTTATAAGCGTTTTGAAGTTTATCTGAAATCGCTTGACGATATGATTTTAGTGTATATCTACTTCACATGTAACAAAGAGTGTTTATTTTATTGCACATCATGAATAATAAAACTCTGAAAACACACTTTTCACTTTTTTGATCTGCCAAAAGGACACAATATTTTACTTGCCGCAGGATATAACAACAGCATAGAGCTCTAATAAAGTTTTCTTCGAAAATAATTTGGAAAATACGCAATGCACTTTTCACTATTCAAATTACATAATTGCAATTGAATTAGCACAAAAAAGTAGTTTTTCAAACGTAAAGACACTCAGAATTATCTCACAGCAATCTTGTGATATCTTGTTAGATACTTTATATATTTATATATTTTTTAGCCACTTTATATATTTTACGCCATGGTGGCGTCCATGGCGTAGTTGGTTAAAGTGCGTGGCCGCTATGTCAAAGAACCTGGAGACCCTGGTTCGAATCCCAGCAGCGACAGAAAATTATTTGAATTAAAATAATTTTTCTGTACGGCCGCCACCTCTCTGCAGACAATGGCAAACCTCAGAGAGTAATAAAAATGCCATGTAAAGCTTCTTGAGAATAAGAACATTCCGTTCATCGCCGTTCGGAGTCGGCGTTAAGCCTGTAGGTCCATTGCTCGGTCAATTGTGTACAAACTTAATAACACGCACAACACAATTGATCATAAGAAGCTAGGTCAAAGTCCTTTGAAGGGCTGAAATGGCCAGTTATTTATTTTTTTTTTATATATTTTTTTCAAAAATCTTTTGACACTGTTAAATTGAACGTTTAATTCTATTGAACAAAAGTGCATTTTGTTTTTAAATTCTCACAACCTAAGCATATGTAAAAATTGTTAAAAGTCGAAATACTAGAATTCTTACTTTTTAACTTTAAAAATTGAAAAAATAAAATGTGATGGAATTGTTAGGTCGGACTAGTCGCGATATAATCACAAGATGTCCTTCTCTCGGAATTTTGAAGAATTTAGGCTGAAACTTTTTAAAGGTCGATTCGGTCACGCAGTGTAACATATTCTATATTATTATTGTAAATTTTGTAAAAACTTTTTTTTAATGGCATCTTCTTATCACAATCCAGCATTGATCTAGAACAAAAGTTCACCATTTATGAGCAAAAAACCCTCTTGAACCAATATGTCTTAAACGCATTCATATCAAAAGCTATTTTTAAAAAGTTGACGGTTCGAAATTCGTCGGAGAGCAGAGTCCTTCGGCCATGTTGCTTAAAATGCTGTAAGTTTTCAGTTTCTCAATCCCGCTTAATAGAAAAAAATTTCACTACGCCTTAATATATATATATTTATATCTCTTTTTTTTTAATTTTTTTCCCCTCAATTTTCGAAAAATCACTTGGCACAATTTCTGTTATTATTTTTTCTCCAAACCACTTGGCACACTTCCAACTCTCTTCACTGTTCAAACCGAACTAAACTGCCAACCAGCGGTGCAGACTGGTGAGATTTAGGTTCCACAAGAGGGGATCCTAAACACCGCCATCTTTTTCGTAACATGGATGCGGTTTTTGCAGAAACCGGTATTCAAACCTGAAGGCTTTGCTCACACCTATTTTTAAAATCTTTTTACGGATTTTGAAGGTACATCTTTGAGCAAATTTAAATAAAACTTTCTACCCACCAAGTGTTTTTTACATCTTAGCGGCATCTATGTTAGTATTGGTGTGGCAACACTCCACTCCTTGCGCAGCCCACAATGGCCTCCCTCATTGTGAATTGGCCAAGTGATTTTTACTTTCTTCATAATGATCGTCCTAGTCCTGTTCGTTTTACTTGTCGCGGAATTCCGTGCGTTCAGTCACTCGTGGGATTTAATGGCATCATTTTATAAATCACCGTGATGAAACGCAACGCTAACGCGGCGCATCACTTTGATTTAAAATTTGCATTTTATTAATCACTACGTTATTGCGTTAGCGATGTTACGTTACCACGGTGAACTGTCAGCCAACAGCAGTTTAGGGTTGTCACATATGAAATAAAACTAGCATCATTATTGCAAATCTTTGAAATATTTAAGATTCACCAAATTTGGACTTGTTGGCAACCATATCAGCTGTTCTCTTCAGCCATCATTAAATTGAAATTGCAATATAAACGCCAAACACTGGCGTACCATTTGCTACCTGCGGCAGTTTTTTTATTTCTTTTAGCAACTTTTCGAACTGTTGGTTCGTTGTTGCTGCCTTTAACCTATATTTAAACGATATATGTAAACATTTAAGAATATATGAGTGAAACAAACATTTATTACCCTTTCAATGCATACTTATTCGTTCTAACGGCAGCTCAAGAGCAAGTGATGAAAGTGACAGTTCAAGTGAACGAATTGGAAGTGCAGCGTTTTATAAAATGCGAATTTTGTACTGTTTTCATTACGCTATTGCGTAACTCAACGCTGAAGATCACGGCGTGAAGCGTTGCGTTTTATAAATTGCGAATTTCAACAACGCAGCGTGAAGTGATGTGCAGGGATTTATAAAATGATGCTATAAGTCTCGTCAAACATAAAGCGCAAGGACCTTAGCCCGACCGAGTTACTAAAACGATAAATAAAGTGGCTTAATGACCACTGGAGTGTATGTGTGTGCTGAGCGCCACTCCAAACTCACAGTGTTTAGGTCCGGACAAAACAAATTCTTCATTTTATGATTACACATAAAATGGTTGTCTTGTAATTTTGTCCGTACTCCACTTTGACGCAACTAAATTTTTAGACCGCGACAAGATCTCTATTATAATTAGATACCAATGGATTCATAACCATTTTCTATGCAGGATAAGAATTTATGGCCCCGAATTTAAAGATGTCAATGTGAATTATTTCAGAGGGATAGCTAGGAGCCGGTGTTCTGAAGTGATGATACTGGAGGGTGTCTATTGTATTTATTCATAAGACAAACTTCGCGTCGAATCAAAATTCTTGATCCGGCTTGTCATTTTGGTAAAGTAGTATTTTTCCAGGATCTGCTCCTTATTTTCCAGCGGATTTCGGTGTACCAAAGTAACAAATGTTCAAGGTAAACATCTTGAAGTAGCTGTATGCGATTTTCTGAGATTTTAGTTCCATTAATGAAGGGTTAAGGCGTTGCTTCAATATATGCGTTAGTGTGTCCTTTTCTTTTGTTGTTACAGCATTTCCTTCCACGGATTTCATTCGGACCATTTCCTTCACGGATTATAAGTTGGTTTCGGAAAACATTTAATGAAAATTCGTGAGGAATTAAATCTGATGCGTTTTGAGCTGCACTATGTACGGTCAATATTTCACTTGCTGTTTCAGCCGTTGAATCTATTTCACCACCTGTTTTCGCTTTTGAATTATCACCTTCTTCGCTAACTATTTAGGTTGGTAAAATCGTCGTTGGAAACTGGAGAGTCCGTTACATAGTTTACATGCCATTGCAATCTTGATAGAGCTTCTGCTACAGAATTTGATTTACCAAGAGTGTAAACTAATTCGTGGTTATACTCTTTGATTTTGGCTTTCCATCTCTTCAACTTTGCGTAATAATTTCTACTTCCTAACGAAAACATGAGAGGTTGGTGATCTGTGAAAATGTTCATCATCTTTGTACCATTTAAATAAGGGCGCAGTGAAATAACTCCCAATAAAATATCTCCCAAAAATAAAAGTATAATAACACAGTGCAACACGAAAAAAAATAACCATATACGGACACCACTGCGTGATAAAAGACTAAAAAAAAAAGACCCGCGTCTCGCAATTTTTGGAGGACGATCCTCACAAGGCAACGCGTGAGGGTCAAGGGGGCGATCTTCACATGGCAACGTGTCTGACTGCCTCAACCTGGTGAGGCCAGCATTATCCATGTCGAACTCGTCTCAAGTCGCCTCAAATCTCTGCGTGGTGTTCTCTAGGAACGGCAACCTGGCAACCGTTACTTTGACGGCTAATCTGAGCGGCGGCCCCCCCCCCTGCCTTTAAAGGGTTGTGCGTTGGGTTTGAAGCCCATCACGTAAAAACAAAATTTCAATGAAACGCATAAGAAATAAGATAAAAATGATCCCCAAATCTGATGATGACTACCGCAAACGAAAAACTGACAATGATTTATGGATATGCACCTGGAACGTCCGAACCCTTAATTGGGATGGTGCCTCTATCCAACTGATAGATATCTTAGAAAGATACAAAGCTGATATCACTGCAATCCAAAAAATGCGATGGAAGGGACAGGGTTGCTTACGGAAAGCAACCTGTGATATTTACTACAGCGGCCATGCGGAGAAGCACGAATTTGGATGCGGATTCGTGGTTGCCAAGCGATTACGACATCATGTTCTGCGATTCACACCTGTGAACGAACGACTTGCCATAATCCGTGTCAAGGCAAGATTTTTCAACATAAGCCTGATTTGTGCGCACGCTCCGACAGAAGATAAGGACGATGAGACCAAAGACAGCTTCTACGAGCGCCTTGAAGAGGCCTATGAGCGCAGCCCCCACCACGACATAAAAATCGTGCTTGGTGACTTCAACGCCAAGGTGGGAAAAGAAAATATATTTGGTCCAACAGTCGGAAAGTTCAGCCTCCACGACAATACCTCCGATAACGGAATGAGGCTGATTGACTTTGCCGCAGCGCGAAACATGGTCGTTAGTAGCACTCGATAGTAGCAAAGCAACTTGTCTGTCTCCTGATCAAAAGACGCGCAACCAAATTGATCACGTTTTGATTGACGGAAGGCACTCTTCCAGTGTTTTAGATGTACGCACGATCCGTGGTGCCAATATAGACTTGGATCATTATCTTGTCGCAGTCAAGATCTGTACACGCCTGTGCGCAACCAAGAATGCGCGCAATCCAGCACAGAGAAAGCTAGACGTCGAAAAGCTGCAATCAAAATCAAACAGCCGAAGACTTCGCTACTCGACTCTCACTCCTGCTTCAAGAAAGCACTCCTCCGATCGACGATATATGCGCGCAGTGGAATCATATTTCCCACTCTATGCGTGCGGCTGCCGAAGAGGTGATAGGCTATCACCGCCCTCGCCGAAACCAGTGGCACGACCAAGAGTATCGCGATGCCACTGCAGAAAAAGATACCGCCTACAAAGCCACCCTGCAGTCGGTTGTAACGCATGCTGCTAAGGAGCGATACAAAGAGAAGAGGAGGGAAGAGAGACACATTTTCAGGCGAAAGAAAAGGGAAGCGCAAATGCGTGAGTGCGAGAAAATTGAGATGCATGGTGACAGGAATGAGGTCCGAAAATTTTTCGAAAAAATAAGACGCCTGGCCGATGGTTTCAAGACCGGGGCCTCTTCCTGCAAGGATGAAAATGGGAATCTAGTGACAGATATCCAGAGTACACTGATGATGTGGAGGGAACACTTCTCTAGGCTTCTGAATGGCGACGACGACAACAATCCCGCCAATAGAGATAATATCCCGGAATCCCCAATTTTGGACGACAGCGTTGAAGTTCCGCTGCCCGACCATAGTGAAGTCTTGAAAGCTATAGCTCGGCTTAAAAACAACAAAGCCGCAGGAGCCGATGGCTTACCTGCTGAGCTCTTCAAGAATGGAGGCGAAGATCTATTTAAATGCATTCATGAGCTTCTATTCAGAATATGGTCGGAAGAATGCATTCCAAACGATTGGAACCTCAGTGTGCTCTGCCCAATCCACAAGAAAGGCGATCCCACAATTTGCGCCAACTACCGTGGGATAAGCCTTCTGAATATTGCATATAAGGTCCTGTCGAGCGTACTATGTGAAAGATTGAAGCCCATCGTAAACCAGCTGATTGGACCTTATCAGTGTGGCTTCAGACCTGGCAAATCCACCATAGACCAGATATTTACGCTACGACAAATTTTGGAGAAGACCCTAGAAAAACAGATCGACACACACCATCTTTTTGTCGATTATAAAGCCGCCTTCGACAGTCCTATAAGGAATTATCTATACTCCACCATGTCTGAATTTGGTATTCCTGCAAAGCTCATCCGTCTTTGCAGAATGACACTGAGCAACACCAGCAGCACAGTTAAAATCGGGAAGGACCTCACTCCTCCATTCGATACCAAACGAGGTTTCAGACAAGGTGATTCCCTATCATGCGACTTTTTCAACCTAATGATGGAGAAGATCATCCGAGCTGCTGATTTGAGACGCAGTGGCACGATATTCTACAAAAGTATTATGCTGCTGGCGTATGCTGATGATATCGATATCATTGGCCATAATACGCGCGAAGTCAGCGCAGCATTCTCCAGGTTAGCGAAAGAGTCGAGTCGAATGGGTCTTGCAGTGAATGCAGATAAGACGAAATACCTAGTGTCAACAAATAAACAGTCCCAGCGTCTTGGAAACCACGTCACTGTTGACAACATCTCCTTCGAGGTAGTTAAGGACTTCGTCTACCTGGGATCCAGCGTAAACTCTTTCAACGATGTCAGTATTGAGATAAAAAGAAGGATAACTCTTGCCAACAGGTGTTACTTTGGGCTGAGTAGGCAATTGAGAAGCAGAGCCCTCTCTCGACGAACAAAACTCACGCTCTATAAGTCACTAATCATGCCCGTCCTATTATATGCAGCACAAACCTGGACGTTAAGCAGTTCTGATGAAAAGACTTTGGGAGCCTTCGAGAGAAAGATCCTTCGTAAGATCTTCGGTCCAATCTGCGTCAATGGCGAGTACCGAATTCGATGGAACCACGAGCTGTATGAGCTGTACGCTGACATCGACATAGTTAAGTGTATTAAAATCGAGCGGCTCCGCTGGCTAGGTCATGTTGAGCGAATGGAAAACGACGCTCCAGCAAAAAAAATATTCGATTCGGTGCCCGGTGGTGGTCAACGCAGAAGAGGACGCCCACATCTTCGTTGGAAGGATCAGGTGTTGGATAACCTGACTACACTTGGTGTTTCCAACTGGCGCCAGCAAGTGCAAAACAGAAATGGCTGGCGCAATTTCTTATACGAGGCCAAAACCGACCTTCGGTTGTAAGCGCCAGATAAGTAAGTAAGTAAGTCTCCCAATTTTTCCCAAAGTCATGCACTTTTTTTTTTGGAAGGTGAAGTTTTTTTGATTTCATATGTTCGCAATTTTTGTTCTTTATGACAAGAGCTACAACTTTGCTCAGAGAGTAAATCGAAATTCTGAACGGTTTGCAAGATATGAGCCCGAGAAAATGATCACTATTTTGCGAAAATGATACCGATGCCCCAAATCTTTGGCGGCCCATAAACAAAAAAGTGCATGACTTTGGGAAAAATTGGGAGACACGGGTCTTTTTTTTTAGTCTTTTATCACGTAGTGGTGTCCGTATATGGTTATTTTGCCATTACTTAAAAAATTACACACAGTGTAACTCCCAACGATTTTTCATACATTTTTGGGTGTTATTTCATTTTCAATAACTCCCAAAAAATTGGGAGTTCTTCCGTTTTTATTGGAAATTATTTAATTTTTTTATAAAATAGCTCCCAATTATGTAATAACTCCCAAAAAAGTTGAGAATAAAATAAGTCATTTTATTTAACTTGGTAGTTATTTAATTTTTCTTGGGAGTTATTTCATTTGTGTTGCAAGTTATTTAATTTTGCTTGGGAGTTCGTTGGGGGTTATTTGATTGGGAATTGTTTAATTTTTGGCTTGAGAGTTATTTCATTTTCAAGAGGAATGATTCAATTTTTTTAGTTTTGGGACTTATTTCATTTCTTTTCTGAGTTATTTCACTGCAAGTTATTTAATTTTCATTTTGGAAGGTTTTTCATTGGAAGTTATTTCACTGCGCCTAAATAAGAGCGAAAGTTGTCCAATGCCCAAACTTTTGCTAGCATTTCCTTTTCGTTTGTGGTAATTTTCCTCCGTCTTTCTGAGCTCTCGTGGTATAAAACCAATAGGTCGATCTTTTCCTGGCTCACATTGAGACTTTCCGAAAAAGATTTTCCGAAATCAGGAAAGGCAAGAACATCTGATGAAATCAGAATTTTTTTAAATTATCAAACGCCTTTAAAGCGTCTGTACCCAATTTAATGCGTATATTTTTTGACTGATTGATTTTTACCTGAGCATTTACCTATTGCAATTTCGGAATGTAGACATCTTCTAGTTTATTTGAGTAAATTTTTGTGTATTTTGGCTTCCTATTATTCATTATAACAATGCCGAAAGTTCAAAAATTGCCTTGATTCTTCTATAACTGATTTCATTAAAATTGTTGGTTAAAGACTTTTTATTCATAAAATTAACCATTTTTTTTATTTTCTTCTTTACTGTAATCAGGTTATTGTAATCAGGTTTGTTCTGTAAAAATATATATTTGTATTTTGAGTTTAACCTTCAGCCATGCTGGTTTTTTGTTGAATCCCGAATGTCGGAAATACCGCCATCTTGCAGCGTTGCTAATTTTCTTACATTATTTTTCTTTACACTTCAATGTTGGTAATGGTGTTTTTAGCCAATACACATTTTGGGCAAATAAGCAAGGTTGACAATTATATTAAATAAGTAGTGACATAAATTATATTACAACACGGCTGATCTGACAATCTTGATTGACCTCAATCAAAACTGCAGCTTACAAAGAAAACATATTGACTCTCTTTCTTACATCTACCCTAATTGGTTTCGGGTGGCTTAATTCCGGGTGATTCCTCTGGTGACAACCATTTAAGTATTCTTATAGCCTCAACAATATTGTCTTATGGCAACTGGGTCAGCTGGCAATTATCGATGTCCCTAACCACATACCTATCGTTAGGGAACACTTTATGAATAATGTAGGGGCCGCGATATTTCGGTATAAGTTTCTTCTTTGTTCCAATGGGTGTATCGATGTTTTTTTATAACAACAAAGTCTCCAACCGTATATGATCTTGCAGGTGTGCTGTGTTTAAGAAAATATTGCTGTTGATATTCTTGTGATTTTTCGATCTAGCAGATTCTTAACATCGATTTGCGCCATCGTTCAATTTTTCTTCTAAATGCTCTGTCAACTCGTCAATTATGATACCACGCTGAACTGTACTAAATAATAACTGACTTGGTATATGTTTAGTCGTACTATGAACTGTGTTGCTTAATGCATATTCCACTTGAGACAATTTATGTGACCAATCGGCATGTTGCACTGGTTCACTCAATTTACTGAGCACCGCTCGAAGTACCCGATTCTCCCGTTCGACCTGACCATTTGCTTGTGGTGACGCAACAGCAACCTTGACATGATTTATATTATACTTTAGCAAAAACTCGGCAAACTCGTTGATGTAAAGCAGGTTCCTCTGTCTGATATAATACGCCTGGGTCGACTATAGTAACTGAAATATTTGTCAAGTGCTGCACAAACTTCTTTGGTTCTAGTCGAATTAACAGGGTATAATCGGACCAATTTTGTAAACGCATCAATTACTACTAATATGTGTTTTCGTTTTGAGATGATTGAGGGCAGCAGACCGAAGTGATCAATATGAATTGTATCGAATGGGATTGGTTTCTTAGGAATGTTATACAGATAATGATTATTAGACCGAGCAGGGGCTGAATATATAAAGCACTTGATTTTGAATAAAACGCCCAATTTTATCTTTCATTTTCGCAAACCAGTAGTTTTTTTTTATTTGTTCATGGCAGTTATCTATGCCCAGATGTCCTATTGACTCATGTACCATTCGAATAACGTTGTCCTCCATTTCTTTAGGAACATACAAAAGCAACCGATTTAAGCTATCTTTGCGAAAGACTAATCCATCTCTAAACTCAAAATTGTCAACAATCTAACTAACTTATTTTCATCTCGTTTTTGTGCTACCTGGATATAAAAATCTAAATCATCTCCATCAACAGCTGCGACCAGCTGGCAGCTACTACTCGCTGTACCTAAATCATTATTTGGAAAATCACATTGCTTTGGAAAACACCCACTTGAGGCATCCACATGACCCATTGCAATACCGCTTCGATGCTGAATAGAATAGTTATAGTTTTCTAGCTCCAACTCCCATCTAGCAATTCTGGGGTTAACCTGTTTCTTATTGAGCGTCATTGTGAGCGAATTACAATCGGTTACAATCTTGAATGGAATTCCTTCCATGTAAACACGAAATCGTCGAAGTGAGTAAATAGAAAGTGTTTCCAACTCAAAGAAATGATATTTCGACTAAGCGGCAGTAGTAGATTTCGAAAAATATGCCACTGGGTGGAATTTACCATCGTCCTGACATTGCATCAGTGCTGAGCCAAAACCATAACTACTTGCATCACAATGAAGTTCAGTTTCTCGACTTGGGTTATAAATGGCTGGTGCTTTTGCCAATCCATCTTGTAATTCATAAAACGCACTAACGCAAGTTGGTGAAAAATCAAAGGAACTTTCCTTACGCAATAGGTTTAAAAGGGGCCTGGCAATTTTTGAAAACGATGGTACAAACCCGCGAAAATAGGAAAATAAACCATTGCACGTGTGTAACTCCTTTTGATTTGTTGGCATAGGATACTTCTTAATAGCTCTAAAGTGCGAAAACTTGGCCTTATGCCCAACCGACTTACGGAGTATCCCAGATATTATATTTCGTCATAGCCAAACTTACATTTCCCCAATTTAACGTCAAGTCCCCTTTCATACAATCGGCTCAAAACTTTTTTAACTATGTTTAAATGAGAGTCAAAATCAACAGAGGCAATTAGAATATCATCAATGTAAATAATAATCTGATGTGAGTCAATTAAGTCACGAAAAATGTTATAAACAAATCTTTGAAAATTCGCGGGTGCATTTTTAAGCCCAAATGGCATCCTAAGGTACTCAAATTGGCCATGAGGCGTAAAAAAAGATGTAAATGGGATAGAATCATTGTCCATAGCACACTGATTAAATCCATCTTTCAAATTCAGAAGTGTGAACCATCTTTTGTCAGCCATATACTCAACGCAATCTTCAATAAGTGGTAGCGAAAAGTTATCCCGAACTGTGTTCTTGTTTAGCGCCCGATAGTCAATACACATTCTAGTGTCACCACTCTTCTTCTTCACCAGCACAATTGCAGAAGCGTAAGGTGATTGATTTGGACGAATAATATGCAGATTCAGTTATAACAGATCATCAGTTATTTTACGAACCTCAGACCTATCATGGAGAGACAACCGACGTGGTGCACAGTGAAATGGAATGTCATCTACTAAACGGATTTTCATTTTATAATCATACGCTTCCTGTTTTAAATCTTTTGGGCTCAAATATGAATCGGAAATAGTTTTACTTAACATATTTTTTTGTTGTTTATTTAATCGAGGACACATGTCGATATCAATTTTTGCTCTATCCATGTCAATTGCACAAAATTCCGCAATAAATTCTTGAATACAGCACTGTGCTAAACTTTTTCTACTTTTTGGCTTAGGGACATCGAGTTCGACCGCAGTGGAATCTACTACTTTACATGTTTTTATAGTTGGCAACAAGGAAGCCAGTTTATTACAATAAAATTCTCTAAGATCATTATTATTGAGTGCACTAACAGAAGGCTTCATTAAACATAAATTTTTATTAACTTTAAATTCATTTGATGTAACTTTAGTACATGATTTTTTTTTTTATTAAACATATATTAAATTCGCGTATGAAATTTCGCCCAAGGATTACAGGCATCGTCATGGTTTCGTATGGCGTAACCATTAAATTAATTAATTTAGTTTCTTCTCGAAATTTTATTTTAGACAATATCATGCCAAATGTGCAAATTTTTTGTCCGCCTATACCGGTAAATCTGGTTGAAATTGATTGTTTATTTAACTTGACGGATGCTGGAACGCTTGAACGGCGAATTAAACTAATCGGACTGCCAGAATCGATAAGAGAGGAAAAATTTAAGAAGTTCGTGCACTCACTCTCACTAGAAATATAAAATGCCACCCTTACCCTTTGAACAGCTCCAACAAATTCATCATCGGCAGCATCAGCAGCGCCAACAGCAGCAACAGTTCGTAGCTTTAAATGTTTCAACTTTGGGCAGTCCCTATGTTGATGGCCCATTTGATGGCAAGTAAAGCAGCAGCCTGGTGGGCGCAATGGTTTTGGGCATGCGCTCTGATAATGCCCGGACTGCAAACAATTATAGCAACGAACATCACTAACGATAGTTGAAGCAGTGGACTTCGGCTTTGTTGCTGAAGTGGCAGCGTTTGATTTCGTTGCAAGTCCTCTTACGCGGCGCTGCTCATACCTGTCCATGCGGCTAACCAGCTCATCTATTGAATTGGCACCAAACAAGTAGCTTATATTGCTTTAATTATCCGGTATGCCATCTATAATAAGGTCAACCAATTCTGCTTCAGCTATATCTGATTTCGCAGCAATTGACTGCATTGCTACAACATAGCTGAGACAAGTTTTATTTGGCTTTAATGTGTGGGCCCGCAATTGACGAAACACTTCCTGACGTGTTATTGTTCTTTTGAACATTTTTATAATGGCTGTTTTTAGTTCAACATATTCAACTGAGCCTAGATTGAATAAATAGTCTCTGGCTGTTCCTTCCAAGCGCCGTCGTACACCAAGACACATTTCCTTTGGATTATATCCGCACATCGTGGCGTAATCTTCAAACTGTACAAACATCTTCGTGACGTCGTAGTGATTATCGCCACTAAACTTCGCAACAGCCGCATTAAGTTACTCAAACACAATGTGCCTAACAGCAGACAACTGCCGGTGACCTCCTTCCATAAGTCGAATCTGCTGCTGCAGCTCCAGTATCTCGGCGCATTCGCAACATATTGAATTGTTCCTCGAGCGTCTTTGCTTCAGCATACATAGATTCATTTTAGCTGACGGCAGAGCAGCAGATAGGACATCATCATTAAAAAATGACTGAGGGTACGGCGGTGGCCAAGGGTGTGGCGTTGGAAAACGGCGGAGCGGTTATAGAAGTCGCAGTAGTGTGCATGTGTTCAGTAGTCTCAATTATAGCAGCGGTATTCAACGGTTCAGAAATATGCATATGTGCAGCGGTAGACGTAAGTGTTTCAGCTGAGGATATAGCATTAGAGCACTCTGCAAGTGCGCCGGCGGCATAAGAATCGCTAGCAGCAGCGTTTGATGAAGCATCAAAACTTACAGCGGAGCAAGTGTTAGTCAACATTTTATCAGCGGATGGGATAACATTATATGTGCTAGCAACTGAAGCAACAGCGGTGTCTGCGGATGAGTCGTTAATGCAACGGATTCCAAGTTGGCAGCAGCCAAAGTTGCAGGTACAGCAGTAGCAGACCTTGGAACGTTGGTGAAAGGCAGATCTTTTACTGTTTGCAGAATCTGTCGTTGCTTCATTCTTAGACCCCACATCTGAAGTTGTAATCAGGTTTGTTCTGTAAAAATATATATATTCGTATTTTGCGTTTAACCTTCAGCCACGCTGGTTTTTTGTTGAATCCCGAATGTCGGAAATCCCGCCATCTTGCAGCGTTGCCAATTTTCTTACATTATTTTTCTTTACATTTCAATGTTGATAATAGCTGTGTTTTTTACCAAGCGAGTAGTCAAAAAACGACTGCTAAGTCGCTTAAGATCTTTTTTAAAACTTGGAAGTATTGTCTGATGTGTCAAAAATATAAACAAAAAATATAAACAAAACAAATCATAATTTTTAAATTAAATTCTTCGCAATGGAAAACGCAGACATTGCAATGGTAAATATCTTAAAATATGTATAGAAGAAAAAATGCATTTCTGTATCCTTTAGGTTGCATATTGTTTAATGGACAGCGACATTGGTTTGCGTCAACAAAAAGAGCTGCAAGAAGCCGAAGATATGATAAACGCAACATTTGCGAACTGTTCAAACTCAAGCTCGGACTCGGATGGATCTGATTTGGAGCCAGAAGAACATCCGAAATGCAATGATTTCCTGCAAATCATTGATGCGTACATCGACGACGATTTCAAATCGCATATGCGGCTACAGCGAAGCACTGCTTATTACTTAATTCGTAAGTTTTTTAAATTTAAATTTCTTTAAAGGGATTTTTTTTCAATTTCTTTAAGGGATTACATATGAATAGGAAAATACGAATTGAAAGCCTTATAAAACTAGTAGGTAATTCTTCTTTCTTTCTAGATCGGTACTCACAATACGAAACGTTAAAAGAAATTATGTCAAAAATTGGATCAAAAAAGACGGTTTATATCTATGTTTGGTATATAAGCAATTCAATTACGTACAGGCAGCTTGGAAATTTATTCGGCGTGACGAAATCATCAGCATGGCATGCTGTCCGCCGTGTTACTGCATGGCTTGTATCTATTAGCCATGAGTTTATTAAATGGCCACAAGGTTCAATTGCTGAAGAGAACCAAAGAAAATTTGCAGCGAAAAAACAAATTCCAGGGATTATTGGAGCAATAGATTGCACCCATATAAGTATTAAAGCACCAACAGTTGGCAAGGAAGGATATTTCGATAGGAAGCAAAATTATAGTTTAGTCTTGCAAGCTGTTGTCGATGCTGATAAGAAATTTATTAGCATTTCTTGCGGAGAACCAGGATCCCTCCATGACTACAGAGTTCTTAGACGGTCGGAATTATACCAAGAAATAGCAAACAATTATGAAGCCTTTTTCTCAAATTCTACATTTATCCTTGGTGATTCTGCCTACCCTGCAACAAGCTGGTTAGTTCCACCGTTTAAAGATAACGGACATCTGACGGATACCCAAAGAGAATTCAATAAAATCCATTCTTCAACTCGCATAATTGTTGAAAATACGTTTGGATTGCTGAAAACAAGATTTAGGAGATTATTGAAATTCACTGAACAAACAAGTTTAAGCGCTTTAACAAATCTTATTGTGAGTGCATGTGTACTGCACAATATATGTATTATTAAAGACGATATGTGCAACTTTAATATACCGGAAGTACCAGTTGATGATATCATCCTCGACGATTTCACTCTGCATACATCAGAAAGAAGCATTAACAGGCGCAACGAACTTTTTAATTATTTACAAGACCAAAATATTATTTAAATTTTCATTTAATTTTAATTTCATTTTCATTTCATGTTCATTTCATTCTCATTTCATTTTCATTTCATTTTCATTTCATTTTCATTTCATTTTCATTTCATTTTCATTTCAGTTTCATTTCATTTTCATTTCATTTTCATTTCATTTTCATTTCATTTTCATTTCATTTTCATTTCATTTTCATTTCATTTTCATTTCATTTTCATTTCATTTTCATTTCATTTTCATTTCATTTTCATTTCATTTTCATTTCATTTTCATTTCATTTTCATTTCATTTTCACTTCATTTTCATTTCATTTCATTTCATTTTCATTTCATTTTCATTTCATTTTCATTTCATTTTCATTTCATTTTCATTTCATTTTCATTTCATTTTCATTTCATTTTCATTTCATTTTCATTTCATTTTCATTTCATTTTCATTTCATTTTCATTTCATTTTCATTTCATTTTAATTTCATTTTCATTTCATTTTCATTTCATTTTCATTTCATTTTCATTTCATTTTCATTTCATTTTCATTTCATTTTCATTTCATTTTCATTTCATTTTCATTTCATTTTCATTTCATTTTCATTTCATTTTCATTTCATTTTCATTTCATTTTCATTTCATTTTCATTTCATTTTCATTTCATTTTCATTTCATTTTCATTTCATTTTCATTTCATTTTCATTTCATTTTCATTTCATTTTCATTTCATTTTCATTTCATTTTCATTTCATTTTCATTTCATTTTCATTTCATTTTCATTTCATTTCATTTTCATTTCATTTTCATTTCATTTTCACTTCATTTTCATTTCATTTTCATTTCATTTTCATTTCATTTTCATTTCATTTTCATTTCATTTTCATTTCATTTTCATTTCATTTTCATTTCATTTTCATTTAATTTTCATTTCATTTTCATTTCATTGCATTTTCATTTCATTTTCATTTCATTTTCATTTCATTTTCATTTCATTTTCATTTCATTTTCATTTCATTTTCATTTCATTTTCATTTCATTTTCATTTCATTTTCATTTCATTTTCATTTCATTTTCATTTCATTTTCATTTCATTTTCATTTCATTTTCATTTCATTTTCATTTCATTTTCATTTCATTTTCATTTCATTTTCATTTCATTTCATTTTCATTTTCATTTCATTTTCATTTCATTTTCATTTCATTTTCCTTTCATTTTCATTTCATTCTCATTTCATTTCATTTTCATTTCACTATTGAATTTTTATCGTAATCTAAATCTCAATCTTAATTTTAATATTAAACTTAACCTTAATCTTAATCTTTGTCATAATCTCAATTAATTAATAAAAGTTCTTTGTACAAAATTAACATTTTTTTATTACAGTTATTAATGCAGGTAATTAAGAGTTGAAATAATAAGAGTTGAAATAAAATTCAAAATTCAAAATATTAAAAAACTAAACCATTCAATAAAACATTTGTGTATAAAACAATTTAAAACTAAACGATTCAATAAAACGTTTGTTTTTAAAACGATAACAAGACAATTAAGCCAAATTAAAATTTGATGACGATTTAAACTTGTCGTCAAGTTCATAAATTCAGCAAGCAGAACTTGTTGAGAGCACTAAAATATAAAGCATCAAAATACAAAAATAATCGAACGGGTGCGAATCCTTGTAATGCAACATTCATGTGTCAATTGACAACATTATTGACGATAGGCTTCTCATCGCCAATAAACATACACTGCATGCTACATAAAACCCTATGTTATTCTTGAAGAAGTCACATTTACCAAAATCTTGAATTCAAATGCATATCGTCTTTGGCTCCAATAGCAAAGACAGGGACACTCAGCTGAGACATAAAAGGTGCTCACTATGCGAAAAGTACTTAAAGGATACAATAAAATTAAAGGCACCCTTATAAATAAGAAGCTCACCGTTGAAATCACTGAAAAAAATGGAAAGCTGAAAAAAGATACATCTAGAAAAAATTTTGAATTGACAGTCCACTGCAGTACAACATATAATATTAAAGCTATGTATTGATTTAACTTGTCATTACACTTATGAAGTGGATTGCCGATTTAAAATTAATTCCAGAAGCTCTACTTTTCTTTTTTCTGTATCAGCTTCTTTTTGCCACTTTGCTTTAAGTAAGTCTTGCATTTTTTTCAGTGATTCCAAACGTTGAGCTTCTCTAGCTTTATAAGCTTCTTTTTTTAGTGCTAGTTTTTGTTGTAGGTAAATTTCACGCATTGAACACCTCTTACGCTTAGCTGGAGTTTCTGTTGCTGCTACCGGAGTCGGAAGGTTTGACATGTCTTCCACATCTGGGCTTTGCGTTTCTCCTAAAACTTTGATAGGTTTATACCCAGCATGCAGCGTATGCTTATTTGCAATAATAGGCTTATCTCCAAAAATGTCGTCCATTTCCTTCATAAATGGAGCATTGCTGGGACTCGCACCAGTACGATTGTTATTGTCTTTTGATGCTTTATACGCATTCAAAAGAGTGCGCATTTTGCTCTCCAGGCAAAGAGTCGGTGTGCTTGAGTGCTATAAATTTGGAAATGTAAATGATTACTAACAAGAAGGAACAAATATGAAACTTACAGTTATGCCTTTTCCAATCATGTCTTCCAACACATTGGAATAGGCATATCGTTTCCTTCTGCTGTGCTCAAACTCATCCTTCCAAGCAAGGAAACATTGCAGCAACCCCAAAGTTTCTTCCCTTGTCCATCTCTTGCGCCTGCTATTAAAAAAGCATTATTTAGTCGTAATTTTAAATATAACTCAAAATTTTACAAATTTAAACCAATAATTTAAATTTTATTTACCATTTCTCTTGATTTTCCATTTTATTTGCAGATTTTTTGTTTTTTGTTAACGATTGTTTGAAGCTTTTAATTGCATTGACAGCTATTGTTGTATAATTTTTGATCTCTCAAATATTTAAAACTCGGTTCTCAAAAATACCCGATACCAAAAAATTTCGAAACTTAAAGCTTGAAACACCAATTTTTTTTTTCAGTTATGAGTTTATTTGATAAAGCTTTTTTATCCTTAGCTTTTATCCTTTTACTAATTAGTGTCTTTTATAGAAATGTTGGTGAAAAATACATTTTGAAAATTTCGTTCAAAGTATTGGGTACGAAATAGATTCGACTTCATATATCACTAGTAACTGACAATTCGTCACAGTTGCCACCTTCATAGAAAAAGTACACAATAATTGAAACATGACTTGGGAGCACTTTTTTTCGTTTGCTCGCTAAACTTTTAAGCCACTTACAGTTTCATGTGTTATTTAAGCGAGTATTATATGATAAGCGGGCGTTTTTTTGCATCTCGCTTGGTAAAAAACACAGCTAATGGTGTTTTTAGCCAATACACAATTTGGGCAAATAAGCAAGGTTGAAAATGATATTAAATAAGTAGTGACATAAATTATATTACACTATAAAAAATGCAACTAAATTAATACTAAAAATATTTATCAATTAATTATACATGTATTTTTTATGGTTTTTTCTTTGGACATTATTAAATTTTTAAAAGACCACTTGCTACCGAACGCATACCCACCTACGCCCACTTTTTTAAAAATAAAATGACCCACCATTTCCTTTATAAGAATGTGTTCTTTCAGAAAAACCTGCGCAACTTTGCGTATTTTTCCTAGATTTTTTGCAAATCGAGAAAGTTCGTGCCTTTAACTTTTGTACTGTTTATTGTAATTTGTGGTGTTTCCATCCATTTATCGTAAAAAAAAATGTGTAAAGTGGTTTTAAAGTTATGGCCATATTTTGTAAAACGCACGCAATCACGTTACGTTGGGTTTTCTTATCTGGCAACATATTTTAGTAGAAAATTTCTGAGTGAGAAAGAGACTTTGTTTTACTTCATATGAAAAAGGCATTGCCAGACTGAAAATCTTAACGCAAGTGACTGCGTTCGTTTTACAAAATATGGCTATTAATCTTAGTCTATTAGACCAAATCGTGGTCTAGATTTTCGCAAATTGTCATAACTGAAAAAAATGTTTTTATCAAATTTAAAAAATAACATCCCGACCATATATTAATTTTGGTGGTCACATCGTATAATTTATTACTTATTTATATAAAACCCAGAACATTAATACCATGCAACTCCTTCGGCTGTGTTCTTCTTGCGTTTGACAAAGCATTATCACGAATAAATCAATTTCGAACATACATTCTGAGCAGCATATTGCCACAACTCCTATTATAACCTACTCGAGTTTAATGCTCGCTCTCTACCCTTCGTCGTACGACTCGTGCGCATTTAATTCTTATTTTCAATTTTTTACAAAGTCTTTTTAATTGTAAAAATACAACCACTTTTTTGTTTTCAATTCTGATTCTCATTTTATGCAAGAGTTTTAATCCTGTAATATTATTTATCATTGTGCTTCAATAATCAATTCCAGGGTAGTGCCTGTAGGAAGCTTGCAAAATAAGCTTCCGAAGACCGAAACAAGAGCTATAAACGATTCATAAATTCACATTCAAGAAAGTTGTCTAAAGAAGCAACCGTATCGGATCTGTTTTATAGTTATTTTTTTTTATTTATTTTTATTATATTATTTATATATATAATATACATCGCGATGGACACAACTGACCCAATAATATTAACAAAAAGTATCATTGCAAATATTAGCCATAAAAACAAATTTCCCTTCCTTCAGAAGTAATTAGCTTACTCGCAATTCCCAACAAATATAATTTTGTCAGTTATGGAAACGAATCAATTGATGACAATGAATTCGATGACTTCACTGGGATTCAGAGGACATTTTTGGATTTTTTTAGTTTTGGATTCACTGGAGATAGAGAACGAATTAATTTTAAATGAAAACTAAATAAAAAATACCTAATTGGAAGTAGGCTAATTGCGGGTTTTCGTAATAAAAACTTTTAGGCATTCTATAAAAATGGAATAAATATATATGTTGACTAATGAAAATAAAACATACTATGAAATAGTATGTTGTGGCGTCCGTGGCGTAGTTGGTTAAAGTGCGTGGCCGCTATGTCAAAGAACCTTGGAGACCCAGGTTCGAACCCCAGCCAGCGACAGAAAATTATTTGAATTAAAATAATTTTTCTGTACGGCCGCCACCTCTCTGCAGACAATGGCAAACCTCAGAGAGTAATCAAAATGCCATGTAAAGCTTCTTGAGAATAAGAACATTCCGTTCATCGCCGTTCGGAGTCGGCGTTAAGCCTGTAGGTCCATTTCTCGGTCAATTGTGTACAAACTTAATAACACGCACAACACAATTGATCATAAGAAGCTAGGTCAAAGTCCTTTCAAGGGCTGAAATGGTCAGTTATAAAAAAAAAAAATAATGAAATATCAAATATACTATAACAAAATTAATATTGTTCTTAAAAGTGGGTCCACTTCTTCTGCTTAGCTTAGAATTTATGCAATATACAAATCTACTATAGAGCTTTTACTATGTCTACGGGGGCGTGTCATTTTGTTCACATCTTCCTTTTGACACCATATACTCGCATATCAAATTGCATCTCTCTGATTCAAGTATTAGACATTTTATGGAGTTTTCACTATGTGGGTTGTGAAAAAAATTTTGTATTATCAGATTATTTAATTAAATTATTTTTATTAATTAAAAATAGCATATCCTTGGGTCTATATAAACATTAAGGGTGTCCAAAAAATAAAATTTGCTCCGATTTTGGATTTCTGGGCATTTTTTATTTCCTTTTTACCTATAAATTTAGCATGTAAATTTTAAGCTGGATAGCTTTATGTTTGATCGACCCGGATTGACTTTGAATGTACCGAATGTATGAAAAATATCGATATAAATAAAAATTTTGAATACAAACGTTGCCTTGAGTTATTTTTTTTTTACAAATTTTGCGATTTAAAAAATTTCTGGTTTAATTAACTTTTAAGCCATTAACTGAAATAAAAATATATGGAATAATTAGTTCATACAGTAAAAATATTTTATTTTTGTTAAATTAATTCCGACTTTTTATAAGATGGATAATTTTTGCGGTAAGATTCAACTACTTGAAGCAATATTTGTTTTTCTTCTTCATCGTATGTCAGAACTTTATTAAAATCCTTCATGAATTTTACTCCCCTTTCAGCGGTATCATTAATGACAAAAAGGTCATTACAAAAAGTACGACCTTCTTCAAAATTATTGTTGTTTTCCCACGTCGATGGGTGAAAATTTAAAAAATCTGGCGATAGTCCAAAGCGAGTAAAAAAGTATTTCGTTTTATGGGAAAAAAAATCGCTCAAGTTACATAACGACAAAGATTCTGGATTTTCAATGCAACGCTCATTTTTTAATTGTATATTTGGACTTATAGAACGTAAGCATCGAACCATTTCGATCTTATCTTCGATTGAAACTTTTGAATCAAACAACGCTAGAGCTACTGATTCCTCTGACAAGTACCATAAATGGTTCTTAATTTTTTTTACAATTACTTGTGATACATCTGAATCGATTTGAGCGTATTTCACAGCGTCTTTTACAAAATTTAAATCTTGACTGGGTGCTGCAATAGCATTCGTGCAACCAAACCAGACTCTTATGTATATCCGTATCAAAAATATGCAAACGTTGCGTATTCCATTTAATTCTCTGGCAGATAACTTAAACTGCTGACGAAAAGCAAATATTTTTAAGCAATATATACCCTTTGCCATCCACCGCGCGTTACTTGTTGGACCAGGAGTGCGAAATTTTCTACATTCACCAAAGAAAATAAGGGCAAGTTCTAAGAATTCCTTGTAGTCGTCACGAATTTGGGACTCAGATATTCTTTGGGTGCAAAAGCTTTTTATGGCATTACACTCCATATCTTGAAATTTTTCACGAATAACCTTATCTTCCAAACCACTTTTAAATGAATTTTTGTCGATCGTTGTCCATGCCTTTGAAAATCTATCGAAAATGCAAACATCAGGAGCAGATGTCGATGATATTTTTAGTTCAAAAACACTTCGCAAAATGATTTCGTAGATATGGTGTCGGCAAGCAAAATTGAGTAACTTCCGATCCATAGACTTCTGTAAAAGAAAACATGCTCCAGCTTTGTCTCCAGTATTGCTGGAAGTGGTGTCGAATCCCATTGCAGAAACTCGATCGGAGATGTTCCATTTGACTAACATGTTGTAGACTGCAGCTGCTATATTTTCTCCACTAGAAGATGAAACTTTTGGAGCACCAAGGAACTTTGATGTTCCGTTCCAGCTCACAAGAATAGCAATTCTTTCAACTTTGTTGTTACCAATCAAGTCTGGCAGCAACTTACCGTCCCAGTGCACAACCATTGAATCGCTAGTCTAAATATAACGTTAAATAAAAAATTATTCACTCAAAATTACGCTCATATAAAACGGAATTACATTTTCAATAAAGTTTGTCTGAATAATTTCTGATTCTTTTTGGCGGTTTTCTTGTCGAAGCCTATGAATCGTAGAACGACTTAAAACAAGATCGTTATTGTTATGTCCCAACGCCTCCGCAGCTGCAGTTAAAATATGAACGGTGGCTCCATCAGAAACTTTACCATTATCGAGAGCAGAAAGTAAGCGTGGCGTCATCCAATGAACACGGTTTCTTTTTCCATTATCATTTTGAGGCAATTTTATTCTATAATCAGTGCTCTCTACGGATTCATGCTCAGAATCGTTTTCTAGATCGCTTATTTGACTGACATCTAGGTTCACTTTTAAAGAGTAGGAGATAGCAAGAAAAGAAAATACATTAGTATCATTATGGTAATTTTTGGTTCATATATAAAGTTGATAATTAATGGATTTAAAGTAGTAAAGTTAATACCAAAAATCAAGCATTTGAAGTAGCAATAAAACCTACTTGAAAGCTTATGGGTTTATTGCTTAACACTATTTAAATATGCATACTTACCACTTTCTTCCGATATTTTCTGTTTTTTTCTTTGAAGCTGCTCTTTTTCCTGACGTTCAAATGCCCTTTTTTCTCGCGCTAGCACAACCATATCAACACCAGCCAGGCATCCAGGACGACCTTTTTGTCTCTGCAGGATTAAAAATTGCTTGTCCTCTTCAATTTTTATTTGTTGAAGCGCGTTCATGTGAGCTATATCGAACAAATCATCTAATCCTTCGACAAACTTATTTTCTGCTTCTTTAGTCAATCCTGATCGTTTAGAAGGAAAATTTTTTGAATATTTTTCCACTCTTCGTAAAGCTTCAATAAGAGTTCGGTACATTTATACACAGTGCGCGTGGGTATCCGAGCCTGTTGCCAAAAAATTAACGTTGCATCCACCGCTAACCTCGCACTTTCTTTCGATTGTATTTTAGCAAAGCGCATGTTATAAAAAAAAACTTGAAGTACTTGTTTCTTTGAAGGCAGCTTAGCGCCAGTAATTTGATGTGAAACATTGCCTATTAAATCTATTGATCTCAACGCTACATTACTAAGACGAGTCGTAATCGGTGTATTAATTGATAAGCTCGATGTTGATGGCAAATCACACATTTTAATCAAAAACACTTATTTTAATTGACCACGCACACAAATTTCACAACTTAAACTCGCGATAACGATTGAATAATTTTTGTTCTTATCCACTGAGAACTTTGCACACAATGAATAAGTAATAGCACCAAGAATATTCATTCGAACCGCACCATAGCAACCGATGCCTACTTTGTGAAAAAAATCATCATAGCAACCGGCCAAACCTACTTTGTGAAAAAATTAAATGTAATGATATTGGCAATATGCATAGTCTTGGAAACAAGCTGCACTTATTTTTACATTTTTTATTGCTGTTAGTGAGAGTATTTAATTTTTAAACTGGTAAGACAATAATTTCATAAAAAAAGATAAATCGAGTATTTAAAAAAGAAAAAAATACCGAAAAAGTTGTTTTCCCATTTTTTGAGATTTCAACGTCAATCGGGGTCGGTTAAACCTTGTCCAATCGTGGTCAAATTTTATTTCCCAAGCCTTACGGAATAGCGAAACCCAAAAATACCTGGAAATCAAACATTAGAATAGTTTTAATTTTACCCATACATGCTTGAACACCCTTAATAAACATGTGTGCCAAGTTTCATTCGATCATCTATATTACTAGCCAAGTTATTAAATTTGGCCACATTCTGAAATTTCTGGCCCACTGTGCTCTGGTGAGTTTTTTCAAATGTTTTGCGACCTTCGCGTAATCACGAATACATCTATGGTAGTATGAGGTCATTCCTAAGAAACTTTTTAACTCTTTCAACGTTTGTGGTGGTGAAAGAACCTCAACTTTTGAAGAATCAGGTTGTATGCCCTCATATGTGATTGCATATCCAAGAAATTCCACTTCTGTCCTTATGAACTTAGTCTTTTCCATATTCACACGTAGATTAGCTTCCATCAGTCTTCTGAACACAGTATCGATGTTTTTCCATTTCTTTCCCAAATACTATAATGTCGTCGATGAAGACATAACAAATTTTGCCTATGAATTCCTTCAGTATATCATAAAGCATCCTTTGAAATATCGCGAGCCCATTTTGCAACCTGAACGGAAACCTTAAAAATTCATATTTTCCGTTAATGGTTGAGAACGCTTTTTTCAGTATATCCGCTTTCTTCATTAGAATTTTATGGAATCCTGACGTCAAATCGATGATGGTAAAGTACTTAGAATCAGTGTTGCCAAGTCAGTGCTTTTAGCACTAGATCTATGCGTTTTGATGTTCCAATACGCGTTTTTTTTTTTAAAAAGCACTAAATGAAAAAGCACCAACATTAGTGCATTTTCATTTTAAGTTTGGTGCTTTTAGTGCTTTTCGTATTAAGAAATTAATATGAATTTCCGAACGCATACTTCCGAAATATGGTTTATTACTAAACACTAGCAGCCTTATTCAATATATTTCTTTAAACAACCGTTCGACGCTTGTTTAGTTACGCAATGTAACTAAACAAGCGCCAATTTCGCGTTTAAGTTACGCAGCTCTTAAACAACTGCGAAAAATGTTTATGAATAACGTTTTCTTGTTTAAAGCCCGTTTAAAGTTACACTGCCTCTAAAATGTGTTTATGAATAAGGATATAGATGTGTTGTCATTCTTTTAATATACATGAAGAAATTCTTTGTAAAATTAATTCTACTAAAACTAAAAAGTCAGATTATTATATACCAAAGATTTTAAACTTTAGTCAGAAGATAATGCATCTGGTTATGATGAAGCAGAAATACTTTATTCTTTGATTAATTAAAAAAAAAAAAAATAAGTAAGATTTGTGTTCATTCCTCTTTTGTCTGTTTGGTTTTTTTTTTTTAGAAACTAAATGCTTAAAAATTTTTCGAAAATTATATGAAAACTTTTAAGCATTTTTTTTTAAGTTTGGTTGGTTTTTTTTTTTAAATAATGTCTATTAAGACGCATGAGGTTATATGTATAATATCTTAGAAAAAATTTTAAATAAAATGTTTTATATAATTTTTTGTAAAAAAAATCATTTTAGGAACGCATATTTTTGTAGCGTTTTAAAATGCCTTTTGCCGATCTTTATGAGTCTGATCAATCACTGAATGCTTTAAAAATATTTAAAAGTTTGTAAGTCAGCTTAGTTAGAAAATTTTGTATGAAGCCTACAAAACTTAAATAATGCAATAAAGAAAATTTTCTATATGTACTTATAGAATAAATAAAATCTTATTAAAGAAATATCGAGATAAAACAAGATAACTTAAGGAAATTCTATTTTGTATGAAAATTCGAAATAAAAATTATAAATTCACCTTAAAAAAAAACAACAAAGTTTCATAAAAGCTTTTAGTTGAATCAATACTAAAAAAAAAAATACTTTGTAAGTAAAAAGAATGCAAGTTTTTTATCATACACTCGATACTCAGACAACTTTACATAAGTTTTTGCTGTTTAAACTAAGTAGTAACTAATTTTATCTACTTTTATAAAAGGTTTCTTTTTTAGTGCTTTTTTCTCAAAATTACGCGTTTTCTTTTTCAAGTTGGTGCTTTTTAGCTTGGAATTGTTGGCAACACTGCTTAGAATGACCTAAGCTGACTAGCGTTGCATTTATGTCGGGAACTGGGTAGGCGTCGGAGACTACAACAGCATTAAGCCGTTTAAAATCTATAACTGAACTGTTTTCCTTCAGAAGGCTTAGGTTTCTTCGGAACCACCCATTTTGGAGAATTGTATGGGTTCTTGCATGGATGAATGATGTCATCATTGAACAGTTCGACAGTTTGTCTTTCCACCTCCTCCCTCATGTTGACAGGATAAGGATAACATTTCGTATATATGGGCTCTGAAGTGGTGGTTTTTATTTCAGCCCTAACTGCTGTCTTTGTGGCGTCCGTGGCGTAGTTGGTTAAAGTACGTGGCCTCTATATCAACGAACTCGGAGACCCGGGTTCGAACACCAGCAGCGACAGAAAATTATTTGAATCAAAATAATTTTTCTGTACGGCCGCCACCTCTCTGCAGACAATGGCAAACCTCAGAGAGTAATCAAAATGCCATGTACAGCTTTTGAGGACAAGAACATTCCATTCATCGCCGTTCGGAGTCGGCGTTAAAACTGTAGGTCCGTTTCTCGGTCAATTGTGTACAAACTTAATAACACGCACAACACAATTGATCATAAGAAGCTAGGTCAAAGTCCTTTCAAGGGCTGAAATGGGCAGTTGTTTATTTTTTTTTTTTAACTGCTGTCTTTATATTTGTTTTTGTATCTAAAGGTTCGAATAGCTCGAGATATAATTCAATCAGAGAGTTGATTGCTGGCAATGCTTCTTTCGAAACGCCTTCAATTTCAACATGGTGGATCCCTCTAACTTGCATATTTTTAGTTATATTTTTATATATTTTGCATACAATTTTAACCTTAAGTCCTTTTTATTTTTCTCTTCCCTTTTTATATTCTTCGGCACACAATTACAAAATTTTGTTTTAACTTTTTTCTTTTATCTTATTTTTGGCACATAATTCTTTAGTTTGACTTATTTTTTTTCAATTTTTGCACACAATTACACAATTTCTGGTTTTAACTTTAGTCTCCTATTTTTATTCTTACGTTTTAATTATACCTTTTAAAGAGGAAAAAAACATTAATTAACTTTTGAATTTCTACAGTGCTCTTATGGGAACGTCAACATGTGCCACAAGCTCACGTTTTTTAAGGTGGTCAAGGAAGAGTCATGTGATCCTGTTAAGACGGCTACAATCAGACTGAAGGCAACCTACTAAGGCATGACTTGCTTATCAACGGAAATTTGGACCATTAGCAATCTTCAATGTGTTCCCATGTGAACACTGAAAAATATATATGGCAGGATCGAAAAGCCGTTAACCAATTGGCTTAATAGTATAGAGACATCGGCCTATGCTCCTCAGAGATCGTAGCTTGCTTATATTTTTCTTATAATCACTTTTTTAGTGTTCTTTTAATTACTCATCAATGAAACTGATTTGAGACTGTAGTGTATATAAATTATTAAAAAAATATTGTACTTCAAAAATTTTCATTTTTAAAAATCATGGATAAAAAATTTGTTCACTTAAAAAGTTAAGCACAAAAAATTATAAAATGAAGTAAATAAAATAAAAAGTTATTGTGCACCAAAAATTGACGATCCTGCTTCGAACGAGTAGCGCAAATACAACGACGATATACAACGTCGAATATTTCCATTGCAAATCTTAATCTGCCCACAGCTCATAGTGATATAAATACAACTGCAACCAGATCCATCCAACAAACGTTTCCTACTAATATATCTGTTTTAACCGCTGTTTCAACCATTATTAAACAAAAAATTGTGCAACAACAATAATTGCACCGTAGCAATAAATATTACAACAGCAGCAACAACAGCAGAGAAACAACAACAGCAACAGCCGTATTAATAACAACAACAACAACAACAACAACAACAACAATTGTAGTATACTCATAAAGTCACTATTACTCCCCAACACTTTTTTCATAAAAAGATCAACAATACGCAAACACATAAAACCTTGCACTTGAAAATCAAAATTTCCGATAAGCATTTTTCATGCTTACCTTAATACTTTTTAATCGTACTTAACAGAACCCAATGCTTGGCACAAGCGTATACAACAACAGCAACAACAATAAAATTATAAGTGCATTGCCCAGAAAGAATATTATGTTACAATAGTGCCAACGACACATTTTAATTCAAAGCCAAAATAAATGCACTTCTTGTTGTTGGTGTTTTGGATTAAAAATTTAAATATGTTAATATCTAAAATATGTAAATAATTATGTGATCGACCAAAAATGAAATTGATTGGCGATCGCTGTTAAAGACAAAAATTAAGGGAGGAGTTTAGAAAATACTGGCAGAATATTTTTAAGAATAATAGTTGTAAAAATTGTATATAAACTTGGATATCTAAAAAATAAAGACAGATTTTAACAAATAGCCTATGTGGCTTTAAAACTAAAAAAAGATCTCACACTTTTAATTAGCCTTCTCACAAAGGCTATACAAAAATTGGCTTCTCACAAAGGCTAATTAAAAGTGTGAGATCTTTTTTTAGTTTCACACAAAAAAAGCCTTGCGGTTGAATAAAAAGGCGTGTGCACCTCTTATACACAAGTCCCCACATAATACACTACACACAAACAGTTTATATCACCACATGGCGATCCTGCCAATACACTACATGGCGATTCTACAATACTAATACACTACTTGGCGACCCTACACTTATATTTTTCCACACAATTTAACAACAATAACAAGTATACTATAATCTACAAGATAAGTTTATATTTTCATTATAATTATTCATTATTAAGTTTCATTATTTTTATTACTACTACTTTTTATCATTATTATCAATTCTTATTATTTAGTTAATACTTAATTCAAATTTAAATTATATTAATAAATAGAACAAACACTGTAAACTTCTCTCCTATTAAACACCTTATTTAATAATTTTCAAATGGTATTAACTAGATCTTTTACTAGAAATAATGCATTACAAACAAACCCACTACCTATTAACACTAACCCTCACACTACTGAAGATAACATCAACATTTCTCCATCTAACACATCAACACCATTACAAACCTCACCAAATCAAAACACTTTTCAAAATCCATCACCTAATACATTAAAGCAAAACACAACAATGGAAAACAATCACACAACTTCTCAAAACCAAAACACACATACCGCTCACACTACAATCACATAAAATTCTATCAAATGACCATAATTTTGGCTTGACTGTCCTGATGCTTGGTTTTTACAAGCAGAAGTACAATTCGCCTTACATAATAAATATAACGGATGATAATTTAAAGTTTCAATTAATTCTTATTTCATTTCCAACATGTGATCACAAAAATTTTAAATATTATTCATCCACCCCCAACTACTCACAAGTTCCAATGCATAAAAAATGCATTGTTTGAAAGATTTTCTCTTAGCGAAGAGAAGAGATTAGAGAAACTTTTTACGAATACTCAATTGGGTGACCGTAAACCCTAGGAATTTTTTAGAGACATGAAGTCCTTGGCCGGTTCTAATTCAATCGTCGGTCGCGAATTGTTGTATAAGTTGTGGCAACGAAAATTACCAACATGAAGAAATAAGAAACCTTGCAGATAAAATTTATGAAGTTACTAATAAGCCACAAAATTCAACAATAATTTCGAGCATCAATCAAAATTCAATTGAACAATGTTTGCTAAATTACCAAAATTACAATGGATCTAGCAAAACTGAAGATAAGATCCAGATCCGATGATCGAAGCAATTCAAGATTTAGAAACAATTCCAGACGGCGATATTCAAATTCTCGTGATAATATTTGTTGGTATCATAGAAAATTTAATAAAAACGCAATTAAATGTATAAAACAATGTGCTTTTATTAATAAAAGCAATGATAACAATTTCTACCAAAATTTAAAATTAATCATTCCATTATGACGGTGGCAGATAATGGAATACAAATAAAACCCTCTCAAAAACATAATAGTTTAAACTTTTGAATTGATGCTGGTGCAGTAGTTTCAGTTGTACCATCTTCAAAATTCAAATCATACAAGAGAAATTCTGACATCAATTTAAAAACATAATAGTTTAAACTTTTGAATTGATGCTGGTGCAGTAGTTTCAGTTGTACCATCTTCAAAATTCAAATCATACAAGAGAAATTCTGACATCAATTTAATAGCTACAAACGGATCATCAATAAAAACTTTCGGATCAAAACTCTTTACAATTGACTTAGGTTTTCGTCGTGTTTTCGAATTTCCATTTTTTCCGAAGCTAATTTTTAAGAAAAATTTGGATTAATAGTTGATATGAAAAACAAACAATTAATTGATCTACCAAATTTAAAGTAAATGGAACTTCTGGTTTTTGTGATATTTATTTCCTTAAGCTACCTTTTAATGAAAATAAATTTTCTAATTTACTCAAGCAATTCCCTTCACTTACCTCTGAACCAGACTACACTAAACCAGTGAATCACAATAAGGTTCATAGGATAGAAACTAAATGAACTATTCTATTTACAAGAGCACGTCGTTTAGATCCAATCAAGATAAAAATTGCCAAAGCTGAATTCGAATATCTTGTCAAAAATGGTATATGTAAACTATCCAACTCTCCTTTTGCGTCTGCCCTTCATTTAGTCCCTAAAAAAGAACAAAATTATTGGCGACCATGTGGAGATTACAGAATACTCAACTGTATAACCATACCCGTTATAAACTTCCACACATATATGATTTAAGTATCAAACTTAAAAACAAGACCTTATTTTCGAAAATTGATCTCGTTCGTGCGTGCCACCAGATTCCAATAGCTGAAGAAGATTTCCTTAAAACTGCAATAACTACACCATTTGGAATGTTTGAATTTCTACGCATGCCATTCCGTCTACGAAATAGTGCTCAGACATTCCAACGCTTCATCAATGAAGTATTTTTAAATATAGACTTTTAAATATGTGGATGACATTTTAAGGCTCCCGGAATTTACGCCTGATGAACTTACGCCCGAAAAAAAAAGGTAAAAAAGCCCTCCATACAAAATCGGGCTTTAATTCCTAGGAAAAAATACCCCAAATTTCGGGTGATTTTGTCATGTTTTTGGGTGTTTGTGCCAAAAAATTTCGGGTCTCTTTTTCAAATATTTGAAATGGAAGAAAGACCCGAAAAAATTGGAATTTAGGCCCACAGAAAAAAAAAAAAAAAAATCGGTAATTTTTACAAAATTGTAATTGTATATGAAAAAAACTCCCAAATTTTTGTTTATTCCCAATAAGTTCAGAAATTTCAAACACCTTGTGATGAAATGGTTTGCCCTTGTACGGAAGGTAAAAACACAACATTCCGTTTATTTTATTACATTCCGCAAATTATTGTACCATAAAAAAAATACAATTTGGACCTTTTTCGGGCGTAATGTCCATGACATCCTTGTTCATGGAATAAAATAAAAAAAAATAGAATTAATTAAATCTTTTCAGATATTTTCACAGAGGAACATTAATTTACTGCTCAAATCTGTTCTTATATATTTTGATTATCTCATAATCGCAGTGCAGCTGAGCACACGTATCGTGGCGGATCGCTCGCGTCACCTATCACCCCGGACGCTGCCCCTCCCCCGTCGTTAGTTCTTTTTGGAATTCTTTGCTGACCAAATAAAATTTTTGTTTTGAAAAGATTAGTATTTCCCTTATAAGAAATGTTTTTATAGATTTCTAAGTATGATTCATTGAAATAAAATGGGCCTTGAAAATTCTGCTCATTTTGTTCAAGGGAAGTTATTCTCTTAAGAACAATGCAAAAAATTTATTTTTAAATGAAAACAAAACTTCGGATATTTTTTAATGCTTTTCTTGTTGCTTTGTTTTTTTGTTTTGTATTTTTTTTACTTCAAGTCAAGTACAAGTCCCAAGTGGTGGCCGTGGCGTAGTGGGTAGAGTGCGTGACACATACGCCAGGGAACCCTGGTTCAATTCCATCTTACACAGAAAGTTTTTTCAATTGAATTAATTTTTCTGTTCGGTCGTCACCTCTCTGCAGACAATGATAAACCTCAGAGAATAAAATAATGCCATGTAAAGCTTCTTGAGAACATGCACATTAGCCGTTCGGAGTCAGCATAAAACTAGTCCAGTTTTCGATCAATTGTGTCCAAACATTTATATCACGCACAACACCATTTGATCATAAGAAGTCCGGTCAAAGTCCTTTCAAGGGCTGACATGGCCAGTTTATTTTACTTATATAGTTCCAGTCAAAGGAAATATTTGGGTCCGCAACAGTTCCCTGCAGCGTGGCCGATCGCGTGCATCGTGATGCAGCTGACGAAACGTATCACGGTGTCAGGCCCATTTTTCCAAAAATTGTTGGGCTTTTTTTCGTTTTTTCTGGGTGAAATTTCGTTTATTTCAAGCCATTAATTTACTACTCAAATCTGTTGTTTAATATTTGGATAGTCTTACATTGAATCTGGATCACGGAAATTGCGATGAATTTGGAAATTAAGCCCGAAACACTGCTGAAAATTTCGGGCATAGTTTTCATTTTTTTCAGGGTTAATTTATGAACCATTCGGATGTAATTTCCTTCTTTCGGGCTCAATTGCCATTTCAAATTCGGACGTTTTTCCAAAATTCGATGTTATGGAAAATTGGGCTTTTTTGCCCTTTCTTTTTTCGGGCGTAAGTTCATTGGGCGTAAGTTCTGGGAGCCTATTTTAATTGCAAGTGAAAATGAGAGTCAACATTTGGAACATTTAAAAATCATTTTAAATGCGTCCGTGGCGTAGTTGGTTAAAGTGCGTGGCCGCTATGTCAAAGAACCTGGAGACCCAGGTTCGAACCCCAGCAGCGACAGAAAATGATTTGAATTAAAATAATTTTTCTGTACGGCCGCCACCTCTCTGCAGACAATGGCAAACCTCAAGCTTCTTGAGAATAAGAACATTCCGTTCATCGCCGTTCGGAGTCGGCGTTAAGCCTGTAGGTCCATTTCTCGGTCAATTGTGTACAAACTTAATAACACGCACAACACAATTGATCATAAGAAGCTAGGTCAAAGTCCTTTCAAGGGCTGAAATGGCCAGTTATTTATTTATTTTTTAAAAATCATTTTTACTCGACTACAACAATATGGACTTAATGTTAATTCGAAATGTATATTTAGTGTATCTTCACTAGATTTTCTTAGCTATGAAATTTCTTCCATTGGCATACAGCCCTCTAAAGATAGAGTTAATCTAATTACAAATTTCGAAAGACCAACTTCCATAAATAAGTTACAAAAATTTATTGGAATGGTTAATTTCTACCATCGTTACATTCTGTTGTTAGCTGCAGAACTAAATTATCTGCATGACATGTTAACATCTGCATCTAAATGTAAATCCAAACAGTTAAATTGAACAGAGAAATCAATTACTGCATTTGAGAAAGTTCGATCACTTTTTGCTAAAAATCTCTTCTCACGCATTTTAATAAACATGCACAATTATCTCTAGCAGAAGATGCATCAAACGTCGCTATTGGAGCTATTCTAAAACAATCCATAAAAGATAGTTGGGAACCTTTAGCATATTTTTCTCAAAAATTTAGTCCAACAGAAATAAAATATTCTACTTTCGACAGAGAACTTTTAGGAATATATCGCGCTGTCAAACATTTCTTAGTAGGAAGACAATTTGTTATCTATAAAGACCACAAACCTTTAACATTTATCATAAATTCAAGAACAGACAGACACCACAACAAATGCGACACTTGGAATATATAGCACAATTTACAAACAACATACAATACATTTCCGGAAAGCAAAATATAGTTGCAGATACTCTTTCATGCATTCCAGAAATCGATGCTATATCTACACAATACATTAATTTTCAAGCACTATACAAAGAACAACAAGATGATAAAACGCTAAAATCTCTCATTGAATCTCCAAATTTTAAATACAATTTACAAGAAATTCTAATTCCTATCTCAAATATTAAAATTTGGTGTGACATTTCTAATAAAAATGTTCGACCTTTTGTTCCAATTTCCATGCGAAGAAGCAGATTTGACAAAATTCTTTCATAATCTCATCCTGGCGTATGAACCACTAGATGATTGATACAATCAAATACTGTTGGCCAAATATGCAAAAATAAATAAATAATTGGGCATCAAGTTGAATCAATTGTCAAAAATCTAAAATTACTGTCTACACGAAAACACCCATTCGAAAAATCGAAATTCCATCAGGCAGGTTCAAACATATCCACATGGATCTGGTGAGACCACTACCTGTATCAAATGATTTTCGATATATGCTAACGATCATCGATAGACATACATGTTGTCCAGAAGGCGGGGTGCAATAAGGCCAACGGCAATAAGGCCGAATTTTAATAAAAATTTTTCACCTGCTCTTACGCAGGTTTATAATATGAGCACCGCAGTTGAAAAAATCGCGGCGATTTTTAATAAAAATTTTTCGCCTGCGGCGCTCATTTCTTATAATATTAAAACTTCTTCACCTTCACTATTAAACTACTACTAATAATTATTTCGCGTTGATACGAAAACAAGCACATTGAGGTTGACAATGGTAACTGTTCTCTTGCAAATTGAGTACCTACGCTGAGTCCAGTTACTTTTCAAACAACAGACTACAGGGTGTGTACTTTTTATTAAAAATAATAATAAAAAATAATGTTTAGTTTGCAAAAATTATTTTTCGGCCTTATTACCATTTTGCTGAATTTATTTTTAGGCTTTATTTCCTTTTCAAATGGAAATAAAACCGAATTCACAAGTTCGGCCTTATTTCCCTTTGAAAAGGAAATAAAGCCAATTTGGCCTTATTGCCGTTGGCCTTATTGCACCCCGCCTGTCCAGAAGTATACCCTCTAAAAAAATACTTCGGATGAGACAGTAGCAAACACTTTCGTAAAAAATTATGTTCCACGTTTTGGCGTTCCTCTCAAAATTACAATAGATCAAGGTACACAATTCACAACAAAATTATTTAAAGAATTAACAAATTTACTAGGTGCACATAAAATTCACACCTCACCTTATCATCCACAATCAAACGGGATGGTTGAACGGTTTTATCGAAAACTCAAGACATCAATTATATCTTCAGATGATTCAGT
The DNA here is from genome assembly GCA_943735915.1 of Pherbina coryleti. Classification (NCBI taxonomy): domain Eukaryota; kingdom Metazoa; phylum Arthropoda; class Insecta; order Diptera; family Sciomyzidae; genus Pherbina; species Pherbina coryleti. The sequence goes on along the minus strand of OX030950.1, from coordinate 111,426,254 downwards.
ACATTGATCACAACTTTTGCCTTCGATACTTCTCGGTCTACGAAACGCTATCAAAGAAGACTTGAATTGGTCTTCTGCAGAATTGGTTTACGGTCAGACTTTAAAGTTACCGGGAGAATTAGTTGTCCCAAATAATGATATCATAAATATGGATCTTACCCTTCGAAGGTAAAAGAACATTTTTCCCACATCCGTTTGAAAGTTGTGCATCATAATAAAGATTATAGTTATGTTCCAAAATTGCTAAGTACTTGTGAATATATTTTTGTAAAAATCAATCGTTCATCGGGAAGGTCCTTTTAAAGTTATTTCCAGACACAAGAAAACATTTCAAGTTCAATATGGTAACACAATAAAATCTATCTCCATGTATCATCTCAAACCAGCATACACTAATAACAAATCACAGATACCTTACACAACTTATTCAAATACACCCATTCAAAAGAAAGGAACCTTTAACATAGTATAAATGTACTGAAAACAAATTTGAGCTGTAGGCCAAGTATGTTGACAACAAGGCAACATGAAGACAAAGAAGGCAACAACCAACAACAACAACAACGGCTCTGTATAGAGTTTGTATAGAGCAAATCACACAACTTGTTTTGTTAGCCACAGACTGTTTCGTTGGCCGCTACACCAACTCATCTCTAGTCTTGTATGAATTTTCACTGTGATCCACTCAAGCTACTTAGATTCTACTTATACGGCCAATTATGCCGAGAAAGTTACCCGGAATTTATTTTGATAGAGAGAACGCTTAAGGTCTTATCTACTTCGATGCACCCTGTATCAAGGTTAACCTAGATCGTGTCATACTTTTAGGCATAGCCTTAATTCATATGCATCTTCGAAATTCGATCACAGCGGTTTACCGCTATCAGAGCATATTGAACTTGTTGTTATTTGGCCGTTAGCTCCTCCCTTTTTCCACACTTCCATTTTTATGGTTCAGTTAGTTTAACTGCTGGTACACCTAAGATGGTTTGGAGACCATTTTGTTATGAAAGACTTGTTGTTTTTTTATGTGATAGTCTGTCTTGTTGTCAACATACTTGGCCTAAAGCTCAAATTTGTTTTCAATATAAATAATGAAAGGTCTTATTCAAAATATTAAAACATAGTATAAATGTTTAATAGGAAGGGGAGTATTTTTAGTGTATATAAACATATAAAATACTTTAATTTATTTTAACTTATATTTAAGTTTTTGAATTTTAAAAATGTTATTAAAAAAAAATTGTACTTCAAAAATTTTAATTTTTAAAAATCATTGATAAAAAATTTGTTCACTTAAAAAGTTAAGCAATAAAAATTATAAAATAAAGTAAATAAAATAAAAAGTAATTGTGCACCAAAGAGACCCTTATCACTAGTGGGCGGAGTCTCAAGGTTTCATTGATGTTCCCGTGTCCGCAAGCTCCTTACCACGGGTGGGGGGAAACATTACAACACAGAATTTTTTATTCATCAAGGGAACCGGTTAGAGACCCTTACAACTGGTGGAGGGAATTTTTACGTTTTAACGATGATCCCGCGTTTACAAAACTCCTTACCACTGGTGAGAGGAAGTTTTGCAGCGCAAGCTATTTTTATTTTATAATAAAAGTACAAAAGCCTTTTACCATACAAAGGCTCATGTTGCAAAAGGATCCCACATTTAAGGGAATCCTTTTTTAGGAACCTTCATTTTAAGTGGGTCTCTTCTCGGTTAAAGAGTGTGTGTCAGTTAAAGAGTGTGCCTCAGCACACTCGACAATATTAAAGTTGGCAGCTGGCCACTGGCTCTTTATCCCTTCCTGTAATTATAATAAACCAACAAGATTAAATTATAAGAAAATTATTACCATTCCAGGTTGGCGGTCCGAACAAGATTAAAAACACAAATTTCTTTTAGGCATAATTATAATTATTTTATACGCTTGCTTAGCCCTAATATGCTGAATTTGCGCTATACATGGTTTGAATCGGTAACGACGCTTCAGCGACGTTTTCACGCTGAGGTGACCGTGACTACGAGAATCATATTGCATATGCATGCGCGTGGCTGGCTGATATCGCAAATTAGGTTGGCTGGCGCATGTTAACTTTTATGTTATATAATAAATGGTGAATTGGAAAAAAGTTGATATTAATATTTTTCTACAAGTTTATTTATTCTTGTTATGATCTTCTAAGAATGGAAGAATAGGTTTGTGGTACTTGAAAAACGACACGAAAATTTTAGATTCAAATTTATTTAAATATCTAAAAAAAAAAATAAGATACAGTTCGGAAATATGCTGAAAGTATGGAAGCTGAGCAAGAAAACCGGCAAACTCTTTAATCCTATAGATATTAGAAAATGAAAAAGGCTCTCTACAAATGGTTTTTAAAACAAAGAAATCAAAAACTGTCCATTTCTTTCAATATCATCAAATCAAACGTACGGAAGTTGCATAATAAATTACAAGAAAAGGAGGGATCTTTGAACGCAAGTAATGATTAGGTGTCTAATTTTAAAAAGAGGCATGGCCTTCGCAACATAAGAATTTGTGGAAATACAATTTATGCAATAAACCAGAATCTGTCAAACGATTTTCAATCCAGCTTAGAAATACAATCAAGGAGCTAAATCTTTCAACAAAACAGATTTATAATGCTGATATGTCCGGGTTATTCTTTAGACATATTCCAAATAAAACACTAGTGAGCTGAAAGGAAACATCTGCTCCTGGTCTCAAAATTAGTAAAAAAAGAATAACATTCCTCGCCTACACAAATCTGGTACACATAGTCAAATTTTTTGGCATTCAATGGCCTTAAAAAAATGGGGAAATTTATCTTATTGTGCTTCCTGTTAGCCAAATTGTTTAAAAATAAAACGAAAACTTATAAAAAGTGCATATTCAATTAAATCAAGAATTAAATTTGGTAACTTGACCAAATTTCATTTGTTCTGTGTTTTGTCCACACTGCCAGGAGCTCCGGAAGCTATTTTCATTTTTTAAAACACTTGACTAAAAGTTAAAGTTTATTATGAATGTGAAGAAGTGCCGAATACGTTAGATGTTCTTGAGTCATATTACATCGAAGGTATGTTTTAAATCGCTCGAGAGTTCTAAAAGACCGCTCAGAAGAAGCTGCACATACCGGAATGCTAACAACCAAAACAATTGAACATATGTGTGGTATGGCCTCCATTGCTCAATAGTGCCTATAATAAATTCATGTTTAGTTTTAAAAATCAAACATATGGTCAATATTTCGTCGAATAAACTGCAAATTACAGTAAAAATAACGTACAGTGATGGAAAAATTAATAGCAACGGTTGTATGTTTTTTTGTTTGATTATTTTTTTTGTAATGAGTTTTGTTTTCAAAGTTTACTTATGACTTAAAGATTAAGAGAATATTTATCAGAATATAAAAAAAATCAGCTTCACACAATAAAAAAAAAACAATTTATTGTCCTTGGAAAAAATAATGGAAACAAAAGACTTATAACTAACATACTCATACGTTTTTCATAAAATCTACCAATTTTATACTGTAAACTAGTTTAACTTTGATATTTTGTTGTGGCACCACGGTTTCTTAGAACTTCAATGCACCGACGGCCGATGGAATACAGGAAAGGTGTTTAAGGTCTGGATTAAGGTCTGGTGACTGCTATGGCCATTCTAATAAATTAATGCTATTGTCCTGGAACCACCTTTTGCCAGTTGCGAGAAGTGTTTAGGATCGTTATCTTACATAACCATCCTTTTTAACTGCATTTATTCATTGGCAAATGGCAGCATTATGCTATTTAATAAAATCATATAGTCTGTGGCCCATATTTCACCTTTTATCCAATATATAAAAACAACCTCATAGCATTATGCTACCACCACCATGTTAAATAGCTTTAACTGTGTGCTTCGGATTAGGTGTAGTATTTTTTGGGTATCTAACATGAGGTATTCCATCGGATCCAAACAAATTAACCATTATTTTGTCATGCCACAACACGTTTTGCCAATTTTTTTCGTATCAGATGCTTTCTTGAAAAAGTTACTCTGTTGCAAATATTTTTTTTTTTCTCAAGTATATCACTTTTCTTGCGAAATGTGCTCTCAAATAATTTTCTATTAATCTATTCCTTGTTGTGTGACTACTTACTGGTTCATTTAACTCTTTTATGAGTTATCCCAATGAAAAAAATGAATTTTTTTAGTTTGTCATACCAACAATACGTCAAAATTTATAGGTTGCTCGTGTTCTGCCTCGTTTTTCCTTCTTTGGTTCAAAATTAATAGCAGAATACATTTTTTTCTTTTAACACTTCAATAACTCTACAATTTCACACTTTATTTTGTCTCTATTTCTTCATTTTCGGATGAATTGGAGCTCAACATCTGTACAATGCACTTCCCATGCGCTTCCCATTTTAAATAAAAAGGTGCGAAAGATAGAATATCACAAAAACTTATTAATTTATTTCAAAACTTGCTTAGCACTTTCTAAACGGTATTTTAATACATTTGTCTAATACTTGTATATTCAATGTTATTAACAAAAACAGAATGCGCTTCTATTTTTTTTTTTCCAATACGAAATCGAGTTCACTGCTTTAAAAGTTTGCACAACTGATATTTTTACTGAATTATGCGCAAAAGCGTAAATAGAGTACCGATATCCAAATTTTGTGTAGAGTGGGTTACATTCATATAGTTTGCTTTTAAACTTCAACTCATTCTTAAAAATGTTAAAGCGCTTGCCGTTTCTATTATTTTTCCCATCACTGTATGTATCTATAAGCTAATATCTTCAAACAGGGTATCTTACAATTATCAACACAATTAATTTTAGTATTTAAATTTTATATCAGGAACTTGGATTTAAGTATTCTGAAGTATGTATTGATTTAAATTAATTTCGTATATGATATGCTGAGCTGGTACTACGTGAACATGCATTAACAGTTGTTCATTTCATATTATTACTCTTCCATATTGCCGCCGCAACCCTTAATGTCGAGCACCTGTGACAAACACAAAATGAAACTAAGATTCCATTGAAGCTCAACAAATAAATATATTAGGAGAGGAAAAAACCATAATTAATTCAAACAGCGCAGTTCATTTTTGGAACCGCAAGTAATATAATCTTTTCAATATGTATGTATTCATGCAATTGTCTTCATTACACAGATTTACTATTTCCGTTTCTGAAGAATATATATTTAATGTTAAAAAAAGTTCATTGTTTTAGAAAAGATATTTTATCTTTTCTTATTTTATTTTAATAAATTGATTAATTATTTTAATTATTTATTTAAATTTTATAATTTTTTTAATAAATTTCGTTTAAAAAAGAAGTTATAAGTTACTATAGTTAGTATAGGCACTACATATATGTCGTTAAAAATTATTAGTTTTTCATTATAATTATCGTTATTAGAAACGCCGTGGCGTAGTTGGTTAAAGTGCGTGGCCGCTATGTCAACGAACCTGGAGACCCAGGTTCGAACCCCAGCAGCGACAGAAAATTATTTGAATTAAAAATAATTTTTCTGTACGGCCGCCACCTTTCTGCAGACAATGGCAAACCTCAGAGAGTAATCAAAATGCCATGTAAAGCTTCTTGAGAATAAGAAAATTCCGTTCATCGCCGTTCGGAGTCGGCGTTAAGCCTGTAGGTCCATTTCTCGGTCAATTGTGTACAAACTTAATAACACGCACAACACAATTGATCATAAGAAGCTAGGTCAAAGTCCTTACAAGGGCTGAAATGGTCAGTTACTTATTTATTTTTTTTTATTTTATTAGAAATAACAGTTATTATAATTTCCGATCTGTAGAACCGTTACTGTAAATACACTAAACAAAAGAAGACATTAATCTCTTCCAATTTCGTACATTTTACTGCCTTTTCTCTGGGGTTTTTTTTTTGTGACCTCATTTTGATTCCTTATAATTCTTTATTACACCGCTACACACTTCAGCCCTCTCTCAAGCTAGAGCCACAGGCAGACAGCTGACCCTGCATGCTCTCTGAGAAGAATTGTTATTTTTCTACCTTTGGTAAACAATAACAATACAAGATTAATTGACGCAAGTTTAATCCAGCAATACAGTTTTAAAATAGTTAAGCAAGCTTATAAAAGAAACACACCCTCTATTGTTTTATCTTGTAACCGTAAAACTTGTTTTTAATTAAAATTATTTGATACTATATAAAGGTGGTAGAATGGAATGGCGAAAAATAAAAGAAACACACCCTCTACAGTTTTATCTTGTAACTGTATAACTTGCCTTTGATTAAAATTATTTCAAACTATATAAAGGTGGTGGAATGGTCTTTAAAATTTAGTCGTTTTGGCTTACTGTTTGCAATTAATATTTGAGCACATCGTAGACAACAAAGTTAACTGGTACATACCTACGTCATTGTTATTATTATTATTAATTTTTATTTTATTATATACCTGTATACAATTTTGATGTAAGCTCAACTGAATTAAGATGTGTTAATGCAATACTCTGGGAAGCACTGAAATAATCTAACAGCTTTGATATTGAATACTGAATATTGGTTGAAACTTAAATTAAGTTTTAGTGTTGCTTCTACTGAAGCTTATCGTTTAAACATTGCTGTGGAAGTTTGGATTTGAAAGGACCAAATCTCCAAGCAACTCATCTGGAAACTTAATTATTTTCAAATTCTTGAATTAGGCTAATGGAAATGCCTGGATAAAAGAACGTGGTATTCAAGATTTGTTAACTATTTTGATAGTTAACAAAAAAAAAATACTTCCTAACATGAAATTTGACAATTTCATCTAAAAAATATCATAGTAGAAAATAAAATTGTGGCTTTAAGCTGGAATTTTAAAATAAAACTTTTGGACAGAGTGTTGTTAAGAAATATTGGAAGAATCCAAATTGAGCAAAGTTTCTTCGGTTCCATTTCTGGTACCCGATATATAAAATCTTATATTATTTTTTTTGAAAAAGTTAAAAAATTGCATTCAAGTATACATTTCTCAAAAATAGGAAAATGCATATGCAAAAATTATGCTAAATATTAATTCGGCAACTTTAAGGAATACGTTAACACTATAATTAATACCACCAAAATTTAGACTATTACGTAACAATCAAAAGTACTGTTATCTCGATTACAACTTTTGGTTCGAATATCCTTCACACAGGACACTTTGGATAAAAATCGTGAGTGGCATCGTGTTTACCAATATATTGTTAGTTTAAGCCTATACTTACTTTTGCTTTAAGACATACGGAGTTTTTTTTATAAAAGTCAAAGCATTGTAAGGTCGTTATTTTTTACTGTTTTCCTCAAAAAACGACTTTGTCCTTGCGGGGCAGGAAGACATCCTTTTTTTTTCTTAAAATTTTTTTAGGGTGATCTGGACAACCCCATGCAACTTTTGAGACCTCTTAGAATACGATCTAAATTTTTCGATACTCCCTAATGTCCATATGATTGGCTTCTCAATCATAATACTTCCAGTGACTAACTGAACTGTTTGGTATGTAGAAAGGATAATTGCTAAACCCTGACTAATGTTATTATATTGTTGGTCTTTAGTGCAGGTCACCAATAACCTGCCGGTGTACAGTGCGCGAAATTTGCTTAGCCGCACGCGATTTTACATCAATATGAATTAAAAAACAATTGTGGGGTTAGTTGAATAATGAAAGACTTTACTTTTCGATTTATTTTGTACAAAATTATTAAGAATTTGAGAGATTTTAGGTTCATATTTTAAGAAAATTTAAAAAGTTGTTACAACGTTAGATAAATTCGAGCGAAATTTGCTTAGCCACACCATGTTGAATGTTTAAAAAATAAAATTTTTTATATAAAAAGTCAGTGTTTTGACCACTTAATATTTAGTTGGACCTCCATTTGTATTAATTACTGCAAAAATTCTTTCAGGGAGTGATTCAATTAATTTGCTAAGTACATTTATTTCTAAATCCAGTCACGCCTGCAAAATTGCAATTTTTCATTCCGATATCGTAAAATATTGGCGGCAGTTCCCTTAAACAGCTAGTGAAATCAGGCATCAAACATTTTCAATCGGGTTCAAGTCCAGACTTCTAGCTGGCTAATCAAGCAATGGTATTGAGAGTGATGAAAAAAAATCCTTCGACTTGTGTGAAACGTAAATACTGGCATTATCCTGTTGAAATATTAAGTCAAATAAGCAATAAGAACGTCGTCCAACATTTCAATATACTTTTTAGAATTCATTTTTGTAGAAATAAATCATAACTTAAGTTTGCCATAATAAGAGAAACCATCCCATATCATAATGGATCCACCGCCAAAACTCCAACTCAATATTAGTGGGTTATTTACACGTAAATCATACCAATAACAGCTAAATCCATCGGGTCCGTCAAGATAAAATTTTTTCTCGTCCGAAAAAATCACACTGCGCCAATTTTCAGTCCAGTTCATGTGCCTGTAGGCAAATTCTAATCTGGCTGCTTTCTATAACGATTTAAGTTGTGAGGTTTTTGACATTTTTTCCATTTAATGTTTCGGTCCGTGCTTTAAATTTGTTGAACTCTTCGTTTTCCAATGGGAAGTTTTAGTTTTGACATTATTCGAGAAGCGCTTAGGTGTTTAGTGGCTTCTTCTTTTATTACATTGCTTTGGTGACGAGTTATCTTTGTCTTTCTCTTAGATTTTGAAGAAGAAATACCGTATTTATCACTTAATCGGAAAACATTTCTTATTACTTTCTCCGATCTTTTTATTTGTCGGCTAATTGCTCTATTAGAAACCCGTTTTCTTTTAAAATCTTACTTTCATTTTTCAACATCACTCAAAAAACTTTTCTCTGCCATTTTAATATTTAATCTATCCAAAATAAGAATTATCGTCTAAAATGTTAAAAAAAGTTAAAAAAAAAAATCACTAAAACCTTCCAGCAGTAAAAATAACTTACAATTACAACACGTAAAACAAGACTGCGGCTAAGCAAATTTCGCTCGAATTTATCTTGCGTTATAACTATTTTTAAAATTCCTTTATATATGAACATAAAACATCTCCAATTATTAATAATTTTCTACAAAATAAAACAAAAAATAAAGTCTTTGATTATTCAGTTAACCCCACACTTGTTTTTTAATTCATATTGGTGTAAAATCTTGTGCGGCTAAGCAAATTTCGCGCACTGTATAACCCAGTGCGCCATATTCAAAGTTATGTAAAACTGTAAAGCACAGTTTTTTAGACAAGCGTGCAATTTTTAAATCTTCTTCCTAGTGCAAAATGAAGTTTTATTAAAACTTCAGATTTGAAAGTATACATTAAACTATTTATTTTCGGTTAAGTTATCTATATATGAGTGATTCCATCAATTATCGGCCAATTGTGGAGCTCACCATCTAGAATGTTTTTGTAACTTTTCAACCTTTTTGACCTTTTTTTCACTTTTCGATTTTCGATGACAAGAATCGGCGCGAAGTAATCTAAGCCGACGTAAGAAAAAGGCCGTGAAAAGGCGCTTAGACGAGCTCGAGGCAATGGGGCCATTTGTGGAGCTGTTGGCTGTGTGTTGAAAATTTTGCATTTTTGACAATTCCGCCTTATTTTTTTGAACAATGGCCGCAATTTTTGTATAAAAAAGGTTTGCCTTACTTCATTTAAGGCTGTTTCATGATTAATATGATGATATCGCTCATGATAATAAGCAACGATGAGATGCGTTACATGATGCTGAGCCGGTAATGCAATAAAATCTTGGGACTGGCCGCAAAGTGTGAAGTACTCAGCGCGGTTTTTTACACGTATGACTTCATGTTCATCCATGTAGATGTTGAGCTTCACAAGTGGGCCAGTGCTGCACAATGGTTTTCCATACTGAAGTGCTGACCATTCGTCAGCATAGCAAGTCATTTGAAAAAATTTAAAAATTACAAATTTTGCTTGTTTGAAGTGGTACGCCGATAGCTGGAAAGCAACTTTCTCAGAGTTGATTTTATTTTGTAGTTTTTTTATGTAAAAAAACCAATTTCCGATCGCTCGATAGAGCCTGATCCAACTGGAGAAATAAGCATAATTTATTTCGAGTGGCTTTGATTTACGTATGTGTTAGAAACGTGGGCGAATCTCGCTTGTATTTAAATCTCCTAAATCAGGAGTGAACGTCCATTCGTGCTCATTTCTATACAAAAAAGAGGGCCCATTAAACCAGCGCTGGTCGATTTCGTCACATGGTTTGGTTTTTGTCGCGATATCAGCTACATTCATTTTGCTCGGAACCCATCTCCACTCTTTTAAATCAGAGACTTCGTGTATCTCAGCGATGCGGTACATAAAGTATTGTTGGAACTGACGTGAATCATTTTGAAGCCACTTTAACACGGTTTTCGAATCCGTCCAGATACATCTGTTAATTCCTAGGCCTTGACTTAAATAAAAACTCAGCAATAATGATTTATTGGCTTTTATTGCAAAACTCAAGATTCTGCGCAGCTGTCGCTGCTGTTCGTTATTTTTTTCTTTTTCTTCTGAATAATTTGCGTTTTCTTCCTTTCTCTTTCATGCCAGGGCATTGCCAAGCTTAAATAAAATATAAGGAAATGTAAGTAATGCCAGTGATGCCAGTGTATCGCATTAACATATCGGCCGCCTTGGAAGGTCAGCTTTCAAATAAATGTAAAAGTATTATATAATGCAAATTAATTTTTTAAAATAAGTTAAAAATTCAAGTACTTCAGATAAAAAAAAACAAAATTATTAAAATATTTTTAAATGTCATCTTCATCAGTCAAAGGGATTAGGCATATCTTCTTTACCGCTCGTTTGTAGGTGCCGTTAGGGGTTACTACAGTGACAACACGAACTTCACCATCACGACCAGGATGCAATTCGGTTATTCATCCAATTGGCCAATGCAACGGGGAAACGTTGTCTTCCATAAGCAAAACTAATCTGTTCAGCTTAATACTCTCTCCAGGAGTATTCCACTTAGTCCTTTTTTGTAACTCTTGTAAGTATTCTCGGTGCCAGCGCTGCCACAATTGTTGACGTATTTTTTGCATGTGTTGCCAGCGCGATAAGCGGTTGTCTGAAACATCGAGAAAATTATGCTGAACTGGTTGGATCAGTGAGTCGTTTATAAGGAAATGGGAAGGGGTTAGGACTTGAAAATCGTTAGGATCTGTTGTTAAAGGAGTCATTGGTCGGGAATTTAGAGCTGCTTCTATTTCCGTGAGTATGGTATAAGTTTCTTCAAACGTAAATGCTTTTCCTTGAGTCACAGTATACAATTGCTTTTTCATACTCTTTACGGCCGCCTCCCAAAGTCCACCAAAATGAGGGGAGCGAGGCGGTATGAAACTCCACTTGATTCGTTGCCTTGCCAAAAATGTTGATATATCCGGTTCTGTTTCACGCAGAAATTTAAAGATCTCTTCTAACTTACGCGCCGCTCCTACTAGATTCGTACCATTATCCGAAAACATCTCGGCGCAAATTCCTCGTCGAGCGGTAAAGCGACTTAGAGCAGCCAAAAAAGATTCTGTTGTCAATTCTGTTACCAGCTCTAGGTGGATAGCTTTGGTACTGAAACATGTAAACACTGCAACATACGCCTTCGATATATGAATTTTCCCACGGCGTCTACTCTCTCTTACTTGCAGCGGACCAGCATAGTCAACTCCCGTTACTAAAAACGCACGCGTAAAACCAACTACTCGTTCTTTAGGTAAATAACCCATTAACACGTCTGGTGAAGTAGGTTTGAAACGAAAACATTTAAGACATCTTTTTACAGTATTTTGAGCTTCTCTTCGACCACTGAGAGGCCAAAACTTTTGACGAATTGAATGCAAAAGTTGCTCTGGAGGGCAATGCTTAAGACGAATATGCTCCTCACGCAAAATTGTGGTAATTATATTATTTTTTGATGGCAAAAGTATGGGATGTTTTTGTTCTTCAGCTAAATTAGCGTTCTGTAGTCTACCACCTACTCGAATGACGCCTTCCGTGTCTAAAATTGGACTTAAGGAGCGTAGGGGACTTTTGCGTGGAAGTATACGATTATTTTTCAAGCAGCTTAGTTCTAATGGAAACCTTTCCTGTTGAATCCACCGAGCGATTGTACTTTCTGCTTTATCAAGTTCAGCAGGTGCCAAGCATCCTCTTTTCTTTTCCTTAGTAAATGCCGTGCGAAATCTATGACAATACGCTATGACGCGCGTTAGCTTATAGTAGGATGAATATTTTTGCAGTATATCAGAGGTGTTAAATGTGGCCAATGATTGTCTCTGGCGCTTCGATGTTAGCCGGGCATCTCTCGACTTTTCGGAGCCATGGAGGTCCATACCACCACAGATTGCAATTAATTAAAATGTCTGCCGTAATGCCTCTGGATAGCATATCCGCAGGATTTTCTTCTGATGGCACGTGCTGCCATGTGGCATGTGCAGTTAAGTCTTGGATCTCTGTTACCCTGTTCGCGACAAATGTTTTTAAAAGATTAGGCTCTGATTTGATCCATCCCAGGACGATGGTGCTATCACTCCATAACCTGACTTGATTAATTTTATCCTGAAACGCTGCCTCAGTTGATTGAAGTAATTGTGAAAGCATCCTTGCTGCTTCAAGCTCTAATCTGGGTAAAGAGATCGTTTTCAACGGTGCCACCTTCGATTTTGCACACAGCAGATGTGAATGTTCTACGCCTTGTTTATCTACACTAACAGCATATAAACATGCTCCAAAAGCACGCTCGGAAGCATCTCCAAAACCGAACAAATCAAATTTACTCGCGTGATTGCCTGGATTAATATTTCTAGGTATTTAAATATCGTTAATCTGAGTTAATGGCGAATAATAATTTTCCCAAATATCTAATTCATCTTCCGCCAGAGGTTGATCCCAGTCTATTTCCTTAGACCATAATGCATGAATATTTTGCCATGCCATAATGCATGAATATTTTGCCTTTTGCATGAATATTTTGCCTGCATGAATATTTTGCCTGCATGAATATTTTGCCTTTAATAAGAATAGGTGCAACGAGTCCTAAAGGGTCAAATATTTGTGATATTTTCGACAAAATAGTGCGCTTGGTCAAAACGGTTCCCTTCGATAGTTCAACTTTATATTGCAGAATATCTTTTTCAGAATTCCAAAGAAGTCCCAATGTCTTAAGAGCCTCTGCTTTTTCAATTGTAAATAGGTTATCTGCCGTACACTGCTCGTTAAGATCCTTTAAAATTCGCCGATCATTTGATCTCCATTTTCTTAAAGGAAATTTACCTTTATTTAAAAGTTCAGATAGTTGCTTCTGCAGTCGAATGGCACCGTGAAGTGAACTCTCACCCGTCAAGACATCGTCCATATAAAAATCTTCTTCAATCACCTTTGCTGCTAAGGGAAACTCCTGTCGATATAATGATGCAAGCTCACGTAAACATCTTATCGCAATATATGGCGCACACACTGTTCCATACGTGACCGTGTTTAGCTGATACACTCGAGGATTTTCTTCTGTGCCCCAATTCCAAAGAATGAGCTGTAAGCTGCGATCATCAGGATGCACCAGTATCTGCCTAAACATTTTCTCAATATCAGCTGTCATAACAAACTCATGCGTTCTAAAACGTAAAATAATTCTCAAAAGATCTCTTTGTAGATTTGGGCCTGTCATGAGCTTGTCATTCAACGATGTCATCCGTGAGGTTGGAGTAGACGCGTCAAATACGACACGTAGCTTTGTCGTTACGCTAACTGGTCGGATTATAGCTTGATGTGGAATAAAATATGTTTCTTTACTAACTCTGTGTCATCAAGCAATGTCATATCTTTACGCATTAAATATTCTTTCAAGAACTCGCAATAAGAATCTCTTAGTTTTGAATTTCGACGTAATCTTCTCTCCAGTGAAATAAGACTATGATGTGCTGTTTTTCTTGAATCTCCAAGCGCAACGTCAGGTCGGATTGGCAATCGTACGATAAATCGGCCTTCGGAATTTCTCTGAACTGTCTCACTGAAATGCATCTCACACATCACTTCTTCTTTGGTATATGCATTAATTTTAGCAAACGATTCTTGCTTCCAAAATCGTTCAAGCTGTTGTTGTAGCTGATCGTTCGTAACAGTCAAGCATGTGTTAACAACTTCTTTTTTTTGACGAATTTCACCTCCAAGAATCCAGCCCAATCTTGTATTCTGCATTGCTGGCTGTCCATAGACTTCATTGCGCGGTGAACCAACAAGAATTTTCCAATATAACCCAGCTCCGATAAGCATATCAATCTGCCCTGGTTTATTAAAGACTGGATCAGCTAAGCTTATATTTTCTGGTATGATTAGTTTTTTAACATCTAATTCAATTTGTGGAATTCTTCCAGTAATTTTGGGAAGAGCGACACATTCCAATGACGTCACAAAATCACTATTCAGAGACCTGATTTGTACTTGCACAACCTTATTAGTATTTGTTGTCGATTGATTGATGCCACTTATGTGTCTACACTCATTGATCAATGGTAACTTGAGTATTCTCGTTAGCTCTGTAGTAATAATATTGGTCTGCGAACCCGGATCCAGTAAAGCACGACAAACTACCTGATTTCCCTCTCGATCTTGAACGTGAACTTGTGCGGTAGAAAGCATAACACTTGACTCTACTTTTGGAATACTAAGTAAATTAACAGGTGACTCATCTTGTGAAAAATCTGGAGGAACTGTTTTGTACTTCAAACCTGCGTTGTTAATTTCATCTTTATGTAGCAACGTATTATGACGCCTATTGCATTTTCTGCAACTAGAACTTTTGCAACTTTGTGCAAAATGCCCTGCACTAAGACAGTTTAAGCAAAGCTTATTTTTTATAATTGCCTGTTTTCTTTCATCTACCGTGAGCTTCAAAAACTTCTCGCAACGATTTACTGTATGAGAACCAGCACAAAAATCACAGGAATATGAAGTGGAAACTAACGAAACGCTCTTTTCACATCTCTTGTTACTTTTCTTTTCAATGTTTTGCGCTTGCTTTAAAGTTTGCAATTTTGGGTTATTCTGAGAAAGCATTCGCAATGTGTGACAACGATCATTCAAAAATTTTATAAAGTCAACTAACTTTGGCATATTAGTCTCATTGCGTTCCCTAATCAGATTTTGCCAATCGCGCTGTTCAACGTAATCGAGTTGTTTCTTTGATAAATGAATAATTAATGTATCCCAATGAGAAACGGGTTGTTGCAGTGTCCCTAAAGCGGAACATGGGTTTGAATGTGCCAAATCATCTTTCTTATTGATTCAGCTTTGTCATCCTTATTAATTTGAGGAAACTTAAACAATTCTTCCAAGTGATTTTCTATAACCATCATCTTGTTATCATACGTATCTTTAAGCAGCTTCCAGGCATTCGCATAGTTTTCATTTGATATAGTGAAACCTTCAATCACTTTTCTTGCTTCTCCTTGCAATACACCAATCACATACTGATGTTTCTGCATAGCCGGAATGTCTGGACCCGAATCAATGGTTGTCTCAAAACTGTTTTTGAATACCATCCATTTAGTATATTCCCCATCAAACTCTAATAGTTTAATATCTGGTAACTTTGCTTTGTAGTGCATCTCTTGATGCATTACACTAGGCGTTGTTGCGGCTGGTCTATACTGAAAGCCCTGTTCTACCCTATCAATACACTCCTGTGCAGCAGCAGCAGCTGCAAAATATTTTTCTTCAAATGCTTCCAACTCTTTTTCACAGTCTACATAAAAGTTTTCTGCACCGTCCTCGTCCGGCTGTTTGATCTCACGGATTTGCTCATGCCAGCATTCAAAATTGTTTAAATACTCGTCAAGTTTCTTTAACCTCACTTTTGCTTCAGAAGCTGTGGTTTCTGGATTCTTCTCCATGCTCAACATATTTAATCAAATAAAGGAAAGGAATAAAGTAAGGACGCGACTCACTTACCGAATGGAGCGCCAGTGCTCTGCTGCTTTAGTCCCGCGATGCGTTGAGTCAGGCGGCTTCTAACAAGCGTCTGTCCTCTGCTTTGCAATTACTTGCCAAAGCTTCCGTCTGTTATCCAAGATTGCTGAATCTTCTGTTCTCCAAAGCCCCACGTTGGGCGCCAAATGTTAATTCTTAGGCCTTGACTTAAATAAAAACTCAGCAATAATGATTTATTGGCTTTCATTGCAAAACTCAAGATTCTGCGCAGCTATCGCTGCTGTTCGTTATTTTTTTTTTTTTTTTTTTTTTTTTTTTAATGATTTGCGTTTTCTTCCTTTCTCTTTCATGCCAGGGCATTGCCAAGCTTAAATAAAATATAAGGAAATGAAAGTAATGCCAGTGATGCCAGTGTATCGCATTAACAACATCTTTTTTCGAATTTGATACAATGGCCGCTACATCTGAGATCATGAGACGAACTCCGATAAGGGCTGCTTGAAGCTCTAAGCGCGGGTTCGAGAGAGGTCGCAGCGGAGCAACCTTTGACTTGGATGCGACTATTTGAACATTCACTGTTTCACCATAGTCAATTCGAAAATAGCAGACAGCTGCATAAGCACCTTCACTCGCATCAACGAAAGTGTGAAGTTGAATTTTACAATCTTTTTCATATAAATTATGTGAATAGCAACGCGCCACATTTACTTTCTGAATCATTGGCAAATATGAACACCAACTTCTCCATTTTCCAAACAATAGCGGAGTAAGCTCCTCATCCCAATCGATACCACTTCTCCAGATTTCCTGCAAAATTATTTTAAGATATGACATGATGCATGCTACAAAGCCTAATGGGTCGAAAATCGACATCAACACTTGCAAGACTTCTCGCTTTGTTGGATTGACATCAACACTAAAAACATTACGGCGCAAACGAACAAACTTTAAAATGTAGGTAAATACGTCTCTCTCTGGCTCCCAATACATGCCAAGGATCTTTTCAAAGTGAGTAATCCGTTCGCTGCTGTCAAAAGTTTTGTTTGTATTTTTACTGCTCTCACGAAGTGCTTTTAGAACGGCTTGCAAGTTCGAGGACCAGTTCCTAATGTGAAATCCACCCTTTGCATGAATTTCACGCACAGACTTTGCGAAATCTATAGCTTCTTCAACAGTTTGCGCTGAATCTATGAAATCATCGACGTAGTGGTGGTTAACAATTGCGTTTGAAGCCTTGGGATGTATAGCCGCATGTGTTTTTGCATTCCTATCGCGCACATAATGAGCGATACAAGGCGAACATGATGCACCGAAGCTTAAAACATTAAGTTTGTATACATTTATACGTTTTTCGCTCGCATTCCACCAGAGAAAGCGTTGTGCATCAGCGTCCGGCTCCTTCACCATTATGCGGTGGAACATTTCGGATATGTCTCCACAGATGGCAAAGCGTCCCATTTTAAAATTAAATAAAATATTAAGAAGTGAGATGATCAGATCTGGGCCCTTTACCAAAAAATCATTTAATGCATTGCCTTCAGTTTTAGCAGCCACATCCCATACTAATCTGATTTTTCTGGCTTATGTGGATTACGGACGATGAATATAGGTAGGTACCATATCTTACCACCTTTCTCACTAATTGCATTTTCATTCAGGCGAGTTGCGTACCCTTTTTCAATTAAATTTTGAATTTGTTGATTTAATTCTAAAGCTAGTTGAGAATTTGTACTAATTTTACGGTTTAAGCAGTGCATACGTCGAAGAGCAGTTGACAAGCTATTATGTATTGGGGTTGAAATTAATTTTAAAGGTTTTTTTCGGTTTTTGAGCATTTATTTAGAAACAACGGTACAATGTATATTATTCAAAGTATTGTCCATCGTTAGCTACAACATTTTCCCATCTTTTTGGCAGCATATGGATTCCGCGCCGGAAGAACGACTCGTCTTTTGAGGCAATCCACGAATCGACCCATTTTTTGGTATCCTCGTAAGGAGTGAAGCGCTGCTCAGCCAAGCCATGCGTCATCGATCTGAATAGGTGGTAGTCGGAAGGAGCTATGTCTGGGCTATAAGGCGGGTGGGGTAGCACATCCCAATTCAGCGCCTCCAACGTTTTCTTGACGGTTCTTGCAACATGTGGCCGTGCGTTGTCATGTTGAAAAACCACTTTGTCGTGTCTTTTGCCATATTCCGGCCGTTTAACCTTTAATGCTCGGCTCAATTGCATCAATTGTTGTTGGTAGCGTTCCCCAGTGATGGTTTTGTTAGGTTTTAGCAGCTCATAGTACACTTCAAACTTTTTCGGCTGGCCCGGACGCTCTTTGTCTTCCGTATCAAAATCACCACTTTTAAACCGACGGAACGAGTACTCACAAGTAGAAATCGATGGAGCATAGTCCCCGTAAGCCTCAGTAAGCGTGCGTTGTGCTTCAACCGCTTTTTTCTTCAAATGGAAGCACAAAAGTAAACCTTCCCGCAAATTGCGTTTTGTTGGAACGAAAGTTGACATGTTCACAGAGAAAAAAATATATGTTGTTTACACTTCAGTGGAATGACACATACTAAAAAATGAAGCTTAGACAATGTGCTTTGAAATGAATATAGTCACAGGTGTGCCCGATGCGATCTATTGATAGTTACGCCATCTCTTAGAAAACCTTTAAAACTAATTCCAACACCCAATAACTCATTTACACCATCTTTCCATATTAAACCTATACTATATCTGTTCTCTTTTAGCTGACAAGTCTTATCAAGAATTTTAATGGCGCGTTTTTCTTCTTTGTATATGGAGCTGCTGCTATGCGGGTCGGTTATACCTATGTTTTCCTCAGACATATAATTTCTTAGCATCTCGTGAATGTCGTCATCCTTTTTGCAGCTATGTAGATTTAGACTTCTACGCATACGAGGCGACTGGCCGCCGCCCAGAATTGTCCATCCTAATCTGGTTTTGATTGCAACTGGCTGGTTCCAACCTCCTTCGCGAATTTTTAGAGAAGCAATTATGCTAGAATTGTTTATTCCGATGATCAACGAAGGTACCGCGCCTCTGTAGCCTTGAAGAGGTATATCACTCAGGTACGGGTATCTTTCCTTAACTTCTGACACTACCATAGATTCAGCTGCCATATTCATGTTTCTTACAGTATGAACGTTACGCAGTGGAAATATTTGAGCATTCATTTTCGCTGCAGATATTTTAATGTCAATTCTTCTAGAATTGTTTTCATAGCGTGTCACATCTCCTGTCCAATGAATACACAACGGCTCGGGCGTACCTGTTTCGTTCAATTCATCAGCTAAACTCTCTTCAAGTAGTGTTAAAGTTGAACCGTCGTCCATGAAAGCATATGTTGAGATGACTTTTGATTTTCCATATAGCTGCACTGGTAAAATTCCGAAATATGATTTTGTTTCTTCACTATCTGTGTGATGGCTATTTGCTGCGGCATGCGAAATACCTGTTGCTACTGAAACTTGCGGAGCACTCTGCGCCACGCCTGTTTGTTCATGCGCAGCATTTGAATTGTGGAGCAGCTTATTATGCTTTATTACGCATCCATCTACGCCACAAGATTTGTTGTTCCAGCAGCGACGTTGGTGCTGGCAGAGGCACTGGCGGCACAATTTTTTACTTTTTAAAACATCCCACCTTTGTGTAACAGACATGTCTAAAAATTGTTGACACTTGAAAATTTTATGATCGTGATTGCACAACGGGCATTTTTTAATGTTTTGGACTTTCGACTCAATTGCCTGTTGAGTGTTCAAATGCCCTTCTTTACGCTGCATTCTTTTCTCATCTGATGCTGCAATGGCTGGAGTCGTTACTCTGCAAGCTACCTCTGCGATAGTGTGAAGCCAATCTGAGAGATGTTGCAAATTGGGTGATTTTATATTTTGTGAATGTAGCGCCCAATTAAGCATTGTTTCAGGACCCAATTTGCTCACGAATTCCTCCATGGCTTGCACGAATTGTGGCGCAGACATTTTTTACTGCAAAAGAAAAATCAATAAGAGCATCGAGCCTGCCCTTTGGTGCTGACATCTTGCGTGCCTTTTTAAATAAAATTTTCAAAATAAATTCTGGACGACCAAAATACATTTTTAGGGAGTGGATTATATCTGGTACCAACTCTGGCACCATTAAACAATGTCGCACGACATCCCTTGCTTTTCCATGCAAACACTTTTGCAGCCGAATCAAGTTTTCTTGATTTGTGTAGCCAGCCAACAGGGTACTATGCTCAAACGAGCTAATAAAAATTGGCCACTCTCTTGGATCGCCACTGAACGCTGGTAACTCTTTGGGCACGGATTGCCTCGCTGCTAGCTGCGATGATGTAAAGTTACAGATTTCGTTTCGCGTTTCCGAGAAGGGGTGCTCTGGATGTTGGGGTAATTGAATGTAGTTGCTTGATTCACTGCGGCTGTGCTAGAGTTTTGGTCGCCCTGCGAAAAAGTTTGTTTTTTGAAAGGAGGCTTACCTGGACGATTATTGACCGACTTTTGACCAACACCTTCCTGTGGCATGCTGATTGAAAGCTGATGATCAGATTTATCTTCGGAGTCCGATTCACATAAAATTTTATACTTTTGGAGCAGGAACTCTTCCTTTAATCGAAGATGCTCTTCCAGCTGCTGAAGTTTGTACTGCTTCTTTTTGCAAATGACATTTGCAGAAGTTGTCTCTGCTGCAGGCTGCTTGCAATTGTTGCTTCCGTGTTGCGGTTGTGGATTCATTTCCACTGCCTGTTGGCCACGTTCGCTATTCGCGGAAGACGGCTGCTATATATTGAGGTTAGGTTCAACCGCAGTCTGTCTGTCGAACACAGTTTCGTCGTTGTCATCCGTATGAATCGCAGGACAATTGCTGGAGTTTTCATCAGTACTTGACATCATTGTATGCGCTTTGCAACTGCTTTTTCTTGGATAGAAAGCGTTTGTAGCAACCAAGAAATTTAAAGAAATTGTAACATCTAAATAATAAGTCCAAGATTTAAGAGCGCGTGTTTCATTTATTAGTTCAGCTGCACTTTAAATTTCTAAAGTACAATTTCCATGTAATACATATAAATAAATCATCAGTTCATTATTACCTTGGGTTTCTTGACTTTAGATTAAATTATAAGATTTAACAAACAAAAATTCTTTAATTTGTGCAAAACCCGTGACAATTATTCGCTGTTCAATGTATGAAAGGCAGAATGCAAAGCAAAGAAGAAACTACATAAAGCAAATTTAAGAACGTCAAATGTCAAAGAACGGAGCTGCCACCTTACTGCCCTGTAGCCAAAGTTGGATTAGTGTTCGTCGGCAACATGCTATATTTCCGACGGTTTTGGTGGTATTAGACGTCATTTTGGTAATTTAGTTTGTATGCTAACTGTCGGCAACTGTACTAAAAATGGGTTGCCAGACCCCATTTTACCGTACACAAATCCATACAAATTTTATATATCAGAAGGTTTTCGTGGTATTAGACTAAAATTTGGTTATTTATTTTATATACTCACTGTCAGCAACTGTACTAAAACTGGGTAATGTCCATCTACTAGAAACCTGGAATGGGCATTGTATAAGATGGTGTGGTTCCGCCCATACAATTAAAATTTGTAATATCGAATAGCTTTATTTATTTATTTATTTATTTATTTATTTCAATTCAGTCAATGAACAAGTTCTTACAGACTAGCAATAATTATAATAATATGATAAGAGAAAAGATCATAATGTATTATAAAAAATAAATTAATTTTGGAATAACTTTGGAAGTAAAAGTAACGGTACTTACATACAAACTCCAAATGGAGTTACTATTTGGTAATGCCCTGCTACTGGGAAACTGTAACGGGCAGTGGAAAATGACAGTGGTGTCAAACTATGGGTCTAAGAAAAGTTTTGAATATAATTATTATGTTCCGATATAGTTGCTGCGTGCAGAAACGCGCGCCGGGAAAAAGCTAGTACTTTATATTATTTAAACTGTTTATGTTTTTGTTGTTTGTTATATTATGTGAAACAAAACTAAAAAAACATTAATTAAAAAAAAAAACTCTTTTCGTTTTTGAAGTTACAGTTTTTTTATTGATAATACAGTTGTTAAGAACCAACTTGTAACAGCAGTTCAATGCCCACCCAGGAAAACTATGATCTGGCGAACAGAATGGGACAGCTTTAAAAACTATATTGTAAAAAAACATTTATTTTAGGTTACAGTATATATAGAGACATATAAAGATATATAAACAAGAGAAAATTTGCTCTTATAAAAAAATCAAAGTTAAGTTTTTCAATGCAAGTTTGCTTGTTGCTGGTTACCTAAGGTCTACACGAGACACTTTTTATAACAATTCCAATACTCTCACACATTTTTTACTAGCACAATCACATTTTATCGGTCGGCAGCTCAATTGTCTTAATAATCAGGCAGACACTTGAACTAACAACGATTTGACGTGGGCGGACAATTTTTTAAGTTTTCTTTTGAATTATTTTAAGTCTTGGCGTTTGTTTGTGAAAAATATTTTGGAAAATGAAAAATATTTATTATTTTTTTGAAGTTTTCTCTATTATTTCTTTCCACTTTCAAAAAACACATTTTATAACTAAACAAATGTCGTTTATTGTCATGCAATTGTTACGCCCACCTAAGTCATGATAGATCATTTTCTTTGAATTGAAAAAAAATCGACAACTAATATGAATTAAAAAAATTTTTATAACAATTGTCTTGTGCAGACGCAGCGTTAGGTTCCCATCCATGCGGCAAATTGTTAGTGATGTATAAGGTTGTTAATGAATTGTAAGTTATTAGTTAATGTCTGTATTGGTGTTCGCACTGTTCGGCAAGTCGTAGACCTTGCTTTAACACTTTGTTTTAACACTTTCACAGGCGATATTTGCGATAAGGTCCCCATTTTTTATCAAATGTAATTTTGCAGACTTTGAATGTTTTTTTTAATCTTGTGTATAATATCGGGTCTCCAACCGAGCTTGTGGATGGTGGGTGAGTATGGTTCTTTAATTTCGGTAGGACAAAATGTAAGAAGCATCTAGACAGGATTTTCACCTAGGTCGCACTTGGCGGATTAGTAATTTAGCTTGCCCAGTGCTGATATTACTGAGTGAGTGGGGATAGTATAAATTTAGATACCAATTATAATTACTGCATCCATATTATTTCGTTTCTGAAGAGTAGGATAAGCATTCTGTTCATTAGGGCGTATTGAATTACAATTTTTTTACGAATTTCACATTCTAAAAGGTCTCAAAAGTTTCATGGGGTTTTTGGTGATCTTGACAACCCCATGAAACTTTTAACCCTACTGTTCATTAGGGCGTATCGAATTACAATTTTTTTCGAATTTCACATTCTAAGAGGTCTCAAAAGTTGCATGAGGTTGTCAAGATCACCCAAAAAAAATTTTAAGGAAAAAAAGGATGTCTACCTGTCCCACAAGGACAAAGTTGTTTTTTGAGGAAAACAGTAAAAAATAACGACCTTAAAATGCTTTGACTTTTATAAAAAAAACTACGTATGTCTTAAAACAAAAGTAGGTATAGGCTTAAACTAACAATATATTGGTAAACACGATGCCACTCACAATTCTTATCCACAGTGTCCTGTGTGAAGGATATTCGAAGCAAAAGTTGTAATCGAGATAGCACAGATCTTTTGATTATTACCCAATAGTCTAAATTTTGGTGGTATTGATTATACTGCTAACGTATTCCTTACATTTGCCGAATTAATAATTAGCATAATTTTTGCATATGTATTTTTCTATTTTTGAGAAATGTATACTTGAATGCAATATTTTAACTTTTTCAAAAACATGAATATAAGATTTTATATCTCGTGTACCAGAAATGAAACCGAAGAAACTTTGCTCAATTTAAATTCTTCAAATATATCTTAACAACACCCTGTCTAAAAATATTATTTTAAAATACCAGCTTAAGGCCACGATTTTGTTTTCTATTTTGATACTTAAAAAAAAAACAAAATACTTCCTAATATGAAATTTAACAATTTCATCAAAAAATATCAAAGTAGAAAATAAAATTATGGCCTTAACCTGGTATTTTAAAATAATACTTTTAGAGAGGATGTTGTTAAGAAATATTTGAAGAATCCAAAATAAGCAAAGTTTCTTCGGTACCATTTCTGGTACCCGAGATATAAAATCTTATATTCATGTTTTTGAAAAAGTTAAAAAATTGCATTCAATTATACTTTTCTCAAAAATAGGAAAATGCATATGCAAAAATTATGCTAATTATTAATGCGGTAAATTTAAGGAATACGTTAACAGTATAATCAACACCACCAAAATTTAGACTATTGGGTAATAATCAAAAGTCCTGTGCTATCTCGATTTCAACTTTAGCTTCAAATATCCTTCACACAGGACACTGTGGATAAAAATCGTGAGTGGCATCGTGTTTACCAATATATTGTTAGTTTAAGCCTATACTTACTTTTGCTTTAAGACATACGCAGTTTTTTTTATAAAAGTCAAAGCATTTTAAGATCGTTATTTTTTACTGTTTTCCTCAAAAAACAACTTTGTCCTTGCGGGGCAGGAAGACATCCTTTTTTTTCCTTAAATTTTTTTTTGGGTGATCTTGATAACCCCATGCAGCTTTTGAGACCTCTTAGAATACGATCTAAATTTTTCGATACGCCCTACTGTTCATGGCTCTGAGCTAGAGCAGAAGAGAGATCCACTTCCCGAGGTTTTTGTCTGTTAACGAATCTTATTAGTTGGCTGCTATCCAGGTCCACCTGGATTGTTCTTTTACGGAATACTCAGAAATCTGCAAAAAAAGTAGTCGCATACAAAAACATGTTGTCACGTCAAATTTAACAGTATCACGGCATGTAACGGTATTAATCTTAAGAGAATTTTTTTTACATTACTACATCATTAATTTTTTGGAATTTGTACAGTATGCAAAATGAGTTCAACCAAAGAAAGTGTACGCGAATTAATTGTGCGTAAAAAATAAGATTTTCCACATTTGTCTCACAAGACATTGTAAAAAAATTAAACTTGCACAATCGACAGTAACTCTCGTGCTTAAAATCTTCAATGAACGATGGAAAGAAATGGATTGGAATGGAGTGGAGGAAAAAATGGATTCACCTTAAAAAAACTAAGACATTGATGGATTTATATAAACAAATTTCAGGACTTTCCATTAGAGATGTGATCAAAAAAGTGCATATGTACAGAAAGTTCGCAGAGAGAAGAGTCTACCCTTAAGGTTCCATTAGCCCCGAACAGAAATGTCAAGCAAAACACATAGGTTAAAACTCGTTCAATTTCTTATTGCTTGTGGTCCCCTTAGACTACTTAAAAAATTTGCGACCCTTTTAGTAAAGAATTTCTTCAAAATATTTTTAATAAGTTCAACATTTTTTATTTTTTGTAGTCAATAAGCAGAAAATCAGAACTAAACGAATTCATAAAAAATAGGTAATTTGAAATAAATAATTAAAAAATAAATGATTTAAGTCAATAAACTTAAAAAACAGACTGCAATGAATTCATAAAAAGCTACCCTTTTGAAAAACTATAATATAAAATAACACTACTCCACAAATTTTCGAAAACTTTCACCACAACGAATTGCGATAACATTTTCTATAGTATAATTTTCCATAGAATCCGAATATCGTAATGATTTTTTTGGATTAGCCCCAATTTTTTAAGGAAATGGAAAAATTAAAAAAATCCACTATTTGGAACACATACTTTACATAAATGCTTGTGAAAACTTACATGTTCAGTCAATGAATTTTAATTTAATTGCATGTAGTAGAGGAGAGTCAGATAAAAATTTAAAGGTATAATATGTGCCAATAACATCAGTGATATGGCTGTTATGATCCCAAACAGGTAAAAAAAAAATCACGTTTTTCGTTTTTTTATAAACATATTTTATGTTTGAAGCCCCATATTTCAAAATAATTATATGGGAGAGAAAAACTTAGCCCTCTTGTGTCATAGAGAATTTTATTACAAAAATTTCAAGTATAAACATGTCTAAAGAAAATTCATAATTCACTAACTTTTTTAATTTTTTTCTTACCATTAGGTAAAAATGGGTCGCTGAATCCGAATCTGATGTCAGAATTTAAAAATTTTGATATTTTAACAATAGCGTTACCACCTAATAATATATTTTTTTAAGAGTTTTAAACATTAGATATCTTACAGTTTTAGGGGGTCGCTAATTTCGAATCTAATGTCAGAATTTTTAAATTTAAGATGGCTATAGGGTTGCCACCTAGTTTTTATTTTTACGAATTCGGTGCTTTTCGAACACTAGGTAAAAATGGGTCGCTGAATCTGCATCCGTTGTCAGAATTTCAAAATTGTAAAATTTGGCAGCCCTATACGGATACCTAGTGTTCGCCCCAGCACCGAATTCGTAAAAATAAAAGAATTAGGTAGCAACTCTATCAGACATCTTAAATTTTAAAATTCTGATATCAGAATCGAAATCAGCGATCCAATAAAACTATTGGAAAATGTTTAAAGTTCTTAAAAAAGCATATTATTAGGTGGCAACCCTATAGTATTCAAAATTTCACAATTTTGAAATTCTGACAACGGATACGGATTCAGCGACCCATTTTTACCTAGTGTTCGCCCCAGCAACAAATTCGTAAAAATAAAAACTAGGTGGCAACCCTATAGCCATCTTAAATTTTGAAATTCTGACATTAGATTCGAAATTAGCGACCCCCTAAAACTGTAATATATCTAATGTTTAAAACTCTTAAAAAAATATATTATTAGGTGGCAACGCTATTGTTAAAATATCAAAATTTTGAAATTCTGACATCAGATTCGGATTCAGCGACCCATTTTTACCTAATGGTAAAAAACAAATCATTGTATGCATGCATTCCCCAATTTAACTGCAATAAAATATTTTTTTATCAAAAAATGGTTTGTGCATTGATGTTAAAAACGTTAGTGAATTATGAATTTTCTTTAGACTTGTTTATACTTGAAATTTTTGTAATAAAATTCTCTATGACACAAGAGGGCTAACTTTTTTTCTCCCATATAATTATTTTGAAATATGGGGCTTCAAACATAAAATATGTTTATAAAAAAACGAAAAACGTGATTTTTTTTTTACCTGTTTGGGATCATAACAGCCATATCACTGATGTTATTGGCACATATTATACCTTTAAATTTTTATCTGACTCTCCTCTACTACATGCAATTAAATTAAAATTCATTGACTGAACATGTAAGTTTTTACAAGCATTTATGTAAAGTATGTGTTCCAAATAGTGGATTTTTTTAATTTTTCCATTTCCTTAAAAAATTGGGGCTAATCCAAAAAAATCATTACGATATTCGGATTCTATGGAAAATTCTACTATAGAAAATGTTATCGCAATTCGTTGTGGAAAACCTTGTTGAGTAGTGTAATTAAAAAAAAAAACATAAAAATTCAATAATAATAATATAATAGAAAATTTAATGTGATATGCGGGGCATTTCATGTGGAGCGGACAACGAAAAAAAAGTGAGGTTCTAAAATTCATTCTATTGGGTATATTTATACTTCTAGGGGATATGAACGTGTTGACATAATATTTTTTGATTTGAGGTTTAGCTGTTAAGATATAGGATTCAATAGAATTCTACTGATTGACAGAAGGGCTTTTTTGATATTTTATTTTCATATTGCAGATAGTTATATTAAAATAAAGAATGTAAATTTGTTATAGGAAATTACTGTTCTTTTTGATTTTCTAATCAGTTTTAAAATTTGAATTTTTTTTCCAGTTTTAAGCCGGAAGTAAGTATTTCAAAAATTTTTTAACAACTTCGACCATTTAATTGGAATATTAAAACGGCAGAATAAAGTTTAACATTTATAAATGTTATCATAAAAATTGCAGAATGGTATCTAAATTAGTTAAGGAGCTAAATCAATTAGAGTGCGTACATGTCGCTCTGAGCGTGATACCTGTCGCTTCTTAAAGCCATTATAAAAATACATTATAAAGTTCTTTAATTTTACTTTAAAGAACTTTAAATTATTTTAATATTTAAATAATATTAATTATGAATTATTGTCTTGCCTATTTGTGTCATAAAAGGTAATTTTTATACCTCCACATTTAAAAAACGTAAAAGGGGTATATTAATTTTGTCGCTCCACTTGTAACGACCATAAGGAGGCGTGTGGGTATAGAAAAGTATTTATATTCTTGATTAGCATCACCACCCGAGTCGACTAAGCCATGTCTGTCTGTCTGTCCGTCTGTGATCACGATTACAGCCGTTATTTGTAAGATATCATCACGAAATTCGATATTTAAGGTGTAATAATATACAAAAGTGTAACAACTAAAAACAGGAGCTGTTTTCAAAAAATTTTTTTAGATATAAGAAGTTATTATTTTTTTAAAAAATTTATACAGATTATTGTACATTAAAAATACTTTATAAGAAAAATTTTTTTTTAAATACAGTTCTTTATTTCTTTATTTACAGTTCTTTATTTATACAGTAAAGTTTTTTATATACGTTGTACGGATATACGATTTTTTAAATATCCATTTAAAAATGTGTATGTATATTCTTAGAACTATAAAGAACACATTAAACAAAAAAAAAGAATAAGCTTGTATGTATCAAAAAAATAAAAGTTCGAAAATGAGCCAAATCGGATGAAAACCACGTCTACCTCCCAAAAAAAGTGACTATCAAAACGGTAAGATCTCTTAGAAATCCACAAAAATTAATATATGGACTTGAAATTTTACAAATAAGCTTAAATATGCACTTTGAGTATATAAACTTCCCTTTAGTAGGGAGGACTTTATCAAAAAATAACTTTATCAAATATCATCTTTAAAAACTATGACTATAACAGCTTAAGACTTTAAGTATACTTTGGTTCGGCCTTGGGGGTATTTTGACTTCAACAACGATTTTAATTATCACTAACCATTCCAGGGACCAGGGAACCAGTGTTGATTGCAATAAAATAATTGTAAAAATTATAAAACAAAATATTTTTTTTCTGATACAAAAATGTTTTATTCAGTTATAAATTTATCATTAAGAATGTATAGGTATCAAATGTTAAACTAGTTCAGAGTATGTATGTCTTTATGCATAAATAGGTGACCTCACACCAAGTTTACTATGTTGGTTTGTAATTTTTGCACAAACCAGCCAACTTTACCAAGGGCCCAGTGTGACATGCGCATACTCTAATTGATTAATATCCTAAACTAATTTAGATCCCATTCTGCGATCTTTATTGTAAAATTTATAAATGTTAACTTTTATTTTGCGGTTAAAAAATTTAAATTAAAATCGGCGAAGTTGTTAAAAAAAATATTTGAAATACTTACTTCCGGTTTAAAACTGGAAAAAATTTAAATTTAAAAACTTATAACAAAATCAAAAAGAGCAGTAAATATCCTATAAAAAAATTACATTCTTTATTTAATAATAATTATCTTTAATATGAAAACAAAATTAAAAAAAAAACCTTCCGTCAATCTGGTGAATTCTATAGAATCCTATATTTTTGTAATTTATTTATTTATAGTACGATAATAACTTAGTTCTTTTTATGTACAAACTTTGGATAAAATCTTCAGGATTATACAAATTATACAAAGTAAAGAAATTTAATTTAAACCATTATATTTACAATAAAATTAATCTTAATATTAATAAAATTAATATTAATTTCTAGAAATAGAAGAAACCGAAATAGAGTATGACAAAAGTGCTAAGAAGAGAAATGAAGAAGAAGAAAAGAAGTGTAGATTTTGGAAGAAAACTGGCTAGAAACATTTAAATAGAAGCAAAGTGCTGAAATACGGCACGTCTAAATCTTGTTATTTCTTTTAAAGCTCTTACATGACTCGGTAAAGAATTCCACAGGCGTGTGGCATTAATAAAAAATAATCTTGTGGAGTTGAGGTAGTTAAAGATTAGTGGAGTCAGCATGTAACTCCTTATTGAGTGACCGAATTGAATTTTTTCAAATAAATAAGGAGACATTTTAAACATTATTATTTTATGCAGAAAAGTACAATTTCTAGCATTGAGAAAGGTAATTATATCACTTCCTAGAATGCATTTTTTTAACTGAGAAATATGATCAAATTTTCGCAGCCCATATACATATCGTGTAATCTGGTTAAATGCTAAGTTAACTAAGTTTTAATTGAGATCGCAAGTCCAAATTGCTATAAACACATTCAGCATAAGTAATTATAGGTAGTATAAGTTGAATAACAAGCTTACACTTCATTCCAACAGGCATAAATTTAGCTGAAACTCTTAAGTTTCATAGAATATAGTATATTTTTCGAACCACGCTGTTGATGGGGTCACTGCAGGTTAGTGTAGAGTTTCATGTTAACCAAGATTTTTAATTTTGATAATCAGAGTTAGGTTTTTTTCTTTTAGAATTAGATCCGGTATATCCCCAAAGAAAACATTATCTTTGCTGATGGGTAGCACAAATGATTTTGACGCATTAAGTTGAAGGCCATTACTAAGAGCCCATTGGCCTATACTCTCTAGATTTTCATTAAGTCTGCATACCAGGTCTTTCATGAGACCAGATCTACGGGAAAGATATATCTGAATATCATCAGCATAAGCATACTTGGATGAATGCTTGCATACGCTGAAGATATCATTTGTAAAAATTTAAAATAAATGAGGACCTAGTACCGATCCTTGAGGGACGCCACTGCAAACATACGAAAGATTCGAAAAATTTTCACCGAACTTCCTGTACTCTACAGGAAAGATAGTTGTTCAGAAGGGACACAGCGCTGTCACAGAAGCCATACATATATTTAAGATTATAACATAGTAAAGTGTAATTAACTGTATTAAACGGTTTTGAAAAATCGAGTAAACATAGCAGTGTTACTGATTCATTATCATATGAGTGTCTTATAACGTCCAAAACCTTAATCATAGCAGTTGAGCAGCTATGTCTAGCGCGGAATCTTGACTGGTGTGGAGATAACAGCTTATTTTGCGATAGGTAGTTTGATATTTGATAAGCCATTAGAGATTCACAAATTTTAGATAAGGACGATAAAATGCTAAATGGCCTAAAATCATTAGGCTCATTTGCCGCTGTTTTCTTGGGAACAGGAAGAACAATTGCAGTTTTCCAAGAGCTTGAAAAGCAGGATGTTGTAAAGCAGTGGTTAATAATATGTGTCAGTGGACTGAGAATAAATGGTAATATTTTTTTTAAGAATTTAATATGAACTCCATCTGCTTCGACTGCATTTGATTTGATTTTTTTAACACATTTGCCGACATCGTTTTCATTTTCTACAGAAAACTCAAACGTTTGTTCGATATATTGTATTTGAGTTTCAAAATTTATATTAACAGAGTTCTGCGTGTAAGAAAGGAAAAAATTATTAAGTAGACCAGGATCGATAGAACATTCAAATTTTGTATTGCTATAAATACCAAGATTTTTGACATTTTTCTACAAAACTTTAGAAGGAAAAGATGTTTTAAGTTTGGAGAAAAAATACAGTTTTTTGAGAGTCTGAGAATACGTATTGATTCATTTTTAGCTGATCTATAGTTTTCCCATTTTTTCCACAGACCATGTAATTTATTACGCTTGTTTATGGCGTTTTGAACTCGGTTATTGAACCAAGGGCAGGAGGCATTCTTTATTGTGACACTACGAAGAGGAAGATAATTAGTAAAGAGTCTATCAATAATCTTCAAAAAAATAACTACCTTTTCATCATCAGTTTCACTGTTCCAAACTTCATTCCATTGAACTGAAAATAGATCTTGGAAGAGAGCAAAACGATTTATATTTTTAAAGTCATGGTATAAAAATGTATTTGTGGACACAGTGCGCACAAAATTGATATTAAAAGTACAAAAAATTAAATCATCTGACAAAAAATAAATTTGGTCGAACAGCACAACAGATGACATGTCAGAAACATTGAAATAATCTAAAAGACTGGGATTATCATTAAACGAAAACCTAGTTGACTTTTAACAACGTACAGACCGACAGACGAGATACTTTCATACAAGTTTTTGGTAAGGTTATCATTGCACAGTAAATTAACATTGAAATCACCACATATAACAAAGTAGTTGTAAGCCCTAACCAAAATAGACGAAACGAGACGATTGCAACTTGCCGAACGTTTACAATCGTTACATCTGTTTTAACATTTAACCCAAAATGAAACGAGTTCCTCTCTCCATCGTCTGAAAAAAGAAGAAGACTACCTGCACAGCTGTTGTTGACGAATTGAGACGCTAAAAGTTCGGTTGTTTCGGAACAGAACGTCTCGTCAAACCGTTTCATTTATTTCGATAAGTTTACGTTTGTTCATTTTGGGTTACAACATTGAAATGCATTTAAGCGAACATTTTCGTCTTCACTCGTTTCGGAGCAAATCGTCTATTTTGGTTAGGCCTATAGTGAAACTTCAGAAAAGTATGGTTCTATGCTATTGTGTTTGTAAGGGTTAAAAGATCACTATTGTCTACAACCCTTACAAACACAATAGCATAGAACCATACTTTTCTGAAGTTTCACTATAGGCCTAACCAAAATAGACGATTTGCTCCGAAACGAGTGAAGACGAAAATGTTCGCTTAAATGCATTTCAATGTTGTAACCCAAAATGAACAAACGTAAACTTATCGAAATAAATGAAACGGTTTGACGAGACGTTCTGTTCCGAAACAACCGAACTTTTAGCGTCTCAATTCGTCAACAACAGCTGTGCAGGTAGTCTTCTTCTTTTTTCAGACGATGGAGAGAGGAACTCGTTTCATTTTGGGTTAAATGTTAAAACAGATGTAACGATTGTAAACGTTCGGCAAGTTGCAATCGTCTCGTTTCGTCTATTTTGGTTAGGGCTTACAACTACTTTGTTATATGTGGTGATTTCAATGTTAATTTACTGTGCAATGATAACCTTACCAAAAACTTGTATGAAAGTATCTCGTCTGTCGGTCTGTACGTTGTTAAAAGTCAACTAGGTTTTCGTTTAATGATAATCCCAGTCTTTTAGATTATTTCAATGTTTCTGACATGTCATCTGTTGTGCTGTTCGACCAAATTTATTTTTTGTCAGATGATTTAATTTTTTGTACTTTTAATATCAATTTTGTGCGCACTGTGTCCACAAATACATTTTTATACCATGACTTTAAAAATATAAATCGTATTGCTCTCTTCCAAGATCTATTTTCAGTTCAATGGAATGAAGTTTGGAACAGTGAAACTGATGATGAAAAGGTAGTTATTTTTTTGAAGATTATTGATAGACTCTTTACTAATTATCTTCCTCTTCGTAGTGTCACAATAAAGAATGCCTCCTGCCCTTGGTTCAATAACCGAGTTCAAAACGCCATAAACAAGCGTAATAAATTACATGGTCTGTGGAAAAAATGGGAAAACTATAGATCAGCTAAAAATGAATCAATACGTATTCTCAGACTCTCAAAAAACTGTATTTTTTCTCCAAACTTAAAACATCTCTTCCTTCTAAAGTTTTGTAGAAAAATGTCAAAAATCTTGGTATTTATAGCAATACAAAATTTGAATGTTCTATCGATCCTGGTCTACTTAATAATTTTTTCCTTTCTTACACGCAGAACTCTGTTAATATAAATTTTGAAACTCAAATACAATATATCGAACAAACGTTTGAGTTTTCTGTAGAAAATGAAAACGATGTCGGCAAATGTGTTAAAAAAATCAAATCAAATGCAGTCGAAGCAGATGGAGTTCATATTAAATTCTTAAAAAAAATATTACCATTTATTCTCAGTCCACTGACACATATTATTAACCACTGCTTTACAACATCCTGCTTTTCAAGCTCTTGGAAAACTGCAATTGTTCTTCCTGTTCCCAAGAAAACAGCGGCAAATGAGCGTAATGATTTTAGGCCATTTAGCATTTTATCGTCCTTATCTAAAATTTGTGAATCTCTAATGGCTTATCAAATATCAAACTACCTATCGCAAAATAAGCTGTTATCTCCACACCAGTCAAGATTCCGCGCTAGACATAGCTGCTCAACTGCTATGATTAAGGTTTTGGACGTTATAAGACACTCATATGATAATGAATCAGTAACACTGCTATGTTTACTCGATTTTTCAAAACCGTTTAATACAGTTAATTACACTTTACTATGTTATAATCTTAAATATATGTATGGCTTCTGTGACAGCGCTGTGTTCCTTCTGAACAACTACCTTTCCTGTAGAGTACAGGAAGTTCGGTGAAAATTTTTCGAATCTTTCGTATGTTTGCAGTGGCGTCCCTCAAGGATCGGTACTAGGTCCTCATTTATTTTAAATTTTTACAAATGATATCTTCAGCGTATGCAAGCATTCATCCAAGTATGCTTATGCTGATGATATTCAGATATATCTTTCCCGTAGATCTGGTCTCATGAAAGACCTGGTATGCAGACTTAATGAAAATCTAGAGAGTATAGGCCAATGGGCTCTTAGTAATGGCCTTCAACTTAATGCGTCAAAATCATTTGTGCTACCCATCAGCAAAGATAATGTTTTCTTTGGGGATATACCGGATCTAATTCTAAAAGAAAAAAACCTAACTCTGATTATCAAAATTAAAAATCTTGGTTAACATGAAACTCTACACTAACCTGCAGTGACCCCATCAACAGCGTGGTTCGAAAAATATACTATATTCTATGAAACTTAAGAGTTTCAGCTAAATTTATGCCTGTTGGAATGAAGTGTAAGCTTGTTATTCAACTTATACTACCTATAATTACTTATGCTGAATGTGTTTATAGCAATTTGGACTTGCGATCTCAATTAAAACTTAGTTAACTTAGCATTTAACCAGATTACACGATATGTATATGGGCTGCGAAAATTTGATCATATTTCTCAGTTAAAAAAATGCATTCTAGGAAGTGATATAATTACCTTTCTCAATGCTA
The DNA here is from genome assembly GCA_943735915.1 of Pherbina coryleti. NCBI lineage: Eukaryota > Metazoa > Arthropoda > Insecta > Diptera > Sciomyzidae > Pherbina > Pherbina coryleti. The sequence goes on along the minus strand of OX030950.1, from coordinate 111,391,295 downwards.
GAAATTGTACTTTTCTGCATAAAATAATAATGTTTAAAATGCCTCCTTATTTATTTGAAAAAATTCAATTCGGTCACTCAATAAGGAGTTACATGCTGACTCCACTAATCTTTAACTACCTCAACTCCACAAGATTATTTTTTATTAATGCCACACGCCTGTGGAATTCTTTACCGAGTCATGTAAGAGCTTTAAAAGAAATAACAAGATTTAGACGTGCCGTATTTCAGCACTTTGCTTCTATTTAAATGTTTCTAGCCAGTTTTCTTCCAAAATCTACACTTCTTTTCTTCTTCTTCATTTCTCTTCTTAGCACTTTTGTCATACTCTATTTCGGTTTCTTCTATTTCTAGAAATTAATATTAATTTTATTAATATTAAGATTAATTTTATTGTAAATATAATGGTTTAAATTAAATTTCTTTACTTTGTATAATTTGTATAATCCTGAAGATTTTATCCAAAGTTTGTACATAAAAAGAACTAAGTTATTATCGTACTATAAATAAATAAATTACAAAAATATAGGATTCTATAGAACTCACCAGATTGACAGAAGGTTTTTTTTTAATTTTGTTTTCATATTAAAGATAATTATTATTAAATAAAGAATGTAATTTTTTTATAGGATATTTACTGCTCTTTTTGATTTTGTTATCAGTTTTTAAATTTAAATTTTTTCCAGTTTTAAACCGGAAGTAAGTATTTCAAATATTTTTTTTAACAACTTCGCCGATTTTAATTTAAATTTTTTAACCGCAAAATAAAAGTTAACATTTATAAATTTTACAATAAAGATCGCAGAATGGGATCTAAATTAGTTTAGGATATTAATCAATTAGAGTATGCGCATGTCACACTGGGCCCTTGGTAAAGTTGGCTGGTTTGTGCAAAAATTACAAACCAACATAGTAAACTTGGTGTGAGGTCACCTATTTATGCATAAAGACATACATACTCTGAACTAGTTTAACATTTGATACCTATACATTCTTAATGATAAATTTATAACTGAATAAAACATTTTTGTATCAGAAAAAAAATATTTTGTTTTATAATTTTTACAATTATTTTATTGCAATCAACACTGGTTCCCTGGTCCCTGGAATGGTTAGTGATAATTAAAATCGTTGTTGAAGTCAAAATACCCCCAAGGCCGAACCAAAGTATACTTAAAGTCTTAAGCTGTTATAGTCATAGTTTTTAAAGATGATATTTGATAAAGTTATTTTTTGATAAAGTCCTCCCTACTAAAGGGAAGTTTATATACTCAAAGTGCATATTTAAGCTTATTTGTAAAATTTCAAGTCCATATATTAATTTTTGTGGATTTCTAAGAGATCTTACCGTTTTGATAGTCACTTTTTTTGGGAGGTAGACGTGGTTTTCATCCGATTTGGCTCATTTTCGAACTTTTATTTTTTTGATACATACAAGCTTATTCTTTTTTTTGTTTAATGTGTTCTTTATAGTTCTAAGAATATACATACACATTTTTAAATGGATATTTAAAAAATCGTATATCCGTACAACGTATATAAAAAACTTTACTGTATAAATAAAGAACTGTAAATAAAGAAATAAAGAACTGTATTTAAAAAAAAATTTTTCTTATAAAGTATTTTTAATGTACAATAACCTGTATAAATTTTTTAAAAAAAATAATAACTTCTTATATCTAAAAAATTTTTTTGAAAACAGCTCCTGTTTTTAGTTGTTACACTTATGTATATTATTACACCTTAAATATCGAATTTCGTGATGATATCTTACAAATAACGGCTGTAATCGTGATCACAGACGGACAGACAGACAGACATGGCTTAGTCGACTCGGGTGGTGATGCTAATCAAGAATATAAATACTTTTCTATACCCACACGCCTCCTTATGGTCGTTACAAGTGGAGCGACAAAATTAATATACCCCTTTTACGTTTTTTAAATGTGGAGGTATAAAAATTACCTTTTATGACACAAATAGGCAAGACAATAATTCATAATTAATATTATTTAAATATTAAAATAATTTAAAGTTCTTTAAAGTAAAATTAAAGAACTTTATAATGTATTTTTATAATGGCTTTAAGAAGCGACAGGTATCACGCTCAGAGCGACATGTACGCACTCTAATTGATTTAGCTCCTTAACTAATTTAGATACCATTCTGCAATTTTTATGATAACATTTATAAATGTTAAACTTTATTCTGCCGTTTTAATATTCCAATTAAATGGTCGAAGTTGTTAAAAAATTTTTGAAATACTTACTTCCGGCTTAAAACTGGAAAAAAAATTCAAATTTTAAAACTGATTAGAAAATCAAAAAGAACAGTAATTTCCTATAACAAATTTACATTCTTTATTTTAATATAACTATCTGCAATATGAAAATAAAATATCAAAAAAGCCCTTCTGTCAATCAGTAGAATTCTATTGAATCCTATATCTTAACAGCTAAACCTCAAATCAAAAAATATTATGTCAACACGTTCATATCCCCTAGAAGTATAAATATACCCAATAGAATGAATTTTAGAACCTCACTTTTTTTTCGTTGTCCGCTCCACATGAAATGCCCCGCATATCACATTAAATTTTCTATTATATTATTATTATTGAATTTTTATGTTTTTTTTTTTTAATTACACTACTCAACAAGGTTTTCCACAACGAATTGCGATAACATTTTCTATAGTAGAATTTTCCATAGAATCCGAATATCGTAATGATTTTTTTGGATTAGCCCCAATTTTTTAAGGAAATGGAAAAATTAAAAAAATCCACTATTTGGAACACATACTTTACATAAATGCTTGTAAAAACTTACATGTTCAGTCAATGAATTTTAATTTAATTGCATGTAGTAGAGGAGAGTCAGATAAAAATTTTAAGGTATAATATGTGCCAATAACATCAGTGATATGGCTGTTATGATCCCAAACAGGTAAAAAAAAAATCACGTTTTTCGTTTTTTTATAAACATATTTTATGTTTGAAGCCCCATATTTCAAAATAATTATATGGGAGAAAAAAAGTTAGCCCTCTTGTGTCATAGAGAATTTTATTACAAAAATTTCAAGTATAAACAAGTCTAAAGAAAATTCATAACTCACTAACGTTTTTAACATCAATGCACAAACCATTTTTTGATAAAAAAATATTTTATTGCAGTTAAATTGGGGAATGCATGCATACAATGATTTGTTTTTTACCATTAGGTAAAAATGGGTCGCTGAATCCGAATCTGATGTCAGAATTTCAAAATTTTGATATTTTAACAATAGCGTTGCCACCTAATAATATATTTTTTTAAGAGTTTTAAACATTAGATATATTACAGTTTTAGGGGGTCGCTAATTTCGAATCTAATGTCAGAATTTCAAAATTTAAGATGGCTATAGGGTTGCCACCTAGTTTTTATTTTTACGAATTTGTTGCTGGGGCGAACACTAGGTAAAAATGGGTCGCTGAATCCGTATCCGTTGTCAGAATTTCAAAATTGTGAAATTTTGAATACTATAGGGTTGCCACCTAATAATATGCTTTTTTAAGAACTTTAAACATTTTCCAATAGTTTTATTGGATCGCTGATTTCGATTCTGATATCAGAATTTTAAAATTTAAGATGTCTGATAGAGTTGCTACCTAATTCTTTTATTTTTACGAATTCGGTGCTGGGGCGAACACTAGGTATCCGTATAGGGCTGCCAAATTTTACAATTTTGAAATTCTGACAACGGATGCAGATTCAGCGACCCATTTTTACCTAGTGTTCGAAAAGCACCGAATTCGTAAAAATAAAAACTAGGTGGCAACCCTATAGCCATCTTAAATTTAAAAATTCTGACATTAGATTCGAAATTAGCGACCCCCTAAAACTGTAAGATATCTAATGTTTAAAACTCTTAAAAAAATATATTATTAGGTGGTAACGCTATTGTTAAAATATCAAAATTTTTAAATTCTGACATCAGATTCGGATTCAGCGACCCATTTTTACCTAATGGTAAGAAAAAAATTAAAAAAGTTAGTGAATTATGAATTTTCTTTAGACATGTTTATACTTGAAATTTTTGTAATAAAATTCTCTATGACACAAGAGGGCTGCATATAAAGATATGAAGAAAAAGATAATAGATGATTGCAGGAAATATAAATCAACTTTGGTGGTTGAGTTCGACTATGCTCAAAATCTACCGCTTCCCAAACTCATAGTGTCTCAACACTTTTATAAAAGGCTTCTATGGCTGTACGTTTTTAATGTACATTGCCATAATGATGGAGTAAGTGCGTTCTACTGCTTTACTGAAAACGAAGCAAAAAAAAAATTCAAATACTGTTATATCATTTTTAAATGACTTCTTAAGAGCCAGCATTCAACGAAATCCAAATGTTACCAATATTGTTCTATTTTCTGATGCAGCAGGAAGCCAAAATAAAAACTATTATATGATTAATTTCTGCTTGTGGTTTGCAAAAACAACGAAAATTTCTATCAAACATATATACCCAGTTCGTGGGCATTCATATTGCGTTTGTGATAGGAATTTTGGCATTTATGGAAAGCGTTTAAAAGTCTTAGAAGTTGTCAAAACTCCTAAAGATTATCTAGAAATCATGCGAGAATGCCGAAAAAACCATTTCTTTTTCAGGTTATTGAAGCATCTTCGCTTATAAAAAAATGGGATGAAGCACTGAGCATATTTTTCAACAAAAAAAATAATAAGAATAAAAATTTTAAATTGAGGAAATATTGTATTCTCAACTACACATCTTCTGGAATGATGCTAGTTGTTGAAAAATATAATGAACTTTATTCTCCATTCAACTTTTGGAAATCAGAAGATCAAGATAATTTAAAAGTTACTTTGAAGTCTGAAACCTCGGTTGAAATAAAACCAGAAAAAGTTAATAATCTCAAAGAATTAATGCAATATTTGGATAAGGTAGATTCAGACTGGTATGAGAGGAATATATTCACCAAAGACATAAATTCTAATACTTATGAATTATCCGATGAAGACTATAGCGCTAGTGACCTTGACTATTAAGGGGTAAGGCCTAATATTTTATAACTGAATACTTAACAGGTTTAGGGACTTTGGATGTAAGCCCGTTATTTTTGATTTTACTTTCATGAAAACATTAATTTAAGTTATATAAAATATCGCTATCTTTTGAATTTATATTGACTAACTTAAAAAAATGTAACAGCAAAATTATTTTGGGTACAATAAACCCCTTATCCTTTAAACTTTTTGAAAAAATATAAGACTTATTTTAAATGTATAAAAAAGTTAAATTTTTATTATCAGAATATTTTAAATTATCAAAACAATAACAACTCTTAAGAAGTATAATTATTTTCATACTGCTTTTTAATTACTAATATACAAGTTTATGTAACAAAAACAACTTTGGAGTACAAAATGTTGATTGTTTTAATAAACTTTTGATTTTGTGCATTAAAAACGTGAGATTTTTCTTCAACACCTTGTTTTATGCAAGAAGGGCACATCTCCCTTTGACTTCTCTCTCAGTTTTTGAAGAGAAAAATGCCGAACAGATTTCGCATATATACAAATTAGAAAGACAATATATGAGTAAAAATATTTATTAAAATTTTTTTTTATATACTTCAGCAACAACAAATTTATCACACATCAAAAACTTTAAATGCAAATATCTCAAAATGCAATTTTAACAGAAGTGCCCTTATTGCACCCAACTCCTCAATTGTAATTTAAAGAGGGATCCTTTTGTAGGGTGGAAGGAATTTTTGCTGGGTATCCGTACAGTAATTCACGAGGGCTGTAGTTTGTGCTGCTATGAGGTGTATTATTAAAAACAAATGTTGCATATGGGATCCAATCGTCCCAAGTGAGAGGGTCATTATTGACATAATGCCTAGGGTATTCCGCTAAAGTGCGATGGCTTCGCTCAAGTGCACCGTTTGTTCGTGGGTGATATGGAGTAGTTTGTAGTTTTTTAATCTTTAGCAATTTGCATATTTCTTTAAATAATTCGCTGAGGAAATTTGTTCCTTGATCGGTTAAAAGAGAATCTGGAAATCCAAATCTACAAAGTATTTGTTCAACGAAAGCCCGTGCAACTGTTGTTGCTTCTGCGTTTTCTAAAGGTATCGCTTCTGTAAATTTGGTTAAATCATCCTGAAAGGTTAAGATATATTTGTTGCTTTTGTATGTTACTGGAAGTGGACCGACTATATCTAATGCTACTCGTTCAAAAGGAGAAGAGCTTGTTGTGGTAATTTTCATCGGTACTTTTGGCGATTTGTTGAGCTTATTCTCTTGACATGATTCGCACTTTTGAATGAACTTTTGTATATCTTTTTTCATTGTAGGCCAGTAGTAATTTGTTTTCAGTCTCTTCAAGGTTCGATTTATACCTTGGTGTCCTCCGAGTGGTGATTTGTGGTATTCTGTTAAAATTCTCTCTATTTGTTCTGTGTTTTCCAAAATTGTTCTATTGTTTATATGTAAATAAATTTTCATGTTTAAAAATATTTCCGTGAGCATTGTTTTGAATTCTTCTTTAAATTGGGAGTTAAATCTGGGAATTGCTATTGCGATTGATTTTTGATCCTGTGTAAAATTTTCGTTTTTAATTTTTTGTAGTATTTCTTTTGCCTTTTCTTGGTCTTTAGTAGTTCTGAAAGGTAATAGTAATGTAGTTATGTATAAATTTTCATTATTATGGATATATGTTTCTATTTCTCCTATGAGAGGCTTTATGAATTGTGGTATTTTCTTTATTATAACATTTTCTTCAATTGATTCTATTACAGGTAATATAATTAATTTTAGCTTGGCTTCTTTATTAGCGTAAATTGGTTCTCTTTTTTCTATTATTTTAAGCATCTTGCCGCTCCTTGTATTTTCGGGCTGTTTTACTTTTGTTTGAATACATTCATTGTTTATTTGTTTGTTCACCATTTGTCGCGTTACGGCTCTTACGTTGTTTTCATTTAAGATGTAATTGTTGTTTTCTTGTAGTCTACTGAGAGCGTCTGCATTTGTATTACGTTTTCCTGCCTTGTATTTAATTGAGTATTCGTATTCTGATAAAAGAATTCGCCATCTGGCTAGCCTTGATATTGGGTCTTTTAGCTTCATTAGCCACTCCAGTGGTTTGTGATCAGTGTATATTGTAAACTTTTTACCGTAAATATAAGGTCGGAACTGTTTGACAGCAAAAACAATTGCTAGCAATTCCTTTTCAGTGGTGCTGTACCTTGTTTCGGCGTCATTTAAGGTTCTACTCGCGAAACATATTGGCTTTTCTTGTCCAATTGTACCTTGTGATAACACGGCTCCAAGTCCAACGTCACTTGCATCAGTGGTTACTATAAATTCTTCATCAAAGTTTGGATATGCTAATATAGGAGGATTAATTAATTTGTCTTTTAGTTTCGAAAAAGCTTCATCGCAGAATGCGTCCCAATTAAATGTTGTGTCTTTTTTTAGCAGTTTTGTTAGAGGTTTCGCTATACTTGAAAAATTGTCAATAAATCTTCTATAATAACCCGCGAATCCAAGGAATGATTTAATACCTTTCGTATTTTTTGGTGCTGGATAAGTTTTTACTACCTTGATTTTTTCAGGATCTGGTTTTATGCCGTCTTCAGAAATGATATGGTCTAAGTAAGTGAGCTCTTGTTTAAGAAAATTACATTTATCTGGTTGTAACTTTAAGCTATGCTGGCGCAGTCTGTCAAATATTTTAATCAATTTATTATTATGGTCCTTTAAGTCGTACCCGTAAACTACAATGTCATCTACATAAACAAAACACTCGAAGCCTTGTAAACCCATGAGCACGTTATTCATAAGCCTCTGAAACGTAGCGGGGGCGTTTTTGAATCCAAATGGCATTCGGTTGTACTCATAATGTCCGAAAGGTGTGCTGAATGCAGTTTTGCACTTGTCAGATTCTTTGACGGGAATCTGGTGAAAACCTTTAGCTAAATCTAGGGTGCTGAAATACTTAGCTCTGCCCAATTGGTCAAATATATCAGTTATGTTGGGCAAAGGATATGCATCACCGATGGTTAAATCATTGAGCTTCCGGAAATCTATAACAACTCTCCAACGTTTGTTACCTTCGGAATCTGCCTTTTTAGGTACTAATAACAAGGGTGAGTTCCATGGACTTGAACTTGCGCGAATGATATCATCGCCTAACATTTCATTAACTTGCTTATGTATTTCTTGCCGCTGACTTTCAGGAAGTCTGTATGGCCTAACGAATAAAGGAGGTTTGTTTGCCTCTGTTATAATTTCATGTTCTGCTGTCTGAGTACAAGTGAGGTGATCTCCCTCGAAATAAAATAAATCCTTATAATTTCTACAAATTTCTAGAATTGATTTCTTTTCTTCATTATAACAATGCGTTAGTTCTATGTTTGTTTCTATTTTCTTTAATCTACCCTTCATTAAATCTTTTGTTTTGTCTAATTTAATTTCATTGAAATTTTCTACCTTTTCCCACTCATATTTAATTTTGTTTAAATTGATTTCTTTAATTTCTTCCGTTGTATTCATAAAAAAAAACTTTTACTTTAATTTTTATTGGGTGTACCAGGGATTCCGCCAAATATACTCCTGGGTTTATTTGTTTCTTGTGGATCACTGCGTCTTTTGTATAAGCAAAAGGGATCTCAACAAGTTGTTTGCAGCGAGGTTGCAAGGTAATGGATTGAAGCCCGTAGACACCAGGTTGAGTTGTCTCAATCCTGTTTTTACAAATCCTTTCGTTATTCGAAAATAATGCCTTGGTTTCCTCTTTATTTGCCTTCACATTATTTTTGATGATTTTATTTTCACTTTGAGGTAACAATGTGACAGATTGCGGCCCGTAGACATAAGGATGAGGATTCTCAATATGACTTAAGCCATTTGGCGCATATTCCTGCTCCTCTCTCCTATTTTCACAATTCCTTTTGTTACCCGTAGGCAACACATTGTTCTCCTCTTTTGTGAGTTTTTCATCATTTATATGTGGTTTTAAAATTTTATTTTGACTTACTGCCTCGTTTGAGCAGTCTACTGGTATTTCCAGTTGTTTATTCTTGAAATCAATTCTACAGTTAAATTTGGTGAGAAAATCGCTTCCTAAAATTCCGTCATAGGATAGATTAATGTTTTTGTTTAAAATATGAAAATTATGACTCAGTGTAATAATCTGGCTAAATGGGACTTTAATTGTTTTTACTTGTTCGCCTAATCTTTGCATTGCATTGCCTGAAATGGTTGAGACCGTATGTTTAATTTTGTTGTAAATTGTACACTGCGGTTCAGTGTCTTTTAGTAAGCTAATTTGTGCGCCTGTGTCTACTAATAGTGAAGAAACATGTTTATCTGAAGGTTCGAGTTTAATACGCAGCACCGGCTCTTCGTATTCTTTGCAAAATGGAATAATGATTGAATAACTTAGTTTTGTGCTTGGTGCACATCGGCTTTTATTTGCATCCGGGGAGAAGCGCCGTTGATTTCTTCCCATGCTGTTCCGTTTCCCGAGGGATTTTCTGCACTTAGCGTTTGATTGTATTGACCCCTGAATGGATTGAAGTGTACATTTGGGCCATCGTTAACTCTTCGGTTTTGAAAATTTCCAGCGTTTCGCTGTCGAGACCTACACTCTTGATACGTGTGGTTCGGCCGTTTGCAGTATGTACAAAATATTGATTGTACTTCTTTTTTGATATTAGAAAAATTTTGAATATTTTGGGGGCGAAAATTGGAAGTTTTGGTGGAGTTAGAAGCATTATTTTTCCTATAACAGGTTTCCTGCGTGTGCCCTATTTTTTACAGTAACTACAAGTAGATTTATTTGTACTAGAAACAAATTGAGGCGTTTTTTCAAGCCGTACTGAATGCTCTTCAGCATAAGCTATCGCGTTCTTTAAATTGTGCTCATTATGAGCCTTTAAAATTAGCCGCAAGTTTTGATTACGTAGACCATTTTCGAATACTTGGATGGCCAGTCGGTCGTTTTCTATTTTCAAATATGCCCTAACAGCTTCGTCGCTAATGCTAGCAAAGGTAGCTGAATTTAACGAGTGTAATAATTTTCCGACGCGTTCGCCATATTCTTTAACACCCTCTTGCAGTCGTTGTCTGGCGGCAAGTAAATCATTCTGGGCAGAGGTTCTTGATTTTTCTTCTTTGAACTCCTTTTCCAAATCTCGTTCCAAATCATTCCATTTGGTAAAAGATTTGAATTGGATGAGTTCAAAGGCTGAACCCTCCAATCGAGTTTTTACAACTTCAAGAATAAATGTATGCTCTGCCTCGGTTTTAGCAGATGAAAACAATATATTGCCGCAAGCTATAAATTTATTTAAATCGGCTGGATTGCCGTTAAAAACCGGAACGATGTTATAAATATCGTTTAACGTAAACTTCAAATCCATTTCTAGATCTTCTGTAGTGTCTATGCTAAAAGAGTTTTCGAAAAATGGTAGATTAGCGAAGAGCTGAACTACCTTAGCCGCGCGTTGACGAGTACGAATTTTGAAAAAAAATTTTTTTTTTTTAGCAAAAACTTTCAAGTATTTTTTTTCTTTTCACAATTTTTAGCTAGTGTTTATAATAGTGTATATTTTGATTCTAAAATAAATATATTATTATTTTTTTTTCAAAATTTAATTTATATAATATTTAATTTAAATAATATTAAATGCTTGTGTTCCTTACTCAATTCCACCCAAAAAAACTCTTTTGATGTTGATGTTATGGTCTTGTCGTTGTTATCGTTGTTGCGGATGTTCCTGTAGTTGCTGTTGGTGCGGCTGTTATCGTCTTTGTTGGTTGTTGTTTGTTATTCGCTGTTGATGTAGTTGTTGAAATTTGTTTTTGGTGCGGCTGCTGTTGATGTCCTAGATGTTGACAGGAGGCTTCAAGCCTTATAGCTGGTTACCCTGGGCTTCGTTTAAAGTTGGGCCAGGAGACTTCACGTCCTAGAGCTGGTTACCCTGGGCTTTTTCCTTTATTATCCCTTTGCACTGCCGATGTTTCAGCCTCGGTACGCTTTTCACTATTTAAATTTTATTTTTAACTGCCGATGTCGAAGCCTCGGTACGCTTTTCAGTTTGTAATAATTTATTTTAATGGTTTTTGAAAGATCTGTGTCCTCTTGTTGGTTTAAGGGATGTAGCATATCCCACAGCTGCCACGAAATGTAGTGTTTAACGTCCGTGGCCTCCGTGCTTTCCGCAAGGAGAAGAGAGACCAGAGACGGGAGAGCGAGTAAAAGATATTTAGTTTAATTTTTTAGTTAATTTTATTTATTTTACAACATAGGCCCGCTGTCTAGGCGAGGCTGCGACCAATGTTGTGTTTTTTAAGTTTTTATAAATATTTTATTTTAACTAAAAGGCCCGCTGTCTAGGCGAGGCTGCGACCTTATTAGTTGGTTTAACTTATAACTCTTTAAACTCTCTGTCCCCGTTTCTGCACCGGTCACGGGTTTATAAAGGAAAATCCTCACTTTCCAAAGAGGTTCCTTTCTTCCAGAAACTCCCACAATTCCCATAATTTCCAATAAGTGGAAATTATGTATCGATTCTACCCAATCAAAACATTACATGTCATACATAAAATCTTTGCATTTATTTACATACTACTTCCCCTTTCGCGAAACGCGATCACGTACGTCTTACATGTTGCGTAGCTGCAGGCATTGCACTTTGCGAGCAGCGCAGCAACTAGGGTAGGTAAATGATCGCTATTATGCTGACCGTGCAAGCTAATGACTATGCACCCAAACAGCTCATTGCTTTGTTTTTTGTTGTCGCCGACGTTGTAGTCGGAAACACTTGACAACTAAAAACAAGCAATGGTTTTGTTTATTTTGGTAATTTAAAGCGTGCGCTAAAATTAGGTCAGTTTTTCATGAACGCCAGCAATTCGAGTCACTGCACTTGAATTGGGTCTTGGTCGTTCATGGAAATAATAGTCATAAATTTTGCCAGCAAATGCCGAGGCAATATTTATTGATATTTATGTATGAGTTTTAAAGAGAATCGATTGAAGATTCTGGCTTTGTGTGAGGTCGGGCTGTACAAAGTGTACAGGGTAATGTTGTGCGGGTCACAACATATACGCAATTGTGCAACAGCAATGTACATATAAAAAGTGCTAACGGTAAGTTACTGAAACCACGCCACAAATTCTTACAGCCTAGAAAAACATATTTGTTAAGATTAGTAGTCAGTAGAAAACAAAGCGACGACCGGCTAGCTACAATTTTTATTTAAGAACTGTTGCACTTTAAGAGTGCCACAATTTTTTTAAGTGTTCACACCTCGCTCATCTTATATTAAAATTCACTAAAATTAAATATAAATAAAGTTATTTTGGACATAGATCATGAGTTTTTTTATTGTTTTGTATTGAAGACCAAGACTTAATTACGAAATTGTTAGCGTTATAAAAGAATTGTCAACAAGACAAATATTGTGGTTGCTGAGGCAACAGTTCTTAAAAATTAATTTAACAATAAAAAAGAAAAATAATTTCATTCAAATTAACCAAATTAATAAATTGTGGTAAATCACGGTTCGCGAAATTATTTAATGTCAACAAAGGCCAAAAAGCGAAGTGAGAATGACTGCAATTGTAAAAGGTGTTCCGAAAAAGGTACGATGCGATGGTTGTGAAAAGTAGTATCACTTTGATTGCGTTTGCGTCGATGGCGATGTAGCGGATGAAAGATGGAGTTAACCGCCACAATCCGTTGCAGATTTTGTACAGCCACATGTACATGTACATGTGCCAGTGGCGTCCGTGGCGTAGTTGGTTAAAGTGCGTGGCCGCTATGTCAAAGAACTTTGGAAACCCAGGTTCGAACCCCAGCAGCGACAGAAAATTATTTGAATTAAACTAATTTTTCTGTACGGCCGCCACCTCGCTGCAGACAATGGCAAACCTCAGAGAGTAATCGAAATGCCATGTAAAGCTTCTTGAGAACGAGAACTTTCCGTTCATCGCCGTTCGGAGTCGGCGTTAAGCATGTAGGTCCGGTTCTCGGTCAATTGTGTACAAACTTAATAACACGCACACAATTGATCATAAGAAGCTAGGTCAAAGTCCTTTCAAGGGCTGAAATGGCCAGTTATTTATTTTTTTTTTTTTACATGTACTGCCAGGTATTGCAGGCAACATTCTTGTTTCTCATCCGATGACAACAGCAACGGCATTCGCATCATCTCCGCCATGGATAATGGCACCGCTGCCTACCTACGACAATTTTATTTAATTGGGAATGAAATAGAAAGTGTAGATTTTATATTGAATTTTTTTGTTTTTATTTCAACATTTTCATAATAAGTTGTCGTCATAGTCTTTGTGCTCGTCGTCATCCTCACCGTCGGAACTAGATTGGGGCAATTCAGGAGTCTTCAGTAATAATAATGTTTCATTCGTGAGTGGATATCTTCAATTCATTGGCTTGGATATATTGCGACTAGATAGAAGTGGATCTTATGATAGTCGGTGGTTGAGAATGTCTCTATTGCAATCTTTTCGGCAAGTTTTTCGGCTGAAATTTTTTCGGCAGAGACAAAATGCAAGCATTTATTATCGCTTCAGAATGGCATAGTATTTTGTGAATGCTTGCAGGCATATAGTACTAGTAGTAATGTTCAAGATAAATTTCTTTTGTTTCGCGTGCGTAGGTGGAAAACTTTATTGCATCTATTTCACACTCACTGGAATGTGCTTCGAGTAGTATTCGAAAACGTCGGATAAGATTTTCTTTGAGTCCAGTAATGTTTATTTATTTATTTATTATGAGCTTAATACAAGCAGATACTTAACATTAATTTCTAAATCCTAGGGTTTTTTTTTTTTTTTTTTATTTGTAAGGTAGGGAATTTACATTTACGTGGGCTATAGTCTGCCCACAAGACGTATGAGAAAAAGATATCACAATTTATTTAAGAGGGAGGAAGGGGGTTTGAGTTAAGAAAGATATTTCGGAGTTCGGATCTGCTGAGATGGAAGTCGAATTCATTGATCAAATTGTTGGTCAGACGAAGCATCCTAGTTATAGGTTCGCCACATCCATAGACGGTGCGATGAAAGTTGAGGTGGAAGAGAGGTACAGACCTTAGGTAGCGTGGGTTGGTATTAAGGGATATCAATTGGAGCAGTGTAGGGCAGTTAATGGTGCCGTCTAGTAGTTGATGGATGAAGAGGACATCGGCAACCACCCTGCGTTTTTCAAGAGATTGCATGTTAATCAACATCAAACGATCAGCATAAGGAGGTAGATTGAAACTGTTGGAACCAGGGAGGCCGCGTAACGCAAATCGAAGGAATCTACGCTGTACAGCTTCAATACGCAACGATTGAGAAACATAGAGCGGTGACCAAACTTGGCTAGCATATTCGAGTATCGGCCTCACAAAGGTTAGGTAGAGAGATTTTGTAACATATGGGTTAGAGAATTCCCTGGACCAATGTTTTACAAAACCAAGAGTAGAGTTGGCTCTACTAATGATATTATCGATATGGGATCGAAAATTAAGTTCTTTATCGCAAATTATACCCAAGTCTCGCAAAGAACTGACTAAGGGAATCGGCTCGCCAAATATGTAATAAGTTCGCGATGGAGATTGGGGTCTCTTACGCGAGTATGTCATAGCTTGGCATTTCTTGATGTTGAGTTCCAGGAAGTTTTTTTGGCACCAAGTAGAAAAACTGATTAGATCATCTTGAAGGCGGGTTGAGTCAGCATTAGTATGTATGCGTTGATAGATTTTCATGTCATCAGCATAAACAGAAAGATTTGAGTGTTTGATGACCTCATCGACATCGGTTATTGTTAAGACGAATAACAAAGGACCAAGGTGGCTGCCTTAAGGGACGCCAGAAGTTGCTGTAAAAAACTCGGATTTTGAAAACCTAAAGATGATATTTTATCGACGTTCTTCAAGGTAAGATTTAATCCAAGCAATAAACGGGGGTTGAAAGCCGAAAGTTTTTAGCTTACGAAGGATGACTGTGTGCGAAATTTTATCGAATGCTTTGCTAAAGTCAGTTGAGACAACGTCAACTTCATAACTACTTTCCAAAGAACATAGGGTATTCGAGACGAATTCTGTGAGGTTGGTAGTAGTGGATCTTCCCTTCAGAAAGCCATGTTGGTTAGGGGAGAAGATAGACTTACAGTGAAAAAACATAATATCGTAGAGTATACTTTCAAATATTTTGGGTGTGCATGATAGTTTTGCAATGGGTCTATAGTTTGTGATATCATTTTTAGGCCCTTTTTTGTGCAGAGGTATAATGTACGAATTCTTCCAAAACTTAGGAAAAAGTGATTGAGAGATAGAGAGCTGGAAAAGAGCTAAAAGGGGATGAGCTAAAGTGTTTGAAAGTTTTTTTAAAACAATAGCAGGCAAGCCATCGGGTCCAGGAGAGTAATCGTCCTTTAAATTTCATAATTTTTCGTTCACATTAGCTAGTGTAATATTAACCGAAACTAAAGACTTTTGGGCACAATTTTTTAAAGAAGAGAAGTAATCAGAGTCTAGTACATCATTATGATTGGTAAATGACTGACTGAAAAAACTTGCAAAAAGATTTGCAATTATTTCAGGGTCGTCCGAAGATTTGTCTGACAATTTAAGGGTGGACGGGTAATTATCTGATTTTCTCTTGATATTAATGAACTGGTAGAACTTTTTTGGATCAGTGATAAGTTTGGTTTGGATATGGTTTAGATAGGATTCGTAAAGAAGATCACAAAGATAAGAAAAATGGTTGTAAACGTTAAGGTATCTCGTGAAGTCAGCAGAAGATCTAAAGTTTGTTTCTTTTATTCCGAAGTGAACGTAGCTCCTTATTATACTAGGGAGGCGAAGACGAAAAGCTCTTCTGCCTTGTAAAGGGAACAGATTGTGTGAAGCAGTTAAACATTATGCCATAGAAAAAGCCAACAGCATTGTCGATATCTTCATTAGCATTTTCAAGAACGTAAGGGAAATCAATGCCACCGAGAAGTGATTCTAGTTTTTCAAAATCCGTTTTCCGAAAGTTAAAACTGTACAAGTGCTCGGAGTGTGTGTTTATGTTTGTATTATTGTAGGAAAAGGTAATTGAAAAAGGTGGATGGTACTGATCCAGTGTAGAGAGTAGGTGGTTGCTTGCAGAAACTGCACAGTTTTCAACTTCTGATGAAAAAACAAGATCTAGTTGTCTACCCATATAGTTAGTTACTTCACTTAACTGGAAGAGTCCGGAGTCGGAGAGGCAACTAGTAAAGAGAATTTCTTTTTCGGAAATTGGATTTGAGGGGAAGAAGTGACATTCATCATCTGATAAAACCCACTGAAGATTAGGGAGGTTAAAGTCACCCAAAAATATTACGGTATCAAATGGATCCATGAGATCTAAAATAGAATGTATAGCATCTACTGCCAACTGATAGCCAGTGGTTGGTTGAGATGGGCGAATATAACAGCATATAACGTATAAATTACGCTTAGCGATACTGATTTTGTCACAAATAAATTCAAAGTTTGCAGTATGTGAATTCTGAACTAACGTTGAATCATATCGATTATTAATTGCCAAAAGGACACCTCGGCCAGAGGAATGATCGTCTTTGTCTAGTCCATCGTCTCTGAACACTACAAAATCGGACGCAAAAACTTCTTGATCCTTGAATTTTTGGCAGAGATTAGTTTCGGTGAGAGCAAATATATCATAGGGAAGTTTCAGAGAGTTCAGGAATACTGAGGAAGTTTTTGTGCGCAGTCCTCTCACATTTTGGTAGTAGAGAGACACAAATATTGGGCTGCGATCAGTAGGTTGGTTAGGAATAGTATTGTTGCTGTTCTTTACGTGACTTTTGAAGATATGAGACGTGTTTCGATCGGACGTGAGCACCATAGGTATCAAGATCCTCCTTTACTTGGTTAATTGTCAGGCCAAGTTGCTCATGAAAGCAATTGAATAAGTGACGCAAGTCATTTACCTCAGTTGGCAGACCTTCTTGCTGTATCAAGACTTTGAGATTAGTCTTGGTCTTGCCTTCTATACATGTTGAGTCAGGGGCTTTATGCATGTATGCGAGAAATAGACGAACGTTGTTGTAAACACTATTCTCTCTAAGGCGAGAAAGGACATATCTGCTCTCGGTATCTGCACAGGAGTTCTCAGTCAGTTTAACCCTTGGAGGTAAGAGAGGGTCTAAGAAGGACTTAGGGCTACAAACTTGGTTTGAGGGTGCACTTGTGATAGGAGCAGACAATGGAGGGGTTAAAGTATGCGAATGAACAAAGTTAGGATAAAGTGTGTTGAGAATTTGCGGATTGTTTTTTTTAGAAGGTGGGTCAGTGATTGGGTTCAGATTGAAAGAAACGCGATTGCGACGAGTAGTTTGAGGTTTGTTGTTTTGATGATGAATTTTTTTTGAAACGGAATTATTATCATAGTTAACCGATTTGGGCTTATGACTGATCTGTGAAGAGAATGTTGGAAAAATATTGGTTTTAAGTTCCCAGTTAGGGGCAGGGCTGTGATGGGGCTTAGGTAACATTTTCTGCACTGATGCGTAAGGCCTAGTGGAAGGATGAAGATATGTATTGTGTTCTCTGATATGTGTAGGTTTCGTAGTGCAATAATTAGGATTAGAATTTAAGTTGGAGTTTGAAATAACATAAGATGCTTTTTTGGGCTTATAACTATTGCTTATTCTAGGGTTAGAATTAGTGTTTTTGCTAGAATTAGAACTTATATTAGGATTAGACTTAGGTGTATTACTAATTGGATATACGTTTGACTTAGATATATTTCTCGGTTTCCAGGTTCTTCCAGGTTTGTCCATCCACTTAGATATTTGTACAATTCCGTGTTTTTGCATACCACCGGTAGGACTCAGGACCATCCAAGCGTATTTAGAAGGTAAGTTAAATTTAAAACTGGTTAGCTTGGCACGAATTGGAGATGTTTTTTGGCATTCGGATATGGTGAAGCGGAACTTTTTAAAAAAGTATTTACGCACCCAGAATATACTTGCATTGGCTGGGAAACCTCTAATGAATAATGTGATAACCTCACTTTAGTTGACCGACTTTAGCTTTTGCAGACGGCTTTCCCATTTTGGTATTGTCCACGAAGTTCCAAAACGTTCTATAACTCTTCGAGGAGCAGCGATTGGTGTTGTTAACAAGGGGGTGTCTGAGGCAATGGAAGAGTCAAGAGGTATATTATATTGAGTAGTAGGTAAAGAGGCAACTGATGGCGGACGCTTGGATGCTATCGTGATTTCTTCGAAAATAGAGGAGGAGTTATGTTGAAGCATCTGTGGTGGTGGGGATTCAACTCTGTTGGGCGCTAATCTAACTTCATCCGCTATATCTGCGAGCGTCACTCGAAACACATCTAGATCATCGCTTATGTCATTCATTTTTTGAAATAGTATTTCAAACATGGGATCAGGCTGCATAGGTGTTAATTTCGCTTTAATTGATGTAGCTTGAAGTGCAATATCCATATCATACCGCAAGGAAGTAAGATTACTCATTATGTTTTTGGTAGATTCATCATTTTTAAGGATTTCAAAGCTATTTTTGACTTCTTTTTTTAGCTCATTGATCGCCTTATCACAATGCAAAGCTTTCTCACTATCTCTTACTATTTCAGTTAATGCTCTGAGGTTCTTAGGAATAGTTGAGATGTCAGAGTTATTTGCTTTGCACGTGGACTCTACTCTAGCTAGATCGTCGGATAGGTGTGTGAAGACGTCAAAGTTGGGAAGTTTACTGCACAGTTGTTTATAATTCGAGTGCATTACATTCAGAGAGTCACTCAGACATTTAATGGCGAGCATCACGTGTGAAAGCGACAAATCCCAACAGTCGTCCCAGAAAACCTTAAAATGTGATGAGTAATCCTGAATGTAGTTCAGACTCCTCTTTGTCATGCCCACACAGCAGCCATGGTAGGATTTCCCGAGGAGACCATTACAGCTAAGTTTTAGTGCATTTTTGTCTTCGATATAGCAGTTTTTGTTGGCACAAGTGAAATCCATTATGAGATTTTTTTTTATAAAATGATGACACGCACAATTGTTATTTTAATTAAAGTTTTTTACTTGTCTTATTAATTCGTAAATAATTCAACTTTTGCAATCAACTTTTTTTTTTATTTTTTTTTTTTTTTTTGGTGCGATTAAGTACTGTTTGTTGTTAAGCTGTTAAAGTGCAAGTTGGTAAAAACACAAAATATTTATTTTAAAATTTAAAATTGCAAGGCACAATAAATTGGGTCAGACTTTTGATATTGTGTTGATTGATTATTTTGCAGGTAAATTACAAGGTACAAGAATTTAGCAAAATTAAAACTGGAGCGGGTTATAAAGCACGTCCGAACTGTTTGGAAGTTGAGAACCAATGTTGCAGAAAATGCAGTATTTTATATATATATATATAAAATCGACAAGCACTAATTAGTTCCTAAGAACCTCGCCAAAATATAATGACTTTTTTTTCCATTTAGTATTAACTTTAACACAAAACTTGCTTACAAATAGTTGTAACTCATTGGGTATGTACTCAACGTCAACCCTATTTTAGCTTGCTAATATATATTGTGGCGTCCGTGGCGTAGTTGGTTAAAGTGCGTGGCCGCTATGTCAACGAACCTGGAGACCCAGGTTCGAACCCCAGCAGCGACAGAAAATTATTTGAATTAAAATAATTTTTACGGCCGCCACCTCTCTGCAGACAATGGCAAACCTCAGAGAGTAATTAAAATGCCATATAAAGCTTCTTGAGAATAAGAACATTTCGTTCATCGTTCGGAGTCGGCGTTAAGCCTGTAGGTCCATTTCTCGGGCAGTTGTGTACAAACTTAATAATACGCACAACACAATTGATCCTAAGAAGCTAGGTCAAAGTCCTTTCAAGGGCTGAAATGGCCAGTTTTTTATTTTTTTTTTTTTTAATATATATGTGTACAAATATTTTTTGTACGGTCTTCCTTTTTGCATCTATACCATTCATCAAAAAATTCTCGCCTTTTCAGAATTTTGCAGAAATATAAAAAGAAAGTTATAACCTAGAGCTCGCAAACTATCGATAGTCGTGACAATCGATAGTGAACCATAGTTTTTTACTCGCTATCGATAAACTATCGATAGTTTTCGATAGTCATTATTTGTTACGAATGCATAGCCGTTTCTTTTGCTTTATTTTCAAAATTAATATGAGGTTAAACGAAAAGTATTGCAATTTTACATTTTTCATATAAATATTTCATATTATTTTCCATTTTTATATTTTTGCTTTGCTGAGCCATTGATTTTTATTGCAAAATATTAACATATTAACATGTTTTGATTTTAAGCACGTGCGACGGCTAGTAACAATTCTGTCACACTTGCTAAAAATGCGCTCCATTCAACAGAAGTCGCTAGGATGCACAAGTATTTAGGCACGCAATATTTTATTGCATAACTCGTTTGCTTCAGATGTTGTATATGAAGCTTTCATACAATTTAGCTTTTGCATTAACCCATACCCCAGGGGGATCATTAAAGAAATTGTAACATATTTACTTCCGGAAATCTGATATATAAGTTATATAAGAGTGTTGAGTATCATTATATGCTTAATACCTGTTCTGCTGCATCCTGAAATATTTCCAATAAACTTTCTACCTCTGACAGGATAGCCATTTCATCCGCTCCAAGTGGTGGAGGAGGTTTTTTGGTTTCTAAAAGCACCTGCGCGATAACATCCTTGGTCAGTATTATGCGTTTGATCATAAAGAAAGTGTTGTTCCAACACGTTGGTGTTCCTTGCAATAAACTGTAAGGGCTTTCGTTGTTTTGCGCCAGTTTAAATTTTTCATAAGCTATGGTGCTACTTTTAAAAAATCCAACTGAACTCTTACATTTTTTTTTAAATTTTTCCAAGTTCTTGGTTTTGATTTAAACTATCCTGAACAATCAAGTTTTACGTGTGTGCAAAACATGGCAAATGCTGTTTTTGCAACAATTCACAAGCCTTTTTCATAACAAAAGCGTTGTCAGTTACAATACAATATACTTTATTGGTAATGTCCCACCCCGACAAAGTGACAAAATTCAAAGATTATGTTTTATCCAATAAGCAAGTTTTGTTTTTACATTTTTCCTTCTCATACGTAGTGTTTTAAGTTTATTTGGAAGCATATTATAAATTTTTAGAGTCTTTAATTAGCTACATTTGTTACTTATCATTTTATTCACTTTGGGTAAATAATGCTTCTATTTCTAGTTCTACTAGACGAGGATACATACTTATTTACTAATACTTCATAATGATATGTAAGTGAGTCTACAGATATGTATGTGTTTTTTTTTTCTTAAAATTCTACATTCCATTTTTTTAATAAATTGTTATGGTATTCTTTTTGTTTACCATTTACATCCAATATAGGGTTGACTCCATTTCTTGTTATTACTTGAACCGCTATATGGGTTATCTAATTTTTTCCTATTGCCTACTCTTACAAGAACTAAGTCTCCTAACTCTATATTAATTGGTCTACAAATCTTATCACTAATAATTTTTCTATTTGTTGTTGCTATGTTTACTAGTTCTGCGGCTTTGTTTATTCTGTAAACGACCCTTGTCTGATTTTAACACTTTAAACATGCCGTACTTTAAAATAAATTGTTCTACTAGTGTGGTTGCTGTTGTTGTCGCGTCTTTTGATGTCATTGGATACGCTACTATGAATTTTGTCAGTTCACATTGCATAGTGAGAATGTATCTGTAATCGTTTGAAATTCTTAATGGGCCAACCGTGTCAATTGTTATTGTTTCGAAACTTGTGCTTGGTGTGTCCGTTATCGTCATTTTTTCTTTTGTGTGCATTGTTTGTTTACTTATTGCACATAGTATGCAGTTCCTAATAAATTGTTTAACCATTTGACTCATATTATTCCAAACATATCTTTGTTTGAGTTTTAAAATAGTTTTTCTGATACCGAGGTGTTCTCCGTGGACTGAATTGTGAAATTCATCAATGAGCTTATATATTATAATATTATCGTAAATTTGTTTTGGGGGTTCACAAATAATTATTTTTAGAGGCTTTTCCTTATTTTCAATTTTTTCTTGCTGCAGCTTGTTAAATATTTCTTTAAAATTTGGTGAATGTTTAAAAATTTCGTCATTGTTCTTTAGCGCTTATTCATATATATTTAGTTTTTTAATTTCTGATGCTAACTTCTCTAATAGCTACCCTGGATTCGAAAGATTATCGTTACATCTTACTGTTACCTCTTTTTTATCATATTTTACTTCACCATTATTTTTTTATATTTTGTCTACTGTAAAATTTTAATTTCTTTGTTTTTGTGACGTCACTCAAGCGTGTACAGTTCCAAATATGAAGTTGATCAGGCTTCTTGGATACCTTATCTCCTATACTATTTTTATTTTTTGCCCTGTTTTCAGTAGACTTTCCCCTTGTTACTTTTAATGCTCTTTTCTTTATATTAATTTGCTCTTCCTCCTCTTTTGGTATCATGCTTTTAAGTATGTCGGAATCTATTTTTATACGTGATAATGCATCGGAATTTGTATTGATGCTGCCTTTTTTGTATACTATTTCGAAATCATATTCAGATAAATCTAATCGTATTCTAGTTAACTTTGAAGATGGAGATTTGTGTGAGAAAAGGGTACTAGAGGTCTATGATCTGTGACCACAGTAAATTTTCTTCCATATAGATGTGGTGACTCAATACCACCACATATAAACACCGACATCATAACATACAAAACAACATACAACTTTAATAATATTCACTTACACATTTATTTTAAAAAAAAAAAAATTATTATTTAAGATTTCAAAATTGTCAATTTTTATTTATCAAAAATTTTGTATTTTAAATTAGTTATAAAATTGTGTTTGTTGAACATAGAACAAAAAAAATAAATTGTAAAAATAAAATTAATAAAAAATGTTTAAATAAAATAAACGTTTATTTTTGTGCACACCACAACTGGCGATCCTACCATCACGAACTCAAATATAAGCTTAAATATAAAAAGAATTAATGAGATTGTGCAATTATGTAGCTGCCTTCACGCACAAAACGTTCACAGGGCCGCCAACAATCTCTGCAACAAACACAACAAGATCAGCAAATCACCGAACAACAACAGCAGCAGCAGCTACAAAAACTAACGCCACATCAAAAACAATTGCAAGAACAGCAGCGTTTATTGCAAGAGCAGAAGCAAACTTGCGCTCAATCCAATAAGCAAATGGGAATAGATACACGTGGCAAGTATGTAATAATAAAGACGCCACCCAGTGATTTGATAGTTCAGGCACAGCAGCAACAGCATCTAGAACAACAGCAATTACAGCAACTGAAACGCTCGCCACTACCATCGTCAGCATCAACAACATCATCGTCCAACAACAAACAAGACCCTATATCTGCCGGTAAGATAACGGAACAACAACAACATCAACAACAACGTCATAACAACAACAACATCAACAACAACATCAACAACAACATCAACAACAACGTCATAACAACGACAACAAGCAAGACCCTACACCTGCCGGTAAGGTGGAACAGGCAACAACAACAACATTAACAATAACAACAACAGCAGCAAAATTAACAACAACAACAACAACAACAACAACAGAAAAACATCAGCAGCAGCAACAACAATCACAACAGCATCAGGATAATTTACAACAACAACAACAAGAACAACAAAAACAACAATAACAACAGCAGAAGCAAAGTTAACAACAACAATAACAACAGCAACAATAACAAAATTGGCATATTAATTTTTTTATTATTATTTCAAAAATTGTATCAAATTTTGTAATTTTTTTTTTTTTTGACATGTTATAAAATTTTTTTCACAGGTTGCTTTTTAATTTAGATTCGCACGAGGCACACACCGTAGATTTTAAAACGTTTGTAAGACGATAGGGTCGGAAGAAACTTATCGTCTTACATCCGTAGGCACTCCACTGCACTAGGAAACACATTTTAGGAAACACATTTTAGGAAACACACTTTAGGAGACACATTTTGAGGTACACGATGAGTCTTTCACACACACCACCACCCCACCCCAGACAACCCCCCACTCCCTTACATACTTCTAACCCTCTCTCACATCTCTCTCATTTCGGCGAAGGTGACCATCGCCCTCTCATACAACTCCAAACGGATCTTGTCAATCCATTTGATGCACCAATGCATCCTGAAGTACAAGCAACGTCAGTTAAATTGCCACAATTTTGGACCACTTGTCCCGACGGATGGTTCGCCCATGCAGAAATACAATTTCAGGCAAAAGGAATTACTACTGACAAGACAAAGTATGAGTACCTCGTAACCGCTCTACCTCAAGAGGTAATTATAACAGTGCTAGACTTCATACAGAAACCTCCTTCCTCAAATTTGTATGAAGGCTTAAAGAGAACTTTGATTGACCGACACTCTTTAAGTGGAGCCAAGCGGTTCGACAAAATTTTGTCTGGCACCGAGATGGGTGACCAAAAGCCATCTCAATTTTATAGGTCACTAATTATGTTAGCCGGTACTACAGTCGATAGCGACTTAGTTTATAAAATTTGGCTTCGCAAGCTCCCCAAAAGCCTTAATATTGATTTGACTGGATCTGGTCATAGAGGAGCTATTGAAACTAGCTGACAATTTGTGGGAAGTTATGTCAGAATCCGAAGTCGCTTCATTTGGCAATAATGCCCAGCGCATGACAAAAAACACCCAAAACTCCGAGCTTGCGATGATAACGCAATCGTTTGCTGAAACAACGTCAAAAATTCTAGAAAGTTTCAACAAACTAGCAATTGAGGTCCAAGAATTAAAAAACGAACGATGCCGAGAAAACTGCCGAACTCGAGAGAAACTAATTTTCGAAGATTTTCAAGACGTAGATCCCCGTCAAGAAGTGTGTCACGACAACGACCTGCCAACTGGGTATGTAGATACCATTTTAGGTTCGGAAGGGCAGCTAGACAATGCGAACAACCATGCTCATTCGGTCAAAACGACACTCAACACAACACAACACAACATAACTCAACAAACTAAGTGACTCCATCATTGCGACGGCTAATGATGGAAGTCAAACAATACTCACACGCCGCCTTTTTATTTACGATAACGACAATCATATAAACTTTTTGATAGACAGTGGAGCAGAAGTTTCCGTACTTCCAGTAAATAAATTCAAAGCCCACAAGAAAAATTCAGACTTAATTCTAACAGCAGCTAACGGTAGCACAATCTCAACTTTCGGCAAGAAATTACTTAACATAAATTTAAAACTAAGACGCGATTTCCCTTTTACATTTATACTAGCAGACATTACAAGACCCATCATAGGAGCAGATTTCCTTACGAAATATGGACTCTTGATAGATTTAAAACACAAGAAACTCATTGATCCACTTACACAACTATCAGTTAACGCAATCACAGCATTTACAGAAACATCACTACCCAAACTAATTACACTAGACAACAAATTTACAAATATACTCAAAAATTACCCATCACTAACAGCAGAACCCGACTACAACAAACCAGTTAAACACAAAACAGAACACCACATAACTACAGAAGGACAGTTACCTTTTTCAAGACCAAGACGCCTTGACTCCAACAAATACAAAATTGCCAAACAGGAATTTGATTTCTTAATCAAAGCAGGTATCTGCCGTCCTTCAGACTCCATGTCAGCTTCTCCACTACATCTAGTACCCAAAAAAGATGTGAACGACTGGAGACCCTGTGGTGACTATAGAAGACTAAATGCCATTACAGTCCCAGACCGCTACCCTCTACCACACATACACGACCTATCTATTGACTTACACAACAAACACATATTTTCAAAATTAGATCTAGTTAGAGCATACCACCAAATCCCCATGGCCACACAAGACATACATAAAACCGCGATTACAACACCGTTCGGAATGTTTGAGTTTCTGAGAATGCCATTCGGTTTAAGAAATGCAGCTCAAACATTCCAACGATTTATCAACGAAGTATTACGAGAACTAGACTTCGTATTTGTATACCTCGACGACATTCTTGTGGCCAGCGAGACAGAAGAAGAACACGTTAAACATCTAAATTTAGTTTTTGAACGATTAGATAATTACGGACTAAACATCAAACCAAACAAGTGTATTTTCGGCGTAGACAGAATAAATTTTTTAAGTTATGACATTTCAAACAAAGGCATTCAACCATCTCCCGATAGAATTCAATGCAATGTTAACTATCCAAAACCAGAAACAGTTAAACAAATGCAGAAATTCATCGGGATGATTAATTACTACCACAGATTTATGATATGATAACTTCAGCATCAAAAACAAAGGACAAACACTTAAGATGGACAGAAAACACAACAGAAGCATTCGCAACGATAAAAGAAAGTTTTACTAAGGAAGTGCTACTTAATCATTTTAATAGCAAAGCAAAACTTTCTATCGCTGTGGATGCATCTAACACTGCTATCGGTGCAGTTTTGCAACAAGAACACAATCAGGAAACAGAACCACTAGCTTTCTTTTCAAAGAAATTATCTCCATCAGAGACAAAATACAGTACGTTCGATCGCGAACTTTTAGCAATTTACCTTACAATAAAACACTTTAGACACTATTTAGAGGGACGAACATTTACTATATACACAGACCACAAACCACTTACTTCAGCATTACATTCAAAAACAGAGAGAAGCCCAAGACAAACACGACACCTAGAATTCATTGCACAATTTTCCAACGACATCAGACACATTAAAGGTACCGAAAACACCGTAGCGGACGCACTTTCAAGAGCTGAGATAGAGGCTTTCACAACCTCTGAGATTAACCTCAGAACTCTACACAAAGAACAGAATACAGATCCAGAACTACAAGATATACTAAATAAACACACTTACAAATTCGAACAAATACACATTCCAATACTTAACATTAAAATTTGGTGCGAACAAACAAGTTCAGGAACACGTCCATACATTCCACAAACATTACGCAAACAAAGTTTTGAACAATTACATAATATTTCACACCCAGGTACACGAGCTTCTCGACGACTCATAACACAAAGATATTTTTGGCCCAAAATGAACACACAAATCAACAAATGGTCACAAGAATGCGTTAGATGCCAACGAGCTAAAATACATCGACACACAAAGACAATCCCACACAAGATAGACATTCCACACGGTCGTTTTGAGCATGTTCACATTGATTTAGTTGGCCCTTTACCAATATCTAAAGGTTATAGATATCTACTTACCTTAGTTGACAGAAACACACGTTGGCCCGAAGCGTATCCAATTAAAGATACCAACGCCAGTACTATCGTAGATACACTTCAAAAGGAATACATCTCACGTTTTGGAGTTCCTCTGGAAATTACTTCCGATCGAGGTCCTCAATTCACGTCCACAACATTTCGAAACTTCGTTAAGACACTAGGAAGCAAACACATTACCACTTCTGCTTATCATCCACAAGCTAACGGGATTGTAGAACGATTTCACCGCCAACTTAAGACTTCTCTAATAGCGAGTAACAACCACACAAATTGGTACACAGAGTTGCCACTAGTTCTTCTAGGACTTAGGTCCACGGTCAAAGAAGATATTAAGGCTTCACCAGCTGAAATGGTTTTTGGTCAAACACTCAGGCTACCACAACAACTAGTAATTCCCAGCAGTCAGAATTTTAATTCGTCGGGCACCTTGTCCAAACTTAAAGAGGTCGTAGAAAAGCAAAAGTCAAACATTGCGCATCACAGCACCAACTTCCAACAATATATACCTAGAGCTCTTAGTACTTGTAACTTTGTCTTTGTCCGTAATGACACAATTCGTAAAACACCACAAGAGCCGTACGATGGTCCCTTCGAAGTTATTGAGAGAACACCGAAATACTTCACAATTCGTAAAAATAACACTAACATAACAGTCAACATTGATAGGATTAAGCCCGCCACCTTAGACACCGAAACAGCACAGACACATTCAACCAAACATAAAAACACTAAAAAAGTACACTTTAACCTATTAGCCAACACGACCAAAATTTTTCAGAAGGGAGGGGGAATAATGTGGTGACTCAATACCACCACATATAAACACCGACATCACAACATACAAAACAACATACAACTTTAATAATATTCACTAACACATTTATTTTAAAAAAAAAAAAAAATTATTATTTAAGATTTCAAAATTGTCAATTTTTATTTATCAAAAATTTTGTATTTTAAATTAGTTATAAAATTGTGTTTGTTGAACATAGAACAAAAAAAATTAATTGTAAAAATAAAATTAATAAAAAATGTTTAAATAAAATAAAAGTTTATTTTTGTGCACACCACATAGATATGGTCTGAAAAAATGTATACCCCAATGAATTGCCAAAAGTTCCTTTTCTATTATTGGCTTATTTATATCGCGTTTTTGTAATGATTTACTTGCATATGAAATTGGTAAATCTTCACCTATCTCACCCTGTGATAGAACAGCTCCTAAAGCATAATTAGATGCATCTGTTGTTAATATAAACGTTTTTTCAAAATCAGGATGCTGTAGTATCGGTAGATTTATTTTTTTATTTATTTATTTATTTGGCCAAACAAGGCAATTACTTATTCTATCTTAATTTAATCTAACTTAATCTAACAGAGTTTTTTTTTTTTTTTTTTTTCTTATGATTAAGGTGAATGGCAAGGTGGGCGTATCCGCCCACAGGATTGACATTTTTTTACAAAACTATGCCTTAAAGGGATATTCTTAAAGATGAGATGAATATAAAGGGGAGAGGAGGTTATGAGGAAGGGAAAAGTATCTTGTATAGATTTGTTTTGAAGGAGACTTTAGATATGGATGGTGAATAGCTGTCGCTGATATTATTAAATTCTTTACAACATCTATTGATTGGCTCATTATTGGCGTATATAGTATGGTGCTGATACTCATATAACATTCGTGTGGGTCTTGTACGTCTTGAGGGTTCGTTGAATTTTATCTTATTTGATATATAATCACTATCTATAGCACCGTTGAGAACATCAAATGTGAAACATGAGGTGAGTAATGTTCTTCTGGATTATAGGGGCATCAAATTAAGTAAGCTAAGCCTATGCACATAGGATGATAGGGTATTGTATTCGCGTGGGTTGTAGGTGTTTCTTAGAGCAAAAAGCAGGAACTGCTTTTGAATAGATTCCAGTCTCTCACTGTGTGAATCGAAAGCAGGATTCCAAATAATGCATCCATATTCAAGAAGTGGACGTACTAAAGAACAATATAACGTTTTGGTTACCCATACATTTTTAAACTCTTTTGCGCTTTTTTTATGAAACCAAGTTGTTTACTGGCTCTTGATAGGATTTTATCATAATGTAGATTAAATCGCAATTTACTGTCTAAAACGACTCCGAGATCAACGATATGATTAACATTTTGAAGTTCTTTACCATTGAGTGAGTAATTGCTATTGGTGATGAGATTTTTTCGGGAGAAAGTTATTGTATAGCATTTTTTAACGTTTAGAAATAGTCTATTCTGATGGCACCACTGTTCTAAAACCCATAGTTTCGATTGTAAAAAAGTCATATCAAGTTCAGAATTGATTATATGGTACATTTTTAAGTCATCTGCATATAATAGATGTGGGATATCAGACAAAACATCGGATATGTCTGATATAAAATTATTAAGTTTAGTTTAGTTTAGTTTATTTCAGTCTATGGATCATTCAATTCCTTACAGACTAGATAAAATAACAAATAAATTACAATTTATAAAATAACCATAATTAAAATCAATGAAAAGAAAATTTAGCTTAAATTAGTTTAAAACAAACTAGTAACAAAATTTTTAAAAGACGATTTCGACATTGAAAAATCGAACAAGTGCCTAGATGATAATTCGTTATATAAGCATAAAGATCTTGTTATAG
This sequence comes from Pherbina coryleti, assembly GCA_943735915.1. Taxonomy (NCBI): domain Eukaryota; kingdom Metazoa; phylum Arthropoda; class Insecta; order Diptera; family Sciomyzidae; genus Pherbina; species Pherbina coryleti. Next base: position 111,361,251 of record OX030950.1, on the reverse strand, counting down.
GAACATTTAAGGCATAGTTCGTTCGGTGGATTTTAATGAAAAATAGCTTAAAATTACGCAACTGCCTTGGTGGTATATTGAAATGAATCAAACTCAAAAGCATAGGGTAATCAATATTATTGGATATTATATCGTAGATGAAAATTAAAGAGTTTATTTTCCTCCTGATTTCGGGCGTCTTTAAACCCATCAATAAACATCGCACATGATAAGAGGGTAAGTCAAATCTAAAGCTTGTGCAATACAGCATGTACTTTGTAGCGATTTTTTTAACTTTTTAAGCCTCAACGAATGAATTTTAGCTGAAGGATTCCAAATTAAAGAAGCATATTCTAATTTTGACCTGACTAGAGAACAGTAGAGTGCTTTAGATGTATAGGGATCTTTAAATTCCTGACTAAAGTATGCGACAAAAAGATAAGGTCAGTCTGTTTTTTCTTTGTGGAGCTCAATTTGAGTGATTACTCTTTGGATCTTGTGGATTTTATTGTTCGATAGAGAGAATGCAACAAATAAATTCTAATATAATGAGTAAACAAAGTCCCGTTAGTTTTAAATACATCAAAAATGAAAAAAAGCTAAATTTTGCTGTGACAAAATGATAAGGTCAGTTGCAATTTTTTACGAAAACAAGTTTATTAATGTACAGAATAAATTTTTTTAATTAATTTGGCTTCCATTTTTTTGTATTGTCTTAAAAATACGCCCCGGCATCGATCCTACCAGGCTCGCGATTGTTGTTTGCCGAATTTCTCTCCAGGCATTCAGTATGGCCACTTTCAGATCAGCAACAGTGCTAAACTGCCTGTTATCGGCATAAACAACCTTATTCCTTATTCCTACGAATGAAGGCAAGCAGGGAAAAAACTTTAGGGAGCAAAAAGTTTAAGTGCTCCAAAAAGGTAAACTTGGAATCAAAGATGACGCCAAGGTCCCGAATTGTATCTACTCTTTGAAGAGGTATATCGGAAATAGAATACGAGGCCAAGATAATATTGCTAGATTTACTAAAAGTTGCATAGTAACATTTATTTATATTTAGTGGTAGCCCATTGCGGATACTCCATACAAAGACATTATCCAGATCTGCTTGTAGTAAAGCCGAGTCACCAGAGCAGTTAATTTTCGCAAACAATTTGAGATCATCAGCAAAAAGAAGAAAGTTTGCAAAATGAAAACATTGTGTTATATGATTAATAAAGAGCACAAAGAACAAAGGGCCTAAGATACTACCCTGTGGTACACCAGAGGTTGCTGGATAGCAGTATTGTAGTGACTTTAGTCAAATGTAGGTCAGCGTGGAAACAATAACCAAGTGATAAGCCAAACGGACATATGACCCTTCTCGGGTTATTGCTCCCTTTTACACTCATTCTTTTATTGCATTTTATTGTAACAAATGCGACGACATATGATCGCCGGACAAACCCAAGTAGAAAGTCCAAAAGACAAATTGAAACCGAAATAGTTTGACACATTTCCCAAATGTGTTAATCACCGCCTGGTTATTGTTTTCAACGTTATATAAATAGAAGTAAGTAGAAGTAAGTAGTCAGTTAGACATAAATTATTAAATTGTAAAATATGATTTCTTATAGTTAGACATAAATTATATAATAAAACATAACTTGTGCTTAAACTGTAAAATATGATTTCTCATTGTTAGACATAAATAAAACAACAAAACATAACATGGCGATCCTTTGCCATTCGGACCCTTTGCACGGGAAAATCGATAGTGAATATTAAGTGAAAAAGGTGAACAGGACAAGAATCCGTTTTGAACAATACATGAAAGCAAAAGTGCTCCAAAATAAACTGTGCCAAAATTTATTAGTGAACCGGGGCTGTGCTAAAATAATGTAGCAAAATGCCGTTTCAAACCGAGTTCAAAAAATTATTTGCTGAAAAATAAGATAATAAGTGACAATATCGAATACGAATTACTCGAGAAGTTTTCAAGCACGTTTAGCAACGATTATAAAGAACGTAAAATCGAAACAAAAATAACAAGCGAGGAACTAATTCAAATTCTTAAGGAAGAATCATCTCTAGACTTCAACATATTTAGCTGAAATATTTTTGGAAACAATCCTTCAGATGGGAAAAAGGACTGCGCCTGGAATATAGAACTGCATTAACTTATAACCAAGGACGACACAGATTTGGCCTCTGAGTATATCATTTCGATTGCAAAATGCAAAACAATACTAACTTTTAATTATGTACTTTATCACATACATATTCAATCTACAATATTATATAATAGGAAAGTTTTGTTTAATATCAAATAACAAGCATTATATAATACATTGACAATATATTAGACTTTTAATCTGTAAAACGAAATTTTTTCATTATCAAAAAAAAAATAAAAATATATTTTTTAATATGTCGTGGTGGAAGAAAACGCTTAGCGCGATAATAATAGCCGTGTCTGGTTACGAGGTTGGAAAAGCAGACATGGTGAAAGAGTAGAGAAGTTAGCTGAAAAAATTAACCAGCATAGGGAAACAGTTATAAACCACAACGAATCAGGAATGAATATTTCACACGTTATTATTATTATTGTCATGTTGTTAACAATCACAGTTCTGTACTCATTAATAAAAACTTATTTCAAATACAAACACAATAGAATAACGGCTGCACCACCAAGAATTTAAAATCGTAAACTTTATGTCGATTTTGCAAAAACCATAAATGACAAGTCCTGTCACATGGAGGGACATAACAGACAAACTTAGAAGCATTAAGGCAGAATTTGACAGATCGTACAAATGCCTGAATAGGACACCAGTACCCTCTAAACACACTCAAATAATACACTTAAACACACTAGTTTATCAGCATAATACGATCACAGGCCTCAGCAAGACAGTCTACCCATTCTTAAGCGTCAATCACCAGGACGAATTCATAAAATTTTTTTCCTCAATCAAAACAAGACTAGAAGCAATTTTTAGACATTTAGAAATTAGGGACAGAGTACCAAAAGAGATAAACAAATTCATAATAATTAATTTCCAAGATGAAGGAGGAGAAACATCAGATGAAGAAGTAGGGAAAAAGGACAGAGAAACATCAGACGAAGAAGTAGAAAAAGGAGAAACATCAGACGAAGAAGTAGAAAAAACTAACACAATGACCACTACTCCCGTAGAATTTATAAATTTGGCTACAAAGCTGTTGCCAGAGTTTGATGGCAAAGCTGAAAATTTGACCAAATTCATTAATGCACTAGACATACTAGACTCGATCAAAGGAAGTAACGAAAGCATTGCAATTTCATTGATCAAAACCAAACTCAACCAAACAGCGACCAGGTTATTGACCAATGAAGCAACAATCAGGGAAATAAAAAGCGCACTGACCGCTAATGTGAAACACGAGTCGTCACAAAGTATAGCAGTCAAATTGTTGAGCATAAAACAACAAAACAAGACTGACGGCGATTTCGCGAAGGAAATTGAATCCCTTGCACAACAGCTAGAGTTCGCTTACATTTCTGATGGAATGTCGTCAGCGTTGGCAAGAAACTACTCAGCGCAGTCGGCAGCCAAAGCAATAAGAACAAACGCAAGGTCTGATGAAGTAAAAATGTTAATGAAGGCAGGTCAGTTTTCAACGGTTAGTGACGCAGTCACCAAATTCATTGAGTTAGGGGCTGAAAGCACAGGCACCCTTCAGGTGAACTATATAAATAACTCATACAGGGGGAACAATTCCAACAGGAGAAATAATTCATTTAGAGGAAATAATTCTTACTGAGGTAATCGAAACTACAGAAACTATTACCAAAGTAATCGGGGTAGAAACCACAGTAACTATAACAACCATAATAACGGTAATAGTAACCCTAACAGAAACAACAATAATAATAATAACTATAGGGGCCGTAATAACCCAAACAGAAATGTACGCTACACGGAAGCGTCGGAAAATGCAGAGCACCCCCAGAATGCCCAACTGGGGAGTGCGTAAAATTAAACACTGCGAACTTATTAAACATCAATTTGTCATTTAGTAACTTTGTCACTATAAATTCCTCACTAAATGACTACGAGTCCACCTTTTTAATAGACACAGGCTCGGAAATAAGTATTTACAAAACATCAACAAATGACCAAATTCAAATAAATAAAAATCATGTCTACAATTTAAAAGGCATAGGAAATGGTACCATAAAAACTTTAGGTGCCACTACAGCAACACTTTATACAAACAACTCAGAAATCATTCATAATTTCCAAATAGTAGATGAACATTTTCCAATCCCTTGCGATGGTATTATAGGGTTAGACTTCATAAAACAATTCAATTGTTTATTAGATTACAAGCATAATGGTCCAAGTCTATTGATATTACGACCAAACTCTCTAAAAGGTCACTTGGAGATAGAAATTTCAGAATCACCCACAAAGGAAATACTTAGTTTACCGGCAAGAGCGGAAGTAATTAGGAAGATCCACATAGTTGCAACCGCAGAAAATATACTAATCCCAAGCCAAGAGTTAGAAGAAGGCATAATAATAGGAAATACAATAGTTAACACGAGGAATCCATATGTCAGGATAATAAATACAACAGATAATAACGTTTTTGTTTTTCTTAAACAAAATAAGATCAAAACAGAATCCTTAGATGACTACAATGTGGTTAACATCAGCAAAACAGTCGATACTGAAGAGAGAAGGCACACTATATTAAGTAAATTAACCCAAAACTGTCCTTTATATCACCGAGATAAATTACTAAAATTATGCTCAGACTATTCAGATGTATTCGCTTTAGAGACTGACCCCTGTACTGTTAACAATTTTTATAGACAAAAATTGCATTTGAAAGACGAGACACCAGTCTACATTAAAAACTATAGATTGCCACATAATCATAAACCCGAAATCAAAAAACATATAGACAAGTTAATTAAAGATGACATAGTTGAACCTTCAGTATCGGAATATAATAGCCCAATTCTTCTTGTACCTAAGAAATCCTTACCAAATTCATCAGAAAAAAAATGGAGATTAGTAATAGACTATAGACAGGTTAACAAAAAACTAGCGTCAGACAAATACCCACTTCCAAGAATCGATGATATTCTCGATCAATTGGGTCGTGCCAAATATTTTTCCTGTCTGGATTTAATCTCTGGTTTTCATCAAATAGAACTAGAGGAGAATTCAAGAAACATAACATCTTTCTCATCCGATCAAGGATCATTTAGATTCAAGCGTTTACCATTTGGATTAAAAATTGCGCCCAACTCATTCCAACGAATGATGAATATTGCATTTTCCGGCCTTAAGCCGAATAAAACGTTCATTTATATGGATGACTTAATAGTTGTAGGCTGCTCGGAAAATCACATGCTTGAAAATTTAGAATCAGTTTTCGATGTTTGTAGAGCTTCAAATCTTAAACTTCACCCAGATAAATGCAAATTCTTTGACTCCCAAGTAACATTTCTAGGACACAAATGCACGGATCAGGGAATCTTACCAGACGAATCAAAATTCGATAAAATTCTTTCCTACCCAAGACCGACAAATGCCGATGAATGCAAAAGATTTGTAGCATTCGTTAATTACTATAGAAGATTCATACCGAATTTTGCTAGTCATTCAACACATATCACCAAATTAACGGGAAAGAAAACTCCATTCATCTGGACAATCGATTGTGAAAATGCATTTGAATACCTAAGAAATTCTTTACTATCACCTGAAATACTTCAATATCCAGATTTTGAAAAACCATTCTGTATCACCACCGATGCAAGCAAAATAGCTTGTGGTACCGTATTGAGTCAGGATTATAATGGTACACAATTATAGGGGAAGCCAACAAGTCAGTTATAGAACAAGAACTTACGGCAATCCATTGGGCCATAGATTTCTTCAAGCCGTACATCTATGGTACTAAATTCTTAATAAAAAGTGATCACAAACCGCTAACATACCTCTTTGCAATGAAAAATCCTTCCTCCAAATTGACAAGAATGAGACTCGACCTCGAGGAATTCGATTTTGAAATTGAATATATTAAAGGTAGGGACAATTGCGGCGCGGATGCTCTATCTCGCATTGATTTTGGGCAAATTAAGCGACTCAAAGAACAAACTCTGCCATGATACAAGTAATCACAAGGTCCAAATCCAAGGATACACCCCCTAACACCAAAACCACCGAAAAACAAAAAGACAACATACAACACGTATACAATACTATTACAAATCAAGAAGTGAAAAAATAACCTCGCCTCACACTTAGGTGCACCACTAATGGAAAATTAACAGAATCCTCGAAATTAGTATTACTCCATGGAAAGAAAGAAATATTTAAATTTGATGCTAAAGATATTATTGCTTATGAGAAAATTGCGCTAGAGCAATTCTTTCTCAAACTTGAAAAAGCAGTTGGTAATAATAACTTTACAGGCATAAAGATAGCTATCAATGACAATTTGTTTAAACATATAGATATAGAGGAATTCAGAAAGGTAGGCAACAAAACTTTAAAGAAGGTAATAATTGGAATAACACCGCAAATAACCAAAATCACTTCACAAAAGCAAAAAGTAGAACTTCTGGAAAAATATCATGATGACCCTGTATTTGGAGGCCACCCAGGTGTCACACGATTGTTATCAAAAATTAGACGACAGTATACATGGAAAAACATGGCTTCAGACGTGAAGTCTTATGTTAAAAATTGTGAAAGCTGTAATAAAAACAAGTCGGGTAAAAATAAAATAGAGCCTTTTATTATAACAAACACACCAGCAACCGCTTTTGACATCGTTCAAATCGATACTGTAGGCCCTCTTCCCAGATCATTCAACGGGAACGAATACGCTCTTACAATAATTTGCGATTTATCAAAGTTTCTCATAACTGTAGCAATACCTAGTAAAGCAGCTAATATAGTAGCCAAAGCAATAGTAGAAAACTGCATTTTAGTTCACGGACCCATTGAACGCATACTAACAGACATGGGTACCGAATACAAGAATCAACTTTTCGAGGAAATATGTAAACTACTGAAGATAGAAAATAAAACAAGCACTCCATATCACCACCAAACACTAGGTACAGTAGAACGTTCACATAGAACATTTAATGAATACATAAGGTCCTATATTTCAATAAATAAACTAGACTGGGACCACTGGCTCAAATATTTCACGTATTGCTATAATACGACGCCATCAACAACCCATGGCTATACACCATTTGAGCTAGTTTACGGTAAAACTACCACACCTTACGACTTCACATTAAACGGTAAAGTTGATCCAATCTACAATATAGATGACTACAAATCAGAATTAAAATTTAAACTACAGACAGCTCAAAAACGAGCGAAAGATTTACTAGAGAAAACAAAGGTAAAAACCAAGGAAAATTACGATAAAAAAGCAAATCCACAAAGTATTCTAGCAAACAGCATGGTCTACCTATAGGATGAAGCCGGCCACAAGCTGGACAGCATATTTAAAGGCCCATATAAAGTTATAGAAACAGACACTCAGGGTAATTGCAAAATCGATATAAACTCAAAAACAACCATTGTACATAAAAACAGATTAAAATTAGCATAATAAACTTCTAAAAACGTATTTTAAGACTATCCTGGCCAGGACTAATACATTAATACCTAGATTAAAATTACTAATTGTTAACGGCAAATACATAAATATTATATACAATTAAAAAAAAAAAAAAAAAAAAAAAAAACCTATACCACACTACTATCATAAGGAAAATGTAAAAAACATAAAAATATAAATACTTAAAATTCACAAATACAAACTATGTAAATTTTCCAAATTAAATCTTTTACAATAAGGTCAAAATAAAAATATACACAAGAAACCGAAAATCTTTTTACAAATTACATATACAAGTAAACTAAACAACAAAATACATTTGACACCCCAAGCAAAATTCCATTGTACAGCATGATCATTCAAATCGTCTCTATTTGTATTCCAAAACGGGGAAGGTGTAGTGACTTTAGTCAAATGTAGGTCAGCGTGGAAACAATAACCAAGTGATAAGCCAAACGGACATATGACTCTTCTCGGGTTATTGCTCCCTTTTACACTCATTCTTTTATTGCATTTTATTGCAACAAATGCGACGACATATGATCGCCGGACAAACCCAAGTAGAAAGTCCAAAAGACAAATTGAAACCGAAATAGTTTGACACATTTCCCAAATGTGTTAATCACCGCCTGGTTATTGTTTTCAACGTTATATAAATAGAAGTAAGTAGAAGTAAGTAGTCAGTTAGACATAAATTATTAAACTGTAAAATATGATTTCTCATAGTTAGACATAAATTATATAATAAAACATAACTTGTGCTTAAACTGTAAAATATGATTTCTCATTGTTAGACATAAATAAAACAACAAAACATAACATTGCATATTATCAATAGAGACAAAACAAACTCTTTCACTAAGATAAGACTTAATCCATTCTAGAAAAATCGAGTGGCAACCCAATTTACTCAGCTTAGCCACGAGGACCTTATGGGAAACTTTATCGAAAGCTTTTGAAAAATCCGTATATAATCAATTTGAAAGCCAGATTTAAAAGCAGAGATACAATAATTAGAAAAGAGGGAAAGATTAGTAACAGTGGACTTACCGGCAACAAACCCATGCTGCTCAGGACAGATACAAAGCTTTAAAAGAAAGCAAAGCTTCTGCTTGACAATAGACTCAAAAATTTTTGAGACAATTGTCAATTTGGAGATAGGGCGGTAATTGCCAACATCATTTTTTTGTCCACTTTTAAAAATTGGACTTATAGCTGCTATCTTCCAAGGCTCAATGAAAGAACCAGATGAAAGGGACTTATTAAAAATAAAACAAAGAGGCTCAGCTAATGCAGATGCACACTGTTTAAATAAAATAGCACAAAGTCCATCATTATCAGACTTAGTTGAAGATTTGAGGAGGGACAATGCATTTCGAACATCCTCAAATGATACTGACATAGAGCCAATATCAACTCTAGACACAACATCTTCTAAAATAGATTCATCAAACCACGAGTCATCATCAACAAAGTTAGATTTAAAATAATCGGCAAAAAGATTCACTGTATCCCTAGTAGAAGAAGAATTTCTACCCGCAAAGAACATTGAAGTTGGGATCTGAGAACCATTCTTTTTTGATTGAATGTAAGACCAAAAACTCTTCGGATTTGAAATTATATTAGATTCAAATCTGAGGATGTATTGATTGTATAGAAATTTGTTTAAAAAATTAAACTCACTAGAGTAATGCTCATATTTTAATTTACAATTATTATCATTTGTAGACTGAAAAAGTTTAAAAAATTTATTTCGAAGGTTTTTTAGCTTTTTGAGACCACTAGTGTACCATGGATTTTTATGGGTTCTTTGCTCAACCAGTGGAATATTATTTGAACAGATGAGATGAATATTTAGTTTAGATTAGGCTATTAAATAAGCTTGGCCAGTTAATATCATTAAAAAGTTGACTTAAATAATCAAAGTTACACGAATTCAAGTTAAAAACATTTCGCGTTTGCTTTAATGAGAAAAATTCATAAAATTTTATAACTATATATAAAGGTGGATGATGAATGCCACCTGGGCTTACTGGAAAGCTACTGTTGAAGATTGCAAAAACCTTACAATTTGTTAATGTAAGTTGACTTTTATTTTTCGTTGGGTGTTAGTCGAGCTCATAAATTCTAGCTCAGTAACTAATTCTGCCTAGCAATGGTTGTTGTTATTGTCTCTTGATATTTGTTTTCGTACCTAGCTGCAGCTGCAAATATTCTTCAATCGCCTCATCGTGGCCTTCAACTGCGCACAAATACTCTACCAACAAAATCAATCACGCCACTTTTCGGTAAACTTCTTCGATTTACGCACCACACTCTTTGGCACCACCACCACCCTTCAGCTCATCATCGTCGATTCCATGCATGGACAACAAAAACTTATCAAACCTTTTGTACCAACAACAAAGGTGCCACAACGCCTTCGCATCGATCACAATGCTAGCAACAACAACATCACCACCACCACCCTCGCCCACTCTTCGTCATCGCATTGATCTATATGACAAAAATCATACCAACAAAAATGCCATCATCACCACCACGCTCCTACTCTTTGTCATCACTATACAGTCCACAACAACAAACAACAAAGTCTTCGCTTCGCCTAAAATAAATTCAACAACAACAACAACAATCGTCTTCGCTTCACTCAAAACGCATTCAACAACAACAATAACTATTACCTCAACCGCTAATCGACTAAGCATAGGAAAGTGCGTGCATAAAAAACGATATTTAAGGCACGACTTTCTATAGCAAATTTCTTGCTTAGGTCACAGGCAAATCATCTCTTTTTCTTTTAACCAGAAGTTCTTCGACAGTGGTGCGCGCAACACTTGCCTTTTCAAATAACTTAGTTATAAATTATTTTGCATAGTCGTTATTAATAAATAGAACCTTAAATCTAAACTCATCGTTTATGTATTTTTAATCTAAAGAGTCGACACACAAAGGAGCCAAAAAAAGCTGTGGTTCCTCACCATTTTTGGTCCTTCGAGCCGGATAGTTTAATTTCTAGTTTTTAATTCAAATTTTGTATCAAATAAATCTCGATTTTCGGTCGCAATTTCGCAAACATCGATCAAACCTTATCAATTCAAATTAAATTTGTCGCAATGTCTTGCTCAGATCGTGAAGTTATAGAAGATGTGGAGGTGCAAATTTCTTCACAGCGCGACGAAGTTGAACGCGACGTTCGTATAAAATTATCGCAGCCACAACAAATTTCGCAAAGACGTCCGCGAGTCAACTTGCCAAAACAGCAACTTGCACACAAACATCAGCATCATCAGAAATCGTCCTCTTTTTCTTCTTCGTCATCGTTGGATACATCTGCCACAGCAGCTGCTGCAGCAGCAGCTCATCATCACCAACACCATCACACCATGCACGCACCGCTCACACGCCCACTTGATATATTGTACTCCCAAAGCCGTTCCCAACATCAACAACAAAACGCCGCCACAACTACATCATCATCATTGTCGTCGCTGCCACTTTCAAGGTCATCATCACATCAAACCAAATTCGCATTACTATCATCGCCTTCGATATCGTTTGTAACAACATCAAACGACATGCTGACCATCGATAGTCTCCTTGAAAGGTATTGGAATCTTGAAGAGAATTATCACCAATCTTCGTTGCAACTCACACCAGATGATGAAGAATGTCAAAAACATTTTGAGTTCATCCGACCATTAACTATAATAACAGAACTAATTATTGAGCTTGTGGCTAAACAACTAACAACAACGGCTTCGTATAGAAGGAATCATACAGCAGACTGGACAGACTGTTTTGTCTGTCGTCAGTCATTTATAAACGTCAGTCAATCGTTATCATCGTTATCAGTCACTCCATCAACCTTAAAAATTATTGCTCATCACTCATCGTCGATCCATACACCACTTTGGTTTCCGTCAATAATTTTCAATCAACATCGATCACCTATCATCATTTAAAAGTTATAATTTTTCGTTCATTGTAAAACATCATAATTCATAATTTATTCCTCATCGAAGCAAAAAATCATTCCTTATTCAATGGTCATTTATGATATATCAAGAATCATCATCATCACCATCATCATCATTATTCTCGTCATCGTTATTCACCAACCACATTAAGAATGCTCAAAAACGATAACTCAAAGCTGTTAACGATAGCTTTTGAATAACGATCAATCATCAATAATCATCAAAACTCCAATTCCATCATCGCTAGTTGCAGCAGTTTTCGCTGCTTTTATCAGCATCGCTATCTTCGCAACATTTTCATCGCATCGACTTTGTCTTCGCCGCTTCGACTTCGCTTTAGTCATCGCCATCGCTCTTCGCCACCTTCAGCATCAGAGTTATTAAAAATATCTTCGCAATATTTTCGTCGCATCGACTTTGTCTTCGCCGCTTCGACTTCGCTTTAGTCATCGCCATCGCTCTTCGCCGCTTTCAGCATCAGAGTTATCAAATATATCAACGCAACAACTCTCCAATCCATCAGCATACACTTCGTCATTTTCGTCACTATTCGCTGCTTTCAGCTTTCTCGATACCTTCGACACTTGCAGCCTTCATCAACTTCGCTCGACATCAACTTCATCATCACCGTCGACCTTTGCTGCTTGCAGCATTATTTCAGCCCTCGCCACATTGTGTAAAAATCTACGACACGATCAACATCAATTCCGTCTTGCCCTCCACTTTCGACCTGCTTCAACAGTATCCAGTGTAAGCATCGCAGTTCTTGTCAAATTTATATTCAATCAACAGCCTTCACGCATCATCGTCACTGGTAAAATTCTAGTGCAGCAGCTATGGAAGCTGCATATAGACTGGAATGAAAGTGTGCCAGCAGATGTTCACTTCAATGGGAAACGCCAGTTTTCAGAAATTGACAAATTCCGAATTCCCAGGTTTGTTCCGTTTTATTGAAATTCTAATATTCACGCTTTTGCAGATGCTAGTACCAAGGCATACGGTGCATGCATATACGCAGTAACAGATTTTGGAGGTGCTAAACGATCATCACTCATCTTTGCTAAGTCCCGCGTCGCACCAACCAAAGACTTCAGTCTACCTGGGCTTGAGCTTTGCGAATCACTATTGCCAGCCGAACTGCTTGAGACTGTTGCACATATCATCGCACCAATTTCACAAAGGTCCGACTCTACTATCACGCTTGCTTGGATCAATGGCGAATCTTCAGGACACCATTCGTGGCAAACCGGGTCACCAAAATTCAACAGCTGACGTTCGAATATCAATGGCACCACGTTCCAACATCGTTAAACCCAGCAGATATCGTGTCCAGAGGTTCAAACGTTCACGATCTCATCGACAACAACCTTCGGTTCAATGGCCCAGAGTTTTTGCTGCTGCAAAGGTCCAGCTGGCCCCACAACACAGATGATTGTATCTCAGAGGTACCAGTACAACGGCGACAGCATCTTGTTCTAGTAACTGAAAAAAAACTTCAGACTTCATCGCACAGCACAAATCCATCAAGAATTATAACAAACTTCTTCGCATTTATAAATCGTTTCAAATTTTCAATTTTCATACTACTTGTCGCATAGTCCAACAGCATTCCTTTGCAGAAGAATGGAAAAATTTACACGCAAATGTCCCAGTTAGTCGTCGATCTTCACTTTCACAGCTTTCACCGTTTTTGAATGATGGAGCACTACGACTCGCAGAAGGCATCCAAAATTCATCTGTATCGTTGACGCTAAGCACCCAATCTTGTTGCCAAAATCACATCCGTTCATTCACGCACTCATCATACACTTTCATCGTCAAAATCTTCGTTCGCTGACACCGGCACACTTTCTCGTTGCTCGCAACCTTACCACATCTCCAGAACCAAACTTATCGCATCTGAACATCGGCCTACTCAAAGACACCAGCTTGTCCATAGTATCCAGCAACAATTTTGGGAGCTATGGAGCACAGAGTATCTTAAGGAACATCAAATCAAAACCAACTGGAGAACTAAGAAGGGACACCACCACTAAAATGGCCCATGGGTCGCATAGTAGAAGCTGTTCAAGGTTCAGACGGTAAAGTTAGAGACGTCGTTATTAAAGCTGCAACCGGAACCCTCAACGTGCAATATCTAAGATATGTAAATTAACCATTGAGGCTGCATACCAAAAAGATTAATAGTTGGAAGCATCGCTCCCAAGGGGGGAGGATGTTGAAGATTGCAAAAACCTTACAATTTGTTAATGTAAGTTGACTTTTATTTTTCGTTGGGTGTTAGTCGAGCTCATAAATTCTAGCTCAGTAACTAATTCTGCCTAGCAATGGTTGTTGTTATTGTCTCTTGATATTTGTTTTCGTACCTAGCTGCAGCTGCAAATATTCTTCAATCGCCTCATCGTGGCCTTCAACTGCGCACAAATACTCTACCAACAAAATCAATCACGCCACTTTTCGGTAAACTTCTTCGATTTACGCACCACACTCTTTGGCACCACCACCACCCTTCAGCTCATCATCGTCGATTCCATGCATGGACAACAAAAACTTATCAAACCTTTTGTACCAACAACAAAGGTGCCACAACGCCTTCGCATCGATCACAATGCTAGCAACAACAACATCACCACCACCACCCTCGCCCACTCTTCGTCATCGCATTGATCTATATGACAAAAATCATACCAACAAAAATGCCATCATCACCACCACGCTCCTACTCTTTGTCATCACTATACAGTCCACAACAACAAACAACAAAGTCTTCGCTTCGCCTAAAATAAATTCAACAACAACAACAACAATCGTCTTCGCTTCACTCAAAACGCATTCAACAACAACAATAACTATTACCTCAACCGCTAATCGACTAAGCATAGGAAAGTGCGTGCATAAAAAACGATATTTAAGGCACGACTTTCTATAGCAAATTTCTTGCTTAGGTCACAGGCAAATCATCTCTTTTTCTTTTAACCAGAAGTTCTTCGACAGTGGTGCGCGCAACACTTGCCTTTTCAAATAACTTAGTTATAAATTATTTTGCATAGTCGTTATTAATAAATAGAACCTTAAATCTAAACTCATCGTTTTTGTATTTTTAATCTAAAGAGTCGACACACAAAGGAGCCAAAAAAGCTTTGGTTCCTCACCAGCTACATTCTGAAAGTTGATGTTGAATATTATTGGAAACAAAAATTAAATCAAGAATTTTATTGAGACTATTCTCGATAAAAATGATTTGTGTTAAATCGATACTATAGAAATTATCAACTAAGTTAATTATATGAAGCTGGTTTACGTTAGTTGGCGTAAGATCTCCTGCGATACGAATCCATTTAATTTTCGAGAGGTTGAAGTCACCCATAACACACAAATGGCTACTTGAATCCAGCGAAGCATGCAGAGCTACAATATTATCTGCATGGGCAGCATAGATTACATCAGAGCTATTCGGAGGTATATATGAAGCGCATAGAAATAGAGTACCAACGGGTCCTTGAATCGAAATACATAGCTGGTCCAAGGTAGAGTCACCATTAGACAAAGAGCACAGGCTGGAGTGAAGATGACATTTTGCAGCAATAAGAACGCCGCCACCCCGCAAATGGCCAGTTCTTAACGGGTATCTAGCTTTCCGATAAACGTGATACATATCCAAATTAAAAAATTCCTTATCGAAAAAGTCTGAATTAAGCCAGGTTTCAATAAAGATGATCAGATCGAAATCATTTTGCGAGGACCAATTAAATATAGCAGCCGATTTAGTTCTAATACCCGACATATTTTGAAAGTAGAGTTTTAGTCCAGGGCAGGAACTATTCGCTGATAGTTCATTCACTAATTTACTTTGTTCGGTGCACCCAGTTTTTGAAAATTTTGGAATGAGCGCACTCTTATATTGACAGGCCACAGAGATGGGTCTAAAATATTATTAAGCAGGTTTGCTGACACTCCCAATTTGAAAGATACTCTGCTAAGATTGTCCAGCACCACATCCCTTTAAACAATTTTAGCACATGAAAAATGACTTTTATCAATTCCAGATTGTTTAACCACATAATCAACAATGTCACTCTCTGACACATATGGTTTAAAAGACGAAACATGCACGAATTCTTGTTCAGCGACAATATCAAGATCGTGAGACTCATTAACTCCAAGAAAACCAGTACGGGTTAATTTAGGTTTGAAGTTGTTATTTACAATTTTTTTATCCGCCGCCATGTGAAGAGCTTGGTGTTGTAGACACAGCAGAGCGTTGCAAGTATTGCATAGCCTGAGCATTGGCTGAATCAAGAGCGCCGTTGGCAGTATTATTGAGGCCAGAAACACAATAAGAACTTTGAGTGCCAAGAGAGGCTATGTCAGCATAGCTAGCGGCAAAAGGCAACGACATGCTTTCAGTTGTATTGTTAGTGGCAATTTCATTAGGCAGGTTCATTTTATTAGATTTAGAAAGCGAAAGAGCGCACCTGTTCGAGAGCATAGGATCAGCAGACAATACCAATGCATCAGCAAGAGAGTTAGTGCACGGGGCAGCAACAACAGCAACAGCACCATCACAAACAGTGCCAGCATTCGGAGCATCGGCTGGCGTGGGTGTAAGAGATGCAGGCACCATTTTCCGCGCAATTGTATTAGGCATATTCACAGTGTTGGTAGACGAAAGAGCGGATGCAGTGTTCAAGAGCATAGGATCAGCAGGCATTACCATTATATCAGCGGCAGCGCCAAGAGAGTAAGTACTCGGAGCATCAACGACAGCAGCAGCACCATCACAAGCAGAGCCAACATTTTTAGCTACGGCTGACGTCTGTTCAAGAGATGCAGTCACAGTTTTCCGGGGTCGAAGGCGTGGGAGGGCAGTGCTCACACTTTGAGCGCCTGCACAGCGATCGCGAGGCGGAGCGAGACGCGAGTTTGAAATACGACAATCACTATCAACATTCGGGGATGAGTCACCAATAAGTTTATTAGAGAACTTCACAAACATTTTTTTCAAAGCATCGACTTCTCTGCTTAGATTAGCATTAAAAAAGTTATCTTGGATATTTAAGCACATATCGCAAACAAAAATAATATTGAGATTTTTAACACAGATTTCAAATTGCTTATCATCGATTTTAGCACATTGTTTATGAAAATTGCCTTTGCAGAAACCACAACAAACAGGCAAATCATTGGCTAAACAGTTCAAACACTTAAGGCAAGTCATTTTTACGGAGCCACTCATCTAATCACAACAAACGTTGAATTTATACTGAAATATTGAACAGAAGTGGTCCAAGATGACTTCCTTGTGGCACACCGGATGTGACAGAAATCTCCTTGGATAGAAAACCTTGAAATTTAACAAATTGGGATCTACCGTGAAGATAAGACTTAAGCCAATTGAGAAGGGAGCCTGAGATACCAAACCTTTTCAGTTTGGAAGCTAGGATATTATGATCAACGCGATCGAAGGCCTTGCTAAAGTCAGTGTATATTGCATCAACTCGATGTCCTTTTTCCATCTTTCCTAATACATCAGAAACCATAATCATAAGACTTGTGGTAGTTGATCTACCTTTACCGAAACCATGTTGCTGTTCATTAAGTAATGGATTTATAAAACCTGTCAGTGTTTCGCATATTTTCGAACAGTTTTGGGATAGCAGATAATATGGCAATACCCCTGTAGTTTTCAACAGACCCTTTTATCACCATTTTTGAATATTGGTGTGAGGTGAGATGTTTTCCAATGAGACGGAAAAACATTAAGTGATTTATTGAAGGTTATTTGTAGGGGCAAAAGCAGTGAGTCTACGCATTGAATAAGTAAATTTGGGGGAATTAGATCAGGGCCTGGTCCTTTCTTTGGATCTAGCTCGATTATAGCTGTGTATATTTCATCACGTGTTAGTTCGATGTGATTGATTTGAGGTGATAAATTAGTGATAGAAGGGGGGATGTGAGATGTGTTTGTAGAAACACAGAAAACTTCCTTGAAATGATCTGCGAAAAGATTGCAAATCTCTTGAGTGTTAGAGGATGTAGCACTGCCTTTGAACATGGAAGAAGGGTATCCGTTTGATTTGCGTTTGATATTTACATATTCAAAGAATTTTTTTGGCTGTACAGTAATTCTTTCTCCAATGAGATTAATATAAAGATTAAAGGCTTGTTTGGATTTTATAGAAAATTCTTATGACAACTCTTCATACTTTGTTATCAATTCATTGGTTACATTAATGGTGGATTTAATGACTTTATACAATTTATTTCTCTGATTTCTAAGATTTCTGAGATTTTTATCTAGCCATGGTTCCGAAAGCTATGCCTTTTTCTTTATTTTTGGGACATGTTTATCAACAATTGTGAGGACACGCTGATAAAATAGTGTGACTGCACTATCGAGCTCAAGTGCTGATAAATCGTTGCAATCAATAGAATCGAGACAAATTTTTATGCTATCGTAGTCAGCATTAAGAAAATCGTATACTATTGAGTTATTATATGAGTATACAAATGTTATATTGGTGGAAAAGAGTTCTGTAGATAGGGCTAAGTGGTGAAAGCTGTTAGAAAATAAGTGTTCAGCTGCAGTGGTTGGAACAACGTTTATTTCATCATAGGTATTGGTAAAGACTAGGTCCAGCCATTTACCATTTTGGTTTGGAAACCTGTTAACTTGCTGCAGGTCGTTAACATAGAAAGTACTGAGTAAAGTATAATCAATCGAGTTGGAGAGGTCAACAGGAAGGAGGAAGTTGTCATTCTCATCAGTGACAAAGGAAATATTTGGACGATTAAAGTCACCATAGATAATGATTGTATCTTCCTCTTTCAATGTCGTATTTAGTGATGAAATATTTTCGCACAAATCACTATGGGTAGTTTCTGTTGAATTAGGAGGAATATAAATAACACCAATGTAGATAAATTGATGATCGTGAGAACTAATTCGAGCTATTTGGTGATCATAAAGTTTGTGAGAGGTGGTTTCGAAACAAATTGACTAGGTAGGGAGTTATGTATGGCCATTAGAACACCACCACCATGGGATTGACCGGTGAAGGTATAATCTCGATCTTTCCGGTAGAGTGTCCAATTGTTGTCGAGAATTTCTTCATTTTTGAAAGAGTCATTTAGCCACGTTTCTGTGAATACCAAAACATTATAGGGTCATGACTTTGCCTCAACGAAAAGTTTATTAAGTTTGCCACGCATACCACCACAATTGTGATAAAAAATGTTTAGGATTGTTTTTAGAAGAAGGTGGACAAAAATCTAGGGGAGTATTATTAGGAGCAGTAATAGTTTTTGAAGTTTGAACGCGATTTGTTCAAATGCCATAGACGCTTTGAAGTGGTGTGTGAGGCATAAGTCTTTTTTTACTTCAGCTGGCGAGATATTAAAGCTCTCATGTACTGAATGTAAATTTTTTTAAGTTCTGCTAGTTCGGTTGGAAGCCCTTCCTGTTGTATCAATACCATAACGCTTGTTCTAGTTGAACCATCGATACAAGTGGAGTCAGATTTGTTATGTAGGTATGCCAAGTAGAGACGCACGTTATCATATAACCTCCGGTCTCTAAGCCGAGACATGACAAAGCGCCCTTCAGTGCTAGTTTCAGCGAGATTTTTTGTTAATTTGGCTATAGGTGGAAGGAGAGGATCAAGAAATGATGGTGTCATTATAGGCTTAACTACTGAAAGTGTGGTTGAAACAGGGGACTGTGTGGTTGTAAGAGGATCAGCGGTATTTATTGCTATGTTAGGCGTAAGTATGGAAGAAATACTGGTAGTAGCAACGAGAGGAACAGGTGTCTTGCCTGGAGTGAAGGTTGCTGCATTCTTATTAAGGGTGATTTTTGGTAAAGAGGGATTTAGTACATGTGAGCGAATAAACTTTGGATAATGAACGGATGAGTGATTGTTCTGTGGGGTAGTTGATGGTGATAAGTTGAATGAGACACGTTTATTTTTAGGATGTGAAGGCTGTGATGGCATATTAGTCTTTAATGGATGTGAAGGATTATATTTTGAGAGGGAAAATGAGGGAAAGATATTTGTTTTCGGGTTCCAATTAGGATCCTGGGAATCTGTTTTACTTATTTTAGAAGCCTGTTTATTTCTATTGGTCTTAATTCTATTACTCCTAGGCTTAGGGTGATTAGTTTGAAACTTCCTATTAGACCACTCAGATATCCATATGTTTCCATCTTTAAGTACTCTACGAGATCCGGTCAGGAACATCCAACTGTATTTCGTGGGTATACTCACTTTAAAGCTGCTCACTTTCTTAGCTTTTATAGAAGAGGTCCTCTGGCAATCGTGAATGTTAATGTGGTGCTTTTTGAAGTAGTTTTGTACCCAACTTTGGTTTGCTTTCAGTGGAAATCCTTTAACGAAAAGTACAGTGCTGCTTTCATCATTGCACTCTTTTAGACGTTGTATGCTTTTTTCCCATTCCGAATTAGTCCAGACTGTTCCGAAACGTTCGATTGCCGGTGGAGAAGCTGCGATAGATGAGGTGGAAGTAGGTATTATGGGAGGTGGTGTGACCGGAGCTTCCATTGAAATTTTTGAAGCTTCCAACAATTCTTCGAAGACGGAAGAGCTATCGAGATGGGAACGCTATAGGTCTATACCTTCATTAACTCTGAGTGGTTGTTGCCTCACAACGTTTACAATCTCCTCTTGTGTGGAGCGGAAAGCACTGAGTTCGTCGCTGATGTCGCTCATTCTATAGAATAACATATCGACTACTGAGGAATCAAATAAAGTGTGTGTATGGTCTGCTTTATTGGATGTAGTTTGCAACAAGGCATCAAGATCATTCCGTATTGCAATCATATTGTCATGGAGTTGACGATCAGGTTCATTGGTTGTAATATCCTTGATCTTTTCTGTTATCTCCATGTACATTTTTCTAATGTCGGATCCAATTGCAGAACATTTGCAATCTTTGTTCGCCGTATCTCTTATTGCCTTAAGGTTTTCCGACATCGACTTAAGTTTCGATTCAGTTGATTTTTTAGCTGAATCTATGGCCTCGATGATTTCTTCGCCTATCTGAATGCCGCTATCGGGCCTTGTGAGCTGCTTTGTGGTTTTCTTGAAGAAGGATTTGTTTTCTAACGAAACCGCATTCAAAGAGTCACTTATGCATTTTATGGCAAGCAATTCGTCGGAAAGAGATATATTCTGGCACTCGTCACAGTAGAATACGAAGTTTCTACTTAGTTCATGTGTATACGTGAGGCATCTTCTCGATAGCCATACACAACAATCATGAAAAGATTTCCCGCAAATACCCTTGCAGGTGATAATAGGGATTGTTTTGTCTTCAATGACACAGGTTTGGTTACCACAGGATGATTCCATTGTTATATTTTTATTTTTTTAACTTTGGCACAAATAGTTGTAATTGTTCTTTTTTTTTTACGGCACGCTTATGTTTGCGGTTGCAAAATTGGGTTGTTTTAATTTTTTTTTTTATTTTATTTTATTGTTAATCAATTGGGTAGCACTATTTTATTGTTTTTGCTGTTCATGGAGTTCACTGTACTTGCTATAGCGGGTAATCTGCAGCGTTAGCACTTTATAGTTGTTTTTGTTTTTCACGTTTGTGGCACGCTATATTTTCAGTTGTGAAATTAGGTTGTTGAGGAAGGTCAGGGAAAAAAGTAAATTTTGCGGAGCTTATTAAAAACACGTCCGAACGGTTTGACTATCGACTTCAATTTATTTATTTTTCTTTCAATGTCATGAATGCTTTTTGATTAGTCCAAATAAAAGGTTGATTTTTCTTTAAAAGTGTATTTAAACATTTTGCTATATCTGCGAAATCTGCTATAAGTCGTCTGTAATGATTACAAAAAGCTACGAATCTTCTAACTTCATCTGCGTTCTTAGGAATAGGGTATTGCTCTATTGTTTTATATTTTGCTGGGTCAGTTTTTATGCCTTCACGCGTTATTAAATGTCCTAAGTAAGCTACTTCAGTTTTTAAAAAGTTACATTTACTAGCATTTAATTTCAGGTTATATTTTCTTAAACGTTCAAAAATATCTATTAAATTTTCATTATGATGTTTTAGACTGCAACCAAATACAATAATATCGTCTACGTATAGGAATGCACTTGCATCTAACCCGCTTAACGCTATCGTAAGCATTCTCTGAAAACTGTTTGAAGATATTTTTAAACCGAAAGGTAGTCTTTTAAATTGATAATGGCCGTTTGACGTTGAAAAAGCTGTTAGTGGTCTAGAATTATTGTTTAAATTTATTCGGTGGAATGAACTTGTCACGTCCAGTGTAGAAAAATATTTGGCTCTACCTAATTTATCTAAAACATCTTAGAGTCTTGTTAATGAAAATTTATCATTTACAATTTTTTTGTTTAACTGTCTTAAATCTACTACTAAGAGCTATTTCTTTTCATCATTATCGGCTTTTTTAGGCACCACTAATAAAGGTGAATTGTATGGACTGATTGATGGTTCAATAATGTCCTCATTTAATAATTTTTATACTTGTTTGTCAATTTCTTCCATCTGTGAATGCGGTAAACGGTAACTTTTTATGTAAATTGGTGTTTTGTCTGTTGTTTTTAAATTTTGTGAATAGAAATTATTTACAGAAAGTGGTTCATTTTCTAAATGAAAAACGTTTTGATATTCTTTGAAAATTTCAATTATTGAATCATGAGCATTTTTGTCTTGAGTAATGTCAATTTTTAAAAAATCTTAAGCAATTTTTGAAATCTTTCTGGATTATGCTCTTTTAAATGATTAATTTTTATTATTTTATAGAAGTTCAAAGGTTTTATGTCAAGTTCTAATTTTTTCAAAATTATTTCTGTGTCTGTTGTGTTTAAAATTTTTATATGGCATATTCCTTTATTAGGAATTATAGTATTCATTACAAAAACTCCTTTTAAAATTTCTTCAGTTAATATTAAGCTGTCTTCTTCTAGGCTTAATTCTATTGGATGTACGATTTCTGTTCTAGCCGGTATAACTATTTTTGATATTTTTAATGGCTTAGTGTCTATTGGTAAAATTATGTCTACATTTCCTATTAAAAGTGTTAACGTATAAGTTTCATAATCTATTTTGCAAAGGTATTTAGAAAGAAAATCCCTTCCTAAAATTCCATCTGTCTCAATTGGAAAATCTGTGTTGACAACATGAAAATTGTGAAATGTATTTATTTCGTCTAATCTGAAATTTAAAACTGTAGTTCCTAGTGAACTTGTTTCCTCAGTTGTAATGCCTGGTAATTTGCATTTTTCTCCATATAAAATATCTTGATTGATCGGTATGCTACTCTTTTTGCAGAGCGATATATCTGCACCTGTGTCTATTAAAAATGTTAATTTATTTTTCCCGTTTTTGCAAATTCTTGTTATATAATTTGTCAATTTATCCGATATTCTAAAAATGTTTAATTCTCGTTCCCCGGAAGTGATTTGTTGCCTCCCGGGTCTTGCCCGTTTCCCTGATCGTACATTAAGTTTATTCGCCTAGAGTTGTTTCTATTGTCTCTATAGCTATTTTCTCCGCCTCTTTGTGTGTTTCGATTGTTGAAATTATTATTTTGATTACTATTCGCATAAACATTGCGTTGTTCGTACCTATTATTGTTATTATTTTGGCTGTGATTTTGATTATTATATCTTCTTCTTTGGTTGTTATAATTATTTCTATTATTATGTACGCTATAATTGTTATTGCCATTATTTCTAAATTGGTTTGGTCGGTTGTTCCCTCTAAAGTTGTATTGATTTCTTCTAGGTTCTGTATTTACATACATTAGGTTCAACCTGGCCACTTCAACCTGGCTGAGCCGATAGATGACTCGTACACCTAGGCCAGTACAGGCCCGTTGTGACACCACATAATCCCTTTTTAACTAGAGATTCCCCTCCTCTATAAACCAGTTGGAACGGAGTATGAACTTTAAAATATGCCTAATTTCCAGGCATGAGACTTCGGTAAGTCCACTTAGGAAGGGATGGCCCAAAGTTGCCATTCTCCTTCTAGCTAGTGCCGGACATTCGCAGAGGAAGTGCTGAGTGTTTTCTTCTTCCTCTTCGCACATGCAGCTTCTGCAAAAGTCATTAGATATAGCTCCTAAGCGAAGAGCATGCGTTCCGATTAAACAATGACCCGTGAGGATTCCTATTATTTTAGACAGGTTTACCCTGTTAAGTTCAAGCAGCGAGTTGGTGCGTTTTAAGTCGTAGGAAGGCCACGTTAGCTTAGCTATCCTACATGTGTCAAGTTGTTCCCAGCGTTCTTGTGCAAGGCTTAAAGTTTTGCTCCTGCACCGGAGTTTGTAGGAGGAAATGGGAATACCAATAAAGTCCTCATTTAAGAGGGTGTTAGAGGTCGTACCCTTCCTTGCCAGTTCGTCAGCCAGTTCATTGCCCTCGATATCCCTGTGTCCGGGTACCCATACGAGGTGGATCCTGAATAACCTGGCCATCTCGTTGAGAGATCTGCGGCATTCAGTGAGAATTTTGGAGTTGTCAATATGTGAGTTTAGCGCCTTGAGCGCAGCTTGACTGTCTGAAAAGATGTGGATACTTTTTCCATTGAGGTCTTTTTGACCTAGAATCTTAGCGGTTTCGTGAATGGCCATCATCTCCGCCTGGTAGACACTGCAGTAATTTGGGAGTCTGAAGGAAGCTTCAATTCCAAGATCCTGGGAGTAGATACCTCCCCCTACTTTTTCTTGAAGCTTAGATCCGTCAGTAAAGATTTTAATGCCGGTGGTTTTAAGGGGGGTTTTGTTAACCCAGTCTAGCCGTGAAGGGATGAGAACCTCATAGTTCTTTTCAAGGTTTAAGCAGGGCACACAGTAATCTGTTCTGTCAGGGACAGATGAGTCTAGAATTAATGTGTGACCGCAATTATTACCTATCCAATTTCCAGATTCTCTTAGTCTGAGAGCTGCTATGTTAGCACATTCTCTGGCAAAGATATCTAGAGGAGGAAGGTGAAGCATGACATTTAGAGCACTAGTTGGGGTTGAGCATAATGCCCCGGTAATACATAGACTTGCACTTCTTTGAACCTTAGCAAATTTCTGAAGTATAGTTTTCTTATTCAGGGCCCTCCACCATACCAGTGAGCCATATAAAAGTATGGGGCGGACAATTGCCGTATAGATCCAGCGTGCTTTTTAGATTTTAGGGGAAAAACCCCATTTTTTCCCAATCGATTTTTTACTGGCAAACAGAGCTATGTTTGCTTTTCTAACACATTCATTTATGTTGTCATTCCAGATAAGTTTCTTATCCAGAATAACTCCTAGGTATTTCGTGCTGTCACTAAAGAGCAACCTCGTACCGTTCAGACGCGGAGGTTCTAAGTTAGGGATTTTATATTTCCTGGTGAAAAGGATGAGATCTGTTTTCTCCGGGTTTACACTCAAACCACAAGAGGACGCCCATCTTGAGAGGGTTGCGAGTGCTCTCTCCATGAGTTGACAGAGAGTTTGAGGAAATTTTCCGTTAAAGACAAGAGCAATGTCATCAGCATATGCAATAACTTTGTAGCCTTCCTCCTCCATGATACGCAACAGTTGGTCAACCGTCACGGACCACAGAAGCGGAGACAAAACACCCCCCTGTGGAGTCCCCCTGTTTACAAATCTACGGATAGAGGATTCCCCCAGTTCTGACTTTACCACCCTGCCCAAGAGCATCTGGTGGATGAGACTCACGAGAAAATCCTCCACCCCCAGTTCTGACAAGGCAGAGGTGACCGCACAGGGGAGGACGTTATTGAATGCACCTGCTATGTCTAGAAAGGCAGCAAGCGTGTATTCTTTGTTCTCAAGTGATTTTTCAATTGTAGACACAAGAGAGTGGAGAGCTGTTTCTGTCGATCTGCCTTTTATATAAGCATGCTGAGATTTAAGGAGCCGGTCGAGTTTCGGCTTAAGAAGAAGCCCAATAAGCCTCTCCAGTGTTTTAAGCAGAAAGGAGGAGAGGCTTATGGGTCTAAAGTCGTTCGGTTTAGTGTGAGAGGATTTACCCGCTTTCGGTATGAAGATGACTTTCGTCTCTCTCCAAGCTAATGGAATGTAGTTAAGGAGTAGGCAACCATGGTAGATCGCCTGAAGCCAGGGTACTATTGCGTTGAAGCTATAGTGGAGTTGAGCTGGTATAATGCTATCGAGATCCGGAGATTTATAAGGTTGGAACGAGTAAACCGCCCATCTTAAATTCTCCTTGCTGGTTAGCTGCCCAATCTGCTGAGGTGTAAGTTCGGAGGAGGATGTTTGAAAGCTGGAGTTGTTAGTGTGACCACTTCCAGGAAAATGTACGTCCATGAGTGTATCTAAGGTTTCGATACATGAGTCTGTCCAGGTACCATCTTCTTTTTGAAGAAAGCTTGGTGTTGTTGGGAATTTTGCAAGTATTTTCCTAAGCCTTGAGGCCTCAGAAGTACTTTCTATATCTGTGCAGAAGGAAAGCCAAGATGTTCTTTTTGCTTTCCTAATTGCTGTTTTGTAACTACCTAGTTTGGACTTATATGTTTTCCATGCGTTCTCGCTATTGCTACGCCTTGCGTAGTTAAAGTCTCTGCGACAGTCCTTTCTGAGGATTTCAATTTCCCGAGACCACCATACTGGTTTACGGGATTTCTTATGTAGTTTTTCCGGACATGCTCTGTTAAGGGCATCCGAACACTTTCTGGTAAAGTTTTGTACAAGGGCGTCTAAACCTTCCTTGTTTGTCACGTGGAGAGAGCTATCTGAGGTCAAGGACCTCTTGATTATTTTATTATACCATCTCCAATTTGTCTTACGGAGATTTCTTATTTTTTGAGGCAAGGATTGATTAGTTTCCTTCCAGCCAAATTCTATGTACCTATGGTCTGAGAACGAATGTTCTTTTAAGACCTTCCATGAATAAATTTCGTCCGAGAAGTTTTCAGATGCTAGGGTGACATCCAGGACTTCCTCTCGGTTTTTAATTATAAATGTTGGTTCATTGCCCTTATTTAATATATTTAGGTTTGTATTAAGTAGGTAGTTAAAGAGTGACTCACCTCGATCGTTGTTGTTTGTGCTGCCCCATTGCGAATGGTGTGCGTTGGCATCTCCACCCAGTATTATGTGCGCGGCAGGGGTGGTTTCCTTTACCAGTTTCCGAAATGACTGTGTGGGTATATCCTTGTCATACGGGAAGTAATAGGAGGCCACCCTGAGTTTTTATTAGATACATTATTAGATACATACATTACTCTAGATTGATTTTGTTGTAAATCTTTTTCTACTTTTAAAGCAAGGTCTACAGCGTCGTCAAAAATTTTTGGTACAGCGGCAAACAGGATATGATTATATTGTTCGTTAAGTCCGTTCTTGGCGTCCGTGGCGTAGTTGGTTAAAGTGCGTGGCCGCTATGTCAAAGAACTTTGGAGACCCAGGTTCGAACCCCAGCAGCGACAGAAAATTATTTGAATTAAAATAATTTTTCTGTACGGTCGCCACCTCTCTGCAGACAATGGCAAACCTCAGAGAGTAATACAAATGCCATGTAAAGCTTCTTGAGAACGAGAACATTCTGTTCATCGCCGTTCGGATTCGGCGTTAAGCATGTAGGTCCGGTTCTCGGTCAATTGTGTACAAACTTAATAACACGCACAACACAATTGATCATAAGAAGCTAGGTCAAAGTCCTTTCAAGGGCTGAAATGGCCAGTTATTTCTTTTTTTTTTTTTTAAGTCCGTTCTTGAATACTGTCAGACTATAGTTACTATTAATTTTTGTTATGACTGAACGTTCTCCTTCAGTCGCCTCAGTTCCTAGCGCTTCTATTTGCAATTTATTTAAATCGCCTATTAGATTTAATATTTTATCTTTATAGTTGCCCACGCTTTGATTTCTTTGTGCGCAAGACGACAGTGACATTTGAATTTGTGGAATTGATATATTACTTTTAAATCTATCTTTTAATTTTCTTTTAAATTTAATAAAATTTTGTGGTATTGATGCCGAAGTTATTGCTGTTCTCACTCTTTGGCCATCTGGTGATAAATTGTTATTCAAAATTTCTACGATTTTTAAAAATGGTTCAAATTCTTTTGTGTTTCCATTAAAACACGGAATTGCTTTTACTGCACTTTCTAAATTAAATTCTGCCATTTCTTTAAATTCTGATATTTTATTTGAAATTAATTCTGAAATTTTAAAATAAATTTCTTTGAATTTTAATTTGAATTCTTTAATTTCTTTTTGATCTAAATCTGTTTCTTCCACTAATTGCCTAAATTTTATTTTTATTTGATTCGCCTCAGCTAGCTCTGTTCTAATGTTTCCTTTTTAAAAGTTCCATTTTTACTTTTTTTTTTAAATTTGAAAATATTCTTCTTAAATTATCTAGCTCTCTTCTTAACGGGTCCATATGAAGTAATAATGTTTCAATTTAATGTTTCCTTTTTTTTTTGTAATTAATATTTAATGTTCGTAAGAATTTTTACAATTATAAAATATGACTTGATATTTAATCCCTCAATTATTCTAATTGTTTCTTTATTTTTACAATTTAATTTTATAAATAACAATGACTGATTGATGTATTTATTGCTTGCATTATTAAATATTTATATATATTAATAATACTTGTATGTAACTATTGTATACTTTGTGTTATTATAATTATTAGTAAATATTTGTTCTAATGCGTTTTCATATTAAAAACTTATATATTTATCTATGTTGGATAAGCTTTCGTTACTTCCGTTGCAGACACAACAATCTCAGCCGTTTTACTCGTTTCTGGAGCATTCGATGAAACTAAAATATCTGCAGCTGATGCTTCACTTGAACCAATAGCTGCATTTGGTTTTTATTTCTCCACATTCTTGGTGCTGTTTGATGCAGATTTAATATCTTCTTAATTGTCTTAAGGACTGGAAGAATTATTTTGAAGATGTTATTTTGTTGATACTTTTTCATTATTATAAAAATGTTATTAGCAAAAATGCCAAAATGTTGGGAATTGTTTCAAAAGTTGATTTTTTTGTAGGGTTTTGCAGGATCGTTATAGATCTGGAGGGTTGCTTTATGCAGGATCGTAACAGATCTGGTTGAAGTAACCAGTCTGGTGTCCGCAGGATCGCCATGTAATGAAATGTGTTATGAACTAGTATAATATCTAAACTGGAGGATAAAACTCCTTTCTGTCTATGGAGGATAAAACTCCTTTCTAAAGTTTTGGGGATTCCCTATATTACCATCTACGTTCAACCAAGCAGTGTCGCCATAAGTTGGAACGTATATTGCAAGCGAAAAGACTGTTATGCTCGTTTTCAAGCTCAGATCAATTCTGTTTTCTTTATTGAAAATTTTGTTCTTTTATAATAAAAATTGTCATAGTTCTAACATTGCAAATTACATTTCATATTTTACTTATTCCTATAATATTACATAGTTTCTTAATTGTATTCTTCGTTTCACTCAAAAATACTGTCATAGTTATTGATGACCCAATTTCTTTTGGTTCATCGAATTTCTTGCGTCCAAGCATAATTGGGTCACAATATATGTGTCACAACTGCTTTGCACGCTATTGGATTTGTAAGATGAGATCGCTGCTTTGCATGTGCATTAGTGAAGCAAACAGCGAATATA
Organism: Pherbina coryleti; assembly: GCA_943735915.1. NCBI lineage: Eukaryota > Metazoa > Arthropoda > Insecta > Diptera > Sciomyzidae > Pherbina > Pherbina coryleti. The sequence goes on along the minus strand of OX030950.1, from coordinate 111,332,015 downwards.
AACAAAAGTGATTAATGTAGCGCAAGCAAAACGCGCAATAACTTAAATGAGTGTATCTAAGAAGGCGGCAAAGGGGAAATATGTAGATACACTACACTAACACCAACATCAACGTCAACACTAACACCAACACCAACACCAACACCAACACCAACACCAACACCAACACCAACACCAACACCAACACCAACACCAACACCAACACCAACACCAACACTAACACCAACACCAACACCAATACTAACAACAACAACAACAATAACAACAACAATAACAACAACAACAGCAACAACAACAACCTTAACATCAACATGAACATGAACATCAACATCAACATGAACATGAACATGAACATGAACATCAACATCAACATCAACATTAACATCAACATCAACATCAACATCAACATCAGCATCAACATCAACAACACCAACATCAACATCAACATCAACATCAACAACACCAACATCAACATCAACATCAACATCAACATCAACATCAACATCAACATCAACATCAACATCAACATCAACATCAACATCAACATCAACATCAACATCAACATCAACATCAACATCAACATCAACATCAACATCAACATCAACATCAACATTAACAACATCAACATCAACAACATCAACCTTAACATCAACATGAACATCAACATCAACATCAACATCAAGATCTACATCAACATCAACATCAACATCAACATCAACATCAACATCAACATCAACATCAACATCAACATCAACATCAACATCAACATCAACATCAACATCAACATCAACATCAACATCAACATCAACATCAACATCAACATCAACATCAACATCAACATCAACATCAACATCAACATCAACATCAACATCAACATCAACATCAACATCAACATCAACATCAACATCAACATGAACATCAACATCAACATCAAGATCTACATCAACATCAACATCAACATCAACATCAACATCAACATCAACATCAACATCAACATCAACATCAACATCAACATCAACATCAACATCAACATCAACATCAACATCAACATCAACATCAACATCAACATCAACATCAACATCAACATCAACATCAACATCAACATCAACATCAAAATCAACATCAACATCAACATCAACATCAACATCAACATCAAAATCAACATCAACATCTACATAAACATCAACATCAACAACAACATCAACCTTAACATCAACATAAACATGAACATCAACATCAACATCAACATCAACATCAACATCAACATCAACTTCAACATCAACATCAACATCAACATCAACATCAACATCAACATCAACATCAACATCAACATCAACATCAACAACATTAACATCAACATCAAAATCAACATCAACATCAACATCAACATCAACATCAAAATCAACATCAACATCAACATCAACAACAACATCAACATCAACATCAGCATCAAAATCAACATCAACATCAACATCAACATCAACATCAACAACAACATCAACCTTAACATCAACATCAACATCAACATCAACATCAACATCAACATCAACATCAACATCAACATCAACATCAACATCAACATCAACATTAACAACATCAACATCAACAACATCAACCTTAACATCAACATGAACATCAACATCAACATCAACATCAAGATCTACATCAACATCAACATCAACATCAACATCAACATCAACATCAACATCAACACCAACATCAACATCAACATCAACATCAACAACACCAACATCAACATCAACATCAGCATCAACATCAACATCAACATCAACAACACCAACATCAACATCAACATCAACATCAACATCAACAACAACATCAACCTTAACATCAACATCAACATCAACATCAACATCAACATCACATCAACATCAACATCAACATCAACATCAACATCAACATCAACATCAACATCAACAACATCAACATCAACAACATCAACAACATCAACCTTACATCAACATGAACATCAACATCAACTTCAACTATAATATCATTATCATCATCACTGTCAACCTCTTCATTTGAATCAATACGTCCACCACAACGTACCTCTAATTCATCAGTATCAGCATCATCTACCTCAACATTCCCATCAACAGCTATACTGGTACCTTCATCTGCGCCATCTTTTTCAACATCACCTTTAGCAGCAATAGTCACTACACCAAACTCAATTTCATCAAATGCTTTTCGTCAGCGAAACTGTGCGCTTTATTTTCACAATGTAGGCGGGCTTCGTACAAAAACCAGTCAATTATACAATGCATCGTGTGCTCACGACTACGATATCATCGCTCTGGTGGAAACTTGGTTGACTGAGCACTTTCTCTCTGGTGAGTTGTTTGGTAAATATTATGTTGTATATCGCAAAGACAGGACGCTGGTACCCAGTGTAACCAGAGGAGGCGGTGTATTGATCGCAGTATCGTCACGTTTTCCCAGTAGAGAGATACCTCTCCCTCGCAATACCGGTAATATTGAGCAAGTATGTGTAGTTGTATCCTTTATGAATTACCAAGCTTTAAGTATTAACGAAGTTGTCATACTCTTAAGTTATATACCACCTGCTAGCAGCATTAATGTTTTTAATGACCATTTGTTAAATATTAATTATGTGTTGAGTTCCTTAAGCCAGAATCAAACGCCCTGTGTTCTTGGTGATTTTAATTTAGGCAATATTGAATGGAAGTACTGCACTGATGAAAAAATTCTTATGCCATTCAACACAATGAGTGCTATTGAATCCCTATTCTGCGATTCACTACACTCGCTAGATCTCTTTCAAATTAATAACGTAAAGAACGATATTAACAGAACTCTTGATCTTATTTTCATTAGCAATGATTATAAACACGAACTTTTTAAATGTGATATGCCTCTCACTAATGACTCCGTTCACCACAAAGCACTTATCTTAAACTTCTATTTCTATACCTTCGATAACTATCGAGAAGTCAGTCCAACTTCTGTATATAATTTTAATAAAGCAAACTATACGGCTCTCAATACATATTTCAACTCGATCAATTGGAATCTGCTAGCCGATTCAAATGACCTCTTTCATATGTATGAAGCTTTTAAGAACGTTATTAATATTGGGCTTCATTTATACGTGCCAATTGCATACAACAAGTGTAAGAACAAGCACCCTTGGTATAACAAGCGTCTAATTCATCTTAAAAACCTACGAAACAAATCTCACCTAAAATTTAAAAAATCTGGATTATCCACTGACAAAGCAATATTTGCTCTGCGGAGGCGTGAATTTGAATTCTTACCCAATCTCTTGTACAATAAATACATTATGTCAGTTGAAAACGACATAAAATCCAATCCCAAGACATTCTGGATATTTTTTAACTCTAAAAGAAAGTCATCAGGGTTCCCTAATTCAATGGAGTTCAATGGATCACGTGCTGAAAACCCTAAAGGAATAAGCAACCTATTTGCGGATTTCTTTGAATCTGTTTACAAGTCCAACTATCAGTCAATCGACCCAAACATCTTTTATAACATACCCCAGCTTTTCAATATTGGTATTCTAAGAATAAACAATAAACTTGTTCTTGACACCTTGAATAGTCTAGATAACAGCAAGGGTCCGGGCTTTGACCTGTTGCCACCAATATTTTTAAAAAAGTGCGCCTTGTCGTTACATTCTGCCTTAAGTCTCATATACAATAAGTCACTTTCCTCAGGTATTTTCTTAAATGAATGGAAAACAGCCAGTATATCGCCCATATACAAGTCTGGACAGAAATATCTTGTTGAAAATTACCGACCTATCCTTAAATTATCAATCATACCCAAAGCATTAGATAAGATTGTGGAAAAACTTTTGTTTGCTGATGATCGGAAGTTATTCCACAAAATCAAATCTTCTACGATTGCGCTAACCTACAAGAAGATATAAACGCCCTTCTGCTCTGGTGACATATTAACAAGCTTCCTCTAAACTTTTCAAAATGTAAAGTCCTAACTTTTTCAAGAAGAAGCACATCTTTAAACTACAACTACATCTATGATTCCACTAGTAGGTTTTCTAGAATTAGCCAATTTAAAGACCTTGGAGTTTTCTTTGAGTGCAAGCTTTCGTTCGATATCCATATCGATTATGTCATATCCAAAGCCAACTCTCAGTTAGGCTTCCTAAAAAGGAACTCCAAAGAATTCCTTGATCCTCATACGTCCAAAGCAATTTTCGTTAGCCTGGTGAGATCACTCCTTGAGTACGCAAGTGTCATCTGGGACCCCTTCTATGACCGCTCTAGTGCTAGAATCGAAAAAGTTCAGAAGCGTTTTACAAGGTTTGCGTTGCGCCATCAGTACTCCTGGGAAAACATGCCAGCATACTGGGTACGTTGTCGATTACTTAGTCTTCAAAGCCTATCGCAAAGACGGGTTGCATATAATGTTCACAATATTTTGTAAACTGGATTAAATCGTATTTGACAGAACGATCTTATCAAATACGATTCCGAGGGGTTTTGTTTACTGAGTTTATTGCGTATCAGGTGTTCCTCAAGGAAGTCATCTTGGTCCACTTCTGTTTATTTTAGCCATTAATGATGTGACCCATATCATTGAAAACTCTCATCTGCTTATTTATGCGGATGATATGAAGATATACAGAAAAATAAATTCTCAAGACAATTCAGCCCTACTCCAGTACGATCTGAAATCTTTTGAAGTTTGGTGTTCTAAAAATAATATGTTTCTTAATCCAGATAAATGCCAAACTATGACCTTTTCGCGAAAAAGGAATAATTTAGTTTTTGATTATAAAATAAAAGATACTGCTTTATGTCGTGTGGATGTCGTCAAAGATCTGGGAATATGTATGGATTCTAAGCTATCCTTTAACATTCATATTGATAGCATTTGTAAAAAAGCATCTTCTTTGCTTTGATTTATTAAACGCTGGGCCAAAGAATTCAATAGCATGATTACGACTACAACGTTGTATTATGCAATAGTGCGTCCTCACTTGGAGTACGCAAGTCAAGTTTGGTCTCCAAGTTACAATGTGCATGTTGATCGAATAGAGAGAATCCAAAAATGCTTTGTTCGGTTTGCCCTAAGGGGCTTAAGTGGATTTGACATTTTAAACCTTCCTCCTTATGAGGATCGCTTAAAACTTTTAAAAATGCAATCATTGAGTGAGCGAAGGAAGTCTGCAGATATCGTCTATTTGCACCAACTCATCACCGGTGTATTCGATTCTCCAGAACTTCTTTCTCTTCTAAATTTTAACTCTAATCGTAGAAGCAGTAGAAATGCTAACAATTTAATTTACTTACCATTTAGTAGAACAAATTATATGTTAACTGCGCCTCATCGGCTGCACTTAAAAAAATTAATTTTTGGGCCGCCAACCGCCATTTTTATTAAACTGCTTTCGGCCACGCCAAGATCAAGACTAAAAACTAAGACGAGCCTAACTTAAGCAAAACATATAAATCTTGTTCTTATTCTATGATAATGCCTATACATACACTAGCCCCTCAATATCTGCTGACTCTGCTGTTCCCACGCTTAGCCATCGTCGCAGAAGCGTTCGCTTGCTTACCGGCATGCACCGGACGCGCGTGCAGGTGCTAGACGCATTGTCAGCACTTTTATAGTTTTAGGTTGTCGCACGCTCGCCGTAACTCCTCCCTCCTTAAGTATCTGCGTCCCGCAGATCTAAGCGTTGGCGGTGTTTTGTGGCAGGCGAGCCGTAGGGAGTTCCAAGGGGGTATGTGCGTCTTCTTTGTGACCTTTTGCCAAAATGCTATGATAGCTATTAGCACAAGACTTAAGGTGCCCACGTCCGTAGATGTCGATAGGTCAAGCTGTTTCTTAAGTTTCTGAACATTCGAACGATGTTCTTCAAACTGATGTCGTGCACGTAATCTAGGTTGAACTTCATGCCCTTGCTGGAGAAGTTTGCCAGGACCGCAGGCAGCGCCTGAGAAGTCGTCGATGAATATAGTGAGAAGGTTTCGTTGTTGAGCCATATGGTTTCGTTTTGTAGTTGGATAACAAAGGTTCCTTCGAGTTCTCTGGAGGAATTCATGGTCTTCAGTTGTCCTTTAAAATTTGTTAGGAATAAGGTGTTTTCGTTGATTAGTTCCACTGTTTTTTTCTTGTTGATTTTGTAACGGCATTGCGCGTTGCCCCCTTTAAGAGCCCTGGGCACGCATGAGTCTTCGGGAATTTTCTCTAAAGATGCCATGCTGAAAACGGATGCATTCCCGATGATTAAGTAGTCTCCGGTTAGACCATATGTTTCGTCTTGGTTCAATAGCAGCTTAGAATAATTTAGGTCTACCTGTGTACCGTTGTATATCGCAGCACGACAGCTAACCACATGATAAGCCACACCTCGCACTTTTGGTACCGCGAGAACGTATAGCATAAGGGTTCCATTCGTGTAAATTGACGGTTGGCCGAACTCAATGGCTTCTATTGCATTCTGGTATGGTAAGGTTTCAAGCTCATCTAGCACCATGTTGACTTCTCCAACATCTAAGAGATTACTGTTAACTATTCCTCTCTTAGCCATTTGACATGCCGTTACAACTTCATTGACACCCTCCTTCAATATAAGGATCTTGCTAAGCAGTTGGTGACCCTTGTCATCGTCGTTCTTCTTTACAATCATGTTGTTGAAGCCATTCATCATTTCGTTAACCTTGTTAATGACCTCGCGCGTCGTCGCAAACATCTTCCTATTAATTTTAAACTGATCGTTGTTATTCTCGACGATGGTTGCCTGGCTTTGCAGAATCTTGTCCCAGTCGGTGGCATCTGGCGAACCCGCCAACCATTTCCAAGCCTATCCAATCCAGTTGATTGACCATGGTGCTCTGCGTCTTTGGCTACGTAGTTCCTCAAGTCTCTCTTTGGCCTGTCCCAAATGAAATTCCAGAATAAAACGCAGACCCTCATCTTTTGCACCCTGCTGAATGGCCTTCTCCACGTCACCAATGGCATCTGCATAGTGTTGTAAATCAATTGCGTGAACGAGTTTGAAATGTCCGTTAGTTATCCAGGCTGAGCGCTCTCTAACGGTAACCACGGGTGTGTTATAGCTGAATACATGCAGTGCATCCGCAACAGATATCAAGAGTAGTCTGAAAATTTATATGTGTATGTACGTTCTATCCTATTAGCTTTATCTTTTTGAGTGATGTAAGCGAGTGAACTTGAGTAAAGATACATTATTCATTTTATTGCGAGCATTATTAACTAAATATTATATGATTATATATATGTAATGTATTGTGAAATTTTAACGATTGAGTTTTCACTTTTATGTGATTGTTTTATCTTCTCGCTTCTTCAATTAATTTTCCAATGTGTATATTAGATGGCATATTGAAAATATTATACCTAAAAATTTATAAAGTAACCTATCAGAATGTATATTAGTGTAACCATAGAAATGTTAATTATTATTGAATTGGTAAAAATGTAAGTAACCAATTGATTTAAGCTGGGTTTAAAATTGTATGCTATAAAAGTTTGACGTGGCCGTTCGTATCTTTGAATCTAGTATATTATTAATAAAAAAATACACTTAAAAAGAAGAAATAGTTTCGTTTTACAAAATAGTTTTTCAATGGGGGAATTCCACAGGAATGAAAGATTTACAAATTAATTGAATATTATTGAATAATAGTAATTATAAATCGATTTTACGGTTAATCTTTAATTATAAATGCAATGAACAAGGTTCACATTCCCCCTTTTTTTCCTTCTCTTTTTTTTATTTTCATTATATATATTTTATACATATTATTTCCTTTTATATTAAACATTTCTTGTTTTTTACAATAATAAACATTTTTTCAAAAAAATACAATTTACTGTGTAGCCTTTTTTCTTGGGCTTATATTTTTTATGTGGGCTTTGTGAACTCTCCTTCCGCTAACCGTCAGAACCGTAACTTTGTTGTTTTTGCTCACAATTTCTCGCCTGAAAAGAGCCTTATCCTTGCCTTTGATACCTTTAATCGCTACATATATTGTTTCGCCTGGCCTATTATATTTTATAATTTCTATTTCTTCTCTCGTTTTGGAATGATAACTTTCTCTCGATTAAGCCTCTGAGGTCGGAATTAATTTTGGCACGGAAATTCGCTAAATTCTGGTAATTAATTCTCTCTGCCCTGTTAAAAAAAATGTCACTCGGTTTTTTATTTGTGACAGAGTGGATTGTGCTGTTATATCTGTCCACAGCCACATAAACCAATTCTTTTACGGAAAGTCTTACAACTTCATTCTGAAGACAACGGTATATTTCTAATATGGTAGAGTGAAGTCTTTCGACTTAGCCATTGACTTCGCTGCGCTGAGAAGGTGTTAGATATACTTCGATGCCCAGCATCTTTATGAAATTCAAGATTATAGGGCTTATGAAGCTACGTTCATTATCAGTGACCATGATTTTAAACGGTCAAGGTGTAAAACGGATCGGTTTTTAATCTGAAAAAATTTGACGAATTTTGAAAATTTGTCGATACACGTAATAAACTTCTCATTCTGAATTTCCATTATGTCAAGGTGGAGTATTTCCGTAGGGTACGTTGGTATAGGCGTTGGTTGAAGTTCCGGTTGTACAGGTTGCCTGTCATACTTATTGGCCTTGCAGATTTCACAATTCGAAGCGTATTCCCTAGTCAAAGCGCTCATTCGTGAGAAATAGTAGCGCTCGAGAATTTGTTCCTTGTTTTCCCTTGCGTTTCGATGCGCTCTTCTATGTTCTGACTCGATGATTTGAAATTTGTGTTCTACGTTTTCAACATCCTCCACCACTCTTTGTGTCAGTCGTATTTTATATCTGTTAAAATTTTATAAGTAAATTTCCTGCAATAGAGCTAAATATTGTTCTGGTATCTTAATACCGTTTACCAAGTTAGGGTTAAGCTTTTCTCTTAATATAACCATTAGGTCGTTTTTGGTGAAATTAGGTTTTGAAATATAGAATCTATTAAATCCGTGGTGAGGCGTCTCTTGGGAGAATAATTCTGATTTTTCTTGAAAAATTAGTTGGTTTCGAAATACGTTGATGGGGGCTTCGACATGCGGAATTAAATCCGACGAGTCCTGTTCTGCGCTATGCATTGTACCAACATTTGATTGTGCGTCAACGTTTTCAATTGGTGCTCTGGTCTCACTTGCCGTATTGGTACGGGAATTACCTTCAGAGGCGGTGTCAGTACTAGAATTTCCTTCGCTTGCGGTATCAGTGGAGGAGCTCAAGTGGTTTGCCTCAGTCTTGAGCCTTGAAAGAGCATCTGCAACGAAATTTGATTTACCTGGTTTGTAAATCAATTCGTGATTGTACTCTTCGATACGCGCCTTCCACCTCTTTAACTTAGCATTGTAGTTCCTGTTTCCCAATGCATAAGTAAGGGGTTGATGGTCAGTGAAGATGCGTATTTTACTTGAGCCGTAAATATATGACCTCAAATTATCGAGTGCCCAAACTATGGCGAGCATCTCCTTTTCATTCGTCGCATAGTTCTCTTCCGTCGAATTTAGGGAACGGGAGATGTATGCGATTGGTCTGTCCTGCCCAGTTTTTCCCTGAGACAATACCGCCCCAATTGCGTAGTTTGACGCATCTGTAGTAAGGTTAAATGGTTCTTTAAAATTTGGAAAGATAAGGACTTAGGATGAAGGTAGCATTGTTTTCAGTGTTTTTAAAGCCTTTATCTCTTCACCTTCTAGCTTAATGGACACTTTCTTTGACTGATTTGCCTTCACTTGGGCATTCGGTCCTCTAGTTAAATTTGTGAGTGCCTTTGCTACCTTTGCGTAGTCCCTAATGAATTTGCGGTAATAAGAGGTCATTCCAAGAAATCTTTTTAAATCTTTTAAATTATCGGGGGGGAGAATCTGCTGAATAGCCGTCACCTTTTTTGGATCGGCCCTTATACCGTCAGGACACACTACATACCCCTGAAATTCAACATCAGTTTTCATAAAATTAGTTTTCTCTAAGTTAACTTTCAAATTACATTCCTGTAAGCGGGAAAATACCGTATCGACGTTTCGAATGTGCTCCTTCTCGTCTTTTCCGAAGACTATAATATCGTCGATATGTACATAACAGATACGACCAACATATTCTCTCAAAACGTCGTCAATCATCCTTTGGAAGATTGCTGGCGCATTTCGGAGCCCAAACGGGAGCCTCAGAAATTCGTATTTCCCATTTAGTGTGGAAAAGGCTGTTTTAGGAATATCTGAGGGTTTCATGGAGATTTGGTGAAAATCGGAAGTCAAATCAATGGTTGTAAAAAACCTAGCGTCACCTAAACTTGTGAGGATTGAAGTAATGTCGGGAATAGGATATGTATCGGGAGTGGTTACTGAATTTATTCGTTTGAAATCAACTACCATCCTATACTGTTTTTCACCATTGGGTTTCGGCTTCTTTGCTACGATCCATATAGGTGAATTGTATGGGCTTTTCGAGGGTCTTATTATGCCCTCGGACAACAACTCATTAATTTGCCTTTCAACCTCTTCCCTCATGCACACGGGATACGGATAGCTTTTAGTGTAGATCGGTTCCTGAGTTGTGGTTTTTATCTCGGCCAGCACATTGGTTCTTACTGATTCTCCTTCTTTAATTGGCTTGAAAAGAGCTGTGTATTTTGTAATAAGTTTATGTATCGCGTCTTTTGCGTCGTCCGACGTTTGGTCGTTAATTATGAAATTAATCTGTTCAGAAATCATATTTTTGAGAGTTATTTGTGCACCAGAACCCAGATACAGGATATTTTTCTTCCTGTCTATTACTGCCTCCAATTCCTTTAAAGTATCGTCCCCGATTATCCCATCAAAAGAAGATAGGCCTGGCAAAACGAAAAAGGTTACAAGACTATCGTTCCCAAACCTGTTAAAAATGTCCCTACTATTTTTCGGTTGACTGTAATTTTGCCTGCAGCTGAGTGTACTGTGAATAGAGAGGGTAGAATAATAGAACCAGTATCTAATGTTTCCTTAATAAAATTTTTGTTGGCCCCTGTTTCTATTAAAAAATTTAAGTTTTCCCCCTTTTTTGTGAGATACTCTATATATGGAAGGCTGGAGAGGCGCTTCCCATAAAATTTTCGTTGCTTCCGACTTCTTCGTTAGCAGTTTCCTCCTGAACTACCTTTTCCTCGTAATCCTTCGTCTCGAGATTATAAAGCCGTTGTTGTTTTCCTGGAAAATTACCCCAGGAGGCACTGTACTTATACCCATTTCCAGGCCGGTTCATGTAATTTACCTGCCTGGTTTGAATGGAGCGGTCCACATCCATTCTTTCTGCTGGCTTAGGCCCAGTTGGACGTGGTGGTGAGGATGATTGCGATGGCCTTTCACCGCTGTACGTGTTACCTGAATAATGGGCGGCTTGACCTCTTCCGAATCGGTTAAAATTACCAGGGAAAGGCCTTCTTGGTATGAAGGGAGCAGCTGGACGATTATCTAATTTAGGCAGCTGGTTTACAGGAACTGTTATCTTGTTCGGGGTGTTAGGGTGAATTATCGAGTTTCGCATGCTTAAATTCTGCAGATCTAAACAGGCTGAGTAAGCCTCAGGCAGAGTTTTTGGTTTTTGGACGATCAGCATACGCGACATTTCCCCATTTAGCCCACGAATAAAAACGTCAAGTGCACGGTTCCGGTATGTTTCCACCAAAGCACTTATGGTTTCTTGAGAGTAATTCTCGGTTTTCAGTTTGTTGATTATTAACGAAAATTGGTGGTTTACAGCAGCGATTGCCAGCGCCTAACTCTTTCCACTCTTTCCACTCTACAACAACAACTTCAATATTTTCATGATTGTTGTAATTCGACGAATTGTTCACAAACGCAGCTGCACTGCAACAACACAGCGTTTGTTTGTTGTTGTTTATTCTTGTCGTTGTTGGTAAATTAGCGCATTCGACCGCGCACAACTCTTGCTACGCTGAAGGTTTCTTGTTGGTAATTTTGCGTATGGTTTCGTCACCGACTGCTTTTTGTTTCTGTTTTTTATGTTACTAATTCCTTATTGTACTACGTATCCAACGATTTGTTGTTGTTGTTAGTTTTAAGTTGTAATTGTTGTTGCACTCTTTAAAAATCACTCTTTGGCAATCCCTGGTTTACAGCAGCGTAGAATTCGTCAATCTTCGAATTTCTCTGCATCAGCTGGCTAAGTTGGTGCTCTAGTGTCCTCATATCCCTTTTGTCTGCATAGTGCAGCGAGAGGATACGTTTGATTGTGCCCCAGTCTTCGTCGAACACGTTATACGACACCAGAGCAGTGTCTGCTGCACCCCTAACTTTTTGCCTAATGTGCCTAAGGATTGCTCGGTATATGGGCTTATTCCGGACGATCTCATAGTCCTGCAAGATGGCCTCGACGCTATGGATCCAGGAAACGTATTGCGTCGGACTACCCTCAAACGTCCTTAGCTCTTTGACGCAGTCGGGCAGCTTCCCGATTTCCTTTAGCTCTTCTTCCGTTCGCGGCCCTTGCAGGACATTCCTATTCCCCTCTACCCTAACATTTTTATAGCAGTCGCAACACACGTCGGTGCTCGTCTTGCGCGTTTAAATAACTTTTTCAGATCTACAGAAAAAATAATTTTGGTTAAACTTGTGTAAAAAAAATAAAAAAACAAACTAAATTGTGCACATAGAAAAATATTGCAAAATTTTAAGTCAAGGATTATATTATAAATAATAAACAATATAAAAGTTAAATTAATGGACAAAAATATTAGTGATCGGTAAGCGACACGCAACTAAAACAAAAACAAAAAACTTCAACCACAAAAAACAAAAACAGAAAATCTCACAACAAAAGTAAAAATGCACTAACACCCGATCGCGCCTCTTTAATAATACTGCTGCGTCGATTTCGCTGTTATTGGGGTCTCATTGTTCTGTGCTGTGTTCTCCTTTTCGTGTGTTTTCCTGCACTCCGTCTTTTGTGCTTTTTTTTTTGTTTTGCTTTTGAGTCTCTGCAGAATTAATGACTCCCTCTCCTATGCTCACGCGTCAACAACGTGACCACCTCGCACCTCGCGCTAACAATAAATGCGAAGGTACGCCAAAGCTGGGTAGAAGCAGCAGTCCAACATCTCTAAGCTCTCAACTAACAGCTTTAGAAGATCGGCTTAGGGCGAATTTTAATTAAGACATAATCAACTCAGAGAACAGACTTCGAAAGCACGCTGAAAATCTTTTCACGCGTCTCTCAACTGAAATTGCCAATAAATTCAGCAATTTGGATAGCGAGGTAGCATCTATCAAGCAACAACTTGCTGATCAATTCTCAGAGTATGACCAGAAAATACTCTTTTTGGAAAATAAAGTCTCTTTAACATCATTGTGCGACGAACTTGGCAAAAAAATCAACGATAGCAACAACAAATTTAACGTCAACACCAACAACAACAATAATAACAGCTCTAACTTTTCTTCAGATGCTGTTTTATTTGGATTGCCATATGCGGTTGACGAAAACCTCAAAGGTATTTTTAACTCTATCTGCCGGTGTATCGATTTCCAGTCGCCACCGATAAGAGACATTTTCCGCATTAAGCCTAAAGCAAACAATCAGAGCTCGTTGGTTATTGTTAAATTTTATATACCTTTCGACCGAAACCGTGTACTGAAGGCTTTCGGCGACTATCGAAGACGGCTAAAGAAGGCTATCAACCTTAGGGATGCAGGACTTGACTCTGATGCTAATGTGTATATGCATGAAAGCCTTACTGTCGAGTACAGAAAATTGCTACAAGCAGCCATTTCATGTAAGCGTAATAAAAAAATTTATAATGCGTTTACTATCCGAGGAGCAGTGTTCGTCCGACTGCGCAAAGGCAGCGAAACTATTAAAATCAACAACGAAGATGAACTCCAAAATATTACCTGTGATGCAGTTGCTGGTGCTGATAGCGAGTAGATTATCTCATCTGTTTGCAGTTGTCTTCTTTTTCTTTTCTCCTTTCTTTTATATATTTTTACTGCTTCTTTTACTATTTCTGTTTACTCTGTCATTTGCCTATTTTCTCTGTTTATATATAGTTATGATGTTTGATAGTTACATTATCTCCTGCTTTATGTTTATTATAATAAAAGCTTTTGGTTATTCGTCTGATGGTTTCTTCTGTGTCTTATATGTTGTCTTCTAATGTCTCTAGTGGTGTTGATGCTAATCATAAACTGTTAATTAACATCTTATGTAAACAAAATGTTGGCCTTTCTGTTGTTCATTTTAATGCTAGAAGCTTGAACTCTTTTAAGCTCGACTATGTTAAAAATGTTTTTGAAGGCTCAACTGTGGATGTAATATGTGTCTCAGAAACCTGGTTCAATCCTAACATTCCCGACTGCTTTTTAAACATTCCTACTTACACACTTTTTAGGAATGACAGGATTGGAAATAGAGGAGGTGGAGTTGCTGTGTATTGTAAGTCCTTTCTCAGTTCAAAGCTTGTAAACAAATCTTGTGGGTCTGATATTGAATTTTTAAATGTTGAGATATGTAATAATAGTAATGTGAAACTACTTGTTTCTTGTGTCTACAACCCTAATAGGTATTGCAATCTTGATCCTTATTTTTCTGATCTACATAATCGTTTAGCTGACTTTGACTTTTATGCTATATGTGGAGACTTTAATGTGAACTTGCTGTCAAATGACAATGTATCGGACAGTTTTAAAGACAAAGTTAATGCTGCTGGTATGTCTTTTCTTAATTCTACGACTCCGACTCGTTTTGCATCAGGTGTTTGTCCTAGTCTACTCGATGTCTTTATACTGTCTGATGTTTCATTGGTTTTACTTTTTGACCAAATTTCATTTATATCTGACCATGATCTATTGTTTTGTACAATCAGTTTTAATCCATCTAGTAACCATGTTCCGTTGTCGATATCGTATCGTGATTATAAGTCCATTGATTATTCTCTGTTGTATGAGCATTTGTCTCATGTCTGTTGGAATGACTGCTGGTTTACTCAGTCTGTTGATGAAAAACTAAATCTTCTTGTCACTCAGGTAAACAGTGCTTTTGAAAATTTTGTACCTCTTCGTACACTTGTTATTAATAATCAGTCTTGTCCCTGGTATACAGCAGATGTCATATTAGCCATCAAAAAAAGAAACAAAATATACAATAAATGGAAGAAGCATCGTATTGATGCAAATTGGAAGCAATTTAAGATTGCACGTAATCACGTTGTATCAGTAGTTAGGCAGTCAAAAAAAAGATTTTTCCACCGAAAATTAAATTGCTCTCTTCCTGCCAAGCAACTGTGGAAAAATATTCGAAGTCTTGGTGTTTGTTGTAAGAATGAGCAAAACTGTGATATTGACCCTAACCTTTTGAATGACTTTTTTCTTTCTAGTAATTCTGTATGTAATTATAACTTTCAATGTAGTGGTCGTCAGTTTTGTGATTTTAATAAATTCTCTTTTTCTAACGTAGGTGAAAATGATGTAATAAAAGCCATCATGAAAATTAAGTCAAATGCTGTCGGCGAAGACGGAATCTCTTTAAAATTTATTAAAATCATCTTACCATATATAATAGCACCATTGACACATATTGTAAATCATTGCTTTACTACCTCTTGTTTTCCTAAATCGTGGAAACTAGCTTCTGTTATTCCTATTGCTAAGGTTACTCGTGCAACTACGATGAGTGATTATAGACCAATTAGTATTCTTTCCTCTTTTTCCAAGATTTGTGAGTCCCTTATGGCCAATCAAATTAATCAATATCTTTTAACGCATAAGCTCTTGTCACCGCACCAATCCGGATTTCGAATCGGACATAGCTGCGCGACTGCAATGCTGAAAGTTATTGATGACATTCGAACATCATTCGATGAAGGACACCTTACACTTCTTTGTCTATTAGACTTTTCCAAAGCATTCGATCGTGTTAATCATTCGATCTTAGTCCAAAAACTTAAACTATTGTTTGGTTTTAATGATAATGCAGTATCCTTAATAGAAAATTATCTTAATGGTAGGATGCAGAGGGTTAAGATCGGGGACTTGTTTTCTACCTACAAGAAAACTAAAATGGGTGTTCCACAAGGATCGATTCTTGGTCCTCTGTTATTTAGTATTTTTATTAATGACATTTTTTCAGTTTGCAATGACGTAACTATGCATGCTTATGCAGATGACATCCAATTATATTCCTCTAACCGAATTGGACTAGTTGATGATTTATGTTACAGACTAAATGATGACCTTAGAGCTATATCCAAGTGGGCATTTGATAATGATCTTTGTCTGAATGCTAATAAATCTTATGTTCTCCCAATTTATAAGGATAAAATTGACCACCTAGAAATCCCGCCAATATTTTTAAACGACAATAGTCTACAAATAGTTGTAAAGGTTAAAAACTTGGGTTTTTATGTCAATTGTAAACTCTCCAGTTCTGACCATATAAATAATGTTATAAAACGCGTTTATTATACACTACGATGCCTGCGGTTGTCCTCACAATTTGTTCCCATTGAGACTAAAAAAGGCTTGCAGTTCAATTAATAGTGCCACTAATAACTTACTCTGAGCTTGTCTATAGTAATCTTGACTATCAGTCTACGCATAAAATTCAGGTTGCTTTCAATGATGTGGCAAGATATGTATTTGGATTGAGACGCTTTGAGCACGTGTCAATAAAAAGTAAAGAAATTCTCGGATGTAGCATTATAAACTATTTAAACGCAAGAAATTGTTTATTTTTACATAAATTAATACATAACCAGACTGCATCTTACCTCTATAATAAATTACGTTTTTGTGTTTCAAATAGAACTGGCAACCTTATAAAACCTACATTTAAAACTTTGCACTCAAAACGGTTATTTTTCGTCAACGCCATTAAACTATGGAATTCACTCCCATATGAAATAAAATCAATCATTAATTCGAATAAGTTTAAGCCTGCTCTTATGTCCTACTATTCAAACATCTAACTATCTATCACCTTCTACACTTCTTATTTTTAATCTTACTATACTTTTCACACTATTGCTTTTTTTATGTTAATGTCT
Source organism: Pherbina coryleti (assembly GCA_943735915.1). NCBI lineage: Eukaryota > Metazoa > Arthropoda > Insecta > Diptera > Sciomyzidae > Pherbina > Pherbina coryleti. The sequence continues at coordinate 111,314,935 of OX030950.1, read as the reverse complement.
TGTTTTCCTTATATATATTCTTAAATTGAATTAAATCTCAAAGTAATTAAGTTTCTATTGTTATTTAGATATTTTTTATTATTTTAAGTTCAAAAATATAGTGAATATGTAATTTGTTGATTATAATTTTCTTTTAAAAGATCTCATTGGATCTTATTGTACTAATATTCTTCAAATAAATGAAATGAAATGAAATGAAATTATCGACAAAGGGATTCCTTTCGCCTTCCCTTTGTTCGAAGGTAAGGAGGCGTGCCTCCAGGTCTTTCACCACCTCGGCTATTCCCGAGTTACCCTCTATTGTCGCTAACCGCCCCTCTACACCCCTTAGCTGTTGGAGGATGGCGTTGACAGCCCCAGTGAGGTCGGTTAGCGATTTTCTTATTTCTTCCATTTTTAAATTTGTTAAGCGTTAATGTTTGTTTTTGTTTTTTCAACAAAATTCTACTCCTGAACTTTTTTTATATTTTTTTTTATATATATATTTTTCACTCTGCTGTAAGAGAGGGAAGCTACTTAAAGGCACGACTTGACTTTCAATTTTTTATATAATGTTAATTTTAATTAATTATTTATTTTTATTTTTAGTAAAATTTTCTGACGTTTAGCAAGGAAGCAATGTTCACTTACCCAATATGTGTTTGAAAGTTTTTCTTATCTTCTTTATATATACTCTTAAGTCCACTCACAGCAGCATTTGAGCGACGTATTATGCAGGATTTGATTCCAATTATGATCGATCTAAAAGAACCAAAACACATTAGTATGTGGTATTTATGGTTGGGAGCCAGCCACGGAAGAATTGCATTATCCTTTTTGGAAGCCAGCGTTTATATTTGCAAACGACCTACTAAGGTGGAATTATCTTTTTGAGATTGTTTTTTAGGCAATCTATCACCGGGTAAATCTTCAAGACACTTTTGACTGACTCTACTTTGGCACAATTTATTTTCAATTTTCCTGCTTTCAATTTTTTCTTCTTTGTTTTTCTTTTATTTTTAAGTTTTTTAATTTTCAAATTTTCTCTTTCTTTTTTTGTATATTATTTTTTTTTTCTTTTTTCTTTTATTTTTTTTTTATATATATAAAAAAAGGTTTTTATTTTTGTTGCTCAGTGACAGTGGTTTTAAAATATGTATGATACATGCACTATCACTGCAGCACTGATGATTGGAGGCCCGTGGTGATGTTTCAATTTACACACAGGGGTCACAGGTATTTAATTTTGTTATATCCTTGCGTCATCCCATAGGAGTTGCAGGATCAAGACGTATGAATTTATGAGACTCTGAGGGTCTTCGGGGTCACAGAGTTTTTTTCATTTTTTATTATTTTTTTATTATCATTATTTTTATTTTCACTAACACTAAGCACATAGCCACGGGACCTCACAAGAATACATTTAAGTATCCCGGACCGACGCAGTCACTACACTTCCTTCTGTGCTCTCCGCAATGAGTTCAACATTGCAGACTAATTGCTTGCTTCGTTAAACATTTCCCACTATCTGGAGGGACTATGTTTATCCGTTTTAGATGCTGCCCACCAGTCATCCTACTCAGGCACAGTTTACCTCACGCCCCACCAATAACCATCTGACACTTTTGGTTGGAGAGTGTCCTGGAATATTGGTTGTGGGGAGATAGTTTTTACCCTAATCAATAAACTGGAGGGTCCCCCTTTCGGAGTGAATCGCAGCTTATTTTCCGCCAAAAGCTATTCAAACTGGAGGGTCCCCCTTTCGAAGGAATCGCAGCTTGTACCCCCGCAAGGAATTAGTAGCACCAGGATAGTGCAAGGATCAACGCCGGTCCCTTCTCGGGCGCCAGTTAACGCAGCCTCATCGGCTGCACTTGAAAAAATTAATTTTTGGGCCGCCAACTGGCCCAATATTGTACTTACTAAATTCCAGTACGAAGAATATTAATTGGAAACACAGGTTTATATTTTACAATATTTATTATACTA